>OW051463.1:3988500-5318000 GCA_932521415.1 Oscheius sp. DF5120
TATTTCGAGCTTACCCTCCGGATCATCAATATCAGTTTCAGTCTTAGCTCTTTTTGGCTGGGCTTGGGAAGGAGACTTACTATGGCGTTTCTTTTTTTCCCTTCCTGAATCCTCGTCACCTTCGTCCTGAAAAATAGATTCTAAATTATACACACTTACTTGAACAAGTGCATTCAGAAGACTTTTAGGATCTGGACCAGCTCTGATAGCATATCCATACCTACAAAAATGCACATAAAGATTTTATATACCTAGCAAGAATTTGTTCTAAAGGTAAACGAGCTTCTTCAATGGTTTTGATTCTGTCGTTCTCGTCGTCACTATCCTCACGAACACGCTGAGGTTTTTCTTTACCTGCATTAGCCATTTTCTTAAAACAATTTAAAAAAGGTAATTGTTTACTTGAAGTTCTTTCATAACATTTTCAGAGCGAATATTGTCATCGAAATCTATGAAAATCTTTTCTAACGCCTTTGTGATATCTTCTTCATTCCAGAATTCTCTAAAAAGAAAAGGTTATGAAAAATATGATTGAAAAAAAAAATACATTTTCAATTGGGTCTACGGTTTACTAGTTTCTCAAATTGTTAGTATCGAAGTGAGAAAAAAAGTTTTTTTTTACAATACCTCAATCAACAAAAAAAGGAATTTGAAAAAAAAATTATAAGATTTGATGATTACCTGTTTTTAAGGAACTCAGGAAAGTTATCAGCTGTATATTTGGACACCTCACTACCACCATGACCATCATATACAGCAAATAGGCTCCATCCATCTGCCAGATCAATATTACAATTATGCGCATCCTAAAGAAATAAACTACTAAATAAATACAAACCTCTTGGTTTACCCGCCATCCTTGCATACTAGTAGCTCCATATTTCAGACCAGCTCCCTCACCTTCTTCCGAAATTTTTTGCGTTACCGGTTTGTTGAGATAAGCCCCCATGACACGCGTTTATAGCATAACACGGTCAACGATTACCTGAAAATAATCATATTTCTAATGGAAAATAAAAAAATATGGAGAGCACATAGTTTGTAACAAACAAAGTAAAGTAAAAAATACTTTCCCCTGAATCTTTCAAATCAAATTTTCATGTCTTTTTTTAATCGTGTTGAGACGCGTACTACCCAACCTTTACATTAAGAAGCTCTTCTTACACTTACTTCGTTGTTTATTGCCGTTTTTGCTTTATTTTGTTATCGTAGATTCTCACATCATTTAGGCATGCGTTAATGCCATCACTGGATGCTTTTGGAAGAAAATGGAATATCGCCAGTGATGATTTCGTTTTTCCTGAAATTACGGAAGGTGCAGTACGCTTAGCCTGGTTTGCATACTTTTTTTAATCGTTAATATCTTTTTAGGACAGGGTTTGCATTAGCCGTCTTCATCTACCATTATCCATTAAATTGTACTTTAAAGGATGTAACTATACCCATTATTATATTGTTGGTAATTAACGCTATTACAGTATGCTTAGGTGAGTTTTACATGAGTTTGTAAGGATATATTTTCTTTATTAGCATTTACTTTGGCTGCTGTGTCTGCAAAAGGAACTATTATGATAACGAGACCAAGACGGCACGTGGCAACCTTGTTGTATATACGTGTTCCAATTCTCGTGGTTGAGTTTATATGGACAATCTACTCGACAATAGCTGTTTTCGGTTAGTTGGTATTTTCACTATCCAATTGTTCAGAATCGATGGTAGATAAATCGTATACGACTTTCCCTGTTTTAGGAGAATTTTATGGGAATTTTGTAAATGATAAAGGTTGTCAATTTTCTACAGTAATAAAAGTGAGTTTAATTATTTTGTCTATTTGTTTCACATTTAGGTTACAATTGTTCTGGAATGGATTCTCTTTTTATGTGCAATTTTGGGAATTGTTATAGTTTTCCATCCAGCTAATGAAGAAGATGTTGAAGATATGTCACTTATTTCACGGCGTATATGGTCAAGACGTTTTCGTCTTTTCAAATTTCGACAAGATGAACTCATGAGAGCGGCACTTGACGATCTTGCAAATCTTTTCAGGTATATTATTTTATTTTTTAATATTGAAGGTTGTAAAGCTCAACTTTATACAATAATTTTAGCAGTTTCTTCGTGTCCAGCGACATTGTATTTAGTGATGTCGTAGCTGGTCTTCTTTTAGTTGTTCATTCTCCTTCTAATGTTTATCCACCTTTGGTTGCTTCGACATCAGGTAAAACTATTCTCTTTATATTTTTTATTATTAGATCGTCCATACTGGATGACAGAAAAAAATGCTATGCACTATCTTCATTTTGCCGCATCCGTATACGGATGGCCAACATTTTTACTTCATAACTTCAGTGCTTCTTCTTGTGTCAAACTATGTAAAAGACTTCAGTGCTGTGGAAGATTTCGCCGTGATCAGGTAAAAAATTGGTTATTTTTACTTTACAAGAAATAGGAAAGAAAGAAGAGGCTTTTTAGTTTTTACCAAAACTCAGCCTTTCTTTTTTTTTTACTCTTTTTTTATATTTTATGAAGATATTTTATTTTCTAATATATCTTTATTCTTAGGCGCTCGTTATCGAAGATAATTGTTGCTTCTGCCACACCGCTGCATTTACTTTGGAAAACGAGAACAAAAATATTGATCTCTTCTATGTTTCTTTTCGAAACAGACTTTATGAAGTATTTTTAATTCTTATACATACGTATTAATTTTTAATGTTTAGGTCCCTTTTGCTGTTCTAGCGGATCACACAACTAAAAGTATAGTAATAACGATTCGAGGTTCATGTTCGATTTCTGATTTGATTACCGATCTATGTCTCAGTAAGCTATGGCTTCTAAATTTATTTTGATTTAGAAGAAGAAATACTATCTGAAGACGTAGACACTGATCCCATTCTTCGACAAGATCCTAGTTTAGATCCTCGTGATGGACAGGGACAAGTTCGGGTTCATAAAGGTATTTTTCCATTTTTAAAGTATATTTTTTTGTTTTAGGAATGTTGAACAGCGCACGATATATCTTTAAAACATTGGCGTAAGTTAATATTAAAGTAATCATTTTCCTTTTTTAGAAATAACAAAATATTAGAAGATATGTATGTTTTGAATCCGACATATGAATTAGTGGTTTGCGGGCACAGTCTGGGTGCTGGGATTGCATCCTGTTTGACGCTCTTTTTAAAGTATTTAATATCTCAAAGTGATTTGTTCCAGGCAGCAATATCCACAAGTTCAATGTTATGCTTTTGCTCCTCCTGGTTGTGTCGTTAGCGAGGAAGGTATTTCTGAAATGGAAAACCATGTGATGAGTATTGTTTGTGGAGATGACGTGGTTTCTCGTATCTCATACCATTCCATGTACCGCGTAAGAGAAAAGGTCGAATTGGAGCTCAGGACGTGTCAACAAGCTAAATATGAGATTCTACTTAAAGGAGTTTTTCGCCTGTTTTGGAAAAGTCCATGGGAGACTACCCCTTTATCTGGAGATCCTAGCGACCGCTCAGAATTAATACAGTCATCATCTTCTAGATTAGATTATGGCGTAGCTCATGTTCCAAGTCATTGTGATGATCGCGTGAAACTCTATTGTCCAGGAAAAGTACTATATATAGGCCTAGAAGGCGATGTTGGTGTCAAATTATGGATTAATCCCAAATGTTTATCGGACGTCAAATTATCAGCCTCTGCCATAACAGATCATTTGCCAAAACACGTAATGAAGACACTTCAAATTGTAATCGGTGAAAGTCCTTCTGTGTCATCCAGTTTGCCTAATAACATATCAATTGTATAAAAAATAACATATTTTATCGATTTGTACATATTTTTCTAGAATTAGTCGTTTTCTGTGATTTAATTGCATAACCCGTTTACGCGTAATCTCAATGCTTTATAAATATGCATTTATCTATCTTTTTTTGGTAATTGGTATAGATCCATTTTAGAATCCTGAATATTCTTCTTGTTTACTTTTATATTGTCTTTTAGCCAATATGTTACGCTATTTAGGTGAAGAAGGACGATTTCTACTTCAATTTATAGGTGAAAATGCGAGTTCTGGAAGTGGAACAGTTTTTAATGTTTTGGAGCCTTGTTCAGGTACTTCTATCAATTTTTTTCTTAAATTTTTTAGGTAAATTATTGAGTAAATGCGCATCGTCTAGTAGTGACGATATTGGTAATGCGATAAAGACAGCAGCTACTGCTCAAAAGAAATGGGCTACTATGGATTATTTGTCAAGGGGAAATATTTTACGTCGTACTGCAGAAATTTTGAAGGAGAGATGCGATGATATAGCATATTGGGAATGTCGTGATAGTGGCAAACCTATATACGAAGCCAAGCTTGATATCCTTAGTTGTGTCGATACTTTTAATTACTATGCTGGAGCTGGACAATCGTTGGTTGGAACATATGTCCCTATATCACCTGGCCGCTTTGCCTACACAACTAAAGAGCCTATTGGAGTCGTTGGAGGTATTGGTGCGTGGAACTATCCGCTTCAAACATGGTTTCTATTTAATTTTTTTCAAACTAATCAATTTTTTTTGGTTCGTGGAAGACTGCGCCGTCATTAGCTTGTGGAAATGCGATCATTTATAAACCCAGTCCTTTGGCACCAATATCTGCTGTTCTTTTGGCTCATATTTTCAAAGAGGCAGGACTACCCAGTGGAGTCTTCAACGTCATTCAAGGAGGAGGAGATGTTGGAAAAGCGCTTATAGATAATCCCATTGTCAAAAAAATTTCTTTTACTGGAAGTATTCCTACAGGCAGAAGCATTATGACCGCTTGCGCTGCTCGGAAAATAAAGCCTGTCACTCTGGAACTTGGTGGAAAATCAGCGTTAATTTTATGTGAAGATTGTGATATTAATGATGCGGTAACTGGAGCTATGATGGCTAATTTCTTCAGCCAAGGACAAGTGTGTTCAAATGCAAGTAAGGTAAGATTCGATTCACAACGAATTTTAAAATCTTAGGTTCTTGTTCACGAATCTATCTTACATAAATTCCAAGAGAAAATTGTTGCTAAAACAAAAGCTATGGTAATTGGAGACCCTTTTGATCCTCGAACTCGTGTTGGTGCGCATATATCAGCCGGTAACTTTTTATCTATATCCTTGTTATTATGATTAAGAACATAGAGATAAAGTAGAGAGTTATATTAAAGGTAACTTTTCCCATAATATCATTATATTATTAAGATGCTGTTGAAAATGGAGCAGAATTATTATGTGGTGGAGAAAGAATTGCTCCTTCTGGTTTGGAGGATGGATTCTATTTAAGTCCTTGCATATTAGGAAATGTAAATCTAACACATCGCGTATATAAAGAAGAAATTTTTGGATCTGTTCTCCTTATTATCCCTTATAAAACAGAAAAAGAAGCGATTGAAATAACTAATGATACCGATACGGGTCTTTCCGGTGGAGTATTTACAAAGGATCTTTCCCGTGCTTATCGAATAGCCTCTAAAATTCACGCTGGAAATATCTACGTTAACACATATAACGATGTCTGTGAGTTGTTTTTTTTGTTTTTCTCTAATTGTTACAGCACCTTTTGTTCCGTTCGGGGGATTCAACCAATCTGGATTTGGAAGAGAAAATGGTACAGCTGCTCTTGATCACTACACCCAGATCAAATCAGTCTTTATCAACACTACTTCCCCACTAGAAAATCCTTTTTAATACAAAATGACAGATTGTGACAGATGATCTTATAGAGCTTATCTTCGTATAATAAGACGTTACTGCTACATGTCTTGTTCATCTCTTATTTATATTTCATTTAATTTGGTTGATTTCTCATATGGTCCTAATAACTGGAGGCGACCCCTTTTGCCTCGGATGTTTCGGGTTTCGGACTCATGAACAGCAGTAGTGCGGCTGTGTAAACGGATAGAGACGCAGAGTTCGTTCAATGGAATGGGCGGCCCGCCAGTCAGACTCTACACCCACTGAGGTCTGACCTTATCTGACCAGTTCTAGATACTATCTTCACTGAATCATCCGTAATATACTCATCAAAAACATTATCTAATTTTTATTTAGAAATATGTCTAACCTATAATTCTTTTCTGTAGCAACTCAAACTAACTTCGAAATTCTAGCTTACAAAAACAGTATTGATCAGTAAATTAGAAGCGTAACATGCTTTCATAAGTGATATCGAATTCATAAGATCTAAAAATTAACCCTAACGCGTTTCGTAACACTTTCATGCTTTGTTCAATGCTGGAGGCTCGTTGTGGAGATCGATGGTTTATTTCGCAATGCGCGGCTCATTTGACTCGTCCACTGACTTTGTATTATCCCATCCTATTATTCTATTATTAAAATTTAGAATAGTTTTCTCGGTTTTTCAAAATCTTTATCTTATAGATCGGGTGATACCTCAACCATGGGAGACGGACCTTCCGAGTGTGCGATTCAGGTTAACATATAAGATAGCACTTATCCTTTACTTTTCTTTAGGTTTTCTGTCGGATACGTCCATTAAATAAAACCGAAGAAAGAAATGAAGAAAAATTCCTTCCAACTTTCCCTAATGATGCCAGTATCAGGCTTGGAGTAAGTAATTTTACGTCTACTATTTATTGATTACTTAATTTCTCAATGTCATTCTAACATGTATCTGTTTTATTACAGAAGCAACTCCAAAAATTTCAAAGTCATCAATAAGAAAATGATTCTCATATTATAGGACAAAACTTTCACCTTCGACAAAGTTTTCAAGCCTACTACCACCCAGGAACAAGTTTACAAAGCTGCTGCCTATCATATTGTACAAGATGTCCTTTCCGGATATAATGGGACCGTCTTTGCATATGGACAGACTAGTAGTGGTAAAACACACACAATGGAGGTTGGTGAAAGAATTATAACTTACGAATGTTGAACAGGGTGTTTTGTCCGACTCCGGTCTTCAAGGAATAGTTCCTCGGATAGTGAAAGATGTTTTCAATCACATTTTCAATATGGATGAAAACCTTCAATTTCATATAAAAGTATCCTTCTTTGAGATATACAACGAAAAGATTAGGGATCTTCTTGATCGTAATTTCATTTTTTCTATTTATCTAAATTGAATTTAGCTGAGAAAGTCAACCTATCCATCCACGAAGATAAAAATCGAGTTCCCTATGTCAAAGGAGCAACCGAGCGATTCGTTGGTTCCCCAGAAGAGCTCCTTCAAGCTATTGAGGATGGTAAATCCAACAGACAAGTGGCGGTGACAAGTAAGATCGAACAGAATTCAGGATAGGCTTTTAGATATGAACGAACATTCATCAAGATCACACTCTGTGTTTCTCATCACTGTCAATCAAGAAAATCAAGAAACTAAAAAACAGCTATCAGGAAAATTGTATTTAGTTGATTTGGCCGGTTCAGAAAAGGTATTACTATCAATAACAATAAAACTTTTTTAGGTATCAAAAACAGGAGCGCAAGGGTCAGTTCTCGAAGAAGCCAAAAACATCAATAAATCCCTAACAGCCTTGGGCATCGTCATTTCTTCTTTGGCCGAAGGAACGGTAAGTTTCTCTAATTAAGTTTAATTAATTCTTATTTTTTTAGAAGTCTCACGTTCCCTATCGTGATTCTAAGCTAACAAGAATTTTACAAGAATCCCTAGGAGGAAATTCTAGAACAACCGTTATTATTTGTGCATCTCCAGCACGATCCAACGAAGCAGAGACCCGCTCAACTCTCGATTTTGGAAAAAGAGCCAAGACTATCAAAAATGTTGTTACTGTCAATGAAGAACTTACAGCTGAAGAATGGAAGAGACGATATGAGAAGGAGAAGGAAAAGGTAACTTGAACAACAAAATCTTATATGAATCATAGAATTCTCGACTACAAGCGACACTACAAGCTGCTCTATTGGAATTGGGACGATGGAGAAATGGGGAGAAAGTTCCCGAAGGAGAATGGATCTCTTTGGAGAGTGGTCTCTCTGCCCTTACTCTCAGTGAAAGTATAACTTTTTTTAATGCAAATTATAATAACAGGCGCCTCGACACCATCCATGGAGAGATCTATTGCCCCTGCTCCTCCTATGCTTACATCAGTTACTGGACCTATAACCGATGCTGAGAAGAGGAAATACGAAGAAGAACGAGCGAAACTCTATCAACAGTTGGACGAAAAGGACGATGAGATCCAAAGAATATCCCAGGAGGGTGAATCTATGCGTCAACAGGTTTTTATTTAAACGAACATAGTTTACCGTAAAAATAGGTACTTCTTCTCGAGGAAGGACTGGAAACAATGCGTAGAAACGAAGAGATGATGCGTGAAGAAAACTCTAGATTCCAGAAAGAAATCGATGACAAACAAGCTGAGTCGAAAGAGGTAAAACTATATACAACGAAAATAAGATATATCTTAGTTTATCACTGCTCTTGAAGAGCTGGCAGCAAATCTTGAAGAACGCCAAGCGGAATGTGAAAAGATTAAGAAGGAGTTTGAAACTATTCAAGAGGAAAACATTGCTCTGGAAGACCGACGAAATCTGGCCGAAACACAGTTAAACAGCCACTTGCTCGAATGTGGTCCTAAAATCAAAAACTTTAAAGAGTCCATCTACAACATTATAAGAGAATTCAACGTTGCCGAAGTGGTATGTATCCATTACGGTATATAGACATTAATTTTTGCAGAATTCGCAAAACGACCAACTTCCCGATCATGAACTAATAAGTCAAATTCGTATGGGGGTCGCTAAAATGTTTAGTGAAAATAGCGCAGCTAAAGAAGTAAGTTTCGAGGAGGTCTCATAAAAAATTATTTAGACTAATGCTGCGGAGGCGAAAATGGCTGAAAATGAAGTTGAAACTGCTAAACTTGAAGGCGTTGACTCTGTGCGCTGCAAGCAGCTCCTTGTTCGCGACAATGCAATGAAAGAATGCAAACCTCTGACAGATCGTGTCAACATGGAACTCGCTGCTGTCAAGAATTTGAAAGCCGAATTCATGCGGATA
Organism: Oscheius sp. DF5120; assembly: GCA_932521415.1. Lineage (NCBI taxonomy): Eukaryota > Metazoa > Nematoda > Chromadorea > Rhabditida > Rhabditidae > Oscheius > Oscheius sp. DF5120. The sequence continues at coordinate 3,997,492 of OW051463.1, forward strand.
ATGCTATCTAAATGCCACGTTAGTTTTCTAAAATCCGCTTATTGTTTATTTTTTCAGAGTACACCTGGTGACGAAGAATGTCTTTCTGGTCCTGCTCAGAAACAACGTGTACAATTCTTAGAAACTAATCTCGACAAATTGACAAAGGTTCACAAACAACTAGTGAGGGAGATGGCTGATCTTCGAATGGAGCTTCCAAAAATGGAAGCACGTCTCCGTGGTCGCGAAGATCGGATTAAACAGCTTGAAGGCGCGTTGAAAGATACGAAGGAAAGGGCCCAAATGGAACGACGCAAATACCAAGCAGAAGTAGAAAGAATCAAAGAAGCTGTCCGCCAAAGGAATCTCAAAAGACAACATACGCCTCAGATTGTAAAGCCCATTAGACCGGGACAAGTAGGTTAACCTAATTTTAACGATGATTTTATGTATGAATATACTCTAAACAAAACATAATTTCAGGTATATTCCGCCAGTATCACACCTTCTGTCAATAATACCACAAATGGTGAGCAGTGGGTACAACCCTTTCCACGTGATGCCTAGGGAAACGTGGTCATCAATGAGATTGATGACCAAAACAATATTTTGAACATTTCTCAAATAATAGCAAATTTGTAGTGATTGAACCTATTCGTTCTTAACATTTCCAAATAATAATCTCTGTTTCAGTGTAAGCGTGGTACTCTACGCGAGAATGCATCGGTCATGGACCCGCTCAGTCCACTTCTATTATAGCTTCTGGTCGCATATTCTGTGATTATTCATTTATGTTCATATTGCTTGCATGTTTTGGCATTTTATTCGTGGGTTTAACAGCAATGAGCTTCCCATGGTTGTGCTGTCGTCGGAAATTTCACTAACTAATATGCTTCTAAACCGGCGACGGGTTATTCCATAATAAATCTTACCCTTGAATGAGTGCAATTCTAACAGCACGATAAAAATATTCGAATCGAATTGTAAGTTAATTCACAGCTTTAATGGTTATTGAAATGATTGAATCAAATGTATCTTCCACGCATTATTCGGTATCTCCGTATTTTACCTACTCTTTGTTTTTTTTTTCATCCTATAGTGAAAGAGGATGGTCGCATGGAGAGCAGCAGGTATCAACTACGTGCGTTATTCGCAGATCGCCGCAGAGATGGTTGGAAAATGTCTTAAAGTATGCTATAGAACAAAATAGAAAGTATATTAAGGGTTCCAAAGATACGAAGAAAGTTGCAGGAAATACATTAAAGATGGTCTCCTGGCAAGATGGAAAAGTTGTTACCAAGAAGAATTAGACTCGAACTTGTTAGTTTTTAGATGAATATTCGACAAATTTTTGATAAATATTAAAATAATTTCTATAATCGTTTCCGATTAAAAGATATACAGTAGTCGCAATACTTAATTAGTACAGCCGCAGAAAAAAATGGTTTTGATTTTTAACTGTTAACTTGAGATCAGTAAAATCGCAAGGGGATATTTGGCCACAATGTTGGCTGCCGCCTGCTCATTAGTTCGTTGAACTGCACATCTATAACTGTTTCCATAGCCATTAATTTTTCAGCTTTCTGTAAATATAAAAAAAACCTTAAAAAAAACCTCTCCGTATTTCTCTGTAGCTAACTTTCTTTTATTAATAATCTTTGACTTCTCATCGGGATTTTCTAAAGATCTCTTTTGGATACCATGGACTCCAACTAAATACACCATAAGATAACTAAAAAACTAACTTTTGTCAGCTAAAATGAATTCTTCATCATCGATTTTAATCCAATGGTCACTTTGCTTTTCTTCATCGAATTTTTTATTAGAATCTGGAATTATTTATACATTTTAAGTTAATATTTCTAAAGTTAAGATAATTTAATTTTTAAATAACTAAACCACGTTTAATCTGATGTTCCAATGTAATTTCTCTAAATTTGATATAATCCGAATCTATTTCCATAGATACATTAACATCACTTTCTCTTAGCTCTAAAAAAAGTTTTAAAAAAGAAAATTAACCTGGTAAAGCAGAATCAACCATTTCCGTTACAATATCATGACTTACATCCATAGTATTGTGAGATTCATTTACCATTTCACTATGCTTTTTCCTCCATTTTTCAGCAGCATTATAATATGCCCAAAACGTAGCAAACTTTTTATCTTTTATCCAAGCAGGATCCATTATAAATTAACTGAAATTATTTAATAACACATACGGTACCAAAATTTAAGTTTATAAGTAAGCATTTTTGAGTATGTACATAAGAAACAACCAAAAATAATAATAACACAATCATCAATAAAACTTTATCCCAATAATTTAAATAAACAAGTCTAATTGAGCATATGATCAAGTAGAAAGCAAGGCATACTTATGACAAGCAAATAAAGTGGAAATAAACCGGATACTGAGAAAATAAATATGTCATGTCAAGTTGTGCAGTAAAATATTTTCTACAAAATAAGCAAGCCAGGAGCAGAAGAGTTAGTTTGTTTTTCTTGCGTTTGTTTCACTTTAGCCTTAGCTTCAGCAATAGCTTTTCTTCTTTGTTCCGCGGCAATTTTCTGTTTCTCAGTTAATGGTTTAGCAACAACAATAGGCTTGGAAGAAGTTGGATTCTTTTTCTCTTCATTATTGTTTTTTTCACTAAAATTTGATTATTACAATTAGTTTTACTGCAAACCATTTTGTTAATTCGTCTTTTCCAGATATCTCTTGATAATTGCGTGCGCGCCAGTTTTCCACTTCAGAAAAACAATTGTTAATATCACATAATTCTATTTCAACTAGCGCCCAAAAACCTTCTAAATCCTCTGTTGTTGTCAGTTTGTCACTGTGTTGAGGATTCTAAAATATAAGTGAATCTTTTTCAACTATACCAAATTTGCATTGACAAGCTCTTCAAACTTTGCCAACTTCTTTTTTATAAGAAGTGCGGCTTTACCGGAAGCCCTCCGAATGCTTTCAGCAGCATTATCTGGAATGTTAGATACCTGAAATCTTTGTAAGGATAAAAACAAATAAAACATACGTTGTCTAAATCTAACAAAGCAAGTTTGCTTCGCTCCTCCAAAGAATGGCGGGTACTACTTAGGGTTTCTTTAAAACTTTCGCCAGATCTAGCTGACTCTTGAGGTGAACTTTCTTTGGATAGGTCTTCACTCTGCCGATTACTTGTAGACGCCGACAATTTACAAAATGTAATGTCTTCTAGTTGCTGAAAAAGGATATTAATATATGAAATTTACAAATAAAAAATTACATACAGGCTGGGCGACGATTGCATTTGGTTTAATGTTTTCTTTCGAATCACAAGTTTCAAGTTCATTGCACAAATTGAGTTTATTGAATCGTCCTAAAAAAATAAACAAACAAAACATTCCATACCGATAAGATTTTTAACAGAAGGAGAAGAGCAAGAAGAACCCATTGGACTTGTTTCAAATGTAGAGGTTTGTGAATCAACCCTTAATATAAAACATAAATTATAGTAGTAAATATAAGAAGATCTCTAGCTCTCCCATAGCTAAATCGCCGTAGAAATCTCCGTGACCAGCGGCGCCGTCCATTCTTTACGAAACGGTCAAACAAACAAATCCTCGCCACTATATTGGCTTCAATAATCTAGTGATCAAAAGAATGGAAAAATAGCTAAGAAAAACTTGATGTTTGCTACCTTATAGATAATTAATATAACAACTAAAATACCATTTAAATAGCGCTGGTAACCCAAAAAAATCAAATAATAGAAATAAAAAAAAAGAAATCGAAAAGACCGGAAAGGTGAGTATAGAGGTGTCAGTGCTGGTTGGCGAGGTCAGCGCAGATTGGAATAGACGCCCTTGAATAGATTTTTAGGTCTGCATTACTACCCAAAAACAACAAAATATCAAGGATTAAAGTGGCTAAAAATAATATTAAAAAAAATTTTTGCTACAAAAAACAATATAATTATCTAATCACAAAAAATTAAACTAAGAATAATAAAAAAAACCTACTGTGTGTTCCCACGTAAGGCTGATAACCGACGTTCTATAAGACTTTTACCAGCTGGTCTAATTGGAGTGCTTTCGACAGCTGGGCGGGGAGACCTAAATGAGAGCGTTTACGAACACTGTTCCCAGCTAAACAAAAGGTCTATTGATTTTTTTTTGTCAAAAAACAAATTAAAATTGCTCCATATGGTGGAATATAAACAATTCAGCAGAAAGTTATAGATTATCCAACTAAAAATATTCCACCTTTAAAAATAGGAAAATTCCAAACAATTTGAAATATAAAATTATTAGAAATCTCACTGACCTGTAACCGTTTAATGTGTAACTTATTTTCATATAACTAGGTACTCGTTCCTTTAAAGGGGATCCACATTCAGCCAAGTTATCTTCTGACATAAATTGTGTGACACCTGCCAATGGAGTAATGCATGTTTCCTAGAGATAATATTAAATATTAATATTAATATTACTGTTTCACGGCGAATGGTAACGTGCCTAAGGTCATTTTCACTAAGTGCAGGTCGAGGAGAGGAAGTTAGCCACTTATGTTCAGAAATATATTTAGGAAATTCTTTACGTTCAACATTTGCAATATTTTCCTTTAAAAAAATATACAAGAACAAAAAAAATATTACCATTTCTAGAGTCCCATTTACTTTGTCAATTCTATGTTTCTTACTAAATGAGAGACGTTTCAATGTCCTACGAAATGTTGATTGACTCGTTTCTTTTTCTATCGAATCAGATTTGCTACTAAATTTAGATATAAGCAGATGCATATCAAAAACAACCTTGTACTTTTTTCTCGAGTTGTTTTTAAAGGACTTCGATGACGAATGCGACTTATTAATCTCCCTATTGGAGATGGTTTCCCCGTCTTGGAATAGTCGTTAGACATGTCCTAAAAATATATAAAACGAGTAAACTGGAAAATAAATAAAAAGATGAAGCTACATAACTAAAGAAAAAAAAACAATAAAATAAATTTTTATGTTCAAATACTACGAGAAAATAATGGAATGGTTACCTTTTGCAGTTATACGAATATATGATAGTGTAATAATCTACAAAAGGATATGCGAAAAACGTAACCAAATGAGACCAAAACAACAGCTCTTTTCTGAAATTAAAAGAGCTAGTCAACAAATATAAACGAGGTATATATATGTGTAAGCCATTTATGGTTGGCTAAACGGTCTCCGTAGAAACACCTTCATGATTTTCTTCTTCAGCACGGCTTTCGTCATCAACTGGAGTATCTTTAGAATTATCATTATCACTTTCATTACTATCTTCAAGAAGTTGATTAGCCTAAGCATAACGTTTTAATATATATATATACAGAATACATACATTCCATTCGGCAATAAGTTTCTCTCTGAATTGCTCGCATTCTTCAACAAGTTCAAGACTAACATTTTCTGGATTCATTAAGTGACGATGTCCAAGTGAACCCATTACTCTAAAACATTTTTATATTATTTAATAACATACCCAAACATTTGAATGCGTTTTTTCCCTTTGAAAATTTTCTCCATAGCTGGATCTCCTTCAACAATCGCATAACGTTTGTCTTTAGGATCAATCCTGTTATTTTCCCGGACATACACCCACATTGCTTTAACCACCTGAAAAGTAAAAATTTTCAATTACGGCTCACATCACAACGTCGCATAAACTTTTGTTTAGTGATTTCTTGCAATTCTTCACTAATGTATACTAATCTAGTTCCTTTGGTAATTTTTCCCTTGTCCTTTCCAGTTTTTTCTTTTAACTTTGTCTTCCACTGAAAAGAAAATATAAAAATGATTTTCAATACTCACTCCTGCAGCTTTTGTAATCTTATCTGCTGCTTTCCTTGCGGCATCACGACGGCCTGTCTTAACTGAAGACATCAAATCCAAATTTTCATTAGAAGCCTAATAAATAATAATAGAAAATTAAAAATACTTTGCGTTTTAAATTTTTTTTTACTGGACGAGCTCGATCCGTGGAAATTACACCATCATCGGAATCAGAAGTTTCATCGTCTTGTCTGAACAAAACCTATTTGTATAGCACACCATCTTGCATACGTGATTTCTGGAGTTGGCTCTTTAGGCGGGGGAGCAATATCTAAATCAGAATCACTGTCCGAAACATCTGCGTTCTGTTGCTAAAATAAATATAGAATTACATCAAATACTAACTTCTTCAATAATCTTTTTTGTGAGATCATCCACGGCTTTCTTAGACTCAGTGAAATCCTTGTCAAATCTTTCCTAAACAATTAATAGTTGAAAAATTTCATAACCTACCTTAAGATGTGCTCTAATTTTAGAACTGGTTAGCGTTTCTAAACCATCCTTCTTGATAAGTGCAGCAATAACTTCCTTAACTTCAGCTATAGGTACCGGTAAATTATCCATACTAAAATGGATCATACATAAAATTATTTAACAAATGTATGAAAAAAAACCTGAACTTCATGGATAACGCTAAATGATCATAATAATACTTTGAAACTCAAGACAATGTTTACGGCTCACATAATACGCAGTCCTACTGCGACCTCAACCTGCGTATATTGCATAAATTAGATCAAAAACTAAATAAAAGTCAAAGCATTGTGATAAAAAAATGTTTTGTAAAGAAATTCTAAAGGATACTAATACTTCTATATAAATATGTTTTATGATTACCATAAATAGAGGATTCCAAACATAATTTTCGGTGTTCAATGAATCGGTACAAATCGTTTTTAAACGAATAGGAAATTGTTTATACATATCAGAAGTCTTTGAAACATTATTTATTACTTAGAAAACGTATAGCAATTACAAATTAAAGAGTAACAATATAACAAAGAGATCATGTCACCAGTTGGGTTTTAGATAAACGCTTCGCGTTGATATTCAGGAGAACCCACTTCGTAGTCTTCTATTGGGTTGTAATACTTATCGCAGTTTTTGTTCAGCCAAACAACAAAGTCACAGACAACGCTAAGAATTCCCTACATCATGAATTATAAAAAGAAAAAGAAGAAGCTTACTTTGCGAACACGTTCTGTATAACCAGAGACCTTAACATAGTTTTCAAAACGTGTTATAAGACGCAAAAGATGTGGAAGACCATACACTGTACTAGCTTTGAAGGCAGGGACTAAATAAAATAAAAATATATAAAAGGGTATACTTTCGACAGTAGTTTCTTTAGCGGCAGACCTTCTTGATTTTTTATTAGAAGATTCTGAAGTGCCTTTCTTCTGCTTTTCAAGAATCTTGTTATACTGTTCACGCTCGAACTTATAAAGCAATTGCATCCTGAAAAACAAACAAGACATTGTCTAAAGAATGCTATAAACCGTTATACATTCTCAGCTTACGTTGAAATAAAAAAAAACTTACGGCAAAAGCGCTTCAAAATAGTCCTGTAAACCATGAGCACTTTGAATCACATCTGTAGCCGGCTGCTTAATACTCTGTCCTTCATTATACTCAATAAGAACTTCATCATTATCTTTTTTGGTCAAATTAAGATCGTTTATATACTAAAAATGTTGAAAAACTGTAAATAACTTACATCCAGAATGATTTTGTCAATAGTAATTTTTGCTGGAAGACTGTATAGTTTCATTTGTCGATTGATTAAATCGTAATCTTCCGTCAAGGCCTGCTTCAACGAGTTTGGTAGCGATAAACGGAACTAAATTAAAATAATAACAAAAAAAAGTGATACTTCAGGCATTCCAATATTTGTGTCTTTCTCCATATCGACAGAATCTTCATACTTGCGTTTGTGAGGACGCTTCAAATTTTTAGTGCTAGTTTCCGATTTCACTGTACTATCTTCATCATTTTGTTGACTTGGAGAAGTATCCCGGCTCTTTCCATCCTCCTGTATCATCAAATTATAAAATAAAAGTTTCAACCTACCTCTCCTTCATCAGGAGTTCTTACTTTATTTTTCTTTCTGTTTTTGCTTTTTTTAGCCTCATTATAAAGTGCCTAAAACTTATTACACATAAAAATACTAATTTCACTTTAGCCTTTTGATGCTCCTCTTCAGAGTATGGCATAGTTCTGTCCTTTATTTCCTCCTCAGGGATAAACTCGTCATACCGTTTGGCCCAACCCTAAAGGCAACTAATTAAAAATAATATGACAAACCTGGTAATGAACCATAATTCCTCTTCCGTCATTTTTGTCAATAACTTCCACAACACGAGCATCAAAAAAGAACTGAACGCCTTTGTTAGAGGCCAAAATACGCTCTCCTACAGTGTATTTATGAGTTTTTTGAGACATCTAAAATTAAGTACTTCAATAATACACAACGAGAGTAAAAGTACAATTAATATAAGAACAAAAAAAAACTGATTAACGAAAAGAGTTTAAAAAAAGGGCAAAGCAGTGCACGCTTTTCCATTCGCTACGGGAAGCATCTATTTATCGGATTTTTGGACTTTTCATTGTGCATTAAATAATATATCATTTCAGGTGTTACTACTATTGAAAAGGAAGATACAAACAAATACAAAAAAAATACAACGCAATTGATCGCATAAGCCACATTTTGGAATGATCACAAAGCTGTAGATACTTATTATTAATTTAGAGCTTTAATAAAGGTGCTAATATAAGAACTAAAAAACGAAGAAATTAAAATCTGGGAAAGATATAAAACAACAAAAAATTTGATTAATACAAAAATGTCGCCAGATTTTTTGAATTCACTGGAATAAATCTCACTAAATCATTCTATTTTTGCAAATAAATGTTTGAACTTGTCTGTTATTGTTTGTGCAAAACAAAGCATGTAATGGTAAATTTATTGTTTAAAAATGGAGAAAGTTTTGAAAAGAAAAAGGAATGAGAACGAAAGATATATGGGGGTGGAGAAGGCTACCAGATGGGAGAAGATACCGGCGATGTTTCCGTAACTAGGCATTGAGGAGGGTAAATGGCGTTAAATCGACGCCTACAAGTATGTACAAACAATAATTGCACAGGGAAAGACATTTTGTACAAAAGGGATAGGACCCAGATCAATCAAGAGATGCTTCGTCGTCGACGATCGTCTTCATCCCAGCCGTTATCCTTTACCATATGAGCCAGTTCGATTATATACTTGCCCTCCTTATATTTTTGGCTTGATTCGAATGCATGTTCCTAAAAAATTTGGTTTAATTTCCCTTTTGTCACTCACATATTTCCAGCCAAGAGTTGTCTTACAATTCTCACAATAAATATCGGCCACGGCGTGGAGTCCAGTCAAAAGGACTCTTTCTTCTGCCGGGCCACAGCCAATGTTCACTCTGAATCAAATGAGTGGGAAGAATAAAAAAAACCATACACAGCATTGAAAAGATAGGCTTTACCCTGGCTGCCTTGGAAAGATTTAGAGATCAATTCAGAATGGCTTGCAAGATTTGCTCGACAGTGAACACAGCTATAGCAGCGATCGCCCTTGGGGAGATATTCCTGAAAGAGTTGATTCGTTGACGAACCGTGCCCTCGTGTCTCGTCACATGTCAATATGTGGCTCACTTCCGCCTACCTGGAAAGTCTTCGTCTTTTGCGTTGTCTTGTTCTCTTTGCCTGTCGATTCGAGTACTTTCATTTTTGGGAAGAACCAGTTCCGATACTTCGGAGCCAGATCTGCTGAATAGGGTATTGTTCGATAAAAAATGAAATGAGAAAATAAAGGAGCGAATTCGAAATTAGGTGATCAAGTCGAATTCATAGGTCAGAAGAAGGAAGTTCCGTCGACGAATAGAAGAGAGGGGTGGAGAACAGACTGCACTTAAAGGACAAGATCCCAATGGTCTCGAATTATTTAAAAGAGTAGAGGACAAGGTCAAAGCAGTGCCAGGACACCTGTCCCTTCGAAGGTCTCGACCTTGGATCTCTACGAGGAAAGAAAGCCCATTCATTTGAGATAATCTGTCACGTGTGAGGAGTCGGTTCCTTCGAGGGACGAGTCCTCGGGGAAACAAGATTCTATTCGATAAATCGAAAGAAGCAATGACCCTCTCAGCTGATATCGGTGACTGTTTGTTTAGAGCTAGCTGTCACTTTGGATAAGAGACGTCAACTCGGGTAAAAATAGGCGGAATCAACAGCTTCTTCTCTATAAATAACGGCCCAATTTGGGTGAGAATTGTACGATTTCTGTTTTTGTTTTGGCCGAGAGGAAAATGGTGACTCGTAAACAAAGGGGTCAAGAGGAGGAATGAACCCGACGAAGAGAGGGCAAAGGGAAGGGCGAAAGTGCAGACAAACGGACTTTCGGACACGATTGATCGTCGGAGGCTCATTCCGAATCGAACTATGGTCTCTGAAAACCCACCGAAGTTGACGATAGGCAGGATGGGGAGCATGTGAATAGACTTGTGTTGTGTTCCACGTGACGATGTTGTCAGCCCCTCGTGTTGTTTCCCCCTCTATTATTTAGATGACAGTCCCCAAAGAAGGTATATGTGTCATGAATGTAAACAGGCGAAGGAGGCACGCATCGAGCAGGCGCCATCGACTGCCGGCGGCCCATTGGAAAAGAGAAAAAAGCAAGCGAGCGCTGGCCTGCTCATATTTAAAACGTACCTAAAAGGAGTCCAATGAGTTTCCAGAAATCCGCCCTTAGATGCATTAGTAGGGAATTCGGTCAGTCTAGAGGTGCTTTGTGTTCGCAGCCGCCCGCACCCGGTCAGCTGATTTCGATCGGCCGTCTCTCACGTGTGGACGCAGCAGACATTGAGGGGAAGGGTTCATATTCTCTTTTTAATCCAAGAAGAGAGAAATAAGATTGGGAATGAAATTGCATTCGATTTATTAGTCAGCTGGGCGTCGCTCGGGAAATAGGACAGGGTTATCGCCCCCCCCCCCCCCCCCCCCCCAAGGCAAGGCGGACACAACTGGTCACTTGACAAACAGCACGGCTCCAGCCGGCACGTGTTTAATGGTTTAGGAAGGCTGTGAGAATTAATCGAGGAGAGAGAGAGAGAGAGATCATCTAGTAATGTTTTTAATGAGAACGAAGGGTTATCACTCTCCTCCCGCCTGTAGCCTTCGATCTGACGTCCCATTATCGCATAGCAAATAAGACAACACGTGAACGCATTCGCAAATACAAATAGCTCCCCTTATTTTCGCAAACAGCTCTCTCTCTCTCCCATCTACTGCTGGCGTCACGGAAAAATAGACTTAATATGACTGTATTTCTGCGATATGAATGAGGAAAGTGGAATGAGTCGTAATTGAAGTCAACCAAGGCAGAGAATTGATGAGGCTGAATAATGAATCGAAAAAGGGAGAAAGAGAGTTGCCTGGGAAACAGAACGTCGAAGGAACAAAAGGAACGGCCAGCTGATTAAGTCGGAAGTGTTCTGCCGGGTGGTTGCTCCTTATCAAAAGGTATTTACAGAAAGAGAACCCCTTGAGATAATTTCGTCCCTAGATTTGTGTTCTGCTGAGTGACTAACGAACCACGAGAGATCTACTTTGTGCATGTCGAATGTAGAATTTATACTTGTAGAATGAAAAAAAAGTAAAAAGACCACCCCACATTTTAACGAATTCATCCATCTTCGACTCAATAGATTCATGGCATCATAACCGCCCCCCCCCCCCCCTTTCATTTCCCTCTCCATATTAACATTTCGATCATTAAGAAACCCACAATTGAGTTATCTCTTTATTAGACATATGTACATGTGTTCAGACAAAGCTAAAGTCGTATTCTGTCGTCGAAAAGATCCGATCCGTATCCGTCTTCAGTCGGAATCGAGTTGCTTGTCCTATACTTCCTTTCTTTTGCTCTTCTTCTCTCTCCCCCTACCTATTGTGTAATCTTCCAATGTACAGAATCCTCCACTCATTTTCTCAATTATCCGTTTGCTCTCTTCATTTGTTGATGGAATTTGTAGCTGGATATTTCGATAAGTGCCTCGAAATTTTCCAGTCAAAAGGGAAAAAAGAAGAGATATAGCCACTCTCTAAAAGGAATAGCATGAGTATGAATGAGAAGAAAACTTACGGGACTGTCAGCATACAACGGACCGATGAAGAATTCGTTGTTAACCAGGAGACGGGCAGTACCGTAACCCGTGACGCGATTCGAGTTATCCAAAGCAACCTAGAAAAAGATAGATGGTGGGAGAAGAGCATTACCCAAGTGTCGGCACAGTCTTGTGAAACAAAAAGTCGAATGTAATCATTTCTATCGAGATCTTCTAGAAACTTTTTGTCGTATTCAACAACCATGGAAAGAATCTCCTCTTCGAGTGGAACCACCCGACCTGTCACTTTCAGAATCGACAGGTTCACTTTTAAAGGGGAGATCTATTCTTTTTTTCCGTATCTTATCCCACTCACTTGATACAAAAGGGCCTTCCAATTATTGGAGAAAGAAAAGTTGTAATGAATCTTGTATTTCTCTGTCATATACGACACTAATCGGGTAATCATAATGAATATTGAATAGGCTTACTTCCGTTGAGAAACAGATTTTGTTGTGTTTTGTCGCTGATCATCCTCCGAAACAACTCATTTCCAATCCCCCGACCGCGGAACTCTTTCTTTACGTAGAAAAGACCGAGGACTGTCGACAGACACAATCGATTGTGATGACGATAACTGACGCTACAAATACAACCGATGGGGATGAAAGAATCTGAAAGAGTCGAGGAAGAAGGAAGACTAACCTTCATTATAGGCGACAAGCATTCGAAATCGTCGACCGAAAGCTTTTTTAAGAAGAAAAAAATCATTTTCCCCCAGGGACCAGAGATCAGTGGCATAAGCCTAAAGAGGAATTAGAGAAGAGCCAGGAGACTGACAGATTTGACCAGCTGGAGCCATACTTCAAAAGGAGGATCTTCCCGGTAGACGACGTTCATTACGGCAAACAGCTCGGCAGTGGTAATCCTTGAGCAAGCACCATCATCGAAGAGAGAAAATAGCTGAGAACAAAATCATTTTCTACTGAAAAAAAGCAAAGGAGGAATGGTGATCCCTGGAGTGGTCGACGGACCATGAAATCGAAATTACTCTCGAGTCGTCAGCTTCTTACTCATCTTCTGTATCTCCCATCATCTCAATTTCCTTCTCGTTCCCTCACGTGACTTCAGTTAATTTTATCTTTCCCTTACAATCTCCCTCTCACTGCTCTAATTATCTCTTCTTTCTTCTCTCAATCGCTTCCTGTTCAGTTTCCAAATTGTATGTTCCAGCTGACGAGAATACGCCTGTCAGATGCAGTGAAGGATCTCTGAAAGAGAGGAAGAAGAAAGAACTATCTATTCTATCAAGAGAGTATCTAAAGACGCTCGTCTCGGTTAACGACGGCTTTTCTCATTACTCTCTTGCGTCTTTTCTAATTCTCCGCCTTTTTAGTTCAAAAAGTTAGGCTCAGCTGTTCTCTAGACATTCTTCAGTTGACGTTTCTTTAGGGATTATGGAGTGTCTCTGAACATCCGTCTGTTTATTGCCTGATTCGTCTCTGGATCAGTGACCCACGTCCATCAGTCGTCCCATAATTAGCCCTTCCAACTCACCCGTCACTCCTTTCGTGTTTTTATGAACCTTGCGTGAGGGTCTCTCATCCGTTACCAGTATATTCGTCAAGATCTTTTCATCGAAACAATTGAGAGAAAATTGGTCGATGGAGCAGTTTCACTTCCTTTATCTCCACTAGACTATCTGATTGTTTCCCTCAATTGATGGCTGAAATGGAAATACTTCCGGCGATAGAAGACCGCCTTAGACGATGTTTGCATAATTTGGTAAAACGAGGAGACGAAAGGACTTTGGTCCTCTTTGGTTATTGTTCACCTGTTCCTTCATTCATCATCCATCCCCTATGCATATTGCCTTCCTCGAAATTAAATAACAGGCAGTTCTTTTCTTAGCTCCTTTTCCTTGATATTCTGCAATACCTCTAACAGATGGTACAAATTTTTTCGTTTCCTTTTACTTCCTCGTGTATTTTTTTTATGAAACGAGTCGTTTCACATGAGTAATAAGAAGGAAACAAGTGAATTGCCGCCTCTGGTTATCTGATTCAGGTGCACCTGTGTCTCCGCTTCGACCAAAAATCTCGCCCTTTCTTACGGTGGTAGAGGTTGTATGTTCCATAATTAGAGTCTCCAATTTCAACTTTGAATTACAATGAGAAGAAGGGTTGTCCGGCCCTTCTCAGCCATATTTCTTCTATCGGAATTGGTTCCCAGTCTCGTTTCCTTTCATCCTCCTCCTTCTTCTTCTCCTCCTCCTACCTCTTTCTTTTTACGGCTCTTTTCAGTAGTTGCCAAACGTCCGTTTCTCATCTAATCCTCCCATTTGACGAGGAACAAAAAGGAATCGTAAACTAACATTTTGTTCACAAAGAGACTCGTCATGAAATCTGTCGAATGACGTATACATACTAGGCAATATATTACTTAGGGAATAATTCATGATGGCCAGACTGTTCGACGAGGGCGTAATGGAGTTTCGTTTTTGCATCTTGAGAAGACATCTCGAATGCAAGTCCTCCAATTACGAGTTACCTATTCAGGCGACTCGCTTAATAAGCTGTTTTCTCGTTCTCACTCGACTGTTTCAATAATGTCCGTCATAACTTACTTTCGCCAGTCAACAATCTCCCCCATAGTCGGAAGTTGTCCCTCGCCGTGTGTAATTGGAATCGTCCAAATGACGATTAATCTCACATTGAAAGCTGTAAATGACAAAACATTCCCCCCCCCCCCCACCCTTTTGTTCCAGTAGGTAATGCATAGACGAGGGGGTGGTTGCTCTGTCCTTCTTCTCATATTAATTGAATTTCGACGGTAGAAATATCACCTGATGGAGGTCCCCTTTGAGTCATTTCCCTCTCGGAAGTAGATCAAATGCGTTCTAAACACGGCATCCTACATCATCCCTTCCTCTCCTCTACTCTATCTCTTTTCATTCTTTTCTTCTTAGGTAAACACTAGGCTCATGCTGGCCGTCACCTCGTTCTTCCTCACATTGGCTGTTCTCGCCTCATCGGAAGATACGGGACGAGAAAACGAGTTAGACGAGATCATCATCATTCCTGTTGTGGAATACGAGCCGCCACTTCAGAAACGAGCCGTCATGCCATTCAGTGGAGGTAAGATAATAGAGGGAAGAAACAAAAGTTCAAGGAATGTATGGAAAGAGAGCGGCTCCGATGCCTTTCAGTGGGGGAATGTATGGAAAACGAGGGCCAATGCCATTCTCTGGAGGTAAAGAATTATTTTTTGTCAATAGATTCTTCAGGAATGTACGGTAAACGAGCAGCTGCTATGCCGTTTTCGGGTGGAATGTATGGCAAAAGAGCCTCTTTAGGTGGGTCCCCTTTCTCTTTCAATTCAATGTTTTAGTCTATGATGACAGTAAACGAGCTGTGATGCCCTTCTCTGGTGGAATGTATGGAAAGCGTTCCTCCGGTCTCCGAGCTGTCAGATCACCCATGCCATTCAGTGGCGGTTTCTATGGCTAACCCGTCTTCATTGCCTTTGCCCATAATCCCTTTTGTTGTCGTCCGCTCGAATAAAGTGGTAAAAAAGTCATATTCATTAGAAGGACATTATATGTTTGACGAGGTCTTCTGCTCGAATCTTCCCTTCTCCCTCATCCAGTCCAAAAATCAACATATCAACCTCCTGTGATGTTAACTTCTCCCCCGCATTCTGCAGCATTGTACGAAGATCAGCCAACATGACATGGCCAGTTTGATCACGATCGAAATAGGAGAAAAGAGTCTGGAAAATTCGAAAATGAAGGACAACTTACCAGATAGGTGTTAAAACTTGGCTGGGGACCTATCTCCTTCTTCACATTATGATAAATCGGAGTGAATTCCTCAATCGATACACGGGCTTCTAAAAACTAGAAGGAGACGGGAGAGGTCTTACCGGGATTGTTGGCCCATTGCTGGGTCATCTTAGCAACAAGAGTCTCTGTTGGAGCTAAATTCAGTGAGCGAAGAGCACTTCCAATCTGTCAATTATTTGGTTTTCGAACTTCTTACCTGGTGGGCGGCTATCTTCTTGTCTCCACGATTATCATAGAAGTGAAAACAGTCGGCTATATCTTCGGCTAGATTGCTCGTCATGGTTGTCGGTTGGGCGACTGGCCGTCAATAGACGTCTTCTCGCCGATGAATCATCTTTCGGGAAACAGTCAGCCATAAAACAATTCCTCCACACAGGAATAGCAATAAGTTGATGGACGACGAAACCAAGGAGAGTAGGCAAAATACTTAAATGGCTGGCTGGCTGGCTGATTTTCCTTATTCCGTTTTTTTCTTCTTCAAAAATCAGTTGTCATTCTAATTTTCATAGAAGATGTCGACGAGCAGCATGAAAACGAGTTTATTGTCGTCCTCCATTAGAAAATTATTATCCAAAAACTATAATGTGAACTAAGCGTTGAAGGTAGTCTGGCCAGTAACAATTTACATCTTTACTGTTATAATACAACACTAGAAAACGAACATTTTCCAGTTTTGTAGAAAAGAGAACGACAAAACATGGTATGCTATAATCAAGTCTCAGTTTCATTATTCTATTTATTCGTTCTCTTTAATTGAAGTCAGAATTGCTGTCATTCTGAAGGCTCCTCGTATCCTTCCACAGGTTCTTTTCTTCTTGTACTCTTCTTTCAGATATCAATGATTCTATTCCACCTATATAACGTCTCTATCTGTTCAACTTTTTTTCCCCAACTGGACTGGATAGATCATCCTCAGCATCCTCGTCATCTGGGATTTTATAACCGTTTTGACATGGTCCGTTGAGATTGTTCATCGAATTGGTGAAAAACCCCAAAGAAAGAAAAAAAAAAAGTAGAAAGACGGACCGTTAGTAGCTCTACTTGTCTTAAATGATTTTTGTGATGATTAAAGAGTTAAGTGAAGGAGAGCATTGTAGGAAGACGCGGCCTCCACAGATTCTTCGACTATTTCAACATCGGGATTGTTAAAAGTGGATAAGGAAGACAATCAAGTAAACCAGTTGGGTCGATTTGGGAGACTTTTTTTTCTATCCTCACTGGAATAGCCGCAGAAAAAGTTTATCTGGCGACAGTGATAGCCTGCTATGTGGCCATTATGATCGGTCTCCTCGTTTTCTCTTCTTATTCTTTTCCAGAAGACAACAGGCTTTACCCGTTCTGCCGATCTCTCTGACCTTTGGTATTTTCTACTACTTCATCGGTGAATATAGAGTCATCCCACTTCTAATGTCTCTTTAACGAGATCAAATCTTTCTTAACTCGTATAAGAGATCATTTTATAATAAATTCTTTTAAAGACGTATATCTCCTTTCCCTTTGGCCGATTTCCACTTCCGGTCATTGTGGTTATCATAATAACACGCTGTCTTCTTCTATAAACATCGAACCCGTTCCTCGCCGTTTCACAGAAGGGGAATATCCTTCTATCACGCGCCCATTTCAAATGTTCTATCTGTTACACTGTCGACGGGTTACTTGGTTAAAAATCACCGATTGTCTCTCTTGTCTTTTTCTCCTCCTCCTCCTTATTATAGAAACTGTCCAATGTTTGTAACATTCTTTTTTCTTTGTGCCACCGTATCCCCTTCTTTTTCTAGCTGACTCATTTGTCGTTATACCTCTTCCTCGTCGTCACACTCTCTTTCGGATGATCTTCTATCGATCTTTAACTGTCTCTTCCCATCTATCAACTTCTTTCTTTTCAGTCTCATGTCGTCTATTACTCCATCTAATGATCCCCAATCGCCAGATAGGCAGAAATTATTGAAGAATCGCCCTCGTCGTCTTCGACTGCCAACCGCAGTCCATCACGATCCTCAGCCATCTCCTTCTACTCCATGCAGTGTCTTTTCCTTCGAAATTCCCAATTCCCCGGCTGTTATGGCTAATGGCAGGTAGGCGGAATTTCCACGATTCAACAGTAGACAATTAATCTTCTGTTCGGAAAATTGATCAAATCGTCAAATGTTATTCGATCTTTGAAGGATGTTTTCAGAATGCCAAGAGCGTTAAGCACTCCATCGGAAATGCCAACGACTCCCAGTACAATTTTCAATTTTGACTTCCTCTATACGATTCCATTGGAAATCGGATCTCAAAAAACACTCAGGTATGTTTCTTCCAGAAATAGTACAGAACGGGTATCTTTGTTTTTCGAAGCAGAAATTAACGCGTGGGGAAGTGGCCTTCCCCAATGACGTCAATTGACAAACATGTCCAGATTCAGGTCGTCATCAACCAGTGCCCCCCAGACGCCGATCACTTCGGCAGGAAAGGCTCCGCCATTCTTGACACTTCCGACGATAGAAGAATCGAGAGTATCATTCAGTTCGGGTGGGGGAACGGAATATTTGATTCCGTCGACGACAGATTGGAAGAGTATTCGCCTCGTGATGCTGGTTGTTTTTTTCACTCGTATCCAATTCACCGTCTATTTCGCCTCTCTTTTTCCTTTTATGAGAGAGATCGATCCCTCCTCTACTGAATACTTCTACTCCTTCATCAGTGTCGCCTACAGTATCGGAATAGCCGGGGCAGCTCCCATCTTCGGTCGATGGTCGAACAAACTCGGCTGCTTGAGGAAGCCGTCAATTGTCTCGATGTGGATGATGATAGCAACAAATGTCGTCTACATGTTCCTTCATCTTTTCCCTTTTCAAGCCAGATGGGCCTTGCTTGGAGCTCGATTTCTCGCTGGAGTTGCTGCGGGAGGAAATGCCCTTCTTCCCACTTATTGGACCTACGCGGCCTCTGAAAATGACCGCTCCTCTGCCGCTGCCCTATTCGACGGGGCATTCTGTCTTGGATTAGCCTTCGGCCCCGGTTTCCAATTGCTCTTCGCCCCTCTTGGATATCCTGGTTTTTCCTTTGTTGGCTTCCAAATCAACATGTACACTGTCCCAGCCATGGTCTCCATCGTCCTCATTATGATTTCCCTCCTACTGATAATTTTTCAATTTGAAGAAGTTTCCATGCCGAAGAAGGAAAGGAGAGAATCCATTGACAGTATTGGACCCATCCTTCCTCCTTATGATAAATTGGCCGTCTTTCTCTGTATCTTTGGGAAAATGGTTCAGATGTTTGTCTACGCTTGTATGGAGACGTAATCATTTTTTACTAACTCATCTATCGATTCAGAATCGGTTCAATGTACACACAGAGAATGTTTGGATTAAATCTTTCCCAGACGGCGAAGTTCAACTCGACCCTCGTTGCCGTATCGGGTATTCTCGGTTTCCTTTTCCTCATCACCTATGTTTGGACCAAAACGGGAAAAAGGTATTTCTTCTTTTCTCCCTTTTTTACGTATTTTAGAGTCGACAATAGAGTGGGTGTGCTGATGGGAATCTTCGTCTGTATAGCCTTCGTTGTCTCTACTTACTCTTGGCCCTTCTATACCGATGTCATTGGTTCCTCCGGTTGTCCAGAGTCATGGTGTCTGACGACTCCCCGCATTCCCATGTGGCTGTATTCTATCGCTTATACCGTTGTCTTCGGAGTCGGCTTTGCTCTGATGAATGTCCATCTGGCTGCCCTTTATTCATCTGTTCTCGGTCCAAGAAGACAGGGAACAATGCATGGAGTCAACACCCTCTTGGCCAGTATCAGCAGAATCCTCGGTCCCTTGGTCATCACGTAGGCTACTCATTTGGTAATATTCTCTCTTTATAGAGATATGTACAAACTGCTCGGTCCGCAGTATGTCTGGCTGCTCCAGTTCTGTACCTGGCTGTTGTTGGCGCTCGCCTTTCTTATCTTCTACCGTCGTCTCGTTGCATGTGTCCCTATTCCTCCCCATTCTGATTCCAAACAATCCAACAAATAACCTCTTCATTTGACGTCTTGTTACGGGTCTATAATTAAAATAACAAATAAACACGTTGAGGCAACGCGGGGGTGAGACAGTTTAAAAATGCCGGAAGACTGCCGTCTCTCGAGTGACAACAATGCCTCTGGCAGGACAAATCCTTCGTCTCCTCAATCGGGGAACTGACTCGCCAACAGCCTTTTTCCATGAGACGAGGGCGGTGTTGATGAGGCATTTCGTTGATTGTTGGTCCGGCTCCATTCTCGTTGATATTCTTTCTTTCATCTTTATTGTTTGTTTCGGGGGACGATAAGTGAGTAGCAAATAAACAATTTCACTTTGGAAACTGAGTCAGTCGAAGGTAGTAAAAACTAAGAGGGAGAGGGGGAAACTTCACAATGTTTCTTGAGTAGATTGATGTTTTTCAATTTTTGTCTATCATACCCAATCTCTTGCGAATGCTCTATTAGTTTTATAAACGCTATCAAATTGATGACGATCAATCGTTATGTTACACTTGATCGTCGAATCGTTTTCTAAATATTTGAAAGTGTCATCCTCTAGTTATCTGACATTGTTTCGACTGAGGAAAACTCGGCCGTCGGGGCTCTCGAGATCAGTTCGCAAACTGTCAGTCTCGCGCAATGCCACCTGCACATAGGTTCATCGAAAAAACCCCCAGGTACTTTCTCCTTTAGTCCTTTACTCTTCCTTCTTTAAATCCTTTCTTTTCAGAAGCGAAGCGCTAGTAGAGGCGAAGGCGCTACTCGAATTCTCGAAAAACAAGACTTGGCAACAATTGGCCCAAGCACACGCCAACGAAGTCCTCGAAGCTCCCTATTGTGAGAGGTAGGAGGGCATCAAACAAGGAATGATTCAGATTGACGGAAGAGGAGTTGGACAAGAGCCCGATGTCGTACAGAGACAACTATCGAACTCATTATAGGAGCCGATCCGTCGATCTTGGATGCATTTCGAAGTAAGCTCTTTTTTCGCAATTCTATTACTTGTTCAGTGAGAAATATTTATCTCGATGGTCTAGAGAAAACACGCCGGTGAGGTCGACAGAGAGCTATGAAAGGCACGTTCGACGAAGTTATACTCCCGTGAGGGAAATATCAGGAATTCAGGTGAGAAGGGGGAAAAGGGAAGGAAGTGAATATAGGAAGAGACGGAGGAACAGCCGGAACAGGAGGAGGTAGCCTTTTTTTACACTTCTGCCGATACAAAGCAGTCTAACTTGCATTCTATGATTACCGACAATAAACCGGGTCGCATGCCCTCGATCGAGTGTAACATGGGCTCTCTCGTAAACATCTTCTAAATCTATCTGCCCTTTCCTTTTCTTTTCTTTCTCCCTCTATTCTTTTGTTTTCAGAAAGTCGACGACAACCGGCGAGCTAGGACGCCACTCGCAATGATCAGCACCCCGTATCATACGAATATTCACTACCGATCGGAACAAGAACCTTTCCGGAAATATGACATTTTCGGTATTCGAACATGGAGCTATCCAATATACAAGTAAGTTCCCGTCATATTTGTTCGCGTTTTTGTATCGTCGTTCTTTTTTTTTGTTTGAATAGTCGAAGAAACGACGAGTGCGTGGGAAATTTTGAAATCGACGGAAATCTGAGAGCGTCGCGTGTCAGCTGTAAAGATTTTTATGACTTCAGATATGTCTACGGAAGAACACAAGACTTTCGTCGACCATACTCGTATCGAACGGAAGAGAAATTGTACGGAAAGACACCGCTCTATACTCCGCCTCAGATGACGGCCGAAAGCAAACCAATAACCACCCGAAGGGGGTCAGTCCCCCATCTTTCCTTTTTATAGTCTTTAGATATTCCGGATACAACTATCTAGCAACGGAGACGAATTTTGACATAGCCAGTCGACCACAGAGTCTGAAGAGTTATATGTATTCAAGGAGTTATCTTGGCACTTGGTGAGTTTCCTCTAATCTTCTCGACTTTATTTCAGCTCTGCCCCTTGGTATTGGTCCTACTATGGAAACTCTTCTCTGAGACATTTCAACTCTTATCGACCTCACAACTATACTCCCTCGACTGCTTCCTGGAGTCGTTATTTCTGATCCATCCTTTATTCTCGAAGAGAATAGAAACGCTTTCCCTAACTGCCAGTATTTCCATCTCTTTTGCTTGTAAATAGCCTAGACTTCGATCGAATGAAATCTTCATTACGACCGGATTACGGCTGATTGAGGCTTTTCATTCACATGTAATTGAAAGATATCTGGTCGATTGTAATGACCGACTACATCCAGATCGAACTTTCCTTTTGTTATCGTTGACAGATCCACCTCTACGTATCTAATCATTTCTCCCGAGAAGTCGGGTTCAACAAGGACTGTCCCCAATGGATCAACAGCACATGAACCTCCTCGAATAAGAACCTTCTCATCTCCATGTTCCATTCTAAGTAGATGATCGTGTGGATAAGCAGATGCCTTTAAAAATTGACAGGCGGAGATGACAAAACAACGACCCTCTAGGGCTATGGTTCTCATTGTTGATAGCCAGACTTCTCGGTCGTCGACAGTTGGGGCCAGATAAAGTTGTACCCCTTCAATAGATGTTTTATTTAAACACATTGCCTACCTTTGCTGTAGAGGTTGAATCTATAGAGTGGCATATAGTTTTCCCAGCAAATCGCGGCGGCTATCTTTCCTATATCAGTATTGAAGGTCTATAAATAATATGATGGAAGAACACTCTTACTGGCATAGTTGATCCGTCTCCGTTTCCCCATACACATCTTTCCATAGCTGTGGGCAACAGTTTCCTGTGTTTTCCCAAATATTTTTCGGGGGAATAAAAGAAGACAGAGCAGTAGAGGGTGTCCCCATCTCGTTCAATGACTCCCACAACCAAATAAACGTTGTATCTCGCAGCTATCTCTCTGAGTCTAGCTGCTTCTGGGCCGAATTCTGTGATAGACGAGTCGAAATATCTACATCTCTTTCTATCTATGGATCTTTTACCTCTTGTATTCTTCTCGACCTTCTGGAGATCGAGTTCCAAGAACTATTCCAAAGTCATTCCACTTCGGATATCCTCCCACAAATCCTTCTAAACTCTCTATAAGTACGAGAATAACCTCTTACCTGGAAATAGGACTAGTTTGGCTCCTTTGCCGACTGCCTCCTCCACTAGATTCTCCAATTTGTCCATTGTCGCCGGCGTGTCATAGATAACAGTTCCAGCCTGTACAATGGCCACACTCATTCTAAATACAAATTTTCATTCTCTTCCGATGTCTTATATGCAATTTATCTACGTGACAATTTTCACTTTTAGGCGATCTCTGCCCCCGCGTGGAAAAGGTCGACCGATGATGTAACTAACCTGCTGGTTTTTTCACATGAAAATGAAGATGGATCTTGCATTAAATACCCAGCATTTATGCCGTCTTCCGTTTTTACTTTCATATCAAGAAAAGAGTCGAAGATCGAAGATTGAAAGAAATTTAAATTCCGATTGTTCATTCCAATTCTTCCTTCTTTAGTCGTTTTAGCCTTCTCTTGCTCCGAGAGAAACTGAATTAACGAAATATATAAAATATAAAGGAAATATATACCTTGATGAAGTGTTCCTTATGATGGACATTGAGATGACTTCTCATGGTATTTGTTCCTCCGTCTGCTTGTTTTTTGACTGCTTTCTGACACAAAACACAATGGGCAAACTCGTCCCCGACCATGAAATACTCCTCGTATTTTGAATATCTTCGTTTTGTCATTGTATAAAGATTACGAAAAAGTGAAGAGATTGGAAAAGAGGATGTGGGGCGTTCCGTGGACGATTATCGATCGGAACCCGGAAGACGGAAGTTGTTCGAAAGGAAACATTTATTAGTAAAACGAGGTTAGGTTAAAAAACGGAAGGACATTTTCTGTTCGATGTCTGTCTTTTCCATAGCCTAAAATGACAATTTGAATTATCTAATAGGGAACAAACATTGCAAAACTCCTGGAAAGTGATGCATCCGTCACCATCCCGATCAGCCTCTCTCATGGTTCTGTCGGCTATGGAATTGACCTGTTCCTCAGGGACATTTGCTCCAATCATCATCTAAAGAAGCAGAGATTAAAAGAGAGAGAAAAACACTTGAAGAATGTCCTTGAACTCGTCCTTCGTAATGGTTCCACTTTTATTTAAATCGTACATAGTAAAGGCAACTGAAAAAAATCTCTTAATTTGAGCGATAAGGGACTCACATCGAAGCTTCGCCTCCCTACTATTCCATGCGTGAGGTTTATTTTTGTTGATTGGCCGGAAGTGACTGAGAACCTTGACGAAATCCTTGAAATAGACTCGTCTCCTTTCCATCACCCTGAATCGTTTTCTGTTTGTTTCTTCTCGAATTGCATGGCGTTTCCATCTCCGTCCTTTTTCACGATGAACTTCATCTCAACGGACTTCATTAGTCCTGTGGTTCCGTCTGATTTAGTCGTCGAATTGACACTTCGAGGCCGAGTCAAGGGTCTCTTCGATTGTCATGTGGTCCCTCCCTCCGTTGTAAACCACCCAAAACTCACTCGGCATCCGCGAAGAAAGCTTCGATGATCCGCTGACCCAGTGGATTTTGATTCAATTCGTTGATACTTTGGAAATCACCCTAAATCTTTTATTCCTCTTTAGACACTTTTACCTCCGTCAAAAAATGTTCATTTGTCGTTTTGTCAATATGTGTTGAGAGAGAGATGAATCGACTGTAAAGTGTGAGGATGCCCTTCCTCGAGACTGAAAGTTCTTTTTTCCCGTCCATTACTTTTTCATTTGTTTTCACTATTCGATGGCACTTTAACTAATCGTGTATAAGTGCTGCTCGTGTGTGTTTCCCTTTTAAAAAAAGCGGCTTCGAACAAGGCCTCCGGGGAATCGGAGATTTATGCATAAGCCGGGTGGAGGGAGGCGGATAAAGGGCTAAATTCTCACGTCGAGACAGAAGTCTCGTCCTCCTCCTCCGCTTCGTCCCAGATGTCCCTAATCACGACTCTGCCAATAAAAAGAATTGCCTCTCAAATGACGCGTACATTCCATTCACTCAAAAGTCGTCTGGCAAACGAACTCCTTTCAATCTCTCTGATTCCTAGTCTTCCTTCTCACGCTATGGCTTCTTTCAATAACAAATTCCTTTTATCCCGTCCACCGCTTATCTTTACAATCAACACATCGATTGAATCAGAATCTCTGTCATAAAGATCGAACTTTTAACTTGAAGAAAAGACCTTAGTCACCCCCTTCGGAGGACTATAATTTATAAGATTATAATTTGAAGAGAATGATTTGTTATGACAAATCCCCGTAGGCTTCATTTTTGTGAGGCCATTTCATTTGATCTATAACTTATGCCAAATCGCCTGCCTATGTATGCAGATGACGTTCCCAATCCCACTTCCGCAGCATTAGGCAATATGTTCTTCCATTTCCCGTAATGGACTTCCCCTCATTATTGAAGTTAAGCATAAGTAGAAGAAGAACTCACGTCCTGACTCGATGCTGAGCTTTTCGAGCTCAACCTCAGGTAATTGTGAGCTGCCTTGTCCCATGGTGGTCGGCTGACGCGTAACGACTACTCTCTTATCGATAAACCGTCTTCTTATCGTCAAACATACCAGCAAGGTGAATTTTAAAATGAGAAGGAATTGGCTATATGAATATAAGATATCGTGATGGAATATCTTACTCCTCTTTCAGTTCGCTGTCTTTGACTATGCCACGACCTTGTCATCCACATTGCGGCGAAAAAAGAGACTTCATGGAGGTATTTTTTGTTCTTTTCTTGGATCTTTTTTGAAATTCAGGTTAATCCGCCTAAATCAGAGAAAGACTTTTATAACAATTATGATCCTATGGTCGGTATTGGCACTGCAATTGTTTTATGTATATTCTTCTTCGTTGTGACAATCAAGTCTTGTATGCGATATTCAATTCGTAAATGGCGAATGTATCATTTTTATAAGAATATGGAGAAGGAAAAAGATGAATCTCCAACATCCATTGAAGTGACATAACAGGTTATTAAAAAACTCAATTTATACAAAAAATATTGCAGGAATCAATTTGTGCCTTTTAGTCTCCATTTTGCTCTATGAAACGGGTGAATACAAAATAAATGTATTTCTATCTATAAAATCGCATGTATGTATGTATGTATGACAACTCAAATAATACAAAAAAGTGATAAACCACCGGAGAAAATAATATAACATTTAAGGTTTACAATAGTGAAATTATTTTAGGAAATAAATTAGCACAGCCCCCGAGATATTATACCGGTAATATACATGCCTACAAAGCTTCAAGGTCTACATGTCGTATATCTGGATGCTTTCTGGTAATTTCATTTTCGATACGATCAATTTCATCACCTAACCGGTCAATTATTTTCTCACCATGTTCTTCCATAAAAGTTTCTAGTTGTTCCTCTGTCTGTATTTGTTTCACTTTCTGAAACAAACTAATGATTAAAATAAAAACATACTGTTAGCATTGTTGAAAGATCTACACTATGAGATAAGTAATTTCTAGTGATCATACGCCCATCGAAGTCGAGTTCAGCCTTAAACAATATTAGCTAACAACGCTAAGAAGCAGGTACTTTGAATCGGGACTTCTCAACTCCCAGAGCGGTTGCTTTTACATCATGAACTGATCTAATAAAAAATAAAAAAGTCTGAGTACTTATACTTATACCTTATAACCGGATCATTGTTAAGGCGGCAAACAATATCATCTGTTATTCTTTTTGGAAGACTTCGACCAACAAGATGTGCTGCATTTGTTCGGATTATACCAAAACCCACACCACCTTAACTGTTTATGATTAAAGTTATTTAAGTAACAACCTAAAAGAAGTCCAATTATAATAGAGCCACAAGCATCAGGATACGGTGAATTGAGTAAGGATGAAAGAGACACAGCCGTAAATGCAACAACAACCTAAATATACGTATAAACATAGTGAAAACAACTCACTCCTGCAATCGCAGCTGTATCTTCGTATAAAACAACGTTCAAAGATGGATCAGCCCCCGTTTTAATGTAGTCCTTTAATGTCACTCCAGCTTTCGTTGCTTTTCCTTTTAATTCTCTAAAGGCGTTCGATGCTGATATCGCTTGAAAAATGAAAGATGTGAACAAAGCATAATATGCCTATAAATTTAATAATATTACAAAAAAAAACTTGCATATGTTAAAGGTTCCAAATCGGAAGGATGGAGAAGCCCACTTATTCCATGATAGATTGATAGGCCGCAACCAAAAGCCATAATTCCACATCCAGCTATCAAGGACGTTATATAGCGCATATTACCTAAAAATAAAACAGAGTTCAAAAAATCATTTACCATATCCATACGGGAACAAGTTATCGGCAATTTTAGCGGAAACATTATTTCCATACATCAAAATGAGTTGGTTACAAGTATCCATTAAACTATGCACTCCTTCGGCAAAAAGAGATTTGGATCCCGTTAAATACGAAGCAGCAAACTAAACACGTATGACTACTTTTAATAAAACCTTCATTGTACAATCACATAAATTGCAGCAAAACGCCCAGAAAACGACCTTATTTGCTCCCTGAATAAAAATATAATGGTTAAAAAAGTACAACCTTGGTGGTTTCCGTGCTTTCAACACGCATTCTCATTCGCATACGTTCTGCATCACTTGGACTTTTACCCGCTACAAGAGGTCGTCTATGTGCATCGATTGCTTCAATACTACCATGGATCTGAAGTAATTTATTCTTGGTCATTTTTTTTTATATATATTTACCATATATATTTACTAAAAATTAAAAAAAAAACAAATACCTGCATCGCTTTGTGACGTACATCAACGACAGAATAAAGATGACTAAATGAATGTCTTTCCAATACAGGACTTTTGGTGACATTCCTTGGATAAACATGAAGATCGGCAAAATCTGTTTCTCTAAAATTCAAATAATTTGAGAATAAAATATGAATATATAAAACTTGCTTCAATCCATATTCAGCCATTGCCCGCATTTTATCAATTTTATCTTCATCATATGTGCGAATCTTTTTTGTGGAATGAGCAAGCTGGAAAATATAAACTAAAAGTACACTCACTTTGAATAGCCTTCGTTTTTCATCCTTATCACCGCTTTCAGAAGTTAAACATCTTGAATTGATTAACAATATTTCTACTACATTTTTTTTCCAAACTAAATATATATGTATATATATATATATAAAGTTATTTACACTTACTCGTTGTAGATCTTCCTGAAAGGATTAGACGTTGTAGTTGTAAATTTGAAAACATTTTGATTTTTTTTTGTTTAAAAACCAGCTTTCATTTCTGAAAAAAAAATACAAAGTTTTGATAACTGAGAAAAAACTAGAACAGTAAAAGGATTGGTGGCGTGAAACCAAAAACTAGCTAGCGAACCCTAGTGTAGTAGGCGCAATAATTTGTGATAACCCCCTTTCTTTTGTTACTATTGCATGAGTTTGCATTTCTTAAATTTAAACAGATACATTCCAAAACAGATGTTTAGACAAATGGATTGAATAAACATGAAATAATTGAGACAATAGAAAAAAAGCTGTGTAAATCACCATGAACATCGTGGTGACCCCCTTTATAAAGCTTACAAATAACGATCATGTATCATGTTTTCTGCTGTCGTTTTCTTTCTCCTCGCCACTGGAGATGCACAAAATGCAGCATCTTCGTGAGTCAAATTTAAAGACACGCACATATATAATTCAGATGTAATAATTCAGCTATAGGTAAGTTAATAAGAAACAAATATATTAAAGACTGTCATTGCAAAATTGGATTATGTTATAATCGAGCATATGTTCCCGCGATGTTCAACCGTTGTCAGCTGGCTTGTGGATGGTTTGAGTCAAACAGTTAACAAGTTACATACAGGTGTGATAAAACTGCTGACGAAGTAATTAACACTTTACCTCGAGGAAAAAGAATGGCAGAAACAAAACTTGGAAATTAATTTTATTATATAACAATAAAGTTATTCTATTAGTTGTTCTCTCTACAATAAAAACATAAAGTGATCTTAGAATTATGAGAAGTAAAAAAAATTGATAATCGTTCAACGACTCCCCTTCTCTATTTGCGCGCTATTTATACGGTTGCTGTTTTTTTGGGATAAATTGTATACTATATACTGTATATTGCATTTTATATCACGTATTTCTTTCATTTTATTTAAATTTTTAAACCAAAAATTAAAATTAAAAGAAAGTAAAAAAAAAAGAGTACTGTTTAACTACAATTTTGAACGAATCGCAACCGACCCATGCTCGTTTTTTTTATAAATACATATTTAAAAAAAAGTTGTTATTTCTTAGCTTATTTTTTGTTTGTTATGTGCAATATTTTAGTCAATGTCTGGAGAAAGCACGAATGGAGAATGGAATTCATGGAATGAATACCCTCCGAATATGCATTGGCAAAAGTTTGATTATACAGGAGAGGCCAATCCTGGTATTAGACATGGTATAGTCGGTTAAAAAATGCATCCCGTTAAGAACCTTACAATGGAGCAGACTTTCTTTTCTTTTCTTTTTTTTAAAATTATTTTGCTAGTTTTTAATGTTTCTTATGTTTTTATATCTTGTAACATTGTAAATTATTAGCTCACGAAAAATTAAAATAAACGTAAGGAAAGATATTCCAAAAAAATCCTGAAAATGAATTTAAAGAACATCTGCTCCATTACTTTAATTATTTTTTATCGTGTCATTTTTAGAAAATACTTACTTGAATTACAATGTCCCTTCCGTTCCTGACTATTATAGTACAAATCAACCACATGGGCAAATGTTTTTCCCAAAACTCGGTTAGTATGTAAATATGCGTTGCTACTCTTTATAGAAACAACTTATGAACAAATTAATGATTCCAACGATGAACCTCCTCTCTTAGAAGAATTAGGCATAAATTTTGACCACATTAAGGTAAAGCTTTTCTTTTTGGATACATTAGATATAGGAGAAAACAATTGCTGTTTTAAACCCTGCCGGTGGAACAACGATAGATGTTATTGAAGATCAAGATTTGGCTGGCCCTCTTGTATTTTGTTTATTACTCGGTAAATGATAAAACCTGTTTCAACTGTTTTTCAGGTTTTGCTCTACTTCTACATGGCAAAATATCATTTGGAGAAATTTATGGCATTTCAGTATTCAGCTGTATCGGTTTGTATTTCTTGTTGAACTTCATGGGTAAATTCTTTTCTTATTAACTTTTGTTTCAGGTACTAGACCAATTTCATTTTGTTGTACTGCTTCAATTCTTGGATATAGTCTTTTACCTATGACAATTATGAGTTTTTTAATTGCTTTTATACCAGTAAAAGTATGATTTCTTTTTAATAATTATCTTACAGATTATTCCATCATACATTTTAGCCGTTGTAGCTGTTTTATGGTGTACATCTTCAAGTTCAAAATTAATCGTCACAGCAAAACATCTAAATAGCCGTTCTATACTAGTTGCATATCCTTGTTTCCTCATTTATTCTATGTTTGCTTTGATTGCAATATTTTAGTTATCAATAATTTAATACAGTCAGATTTTGTTTTCTGCTTGCTTTAGAGACTATACCGGACAGTTTCAATTTAACCCGATAAGCTTTAACAAAAATATTATATTCTTTTTAACGTATGGAGCTTGTAGGCTACAGTCGTAAAGTTAATTTTGATAAGACAAGCTAGAAAGTAAATCACATGCTTCTCTTTTTGGAAACGTGAATGACTATGTGTTATAGATTTATTACACGATTATTGTTGGAAGGAAGATGTAAGCAAATGTAGTGTATTTCATAATTACATCCACTCCTTGATTATAGTTTGAAAAAGCACTAAAAACCTGGAAACATTTTGTATGCGTAGAATTCAAATTTATTTTTTTTTGACGGGAAAAAGCATAAATATGTTCCAGAAAAACAAGGTGAATTGTATATCACATACTACACATATAAGTTATATATTTTTCTCATTATTAATTTAAAAAATGATGTTGTTGAAAGGAGATGGCGAAGAGAGATGCAAATTGATCATATTCTAGAAATGTTTAAAAGCTGTATTACGTGCTCTAGCAATATAGTTGATTTTTTCGTTTCTCTTTATCAATCAAGTGGTTGTATTTTATAAATTTAAACAATCAGTAAAATAAAGTAAAAAATACTCTATGAAGAGTGAATATAAAAGGACCGTACGTGATTAAATAAGCTTTGTGAAATACTTTTTGACAATGTACTGTAAGAGGCCCAAAATTTTTTCCTTTTTTATTGACATAGCTTTTTTCAAAGTTAAATATGGAACAGGTTTATCTATGAACACTATCAAAACAAACGATAATGTATTATATTTATTAGATGAAATATCAGTCAACATTCTATTTTAATTGTTTTTAATAATATATTTTTTCATTTAATTTGATATTTTATCACGATTATTGTTATAAACGTTTGATGGAAGAGATAAGCGCGAAGAAAGAAAGGCTTATAAGAGCAATTCAAAACAAAAGTATCTTATTCGATGTAAGAAAATATTATTAAGATCCTTGCACAGAAGAGCTACCTATGCTTTCAAGCTTTCAAGTTTTGATCACTGTAGATATATTTGTTCGAGCTTACGACGAAAATGGCGCCATATTTGATGATTATTCTAATCTAACGGCTGTATACAGTAGCAACGATCTCTGCACAATTGGAGTCATCTTCAAAGACTGAACTTGAGAAGTGATAAGCTCTTTTCATTAGCAATGTTGTTATCATCCCTGCTTCTTCACTTCTTATTCCTCCTTCTGCTCTTCGGCGGTTTGTTTTTGAAGAACTCTAAAGATCGTTTAGGGGTATTTGCTTTTCACTTTGAAATTGATGGTCATTTCTCTGACATTACTGTAACCGATGTGCAACATGAATCGACTAAACGAGCGATCTCTGAGGAGAAGTTACGCAAGAGAATTGAATCACTCTTTGGTGGTGATCTTGATGATTTTTTCGTTCATTCATTCTCGTTAGAGTTTTGCTTTTTCTTGTAATTCTTTCAGAATTCACGGTGAGGACCTGCATTCATCAGCCATTTTCACGGCATTTTGTACTACGTCTATTCCTCGATCACGAATCATCCAGCTTGTCGCCGAACAGAATGACATCGACCTTTTTCGAATTCGGAAGCTCTGTAAGTCGTGATAATCCATTGGGCGGCGCCATAATAATTTTTTGTAATCACATAAGGGTGATAAGCTATCAGGAAAGTTGAAATCATCCTTGGCCAACGGTTACAATGGGCTACGCTGAAGCTACACTTTACAGATAATTTGCCTCCGCCACCAAAGGATTCCTCCAAAGATGCAGCCGTCAATCTCTGTCTCAATGGAGGCTTCCTTCTCCCGAATAACTCTTGCTCATGCCCCCATTTCTTTATTGGAGATAGTTGCGAGATGATCGAGTGTTTGAATGGAGGAATTGCTAATAATGATCAGTGCTCATGCCCACCTGGCTCTTACTCACTCAATTGCGAACAGAGTAAGTTTCATTTATACGGATGCAATATTTTTTAGGAGGCTGTCTGCCAGGAGTGCAGGGGAATGTAGACGTCCTCAAGACATCTTTCATTCTTGTTGTCAATCAAAAGAGCACCATGGCCTATGTCCTCGATCAACTAGCCAATAAGCTGGGTCAACTCCTAAATAACGATTTCGGAGATGCAAGATATGATAACGTATGTCATCTATCTTTCTAATTCTTCTTCTTCTTTCAGTACATCGTCGTCAACTACATCCACACCCGTTTGTTTTTAATTTTCATTATTCTTTTCTTTAGGGAATGCCCTACAAATTACGAAGAACCACTTCAAGACGGAGTATGAGATGGTCGACTACCTTAATACTCTTGTCTATTCAATTCAAGGAACAGACAAACAACCGACTCAACGTGCTGCTTTGGCTGCTCAATCTTTCTATCCCTTGATGAAAGCCTTCTCTAATGTTTACATCTTCTGTGACTCTTATGATGAAGATGCCAGACCGGCCAACTATATGCTCTCTTCCCATTCCATCGAGAATGAACTTGTCCTTCAAACTATCGCCTGGAGGAACAGAGTTGGCTCTTTTGTCTCCTTTATTATTTCAGCTCGTTTACTTCTTCTCCGAAGCTTCTGATTTAAATCCATCTGAGGATGGATATGAGACCTTCCAACGAGCCGCGATGGCTACTTTGGGAGATGTTTATACCTACCGACTGGCCGAAGTCGATTCCGTAGGCCCCTTCTTCTTCTAACTGCTTTCAGGTCATTCCTGTTTTGACCTTCTATGAGGGATCCGATTCTCTTGTCGCTTTGTATGATATATCCCCTCAACTACAGATGGATATCAACATTCCAACTGGACCCGGGGATGGATATGTGACTGTTCTTGTCACTGTTAAGACTGGATCATGTAAGAGATAGATAGAAGGGAAAAAACTATTATAGTACCAAAAGTGACGGATCAAAATCGGCTGAATATGCAAATTTTGGCGAATGGAACGAGATTTGCGGTAGGATATCCAAAAAAGGAAAAAAAAAACTTTTTTCAGATGTATCAGATGGCCTCGAATGACAAGGCCATCATTCTCCACGCAGGAAACAGAATTAATATCCGAGCATGGGTCTACACGACCAACACCATGATCCTTAGATCTGCATATGATTCGAATGTTGACGGAGGAACCGTCTATCTGACAAGCAGTAAGTGATTCTAATTAGTTGAAAGGGGAAACATAGGTTATTTGAACAGCATCAGTGGACTGGCCGTTGGGAATCAACCGGCATTGACCACTCTGCAATGGATTTCTTTGAAACAACAACAGACAATTAGTTCAAAGTTTGATGGAGTACAGCGATCGACAGAATGCACATTCACTACCGCCTTTAGGAATATACAAACCAAATGTCCCCCCGGCCCTCTTGGACAAAGAGTGACACTATCCTATGATGCAGATCAAACCCTTACTAGACTCCTCCCTGGAATATGTCTGACAGAAGGTTTATTCTATTAAAAAAAGAGTAAAGATTTTTTCAGATTCTGTCGCAGTAAATCCCTTTCAATGCTTCAATGGAGGATCAAAAATTGGAGCACGACTCTGTAAATGTACATCAGATTGGGAAGGTACTCAATGTAACATCCCGAATTGTTTCAATGGTGGAAAGGTCAATCCATTCCCCGGCAATGGATTTGGCCCTTGTAACTGTGCTCCCGGCTTTTCTGGTGACCATTGTAATATATGTAAGCCTGTTTTTTATCCGATAACTTTTTTTAGTGAACTGTACTACTCCTGCCGATTATCCGATTCCTTCCCAATCAACTACTCTGGCTCTTGTTCTTCAGAGTTCTCTTTCTCAAGCACAAATTGCTCCTCCGATTGATCAGGGACTGACTCAATTATTGAAACAGTTGAAAGGACAATACGACGACTTCATTTTAACGACCTTCCTCATCCAAAGTTACAATGGTAAGAGTACTTCTCCTTGTTTTATTTTTTAGGGAGGGATAATAATGTCATCAACACGACGACTTACATGGACTCTAATAGTTTTCAGACGGCTGTTGACACCATTCGATACTTGTCAGGCTATCCTTGCCTCATAATCTTTTCTTTAGACCCACACCTAGCAATACTCAAGATTCTTTGGGAGCTCTGACATCTACCCTGGTTAACAGAGTCTTCTACAGTTCTACCCTCTTTTTATTCGTCGATGCACCTCCCACTGACACAACCAATGAGGCCGATGTCTTGTGAGTCTATTCTTCAATGGACTGTTTTTTTAGGAGAATAGCAGTCGAACAGAATGTCGAAATAAACATAGTAGTGACGGCTCCCTTCGGTTTGATTGAGAAATGTATGACCTCTCAACAACAGCTCTTCTATGAGCAGCTGGCGGCAAAATCCGGTGGAATATTCTTGAATTTATGTCAGAAATTATCCAGGGCATATGATCAGAATCCCATCAAAAGTGTAAACTAATCTTTTTATCGACTATTTCTAGCTTTTCGTCGCCTATGCTGATTCCCACCATTCCACTGAAATCATCAGCGAACAGGTGGTGTACTCCAACCTTTCGCCGACCCTTTTCTTCTTCGTCGATCAGCCAAACAACGATGTCTTCCTCATTGTCAACTGTCGTTAGTCCCTTTTTCTTTCTCAAAATCTTTCCATTTCAGCTACAATTGAGACATTCTCTGCTAATATTCTGAACTATGACGTCGGATCTTCATATGTTGGAACACTCATCGTGATGCCCTTCCTCGGAGTCTATAAAGTGCCCACTTCCGCCGTCAACACGCAAGGATATCTAGCCTCTGTCACTCTCGATCAGAAAGTGGAAGCATCGTGTAATATGAAAGTTCGAATCAAGTCGAAGCACGCAATCTTCATCCGATTTTCCCCCGATCCATCTTTCGATGCTCAGCTAGGATATG
Source organism: Oscheius sp. DF5120 (assembly GCA_932521415.1). Classification (NCBI taxonomy): domain Eukaryota; kingdom Metazoa; phylum Nematoda; class Chromadorea; order Rhabditida; family Rhabditidae; genus Oscheius; species Oscheius sp. DF5120. Next base: position 4,032,783 of record OW051463.1, read on the forward strand.
CTGGTTATGGTGTGGAAACGTATCCTGTTGTTCATATCAACAATCCCAATCTGAATAGATCAGTTCTTCCTGAATTAGAGAGTAGGGATGATAGATCGGGAAGCTTCTTCGGATACGGGTAAGTAATAGAATCGTCTAGAAAATTTATTCCAGGACCTTTTCTACGATTCGTACGAACTCCTGTTCCTATGAATACTTTTACAAGGTTCCTTACATATGTCCCCGTCCTGCTGACAGTCTAACCCTTCAAGTAAGTCTTTTCTATTCTCCTTCGATCGTATTCAGCTCAAAGGAATTACGTATGATGGCCTCCACTACTTTCGAACTCTGCGGACATTTTGCTATCTTCAGCCTGGAAAGTGTGCAAATGGTGGTTATCGACTCTGTAAGCTTGTTCTCTCTCCCCCTCATTTTCTTCAGCCAACGGTCTCTGCAAGTGTCCACCCAGCTATACGGGTACTTATTGTCAATCTCCCAAATGTCTCAATGGATTTCCAACCGATAGCAGTACTTTCAACTGTATGTGTGGAGCAAAATATACCGGCCAGTTCTGTCAATATCGTAAGAAATCTTATTGTTCATCACTCTTTATTAAGCCGTTTGTGACAATTGGAATTTTATGGAGAGTGTCGATCCAAGGAACAACGGACCGAAACAGATTACGTTCGTATTGAATAGAAATGTGGATCAGCTCTTGGTTAATGTTCAACTGAACAACATTATTCAAAGTGTCGTGACAGCAACAGAATCAGCTGATCAGACTATTCTCTACACCCTCATAACCTATGATCAATTCAGTAATTCTTTCAATTTTCCTAAAAATTTCATTTCAGATGTCTATAGAATCATCAGTACCTCCCACTCGGACGTCTTCATTCAATATTTCCAAAACGAAATCCAGAATTATCAGAAGACGACGGCTGTGATGACAATGTCCATTGATGCCCTTGTAGATGCCTGGAAACTAGGAATAGAACAACCGGGACTGATCTTCCTTTTCATGGGAACACCACCACAGACACCAAAATCGACTTCTTTTGACAATTTTCTGGAACAGAAAATCAACACCCAGGTAAGAGATAGACAGGATATTTATAGATCTCTAGGTTAATGTCTTCTACACACCGCAGAATGGAGGACCGTATCCCAAATTGCCACAAGATACCCTCTCCGGACAACTTTACACTGCAGTTAAACAATCTGGAGGACGATTCCTTCCCCTCGTTCAAAACAGTGTCTCTCAGTTGGCTCCCCTCCTTATCGGAGCCTCTCAAATGAAGGAACTCACTTTTGAATACGCACTCGATGTTAGTTCTTTATTGTTGATCCTTGAGTCTGTTTAGAATTGTGCCCAGGGTGGCTGTCACTTTACTTTTCACATCGAGTCCCAATTTCGAATAGTAGAAATTACTTTGACGGGTATCGATGTCTCGAAACAGGGCAACTACAAAGTGACCGACTCGACCACGAAATATCTGACAATCAATTCGGAGAATATCATCTTCAAAGATAACGAGGTCATCGTTTTTCGATTTAGTAACCATCCCTTTTGATTAAGAAAATTTGTTTAGATTCATCCCAAACAAAGGCAGGAATATGGACTGTCGATCTGGATACGACGACTGGAGGGGCTCTAATTCAAGTGAGAATTGACTCCGACTTCCGTGTTTATCCCGGCTTCACCATCAATCCTTTCGATGATTTTGTCCATCAAGTCCCCTTCACCGGTCTCGGTCTCAATCGAAGTACTTACATGACGTTCCGTTTGGTCGATGGAATGAACAATCTTGACAATAAGGCGACTCTCAATACCCTCGATATCTACAGATACAACTTCATTCAGCCGCAGTTGGGAGGTTCACAAATCGACAATTTATTCATTACGAAGAGGGACGTGACATCCTGTGCCTATCAATATGTGACGACTGAATGGAATGTAAGAAAAGGAGAGTAGAGAAACATCATTCAGGTTGACATCATCAGCAATCAACAAAAATTCACTCTGACGGGAGTCGACGGGGATGGTTTAATTTTTCAAAGGACCTTCTTCTACCAATTTCCTCAGTATAATCGTCAGTTCCTTTTTTTTTTTATTTTTTCAGAGAGAGCAGCCACTTGTATTAACGGTCTTCATGATTCATGGGGCCAATGTATTTGTACAAACAAGTCGAAATGGACAGGGGATTATTGCCAAACTCCTGTCTGCAATAACGGAGGGACGGAATCATACGGGATTTGTATCTGTAGGAATGGATACTATGGAGACTTTTGTGAGAATGGTAAGAGAGTTGAGAAGAATGAAATAATATAAGAGTTTCAGATGTAGAATCGATATGATGCGAGAAGACGATAGACATTTCATGTACAGACAGAATAAAACCTTTCTTTTTTTGTTACAATCTTAAGTATTTCACAATTGACATAATATGAGTGAAAATAAAGAAATAAAAATTCAAAAAAATAAAGCAAATTTTCCTTGTCCGATTGTTATACATTCATTGACAACAGAGCACGGAACACGATGGTTTAGAAAATTGTCAAAACCCTAAACTAATGGTTATATTTAAACAAAGCAAATATAATTCCTTGTGCTCTTAAAGGTAAACAATAGAGAGATACGTTAATGGATATTTTTTTAGACAAAAGTTTAAAATAAACCAGACGGCAAGATTTCATTTTGAACAATAAGAAATAATTTTGTTGAGAGATGAAAAAGAGTGATATTAGGTTAGTTAGACTTTCCAAAATAGCCTCCCAGCTTGATCGTGAGCCATAGATATAAAAAAGGGGTTATCGTAATAACATGTTTGTTGTAAAAAGAAATAGAATAACAGTCTGAGACGTGTGATTTGTCAACTTTTGGTCCTCGTTGATCACTTCTTTCAACAGGTGTACATTGTCGGATGACTGACCATTTAAATTTGAAGAAAATGTTCCGCAAATTTCTACGAACGACAGAGAACGAGAAGAAACCGACAAGAACCATCGTTCCCGCCCAGCCGACTCCGGCTTGCACCCCAGAACATCACGAAGTAGCAAAAAAGGGGGTTCGGCCGAAGAGACCCATCAAAATGGAAAAAGTGGAAAAGGCGAAAAAGATCGAAGAGGAGGAGGTCGAGGAATTCGAGAAGATCGAAGGTGCCAAACCTGCTCTCTGTCACGGAAAAAAACAGACGAAACTCAAATGGAAAAAAGGTGTTGTTCCACTTTTAATCAAATGAAGAATATTAAGAGGAAAAGTGGGACAAGTCGCAGCACGACGACTCCAGTCTGTCGGGAGATGCCGAATCACCACCTTCTCCGTCGCTTCACAGAGAACTGCATGTAGAGCCATTCAAGGATGTCGTCGCCGATTTAACCCTCGAGAAACAGAAACTGAAAGAGACGATCGAAAGACTTCGAAAGCGGATCAAGAGGAGGGACAACAGGATCGAATATCTAACGAAACAAGTTAAGAGAGTCGAAACCACGGAGAAGGTATCGTCGACTGATTCAGCCTCGTCGTCGAACAGGGAACATGATGTGGAAAAAGTGAGAAGGGAGATGAAGAAGGCGAAGGCACAACTGACTATACAGGCGGAAGATGCGGAGAAGAAAACGGTCGAGTTTCAGAAAGCTATCGGAGAAGCCAAGAAGGCGTGTCCTTCTCCCGTCAACGCATCTTTCATCCCTCAACAATCATCCATCTCTCAGCAAGAAACTGATCTGGTCCATGAGGAGATTGATAACGAAACATTCACTACAGCCACGAGAATTCTGGCTGTTTTGGAGAAGAATCAACTGCTGGAGAAGGCCCTGCCGCCGAAGGAGACCGCCATCCTCTTCCACTACTTCTCCAGCGGGTCAAGCAGTCCCTCCACCGAAGTGTTGGCTCTTCTCGACAAAGCCATCGGAACCGGTATCCAGACCCTCATCAGTCGACCTCAAGATCTCGAAGATCCGATCGATAATCAGATGAGACAGCTTCTCGTCACAAGCAATCGGGTAGGGAGTGTCTTTTCTACTATCTTCAGGCGAAGGAGATTCTTCTAGAAGTGATGCTGGAAAGGCCGAACTATCTACCGCTTTCGTGGGGAGGAAAGACACTTCTTCTGGCTCAGTCGACACGTCAACACAATACTTATCATCCACCGAAAAAGATATCAGAGAAGGCAAAGGAGAACGACCGGGCCATCAAAAGCATCTATCTGCCCGTCAAAAAGTGATTCGAGTATCTAAATAAAAGTACTCAAAGCCTTTCTTTTTCTGATAACTGCTGTTTTGCGATGTAAAGTAAATTAATTAATAAAAAAAAATAGGGACCAGATGTGATATCCCTCCGTTTCACATTTGTCAGGTAAAAAAAAGACTTGTTTGAAAAAACATTCGTATTTTTTTATATAAAAATGAGTCATCGTGTCGGTCCCAATTCTTCCCACATCATTCTGTATTTCCGATCCCATATAAGGGTCCGTTCTCATCTATCGACCATCATACAAGTTTGTTTTGCAGGCGGTCCCGTCTAACTGCCAATGCTGTATTTACTCAATTTAGAGATATGATTATTTATCGAGTGAATTTGCGGCAAGTCGTTCATATCACATTTGGTGTTTCATCAACGACGCCGTCTTCCTCAGGTGACATTTTATAACGTTTCGTCTATATTTAACCCCTTTTGTTCTAATCGTTCTATAGTATTTCAAGTCCTTTTTATCTCCTTTTATCGTGTCGAATTGGCCTAATCAATTTCAAGATAGTGATCTTTAGTTATAGTACGGTATGTCTGAGATGATTCATCCACTGAATTACTTGAATACTTCTCCCTTTCCTATATGTTTCTCCCTTTCAAATGTACTTAGTATCAGACAAAGCGAAGGGTTTACATCAAGGGAGGAAGACTCAAAACAACTGATACGCGCAGAAAGAAGAACGACTATACCATTGGTCCTCGCTCTTCCTTGTTATTCAAAAGGGGGGCTTTTTATCTCTTCTTTCTATTCTAAATATAGAAAGCAGTTGAAGTAAAAAGGGGAAACTGTCACAAAACCCATCCTTTCATTTTAACTCACTCTATAGCTGTTTGCTCGAACCAAAACATTCATCGCGCAACACTTTCTCCAAACAGCCGACTCTTCTCATCTCTTCTATTTTCAGAATGATCCGTTCGGCGCCACCGGTGGCGCCTCACAAGCGGAAGCCGGCTTCTTTAGATGACTTTCTCGAGGTTTGATAATAGAAGTACCATACGTTTCTATAGACAAAAAGACCAGCAGGAATGTTCGCTTTGAAGCAGGAATTCAATCGTCTTCTCCAGCGAAAGAGGGAGTTTTTAGCGAGACAACGACGAGGCTCCCTCCTCGTCGATTCCGTCGTGATCACGGACGATCACCCGATGAAGGAGTGCGTCTTATCTTTCGAAATTAGTCCAAATTTGTCTCGAAGCACGAGACAGGCGATTGGGGGTCCTAGTATCAGAAAGTCAACAAAGACACGACATGACGACGAAAACATGCTCCTTCAGATTCGCTGCCTTCTATGGGAAAGTATCGAATGCTCCAATGAACCCGGAAGACCATCCAGCCCAGTTGAAACTCATAGAACAGGTTATCCAGGAGTCCATCGTTGTCGAATGGCCGCGTCAAGTACCAGACATCTCGACAGAAGACATCGACTTTGCCCCTCTCATCCATCGGGCAAGGAATGTCGTCAAATGCAGGACGAGTCATCCGACTCTTCGAGTCAAGTACCCAAACACTTTTTATTATCATCACTTAGAATATTCTCTGTTTCGAATGATCTTCAAGGAGAAGAAACAAAAGTCCCTCCAATAGTCGAAACCTTCTTCCGGGCTACTCTTGTTAAACTGTCAAGTGAAGGAGGGGAACCGAGACAAGTGGCTGGGAGAATGATTTTGACCCAAAGGGAAGGAACGGCTGCCACAAAGGCACCTGACCAGAGTTCAGCAACCGTAACGGCGGACGGGAAACTCGTAGCCAGTCAAGTAACAATCTTCCTTTTTTTATAATTTCCTCAGGCATCTTCCGATGCTAGTACCTACGTGATATTCGATCAGATGGCAGAACCGGCGGCCAAGACGACTCCATTTAAATACGAAAACGGCGTGCTTTGTGCTACATTCCCGGAAATGGGCGTTACCCTTAACTCGATGGTTGACCGACGACAACTGGCTACGCGATATGCCATACAAATCGAGGTTGCTCTAAATGTTGACAACAAGCTCATAGTCAACCATGTTTGTCTTTCCTTTTCTTTTCTTCTATTCTTGGTGTAGGTCGTCCTCTCCCACGCATTTCTTATCGCCATCACCAATGACCAGACCGAACCATTGCTCAATTCCATCTTTTGGAGTCGACTAGCCGATCCCATCGATCAGCCGGTAAATTTTGTTGAATAGATATTTCTTTTAGGAGAGTATTGAACTCCCGCTAGAGATACCTCTTTGCTGGTCGGAGATAAGAATCGCTTTGAAGAATTTTGTTAAATCGCAGTTGGTCCAGTCGAGACAGCTTCATCACCATGAGATCTGTCATCTTCAGACTATGATACTTCTTCAAAGGTTTATTTTATAAAAAAGGAAAGATGTATTTAGAGTGGTAAGATGCATGGGAACAACTCAAGTAGAGACATTGGAAAAGGACTTGTTCGGCAATACGAAGATAAGAGGGATCAGGGACTTATTGGAGGCGAAGAGGGAGTTGAGGGATCGTCTTTTGAGTGAAGAAGTCCTTCCAAAAACGATGATCGATCGAAGGGAATTCATGCAGGTAATGACAAAGAAAAAAAATGAAAGAAGCAGGATAAATGTCTGTCCATCCTTGATATGTCAACCGAATTGGGCCATTCCCCATGGCTATGGATCTTTCGGGTCTCTGAAATGGTTCAAGACGTCGGTCATCGACTCTGTCCGAGTCCCCAGATAGCCGATAAAAAATCAAGCAAAACGAAGAAGCAGATGGCGGCGTCGGAAGAATATCAGACGATGTGCAGTCTATTTAACAAAGAGTAAGTCCCTTTTTTCTCTTAATTCTGTTTCAGTCTTCTCACTTTGTCCAGTATCCATGCTGCTCATCATGCTTTTCGTCATGTTGGAGATGAAGGAAGGGGAGCCATGCTCGTCAGATTTTGTGATGAGAACTGCGGCTATCTCTCCTTTGTCTTTGGAGTAGATGATGTCTCCCAGACGACTGTTGGATCGGTTTCTTCGGAACAAATCAAAGACTTCAAACAGGGACTGGCGGAGGTTTTGATGGACGAAAATTATCCCTCAAAGTTCGATCGACTCGTTCGAATGGAACCCCACTCTTCCGATGCCAGTCAGATATCCGTCACTCTTCTGAAGAAACATCTAGTTTTCAATAACTATACAACAAATCGAACGAGGAATGATATAGTTCAGGTAAGGGAGAAAAAAGAGAAAGAAAGGGGTTAAGGTATTGGACAACGAGACACAGAGAGTGAATCCATTGACGGGAGAGAAGGTGGACAGGGCTCCTCAGACGGTGGCGAGCTTGATAACAAGTCTCGGGATTCCACAACTAGGTCAAGGTTTGCTTTATTCCCTTAACTATTCTCAGGAACCAAACAGAATCCCCATCTATAAACTGGCCTGCTCATCTTTTAGTTCTTTTCCAACAACAACTCGCCTCTCAACTCAAATCTCCTGAAGGTTTCAACCTCGGGACACTCCATGCTACTGATGGGTATTTTTCCATCTCCTTCTCATTCCTTTTTAGAGATTCGGATGACGGCTCAGCCGATAAAGAATAGTCATAATGACGACGTCTACCTCCTTTTCTAGTCTTTCCTTGTGTAAATAGAGCATAAAATAAATTTATCCATTGTTTGGCAAGTTATTTTGAAGGGTGAATGAGATTTGGAAGGTCGAGGAGTTCCCGTTCTGATTGTATTGAGCTTGTGTCGGTCGGCCGACTTGATTGGATTGATCGTTTTGGGGAATAAGACCCTGTTGTTGTTGAGACTAAAGAGATATTTCAGTCAGTCGGATGGAACTCACCTGGATGACGATAGGATCAACCTGTTGTTGGAAGACGTTTCTTGCCTGATCTCCATATTGAGTCCTTTGTGTCGGTGTCTTATTCAGATCACAGTAGTTATAATTCTGCCCATTCGTCGGCTGCCAGTTGTTCACTTGTCTACATATTCTCTGTTTTTTTACTCTATTATTTTCCTACCCTGTCTTTGCGAATTGTGTCCATTGTTCACCCATCTGATCAGCCATTTTTTTATCCTGAGCTGTTGGGTTCGATTGTGTCCAAACCGTCTCTGACATGAACAAAAACAGCTGATCGGTTCCCGTCGTAACAGCTAAAGGGTTTTGTTTTCACCTAATGATCACTAACGCTTCCAATTTCCCATATTCGGTTGCCCCTGCCTTCCCAAATCAGTCACATAAGTGAATTGAAATACTCTGACCATTGTATTGCCATTTTGAGTGAAGGAGTCAATCGCTGTCGCTGTCTGACTAACTATTCCTGAATCAGAAGTGATCGTCGATATTGTTCGAAGAGACTGAACAGATGAGGGGGACAACTGTTGATTCTGAAGGAAATCTCTCTTAACAAGGGTGATTTCTCTACCGGATTATATTGCTGGACATTGTTCTGATATCCACCCTGATCGTATTGTGGCGTATATCCAACACCCTGGTTCTGATTGAATCCTCCTTGGGAATTCTGTTGCTGTCCCGATTGATATCCCCCATTCTGATTGAAGGAATTCTGCTGATATCCTCCTTGAGTATTCTGATATCCCGTTTGACTCTGCCCTTGATAATTCTGTTGATATCCTCCTTGTTGATTCCCTTGTCCTCCAAATTGTTGATTTTGATATTGTAGATTCTGTCCTGTATAATCGTATATCCTTTGTCCTGCTGTAGTTGTATAGGTAGGATAAGATGGTGTGATGTTATAATTTTGAGCGATAATGTTTTCAATCTACTCTCTCTTTTTCATCTTTCATCTTCTTCCTTACCTGATTCTGTGCCTGTTGATCATTGTTAACTTTGTTTTTCCTTGCGAAGTCAACCATCCAATTGTTCAACATGTCTCCCTCACTCTGACTCGCATTTCCGTTGGCAACGAGTTTAAAAGCTAAATTTCTTTCATCTCCTCACACCTGTTTCTAACCATAATCAGCGTCTTCATCTTGAACAGTTCCAATGATGATTGGAATGGGAGGACGTCGACTAGCTAGCTGTTCGGGTGTACCGGGAAAGAAACTGTTGTCTCGAACGATCAGCCATGTCGCTACTTTTTGCTAAATCAAATGTATATCAAACTGATATTATACTCCTTGTGTCTGAACAATAAAGTCAACAGAATAGTTGTTGAGACAATCCTTTAGATTTCCCACGTTTCCTGAATTCCACTGACTGGCTGTGATGTTACAGAGCTGAAAGCTGGTCAATGGAAAGATAAGAACAACCTGTTGAGCTAGCTGCTGACTGGGATTGATGAAACCTTGATCGTACTGAGCATTGGCTCCATTATAGCCCATACCTTGGGAGTATACTCCTTGATTTTGACTGTATCCATTTTGATTATACTGCTGACCCGATTGTTGATTGACTCCTGCTTGTTGGTAACCTCCTTGATATCCTCCATTTTGATTAAAATAACTCTGTTGATTATTCTGCTGATCATTTGTTTGTCCATTGTTCGGATTGTATTGAAATCCTTGATTATTGTTTTGATTATTTTGGCTGTTCCCCGAATAATATCCTTGATACACGGATGAGTCTGACTGTCCTCCTTGGTTTAAAGGAGTATATTGTAGTCCTGGATCATATTGCAGAGAAGGAATGGGTGTCGTAGTCGGTTGTGTCACTACGGGGACTGTTCCATCAGGTGTGTAACAGCTATAAATGGTGCCACTCTGTATGATGGCTTGTTGAAAGAGATCTGAAGGGTATTAGGGATATATGTAAATGACATACTCTGACTCATAGGGGAGAGTGTATGAGCGTTGACGGCACAAGCACCGTCTCCTTGACCACAAAGGGTCACTCGATTAGGATCTCCTCCGAAATTTTGGATATTCTGCTGAACCCATTGAAGAACCACAACCTAGGAGAATAGTTATTTTTTCAATTTATTCAGAGATACCTGGTCGAGCATTCCGTTGTTCGATTGGAATCCCGTGAAGGAGAAGAATCCCAAAGCTCCCAGTCGGTATTGAAAAGTCACGACTACGACTCCTCTGCTAACGAGGTTCCTCACCGTCCCCTATATTTTTTCATCATTTATTTTTATTTTCTTGAACCTTCATTTGCGACTGATCAGTTCCTCCACACGTTAATCCATTAGATCCATCGACGAATATCATTACAGCGGCCATGGCAGTCTGGTTGGTCTGTTGAGTAAAGACATTGAGATAAAGACAGTCCTCGTTGACATAACTGCCGCCATTCGGCTGGGGACACTTTGGTCGATAGTAGGTGGCGTCGTAGACGGGAGTGGGATACTGTCTCATTGGCTGAGGAGCCTGGAATCGATAGATCTGTCAAACTTTGTAAATATTGTCTTTTCTCGCTGTTGACACTTCAACTTTTACACCGCATTCCATCCTTTTTACATGTCCTCGAGCAACCGACCTGGAAACGGAGATTGCCGACGGGAGGTTCAGCGTATGGGATACCTAGGAAGACCTGGGCTTGGCCGTAGTACAATTGGTTCTTATCGTTGCCTATATGAATAGATGAAAAAGTAAGAAGGATTTCATACCATAATTAACAGTCTTCCCCTGAACAGTTCCCTGATTTGTTGGAACGGTGATCGTTGTCTGCTGGGCAGAAATGGCCACAGCTAGACATATCACGAGGATCATCCTGAAAGAGTTGAATCTAGAGGAAGGAGTAGCAGTGACATAGAAAAAGACTCTCGAGACGTAATACTCAAACAATTGATGAGAGCGATAGGAGGAGGTTGGCTGAAGGACGGCCAGGATGTAACTGGTATTGCCAAGGGGAGTGACAACCGGGTGCCAGATCAAACAGCCGTTGTTTGGACAGAAATGACTCGGTCGCCGATTGCTCTATACATCAGAGTTGAGTAATTGACACCTCAAGTTGAGTCAGGCGATGAAATCTTTTGTGTTTATTCGTTTTTTTTTTCATCTTTTAGTCGTCCTTCTTCGTCTGTCGTCCAATCCCATCACACAATAACTTGTCATCGCCGCGTCTTCCGTCAAAATCATCTATGTCATTTGTAAATCCGTTAAGAAAGTATTCTCTGAAAAACGATTAAAAGTAAAGAAAAAAGACCAACCAAAGATGAGGTGTTAAAAATAGATAGAGAAAATAAAACAATGTCGAAAAGAAGATAGAACAAACGGCGATGACAATCCAGATGGGAAAAGACGAAAAAAAAAGATGATGAGTTTAAGATGTTGAAGAAGAAAGCAAAGACGACAGTGAGGAGTAGAAACGTCGTCTAGAGAAGAAAATGATCGACAGATACAACTGACTCAAATCTTGTATGATATGAAAACGATGGGGAAAATGACAAAATAGATGTCGGTGAAGAAGACGGGGAACTGAAAGGAATGATAAAGGGTCAAAGTGTCAATCAGTTGGATAGACATCTAACACAACCAATTACCATTATTCCGACTTGTTTTTGGTTTCTTCGACGATGAGATGAGTCAAAAGAGTGTAAGAATAGAGACAATTCATCAGCTGATATGGTCCTGTCAATCTCTCCCTGGATGCCCCTTCTCTTCTTTATCTTCTTCTGTAAGTTCTTTTCTGCTTTCCTAGTAAATTCTATAATTCGTAGTCGTTCTACTCTCTGTATCAGCGGATCGACGATCACAACTTGTCCGAATATTTGAACTAATCGATGAAACAGTTGGTAAGGGGGAATTTGATGATGAAACGTGGAAAAATTAGAGAAGGCATATCGGGAAACAATGTTTCAGACGAGGCCGATGGATTCTTCGACGGGGTCTCCCAAGTCGATCGGATTGTTTCAGTGCCTGGAGAAGAGGTCGGAGCCACGAGATTGAAGGATTTCTGTGGTAGACGACCAACTGTTGATTTCCTCCGAGGTGTTCCTGACGAGAAAATTCGAGCCATCCTTTATGATCTCGATTCTCCCGTTTCCTCAAATATCCATAAGTAGCTATTACTCCTTCTTTCATATATATTAAGTATAACTTTGACCATTCCTGTCAACTGGTTCCTCGACTCTACCCATGGTCTCCGAGTCCTCATCTGTCTTCAGGGCAAATCCCTCCGTCCAACTATGCCTAATCAGATTCATAGTGGCGATTATCCACGCCAGGAGCTCGTTCAAAAATATTTTGCTTCGGATGAGATGACGACAAAAGACGAGTATATCTTTCTGTCCTTCGTAAGCCATCCTCATCAGTTCGAGATATTTCAGTTGAGTGAATGGCTACAGGGGGATGCTGTCATTGGGGCTGCTCTCCTTTTTGACAATCGGTGGAATCAGCTAATTTTTCCGTCAGAATCAATCTCCTTGATGATCGTTAGAATGTACCATCTGCAGAAGAAGATAACCTACACAGGATTATGTGACATTTCTAAAGGACGGTAGGGGTTTTCTTCAGAGTTAGTAAGAAATCTAGAGATCAAACATGCTGTCGATGGCCCATATATGGAATGAACGGGGACGGAACTCGTCAGTCGAGAATCCTTTTTCATCGATGTCTAGAGAGTGTAAGTCTTCTCTACATAGAGAAATAATCTTTAAGGTTCCTGTTCAATTCTTTCCCTTATTAACGAAAAGAGAGAAAGAGGAAGCAATTCAAGGAGGAGTGTTAAGGATAGAACCAAAGATGAAAATTTGTCGAGAGTCGAAGACACGTAGGGTAGAGATTCGACTGCAGGACTCGAATAGATTTGATCAACACAAGGCAGAGGAAGTGATTGCGGAGACGGATGCATTGGAGTGTCAGTCTGTGTAGTTAAATTCATTGAAAACCGGATTATATTGATCACAGTATGTATATTCTTCTCTGATTATGTCTTCTCTTCGTCCTTTTAATCCTTCTCTTTTTCGTTCTCCATCCTCAACTGCAAAGTATGCCATTGAACCACCGGTCGTCTGCTCGTCATCATTTCCGCCCATTGCTCATGACATGCATGGCTCACCTAAATCCAATTCTTTTACTATTTTTGGATCGAAAACTGAATCGAATACGGCCAATTCATACAGCGAAATGGCAATATCATGACAAAACGTCCCTCGAATGCAATAACCATCTCGTGACTTGAAAATATTGATTTTTCTCTTTCGGGATAATCCTCTCGAATTGATTATGTGACCTACTTTGACTAATTAAGAGAAACGAACCTGAGGCAGATTAAGCTCTTTAGAGGACAGTGTTACCTCTCCGATGAAATCGTTCTTACTCATTTTGTCATAATCCCAAACAGAGATAATTAAATGAACTTTCTGAAGGATGACGGTCATTAAACGAAAAAGGAAAATACTTCCATGAGATGGGGTTCGATTTTGAATTGGAAGCTCTCGTTGTAGTACGGATTGAGTGTCTTATACTTCCTCGACGTCTTCTTTTTACTTAATAACTTTCGTCCATGATAGAGGTAAATCTTGACATAAGGATCTGAAGAAAAGAGAATTCAAGAATGAAAGGGGAGTACCCGATGTTCCTCCAAGGTCCATTTTTTTCAGATTTCTGGCTTCCATTATAGTCAGAGTGACAGTCCCCGTGGCAGGTCGATATCTCGTCGAGAAACAAATATCCCCCAAACGAGAGTCCTTCTGTAATTATTTTCTCTTTTTTTATTGAAGGAAACTTAAGATTCATGAGGAAAGACCTACATCATCATCGTTTTCCGGCTTTTGAAGTCGTCGAACTAGATCATTCGTAGTCCCAAAATCAACAGAATCAAGAGCAATCGACAGTTGACCCATTTTGTCATCCTTGGATAGTCTATCATAATCATAGACAGTGAGGGAGAGAGTCTTTGATTGGAGTTCGTTGAAAGGGATCTGAAAACCCCTCGAACACTTCTCGATTAGCGGGACAAATGGACTCAATGAAGGCTGTCCCTGGAGACATCTCGGTCGACTACAAACTCACGTTGAACAGAAAGGTCTCATGATAGACGGGATTCAAAGTATTCCGCATGATCTTTGTTTCATATTTTTGTTTCCTTTCAGGTAGAATCGACAACTTGACATATGGATCAGACATGCCGTTTCTGTCCATAGCTGGTAATCCACTGGCTCCGACAATAGTTACAGCCAGCTGGAAAAAGTATCCCTTTTCACGCCTTTGGACACAATGTGCGGGAGAAGGCTAATCTTCAGGCGAATAAACACGTCATTCGGGATCTTCCCTGGGGGTGAATTAATTGGAGGACACGTGGAAAGGGATGTTCCTTGACGAACCTTGCTCTGTGCGAAGTCGTAATCTAGTCGGAAATGAATCTCGCCATATCCTTTAGACTCTTCGATAATGTCTACCTGGAAATAACTTATTATATACAGAAAGGAGCACAAAATCGCATGCTAACAAAGCAAAAGAAACAAAGCTAACAACACAGTTCTATATGAGAAGAAGTACCTCATCGAGAGGGGATTCAATCGTCCTCGGAGAATATTCTTCGGAATTCTAGAGTGTGGTGAGTGACAAGCAAAGTGAGAAAAAAGGGAACTAACCTGTGGCTGGATGGAGATTGTCTTCTGACTGAGAGGGGGAAGACCCAGCTGGGGACCCTTCGGAGGAGCCGCTTGGTACTGAAAATAGATCAGATCATTGTTTTATGGTGGTGACTACGTCAAATGGGACTGCCTCTCGGATATCCGGGTGAAACTCGTAATCTGATTAGACAAGAAGGATTCCCCCTTGATATGTCGAATGGATCGGGATGGCAGTACATGGCAGCTGATCAAACACCCCGTACACTTCCTGGGAAGTCCTTTAATTTCCGCGATGTCACCTTGTTGACAGAACATCGATGCCTCCAGCGGAAATAATTAGAAGAAGGGAGATTTTTGACTGAGACAACCTTCCGGGGGTCATAATTATTCATGAAGCGGGTCGAGACGAAAAACAACAACGCCGTTTGATGGTAAACCCTTCCATCCTTCTTCTCGTAATTACATCCGTTTATGATTCTCGCCGTGGCTCACAAGAAGGGCGCAATTTTTTCAAGTGGATGAAATCTGCCTTAGTCGGAAATGATGGGAAAAAATAAATAAAGATTACGGTAATGCAAGGGGATTATACCTGAAAGAGAGAAGAAGGGAGAATGGAACGGAACCAGGAGAAGACGTTGTCCATCGAAGAATGACTCCATCCTCATGCATACGGAAGCCCTTTCCTTTCAAGTGAAGATCTGTTTCAATTATTTTTATTCCTTTTACCCCCATAACTAGATTATCAGCCTCCTTTTGTATTAGTTATTTGCTATTTTATCTGCAAAATTGACTAATTGGCTTGAGTGCTTGTTTTCTGTCGAAGAAAAAATTAGAAACATCGGATGTTTTGATAAACATTCATCGACAAATGCATTCTTTTCCATGTTCCGAATCACGGAAGCCCGTCTTAGCCTAATTCCAATATCCGCCTCGTGAAAGCCGCCTTCATCACGAGGAGGAGGATAACCGAGGAAAAATTAATTAGAAACGAATCATGTCTTTTTTTCGTCGACTAAGTGCATGCCTTCGTCAAGCGTGAAAAGCTGATAAGAAACGACCCGAATGGAGTTGATGGATGCCCATAAAGCCTCTTCGAAAGCCACGTAAACAGTTCCCACGCCCTATCAATTCTCAACAAAACGTCCTCATTCTCGTCGAAATTAACTCGACATAAGATTGACGATTGCTCTTAGACCACCTGTCTTTACAAATTTAACATTGGAAGCTCAGTTTTTCGGGAAGGAAATACCACGAGGGAATTCAACCGAATTGCACTAATTACAAACCAAACTACTCTTGGCACGCGAGAAACAACTCACTCGGCTAGATGAAGACGGTCTTTTGATGACTGGACAACATGTTGAAAGAATTCGGTATACAGGCGAGCACACAGCTGCACCTGTGGCCCACATGGCGAATGCTTATCAGATGTAAAGGAGGTCCTTTGATTCAGCAAGTATCATTCACTGAAAGTTTGGAAGGAAGAGAGACGATGTGGAAAAGACTGACAGACGACTGACGAAGCTTTATAGTCGAAAAATCAGCCAAGGCAAGGCAAAGAGTATTTTCTAAGTCTCCGCCTACTCTTGAATTTGGAGACTGAAGCCGGGTCTCGCCGCGAATTGGTTGAATTTAGACCTTTAGGAATGAGACGTGGGCCATTTCTTTATAATTTTCCTTTTCCTAAATTTTTCATTCTGGAAATTGGTGTTTTTATTTACATAATGGACTATACCATAGATCTGTTTGCTGTTGTTTGGGATATAATTAAAAAATCTATTTCAGACGTTTTTTATGACAACTTTATAAACAACAATTCAATTTTTTCTCATTTTTCTTTTTGCATTTCTGACTTATAATTCTGAATTTTCAGAAAGCTAACTCAACATGGGTTTCGCTCAGCTCTGGTTCTCTCATCCTCGTAAGTTCGGACCTGGATCTCGCTCCTGGTTAGTGTTTACTTTTTTTTCTTCTACTAAGCAGGTTCATGTTTTTGTGACACGGTCTGTATGGGACGTATCATTTTCTGAAACTGCAAAATAAAAATTTATTTCGAAGCTTCCATAGATTTTATATATCATTGGAAGTCAAAAATATATAACATTTTTCAGCCGCGTTTGCTCTAATCACCACGGTCTCATTCGTAAATACGGTCTTGATATGTGCCGTCGTTGTTTCCGAGAGTACGCTAAGGATATTGGATTCAAAAAGGTTAGTTATTTATTTTATTGCAAATATTCTGCAAGTTTCAATGCAGTTTTCCATTCTTTTGTGTCTTGAAATGAAACTTGCAGAATCCTTGGTTGAAAACAAGTTTTATTTACTTATTTTTCAGCTCGACTGATTGCTTGCATCTGTCGTCCGGAGCGGTATTTTGTTTTGTTTTCGCATCTGGATAAGCAATAAAATTGTTGTACTTTCATATTTGTTTTTTTGTCTGGTTTGTATCCAAAGGGAGTATATTCATTCTGTCCAACACTCCCATTATAAGGTCTAGTCAGAATGGAACCAGCTGAGGCGGATGAATGGCTGACGGGACGCCCAAAACAGTTAGTATTTCTTACGGGTTTGGATCCAACTAACAAGACAACTCACAAAGCGCTTGCTGATACGTTTACAAATCGATCTACTGCTTCCCTTCCATTAAACTTACGATTAGTACGTGGAGAGTTAGATTTGCCGGGAAAGCGTACCCAAACAGCAGATAAAGGTTAGTTGCTTTTTATGAGAAAATTTCTAGGAATTTTACGTCTTGATTGGCCAATCAAATATCTTGAACATGTACCGGCTCTTATTGTATTATTTTTGGATCTCGATTGGGATCATACCTCTTGGGCAGAGAAGAAAACTGAAGCGGAAAGCAAATGTGCTAGTATTAGAGCAAGTTGTCGACAAGGAAGTCGCTTAGCAGTTGTTCTTCTGCAGGAACGGTATGGCGGATGTTTTTTTTGCATTTTATACAGCCAACAGCTACTAGTTACGTAGAAACTTTTCAGTTCTCTACCTACACCATCTGATGATCCTTTAGCAACCGAGAGAGCTCATGAATTATGTCACATTTGTCAGCTTTCTCCCAAACAGTTGTTTGTAGTTCCAATGCTATGTTCTGATCTTTACGTAAGTCGTTGTATTAGTCTATTATTCTTAGGGGTATATTAATAAATTGGAAACAGCATTCCACGAGTTAGCGCAAGGGTTTTATCAACAAAAATTGAAGGTTTTTTTTCCTTTTTCCATTTATAAGCATTGTGCATTTGTAGGCAATTCGAGCAAGATCCATTCCAAATAACACACCATCATTGGTTGTTAGACAACTTTTTAAACTAGCTTTTTTATCAGAATTACGACAAGATACTCATACAGCATTGAGGTAATTGCTATTGTTATCAATGTTTTTTTTTTAGGAATTATCGGTTAGCATATGAACAGTGTAAAGAGTCTTTTGATCATTGGGAAGATATTAATATTTTTGAATGGCGAAGTGTAGTTGGTCTTTTAAATTATAAGGTATGTTTTTAGAATTTTTGTATATATTCAGTGGTGCGAATTATGTTTCTTACATAGCACAGCGGTGGAAGCTATAAACCAAATGAGAAAACATCAGACAACTTTCTTCAATATGAAACTTGGAGTATATCCTACCCCACAGTTAGCATCAATTGAACATCAATTATGGAAAGCAAAGCAAGTAAGGAACTTCAAAATAATTATTGTATTAGTGTTATAACTTTGCTAAATTGTTCGAGAGAGCAGTTGCTGAAGGTTTATCGGCTCTACCCACCCTGAATCCTGGCTCTCATCTTGACCTAGCAGCATCTGTATATTCTCAAGCACATAATGAAATAGCTTCATTAAAGCAAGGTAAATCTCTGTTTTTATCTATGTTTAATAGGCTTTCCCGTTGTTTCCTATCCTTCACCTGATCCAATGGCTCATACTCCGGTAACTTATACATTATAAGTGGATTTTAGATCTTTCTTGGACAACGTCCTTGGAGAGTTGGATATGAAGGACTTGCTACAGACATTGTTGAAAAAGAAGCTATTATAGCGCTAGTTGTAAGTCTTTTTTTTAACTTACATATTTAGCAACGGCTTATTGTAAATCATGCTGGTGTAATTGATCTTTTATCTGCTGCAATGACGCAGTATAGGCGTTATGGATGTAGTCGAATGCAATTAAAAGTCATGAACGAGGTATTTCTTTGTCACTGTATAATAGTTTTAGATGGCTAAAGTTTATTTTTCAAGTGGAGATATACCAAAAGGTCTCCAATTATCATGTATTGCCATTAGAGAAGGTCTTCCACCAACTGTAAGACTTTCTGTGCTACAACGTTGTATTTGGGCTTCTTATACTTCAGCAGCTATTAAGGTTTTATTTTCTCTTTTTTTTTTAAATTTTATATTTGTGTCATTAGCTATTTCTATGTTTATTTCAGGATTTTATTTGGTGTTGTTTGCAATTAGCGAATGAAAATACGGAAGTTGCTAACTCTTTATTGGCTGTGTTGAACGCTAAAGTTCCACAACCGCCATTTGAGAATCCCAGTGATCAACAGGTCGTATCATTTAATTTTAAACAAATTGTTTTCAGACTGTCGAACTATTATGGAATAATGCCTTTAAAGAAAAACAAGATATTTCGTTAATTATTCAGAAAATTGATACATGTATTCAGGCAGAGGTATAAACGATATTCTAGACATACCTATCTTCTTTCAGGCTTGTTTTTTGCGATATGATCCTGTTGATTTTAATGAAACGATTTCTGTATTACTTAGATTATCATCAACTGCCTTAACGCAATTAATGTAGGTGATAAGCTGTGCAACAATTTTTAGTGTGTCAAAGGCAATTGTTCACTTTGATTTGATGGGTTCTCAATTAAAATATAGAGAAGGGGATTCCGAGATATGCTGTGAAGTGGAAGTATGGTTAAATTTTTCGTGTATTTTTTTTATAGAATATCATACTTGAGCCAAAAACATCTACATCATATGTGTGTCTTTTAAATCTCTCACAAGCTGTACCATTAAGTGCTGATATTTTAAATGTATACTTTTGGCTATTATTAACTTATCTATTGATTAAGATTTCTAAGATAACCTTAGTTTTTGAAAACGCGTCGGCTTTTAGTGTATCTGTTGTTTATGATCAAAAATACCTTCGTCGGAATGTATGTTCATTAGGAACATTGTCTTTAAAGTATGTAAGCTTGTCTATTTTATTGTTTTGTTTAAGATTTACCAAAAATACCGGAGGAATTGAAGCTGATGGTGATCAAATTTCAGCTTGTCTTGTTGGTGAAATAGGTCAAGCAACTTTGACTTTAAAGAACACAACGAACCGACCAGCAATCAATTTCAAGTAATACTATAGTTATGTTCAACAAAAATTATTTAGGTTAGAATTTAAACGAAATGAACAAACATCCTCAGGAGCGGCGGCAGTTTTATTTGTTGATGATGCAAATGAGCTTCGATCTGAATTAAATACAGTTATCCCATGTCAATCAAATCTTGAATCCTGTCAAATTGTTAGTGTAACGTTTTTTATTTTATTTATATAGGTTTCGATCCCGGTACGTTTTTCTGCTCAAATCATCGGAGAAATGGATCTTGTATTAGAGGTTTTTTTTTTAAATTTAAATTTCAAATTTACTGTTTTTAGGCATCATATAATGCTCCAGGCGAGTCACAAAAGCGGACTAGTAAAATACCCCTATCGGTCAAAGCGCGAGAACCCTTCACTGTATCTAGTCAGATTTTAACTATGAATGTTGGTTTTTTTTGTTTGTATTTTTATTCTATGGTTTTTATATTGTTTGTATTTAGGGAGTACCTGTGAACAGTTTGTTGAACTATAATGAGCATATTTTGAAAGCGGACGTTTCTTCAAATGCGGATATTACAATAACTCGTGTTGAATGGCTGTTGGTAAGTTGTCTTTTTATTTATCTTATAATTTTTAAGGCAGATGTTGTATCGGCTGTTCATGAAGATGAAAAAACTGCTAAGTCACTTGAAGAGCAGTTGAGTGAAGGAGATGTAATCAGTTTTTGTAAGGCAATTAGTGTTGATACCAAGGAGGAGAATGTTGAAACACCTTTGGGACGACTAGCTGTGGAATGGAGAAGGTTTTTTTTCTTATCATTACTCCCTCCCCCCATTTCTTATCGAGAAAAAAACACTAATATCGATCTTATCAGTTCGGTCCTTGGTTTCATCTCCAAAGGAAATGTAAATTAACAAATTTAAAGAAATAGTTTTTTTTTCAGTAACTACTTATTTTTCACATCTGCTCCGGGCTTATTGTATTGTTTTCAGAGATGGACTATCGCAAATAGTCAGAACAATTGTTGCTCTCTGTCGCCTTCCCGTTCTTGGATGTCCAGTTGTTGTCACTGCCAGAGTCGACACAACTCCAGCTGTCGTTCGCCAGCCAATTCGTATCACCTATTCACTTGTAAACAAAACAATGGAAGTAATGGAACTCACAACTTCCTTCGATTTTACAGAAAATTTCATGTTCTGCGGCGATAAAAAGGTAAGTTTTTCGTTTCTTTTCAGAAAATACAGATGATTGATATTTAATAAGTTTATTAAGAGATTAGTCTTTACTGGGATTGAGGGGGAAGCTGATTGTCAGAGAGATTAATTAATCTTTTGACTTATGGATTGCCATTCGAATCAAATGTTTTGCGTGGGGTATTAGATATTTTCTTTCGTTACATTTTTTGAAGAGCAAAAATATTAAAAATAAAAATAAAGTAATTTTAGTAAGGTTAGTAATTGTTAGTTGATTGAAAAAAAGTATTCTATTACATCAATTTTAAATTCCAGGTTAATTTTCGCCTTTTACCCGGAAGCAGTCGTCAGATTGATGTGGTTGCAATGGCTTTGACTGGAGGACGATTATCATTTCCATGCCCATCATTAAAGTCACCCACCATATCAGAATATCTACTGCAACAGGCACTTCGATCGTTGCCTGCATCACTTTTTGTTTTAGTAAGTTACTTTTTCATAACTTTTTATAACGGGACAGCCAAAATCATTTGCTATCAGCAACTCATTGAGCTGCGATAACTTATCATCCGGTAGAGCACCGTAACCACGTGAGGTTTGCTTAAGAGATTGGTGGTAGTCTTTAAAGGGTGCCTTCTATAGTGAAGACATTGACATCGAATAAGTAGAGCTTCGAATATAATTCAGAAAATTTATTGTTTACCGTCCTTCAATCGCAAATGCTAGCTAGAAAACATGTGCAAAATATGGTTATTAATTATTACGTTATTGCAGTTATCGTAAAACAAGCTTTGGTTTCTGAATGTCTATAGGTAAATCACATGTTATGAGGTACTAAAGCAAGAATTTTTGGCTAATGTCATGACCATGAAATAAATGTTCGATTCAATTTGAAAATAAAAAATGGCTAAACAAAAATTCAAGTAATTAATCACTTTAAATATAAAAAACGTTTCATTGCTTAAGTTTATTGTTGAATTAAACTAACTGTTTCTAGTTATTTAATTTTTTTTCCTTCCAATTATACTATCTACAGTTAATTAAAAAAATTTCAGCCTTGCATCAAGGAAAGCAACACTTCAGAAGCTTTATTCTCCAAATAAGAACTCACTCCGGTTGTTTTTTTCGGTGATCTACGTCAGATTTCTATGGTTCTGTAAATAAAATATATTTATCGCAATACGCCTACACTAAATTCACGCTTGATCTGGCTTATCCTACAGTTTTACGCAGAATCCGAACAATAAACATACATCATTCGGACAGGAGACATGAAATCTAGAGAACAACGGATAAATTTGATTTTCATCGGGTTGTGCAAAGTATTTCAGCACTTGTAATTAGGGATTTTGTCTCTTTCGCTAAAAAACTAGTTCGTTTTACAATACGAACGATTTTTCACTTTATCTTGTTTCTTGAAATAATCGAAAAAATTGGATCTAATTAGAGGCCTACTACGCACTTTTTCATTAGTAGAGGCGGAGCTAGAGCTCTGTGCCCCGCCCCTTCTTCAGTATATTAATCGTTCTTCGGCTGTTTCTCTGCCATTGTTACACGAATTCTTTCAATGAACTACTACTATTATTCTGGATATTATATACTCATTTTACATTTACTGGTGCTCTACCCAACGGTTAATGGTTACTGCAATATGACGTGTCAGGAGGAAATGGAAAAAATGTATCTACAAGGAATACAGGTAAGCAGGTTTTTGTATGTTCTATAAGGGATTGGTTAATCAAATGCCGCAAATTGTTTATCGAATCATGCAGAGATAAGGTGACCTTTCTATGGAAATGTTGATTACTTCAATAATGCGCATTATCATTTATACTATTACTTAACTTTTCATTAAATTAATGTAAACATAATATTTTAGAAGAAGTTACTACATGGCCTTCATTTACGAAGTCCACTACATAATGTCAAGGTCCCTAATCTCCCTCCGGAACAAATAGCTGAGCTATTGAAGGACGATAAAGATGAGTCGACCATAAAGAAGGCTGTCGTTTTCGCCACTTCCTGTCCCAGGGAGGATCCAGGTTTGTTATTTTTTAATTTAAATTTAATTCTACAAAACAATTAAATACATTTTATAGACTGTGTCTCTTTCAATGTCACGCAATCGACTCTAAATTCTGCCATCTCGGTTTGTTTCATTGTGAAAACTAATAGGTTCAGGCTAAATTAAGAATAAGTGTTGATGCTTCGATTGCGCTTGCAAAAACTGGAGAAGGCATTGCTGTACGCGTACAAGTAACTCCAGTCAACGAGTTTGGAGAATATTTTGAAAACAGCATTAACACGGATTACATTCAATACGACGACATTGAAAAAGTCGAAATGGATCTCAATGTGACAGAAATGAAGCAATGGAAAACTATGGGAATCGCTGGTCTCATCATTCGAGCATTTTATGAAGATGGTGATGTCACAGTTGATGGGGCTATAAAACCAATATTGAACGATGGCAAGAGTATTCCAACAATGCTTGTTGAAATGGAACAGTCATCCAAAAGGAATAGACGAAGTGGAGGAGAAAATTATTGTGCTCCCGAATCAACGGAGACGGGCTGTTGTTTACGGGATATGATTGTGAGTTTTTCAATCTTTCTTGACAACGACTTTTAGGTGGATTTCAATAATTTGGGTTGGAATTTCATTCTAGCTCCGAAACGCTACAATGCCTTTCTTTGTAGAGGGGAGTGTCGCATTCAGCACACACACATGCTGCAATTTGGCCATAGCAAGGTAGTAAAAGATGCAAATGTCGAATTGGGAAATCATTGTTGCCACCCTTCTGAGTAAGTTAAAATCGTCCAAACAACTTTTCAGATACGAAAGCCTCAAAGTTATCTACTCTCGGGCGGACTATGAGGTTATAATTACTCGAGTCCCAGGTTAGAATCAAGTTATAATCTGTAACATATTATTTAGGGATGATTGCCAAGCGATGTGCTTGTACATAAACAGATTTCCTTTGATAGATTTCCCCATTTATTCACATCATGTTTTATCCACGGCAAGTCATCAGCAGCTTTAATGTCGGAAATCTCAACAAAAAAAACGGTCTCTTTATAACCTTATAACTAACATTTTTTCGGGTTTTATTTTCTATTTTTAGACCATAGGAAAATAAATTTGTTAAAGAAAACATTATCGTATAAAAAAATTTAGTAATTATGTTCTTTTACTGTTTTTTTGTTTTTTTATACAATATGAGCAGTTACGCCTGCTCCAAGCGAGTTATAGAAGTTAAGTTAAACAAGCACTTGATTGTTGACAATGTTGAAAATAGCAACCGTTTATTAATGTGTTGACAATAGGATAGCTTTTGTTGACAATTATTTTTTTTGGAAAGAAACACGAAGTCGGAATTCTCCTTGAGCCGGTCCATAATGTTCTCCCCAGACACCTTCACTCGTGCATCCCTCCGGCGCCGGAATGTGATAAAGTCCAAAGTGAAATTTCTCTTCTTCAGGCTGCTGTTCTGCGTTGTTTTTATAAGTCAAGCTGATGATAGCTGACTGGTTATAATCAAGAACTCCGGTGGCTGGACGGATTTTGAAAAGATCATTTCGTGTACATTTCACTTTGTAGGCCTGCTTCGTATCACTTTTGTTTGTGATCTTTAGTTGGGATTTAATTTCTCCTTTGCCGTTTGCTTCACCGATGAAAACAACCTAAAGAATTCTTTATTGAAGCAAAAACAGAACTTTGTCACTCGGTTCTATCAGCAACTTTTGAGATCCCATTTCTTTGTAGAAATGAAGAGAAATCTTTTGGATATCTGGCAGATACTTGTTGAGACTCGGATAAAAAATGCCTCTTGGTCAGCCAACTCATTCTGTATGTTGGCCCCTCTCGCCGTCAGTTCCTTCTTCCACATCACGACGTTTCTTTTGATCGTCGTCTACTGTATTAAGAGACGTAAAGAGACGGCATTTACTGCTTCTAAGCCAGGTCTACAAACACCTGAAGTTGATTCGTCGAATGAACAATCGAGTCGAAAGGAAGAGGAAGAAATGTGTGACGAGAAAGAAGAAGAGGCAGTTACGTCTGTCAAGTCTCAAGAAAATATAGAAGTGATTCCATTATTGAAAGATGAATCCAGCTCAAAAATGATCGAAATACCAGACGATGGACAAAAAAAAACTGAGTTTGCTTTTAAAGCCATAATTTATCTATCATAGATATTTAACAAGAGTTAAAAAGTGCACAAAGCATAGAAATTGCCTGCAAAAGTACCGACAATCTAAAAAGACGAGTCATTCGCAGGCTATTTTGGATACATATACACAAAGCAAGCGAATAGAGCGAGAAAACACAATTTATGTCCATCGCTAGCTTTGCATTTGGACCTCGGATTTTCACAACCTTGTCTTTGAAGCTGTGAATTATACATAAAGTGAGCGATTTATCGGCATTCCCAAACTTTGCATGTATGATCTACACTTCCAGTAATTACAAACGGAGAGGAGAGATGAAAGTCTTAATAAAATATAAGGTAATAAAAGTATTAAATACTTACCTACTGACGTAACAAAATGAGAATGTGCATCAATAGTTTTTGTATTTCTTTTTTGTGCAAGGTCCCATACACGTAATGTTTTGTCATCGGCTACAGAAACAAGATATTTACCTTTGGGATGAAAACGTAGACCACGAACCCAATTATCGTGCCCGATAAGCGTAAACAGGCATAAACCACTAAGCCCATCCCAAATCTGAACCAAATCAAGACTTCTTTGAATCAAAGCAATTCAGACAAACCTTGATAGTTTTATCTCTAGATCCGCTTACGATTATATAACTATGTGAGACATTGTCGCCATTTGGTCTTTGTGACACTAAAATAGTTTATGGACTTTAAATACTAGCAAAAGCCTACTATCGCTTCGGATATTCGTAACTGCAGTTTCTGGAGCCCATTCCACACATTCGACAACGTTTTCATGTTCAGTCATTGTTGCTTTTGGAGCTTTTGTTTGCAAAGACCAGACGATAATGCTCTGATAAATAGAGGTAACATAAAAAGAGCAAACCTGATCGATACTGCACGAAGCAAAATGTTGACCATCAGAATGTACACGAAGATATCGAACCCATTCCGTATGTCCTCGAAAGGTGAACATACAAAAACCTGTTTGTACCTATGATAATTATACAATTAGTGAGAACAATTACCTCCCACATTTTTATTGTATGATCCCTACTTGCCGAAAGAACGTAATCTCCAGTTGGAAGGAAAGCAACAGACGATATGTTATGCTCATGTCCCTAATTTTAGGTATAATATTCAATACAATTACAAATAAATATTTGAACATAAAAATTACCTTCATTGTTTTAAGACATTCAAAATTTCCATCAAACTCCCATACCTTGAGAGACATGTCGGCTGAACAGGAAACTGAAAAGAAAACATCTTCATAATAAAATAAATACCAAGCATCTTGCCACTTCTGTCAAAAGCTATATCTTGCACAGAATCAGTGTGTCCTTTCAAAGTACGCTCATGTTCGCCCGATTCATAGTCCCAAATCTTAAATCGAAAAAGTTAGAGCATATTTTTTAGAAACCTTAATAGTTCCGTCTTCGCTAGAGCTTGCAAATACAGACCAAATAGGGTGAAAAACAACACGGGTGACCGGTGCTCTATGACCGGCTAATAAAAAACGCTCCGGAGGACGGGGAATCCATTCCCCCGGTTGCCGTTTATCTCTAAAAAAAACATCAACATGGAAGGGGTATCTTTTTATTATTAAAAAAGCCTACCTAGTTGGAGCACCATGGTTGATTTCTTTTTCTGTCTCCGTGAGCTTTGTTTCTAAATCATTAACTTTTTTTTGTAATCGAAGAACAGATGTCCATTTTTTTTCTAGAATTCCAGGTACAGTTGGTTTATCATTTTCTGTCTGTAAAATAGGATAGAAATAACAAGCTTAAGCATACCAAATTTGCCTCTGTTCGGAATATTCGTAATGATTCAGTATAACCATTTGCCTGCAGATAATCAGCTACAGCTTTATTTCTGAAATATAAACAAATTTATAACAAAAAGTATACATGTTCAATATTTACACACACGTCTAATGTCATGTGAGTTGCTTTGCGCAGCCTCTCTAATGAACTGAACAGAAACGCATCTGCGAAGCGCATCGTTTAATTGGTTTTCCAATAGCTAACCCTGAGCTATCTTTCTACTGAACAAAACGCAAAAGGTATATTGATGATACTATTCAAAATAAAATAAGAATACAAAACTAAGGTCTTTCCTTATGTTGTTCATATTCAGCTAAACACGCAAATAAGAAACAATTGCAAATAAAAACTTACATTTCCTCGCGATACTTCTCAATAGAATTCATCATTTTTTTTACGAAAAAATAACCAAAATAAAACCCAGGAGAGAGCTGTCGAGCTCCACCGGACGAACCCGTCAACTATATAGCACCACGGTTGTGAGCTGAAAAAAAAAACTTTAAAAAGTTACATTACAACAAATTACAAAAATGGCTCAAGAAAAGTAACGTATTTCGTGCGTACGATCGGCTCTGAGAAGATAAAAAATATTATAAATAATGTATAGCAATTTGTAGGTATAGAACGTTAGAAATATGTAAAACAAGATAATTTTTTTAGGTTTTAATTGAAGTGAATCATAAAGCAAATGAATGTGGTATAAATTGTTAAAACTGTATCGAACAATGTTTGTTTTTACTCATTAATCATCCATTATCAAAGTGTGAGTAAGAAAACTCTGATTCCATACAATGAAACATCGTCAAAAGAGGAAAAACGATGCGATGAAGATGTTCACTCACTGCGCGAAAATCCTCAACTAAACACCGTACTGCCTTCTCCCTGCGAATCTAGTGTCCGACGTGAGCCAAAAAATAATAAAAACTACTTTTCACAAAACCATCCTTATATGTGCTGTATTTTCTATTGAGGAAATTTTGTTTAGTCTAAAATATAAATATTTGCATCTAATATGTAGTTTATAAAATATAGAATTATATGGAGTATAGAATGCATGTAACTTTATTATTGCAACCAAAAACTTGATTTTGTTTTAGGCTTGGCTGTGGTATGAACCTCGTCGATCCTGCATATGAACTCATAGATCCATGTCCAGATGTCCATGCTCTTTTTTTAGACTACAACAATTGCTTTTTTGAAGGGGCTTTATTAGCTGTTGAAGTAACATGGAGTCCTCGAATGACGACGCAAGTTTCCTGCATATTTCTGTTGAGCAATTGTTTTAGATGCGCAGGAATATGTGTATATCGTGGACGGCATGGATTATGCTCTATCCGTTTATCGAAACCACTGTTAAGTCTACGACCGCGGAAAGACTTGGTAGAAACTTTGTTGGTATGTCTCTATATATATGTTTATCTTTTAAGCACGAAATGATCCATGCTTATTTGTTTATAAAACAAAAAAATCAAGACCGTGATGGGCATGGACCAGAATTTCAGTTTCATATGCACAGGTTACTTAGTTGTTTTGTTATCGTCTGTGTTTAACTAGACCCACTTGCTTTATTTCATTTTTGGGGATTCCGCCGATTATAGCATTTGCCTTTTTTTGTTTTACAAGATCTGTATCTAGGGTCGAAAATAGTCCCTCCCACCATAATTGAGCCGTTTAGTTAAATAGCTTTTCAACTTTTTTTTAGAATTAACAAGTTAGCCGGTACAAACATTACAATCTACCACTCTTTTCATGACGAAGTTAAACTTTATAAAGTCCACCACTGGAGGTTTTTCAATTTTTAGTTTTGTTTCCAAAATTAAATTTTAGATGTAATGGACCATGTAGAAATCGTGGACCTTTCAAAGGATGGGTGAAACGTGCTTCAAATCGGGCTCCTGGACCTAATGATTTATGGTGGCCACAACATCAAGCAATGTGTGGAGGTATGGTTTTCAGTTTTTGAAATATCATGCTCAAGGTAAATTTATCAAGGTATCTGAACCACCTGGTTATAAAGCTAAAAAGAAAATAGAAACCAAAGCTATTAAGGTATCTATTCTACTGTAACTTACTTTTGCTTAGACAAATCAGACACTTGATATATGGA
Source organism: Oscheius sp. DF5120 (assembly GCA_932521415.1). Lineage (NCBI taxonomy): Eukaryota > Metazoa > Nematoda > Chromadorea > Rhabditida > Rhabditidae > Oscheius > Oscheius sp. DF5120. Next base: position 4,062,058 of record OW051463.1, read on the forward strand.
TAACTACATCACCAAAGAAAGAAATGACAAATAAAGTTAAAAAACCGTTGTTAAAAAAAGTATCATTTGACAATAGACCGTTTAATGATTTCAGAAAAAAGTTGATGGTAATTGTCCAAAAAAGACGATAGATGATTGGATAATTAAATCTCCAATGAAAAATGAAAAGGAAAATAGACAGCTGTCTGATGCTACATATTCTAAAGATATGGGATCAGACATATTTACTGGAAATGCTCAAAGACTTGGTGGTTCTTCAACTGGTCAATCAAAGTTGTTGGATTTGTATGAAAAAACAAAAAAACAATTAACACCTTATATTAGTGAAGTGGATTCGAAAACGTAGGTACTATTTTTATCTTAATTTTTTAGTGCTGGTAACTATAATGATCCTGTTGTAATTGATGAAGACGATGAATATTGGATGAATGTCGGTGACCATCCTACAATGGATGAATGGGTACCTAGAGATGACAATTTTTTTAACAACAGTCATCTAGTCAATGATGATTTGAAACTGGTTAAATGTCCAAATTGCGGGTTTGAAGAATATTTTATGTACATAACTGAACACTTGTTACGATGCACTGAATAGAGATTTTTATTTTTGTTTCAGGATATATACATGGTTTTTATAATAAAATGATTCCATTAGTTTGTCGTTTTCTGTATTAGTTTTTTTGCTAAATGTTATTTTACAATAAGTTATCAAGTGATCCCACAAACAACTTTTAGATGCCGACAGATTTAACTCCATTTTTCAAAGCAAAAGGAAAGGTTATTGCTCAGAAAAGGTTGAAAGAAGCTAATGCTGACGAAGTTTCAAGCAAGTGTGAAGAACCTTCCTTGACATATCGAGGAATTGCCCGAATGGCGAATAAAATCGCCCGTGAAATACATGACTTTGTACATATTCTTTTAAGTAAGCGTCGAGATTATTTGGATTTCAATGCTACAATTGCTTCTATGAGCAATGCTGATCGTGATAAATTTGATCATGATAGCGAAAGAGGATTGAGAGCACTCACTGAATTAGTTCTGCAATTATTAGAAAGGATAACGAATGAAAAAGTATTGTCAGATCAAGAAAATGATCATCTGAAGGTTAGTGGTTTTTACAAATGCAATCATTTTTAGGCAGTATGCGGACTATTGGAGAAGGATATTAAAAAATTTGGAAGAGTAGTAACTGAAATGAGACGACTTCGAATCACTTCCATGGCTAATCGAAGGGAATTGAGCAAATTATCAGCTATGGTGGCTAATAGAAAGAAAAAAACTTTGAAGATACTATCTGAAGAAACAAACTCATTGCAAGGATCACCAAAAAATGAGGTAAGAGCCTATTTAATTTTTTATTTTTAGATACGAAAGAGATATGTAAACTCAGATTTATCTGAAGAAAAAAAACCTATGCTTGATAAAACAAATAAGAATAAAGCATTTATGGACGATGAATCTTCATCAACTGACATGAATATCCCCTTAAACAAAAAGGAGCAGCTGCAGAAAGAGAATGATAAATTGTTCAAGAAATACACAAGCACTCAGGATACTGTGAATAATCTTGAAACACAAATATTCGAAATACAACGGCTGCAAGAAACATTTTCTGATAAGGTATTCGATCAAGAAAAAGAAATAGAAATGATCAATGAAATAGCCATTAACACTACTGAAAACATTCGGGATGCAAACGAATGGATACGACAAGCAATCAATAATTCTGCTGGTCGACGAGTGGTTTTACTTTTTTGTATCGTAGTGCTTACTTTTACCCTCCTTTTCTTAGACTGGTATAACCCGTAAATGATATTTAAAAAAAACCGGGTAATTGATGGGTAACAAAATTTTATTTTAAACCATTTATAATAAAAGTAAAGCGTTTTCACAGCTGTGGAAGTAGAAAAAAGGGGGGGGGGGTGACCTTATTATATTCAGATAATTGTGTACACATGGAATGTATAGAAGCAAAAAGTATTTCCATGTTGGAAGATTAGAGGCACAATGGTGATTCTTACTATAAAAATTGCACAGATGATGACTTATATGTGAGAAGAGATGTCTATTGTCCTTCAAGACGTTCGAGGAAATTAGGATCTTTGAAGTATTCAGGGATAGGATCGTCGAGACGGTTGATTATCTTAAAACTCTTTTCACATGATCAAGATATTTTTTACTTTATAAATAGTCTTCTTCCATGATGCTTCACTATCTTTTCCTAGTCGAATAGCGTCGAAGAATTCTCTCAGTGTCTCTTGAACAACGTGGACGAGTCGTTCTGGTGGCTGAACATCCATATTTTTTGTCTTTTTTGGATTACCCACCTGGATATGATTATTACGATTGTAATGTTGATTGAGAGCCTTCATTATTTCCGAATCCATGGTTACGGCAATCTGGTCGCGGCAAGTAACTCCTTCGGCCAATGCGTTCCTTGCGAACTTGTCCATTTGATTATAATAGAACTCCCTGAAAATATCAAGGATAGCCTATTGAGACACATAAATTCGCGCGTAAACGACGCATCACTTAACGCTCCGCTGATCACATCGTCATCTGTCAGAAAGCGCATTTTAATGGCGAGCTGACATGGCGAAAATCTGAGATTTGATTTAAGATATTCTTCCAAGATTTATAGCCTGTTTGAGATGATTAAGACTTTTCAAATGTGAGTCCATACAGGGGTAACAGCTGTCTTCTTCGTAGGCGCCTATTAGCTGAGGCGGCGGCCTTGACGCACATTGTTTGAAGGGGATTGATACACCTGCGCTTCCGATCATCTTTCACCCATTCTAACTACGGTAGATGTTGGAGACAATGGGGTCTACTTATAATCACAATCGGCTTAGGACCAGTTTCCTTTACCGTAACCGGTCGATTCGTCGATTACGGACTTACGACCGAAGGAAATTATCAAGTTCCGGCTGGATTACTGGACAATAACTGTCAGTCGAGGGTGGTATGGCTGGCCTCATTGATTGATCTTTCTTCTTCCCCTCTTCAACGACACCTTCTTCGCTTCCAGTTCTCCTAATCCCATAGAAGATTACTGTAGCGAGACGGCGATTAAGGCGCCGACGCCGGAAATATTAGCCTCACCTGAAGTTGCTGAACCACTTGACGAGTTGGGCAGTGTTGTTTTTGTTGAAACGGATATCGGGGAAGTAGCTCTTCAGAAGGGTCGAGTTCGGATAGCGGGTGAAGAAGAACATCAGCTTTGCCTTTCTTAGATGCATAGGAGTCAATGTCGTGCTGAATTCATATTTTTGTTTTTTTTCTCCCCTCAGATACCTCTGACTTGCATCATATGGTCCACAGTCACTGTTGTCATCAGAATTTGTCGGACTATCCTCTCGATCTGGGAATGCTGCTCCTCCGTAGAGAGGATGACCGACCATCGTCGGAGGAAAATAACTAGCCAGAGAAGTAGCCGTCAAGTTTAACTGAAAGAAATATTTCCCCCGGTCTTTTCTCACCTGTGGAGAACTCCTTCCCGACGAAGGAGACTCTCTTCCCAATGGAGTCCCTCCATTTAACTTTCTCACACTATCCGTCACTTTTGCCCGTTTTCTTTTGATTTCATCGTCCATCATTGGCCTTCGAAGAGAGTTCAAAGCAGCGAGAGGGTTGAACCCGTTAAAGGGGGGGAAGATGCCCGATGGAGGACCAGGTGCCATTCCGAACCCGAGAGGGTTTGGCTGAGGAAAATTCGGAAACATGGGAGGCATGGTGAGACGTTGACTAGCCTCGGCAGACATTCTGGCTAGGTCTACTGCCCAGTCTTTCATTATCTGAAGTGAAGTATATTTGAATAGAGGGAAGAAATATACTCGATCGACTATGCTGGATAGATTCTCGTTGAGTTCTGTTTTGAGTGTCTGTGCCAGGAGAGAGAAGTCTCTCATTCGCGGCTTTTCCTCGTTCTGCTGCATCAGTTTTTTTTGCTGTTCAAACATATTTGAGCAGAGTCGTCGTTGAGCCTCCATCATGTCGTGGATAGTTGGACTCGTCAACTGGCTCTGCAGGGCGGACAGCTTCTCCAATGGATTCTCTGTATCATCTGCCGGTATTGGAGTAATACAATCCGATGGTTCAACGGCCTCATCTCCATTTTCTAAACAATTTATCTCCTTCCTCTTCCCTTACCTTCACTGGTTCCATTTTCATCGAATCCTATGATATCTGCCAGCGTCTTTTGTGGCTGTGTCTGTTTTCTCTTGCTTGAACTCGAACTGACACTCTCATTGCTCGCCGGACTGTCGTTCACAGGTCGATCATCCGATTTTCCGTCCTCCATCTTCTCCTCGTTTGTCTCTACATCTAGCTGATCCAATTCGTCGGTCAACTCCTCATCTTGCCCTTCTTCTCTGACTGATAAATCCGTTGGCTGCTCATCCTTCATCTCCCCGTCCATTTGTATCCAAGAAGGAAAAAGTGCGGCGAGAGACTCGTTGCCTCCGACCTTTAGACCCTGGATTCGCATATTGACAAAAGGAGAGATTCCTTCCCTACCTGATAGGAATTCCTAGGCTCTCCTGCATCTACTCGTTGTCTCTGTCGTTTGATTTTGTATCGTTGCTGTTGCTGGAAGTTCAACTGCGGAGTAGAGGAAAAAAGCGAGAAGGAGAAGGGATTGAAGGGCGGCGGCACGGCGCCTCCGGAGGACATCTGAATCTATTTGTTCAGTGGCGGATGGAGCTGTTGAAATAGTACAAAATAAGAGGAGAAGAGCGGCGAGAAAAGCAATTTGGCACGGCTACCAGGTGGGCTGAATGCCATCTAATACAATGGACGATACAAGCTCATATCCCGACGAATGTAATTGAGCGTAGGCTCGAAGCTGACACAATAGACACCATCGGCTGGCACGCGACGGTCTTAAGCCGGGGACAGATTGTATCGGAGGGGAAAAACGTAGGAATTATGCAAATGCCAACAGGGTCCGGATAGTTACGACAGGCGGGGTATTTGATGAGTCAAGGGAAAGGAGGACTTAAAAAGGACAAAATATTAAAATAAGAAATGGATTTATTTGAAGAAGGAGGTAAATGGAGGGGAGAAAAAATGGGAAATAAGAATGATATGAAAGGAAAATCCCTCTTTTAGACCCTTGTTTACCTCCCGATCGCCCTTCCACGTTTCAATTTAAAAACAACTTGGCATAATCGAATTAGTCAAATGACTGGAAACTTTTCTAAGATTTCTGAGACCCAGATGCTCTTCGAAAGAGGACAAGAGGACGAAGAGAGGGCGATCCTCGAAAGACAAGGCAAGGTACTGTAGCCCCGACGAGAGGCGGGGCTGTCTTGATCGCTCCCCGTAAGACATAAGCCCCGCCCCTTGGAAAGAGAGCAGGTAACGGAAGAGAGAGAATAGAGAAAGGGAAAAGAGGGGGAATAGAAGGAAGATGAGGACAAGAAATAGGATAAGGAGACGAGTGATTAAGAGACGGAGTCGACTTTCTCCAATTAGGGAGGATCGAGGAGAAAGATGAATATAGAGAAAAGGATCAGTCGTCGAAAATCAGCCGATAATGAACATCGATCAGAAGAATAACAGCCAACAGACAAAAAAGCAAACTTTGATTGAGAAAACATGTTTAGTCAATCTTTCGAGAAGAGTATTGGGAAAGATGTTTCGAAGCGGGGCGGGGCCAAGGAGGCGGGTCTCCGCCATTGGGACTTGTTGTTTTCTACGGTCCTTTACTTCCTTCGAAAGAAATGAGAAGGAGAGAGAGGGAGTTGCTCTATGAGGAAGATTGACTCAGGCGATGACTCTGGATGAATGGTGTTCAAAATACTCGCTATAACAGTGTCTTCGGACGTCTCCTTAAACACACAACGAGTCGAGGATTTGCTCATCTGCTTCTCCGTGCGCTTTGTTCACCTGCGCCTGGTTGGGTGATTGTCCCCGGCTGACCTCCCTTCGCCACCTGTAGGCTTCCGACAAAAGACAAATTAATTGAGAGAGGTCTCTCTTCATTTAGAGCCGCTGAGAAAAATGCGGGAATTTGGAAGGATTTATACAGCTGGCTTGGTTATTCGTCTTCGGCAGTTTACGCGTCTCACCTGTCCGTCAATCGAATAGTTTATTTATCCATCCGAGAGAGAAACAGTAGACTCGGGCGAAATGTCTGACATTGGATACTTTGGCAGAGGAGAGGGTATGACTAATAAACATAAATCTGGCTGAGGAACAGTCAGAGAAAGAGTTTTTAAAAGGATTCCTTGCTGCCAGTACCACCTGTCCTCCGGCTGTAAGGTTTTGCTAATTGAGGACAGGTGGAGAGGATAAGCACCGCTAGCGGCTCCTTTCTCATCCGGAAGGATCACTAAGGTCGCGATAATCGGACAACAAATGGGTGCCGTAGACCAATTAGAAGATGAAGCCCTTCGACAACGACTACGGTGGATTCGAGACAATCTTACCAGACGGCTGATGGAAAGCTGTAAACCCACACATGGGCACCCTCACCAATTACTCGAGATGACTCTTTACAACACCTCCCGACGAACTGGCGGAAGACGTCAAAAATGTGACGGGAGGTCGACTGAATTGAGACGAATTCGGTCAGATCTCCGACAATGCCATACGACCCTATTACCGGCAACTGCCATGCGGAACGGACAGGTTCCTGACGATTACGTCAAGAACATCTTTGTAAACAATAAAGGATTATGGACAGTCGGATGGAGTGAGGGGAATAGGAGGAGCACAAGGGAGGGGAACAGTAATAACGTCTCGAGGGAAGAACAATTAAAGATATTGAAAATGATTAACCTTGAAATAAACGCCTCGGAGTGTCGTATTCTACCCCGATTGTCCCTCAGAATACAGTCCAATGTCATTGGAACGTGTCGTATTCTCTCGTCTGATTTATTGTCCAATTACCATGTTACCAAGGAAACTCTATGTTTCGATTCTCTGTCTCCTTCAATCATTACCGATTACAGTAATCCGGACAGTTATAAAGAGGAGAGCTGGTTCCGTGCTGGGATTAGCACCAGTCGGATGAGGCAGAAAGCGATTACTTCGTTCGGGTCATCACCTGCCAGTCGGAGCCCCGCCAGCCGGGGACATATCCTCCTTCCAAAGTGCTGTTATTGCTGACCCGTTAGAGGTGTTAATAGTCGGATATCGGAAGGACAAGGGCAGTCGGCTGTGCGGCAATTACAGTAATTAGAGGAGGAACAAGTCGTCGGACAAAGACTACTGTAATTCTTCTGTTGTCTTTTGAGACGTGATTTGTCTCGAGCAATTTGAGGGCATGTTCACGCATCGGATGCGCTTAAATTGGCCTCAGACCGGCACTTAGTTTTATTGCGGCGGCGACACAATTCGTTAATTAAGATGGCCAAAGGCAAACAGGGATGCTCGTGGTTGGGTTAGGGAAGACACAGGTAAGAGGAGAAAGACCTCTCTTGCATAGGAACATCTAAGAGAAGAAGAGAAATTCAAGTCTCCTTGGACATCGGAATAAGACTTCGTCGTCCAGGACAACGTAACCTAGGTTGCCGACGAGAGAGTCAAACGGATGCTCGTTCAATTACGACGACGTCATCCATATTTTCCTTCAGATGATTAGAAGACGGGAAATACTAGGGAAATTGTTTCCTTCGCCTCGACGGGCAACAGCCGAAGAGGGATTGAAGCGCGAAGAATCTACCGTAGACTCGGGGGAGTCAACAAGACGGAGCGCTACGCCAAAACAGAAGATGAAATATTCAAAACTGCCGAATTTCGTTGCCGATTAAAGGCCTATTTTGTCTGAGAAGCTCACGACACGCGCCTTGTTTTTACCGGTCGGAGCTCGGAAATCACAGGGCAGCCCCGTCTCATTACTGTATACAAAGAGACGACCTCGGGGCTCGACACCTCATCAACCAGCGGCATACCGTTGCCGGCGGGAACACTAAAAAAGGCACATTTATTGGTATAATTGACGAGTATACCATAGTTGGAAAACGACGAAAGAATCGTCTCCGAGTGCCCTTCGATCCTCTTGTTGTCACCACTAAATGATGCAAATCCGAGGAACATGACCCTCGAACTGATTGCCCAACTTGTCCTCTCCGATCGGAACACAGTCTCTGCCAAAAGAGGCCGATACAGTATAATGAGAGGCGCAGCTCATTATAATCGGAGTAGGTGGATTACCAGGGGAGGGAGTGAGGGGAGGGGAATGAGCAGGTGGGTGTGAATATCTAAGAGGGAAGCTACCGTAAACCTTATTCTGGGTAAGACTCATCTATCTTCCTTACGGAGCCGCTGAAAGAACATCAGACTTAATTATTAATCGAGCCATAATTGGGGACTCGAGTCATATGCCGAAATTGGTTTGGAGGAGGGGAAAGGATGTTTACTCAGAGGAGGTAGTGTAAAGTCGGCAGAAAGACTGACTCACAAGATATCGGTTCTGAAAATTGTGAGAAGACTCGACTCATTGGTCGATTTTCGAATCGAAATGACTCCTAAAAGGAACGCAAAACAAGGCTGGATGTGGCATGTTTTGGTCTTAGACGAGCTGTCGTTGACAGTCAGTATTTTCTTCAAAGACGTCCCACTTTCCCCACTCGACGCCTACGGCAAACATGTCGAAGGCCGTGCCGGGTCATTCAAAGACATTTCTTCAAAAAGACCACCCCGGATAGAGCGTATTGTTCTTGACGACAGCTTACAGTTCATCGAACACATTGATAGGCGTGTAATTACATAGAGACAGGACATCTGCGATGAGACTAAAAGGAGGAAAAGGAAAGAGGGGAAGGGAGGAGAGACCAATAGTAAAACTCTGATGGATAGGCGGGTAGGTCTAATTGAACTGGTAGGTAATGACTTGGATTGCGCAACAAAGCGCCGACCGGAAAGATTCGAGAGAAAGAAAGGACTTCCGATGGGCTACAATCTCTCTTTGGAACCGTCCGACGCGTGTCTCTTCGACCACCTCGAGAGCCATTGTCGCATTCAGGTAGCGACACGAAGGATCGGTTTTGCACAAACTGACTTGACAATCCTGTTGAGGGACTTCTTTCAACAATGGCGTATAAATGTTTTATTAGAAAAAAACATTTTATTAGGCTTCGAGAGCTGTGAAAGTATCTATGGAGGAAACGGCATCACTTTGAGATTTTTAGAAGGCCGGTGAGTCACTTGACAGACAGGAATATCGGTGGTACTCAGCTGACGAGTAATCTTCAGGTCGGTTTCACTGGATATCAACAGCTCCTCACTGGCAACCCCTAGAACATTGTCGGATTTCTCGGCTCCAGTCGAAATGATACAAGAAGCAGCTTTGGTCGGAGTGTTCCATGGGGAACTCAATGGCGTTACTTCGCTATTCGAACAGATCGCCTGTGGTCCTCTAGTATGATGTTTCTTCAGATAAGACAATGCATTGCGGAGAGAATCGGACAGTACTTGTCCTGCTTTGACGTCGGTTAACTTGTTACCAAAATCTTCACCAAAAATTTCCTTTAATTGAGACAGAAGAAAAATAGGATCATTCGGTTCATTTACGCCTTCCCTGGCCGTATGGGTGTCGTCATCAGAACTGATAAAGTAGAGAGCTCCGCCAACTACTGCGGGAATATAAACCTTATCCTCAAGGTTGGCCACTTTCTGCTTTAACTTGGATGCTGAGATGGGATTTCCTGCTCCCGGAATAACATGTCGTGATTGTAAAAATTGAGAAAAAGCCAATGGATGACGTTGATAGAAGGGATTCGATTCAAGTGTCATGATATTCTCCAATCCTTCGACGGCATACTGGGAGGCCACAGCTGAAGGCTTGTGGCTATCTTCACCCATCGCATACTCGGAACATTTGCCTGAAAAGGATTGAACAACGAAGAGAAAGCTGACCGACTAACTGAAGAACAAATTGACTGGTGACTGGACCGACAGCTTGAGGTTCAGCAGGCATAGTTTTTGGTGGGTACTGTTTCACTTCTCAAGTAGAGAAAAGAATGGACTTGAGGAATAGAAATTCGTCAATCTGATATTCTGCATGTTATAACTTCAAATCAAACATGTTATTACTGCTTTTAAATTAACAGGAAAAAATTGTCAGCTAAAAGAGCTTTTATGGCTTAAATTGAATTTTTAGAAAAAAAAAACTAAGGAAAAGTTGCATAAAATGTAAGAAAATATGGCCATCTGATTATCATAAAAAGTCAGTAATAATAATCCGAAGTTCGGGACATGCGGGATTTTTCAAACAATATGCAATTGAAATGAAATGCGTATATTCGTAATAACTTTTTTGTGCTTATTTTTTAGTTCAATCTTACTTTGTTTATGTTTACATTGTTTTTTAGGCACTTCAGTTGTCCATTTAATCTGAGTAGTTTATTCAAGTATTTAGTCAACGCAAGAATCTAATCAGGTTAGTCTTTATTGTTTTTATGGATATATAATATGTAAATTACATATATTCTAGTTTCGGCAAGGGAATTTCATTCTGTCTAGGTAACAATACATACCACAGCTTTTTTTCGCAACACGAATTTCTTAATTCTTTTCTCACAGGTTTTGTTTTCTTATCAACTGTCTTTGGATAAGATTTTGTTTATATACGCTAGTTTTGTTACAATTTCTAATGAAACATGCACAAGCAAATATTATAAGAAAAAATTATTCTGAGTCTGAATAATATTTTCTATGTCTTATACCGAAATACCTTCTCATCTTCCTCGGGGTTGTTACGTTTTGTTATCTCACGAATTTCGTAATTCTTTTCTCACATATTTTGTTTTCTTGTCAACTGTCTTTGGATAAGATTTTGTTTATATACGCTAGTTTTGTTACAATTTCTAATGAAACATGCACAAGCAAACAGACAGCAAACACGCACAGAGGTACCGTATTCAAACGTGGGTGAAGCTGGCAGATTTCATTTCTATACTAGGGTTAATTTGTTGGTTGTTTGGAGGTTTCTATCTGAGAATAAAATTACAGTGCGCCGAAGGACGGTAACATGCGCGCGGACTTCTGTTCCAGCCCCTCCCCGACTGTGGTGGCTGAGCCCATCTGCAAGCCCCGCCCACTCTTTATTACAATCTTGAGGACACTCGGGAGCTGGTTGCTTCTCCTTTTTGGTGATTTTTTTGAAGTCATCCCGTGAAACATGGTCTCTTCTATTACCTCTATCCTATTCTGTCCTTTAAACATAATTTCTATAAGACAAAACATTTGTTTGAGAGGTACCCACAACCTCTCTTTAGAAAAATCATTTTCTTTAAAAATGGTTTTTGTTAATTTTTTTATTTTATTTCTAACTCTCCAATGCAATTTAAGTATTTTTATTTTGAATTTAGCCAAAAATCTCTATTTATAACAGCGATATGAGGATTTGTACTTCGAATGTTTATGGCTATTTTTCTTTATGACAAGTGGATATTTTTTTAATATTTATTTTGTCAGCAATTCATTAAATCTATTAAAGTATTATCCTACCGGAAATTACACAAAAACACTTATTTCTTCAAAGATATTTGGTCAAGAAACCTCAGATTTTCTTCACTGGTTTTTCGAATATAACGAATTCCTCCTCTTATTTTCTATTTTTATTTAATTTCTCCTCGTCCTGCTCATTATTTTAATAGTCAAAATTTTATATTTTCTATTGATTTAACTGAGAAAACTCTTTGTAAACTTTTTTCTTGAAATTTTCTCAGTTTCCGTCGAAGGCGAGCGTAAGCGTCGCGGTCTTATGCTCGTTGATACCGTAGTCTGCGCTGGGGCGGGACCCTTTCAGTGTGGCAAGCATGCTGATTCAGTTGCTCTGACCACCCGCATCGAGAGGATGGCGTCTCTTAATTTTTCACGCTATTTCTTTTTGGAACGCCTGCATCTATGCAAAACTCGCAACTTAATTAAAGTCTAGTATAAATTATATTTTATTTTTGAATTACAATTTGGTATGATAAAAAAAATAGTTATTTAAGAAATTTTTGTGCTTTTCTTGTACGGCTTTACCAAAAAGTATCGAATTTTTACACGCTTTCATAAAGGATGTTATGAAGAATTTTTTTGAAACAAGCATAGTATTGATTAAATTAAGAATTTTTCAGATACAAGCTCAAGGAAAGGGTAGTGCATGTTATATTTTTTATTTGAATAGTCTGCATTGGCAGCTTCTGCTAAATACTTTTCAGTAAGTTTTTCTTTAATATCATAATTTGTATTCAGCGTTTTGTATCAAACTCAAAATGGTTGAAGAACCACTAACCAAAAAGCCGAAACTAGAAAACGGTTTGTTCTTATTTTTTTTTGTAAAAATATGTTTGTTACAGCCTTTGATAGCGACGGTTTGGATGGCTTGGACGAACTCGATAAACTGGATCCACTCCCTCAATCAAATGTGCGTTTTTCTGATTTTGTTTTTTTGTTGTTCAATTACCTTCGTTATACTTTTAATTGTAACTTATTTCAGAGTACTGGCCCGTCTACGAGCCAGGCAGATACAGGTGCATCTTCGGGCGGAGCTGCGCCTTCTTTTGGAAGTGCTACAACTGGTACCAATTCGTCAACGGGTCAGCCTCAATCGGTATTACAGGTACCTAGATTTTTTCTTTTTATTTATTTTAGGAACTTTTAATGCAACAATCACAACAAACGGCGACGAATTCGCCGAGGCCACCAGGATTTGGTGGAGCGAATCAACAAAATCCGGGAAATTTTAATACGAGGTTTTCCCTTTTAAGGTTTAATTAAAAATTTAAGGTCTCCAATGACAAGTGTAGCAAGCTCTACAGGAGCTTCAATGATGTCACCTCCTAATAGTGTTATGTCGCAGTCGGGTCGAATATCAAATGGTCCAGGACCGTCTCCTGGTGGACCGCAACCTCAAGCACCTGGTGGCGCTGGAATGCAACAACGCAACTCTCATCCGATGTACCCTGGAGCAGATCCAGCCCTGGCTCATTTGACTCCACAACAACAACAACAATACATTTTGAGTAGACAGATGCCGTATCCAGGTGGATATCCTCCAGGGGCACAACCTTACCCAATAGGAGTTGGACGTGGGCAGCCTGGAATGAGAGGAAGTCAGCCTATGATGAACGGTGGTCGCCAGCAACCAGTAATTTTTAATTTGTTTGTGTTCATTTATTAAACTTTAGATGAGACCAGGCATGATGATGGATCCTTCTATGATGATGAGACCTGGAATGGTACCTCCTAATTTTGGTCCTGGATACCCCAATCAGCGAGAATTCATGAATAATCAATATTTACAAGGTAGAGGCCAACCACCACATGGAATGATATATCCTGGACAACAACCTGGAGCTCCTGCGGTATTTTCATATTTTAAATATATTATCTTTAGATGATGTTGGATCCTTCGAGAGTAAATGGTCCCCCACATATGACTGGAATGATGCCGGGATCCCATCCAGGAATGCACCCTAACGCACAAAATGTAATTTTTTCAATTAATTATTCATTCACTTATATGTTTTTTTAACCATTTTCTTAAGATGGCACTATCAAATGGAATGCCTCAAACTCCTGGTGGTACTAATAATGCTTTTCTTGGACAAAGACCGCCTTCAATTGGCGGAACGGGAACTCAACAAGATCCTGAAAAAAGGAAATTAATTCAACAGCAACTTGTTTTACTTCTACATGCTCATAAATGTCAGCAGCGCGAGAAACAGGTTTTTTTTCTTATTTCTAATAATTGTTATTACAGAATGAACAGACCAATGAAAATGGTCAAAAGATTTCTAGTAGTTGTAGTCTTCCCCATTGTAATACTATGAAAGAAGTTTTATCTCATATGACTGGTTGCAATAATGGAAGAAGCTGTCAATGTATGTTTTTTTTTATATTCTATTTATCCAGTTTAATTTTTATTTATTTATATATGTATATATATTTAATTTAGATGCCCACTGCGCCTCTTCTAGACAAATTATTGCTCATTGGAAAAACTGTCAGAGGGAAGACTGCCCTGTTTGTAAACCCCTAAAGAATATTCAAAACAATCCTACAACTGGTTTGGTTTACTTATTTTTTCATTAATTTTCCCTTTAGGTCATGTACTAACTCCCAATGATATGAATGTACTGCTAGGGCCTGGCCCCCATTCTGTTGGTCCTCATTCTGTTTCCGGCTTTGGTGGTCCCCATTCATCTGATCAATTATCTGCAACCTTTGGTTCTCCTGGACCATCGTCTGTTACAAATCTTACTGCTAGCTTGGGACAGCCTGGAATCTCAGCTCAATCTCAAGGATCTGGACATCCCGTTCCTTCACATATGCAGCCGGCTTCAGTCCCTTCTGGTGGTGTCAAACCTCCCACCAATCAACATTCTATTGCTAATGGACCTATGAGCGCTGCTGCTCTTGTTAGTGACTTCAATCCACACCAGTGAGCTTTTTCAATTATTAGTTTATATGATTTAAAGGGATCCATTCCGTTCACCTGTGCCACCGAAATCGCACGGAGACGGTAAAGGTTCTGGTCTTCCATCGTCAATTCAAATGGCAATTAATGATTTTCCAATATCTAGTTTGCCAGATCCTCAACCTGTTACAAATGGTATTTTAAAATACATTTTTAAAATACTGAATTTCAGATAAACCATGGCATGTTCATGTTACTAAAGATCTCAGGAATCATCTTGTGGGTAAACTTGTGAAGGCGATTTTTCCTTCTCCGGATCCAAATGCTCTTCTTGATCAGAGAATCAAAGATCTCATTACCTATGCACGTAAAGTGGAGAAAGAGATGTATGAAACGGCGAATGATAGGGTTTGTTTGATACCACTTTAATCTTGAATTCTTTTTTCTTAGGAAGAGTATTATCATCTATTAGCTGAAAAAATATATAAAATACAAAAAGAACTACAAGAGAAAAAGAATACTCGTTTAGATAATCGTCGTCCTGACAGTATGGGCTGTTTATATAGAATTACAAAAACGTTTAGATTCTTTTCTCACTGAATTGGATGAAATTAATATGCCTTTTCCTCCTAATGTACAACTGAACCCAGACGGATCAATGCCTAATAACAACTGGCTTCACAATGTATGTTACCGTATTACAACTTAGAAAACTCCTTACACCATTATTCTATATTAGTGAGAATCATAATTTTTTTCTTCCATTAAATTAGAACAAAATTCAAAATGTAAATAGAAATCGAAAAAGTTTCACTTGGGCTAGCAAAAAGAAAAAAAAAGTTTTGTAATGTAATGCATCAAAAGACTTCAGATGCATTTTGAAATTTGATGTTTGCAATTTTACTGCCTATTTATCTGTTTACTTGAACTTTCATTTAGAAACACAAATCAAGAAACTGCTAGTAAAAAAATAGGAAATAAGAATCTCTCATAGACCAAGATAGATCTCAGAAATCATCTTATGGAATGAAGGGATATTATTTTTCCAAACTTAAGCAAAGTCAAATATATGATTTTTTCTTGTAAAATTGTCCGTAATTATTTTAATTTCAGGGACCCAGTGAAGCCGAAATTCGAGAAAGAGAAGTAAGGGATACTGCACGTCAACTGGTTCGATAGATCAATTTTTAGCATATTTTTTTCTAGAAAATGGAAGCTGAAGAAGTCCGTAATAATGAAGTGGCAAGAAACGCTGCAGCTGCAGCAGCTGCCTCCTCGGAATCTCTTCCCACATCTGTACCAGCTCCATCGACAACAATGTCAGCCGCGGCTACGCCCACTAACGGCACTCCTATGCAACATACACCTGGATCAGTTAGTAATGGAAAGCCATTTACTATAAAAGAAGAAGGTTGTTCTTGTAAGTTTTTTTTTTAATTTCAATTTTATTTTCAGCTGTTCCAAGCACATCTAGTGCACCACAATCTGTTTCAAATGTACAATTGAACAAAGAGCCGCTGACGCCGAAAAAGGAAATCGTAAAACGAGAGCCAACTCCACCACCAGGCCTGGATAAAAACTTTGATGTCGATGAGCTTCGGAATTTCCTTAAACCAATTTGGCAAAAAGTTTATGATACGGATGAAGCAGTGCCTTTTCGACTGCCAGTCGACCCAATAATGCTTAACATACCTGATTATCCTACAATAATCAAGAATCCCATGGATCTTCATACAATTAATGTGAAATTGGATCAAGGAATGTATCGCCATCCTTGGGAATTCTGTGATGATATGTGGCTTATGTTCGACAATGCTTGGTTATACAATAAGAAAAACAGCAAAGTCTACAAGTACAGCACGAAGTTATCAGAAGTTTTTGTGTCGGAAGCGGATCCTATAATGAGAAGAATGGGGTATTGTTGCTCTAGGAAGCTTTCATTTACTCCACTTGCTATTTTCTGTTATGGAGCAAGCATGTGTACTATTGCACGAGATCAACCTTATATGCTGTATGAGCACAATGCCACTAATTATGGAGTTACGGTCAATGAGAAGTATACTTATTGTTTCAAATGCTTCGAAAACTTGCCTCCTGAAGGGCTGAATTTGTCGGATTCTAATACTGAAGTTAATTACGTAACTAAAGATCGTTTTGTGGAAATGAAGAACAACCAAATTGATTACGAACCGTATGAAGTATGCAAGTATTGTCACCGGAAATGGCATAAAATCTGTGCACTTTATGACAAAAAAGTAAATTGTTATTCGATTTTAAAATTCTGTTTAGGTGTTTTCTGAAGGATTTATATGTGATCCGTGTCGTAATCTTAAGCGCTATCCAAAACCTGAAAATAAATTTACCGCCAAGAAGCTTCCACATAACCGTCTGTCACAGTTTCTTGAAGATAGAGTAAGTCCTTTTCTTTGAACTTGTATTATTTTAGGTTAATGGTTTCTTACGTAATCGACTACCTGGAAGATCAGATAATTATGAAGTTATTATTAGAACTTTGTGTGTCCAAGAAAAAGAAGTTGAAGTAAAACCATTGATGAAGCAAAGGTATAATTGTTTTTTCAATCATATATCTTTCAGATATGCTAGCCATGGGTTCCCTGAAAAGTTTCCATATAAAACAAAAGCTGTTTTTTGTTTTGAAGTTATTGATGGTGTGGAAGTTTGTTTTTTCGGTCTACATGTACAAGAATATGGTAGTAACTGTCCATCACCGAATACTCGGTTCGTTTCCATTTTAAATGGTTATGTAAGTGTTTCAGCCGCGTATATATTGCGTATCTTGATTCTGTCCACTTCTTTCAACCAAGAGAATTAAGAACTGATGTTTATCACGAAATATTGCTGGGATATCTTGAGTAAGCACGTTAAAAAAATTTTATTCTTTATTTTATAGTTATGTCAAACAACATGGTTATACTATGGCTCATATTTGGGCATGTCCTCCATCTGAAGGAGATGACTACATTTTTCATTGCCATCCTCCGGAGCAGAAGATTCCTAAGCCTAAACGACTACAAGATTGGTATAAAAAGATGCTTGAAAAAGGAGTTGCGGAAAAGACTGTGGTTGAATTCAAGGATATTTATAAACAAGCAAAAGATGATCAATTAACAACTCCTATGGCATTACCTTATTTTGAAGGAGATTTCTGGCCTAATGTAATTGAGGACATTATCAAGTATTTGATTTAACAAGTATTAAACTTAAATTTCAGAGAAGCCAATACAGAAGAAGCTCAAAGAGCCCAATACCTAAAGGATGAAGAAGAAGATCTGGATGAAGATTTATTTAGTGCTGGAGATGCCGGAAAGAAAAAGAGCTCTAAAAACAAAAAGAGTAGTCTCAAAAAGAATTCTAAAATGAATAAAAAGAAACAAGCTAGTAGTACCGGAAATGAAGTAGCCGATAAACTATTTTGTCAGTTTGATAAACACAAAGAAGTAAGATTTTTATTTTTTTTTAATACAGTAAATATAGGTATTTTTCACTATTCGTCTTGTTAATACACAAACGGAGAGCATTATGAACGAAACTCCAACTCGTGATCTAGATCCTTTGATGTCTAGTGAAATGATGGATGGTCGAGACACATTTTTGACTAAAGCTCGTGATGACCATTGGGAATTTAGTTCATTAAGAAGGGCAAAGTAAGATATTTTAAAATTTTAATTAATTTTTAGGTATTCTACACTATGTCTCTGTTATGCCCTCCATGAAAATGACTCTTCAAAAGAAACAGCTTATTGCAATAAATGCCAAAACGTTGCCAAATATCATTGTAATACTTGCGATGATTTTGATCTTTGTGAGAAATGCAATGCCAATACGAAACATGAACATCCTATGGAACAAATTAAATCTCTTATTCCTCAAGAAGATGGAGCTGGCAGCGGAAATCGTTACGAGAGTATTCAGGTATATTTGTTCTATTTTGTAATCTCAATTTTTTTAGCGGTGTATTCAATCATTGGTCCATGCATGCCAATGCCGTGATGCAAATTGTCGTAGAATGTCATGCCACAAGATGAAACGCGTTGTTCAACATACAAAGATGTGCAAGAAGCGTGTGAATGCTAGTTGTCCCGTCTGCAAACAACTCATCGCTCTTTGCTGTTATCATGCCAAGCACTGTAATAGAGATTCTTGCTCAGTGCCTTTCTGTATGAATATTCGTCAAAAACTGGCAGAGCAAAAGAAATTGTCTACACGAAGGGCTGATATGTTGATGCGTCGTCGTATGGAAGGTCTTCATGCGATAGGTGGTTCATGTCAGTTGTTCTTGATTTCTGGAATAATATTCTTTACAGCTATGCCCTCAACATCTAATGCTTCCTCCGTGTCGGGTCAAAATAATGCTCCCACTCCTCCATCCTCTACAACTTCCAATACAAATTTTGGAGGAAAAGGAGGTGGAGTTGGAACATCTATGTCTGGAATTGGACCCATGTCATCATCGAGCTCACAGTCTTTCTCATCTCTTGGAGGCAAACCATTACAACGACCTGGTAATGCTGGATTCTTGGGTGCTTCCATGGTGCAAACTCCAAATAACGTTCCATCCCATTTGAGTAGCGCATCAGGATCAATGCAGAACAGATTCCCTAATCCCATGCAAACACCAATGGGAGTAGGAATGTCAGGAATATCACAAGGTTTTTTATATTTAACACAGTTATTTTTGTTTGCTAGGTCCAAATTTAATGGCAGCTAATAGACCAGGCATCGCACCCAATATGGCAGGAATACAACGTCCTGGAATGCCTGGACAACCTCCTCCTCCATACCGGTTTGTTTTTTTTGTATTTATATAGTATTTTCAGACCGCCAGGTAAACCAAATATGCAAGGATACCCACATCAGCCGGGAATAGTGCCAAATATGTCGCTCCCTTCCATGCCAAATCAACTTATTAACCGGCATGAACCGTCCGGCATGAATAGAGCTCAACAAATACAAAACGAGCAGCGTATGATGGAACAGATGAATCAGTTGGAAGCTCGACTTCGTCAAACCAAAACAGTTGAAGAGCAAACACAACTATTTAATGAACTGAAAAGAACGCCGCACTTATTTAGTGCTTTTCTGAAAATGTCTCGCAACCATGAAACTCAGAGTCATTTTCCGACAGTCTACAGTACAATGCAAAGAGAACAATTTGCACATAATCACATGGGACATCCAGGAGTGAATCATTGGCAGCAACAACAACAGTATCAACAACATCGACCTGGACAGGCATCACCTGCTGTGGGAGCTAATCCATTCCCTGGAATCCCTGTGAGTTGAATTTTTTATTGTGTAAAAATTTTCTTTAACTGTTTTACAAAACGTATTAATCACTGCAAAGTAATAAATCATATTCCAGGGTCGGAACGCAAATCCTCAAATGATGCCACCTTCACAAGGTTCTGATCAGCCTGGTTACCGGTAACATCATCGCGGTTAAAGTTGTGATAGAAACGGGTGCAGGCGCCCGCTGCTCCTTTCAAATATTATTAGCTTTTAAAGGTAAACTCTCATTCTGTTGTCTCTGCAAAGCTGCCTAGTCTGTGATGCATGTCGATTCACCCGGCGTCTTTTGTCTGTATTATAAGTGTTTTATACGAGTAACATAGTTTATATTCATGCCTAGCCTACTGCCCTAATTGTTCGCTCATATTGGCTCATGGCGTGACCAATTCTATCACATTTGGCACATTCTGGTCACTTACAATGTTTCACATTCTTAATAATATTTCTACAGCATTTGAACATCGTCCTTTATTTGCTCTGTTGATTTTCACTTGGGTTTATCTGCTCACACTAGTTGTTACCGCTTTTTATATCTTTTACCATAACATAACCTCGATTTTTTTTCACGGTTCTAGTCTCCGCCCGGACGTGACCGTTTAGTTTTCTTACCCCCGTGTTGATCTTTACGCAGATTTCCTACAACCATAATTTATTTTTACCTGAAGTATCTGAATTCTATTGAATGTATATTAAATGAAGAGTAACTTCAAAATAAAAGTATATTATTAGAAAGTGGTAGAAATATACATTTCAGCTAAAAGAACAAGTGATTATACACTAATAAAAAAAGATATTAAAAAGCAGGAGCCAGTGAAGCAACAAAAGCAATGCTCTTCTGAATCAATAAACGTAGTGGTGAAGGGCATTTGCTTGAAACAGCCACTTGCTCTAAAGAGCATCGCATCTGGTACATGGCTTGCCTGATGATGAGGAAGTTATTATATTTTCTTACCTTGTGTAAGGATTACGTCGTGAAGCATATCGCAGAGTTAAAAATCGATAGTAGACAAATGGCATCAAAAGAGATGCTTTTCCTCTAGAAAATTTTCAAGATAGTAAGAAAAACTAACACAAAAATAAGTGAAATCAATATTGGAACAAGGAAAATTTCAGCACATGCGATTATGCCAAGGCATGTAGAAGTATGTTCTCTAACCAATGCGTTTAGTTTTAAACAAATTGGATTATTTCCACTTCCCGTAATCGCCATCACTTTCGTCTGAAAATAGGAGTTTGTTAAAATTCTATATTCACATTTAAATAATATCGTATTAGATATATTGAAGATAATACGATATATTTATTTAATCTGAAATATAAAAAGGTGCTACTTGACTGTGTTGAACCAATTGAAAAACTCACTATGAAAGCCGCGGCATGAAGGGTTGCAAAAAGAGCTACAGGAAGAAGAGCCATCGTAACCGGGTTAGAAGTAAGGAAAAGAATGGAATATAATATGTAGTGGCAGCTATCCTAAATTAATAATATTTGTTAAATAGAAAATAAACCTCAAGCATCAATCGAGCGAAAAATTCTCGAGTCATTGAAATACTACCTACACGTTGTTGCATGCGTAAGGCATTAGTAGCAGCAGCTAAAATTTACTTCTTTATCCAACAAAAAAGATCAAACCTGCAGCAAAAGCCTTGTAATAAGCAGACTCGCTTGAAACAGGAGATAAGAAAGGTAGAACATAGCACAAAGCGAAAAACAAAGTAATCACACGAGTGACATTCATACTGCAATCGATTAAATTGCCAGATACATATTGCTGAAACAGTAGGTAATATAATAGAAAAAAACTAACAGAAATACTCATAATTCCAGCAGAAGGACGATCATCATGGGAAAAACTTTCACTGGTGGAAGGATCCGCCGGTCTATATGGCTGCGAGCTTTCTTCGCTTATCTCCACCATTTAAATCTGAAAAGTAAAATTGTAGTCAACATAAACAGAAAAAAAATGGGATAAGTTGCCATGGCAACTGCTGATATACTGCTTCGAAAATAAAAGGCGATACTCGTAATAACTTGTCACTACGCAATCACGTATGAATAGAATTATCGTGTCTTCCCAACTGTTTTCATCAAACCGTTAATGTCATCTAAAATTCCTATTATAATTCATAATAGAAAAGAACATAAGAAAGAACAAATAATTATCCAGGTTTCTGCATGTGATACCGTGAGTTTTTTTCTATAGGAATAATAACAAAGTAAAATAGATCCAAACCCTTATAGAAACATTATCAAAAACCAGAAATATAGCTCGGGAAAATTTATCGGTCATTTTATGTGGACATGTATTAGAAAAAAATATACCCATAAAGGAATTATTACTAGGACCGTCAACGTAAGTGTTAATAGTAGGAGAAAAAATAAATATTTAGATCATTGGTTGTTCTAGTAGTGGATGAAAAATCTCTCTTTGGTGCACAAGTTTCTAGCAGTGACTCACTAGTGGAGAGGCCACAATATTCAAGTTTTTTTCTTTGGTGCAAGAAATGTAACGAAATTAAAAGAGGGTATGAAAGCATTTAAGACTTTTGTTTTTAATTATTAAACTTTTTAGGAAGCTAAGAGTGTACTGCCAAGCATGTTGTGGGACAGCCATTGTAGTAAAAACTGAACCCTCTGGATGGGAAGATGTCCTCATAAGGTAACTAAAAGGTATAATTAATACAAAAGAAAACAGCAATAGAATTGGTATAAATTGTGAGGATTGCAAAAGGGGTAATTTGTATGCCGTTTTTCGATTCAAGTGTGAGAATTGTAACGAGGTATAACAAGTTATTTATAGTCTAAATAACAACACATAGATAGCTGCACCTCTTTCACAAGTGCGTGGAAATTGGGAAGCAGCAAATTGTATTATATGTACAGAAGAAGGAGACAAATATATGTTCGACCTAGGATGTAATCATCCTGTCTGCAATAAATGTTTTCATCAATACGTGGAAAACGCATTGGATTCTGGGCATTTTATGTAGGTTTTAAGTCCCATATATTTTTGTATTTAGAATGCGTGCTCCATATGGTTACACACTTGTATGTGCATATCCAGGATGTAGCAGTAAGTTATAAAAATGCAAAAAAAATACAATTTTTCGGTGTTATACGCGATGCTCATCACTTTCGTATTTTGGGCGAGCAGTACAATAGATATCAAGAAATCGCAACGGAGAAATTAGTGGCTTTGCATGACCAAGGTAACGCACCTCGTTTACGTTATTGCAAATAAAGGGGTATTTTGTCCCTTTCCGGATTGCAATTCTTATTTCTTTTGGGAGAACGACAATGAAGATGGGACTACCTACTGTCCTTCCTGCTTTCGGCAGTTTTGTAGAATATGCAAATCTCGAGAATGTAACTGTAACAACGATGAAGATCTAACAAAAGTTACTATCGCTGCTACAACGAAGTAAGATATTCACCAAAATGTTTTACTTTATAAGGAAATGCCCAGGATGTTTTGTTTCAACTGAACATAATGGAGGCTGTCTGCACATGAAATGCACATCATGTTCATTAAACTGGTGTTTTCGATGTTGCAAACCATGGTCTGACGAGTGTCAATGGGATCATTGGTTTGGATAGAAGATAAAAAGATAATTACTACATGAAGGTATATCAATAACAGCAAACGATTAAATGCTCAATATTTTGTGGAACGACCGAACAACATAGCAATAAAATTATTTTTTCAACGAAAACATTGTAACAACAAATTTAACAAACAGAAAATAATCGTAACAATTTGGGCTGAGATTACTGAACGTTTGCTTTGGTACGTTTCATCTTCAACTTCATAGCTTCGTTTCGATTTCTTTTGAATGTATTCTTCATGCTATGATAAACACGCTGATGTTTCTTTGGAATCATCATTTCTCGCATTTTATTTTCAGCACCCTTCAATTATGATAATTTAAAAGCGTTATAATACCTGTTGGTTAATTTCTGTTTGTTTATTTTTTTTATGCATCCTTCCTAGAGTTACGCGCATTCCGTTTTGAATTTCCTCCTGTTTTATAACTTTTTTAGGTTTAGGTGTACTAATTTCGGGACCGTTAGCAATCAAAGATGTTACGTCTAAAGATAATATTAAAAACAAAGATGGAAACATACCTTTTCCAAGATTCCGCAATTCTTCAATTCTTTCAATTGGTACATAATCACCTGAAGCCTCAGATGTGAATGGAGAAAAATGAGGAGGAAGTGATATACCCGGCATATACCTAAAACATTAAAATATTAAAAAAAAATTTATTGTACTTTTCTGACGGAAGTTTGCGTCGAGCATTTAAACTATCAAATACCCATTGAGGTTGAACATAAAGTCTAAACAATACAAAATTTATGTAAAATACAAACCTCTGAACATTAAGGTCTTTGATAGGTCTATCTACAATCTGATGTGTAATTGCCTTATTTCCTTCTTTTAAATCAGTTAAACCTCCTTCCCAACCAACAGTACCGCCGCAATTTCTAATAATAAAGGTTAATGCTTCTTTAGGCGTTTCCCTGTTCAAGAAGAAGACACACCCACTGAAAAGTGTTCTAAAATGATGCTTATTTTAATATATGGCTTAGAAACTTGCCTAATAGCTTTTGCATCTTTAATTTTGGTAGCATACGAACCGTCATCATCTCCAAAAAGTTCAAGTTGTTCCTAAATTAATATAGAACAATTTAAAAAAAAATAGTACTTCATCCTCGATATGAAATTTGGCGTCACCTTGTTTAGCTAAAGGTTTCACAAGGCTGTAAATTTTTTCTATATGTTCTTCATTATCGCCATTATCATCTTTAAAAAAAATCATATTAGAACTCAGAATAAAAAAATAACTAACCGACAACAGTGACTGTACTTTGCCCTGTTTCAATTTGTGGAGGATAGTATAAGCCTACCATTTGGAACAGTTTGAAATTAACAAAACCCAACATAGCCACATAAAACTCGGCAAAAGTAACCTAAAATATTAAAAAAATAAAATAAACAGAAATACCAGAATAGTAAAATCTACATCAGTTACATGTGGAAGTCCACGCTCATGAGGAACAATCCAAGTCACCTTTTCACCACAAATTTCAGCTTGATAGTAGATACCCTGTAAAAATTTCAGTTTTTGGATTCAACTCAAACACACCTTAATAGAGATGAATGTATTCTTCAAACATTGTGCCTCAATGACATAATGCATGAACTCAGCCGTCAAGCGTTTACAGGAATCAATTAGTCCTTCTTTCAATATCTTTGTATGAGGAAGAGTAGCAAAGACAAAACAAAGGCACAGAGCATCGTCAAGGTCTCGAATAGCTGATCCAAATGTAGGATATCTTTAACGTAAATAGACCACATACAGAAAAAAAACTCTCGTACCTTTCTTTTACAATCCTGTCAAGATTGTATTCCGGTTTATTTTCATACAACTTCTTCAATTTGCTTTCCTCCTTTTTAGCTTTATAATGGTTAAGTTTTCTCAGAAAGACCTAGTAGAAGGTTAGCTGATAACATTATATTAAACCTTATATTCTCTAAACTTGTTGATAATCGGTTCATGTGCAAGAAAGTTGATATCCTTTCGATAATAGAAAACATGATTTTCTGTAGAACCCTTGTTTACTTTCTTTTTATGGGCTGGGTCATGAGGATAAATTCCCTAAAAAAAGTTAAATAAAATCTAAAACTATGAAAATACTTTCAAAATACATAATCTGCGAAAATCCTTCAGTGTGAGTTGTAGTCTTTTGAGGGCTTGTCTCCTAGTTATAAAAGAAACAGCTGCTCCGGCCTCATGCTTTGGCTTTACTCTAGTCTTCATCTCTAAATTAAACTATTACTAATTAATTACTAAAGTAAAAATAGAAATCCATAATGTCTTGTTTCCTCAAAATAAACATATACATAAACAAAACAAGTACAACTACAAATAACTTCATTGAAATTAGAAAGAACAACAAAAGAAGGGCACGTGAAAGGAAATGTAATAATAAAAGATCGTTTGTTCAAAAATCCCTCCCGCTCTTGGGCGTCAAGTTCATTGCGCATCGACTCTCTTATCGCAGTACGCAGTACGCAGAATGGTATACGCAGCGAAAATCTAGTCTGGTTCTCAACTTACGATGAATGCAATTTTATTTTTGCTGTTTTTTTAATGTTTCTTTTTCCATTTGGATGTGGTGTGAAAGTGCGATTTTCTTTCAATTGATTCTTCTCCTTCATTGGTATAATTTTTTATTTTAGGTAATCCAGGAAGATCATGAAGTTGGTCGAATCCCACGATACCGTGACCTTCCCCGAAGGAGTGACTTTTACAGTCAAAAATCGTATTGTCCGTGTTACCGGACCAAGGGGAACTCTTGTTCGTGATTTTCGCCACCTCCATATGGAGCTGGAACGTGTAGGCAAAAACGTCATTCGTGTCCGCAAATGGTTTGGCGTTCGTAAGGAGATCGCAGCCATCCGAACTGTCTGTTCCCACATCCAGAACATGATCAAGGGTGTTACTAAAGGATTCCGCTACAAGATGCGGTCTGTGTATGCTCACTTCCCCATCAATGTCACCCTTCAGGATGGAAACCGCACTGTCGAAGTTCGTTTTCTTTTTTTTAAGACGTATATTTTCAGATCCGTAACTTTTTGGGAGAAAAAATTATCCGTAGAGTACCTCTTCCCGAAGGAGTCACTGCGACTATTTCTACAAATCAAAAAGATGAGCTCATTGTTGAAGGAAGCGACATTCAGGCTGTCTCTCAAGCTGGTGAGTTTTAATTTATAAAGTTATCTTTTTTTTTTAAATTTCGATAAATTGTATTTTTAGCTGCTCGTATCCAGCAATCTACCACTGTCAAGGAGAAAGATATTCGTAAATTCTTGGACGGTATCTACGTTTCTGAAAAGACGACCGTGGTTGAATAATTTGTTATGCTATTTGTTGATAAATTGTTAACAAGTAGAAATCATTAGAAAATTTTATTCAAGATGTGAACATTTAGAAGCAGTGCTCTGTTTTGCCTTGCAGGTTGAGATAGATTGCTTTTGTTTGGGTGAAAGCCTTCAAAGTGTCAACGGAGTTTTCTCTGCCATGACCCGAGTTCTTATATCCACCGAATGGAACATTTACCTGAACTTGTTGATAAATCTTGGGGGAATACCTCGGTGTCATTGTAGGTATTGACGTAGACGGTTCCAGCTTCCAACTGATGACTTACTCGAACCGCACGGGCCATATCTTTTGAGAAAACTCCAGCTGCTAGGCCATATGTAGTGTTATTTGAACGCTGGATTACTTCTTCTTCAGTGTCAAAGGGAAGAATCAGACAGCAAGCACCGAAGATTTCTTCTTTTACAGCCTTAGCGTTATCCTGAATAACTATCAATATTGCTACAGTATACATACGCTCAATCCAACAATAATTGCGGGATCAAAATAGAAACCGTTTTCTACACCTTCAGGATGGATACGAACACCACCTCGTACAAGATTTCCTCCCTCTTGCTTGGCACTTTCAACGTAACTCAAAATACGATTGAGATGTCCTTCATTTATATTGGCGCCAACACGAGTCTCTTCTTTCAAAGGATCACCAACTTTGAGCTTCTCATTGGTCTCTTTAACCAAAGCTTCGGTAAATGCTTCAACAATGGAACGATGGACGAAGACACGAGTGGCATTCGTACAAACTTGTCCTTGATTCAAGAAGTTGGCCAACATGGCAGTGGCGACTGCACTGTCTATATCAGCATCTTCAAATATGATCAATTGAGATTTTCCTCCCAGTTCCAAAGTGACAGGCTTGACATTGTCTGTTGCTGACTGACGTTGGACTGCCATTCCACTAGCCACCGATCCAGTGAAAGTCATCTTCCTCACAAGAGGATGTTGACAGAGGGCGGTTCCAGTGACCGCTTCTCCTTGGACAACGTTATATACTCCATCGGGAACTCCAGCTGCTTTCAAAATCTCTCCCAGAAGGACAGGAGAGGCCGGAGCAAAGGGGGATGGTTTGTATACGACGGAGTTACCGGCGGCCAGCGCGGGAGCCACCTGAATTTATTGCATCTGTCATATTGGGTATATTCACCTTCCACACACAAGTCTGGAATGGGTAGTTCCATGCTCCGATACATCCAACAACTCCGAGAGGTTCGCGTCGAGTGTATGCCATTCGGCTGAGGGCCCCACCGGGAATATCGATCTGATCTCCTTGAAGAACGGCCGGAGCAATTCCTCCGTAGAAATCGAACGTGTCGGCTGAAGATTCAATGTCCACTCGAGCCTCATAGATCGGTTTTCCATTAGTTTTGACTTCCCAGACGGCGATCGCCTCGTGGTTCGCCTGAAACATTTGATCCAAATGTTTAGTGAGGTGATCTCTGAACGGAGCAACTGTTTCTCGGACCACTCACTCTGATGGTCTCCGCTACCTTCCTCAGGATCTTTCCCCTCTCTAACGGTGTCATGGCACCCCATTCACGTTGAGCATTGTGAGCCACTTGGACCGCATTATCCACAACGGAGGCATCGGCGATGGGAGCCTTTGTTACCACAGCACCTAAAATAATTATTCAAAGGAAAACTTGGAAAAGTCTACAGGATAAAAAAAATGGAACATACCGATTCGGGGTTCGAAAACGTCGAAATATTCAGCTGACTCGATAGTCGTCCTCTTTCCGTTAAGGAAATAAAGTCCTCCAGACAAATCGGCTGGAATCTGCATACTGAAAAGAAAGAAGATAAGATAAGAACGAAAACAAGACGATTGAAAGTAGGAGAATGAGATGGGCGTAGCGGAGGAAGGGACAGTTGCTCGGGTCATTTTGTGTAACTTGTCCAGATCGAAAACTAACTAACATTATCGAAAAGCACAAAAACCGATAAAGACCGACTGATCATTCGCTTTCATGTGAACAAGTCGATAGACAAGGAGTGATATGATTGAATCAATGGAAATGAATTGAAGGAAATAGCAAAAACTGGTTTACAGTGATCACTAGAAAATTTTTTATTCGAAATACTGTTCTTCACTTCTAGGCATTCGCTACTTGAAAAAATCGATAGAAGACGTGTTGACATCAAGTTATACCACTCAAAACAGAATTTAAAAAAAAATGGAGGAAACCCCTTGTATAAAAATAACAGCTTTTGGCTTCTGGGAGAGATTTTGAAAGCAGCTGGAGTTCCCGATGGAGTATATAACGTTGTCCAAGGAGAAGCGGTCACTGGAACCGCCCTCTGTCAACATCCTCTTGTGAGGAAGATGACTTTCACTGGATCGGTGGCTAGTGGAATGGCAGTCCAACGTCAGTCAGCAACAGACAATGTCAAGCCTGTCACTTTGGAACTGGGAGGAAAATCTCAATTGATCATATTTGAAGATGCTGATATAGACAGTGCAGTCGCCACTGCCATGTTGGCCAACTTCTTGAATCAAGGACAAGTTTGTACGAATGCCACTCGTGTCTTCGTCCATCGTTCCATTGTTGAAGCATTTACCGAAGCTTTGGTTAAAGAGACCAATGAGAAGCTCAAAGTTGGTGATCCTTTGAAAGAAGAGACTCGTGTTGGCGCCAATATAAATGAAGGACATCTCAATCGTATTTTGAGTTACGTTGAAAGTGCCAAGCAAGAGGGAGGAAATCTTGTACGAGGTGGTGTTCGTATCCATCCTGAAGGTGTAGAAAACGGTTTCTATTTTGATCCCGCAATTATTGTTGGATTGAAGAACACCTAAATATATTCCTAATAATAGTAATTGTTATATTTCGTCACCAAAAAAGTTAATAAAAATCTAAGTGGCATATTTTTTCAATGGCATTAAAGTTAAATTTATCTGATGTGACTTGTTGATAGAGTGAGAGAGTATCCTGTAGGAGAATGGTACAAGGTCTTTGCCTTTATTCGGGAGGAAATTCAATCTTCCATTCGCTGAAAAATGAAAAAAAGAAAACAGCATCAAATAATAGCTGTTTTACTGAATAAAAGTACCTGAAATTGGTAATTCGAACTTTTAGCTTTTGGGGGAATATCTCCAAGACGTTTTTTTTCTTACTGACAGTCCGGAAATGTCAAAATTATCTTAAGCAAACGCGAAGAACAAAAATTTTTACAATAAAATTCAGTCCCTCTCCGCGTCTCTTTCTGTTTATTATCTCTGCACCCGACAATGTTTGATTCGTTGCTTCACGTGCATTTCCCGCTCTGCAGACGGCTTTTAAAGACCGATCGCCACGTTTCCTGACCTCTGGACTGATATCAAATAACGGATTTCATCCGCTGTCCATTCTTTTCCCTTCACCTTTGTTTCATCTCTCTCCCTTTGAAAGAAATTCTTTAGAATGGATATCCCGTCGACTTCACTCTCAAATAATGTTGTTATGCCACTTCTTGGTATCGGTTAGTTTCTTCAAAATTTTGTCGAAACGGTGACACCACACGCTTGTTATACATCCTTTTTCAGGAACAACACATTCTGGTGGATACTATCATGATGTTATCATTTTTGCTTTGGAGAATGGATACCGACTGATAGATACTGCGAGACGATATGGAGTCGAAACGGAGTTGGGCATCGCCTGGCAGAAGTCCCGTGTCCCACGAGAGGATCTTTTCCTTTGTTCTAAACTATGGCCCACCGACTTCGGAAAGACTGTCTCCGATGCATTTGCCGCCTCGTGTAGTCGATTACAGACGAACTATCTGGGTAAGTAGACACTTATAGAAAAAAATGAGTAGATCTGTATATGATTCATGTTCCATTTCAACCGGGATGGATGACTGCAGATGCAAGGGAAGACAGCTGGAGAAGGATGGAGCTTCTTTATGATGAAGGACTCATCCGAGCTATCGGCGTTAGCAACTTCTCACAAGGGAATTCGTTATATTCGGTTTAACGTTTCTAAAACCTCTCGACGTAAATCGATATTTTTTACGGCTCTTTAAATCTAACACATTCTATTTTTTATGATTTCTTGACGAAGATATGGACGTGGAGCTACAACCGATGCAGTATTTAGATGGCACAGTGGATTGCTATCTGATCTACGCAGTAACCCATAGTTATATCGCAAAAATAGAATCTGTTAGAATTGCTATCAATTTACGTCGAGAGATATTAGAAACGTTAAATCGAATATAACGACTTTCCTTTTTAGAAGATCTGTCGAAATTAATGGAGACCTCCTCCGTTACTCCTCATGTCAATCAATGTGAGATGCATCCATGGTATAATCCGAAGGAACTTCGATCATTTTGCGAAGAAAATAATATTCTCTTCACGGTGAGTGTCCTTGATCGACCAAGCATTCCGTAGGGATATTGTCCAATGGCCAAAGGACGCTACTTAGATGATCCGCTACTGAATTCCATAGCAGATAGACACAACAAGACTCCGGCTCAAGTTTGTCTCCGATGGTCTGTCCAGCAGGGAGTTCCAGTCATTCCAAAAAGTACAAGCAAGAAAAGGACTCTAGAGAATATGAAAGTAGGAGAAATCATAATAAAAAGAGCCTTGTTAGATCTTCGACTTTAATCTGACAAGTGAAGAACTGCTTCAATTAAATACTCTATCCACGATCCCTCATAAAGTGGTGACATTTGAAACATTGGAAGAGACATTAAAACTACCCGATGGATACAAGTTGAAGGGCCGAATCTTCGGTGTCCCCTGTCAATCTCCTTCCCTCCGTTCTTCAGTCATTCCCCATCAACTGGCCAATTGAATAATAATAAATGCTTTCTATAACTTTCATCTAATAGAATATTTAATCGCTGGCAGAAACCATATGCAGAATTTATAAGACGCGCTCCGTTATGGTCAAAATCGTTCGTTGGATGGGAACAGATCTGGCATATGGGGATGGAGAATAGTAGAAGAATGTATTGGATGATGGAAGAGGAGCAGAAGATATTGAGTAAAACAGATTTGACCCTTAGCAGATACGGCTGTATCCAGCCAGGAATATTTGACAAAAAAGAGTTATTAAAGCAGGAAGCGACGAGAACCAAGGTTTTACCTTGAATAGTATCGTTCGAATAGGATGTAACAAAGACAATATGGAAGAAAGAAAAAAGAAGAGAAAAAGGAATCTGACAACACAGACTGTTGAGATCCAAGACCGTTAGCAATCTTGACTTGTTTTATTATTCCAATAAATATTGTACACAGAAATGAATAAATACATGCAACCCATATGAAGCCAGGAAACTATGATAGACAGCTAATAGAGACTATAGAATTCATCGTGGAAGGAGGGGTTGAATGGACTATCTTCCTCGAGGATTATTGAATGTGCCCAAACGTTTTCCTCGTGATCCACCTCGATGGGGAGACCACTCGATAGCAAAGGATCTTCTGTCTTCGTATCCAGCCAGTCATCTGATGGGGTCGGACTTGGTCTGAACATCTTGCTATCTTTTGCTCTTTTATCCTAACTCACCCAGATTCGTAGGAAGTCGTTGGGCTGGAGGGAACACGACTTAAGGAACATCCCACTTGCGAGGACGGGAAAGGGGTGCTTTCCAAAGGGAGGGAGTCCGTTTCTTGATAATCGAACGGCAGCTCAGACGCGAGTTGGTCGAGATCGAAGTCGCCCTCGAGATCCTCGAAGAGATGGTCGAGCGCATCTTGGGGAATGAGGTCAAGAGAAGGAGGAACAGCGGCAGAAGAGAGGTGACCTGAGCCCTCGGCTGGGGTCCACTAATGAATGCGGCAGATTCAACAGCCACCTCTCCTTGCTTTTGTCCCATCTTCAAGCGACAATTCTCCTCTCGCAGACGTTGGTTTTCGTCCAGCAGCTGACGGACAACTTCTTCCAGTCTTTGTGATCGAGCCTTCTTTCTGTCCCGAGCAGTCTGAGCAGCTACACGATTCTTCAACTTCCGTCTGTCCATCTTCTCCTCACTCGTCAAATGGTTCAATCTTTCCCTCTTTCGTGGTGGGCCTTGTCCCGATCCACCATTTAATAACATCTCGAGAGGATCATCGCTTGATACGGGTTCCGGTTGAACCGGTCGCTGAACAATTTATATTATTTCCATTGAAAGAAAGCAATACCTTCAAACATGTCGAATTCGTCTTGATCGGGCGATGAACCCGAGAAATATGGACTGGTGCTCGTTGAGCGGTTATCGGTCTGGCCGATACTCGAGCAGGAACCAAATAGATTGTACGAGGAGCAGACATTTCTAAAAGAATGAGTTGGAATGGGCGAATGGAGGATGACGTTTAAATAGATAAGATAACGACCCATCTAGTTAATGGTTATTGTGCACGTGGAAATGTCTATTATTTTTGTTATTGTGGTTTTCTATTTGCAAAAAGAGAGAAAGGCAGAAAAAGAATCAATGAAAGGAAATTGTTTCAACAACTCTTCAATAAATTATTATTCAATAATATAAAATTCTTAAACTGTACTCCAAATGGCTATTAATAGAAGAGTAATCCACTGACCTATTTGTTTTCTTCAACTCAGGCTCTAGGGCGTGAGCCCACAAAATATAGAAGAGTGGCTAGCTTCTCCGACGAAATCAGCGCGGGTGAAAGACACGTCAGCAGTGCCACGAAGCGCAGTGTTTGAGACCGCTCATTGGACCGTCACGCCCCGCGTTGTGAAAGTAAAAGCCGGAAAAAACTGCGAAAAGCGCCAGCTGTGACCATTGACACTAACACGGGCACTGAAAATAAAAATATTTTATTTCACAACCCAAAAAATGCACTAGAACAGTTGAGATCTATATATATTTTTTTAAATTGAACAAGCGAAGAAAAATGACACCGTACTAGAAAAGTCCTAGAAAACCTCGAGACTGTTTTGCCGGGGAAATGCTGGATTGATATCTAATTAGACTGTTGGCTATCACATTTTCGTATGCTTTTTCTCGTAACTTCAGTTGTTCCAATATATCTTTATCTTCACCTTTTAAACGAGCACAAGCATCTTCATATCTAAAAAAACATTTTGATGAGATGAGACACAGACTTTTTCTTTGCACTGGTGTACTCGATTTGAAACCGGGCCATTTCGCTCTTTTTGTTTATTAAAATATTTTCAATTTTTTGAATAGAAGCAAACTCATCAAGACTTCTGTCTTCGATGGGCAAAAAAGTAATAGAATACCTGCAGACAAAAAAATTTCAAAATAAGCAATTACTTACTTAACTGCATTCAGCCAATTATCACCATAAACACAGAGGATATGTTTTCGAGTGTCTAGCAACTGTGCTGTTTGCGTCTCTAAAAGATCCAAATAGTGAAATGCCAATGGTGTGTCCCTAAAACGAATCTTGAATGATCTATTAAAAACAACTTGTCTTCCATGTGATATTTCATAGCATTAAACTCTCCTATATTTACAATTGTATGCGGAACAAAAAACATATCTGCTTGAGTTCCAGTTTTCTTTTTTTGGCTTTCCTAGAAGTGCAAAATGTAAATATAAAATGTTAAAACCTGAATCAGTCTAACTCCTCCTTCTTTATCAAATAAAACAAGTTTGAATTTACTGGACGATGGTGATTTGCAAATTATGGATATGCCATTCTTCTTGTAATCATCTTGTATATCAATAATATAAAAATGAGCTTCCTGAAACGTAAAACAATAACTCCATCAACTAAAAAATAGAACAAAAAACTCTTCCTAAAATAGTACCTGCTTTCCTACACTAGCTGTTACAGACTCTCCAGGCTGCAAAAGCCGAGCTTCTGAAGTTACATTGAGATTTTCCGCAATAGTCCTAGCTTGAGCAAGTACTTTGGGTACTATTTGAGTAGGAATGGGTACACCCAACTTTGTAAATAATGCTCCAAAAACTCTTCCTAAAAACCACATATAGAATTGATACAAAACATACCTACACCGCCCAGTTCAGTCAAATCAAAGCCTTCAAAATCGAGTTGACTGGAACTTGGTCCACTGATGTCGTATTGCCTTCGTTTGTTCGGATCCGATAACACTGAATATGCAATCGATATTTTTTTAAAAAGTTCTTGAGCTGAAATATTAAAATATAAAAAAACATAAGAATAAAACCATGTTCGTCACCGGAGTTTCGATCCGGATGATATTTAAGAGCTAATTTTCTATATGCGGATTTAATTTCGGCTTCTGTAGCTGTCTTTTCGACACCTAATAATACATAAAAATCTTCGATAGGAGTGTCACTGGGACTTTTATTAGGAATCATCTGAAAAAAACCATTGTAAAAATCAAAAACAGATAAAAAAGCAAGCTTCATTAACAGAAAGTGGAAAAGGAAGAACAGCGACCAATAAGACCTTACTCTGTTAAAATAATGAAGTAAATACTGTATTGAGGACATTGAACAAGCGAAAATGAATGAGCAATCGTGGTGAGTATTTCTTTCCGACAAACCCGATCGACAGCTCCGACGTCCGCTGTTTATCGCGTCCTAAGAGAAAAAGACGTTTGGCTAAATTCAGTAAATTTTTCATTTTTTTTTCTTGCAATCTTCTTCTTGCTATGAGTATTTTTATTTTCAGATGGGAAAGTTTTCGAAGATAAAGACATACACGGAGCAAAAAACAGAAGAACCTTCTGCAGTAGATTCAGATGAATCAGATGAGGACTTCACCGATGATAGTGATTCTGATTCCACGGTATTTTTTCTTTTTTTTTTCTGATTATTTTCAGAGCAAACAAGAAAAAAAACGAGCAGTTTTGTGGACGAATAGAGAACGTGTCTTAATTCTTTGCTCAAGAGGAACTGATGCCAGAACTCGTCATTTGATGAATGACATCAAGGTTTGTTACAAGTTTTTTCTTTCTGAAACATTTAGGTTTTAATGCCACATTCAAAGGGAGATTCAAAGTTAGACAAACAGAAAACACTTGCTGTAGTGAATGAAATTGCTGAAATGAAAAATTGTTCGAAGATTTTGTATTTCGAGAATAGAAAGCATAAAGTGGGATCAGATGTTTTCTCAAAAATTTTTAGGATGTTTACCTATGGATTTCGAATGTGGATGGTGGACCGTCGGTAAAATTTTTATTACACAACATCCACACTATGATGGAATTGAAACTCTCAGGAAATTGCTTAAAGGTTATTAATTTTTTTATAATTCAGCATGTTTTTAGGCTTCTCGTCCAATTCTTTCTTTTGACAACAAATTTGATGAAATTCCTCATTTGACACTTATTAAACATACGCTTATACAGGTAATTATCATATATTGTCACTAATTTGCAGACATTCGGTACACCGAATTATCATCCAAGATCTCAACCTTTTGTGGATCATGTCTTCTCATTTTCCGTTACTCCTGATAATAAAATTTGGTTTAGAAACTTTCAAATTGTGGATGAAACCTTGCAATTGCAAGAAATTGGTAAGAAATGAACTTTTTTTTAACTTTTTAGGACCACGTTTTGTAATGGAAACTATCCGTATTTTCCACGGTTCTTTTGAAGGCGCAGTCTTGTACGACAATCCTGATTATGAGAGTCCTAATGCTTTGAGACGCGTTGAAAAGTTGAAGAATAAGAGTAAAACTATAGAAAAAGAATTACAACATAAGGTAAATATGATTAGAAAGTAGATTACTAAATAATCACATTTTTAGTCTACAATTGCAAAATCTGTGTTTGTTAGAGAAACACTCAAGGATAAAATGGTTGACCAGCTGAATGAAGAGCTTTTCAATACTGATCGTGAACAACAAGACCAAGATGCTATTAAGGTTGCTGAAAAAATTGACGAGTCGCTAAAACGAAAAATTGGTCAAAAGGATAAGAAACCTAAACGACCTAAACATTCAAGCTAAAACTCTTTTGTTTTGTTTATGCTGTTGTTATTTGTTATTATGAATCATTGTTATTGCCAAACCATAGTTGACTTTTGGTAATCAACCATTTTTATTTTTATATTTCATTTTCTTTCTATATCTGGTGTTTTAGAATGGATGCAGGCTCAGCTAGAGAAATTGACGATGGGATTCTTTCAAGTTTTTGTAATGGGGATGTAATACTACTCAGTTCTTGAACATCATTTTAGAGTAAAATTGCCGATTATGTAAAACTAAATGTTGGCGGATCGTTGTTTCACACAACAAAATCCACCTTAACGAAGCAGGATACTATGCTTCGTGCAATGTTTAGTGGTAGACTTCCGGTTTGTTCTTATGACTTTGATTTTCATTTCACTTAAGGTTATTACGGACACAGAAGATTGGACTCTAATTGATAGAAGTGGGAGACACTTTGGCATTATTTTGGATTTTCTTCGTGGTAGTGCCATTCAGCTTGAACATATAATTTTTAAATTTAAGACGGATCTGTTCCTCTTCCTGATTGCCGATTTGAAGTTGAACAAATTTTAAAGGAGGCTCGTTATTATCTTGTTCAGGTTTAGTATATATTATTAAAGTTATGTTTTTAGGACCTAATCAGTGAATGCCAGTCATGGCTAGATGCCCACGGCTCGAGAAAGTATAACAGTGAACCATTAGCTGTTTGCAGTATTCCTATCGTGCATACTAAGGCCGAATCTGACCGTTTGGTACATTCATCTCATAAGGTAATCAATCGAATCTACCTTATTATCGTTTAGCCTGCTATAAAACTTTTGTTAAATAGACACAATAACAAATATTCATATACTAGCCAATCAGATGACAATATTATGAAAAATTTAGAGCTGTTTGATCGATTAGCTGTCAAATTCCATGATAGAATATTATTTGTCAAAGGTACTTAATTTTATTTTGTATTTATTTGTTAGATATCGGTTCTGAGAGTTCTGAAGTATGCCAGTGGAAGTTTTTTGGTAAAAATGCGTTGAGAGCGGAAGTATGTTGTACCTCGATAGTATATGCTACTGATAAAAAACAGACAAAAGTATGTTTCGTGTTTTTGAAGGTTTACCCTTTCAGGTTGAATTTCCAGATTCAAAAATCTATGATGAAGCCATGTCAATATTAAGGTATGAAGATCGTGGGCTGTGCTCACGATGTGGAAGTGACGCTTGCTTGCCTGGAAATAGTGCGGTTTCTACCCCTACTTATGAATAGTCATATTTCTTACACCGATCTCATTTTTAATCTAATAAGTTTTATTTATAGTTTGTACCTTATTATGCTACGTATTACGATAATTATCTTTACTTTTCTTTTTGTTCTTTATGTGAAAATTTCAGGTGTATAAATGGCTTTCAATAGGAACATAGAATTTCAATGAAGCGGTTAGTCTTAAATCCCGTTTTATGAATGTATTCAGAACTTCGATTACCCACGTTGATTCGCACCCTACCGATGATGCAGTTGTAATAAAAACGAACGCAGAAATATATCAAATGTATGATCTATCAATGAAACTTATGTTATTTTTAGAATAAATCTGAAAGATTTATCGAAGGATGTGGATATTAACGAACTGGCATCTATAATCATATCAAAATGTCCTATTTTATCCGAAGCTAATCGAACGGAAGTGGAGCAAGTTCTATTCTTTTTGAAAAAGAAAAAAGCAAATGCTGAGCGTGCAGGCTTGTTAATTAAGTATCTATTATTTTGTCTTCAGGAAGTGCATCTTCAAGTACAACGTCTTCAACAGTAAATGCTTCAATTGATGAGGCAGATGGATATTTAGAACTATTTTATGAAGGAATCGATGAGAAGAAGAAAGCTGCGCAGCTTTTTCAAGAATTAGCAAAATCAGAGCATAATTTACAACATTTAGCTGAGAACGGTATGTTTGTAAAGTTTATTCTTAGGTTTTATCATTATAGAGGCAATAGTAGGAGCATTGGCAAGGGTTTATCGAGAAGACTGGAAGAAGAATTTTGATCTCGCTATCGCAATTTGTTATGTTTTTTCAGAATTATCTAGATTTCGACAGTTTCATAGTACTCTCACTCATCATAAAGTAATCTTTCCAAAATTAATTGACTTATTTTTAGATTGGAGCTCTATGCTTATCTTCAGTAGAATATGAGCTGAAGCGGGGAGAAACTTGGAAAGTAGATTCAAAAAAAGCAGATGAAACAAGCGCTCGACGATGTCGTGTGGCTCTTAAAAAGCAACAAATTTTGTTGTCGAGTATTTTATTTAAAAAACCACATCAAATTTCAGGTTGTATTGAAACTTTAACAAATCTAGCTGATGATCTTGCTGTTGAAGTTAAAGTTGTTCGCAGAGGTGTGATTCCTTTGCTAGTTAAATGTGCGGAGTATTCAACACTCTTTGAATTTCGACTAGCAATTATACGTCTTTTGGTAAAGCTTAGCATTTTTCAAGAAAACTTGACTGTTTTGGTATATTTTTTAAACGTACATCCAACGATGTTTAGGAAAATACTAATGTTGTTGATACAATCCTTGGATGGTTTCCAATTGATGAAACAGTTTTATTAAAACTTTGTGTACGGTTATTGTTCAATCTAGTTTTCAATAGCAAAACAAGAGGAAAGATGGTTAGAGCAGGTCTCGTCAGTCACATTGCTCCTTTAATAAAAAGTAACATGTTTTTATTATTTAACTTATGTTTAGATGATTCGTCCGCATTAGGTTTACTTTATCAGCTTAGTATTGATGATGAAGGAAAAACTATGATAAAATTTACAGATAGTATTCAATTGGTAAATAATAATTACAGTCAAATAATTTTTTTGGTCAGCTAATGAGAGATCTTCTTTCTGGTGATGGAAGTGATATAACGAAAGCAGTTTTACTCAA
Organism: Oscheius sp. DF5120; assembly: GCA_932521415.1. Classification (NCBI taxonomy): domain Eukaryota; kingdom Metazoa; phylum Nematoda; class Chromadorea; order Rhabditida; family Rhabditidae; genus Oscheius; species Oscheius sp. DF5120. Next base: position 4,101,421 of record OW051463.1, read on the forward strand.
CGTATGCGTAGAAAAGAGGAATGCTCAATTGGTCTGTGGAGCAGAAGGTGGAGGATTAGATTTACTAATGGAAATGTCTCTTGAGCACCGCGATCTGTTGGTTGCTAAGATTTTACGTACAATAGCAACTCATGAAGGGCCTACACAAGATATGTTTTTGGTTTGTTGCTATATGGTGGACAACTTTATTTAGAAATGGATGCCAAAACTTATTAGTTTGGGTAAAACGGAAGCTATCGATAGCGCAGATGATAGGGCAGCAATTGGACTTGAATGGATTGCAACTGCAGCTTTAATAAAGCCTACTGATTGGACAAAGTATTGCCCTAATTATTTTTTAAATTTACTTTATAGAATTATCACAACAAATGACTTGGTAAATTGGATGAAAAAACAATTAATGAACCGAAATAAAGACCTCATTCCTTTACAACTACAAGTTAGTATAGGTATTGAATTTTTACTTTTCAGATTGTGGTAATGTGCGGTACTATTGCTCGTAATTTGGAACCTGCTCGACAATTGATTTGTCTTGTTGATATATTCTTAAATTTGTTACATAGTAAGGTTTTTATTTTTCCAATAAGTTTTAGCTTTACAAGCTGATGACGAATATGTATTACAATTGCTCTATTTTTTACTACAACTACTTCGTCATAAAGAACTATCAGATGAGTTAATGGGACCGTCTTCTGCCGTTGGATCATATTTTGTGGATTTAATGCATGATCGAAACTCAGCTATTCGAGAGATGTGTGATAATGCTCTACTTTTTATTGGTGTATGCTTTATTAATCAATGATCTATTTGTTTTCTAGGAACACTCACAAGATTGGGCCAGAAAAATTGCCGCTGCTCGCTTTCGGTGGCATAATGAACAATGGTTGAGCATGATTGAAGGTGGACAAGACATTGATGATTCTGTTCAGGTATGTGTGCATAAGATATTATTTTAACTTCTTTTAGCAGGACGATGATTTCGGCATCATCTACAACGATCATTTTGACGATTATTCAGATACACCAGAATTAGACACTCCTTAGTTTTTGTATGTATATAATGCAATCTCATTTACGATCTCGAGTAGAATCTCCATTATTATAGTCAGTTTTAATTTGTTTTTAAGCATAAATCACTTTTTTAATATATTTATTGTAATTATTGGTTGCTTACCACAATATCTACCATATTATATTATGTATTGTCATTGTTTTCAGATGTCTTGGATATCAACGGCATTAAAACATCAACAAGGGACAAAAGGATTGACAACTTCCATTTCATGTTTTGTATGTGTTTTGGTATTAGGATATTGCGTCTCAGCTAGCCACTCAATACGTAAATCTTAGTTCACATGTTTCGATAATTTTCCAGTTTTAATGTCAGCTTTGTGGATAGCTGTTTTTGCGCTATGTTCCCAGTTATCAGCACTTTATTCAATGAGTATAACCCATAAATCTCTTCCGAAATATAGTTACGGCCTGGCGAGGATTCCTGTTTTAGCTGTATTTAGTACAACAGTATGTTTAATATAAATTCATTTGTTCTTTTTAGGTCTTAGCACAGTTGTTTTCGATATTTCTGTCTAAAGAATCATTTGAGCATTTGCTATCTCCAGATCATCATGGAACACACGACACCGATGTCGCACACGAACATGACGCTGAGAAAATTGGTTTGTGCTTAGAAATTTTTTTGTTGTTAATGTGATTATTTAGAAAGTTGGCCGTATTATCTAGGAGCCATTTCGACAACTGTATCACTTTTAATTTCTGCGTATTCTTTGAAAAATCAACCTTTTCAATATGTCCTTACTGCATCCAGTAGTTCTAGCCTACAGGTGTTTCCAATTTTTGGTTTTTAGTCTATCTTGTAGGAACATGCTGCTGATATTTCACAGGCTGTTTGTTGGGTAATTCCGGGTTTATCACGTTTGTTATTGCCGAGGATCAATGCAATGGTACTTTTAGCAATATGTAATAGCTTTCTTATTGTTTTATGCGAGTATTTTAGGTATGCTGATATTTTACTTATTCTATCTTTAGGCATGAATTTCAATGGGCAGATCCTATATGCTGTCTTTTACTATCAATTGCTGTTTTTTCAACCATGTGGCCTCTCTCAACGTATACAGGAATGATTCTGCTTCAAACAGCACCATCTCATCTACTAAATCAAATAGATAGATTCATATCAGAGGCGAATTCAATTGATGGTGTTTTGGAAATACGTGTTGGTCATTTCTGGCAGTTAGATTTTTCGCAAATGGTTCTCATATTGATATATATTTTATTTCTTTGTTTAGGTTGGTACCGTAGATGTTCGTGTTAGAAGAGATGCTGATGAACAGCATGTATTGACTTTGGTAACGGAAAAACTTTCATCACTTATGGGCACTTTAACTGTTCAAGTAAGAAAAAGACTAATAAAATTCTAATAAACATTATTTAGATAGTAAAAGATTCAGCAGGTTGGCATTCTCAAGAAATCGCAAGTAATGTTACTCATACACCACCTACACATTATGCTCAACTTCCTGCCCAACAAAGCAGTCATGGTTTCCTTATCATTTTTATAATATGTAATTCATCTTTAGGACACAGTCATAATCATAATTCATCTCATGGTCATAGCCACGAAGGTTCGGGAAGCCACGGTCATAGTCATGATGGTGTGACCTATCATTAGCATAATATTTTTATTTCATAAAATTTAAGGGTATTTTCTATTTATTTTTTTGCTATCAGTGGTGTCAACATTTTGTGATATATTGTTTTGTTATTCTTTCTCATTTTTTTAATGTATTACTTTTACTTAATGTTTTTACTAATTTATTTGTGGTTCATCGCCACATGTATCAGTTATTCTTTCATGCATTTTTTTTTCAAATTTAAAATTATAGGAATGGCATCAAAAGCTGTTGCTTCCGGTGTTAAATTTGCCTATGACAATGCTTTCGTCAACTGGGCTCGTAAATTTTCTTGGTCATACCTGTGGGGAGGACGTGAATATGGCCTTCAGTTTCATGACACCTACTTCGAGCCAGCTCCGGAAGTAACTGAAGCTCTTCGTCGGTTGAATTTGAAGGTAATAAATTTATTATCCTTAAGGGTTTACTTTAGGAACCTCATCTTTTTGATCAGCGTAAAATCCGTCTTTCTCGTGCTCATACGATGGCATTGCATGGCGAACGTCTTCCTAAGGTAATAATTGTACCTTTTATCTTTATGTTATTGTAGAACGAATGGACTCAATGGGAGAATGAAACATGGTATCTTAAATCCTACCTTGATGAAATCGAAGCTGAGAAGAAAGCTCGTTCTGAAACTTCCGGACTCATCCCTCCTTTTGAGAAAAATGCTCACTAATTTAGCATAGGTATCAAAATCGTTGTGCTCTTCATTAGTATAAATTGATTTCAAAATGTTGATTTATAATTTACAATGTTTGATGCATGTGTTATTATCTTACAATTGTTTTATATATTTGACAAATAGAAATAGAACAGCTATGAACAGGATAGCAAATCGTTGTATACATTCAGCATCTACGAGAAAGGCTTTGATTGAGAAAATCGTCAGGGTTGATCATGCTGGTGAATTAGGAGCGGATCGAATATATGCTGGACAAATGGCTGTTCTTGGAAGTGTGCTTTTCCAAGTAATAAGTGCAAAATCTTCAGAATCTTCGGTGGGATGTGTAATCAAAAAGATGTGGGATGAAGAAAAGGAACATCTGGACACGATGGAGCGACTTGTTGCCAAACACGATGTTCCTGTTACGGTGTTTTCTCCTATATTCAGTGTTGCTGCGTATGCATTGGGTACATTTTTCATTGCATAGAATGTGTTTAGGAGTGGGAAGTGCTTTGTTGGGTAAGGAAGGAGCAATGGCCTGTACTATAGCAGTTGAAGAACTTATTGGAGAACACTATAATAATCAATTGAAAGGTTATTGAGAGAAAAGCCGATTATCATTTTATAGAGTTATTGGCTGATGATCCTGGAGGTCACAAGGATCTTTTAAAAACTTTAACACGACTTCGTGATGAAGAGCTCCATCATCATGACACAGGAATAGAACACGACGGGTTGAAAGTGAGAAAGAAGGAGAAAAGAAGTTTTAGGCACCCATGTATGATGCGCTAAAATTCGTCATACAGACTGGCTGTAAAGGAGCGATCTTCATCGCTGAACGAATCTAAAATAGACAATAAAACATGAAGTCGAGTTTCGGTTCTCCCTGGCCATTTTCATTTCATCTTGTCATGCATATACGATCAACTTCCATGCGGTTTTTGACATTTTGACTCTCTTCTCGAAGATACTTCTTACTTTCAACTCCTCGATCGTCAATCAAAGAAGATTTCATTACATTCATCTGGTCTTTTTCTCGGCTCCGCCCTACATTCTCCACCCATAGCCTGGGGGCAAACAGTATCAGGTTACGAAACTACGGTATTCTGTCCAAATTGAGTCTCGTTATTCTGCTGGCTATCCTCCCATCAACCAGTCGAGATGTCTCCTGCGGGCTTGGTATTCAACGAGTACTGTTCGGCTATTCGTTGTTTATGAAGCCTGCCGACTGACGTCTCATTCTCCTCTCCTTTTTATATATTTCCATAATTCTAAGAGTTCGAGTGTTAAAAAAATATATTTCTTTATTTTCTGTCCATTCTAGTCAATAAATTTCACTATTTCAATGCTTCAATATTTGGGGTAGTTTGCAGTCGTTTTTGCGCGAACAGAAGCAACGGGCGAGGACGTTGAATTAATCATGATGGTGGGCAAACATTCATTAAAGGAAACACGATACGGCAGCACAATCGAGCCTCCAATAGCCGTCCTTCATACATTCTGAAGAAAAGAAAAGAAAGGGGATAGTAAGTGAGAGACATCTCTGTTCAATATGTTGTTGATGCCTTCTCCGTAAAGCTACGGATTATGTAGACGGCGGGTCGAGTGATCCCTCTCTCGACGGAGGATGCCCTTTGTTCATGTCAATTTCTCTGATTTGAATCAATCTGTCGCCATGGATAAACAACTCAAACAAGCAGTAAGTATTATTTATCAAAGACAATAAGCGGTTGAGGTGAAACGACTGGATAGACCGGTGACGCTGGTCAGAAGATTCCTTGGTCTCTCCAACTCGACTGGATACTGGAGGAATATTCAAACTGTAAGATAAAGAGTCTATCTGACTGTCACTAGATATGGACCCTCATCGTCTCCGTCATATTCTTCTCCAGCTGGATAGTCTCTTTCAGCATTTATTCTGTTCCCCTAATTTTCCTACTGGTCTATGCACTGACAGATTTCGTCTTTCTTCTTTTCTGGGGCAGACCTAATCAACTCTTCAATAAGGCCCTCTCCTCTTCTTCTAATGGAGTCGGCATCTTACGCTGTTTTCCCCAACTACTTCGAATCACTGTAACATCCCTCTAATAACTTTCTAATCTTTCTAGACCATCGTATATTCTACCGTCGTCTGTTCCATCATTTTTCTCTCCTCCCTTCTTCTCCTTTCCATCTTCCAACTCGTCTCCTTCTTCCCCATCCGTCCTCTCCCCGTCTATCTTCAAATTCTACTCTCTGTCGCAGTTATTCTTAGCTGTCTGGTCATCCCATCAGCCAACTGTCTCTTCTTTTCTTTCCTTTCTCGAATAATATCTGAGTTCAAGACATTGGATTACGACTTTCGTCACGATATCAATACCCCACAGGTATCTGTCCTATTTCTACTGATCTTCTTTCAGCTACCCGTCTGCCGTCACTATTTCTATGCTCATAACACTCTCTTGAAAACATTCGAAGTCATTTCGACTCCTTTCGGGTAATAATACCTCTCGATAAATATACAATTCAGCATATGGGCAACTGTCTGTCTCACTACTGACGTCATCGTTCTCTCATGCATCCTCCATTTCATGCTTCAGTCAGACTATCAAGAACCTTCCCAACTGTGGATTCTTTTCATTTACGGATATCTAATTATCATCTGTCTGCTCCGTATCTCTGCCATTTTTTTCACAGCGATGAGGACTCGGGGATCCGTCAAAAAGATGAGAAAAAGTGTCATGAACCTCCTTTTGTGTCGGCTCAATCTACACGAACTCGTAAGAGACAACGGTATTGATATTTGTTTTCAGGTGTACAGTCTCTCGTCCTCCTTTTTGATATCTATCGACTTTTCTACTTCTTGCCTCTTTCTCTTTGGTATCTTTCCCCTTCGTCGATCTCTTTTGCAAATGGTATCCATTTTCCTCAATCATTTTCCGTTTAGATCGTCCTCCTCTTCATCTTCCTTTTTTCGTCAATTGTTTTGTTCAGTGCAAAGAAATAAAATTGGAAAGAAACCGTTAGAGATAAGAAAAAAAGAGCAGTCACCCATTTTCATATTTTTTCTCACCTTAATATTACTAGTAATAACGACACATCTATGACGATGTCGCTTCTCTTTTCTTAATACTAATGTTCAATCTTTCATTCCTCGCTCCTTTTTGTGTTCATTCTCATTGGTCGATTTTTCTGTTCGATGTGAAATTGGTCGAGATTTGTGTGGATTATTCCCTCGTCAGTCGGCGGGCGACCTCATTTTCTCACTTTGTCGAATATCACACAGAAATGGGTGCATTAGGCCGGGAATGTGGTTCTGGTTCATTTTTGGCAGCAAGGAAGGTCGTTGATTAACACGATTTATGACCTGCAAAAGTCGTCAAAAGACCTGCCGGTATCCCGTGAAAAAAAGACCGGAAAACCATAGAGATCGCCTTCTCAAGTGTTGGACAAACTTCGCACTTTTTTTCCGTTTTCGGGAGCCAATCCCCCCTCCCCCCCTCGACCGGTGTGGCTGATTCACAAAAGAAAAGTCATCTTGTCATTTTCCAGCTTTTTTTCCTTTCTTCGCGTGAAAATCCACATGTTCGACCCCGTCAGCAATCCTCGAGACAAAAAACTTGTTTTCCAGAAGAAGAGATGGATAAGTAGCCGTCTCTTGATATCTCGTTTGCCATTTGACGACCTTTCAAGTAGTTATTCCATCTCACTCCTTCTCCCCCATATGCGTCCTGTATTGGTTCGTCTGCTCCGCCCAGGAAGGTGAGATATCATCTCTATCTCTCTCTCTTTCGATCCGTTCCTCTATCCAGTCATCTTTTCTCAACAAACCGCAATCAAAAGAGTCTTCTTTTATTGACACAGCCATGTTTGGAAGAGCATCACCGCTTCCCTGCCACCGTCTATACTTCTCTCCCGGTCATTTACATAGTGTCAACAATAGGGGCGGAGTCTGACTCCTTCTCTATTTTTGGCCTGTTTGCCCTCAATACCCATAACCGTTCTGTGTACCCTCCAGTACTGTTCTTAATCTCGACCACCTGCCAGTTGACCAATGCAGATGTTTCCTATTCAAAGGTCACCTCTATCCCTCCTCTCCACCGGTTCCAAATCTCTTTCTATCTCTTCCACTTTCCATCAAATGAAGCCATTTTTTCTGTTCGGAGCTCTCAAGATAACCGGCTTTTCAGCATAGTTCGGGCCCTGTTTGTCTTCTGACAATCCGTCAGGTCTTTTCCTCTCAAAAAGTAATAATTCTACCAGTCGAAGAATGTCCATAATCCCTCCTTTTTCGATTCATTTCACTCTTTCGATTGACTGATAAGAAATCGTTTTAGTGTCATGAATCGCGTGCTGGAAATCGAAGAGATCATATCGGATCTCCTCGATATAGATGAAGTGAGCCTTCTTCATTATTCCCAATGGAACGAAATAGCTGACGATATTCTAACCGTGAGTCATCGCTCTATTTAGCTGACTCTTTTAGAAACTTCGTCACGTCCGTTCACACTGTCTGGAGTCCTCTCGAATCAATCTGTTGACCCCTCCCAATTCGGACGGAAGTGTCCATTGTAAGATTTTTTTTTCTTTCCGCTTATCATCTCCATCGGGTCAAAGGCGTTTTCTATGAATCAGAACTGTCGCTTTAATTTTGAGTCAATCGTTTATCTTTCGGATAAAGGGGTCAATCGACCGATGAATCAGATCTTTTTTAAGCCGATGCCTTTTCTGCCGCGAGTTCCTCTTCTTCGGGGGAATGTTCTCCATATGAAGAGGCGGCCCATGCCTTTGACCGTCAGATTTACTCGCGATGTGTCCAAATCGTCGAAGCAGCTCAGCGTAGATCTCCACTTGAAATGTGAGTAGTCTGGTCCGTAATCCAAGAAGCAGGAAGATGCCACTTCACACTTAAATATTTTTATAGGACGATGGCTCTTGTCTCTCTGGCACATCATTCGTATTCGGCCATGGTCGAAGACACAGAGGAAGTCGAAGATGGAGCCAAATTCGCCCTCTGGTGGTGTCAATTCTTAGGTATTTAATGAGAGAAAGATGATATGAAGATAGTTTAGAAAGAGTTGAACAGACTCGGACGGCAAGCGAGAAGGGGGAAATGTACGATTATCGACTGATGGCATTAGAAAGACTCTTCCAGCTTGATCCGAGTAATCGAAAGACAACCAGCACAGATATTTTAAAAATATCCACCAGGAGTTATAAAGTATCCACTCTCTCTCAAAAGAGTCTTCCAGCTGACTTCTGCCCAAGCTCGTCCCTTCCACAGTAAATGCATCAGAAAATTGGAGAAACTAGTCTATTGGATAGACGAAACACGATCTTACTGCGAGGGATATCCAGAATTCTCCGAAGCAGAAGCGCTTGCCGTCGAAGCAATCAAAACATCATTAAGAGATCAACGACGTTTTGATACAGAAACGACAATCAACAAACAGAAGGACCTTGACTATATCATGGTAGGGAGACATTCTTTTCTAAATGAAGTTCAGGGAAGTGATCTACTGTCTTCATTGGCTAGAAGGACAAGTCCAGAGGATGATAAACTATCTCAGATGCCAAGGGAAATGAGAATACAAAATTTGTCTTTGAATGAACATGATAATGGCTATGCGACTCTTCCTCGATCAGATACAGAGGAAGACATCGTCCTTCGATTGTGATGACCCTGTGATATTCAAATGAATCTCTCTTTACTCGTAATGCATAGTTATCAGTTGTTATCTGTTCGGTTAGCTATGCCTATTCCTTCTTATCTTCCATTCTCCCTAACCAACTATGCTTTGGTTTGTCGTCTTAGCTGTTGTTTTTTATATCTTTATCCAATGGCTCAGTCAATCGGATCCTCCCAAATTCCTTGGAGTTTATAGTCAACCTTCCAAATGGTATCTGCTCAAATTTCATCTGATGCGATTTGTGATTGGAAAGAGACAAAAGAAAAGTCGAGAGAGTGATAAGGTTTGAAATGGGGAAAAGACAGAAGAAAATTCTAGAAAGAGAACATGATGGCAGCGAGATTCGGAGGAACGGGAAAACGAGATCCGACGGAAATGGACAGGAAGAGTGAGTTGCCGGAAGAGAAGAAAAGACCTGTGGATGCTGTCTTCTTCGATGCCTCGAACAGAGAGGGATGGTATTTTACCCTCGGAACAGCTCAGAGGAAGAACAACGTCATCAATCTCTTTTTCATTGTTCGCATTCCTGATCATGGAACATTCATCTGTCCAGAAATGTTGACTGACACCAATGTACCGGTAAGGTTTCTTATCAAACGAAGGAGTCATAGAGTGTTCCCGGTGAAGCATGGGAGACCGAAAGCGGATTCAAAATAAGCTGTGAGGAGCCTATGAAACGATGGAGATTGATATATAATGGTGGGGAAGGGGACGGAGAAGAATAGAATTAAGGTAATGTGGTCAAAGCGAAAGGAGAGACGATATTCACAAAGAATGGACCGGAGACACTGGAAGAGGAGCCCGAATTGATTCCTACCTACTTCGACCTGACTTGGACAAATTTTGGCGACGCTTTCGACTTCGACATTGACTGTTCACCTACCTCCATCGCCCATTCTTTGGCTATCGAACCATGGAGTCGATCACTCTTCGATCGTCTTCAGGAAAGTCATCAAATGCACTACGAACAGTTTGGATTCATCCATGGGGGATTCAAAGTCGGGGAGAAGATGTTCAACCCATCGAGAATGACGAGTATGAGGGACCATACGAAGGCGTCTCATAGGAGCTGGGCGGATCTTCGACGGTATATTATGATGATTTATCATCTGGATGATGGAACATGTATACATACATCTGTCATTTCGATGCCCGAAACTGTCTTCAGTCACCTCGAATTCGGTTATGTCATAACTCCGTAAGTCATCCCTTTGATCAACATAGAATCTTTAAGAGATAAAAAGAAGATCGCTGTTGACCGTGTCTACTTCCAACTGCCTCATCATGGGGAAGACAAACATTTCCCGAAGCAGTTCGCCTATTCTTTCGATGCGGGAAACCTCCATTATGATGTGGAAGTGAAAGTAATCGAAGTAGAAACCTTTAAGATGGGTCTTGATTTGGCAACCCAGGTAATTTATCCTAACTATGTTTGAATAGAAAGAGTATAGGTCAATGAGCAAATGTGTGAATACATAGCGAATGGGATCAAAGGGAGAGGGTTCGCCGAGGTAGAGTATCGAATTGAACCCTATTAGAATGAATGAATATTTATCTGTTATATACACACAGCGAAGGAGGAAGGAAGGAACTAACAGGAACCGCAGGACTCTCCACATAGATAACTACGTTCGTCGATCGTATACATCTCGTCCGAACAGAAGCCATCCTTTACGAACTGGGCGCAGCTGAATAAAGTTTTAAGGGGGAAAGAAGGGTAATCTACTTTTGATGGCGATCTCTACATCGGGGTTTACAATGACCACAAGACTTTGCGCAGAATTCATTTGTGACTCGGATGAAGCGATTGTCGTGACAGACGTCGAGATATTTTTGACACTCTGTAGCCGATGCAGTGTCGATACAATTGTCTGAACAGAACATAAATATAGTTAGAAAAACTCACCTCTTTCTTTCTCGTCCTCCTGGTCCACATCTTCACACCGCTGACAAGTAAGAGTACAATGACTTGCCATGACATCTCCGAAGGAAGGATGAGTACACAGCGAGGAGAATTCCTTACAGTACATGTATTCATCGAAGCATTTTCCTTTGATTAGTGTCTTCGACAACGAGATAGAAAACTTCGACGGATCTGCGGTGGTTATTCGTGGCATCGAGAATTCTTGCTCGCTGGTCAGCTTACTCAATTTCACTTTCTTCATAGTATGGTATATCTCTTCTTTTTTCTTCTCTTCATTATCAAATGCCGACTGGTTCCTCCGTGCTTCAGCCACTTTTTTCAGAACTTCCTTCGAGTCAGAAACAACTGTTTTAGATCTAGAAGAATAAAAAAGAAAAGAGGTTGAATACCTGGTGGAGTTCGATATTTGAACCACGACAGTTTGTATGGTCTCGTCCTTTTTGTGAACAACACTAAGATTGGCGGAAAATGTATATTCTGTCTTATTTGGGGTGATGGTTGTCAACATCTTCTCCTTCGGGAAAACACATTTTTTAGCTTAATAGAGTTGTTCTATCAATCGAGAAAACGCTCACGAGTAGTGGTTAGTAGTGGCTCCTCCTCGCTCGGTCTCCCTTTAACATTTGTTATATTTGGAGGAAGAATGACTTTTGATAGTTCTTCCTTGGCCACTACTTCCTTTTTACATATTCCACATGTTAAAGGACACCGTGCTGTGATGTGGGGACCGTTATCTCGGCTGTTACAAAGGGACTTGACATATTGACAGAACTCGCTTTGATCTACACATTTGGAAGAAGTGTCAGATATGGAATACGATACTAAAAATAAAAGAAGAAGCATGTTCTGGGTAGTAATGGCCGACTGGGGATTTATAGGCTGGGGCGACTGCTCAAATAAAGGATAACCACAGGCTATTTCAGAGCGAGAGCCATCAACTGTTTCTCATTGTTCGGCTGTACGAGAGCTTTTTGAGGGAAAGGGAAACTTGTTCGACCATTGTGTCGACGGATTATGTGTCTGCCGAAGAAGAGTCTTTGGCATCGTTGGCCAACTATAAACAAGACATCTAATTGTCTGTCACTCTTGGAGATGTCTAGGGAGGAGGGGGCGTGTCCCCTTCTTATTCCTTTTTCCTCTCCTCTGCTAATTCGACTGATTAACCCCTTCAAAAAGTAGTTGATTCAATCTCTCCGATTACTTTCCTGTTTTTCAACGGATTCAAAGGCTGTGAATGTGAATTCTCTCCTTTTTAAAAAAGCCTTTCTCGATCGACGACGCCCTAATCAAGTACTCCGAGAGCAATGACTGATTCAGTTTCCCCTTCTTCTCTTGATTTGTGATTTTTTCAGATGTTTTGACCATGTCTATCCGAGCGGGTTCTATTCGTTCTTCGTCTCTTTTTCGTTCTTCTTCAAGGAGATGTTCCTCCAGAAAGGTCAGTTTAAGGGTATTTCTCTCTGGAGACTTTTCATCCCGGAACGGTCCTTAGACTGATGAGGGGGATTACATTACGGGACTACTCGGCGTGTGAATCAAATAATGGAAAGAAGAAAGAAGGACATGGATACTCTTTGAGGATTTAGGCAAAAGGGGGAACCAAAGCAAAGCAATTTGAATGGTCGTAAAATTTATGGATAAGGTGGGGAAATACATCGTCAAAGCAAGTTATGCGTCTTTTCCTCTTATAATAAGAAAGAGTTCCAGTTGCACCCCCCCCCCCCCCCATCGGTTGAATGATTCATGTCGACTCGGTCTCGTACTCATTCATGTTTGACCTGGTTATCTTTTTTCTTCAGAGGACCGTCTCCCTCGAATTGTCTCTTTCCGTCGCAATTTTCTCGATTTATGACCTCGTTATACGCCACCGAAAGGAAACAATCGACGACGTCGACCGGAGAGATGTGTTATTTCAATCGAGGGAAAAAGATTCATTTTGGCAGAATATAATCCACAATGTGTCCTCTCAAAATTGACAACATTCACAGCGTGTATCGGCTGTATTTACCTTCTCTTCGTCTCCAGCCAGACCGAACTTTCCTCCCTCCCTCTCTTTAATTGTTAGAACTTTATTCTCTCGCAGCTTAATTCGATTTTCCCTTTCGATCTCTTCATTTGTAAAAATCAGCTGTGTTTTTGAGTAAGAGATGGTCGATTAGCAGTCGTGAATAATAGAAAATGGCCATTTAGGAGATTGCCATTCATCCTTTCATGACTCGATCACTCGATGAAGCGAAGGTCTCTACGGTTGCCGTGTCTCCCGGTCTCTCCCATGATGACGTGTCCACGCTCCGTTTTGGAAACACAGACCCCGTTTCTGATTCAGTTTTTTCATCAATCTGTTACGAATCTGTGTGTCGTCTTCTAACGAGATAACCGTCTTTAATCTTTTATCCAATTTGTCATTGACAAATACAGCTGCTGGCCCGATTCCAGAGACCCGTGATATCCTCATCACGTAGTCCGTTCCACAATTAGTGTTCCCCCGTGGTCCTCGTTTCTTTTTCCTTATCCCTTCTAACCTTTCTCTCTATAGAATGTTTGCGATCTTTCACAAATCGCGACATTCGTCGACACATCGACGAAGAAATTCGTCCGACTGGAGAGGAGCGAATATTAAATTCTTTGAGGACATCATTAAACTCGTGAGTTCCCTTTGACGACAGTTGTCTCCTCATCAATTGGGATAAGTGTTGAGGAGGATGGATGAGACGGGATATAAGGAGTTTATGGAACCCGTAAATATTTTGAGAAGACACTCAAGAACCAGTCGAGTCGTCTTGACCTCCCTCCTTTTCCTCCGAGTCAATCCGTCGATTTCCTTCCCATTTATTGATCGACCGCCGTCTACCATTTTCTTCTGTTTCTTTGACAATTCATGATCTGTGCAAACAGATTGGAACTCGAGGTGGCGGTCCATGAATGAGGGAAATGTGACACCGGAGAGTGAGATGACACAAGTCGAGCTCACCTGTCCCTCGTCAAAGACTTTTTTTCATCTATCAAAAAGATTAAATCGAGGACTCAACTTGTCTCTTCCGCTTCCTTTCCCCCTTCTTTTGTTCAATTTCGACAGACGCCATGGACACCACGGCCCCCCTCCCCCCAATTGTCGTGAAAACGGAAATGTAGCCAGGGTCGACTATAAATAGACGAAAATGATAAGAAGAATGGCCCGGGGCAATCGATCGAAGACTGATTGTGTCTCTTGTTAATCATTTCGATGCTCTGACCACATGCGCGACAGAACCAAGGTTTGTTCCTAATCCCTAATAAGCTTCTTCTCTCATTATCTTTCAATTATCGTTCATCTTTCTTCCCACGATCTATTCGTTTTTCCAGTTGTCTTTTTGACAGTCTTTCTGCCTCCTGATAACATTCGTCCCTCCAATCCAGCTGTTATTCGACGCCGATCGGTTCTCATTTCAAATGCCTCTGATTGGGTCTCTTTCCTGTCTTTCGGGGTTCACGCCTTCGGCGATCATCTCTAATAGCTGCTTCTATTTTCAAAATCTCCTATCTCTTCGTTATCCGTCTCATTGCCTTTCATAAGCGGAAGCAGTCTTTTGTTCTCTTCCGATGCCTCGAGAGATCATTTCGGCTGCGCGGCTCCGGGCCAACAACAATGAATGAATTAGGAGTTAGGAGCTCCTTTTCTTTCCCATTCTCCACCCAAAAATTGCCGGAAAAGTTGCGTGTCCCTTGGGTTGAATGTCGCTAAATCGACCATTTATACGCGCTGTCTCACAATGGACTCAATTCCCCTCATCTCCGAAAAATCCAAAAATTATTCTTCGATGTTACGTGGCCGGGTAGGAGACAAAATAAAGCTTGTTGTTCAATCTAATACCGTCTTTTTAGAGCCTCGAGATGGGGCGGACAGACGCCCTGGAACCCCTCCATGGCGGATGGGATCGACAGCAGTTCAGGTGGGTTCTTTTGGGGGGGATGAGTCGACGCTCGAAAATGAAAACCACGTGTGAAGAACGGGTGTAAAGGAGTCAACGGCCATTCGCAGTCGACTATGGCAGATTTCAGTCAGGAACTGTTGGAGGCGCTCGATGAACTGGCCGACGACGAAAGTCTCTTCCTAGAGGCATGTCGGCAAGATACTCTCTATCCCATCTATTTCGAACATATCAATGCCGGTCGAATGCAGGTCTGTTCCTTTTTAAACAGTATAAATATCTCTAGTTCGCACTTCTCTTCATATTCACCCTCTGTCTCTCTCAAACACTCATTCATCTCTTCTTCCTCGATTATATTCTCTTTGGAATTCTCGTCGGTATTGACGTAAGTCTCTTCTTCTCTTTCTTTTTTAATTCTATCAGATGACTGTACTTGGACTGACTCTTTTCTACAAAGGAAACTCCCAGATTCTCTCTACTGTCGTCATTATCTGTTCGGTCGTAAGCTTTTCCTCTTTCTTCATTTTTCTTTCAGATCCTTCTCTCATGTGCCCCTCTCGTCCTCCATTCTTCCCTTACCATCCTCATCCTCTTCCTCTGCTATACTCTTCTCCCGATTCCTCTTCTTCCCACGGTTTATTCCCTTCTTTTTTTGTTACGAATCTATTCAGATGATAGCTGCTCTAGTTGTTACAGGGACAGGACTGGCCATTCAAGTTATCAATCAACAAGATATTCAAAGTGTAAGTCCTTTCCTTTGCCATTTTTATTTTCCCAGATCATTTCCGATGCCCTTCTTTTCCTCGGAACTAACATCGTCGGTTTTTTCGTTTATTATCCAACTGAACTCGTTCAACGGAAGACATTTCGAGAAACGAGGTAAAGGATTGTTTGTTTAAAAAAATTTTTTTTTCAGAAAGTGTGTGGAGACTCGTATGATGCTGGTGAGGGAATTGGACAAACAGGAGAAGATCCTCTTATCTGTTCTACCAAAACATATAGCCTACGAGGTGAAGAGGGATATGGAGGGACAGGACAAGGATCGAATGTTTCACAAAATCTATATCCGGAAGCACGAAAACATTTCTATTCTTTTCGCCGATATTTGTGGATTCACGAATCTTGCCTCGGAATACACGGCAGAAGAGTTGGTGTTGATGTTGAATGAGCTGTTCGCCCGTTTTGACGCTCTTGCCAATCAACACAGTTGCATGCGAATAAAGGTAAGAAGGATGAAGGAAGACAACAGATATAGATTCTGGGTGACTGCTATTACTGCGTATGTGGTCTGCCGGACAGTGTTCCCGATCACGCGGCCTGTACTGTTGAAATGGGTCTGGACATGATCGAAGCCATCCGGTGAGTCGTCTTATGGGAGAAATAGAACGATTCTAGATTGGTTCGAGAGATGACAAGAGTAAATGTGAACATGAGAGTGGGAGTGCATAGTGGAAAGGCCCATTGTGGAGTGTTAGGACAAAAAAAGTGGCAATTTGACGTCTGGTCTGACGATGTGACGCTCGCGAACCACATGGAATCGGGAGGGATTCCAGGGTAGGAATTTTAATTAGAGGGAGTCTTTTCCAGAAGAGTACACATTACAAAGGCTACTTTGGATGCCCTAAAAGGATCATATATAGTGGAACAGGGAAATGGGAGCGAGAGGTCAAAGTATCTGGCTGAACACAATGTAAAAACATTTCTCGTCGTCGAAGGACAAAGCAGAATACCTACTCCACATCAGAACAACCATCAAAACATGAGAAATGTAAGCAGAAAGGGGATGAGATAATCGTTATTTTAGCATGTGAGTAAGGAACTTCGATTGACGGGAATGGCCACTGGCCTCCAACGTGGTCCTAGTCTTAGGTATCTTCTCTTTTCTTTTTATAATACTCTAGGCACGCTGTGAAACCGATGAAGCCGTTAAAAGAGGATGTTGAGAGTCATCTGCGACAGGGAATCCAGGCGATAAACAAGGAGAACTGGAGGCAGCAACACTGTGACAAAATAACTCTTCGATTCAAGGAAGCCAATATAGAGAAGAAGGTTAGGTTCTTCTAATATTTTTCTACTTTCTTGCAGTTTCTCGAAGTCAAAGAATCCGCCATGATGATGCAGATCTGCTGCTACTTGATAGTCTTCATCCTCGCATGTTCTGTCCTCGCCATCGCTCATCTTGGTTCTGTTCGTATCTACATCTCTATGGGAGTGGCCGCTGTAGCTCTGTTCTTCATCGTCTCTTATGTCGCCACCCGATCCTTTATGGTCTGCTTCTTTCTTTATAACTTTTTTCTTCAGTTGAGGAATGCGAAAAGAGGGGCGAAGAAGTTAAATTGTTCCCGTCCCATTCGAATTGCCTTCATCTTTGTTATCCTCGTTCTCAGCAATTGTGTCGTTCTTCTGGTTAGCCTTTTTTTTTAAATATAACCTTTCCAGTCTGTTGACAATGACAACTGCTACTTCACTTGTAACTTTAACCAGACGGAGACAATTGCCAGGATATCCAACTATACGTGTACTAGTATGCCAACGGGGAATTTCGAGGTAGACTCTTCTTTTCTTATTCAACATCTCCTTCAGCTCATTTTCGAGACATGTCTTCTCCTCATGTTGGCCACCTGTGTCTTTCTCGCCCTCCTCAGTTCTTCTAAAGTCGTCATGGTCATAATTCTCTGTGTTTCCGGTCTCATTCTTATGTGGATCTCCCAATCAACGAAGCTCAATAATCGACAGTTCAATATCTGGTATCAAGAGAATGCTTTCATCCGAAATGTCTCTCTCCAAGATCAACTTGACATTTACTGCTCGTAAGTTTCCCTTCTTCTTCTAATCTCCTCTAGAAATGTTTCTGTGACTGACGACCTTCGAATTTTCTTCACGATGACGGCCTTCTTCGCTCTTGTTCTTATCATTATGCAGAGTCGTCGATCCGAACTCATCTCTCGCTATGATTTTATCTGGAAGTTACAAGCATTGGACGAGCAGTTGGAAATGAAAAGGAGACACGCGCAGAACAGAAGTGTCCTCGAGAACATTCTGCCATCTCATGTGGCGAGACATTTTCTAGAAGACAAGATAAACATTCAACGGGGGAAGGATCTCTATCACGAGGCCAGAGAAAACGCCTGTATAATGTTCGCGACCATCACCGAATTCAACAAGTTCTACATTGAGCTAGATGGGAATAATGAAGGGGTCGAGTGTCTTCGTTTGTTGAATGAAATCATATCCGATTTCGATGAACTGATCGATCAACCGGAGTTCCGTTGTATCGAAAAGATTAAAACAATTTCGACTACGTATATGGCAGCTAGCGGATTGAGTGGCAAATCCGATGACAACAGCCATGTCGTTGCCGTAGCTAATTTCGCGAAAGAACTACTCTCGAAGTTACAGGAGATAAACGATCATAGTTTCAACAATTTCAATCTCCGAATAGGTCAGTTGAGCAACCATCTTGATTATTTCATTTTTTAGGTATCAATGTCGGTCCAGTCGTAGCAGGAGTCATCGGTGTCTGGAAACCACATTATGACATCTGGGGAAATTCGGTTAATGTAGCCAGTCGAATGGACAGTTCGGGTGTCGCTGGACGGATTCAAGTGACGGAGGAGACAAAAAACATCCTCGAGCAGTTCGGTTTCGAATTCGAGTGTCGCGGAGAGATCAATGTCAAGGGGAAAGGTCTCATGACGACGTATTTCATGGTTATTTAGTTATCACTTATCCATTCCCGGTAGAACCAAAAAGGGTTTTTTTCGCCGTCAACGGGTATTGCCTCCTGTGATCTTCTTGTACACAATTGCCTCGTCTGATCTGATTTGTAATAAATTTATTCCGCTTATTGATTGAAGTCGTCGGGAAATAGATCCTTTTTTACCCTCTCAGCCCATTCCACCAGTGACGGATACTCTTCTTGAAAGATTCTTTCTAACTGACCCGGTTTCGGATAGTAAAGGAAGGTGGCAACGTGACCGAAGATAGAGGCATCCACCTGAAGAGGATATTCATACCATAGAAATCTTACATTGCTTATCACGTCTCCCATCAGATACTTCTTGCTTCCGAGAAGTCCCTTCAAAGCATTTAAGTCTTTTCGAAGAAGGAGATTAAACTCGTCATTAGAGAAAAGGCCGAAGTTCGACTTCAGTTTCTTGCTTATGCTCCTCCTGAAGTACCAGACAGCGCCAGGCTTCAAAAACTCCCAAAAGCCAGAGTAGCCACCTAGCTCCATGAAAGTTTCTACGACTTTTTCCGTTTCGTCTATATAACGGAATTTGGTAGCAACCCTAATCATCTTTAATAAATCAAGAAGAATCTTACTTGGACAGATGATGAGACACGAGGCGAGTGATGGCTCTTCCAACGGTTTCCTCATTTTCCACGGTCTAAACGTCTTCTTCACTCATCTGAATATCCTACCTTTACATTGAAGTGTTGTTTTAGTCGTTCCTCTATAATTTCCGAATCGGCTATCTGTTCTCCGTTCAGTTCAATAAAAGGAAGAAGACCATGTTTTCCTCGAGCCTTCAGGTCGAATCTGTTTTCGTAGGGGATCTTGTTAAGCCGAAGGAAGGCCTCGACTTTGAGACAGAAAGGAGAGATACTTGGGATAGTCGAGGCACGAGGGAACTGAAACAAATAAACGACGTCCTTTTTGAAGTTCTTCTCTTTCATCTGAAAAAAAAATATTTAATAGAGAGAATTACCTCAGGTTCCTTCTTACAACAACTTTTACAACAAAATTTGTAAATGAAGAAGAGAAGAACGAAGAAAGCTCCTGTAGCAAGGGAACACGGACAACAACAACAGGTCATCTAGATGTGATTTCCTCTGGAGAAAGCTATTTATTTAGTAGGGTTTCCTAAGAATGCTGACAAATGATCGAGGCGAGAGTAAACATAATGAAGATGCTGGAAAGGGCAAAGAATGATGGAGACATGACTGATAGGAAGAATCAGGGACTAGAGTGAAGCAGAAGACCAAACTTTTGTTACCATGGAAAATGATGACAAGAGTCAGAGAAGCAGAGAGCGAGGGGAGTCATTTCAGCGACTATTTTCAATACTTTCTCCATATAGAAAACAATTCATTAATCACAGAATAATAATTCATATTCATTCAATTTGACAGATGAAAATTCTTACAACTGAGCTTTTGTTTGCATCTATCTAGCCAAGAAACGAGAGTCGGATACTGATCATTCATGAGATTGATGATTGAGTCAGATTTCTCCACATAGTAGATGGAAGCCAGTTGACCGAATATCCTGATGTCTGTCTGAATTCTTCTTCTTAATCTTGCTTCTTTTACTTACACTGCTTATTTCTTCGCCCATAAAGAAATTCTTGTCCCCCAGATTATTCTTGAATTCATCCAGATATTTTTTCTGAAGATTTCCACTCTCTTCAAGGGATTGAATATTCCTTCGAAGACGACTTCCTGGCTGAGCAAACCATGTTTTGAAAAAAAATGACTCACGCGATGTTTTCTAGTATATCTATAGTAGACAAGGAGACCGACAGCAGCTGCTGCCGCAGAGGCAACTCCGATATTGACATATTTAGGAGGGACCATGGAAGAAAGAAAAAGGAATTGAAACGGGATAAACAAACAATGGAGAGAAGACAAGGAGCGCCAATAAAAGGAGGTTGGCGCCTTCGGCATGACGTACTGTTGGTTCAGTTATTTGGAGGATCGGGTACATGTTTTCCATCACTCTCCTAAACTTTTTTTCAATATGAAATTTAACAATTTAACAATCAAAGCCTATAATTTGTCCCATTTATTACCCTGTTATCCAATCATCGAAACAACTCTCAAAAACAACTTACATTAATCAATTTAAAAGAACCAACTCAATCTTATAACAGATCACACCGTTTTATGTACTGAATTCGGAGGGGAAATATCGAGCAATGAGTCGTTTCTGATATTCTTGAAGAGTCGGATACTCAGATACAATCAATCTTTGCGGCTCGGTTGAGGCATCCATCCAACAGACGGTCACTAGTTGGCCAAAAACTGCGCAATCAACCTGCAACTTTCTTCTTTTTTTTTAACTCTCACTGCCGTCGGCTCGTCTCCCATCAGATATTTTCGATTATCCAGAGCATCGCGAAGAGTATTGAGGTCTTTCTTCAACAAATAATGGACTTCGGCATCGGAGAAGGGTCCTACCATTGTATGGAGTCTATTCTCAATCTGAAGCACTGAATTTTCAAAAGATAAATAGTCTGACCTTCTTCCTAAATATAATCTTTCCCAGAGGAAGAGCCATCCAAATGAATAGCTCGCTGTGCCCGAAAGTTTTCAAAACAGTTCTGACGAATCCTTCCAGATTATCCAGTATTTTATACTTTAACATTAATCTAAATCATTCCTTTTCTTTCATATTTCGCTAACGGAAATGTGTGATTCTCGACCATTCTCTCCAATCCACGGGCAAATGCCTCGTCCCTTAGAGAGGGGAGTCCCTTTATTTTGAAATGTTCTTTCAGTTTCTCCTCGATCAGCTGAGAATCAGCATAATGGACTCCATTAAATTCGATAAAAGGAATCATACCATACTTGGATCTGGCAGAAGAAACGAAAATATTCTGAATAGAATGAAAGAGGCGGAAGGATGAAAATTACTTCGTAGGGGATGTTGTTCATCCGGAGGAACATTTCCAATTTGACACAGAAAGGAGAGAGAGAGGCCAACTTCGTTGGACGGTGGAATTGATAAAGATAAATTGTATCCTTCTTCCAATTGATGGTATGAAGCTGGAAGGAACAAGACTGAGATGGCTGGAAGAGAGGAGTACCTTGGGTTCTTTAGAGTGACCTTTTTTAAAGAATTTTGTGTAGACAACATAGCCGACGATGGCGAAACCAATCCAAAAAAAGGCGCAACAAGATGACATAATGTAGAATGGTAGCGATAAGGGAGAGAAGAGAAAGCGGTTATCAGAAAAAGAAAGGCTTTGAGTACTTTTATTTAGATACTCGAATCACTTTTTGACGGGCAGATAGATGCTTTTGATGGCCCGGTCGTTCTCCTTTGCCTTCTCTGATATCTTTTTCGGTGGATGATAAGTATTGTGTTGACGTGTCGACTGAGCCAGAAGAAGTGTCTTTCCTCCCCACGAAAGCGGTAGATAGTTCGGCCTTTCCAGCATCACTTCTAGAAGAATCTCCTTCGCCTGAAGATAGTAGAAAAGACACTCCCTACCCGATTGCTTGTGACGAGAAGCTGTCTCATCTGATTATCGATCGGATCTTCGAGATCTTGAGGTCGACTGATGAGGGTCTGGATACCGGTTCCGATGGCTTTGTCGAGAAGAGCCAACACTTCGGTGGAGGGACTGCTTGACCCGCTGGAGAAGTAGTGGAAGAGGATGGCGGTCTCCTTCGGCGGCAGGGCCTTCTCCAGCAGTTGATTCTTCTCCAAAACAGCCAGAATTCTCGTGGCTGTAGTGAATGTTTCGTTATCAATCTCCTCATGGACCAGATCAGTTTCTTGCTGAGAGATGGATGATTGTTGAGGGATGAAAGATGCGTTGACGGGAGAAGGACACGCCTTCTTGGCTTCTCCGATAGCTTTCTGAAACTCGACCGTTTTCTTCTCCGCATCTTCCGCCTGTATAGTCAGTTGTGCCTTCGCCTTCTTCATCTCCCTTCTCACTTTTTCCACATCATGTTCCCTGTTCGACGACGAGGCTGAATCAGTCGACGATACCTTCTCCGTGGTTTCGACTCTCTTAACTTGTTTCGTTAGATATTCGATCCTGTTGTCCCTCCTCTTGATCCGCTTTCGAAGTCTTTCGATCGTCTCTTTCAGTTTCTGTTTCTCGAGGGTTAAATCGGCGACGACATCCTTGAATGGCTCTACATGCAGTTCTCTGTGAAGCGACGGAGAAGGTGGTGATTCGGCATCTCCCGACAGACTGGAGTCGTCGTGCTGCGACTTGTCCCACTTTTCCTCTTAATATTCTTCATTTGATTAAAAGTGGAACAACACCTTTTTTCCATTTGAGTTTCGTCTGTTTTTTTCCGTGACAGAGAGCAGGTTTGGCACCTTCGATCTTCTCGAATTCCTCGACCTCCTCCTCTTCGATCTTTTTCGCCTTTTCCACTTTTTCCATTTTGATGGGTCTCTTCGGCCGAACCCCCTTTTTTGCTACTTCGCGATGTTCTGGGGTACAAGCCGGAGTCGGCTGGGCGGGAACGATGGTTCTTGTCGGTTTCTTCTCGTTCTCTGTCGTTCGTAGAAATTTGCGGAACATTTTCTTCAAATTTAAATGGTCAGTCATCCGACAATGTACACCTGTTGAAAGAAGTGATCAACGAGGACCAAAAGTTGACAAATCACACGTCTCAGACTGTTATTCTATTTCTTTTTACAACAAACATGTTATTACGATAACCCCTTTTTTATATCTATGGCTCACGATCAAGCTGGGAGGCTATTTTGGAAAGTCTAACTAACCTAATATCACTCTTTTTCATCTCTCAACAAAATTATTTCTTATTGTTCAAAATGAAATCTTGCCGTCTGGTTTATTTTAAACTTTTGTCTAAAAAAATATCCATTAACGTATCTCTCTATTGTTTACCTTTAAGAGCACAAGGAATTATATTTGCTTTGTTTAAATATAACCATTAGTTTAGGGTTTTGACAATTTTCTAAACCATCGTGTTCCGTGCTCTGTTGTCAATGAATGTATAACAATCGGACAAGGAAAATTTGCTTTATTTTTTTGAATTTTTATTTCTTTATTTTCACTCATATTATGTCAATTGTGAAATACTTAAGATGGTAACAAAAAAGAAAAAGCAGGAAAAGAACTCCGATTTCAAAAAGGTGAAATTGAAGGTAGGAAAAAAATTAAAAAAGACGAGTACGACTGATTCGACTATACACGGTAATCATTTTTTTAATTTCAGTTTTTTGTTTTCAGCTAGAAAGATTGTATTGACGTCCCAATTGGTTGACAAAAATGAAACTGATTCTAAACCACTCTCTTTTCGTGGACTTTCATTGGATGAAATTTGTAAACAATTAGGTCACTTCAACAAAGTAAGCATTTGTATTTTGTTAATGTTTTCAGACTATTAGAAAAGAAGCTTTGATAGGTGCTAAACAGTTACTAACTTCTCGGCCAGATTTAATAGTTATTCATTTGAGAACATTGGTGCCGTCTGTTGCGCGACTTCTTAATGAATCGGTTTGTATTTTGAGTTTTTTTTATTTCTTTCCAGGCTAGTGATCCTTCTTTAAATTCACATTTAAAATCACTTTTATCAATAATTTGTTCTGCTAGTGAGCAATCAATTAGTTCTCATTTTATTTTGCTTTTGGCCCATGTTCTTCGTGCTCTTACTAATATGGAACTTGGGTCAGTTAATTTTTTTTAGTTTTATTGTTAGGACACGTATTTTGGCTTTATCAGTTCTTGCCATTCTAATGAATAATTATCCACAACTATGTAGGAACAGCTCAGATCTATATATATCGTAAGTTTTTTTCTTTGGTTTTTCTAATGATATTTTTTTATTTAGTTTTGTAAAATTTCTGCTCAGTTCAAGGAAACCAAAATGGAATTCGCCTAAGTTTTTAGAATATATTTTATCTTTTCTTTCGGTAAAATATTTTTTTAGTTTTATCTCTTTTAGGTGTATGACGCTACATCTTCTAACTGTGCCAATAATACAATAGAAGTATCTCTGTCTTTTGAAACCAATTTTGTTTCTAGGAAGCTTACGGAAGTAAAGTCGTACTTGGTAATGGTTTTCTTAATGTTTCTTAATTGTTTATAGAAGGATGGACCTTTTGATTTTAATGTTTTCTCCGCTACTGGAGTAGTATGTGCATCACCCTTCGAACAGCCAGAAAATCTTCTATCTTTAAGTACAGCATTGGCCCCGATTATGGCCACATCACTTATTGAAGATACAGGAGGAGCGTTTCTGAATACTACATTAGCTATTCTCGCTTCTGTATGTTTTCTTATTTTATTAAAACGAATGTTTTAGATCAGTCGTGCTGCTTCTCGACAGACAAATTCTTTTTTGGTTTCTGATTTTAATAAGAAATTAATTGAAGTATGGTCCCCTGTTAAAAAAGCAGCTTTGCTTAGAAAAAATGATAAAATAAGACAGGCTGTATCTTGGATAAGTTAATTGTTATTTTGTTGATATTCTTACAAATGTGGATTAAACGTTGTATCCATAATTTCGTAATTTGTTGCTGTTCTGTGATCAGAGGTTATGTCTATAAGTAAACATTTGCACTTCTTATCTGCACTTTTGAAATTATACATTTTGCTGACAAAATTGTCTGAACTTCATCATTTATCTATATATACCTTTACATATTCTCTAGATGAAAAGATGCTTTTAAAAAATCTATTTAAAATTCTTTAGAATGGACGACGTGGTGGCCTCATGTCGTAGAGGATTTCCCCTGGAAGTTTCTTGTAGCTATGGAGTCACTTTTCTTTCTTTTTCCATTTTATCATTTGTTAACTTTCTTGGATTAATACTTCCATTCAAAATTAGTTACAGGAGATTAGGTTTGTGTTTTTGAGTTATAATCTATCAATTCCAGGTAATCTTCCTTTTTCGTTTTTTATAGCTTCCATTAGTCTCTCTTTACTCGTGGCAATAGCTACTTCAGTTGTTTTCTATATCTTCTACATTCATAGCTACACGCATCTTATTATGGCTTATTGTATCTCAAAAATTGTAAGTTTCTTGAACGAAAGGAAAGTTTTCAGGTTTTTTATCTGAGCTGTTTGATATCTTTCATCAAATGGAAAGATCTTCAGTTCCTTCCAATATCGTTGGCATTTTCCTTTTCAATTGCTTGTCTCGTTCAGTTAATACCACTTTTTAATTGGAACAACTTTTTCGATGCAGCGTAAGTTCATCACAAACATATTGATATTCTTCTAGATCATTTAAAAATGGTCAGTTTGCATTTTTTGTGATTGAAACAGGACTGATCGCTGTCACATTTCTTTTCACTATGATTATTTCTCCATTGAAATCGGAAGAACCTTCGGTTTGACTTTCCGATTTGTAACACTTCCTTAATAGACATGGAGTGATCTTTCACGAAAGGTATCCCTCATTCTTCCATATGTTTGGCCCAAAAAGTCCTTTTCTCTGCAACTTCGAGTTGTCCTTTGTTTGTTTCTTCTTGTATTTGGCAGATTGATCAACGTAGCTTTGCCTCTCTATAGCAAATGGATAGGTTTGTTTCTCTTTTTCATTTCTACATAGAATTTCCAGTCGACAGTCTTGCAAAGCCTGGTCACTTTGACTATTCCCTCATCTACATTTCTACTTTTTTGAAATTTCTCCAAGGAAATGGCGCTATGGGCGGTTTCCTGAACACTTTGAGATCGTACCTATGGATTCCAATTCAGCAATATACAACTAGAGAGCTGGAGGTTAGTAGTTTTGTTTTTCTTTTACTAATTGATAATCCTTCAGGTGGAGCTCTTTGCCCACCTCCATTCGTTATCTTTGAGATGGCACCTTTCGAGGAAAACGGGTTTGGTTCTTCGAGTAATGGATAGGGGAACTAATTCTGTCAATTCTATTCTCAAGTATGTTGAATGAAGAGTCCGAAATTTTTCAGTTACGTCCTGTTTAATATTCTTCCAACCATCAGTGACATCATTATAGCCGTCGTCTTCTTCTTCACCACTTTCAATGTATATTTTGGAATTATTGTTTTCACCACCATGGCTGTCTATCTCGGTAGGTTCCCTTTTTAAAGACATTTCTTCAGCCTTGACAATCTTCCTAACCGAGTGGAGATCAAAGTTTCGAAGACAGATGAATGATTTGGACAACGGGGCGAGTGCTATCGGAACAGATTCTCTCTTGAACTACGAAACGGTTAAGTATTATGGGAATGAGGAGTTCGAAGTAAACAGATTCCGACAGGCGATAGAAGCGTAAGTGTAGAGGCTTTAAAAATATCCTCAGGTTCCAACTGGCGGAATGGAAGTCGAATGCTTCCTTAGCTTTGTTGAACTTTACTCAAAACAGTATCATCGGATTCGGAATGGTTGGAGGAAGCATTCTAGTTGCGTATCTCATTACAAATCCCACTCCTGACAGTCATCTAACAGTCGGTAAAGCCTTTCTATATTATTTGAAATATCTTCAGGTGACTATGTTCTCTTTACCTCCTTCTTATTACAATTATATTCTCCTCTTAACTTCTTCGGTACTGTCTACAGGTATCCTTCTTTCTTCTTCCCATTTTCTTCTTTTGAGAACTATTCAAAAATCCTTCATCGATATGGAAAACATGTTCTCATTGATGGATGAGGAAGTCGAAGTACGTGATGCGGAGAATGCTGTGGAATATATTCATTCGGAGGGAACAATAGAAGCGGATGACCTTGTTTTCGCCTACAACGAAGATAGAAATGTCTTGGATAACATCTCATTCCGAGTTTCAAGTGGAGAAACTATTGCTTTAGTATGCTCCTTTTTATGTCATTTGTTTTTTTAGGTTGGTCCCTCAGGAAGTGGAAAGAGTACCATCATTCGTCTTCTCTTCCGCTTGTTTGAAATACAGAATGGATCAATTTCATTCGATGGAAAGGACATTCGACAACTGAAACTGCGGTCCCTCAGGAAGGAGATCGGAATTGTTCCTCAAGATACAGTTCGTTTATTTTTTTTTCCTATAAAGTTCCTATAAAATTGACGCATTGTATATCACATACTGTACTTACTTTTTTAAAATTGTTTATCATTTTTTGTGTTGTAGAGTATACATAGGGGCTTATCTTTCTAAAAAAAATGGAAAGTGTAAAAATAAAAAATAGGTAATATAAAAACAGTATGTGATATACAATTTGCCTATCAAAAAAAAATAAACCATTCGTTTTTGAAATTCCCAAAAATTTTCTAATTTTTAAATAAAATTTATTTCTAATAGAAAAGATTCGCGATTTTTTTTTTCATCTAAAATAAAAGGACGCGCGAGACTCACGGTACCGATTTATTTCCTTTGGAAATAGACTAAATAAATTTATTTATACTCATTTTCTTATTTTTATCTTCAGGTTCTCTTCAACGACACCATCAGGTGGGACATGGTATAGTTCATTGATGGGTTCGCTGTTCAGATATAATATCAAGTTTGGTAATCCATCTGCATCAGACGAAGAAATCATCGAAGCCGCCAAGGCTGCCATGATACACGACAAGATAATCTCCCTTCCTGAAGGATATGAGACAATTGTAGGAGAAAGAGGATTGAAGTTATCCGGTGGAGAAAAGCAGCGAGTGGCCATAGCCAGAACTATCCTGAAGAAACCAAAGTTCATTTTTCTGGATGAAGTTAGTTCAGCGATTCATCGGTAAGATTCTAGGCAACATCGGCACTGGATACAAATACGGAAAGAGCAATCCAACGATGTCTAGAGAAACTGTGTGTCGGTCGGACGACGGTAGTGGTAGCTCATAGACTATCAACTATAGTAGGAGCTAGTTGTATTCTTGTCCTTGATAAGGGAAAGATTATCGAGAGGGGAACGTAAGTGGAATAACATGAGGAAAAAATCCTTTAGACATCAAGAATTGCTAACTAAGGGAGGAACATATTATCATATGTGGCAGAGCCAGAATACGGATCATTCAACAGAGTCTTCTTCCGAAGTATTGTGATCTCTCAATATAGACTTATATGAATATTTGAAAGAGATACATTGGTCGAATTCTTATCAGCCATTGGTCGGTGTTACACTGATCGTCAATCGCCGTGTTTTCGTGGTTATTCAACGAGACTTCCTTCCCGTTGAATTTCCTCCTTCTTCTTCTCATTTCTTTCCATCATAAATGACGTCTCGTTCTCTCTCTGCTTACGCTATTTCTGCCACTTTCCGCGGCAAGGCCGGTCTCTTTCAAATGATTGTTTGTGCCCGACGAAATCGATAATCCCTTCTCTAGGTAAACTGCTGTTTTTCTTGCATTCTCATCCAATTTTTTAAATATATTTATTGAATAAATTCTTCCATACAAAGAAGAATACAATACCTTGTTCCCTACGGAAAGTACCGACCAGCATAACATCCGTCACCCGCCTCTTTTCACTTTCAGCGGTTAAATTAAAACGTTTTGATAACACAAGGCGACAGGTTTTTCGGGAGATACTACTCTTTTTTTTCTGAAGTTTTTCTTGATTTTAACTAAATAAAGAAGTCTCTAGATCTTAATGAATGTATCCGGGGAACCCTAAGTGTCCATGGGGTGTGTCGTGGCTGTTTAGAAGGCCCGCTTAGTCGTCCGTCGATACCCGTCCATGAGTCTTTTCCAATGCTGTACTAACCTCATCGGTGAGTAATCGGTGTTGTTTTGGATTTCTCAAGATATCTGATGAGTCAGAATGACGTCGGGGGAGGGATGTTGTTTCGAAAAGGCATCTGATCCTTCAATTAAAAAAAAGATTATAAAAGGGTCCTAGGACACCTCTTACTTTTCTTTTTCGCTTGTATTGTAGTGAAACGAGATTTTCAAAAACCAGCTCTTTATTTATATGTGGCGTGTAGTTTGTTGTTGCTTTGCCCGATCGATCTGCCACAGAAAACAGCTGCCTGACACATGTTTGCAGGGATAAACACGTATTCTATGCAACTTCAATGAGCTTGTTCTTTAACATGTGCCTCTT
The DNA here is from genome assembly GCA_932521415.1 of Oscheius sp. DF5120. Classification (NCBI taxonomy): domain Eukaryota; kingdom Metazoa; phylum Nematoda; class Chromadorea; order Rhabditida; family Rhabditidae; genus Oscheius; species Oscheius sp. DF5120. Next base: position 4,130,965 of record OW051463.1, read on the forward strand.
TTAATATACATTATCCCAGTTTTTGGGTTATGAAGAACCGGTCGAGACCAATCAAAAACGAACCCAGTTGTTTTCCCTTCGAAGTAACCCCTCCCTCCTCTCCATTTGACTTCCTGCTCTTTGGTCCCTTCTAATCGACCCATATCTGCTGGCGAAAAATTGTTGACAATTGTCTGCTCTCTTCCTTGTTTTCTCATTGTCCAATTTCCTCGGAGAGTATCGGGAACCACTTTGTTTGATTGGTCCTCCTTCTTTTTTTTGAGTGAAAAATATCTGATTCAGCGACAGAGGAACAAGTCGTAAACGAGGGAGACCGATACGAAAAGAAAGAAACTTATATAGAAGAAAGAGAAATGGGCGATGTGGAGGAGGTTATACAGAAGGTAGGAAGATCTAGCGAAGGATGAAAAATTGTTTAGGTGGAAGTGAAGCCCGACGAGTTCAATGGACTTATAGGAAGCATCGCCGGTAATTTGATTCGCGATAAGGTAAGGAAGACAAGACAAAGATAATGAACAGGTCGGGGGAGCCGGGGGAGATATCCTAGCCGGATTGGCCGGCAATATTCTTGGAGGAGGAGGCGGTGGAAGCAATTTCGGTGGAGGGGGCTTCGGAGGAGGTAAGTCTTTCTCTTCTTCTTCTTCTTTCTGTTCTGTCGCTTGCTTTGTCCCGTCCTTAGTGCTTCCTTAGGTCAACCAGACAATCAGCCGAAAAGAAAACGGGACCAGGCGATGGATTTCATCGGAGGACTCATCAACAAAAAACAAGACAAAGGTGTTGCTAGTTTGTCCCTTTGTTCAGTTCATTCCTTCCCTCGACAGAATGCATGTAGAGAAGTTCTCTATCGTCGGAAGACGGTCCTCATTCATCTAGGTGTAGTTCGTGTTTATAGGTGGAGGTGGTGGTGGTGGTGGTGGCGATTCGTTCGGAAATATTCTTGGTGGACTGATAGGAGGAGGTGGAAATGGAGGAAGGAATCAAGGAGGAGGTAAGGCGTTGTGGCTTCTGTTCTGCCAGTTTCACTAACTCAGAATCTATTCTAACCTTGTTCTTTTTTAGGCGGAGGCTTCGGTGGTGGAGGCGGAGGAGGTCAATCAAAAGGTGGATTCGATTTGAATGACCTAGGAGGCATAATCAATTCGATAAGCGGAAATCGTGGAGGAGGAGGAGGAGGAGGAGGAGGAATGGGTGGTGGAGGAGGTGGTACCGATTTCGGTAGCATCCTAGGAGGAATTGGTAGCCTCATAGGTGGAGGCGGAGGAGGTATGTGAATCTTTTTTTTGAACATCCATAGGAATGTATGGTGGTGGAGGAGGAAACATTAATCCAAATCGACTAAATGGAGGAATGGTCAACATTATTGGAAATCTAATTGGAGAGGCTGCACATCGTTTCCTTGGAGTCGATCCATCAACTGGTCGAATCATTGGAGCCGTTGCCGGCAACGTCATCATGGGATTGGGAGGAAAAGACAATTCCCTCGGAAGTATTGGAAAGGTCATCCTTGATAATATTATTTCTGGAAAATTTCGACGTGATGTGAGTCGTCGTCCTGACAGAAAAACAGCTATAGGTCGATCCTTTCGTAAAACCAATGCCTCGCGGAGGAGGACCCAGTGGGCCGTCACCTATCCAACCTGTTCCCACTACGGCTCCAATCGACTTCTACGAAGAGAGAGACAAGTGTCTGGCGGAAAAATCTCTCTTCGAAGATAACACTTTCCCCGCTCAAGACTCTTCTCTTTACTTTTCTCGTTCTCCCCCGAAGAGAATTACCTGGATGCGTCCGGGAGAAATTGTTCGCGAGCCACAGCTGATCACCGAGGGGCATTCCCGCTTCGATGTAATCCAAGGAGAACTTGGAGACTGTTGGCTTCTGGCAGCCGCAGCCAATCTCACTTTGAAAGACGAGCTTTTCTATCGTGTTGTCCCTCCAGATCAGTCTTTCACCGAAAACTATGCAGGCATTTTCCACTTCCAGTTCTGGCAATATGGTATATTTCATATAGTATCAATAAAAGTTCAGGAAAATGGGTTGATGTCGTGATCGACGATCGTCTTCCGACAAGCAATGGAGAACTTCTCTATATGCATTCTGCCAGTAATAACGAATTTTGGAGCGCCCTCCTAGAGAAGGCATATGCTAAACTTCACGGTTCTTACGAAGCATTGAAAGGAGGAACGACTTCCGAGGCACTCGAGGATATGACCGGCGGATTAACCGAGTTCTTTGACTTAAAACAACCTCCCCGAAATCTGATGCAGATGATGATGAAGGGGATGGAGATGGGATCTCTCTTTGGCTGTTCCCTTGAAGCAGATCCAAACCAATGGGAGGCTAAATTAAGAAATGGTCTAGTTCGAGTAAGTTTTCCTCCCTTTTCCATCAATTGGTTATTCAGGGACACGCTTACAGTATCACTGGAATGAGGATCGTCGATGGACCCAATGGACAGGTCTGTCTTCTTCGAATCAGAAATCCATGGGGAAATGAACAAGAATGGAACGGACCATGGTCAGACGGATCATCTGAGTGGAGGAGCGTCCCAGATAGCACGAAACAGGACATGGGGCTGAAATTCGACCACGACGGCGAGTTCTGGATGTCATTCGAAGACTTTATGAGAAACTTCGAGAAGATGGAAATCTGTAATCTTGGACCAGATGTGATGGACGAAGTTTATCAGATGACCGGAGTACGAGCTGCTGGATCCGTCTGGGCCACCAACACCCACGACGGAGCCTGGATTAGAAACCAAACTGCTGGAGGCTGTCGTAACTATATTAGTAAGTCTGTTCTTCTTCTGCAAAAAAAGATATTTAGATACTTTTGCCAATAATCCTCAAATTCGTGTCCAGTTGACAGATTCCGACCCGGACGATGATGACGAACTTTGTACTGTTATTATCGCCGTTATGCAGAAATACAGGTAAAAATCAAGTACTCGAAAATACTTATTGATAGACGTAACCTGAAACATGCCGGATTGGATAATGTTCCCATTGGATTCGCTGTTTACGATGTAAGTAATCTGATGAGGAAATGACAATAAACAGAAAAATAGATTTTAAATACTTTTTGAATACAAAAGATGTTTCAGATCAACGTAAGTATCCGTCGGAAAGGGTTTGCTAGTTTAGTTTGCTTTAAGTTTAGGCTTTAGTTTCTGAAATCACCCAAAAGCTTGACTAACCGTGTGTTTTGATTTCAAACAGAAAAGGAAACAACTGACCATGTCTATTTTCAGTCGAAAGGAGTGTCTGGTCGCCTACCTAAGAGCTTCTTCCAAGCTAACAAATCTACCATGAGAAGTGCTGCATTCATCAATTTACGAGAGGTGATATTTAAATGGGGAATTAAGACAATTTAGATGACTGGACGATTCCGTGTGCCACCAGGAGAATATGTTATTGTACCGTCTACATTCGAACCCAACGAAGAAGCAGAGTTCATGTTGCGAGTCTATACCAACGGTTTTATCGAAAGCGGGTAAGTAATAAACGACTGCCTGATTCTTTTTAGTGAACTCTAAAACAACTTCTTGCCATCGTAGTGCCCGTCCTTGTGATTCCTAATAATCCAGTGCTTATAACGCATAAAAATTCATCAATTGTTATGTTCATTACATTTATGAGGCTCAATACATCCCTTCGAAGGACGTTGTGCATCCTTCAGAATGTAACCATCCTTACAAACGCAAGAAGGTGGACCACAACGAAGAGAAAAACAACCAAAATTCTGCCTCATTAGAAACATGTTTCTATAACGTTACCGAGTGAAAATTTTGGCACGTTTTTTGGCCACAGATGTCCGTACAGTCCCTAAACTCCATGTTCGCCGCTAAACAATTCCATTTCTGAGAGGAACTTTGGTCAGTTGAGTCATTTAGTCCATACACTCGTGCTAAAAAAAAAACCAGTTTCGAGGGTGTGGTTTATTGAGTCGAAGGCTTTAGCACAAAAGTACCAAATTAGCAGAAATAAGAAGTTAACCTACATGCCAGAAGAAAAAATATGAAATACGAGAAGACAAGTTGAATTTGATACATGGAGCGACCAGACGGGCAATTTAATCACCAAACGGAAAAAAACATCATTTATTGGAACAAACGAAAAAACTACCAAAACTAAATGATGTGAAGGGACAACCATTGGAAACAATACTATAAGAGCTAAATAAAAGGATCACATTAAATAAACAATTTTAAAAATGACTCGGAAAATCGGTCAAAAGAGTAGACATGAGAATCGCCAAAATGGATCCCAACTGAATAGTTTAATCTACCTCCATCTCAGATTTTTCCGGATTTTCATCCTTGGATGGCTCTTTAGCAGGTTCTGGTGCCTTGGGAGGCGGAGGCGCCTTTTTATTCAAAATGGGCTGCACAACTGATTCAAAGGCCTAAAAAATATAACTCATGATAAAATGCTAACCTTCTGTTGCGCTTGAATTTCATGCACGAATACAACAGGTGTATCAGTTTTTGCCCTCCTTTCTTGCTTGTGTCTTGCTTCATCAAGCCATTTCTTTTTCTCTTCAATTGCGTTAATAACCTAAAGAATTAATAACCTAAACAAAATCACCTTTTCCATATCTTTACTATCAAGGTGGGCATATAAGGCTCCGCCATTGCAGTAATCTTCGTAAGCTTTACGAATACGAAGAATGGACTGATCAAACGCATCAAAAGCGGGCTATAAAAAAGTATAAATAACATAAATAACTTACAGTGCGAGCTTCAGCTTCTCGGAATCGTTCTACAATAGGTTCTCCCCATTTCTTCAAATCACTCAGACGTTGCTGGTAGAATTTAATATCAGTATCTTCTCCTTCATCATAAAGCCAATCTTCAGTGACAGTTAGTTCCGTTCGGAAAGAATCCGCGTCTGTCTCCAGAACGTATTCGGCTAGCTGATCACTAAGTTTCTCACGCATCTCATAGACATATTCTTCTACACTGTTTTTAGCGTCCGCCTTTAACTTTTCATTTCGATCAGCTTGTTGCATTGCATTCTAAAAATGCACCATGATTAAGTCAAATACCTCCGCATCAATGAACTTTTGAACATCAAAAGTAACAGGAAGAATTTCCTCCACACGTAGATCAGTCGTAACGGTTTTTGTTTTTGGCTGCTTAGGCTCTTCAGTAGGCGGTGCGGGAGCTTCTGCATTCATATTATCCTGCTCCATTGGCTCAGGTTCCTAAAGGCAACTTTAAAGTATTCTTGTTTCAAACCTTTTCTTCAACAATTTTTGTTTCTGAGATAGAAGCGGAACATACGGCGAAAATACCATTGGGGTTAACACGAACTTTGACTTTCACCTTTCGAGGCTGACCGTTAGCATCAGGAGTAACACCATGTACTTTCCACGTTCCTTGAAATAAGAGGGAATTTAAAAAATAATACCAATAGTAGAAGTATTATTAGGAATTGCATTCTGAAGAGCATAACGAGCATCCAATTGGAAGCTATCCTGACGGAAGAGAGTAATGATCTTCGAGAATGGGAATTCATCTCTCTCAGAGAAAACGTCAGATTCACTGGAAAAAATTTGTGGACAAAAAATAAACAAAACATACCCATTTTCAACGGCACCCCCATGCCACGTCAGTTTTATCTTATAAGGTTGAGAATCTTTAACTGCAAACTCTCTGACACGGAACGATGGCGAGAGAATTGCACACTGCATGGCTCCTCCTTAACAGCAAATACAGAAATGATCTAATAATTTACCTCGAGCAACAGCCTCATCCTGGTTCATTGTTGTCTTGGCATCTTTCCCAAACACATCTCGAATAATCTGTCTAATCATTGGTATACGAGATGAGCCGCCAATGATTTCAACTTCGTCAATATCTTCAGCCTAAAAATGCATGACATAATAAAAAGAAACAACAAACCTTTAGGCAAGTTTCCTGAAGCAAGTTATTTAGCAAAGCATGGATTCTCTTAAAAAGGTCAGCAGCGAGCTCTTCAAATTCGGCACGTTGCATTTTTCCCGTAACATCCTTATCGTTCATAAAGCATTCGATATTGATTGGAATAGGTGTTTGATTTGCGGACATTTGCTTCTTTACTTTCTCACTTTCATCTAATAAACGAAGCCAAGCACGAGGAGATTCTTTGGCATCAACATCTGAAAGATTGACCCTATTGATAAAATAAACTTACTGTATTTCGATTTAAACTCAATGCGAAAATGTTCTGCAATTAAGCTGTCAAACCACAATCCTCCAACATCAAGATCATAAGTAGCGCCCAGCATCTAAAGAAAAATTCTAAGAAATATGGTCGAGCAACCAACCTGAAGTCGTCCTTTGTTGAAAGCAGTAACGGATGCTAGTGTCTGGGTATGACCAACATCAAGAAAAACAACGTGCTTAGGTCGAACACCTTCTGCTGCTTCAGGCAAATCCTGTTTATAAATACCTAAAGAAATTTGTTTACAAATATTTAATATACCATATGCTAGCGCAACGGCCGTTGTTTCGTTCATAATGCGCAAAGGGTTCAATCCAGCGTAATGAGTAGCTGCCTGGACAGCTCTTCTTTGAACATCGGTGTAGTAAAACGGAACCTGAGTAGAATACAGGAAATAATAAACACAACTACCGTAATAACACAGTCCGTAACCTTCTTCACGTCCGCCAATTGAAATTCAATGATTTCCTTTAGTTTAGTTAATAAAGCTGCAAGAATTTGTTCAGGAGTAAAGACTTCACGTCGCTCCATATAATTGACCTAAAATAAATAAATATAACACAACTTGGAAAAAAAACCTCAATTCCGATTTCATCATTGGGGAGTTGAACGACCCCACATGGTACAAAAGGTAGGAACTTTTGAGTGATAGGATCACTAAACTTTCGGCCAACAAGGTGTTTAAAGTTAATAATTGTGTTTTTGAAATTCGAATTGACACCCTGTCGTGCAGCTACACCCATTTGACGATTCTTTGAGCCAAAAGAAACACATGCTCTAAAAATGATCACCAATTAAGTAATTATTAAAAAAAACCAAAAAGTAATACATATTAGACAATCAAAAGCAAGAATAAACTAACGGGGTAGCGTGTAAAGAATAATCGTTTGTAATCACTTCAATTCCTCCTTGTCTTGCAACAGCAATATAACAGTTCAAATTTCCAATATCAAAACCAACCACAGACATCTTGAAGTAGGTGAAAAAACCTATAAAATGACTATTGACATATAAATTACTATAATTAAGGAGCTAAGTACATAATTGAAAACCAAGTTTTTGTTGTAAAAAAATATATGAAAAACTTGCTGACAGCTAAGCTACAAATTAATCAAAGATGTTACATTAAAAAACGTTATTCGTTTCTAACAAGTTTTCGATCAATTGAAAGTAATGTTTACTGCTGGAACTGCTGTCTATTATGATTAGGCAACGGTATAAACAGAAATGTCAACGTAGACCCATGACTGGAAAAGAGAAGTATATAGAAGTCGGATGAAATAACTAATAAAGCCCGATACGGATGAGTGTGTTTCCAGCACTTTCTGGAAGATATGACATTTGCACCAAGACGAAAAAAAAAGGAATTTTCGAACTCCTTCTCACTCCTTCTCGAAAATCATCGGTTTTCGTTTCATGACCAGCAATGAAATGTGTGCGGCCATTGCGAGTCATCATTTTCTAGTGTCGTTCAGCATTTTTTGAATGCCTTTATTCGTTAGAAAAAATTATTTTGTGTAGTATTTCTTTTTAGATGACTGGTACTAGCGAAGTAAAGATGGAAGTTGATGAGCCAAAAAAGGAGGAGGTTAAAGAGAAAGGTAAAGACTTGAGGACTCTCTTTGCTGAAGGTGCGCTTGGATTTATATAGATTATAAAGTCGTTTACAGAGGTTAAGGATCATTGCATAGCTCTCGAAAAAGGAGAACACCATATTTGGGGAAGACTTATGCAGAATCTTCATAAAACTAGAAATCATCTTTTTCCTGAATTATTTACGGAATGTATAACTTGGCCAATTGCTATGAATGTTGCTGTTAAAGAATACTTTGCCAAGTACGGTACAGATCCTTCGCTATCAACTATTCCAATGGAAGTTGACCAAAAATCAGCTAAGTAAGTCGAAGTTTTTTTGTTTGAGCGGGTTCGATAAGTGATTTAATTGCTTAGTCGGCTTTGTCGACTTTTTTTTTATAAACAAAAATGATATTTATAATTCTGTTTTAGTTTACTTTTTCTTTTTAGATCTCCAAATCTTCGCCGAAAAGGCGCTACGCAGGAAGGCGATGTTTATCTTTTGTTGCTTGGTGCTCTCCATTATTTTGATAGAGGAATGTTGAAAGAAGCGAAAGACGGAATTTTGCAACTCTTAAGCAAAAGTATTTTTTTCTTCTTTTAGTTTAATGTGTAGTTGATGAAATGGATCGTCGGCATCTCGATGTTGTGGCAGCTAAATGTCTATATTATGTTGCTCTAATTTCTGAAAAACAAGGGAATTTTTATGAACTTCGCAGGTACTATATAAGCCTTTTATTATATTATTTTTAGTGTTTTTAACAGTCGTCTTAGAACAGCTACGTTACGTCATTTAAACGAGAGTCAAGCTGTTCTTATCAACAGTTTACTTCGTCTTTATTTAATTAATCGTCAGTATGAAGCCGCTGCCAAGTTGGTGTCAAAGGTATCATACTATGTTTTTAACCTTTTGTAGGTCCGGTTTCCTGAGGGTGCAAGCAATAATGATCTCGCTCGTTTCCTATACTACCAAGGTCGTATCCGTGCGTTGCAACTTGATTATACATCCGCCGCTGGTTTTTTTATGAATGTAAGTAATGTTTGCTAGTGTTTTTATATTACAGGCCCTTCGAAAAGCTCCCCAAGAAGCAGCTATCGGTTTTAAACAGAATGCTCAAAAATGGGTAGTCGTCATTAATCTTTTACAAGGTGAAATCCCAGACCGTTCAATTTTCCGTCAACCGATTTATCGAAAATGTTTGGCCCCTTATTTGGAACTTACACAAGGTTAGTACATTTTATTTATATTTATTTTTTTAGCTGTTCGTTTGGGAGATCTAGTCTTGTTTAATAATGTTGTTCAACAATATTCTACAGTGGTATGTTACATTAACCTCTGTATTTAAATGTATGTTTTAGTTCGAAAAAGACGAAACATTAACCTTGATTGTTCGCCTTCGTCAAAACGTTATCAAAACAGCCGTTAGACAGATATCTTTGGCTTATTCCCGTATAACGATTAAGGTTTGATTCAATTTCTTTAATCAATAAATTATTGAATTTTCAGGATATTGCTAAAAAACTGCAGCTGCAGAGTGAGATTGATACAGAATATATGGTGGCCAAGGCGATTGCCGACGGTTCAATAGATGCTTCCATTACTTGTGATACCAAAGATGGTGCCCGCTACATGCAAAGCTCTGAAACTGCAGACATCTATCGTACAACTGAACCACAAATTCATTTTGATACCCGCATCAGGTTCATTTTTGTATTAATATTATTGTGATTAGATACTGCCTGGATCTTCATAATCATGCAGTCAAAGCTCTTCGTTTTCCTCCTAAGAACAAAATAGAAGTCGAAACTATTGAAGCTCAAAGAGAAAGAGAACAGCAGGAACTTGAATTTGCTAAGGAGTTAGCTGAAGAAGATGATGATGACTTTTAAACGAGTTTTATTTAACGGTGTTTCTGATTATTTGAATTTACCCATCAATGTTTTTACTTGTGTCCGATATAAACTATCTGATATTTATTTTGTTTCTTTCTACTATGTTTTTCATATCATCTACTGAAAACGCTTGATAATCGTATTCTCTGTCCTAGTGTGCGATGTTAAATATGTTCGCACAATATCTAAAGAAGTCAGCAGAAAAGATAATGGGGCATCCAGGGAATTTCCCACCATTAGGTTTGTTCTATACTTTTTGGAATGTTTTGTTAGGTTTACAACCATGTTTGGCACCTACTCCAATACATTCAGCACCATCACCGTCAGATTTCGGCATTGAAAATATAATAAATGATATGAGGATACTTCTTGGTGTTCCTAAATATAGGACAAGCAAACGTTTATTTCATTTATCACTATAACTTATTATTTAGCAAAGAAAATTACACGGAAATTTTCTTATACCCGTTTGCTTTCTCCTTTCGATAACCTAGTAGAATGTTCGAATTGTGGAAATAAGCATCAAATCAATACAATTTGTGGTAAATGTTATGAAAAGGTAATTTATTACAATCTACTAGAATTCATTCAGATACGAGAACTAACAAATAACATTAAAAATCGAATGATGCAATATAATCCGTATAAAGGCGACAAGAATGATAAACAGGTATCCAATCTTTCACTTGAATACTTAAATTATTTCAAGAGGTATATTAAATTCCTTGATAAGGAAGGAGTAGTAGATGGTAAGCGTATCGTTGAGCTTGAAAAGCAACAGCCAACGATGTTCAAAAAGACTACTGATCAGTAATATTACTGAATAGGTTTTTTAGCTTTTTTGTTTATTCTTTATTTGATGAATTGTTATTGTTTAATTTATTTCACCGTTATCGGATTCCCACCTCTGTTTCTTATTTTTTTATTTCCTCATTGAAAATATTTTAGTATGGAAGACGATTTAGACGATAAGATCGCTATCAAAAAGAAATATAAAATTTCCGAAAATTTGGTTGAACCCAATAATTGCGAAGATATAGTTCATGAAGTAAGATTTGTATATATTACTTTTATTTGTAGATTGATGTTATTGTAACTGAAGATGTTCCAGCTTGCGAATTGTTCACTCTCCAATTTCCCAAAAGGAAGGAAAAGGTCTTTAGTAAAGAATTAAATCCTAGGATACGTTACAAGAAGAATGTTCGCATGGTAATTTTTAAAAGATATTATAATGTTTAAGTTGGAAATGCGGTTTTCACCAAACATTTACGGAGGATCTTTCGATAGAACAAAAAGTGAAAAACATAAAAGTGAATCTCCTATTAAATCGCCAGTGAAATCAGATTCTGTGTAAAGAGGTTGCATTTTTTTAATGAAGTATTTTAGTTTTCCTGAAAATGATGAAGTATTTGAAGGTCGAGCTTACAAAAATGACGAAGTTTTTCAAAACACCGTTGGGATATTACGTGATGGTTTGTTTTTCGTTTATTTTTTCCAAATTTCAGGAGCATTATACCTCACACCGGCTTTGGGATGTTTTTCTATGCATCGTGTAGTCAAGCAACAAATAAATACAACCACTAAAAAAATGGAAGAAGGTAATCAAGATTTCTATATTCTAAATTTTTAGATGATTTTCCTGTTGATTCTGATTCTGATGTGCCCAGTAGCAGTAGACAATTACGAGTAAAATTTACTAGACCAGAAACTGAACGCCAAAAGAAAAGGTTGAGAATATAAGTAATTGATGTGATCGTTCAGACGTGAAGCAAGTGCTCTTCACATTGAACGACTAATTGCTAGTGATCAGTGGTTGAATCTGGATATTTATTATAAAGAGGATACAGAATCGTCGATGAAACTTCAAAAGATAATTCCGCGCTATTCTGACCTTGTTTTGGTAGAAAATCGAACTACGCGTGAATTAGCTCAGTTAGCCATCATATGTGAAAAAGAAGATCAATTGTACAATACTTTTTATCTCTGTTACTTTATTTGTAGGGATCTCACGCGAGAGAATCAAATGATGTCGTATTTACGCATTCGAGAACTTCCTCTTCATTTACAAGTAAAAGCGCAGGTCATGAAAGGTACGAGGAAAGTTGTAAAAATAATTTATTCATATATTTCAGCGAAGGTCATTTCCACTTCCAATGTTGAGCGTTTAATCCCGGGCATAAGTAGAGATGAATTAATTTCATGCCTTCGTCAGTGTGCTCATCTTGTTCAAGGGGTTTGGGTTCTACGATCTAAAAATCTTTTTCATGGAATCCCACCAGCACATTCCAATGTTCCTGGAAAAGTGAGTAATTCTTTTTTCCTCTTACTTTTAGACTGATGAAAACAGAACAATTTTATGGCGAAATGCTCGAGATTTTGTTCTTTGCATTTTATCAGGAGAGCATAGAGTTAATCGCTTAACATTGTCACGTTGTTTCAAGTTAAATACGACAGACGCTGAAGAAATTCTTTCAACCGTAGGTGTAAAGGAAGTAGGAACTTGGAAATTACAAGGAGAACCAGATGTCGGTTTTTTAAAAGAGTGAGTATTCCCAGTTAAACTTTGGGCTTTCTTCAACATTTAATTTTTTTTAGTCCAGCCAACTTGAACCTAATAGTGGAAGAGCGTCGTTTTTGGCTATCACGATGGACTGAACTGAAACGGTCATTGCATACCTGTTGAAGGTATTGATTTATCTTGTCGCAGATTTTTATCTGCTTTAAACATTTGTAATTTGTTATGTTTGTTACTATTTTTATTTTGATTCGTTAAAGTTTTTAATTTTAACATTTAAACAATGAGCGGAGCAGCTAAAGAAGCAATACTGTTGTTTAGCTTCCATTCTGTTTAAACTACATGTTTAACATTTCTTCTGGAAAGATGCTGATGAGTAGGTTCATTGTTCTCGCATTCAACTCTGAATGTCTTCTTTCGGTTGGAAATAAAATAAAATTGTTGTTCTATTCAAACATTATAAATATTACAGCTTTATACAATGAATGAGTCCCATAATGTAATGGAAATGATTGACTGCAAGCCTCTAGATAAAGTAATATTACCCCCACGTATAAAACGAAACATAAAAAGTATGTTGATATGAAAAGTGATATGTTTTTGTAGAACCTTTTATAACTTCACGTTCTGAAGAAGTAAAGGGCTCTATGAAGAATCTAAAAAGTGAGAAGACTGAATTTAACTATGTTTATCTAGAACTACGCTCTGCCTCCTTCGAGAAAATGGGGGAACTTTCAAATTACGACGGATCGCGACGAAGTAGTGGTGAGTCGTTCGAGTTACGTGAACAACTGTTGTTTTGCTTTTATTATTCTTTTCATTCATGTCATTTTCAGCTCCTTTCCGTAAAAAAATAGTAAAGAACCGTGTGAAGAGCTTTGAACAAACCGATGATTATTTAGATCTCGTTAAATCACAATTAGAAGAAATGACTGAAAAGATGTCAGGTTAGTATTTTATTATTATGTGCATGTCTGATAGGCAGTCCACTGGTTTGTTATGTCACTTCCATTATAATATCTTTTCGATTTTGTTGTTGCTTTGTCTAAAATTATAGTGAAAGAGCTCTTATGGATGACTCAGCGCTAGCGACGTTTATGATCGTCTGCCTCTTACGAACGGGTTTTCACGCCATCTTGCAACGTCGTTATATCGTTCTTAAAATATCGGTCATTTTTTTTCTATATCGAACGACAATATTGAAACTAACAATGCAATTAAGCGCATGTTTTTGTATTTTCCAAATATATATCCTGTTCTTCCCCTCTTCCCCCAGGTATTGTTTTCTATGGTCAATTCAATCGATCGATTCAACATATAACACTATATTACTACTACAACATAACGAGTGTCTTTTGCATACACTTACGCAATTTTCTTTTGTAATGACCCACAGCTAACTATAATCTGCGCCATTGTTAAGTGCTTAGGCATAGGGAAAGATTTCTGCAACAATATTGTAACGACTTATCTCTCTTGTCGTTCTCTATTTTCTGTCAGTTGTGTAATCCGTGTTTAAGGGGATGAGAGGCAACCCTTTTGATAGCGAAGAGCTGCTTACAGGTTCTCAGTTGAATGCAACGAATCGACATCACGCCAGTTCGCTTTCTTCTTTAACGGATCCAACACGGTACATATTTTTCTGACTTTTATAAGTTTCTTTTCCAGAACGCAATTTAATCTTTCGCAAACACCTCCAATGGGTACTTCAACATTCTCACCAATTCTAAATTCCCTCAGACAAGAGTAAGCTGTCTTTCTTTCTTTTTTGTTTTAAATACGATGTGCATAGTTGTCTCAAAATTGAACCTCTCAACAATAGCATATTTTGCGGTTTTCCGTCATTATTATCTTCGTATCTATGGCGTTTCCGGGGTCGACCGGTTTCTCTGCCAACAGTAGATAGTCCCGCCGTTTGGACGTCGATGCTGTCAAGATCCCTCCAAATTGTTTTTATAGATAGGGTGAATATAAGGGAGCTGTAAACATTGATTGTCGTTATCACGTCATATTCTTCACACTTCCTGGGGACTTTCTCGTTGAAAGGGACACACTCTTCTTATCTTTTGCTATTTGATGCCGTAGCTTTCCTCTCGCGCTCAGCATTTTTTTGTAGAGTTTTATGATCAATTATACCAATAATTTAAAGAAAATTCTTATTACTTTTTGTTTAATCAGCATTTTTTTTAAACACTATTTGATATCTCATCTTGTCAAATCATTATCTATTTTTTCATGTATTCTGCTTTGTAGTAATCTTTATTTTAAATTTGACAGATGCCTCGGTCATTTGATCCCACTCGTGCTTCTCTTTTAAATAAACCTAAAGGAGCTGGATTGGTGCCACGTGTATCCATTTCTGTGGACGATATTACAGCTCAAACATCATGGAGTTTAGCAGCGAAACCCACGACGCATGCTCTTTATCCTTTTCCTAATTTTTATCTCCAACCGCCTTCTCCAAATGGATCAGCTCGTTCCATGAAACATGCTGTAACGACGTCAAACGTTATCGTTTCACCATCATCAGATGAACCTGATTTGAGGTAGTATTCTTTGTAATTCAGTCAGATCTTATGATCGGCTACCGCTGAATGGACGGAAATGTTGTTATCATTATAGGAAAGATAAGGGGAATTATTGAACAATAAAAAATATCAAATTTAACGATGACATTTCAGGCATCGCGGAGAATTGGATATGGCAGAGAAATATAATTATGATCTAAGTAAAGCTCAATTAAAAGCAAGCAGTAGAACTTCAGCATTGTTGGCTGGTTTTGCTATGGTTTTGTGAAACTTTTTATTGTATTTAATCTGTTTAGGTTGCTTTAGTGGAACTTCAGTATGATCAAGATACTCCTAAGCCTGTTCTTATTCTTCTTGGAGTCGTAACTTCTCTGCTGGTTTCTGTTCATCTTTTAGCTTTAATGATGTCTACATGTATTTTACCTTATATGGAGGCGACAGGATGTACTCAAGATTCCCCTCATTTAAGACTAAAGTAAGTCTACTGCTTTGGTTTTATTTTATGATATAGGTTTTATATTGATCTTTCATGGTTATTCTCTACATGTATTGGACTACTATTGTTCCTTGTTGAAATTGGAATTATTTTCTTCGTGAAATTCGATGCAGTTGGATTCAGAGAAGCTGCATGGTTAACTACTGCAATGCTGAGTTTGTTTCGTATTTTATGAGTTGCATCTGTCATATTCAGTTCCTGTCCTTGTGGTTTTCATAGTCTTCTCATATTTAATCCATAAAAATCGTGTTTCACACTCATTAGGACGATTTAAAGATAAGGTATGTTTATTCCTATATAGTTATCTCCAATTCTAGGTAGATACTATGAAACAATTGTTAGATGTGGAGGCACAAATCGCAAAGCCATGTCCGGTGAAAGATATATGAGTAGTTGGTACTTATTTTTCGTTGCCTTTTTACTACGGGTATTTTACTGTTTACGTTTGTAGAATTTTATAAATTTATTATCTCAAGGCCTCAATAAATACAATAACCAATTTCAATTATAAAAGCACTCGAAAGGGAATTAACACAGTCAAAGCGCTTCCAATAAACAAACATGTATATTTAAACCACTCAGACAAATGCCTCGGTATCATCAAGAATGATTATGGCTCGTCATCTTGTGTCTTCATCGATGGTTTTATCTTTTTTAAGGTAGGCCGAATAAAGGCCTACCCCTACCATATTTTCACAGCAGGTCGATATTGTACGGCGAAGAAAAACGTTCGTTTCTTCGAAATTGTCTAGCGTATTTTCAATTGAACGAATATTTTGTGGCGGCCACGTTGGACAGAGAGGCACGGCACATGAATCGAGAATCTGATTCAGTCTGTGTTTTTATTTTTTATTTTATTTGTTTGCAGCGATTATTTTAATCTTTGTAAGATGTTTTCAATTATTATTTTGCAGGCGAAAAATAACCATTATATCTATCTTTATTTTTTTATGCCACTCTGGTTTTGTAAAAAGTGTTATTCTTCAGGTAATTATGGTGTTGCTGGCTTGTGGTCTTTTTACTAAAAGTGGAAAACGTATATTTTCTTTTTTTATATTTAATAATTGCATGTATTAGGTCTTCTTGCAAGATGTTTTGTTGATGATGTCACTAGAGCTCGTCTCGAAGGTCTGCTTGATGCTTTTCCAAAGTTGATTACCAACGATAAAAGTAGTGGTTTGTTTTAATTTTATTTTAAAACATTTTCATATTATTTTCATAATTTATTTCTTCAGGCCAGCGACAGCATACTTTTATTGAAACGGATAGTGTCCGTTACGTCTTCCACCCTTTGGATAATATTTATGTGACACTCGTGACTACCAAAAATTCCAATATTCTTGAAGATTTGGAAACTTTACGTTTGTTTTCTCGCGTAGTAAGTTAATTTTTGTCATTATCACAATTTACATTAGATTCCTGAATACTGTCGCAATATTGAAGAGAAGGAAATATTTATTCATTGTCTGGATCTTTTACATGCCTTCGACGAGGTAAATCATATATAACATTTGATCTACTATATATTCTTTGTATAGATCGTAACTTTGGGATATCGGGAGAGTGTTAATTTGGCTCAAATTCGTACTTTTACTGAAATGGACTCCCATGAAGAACGCGTTTTCTTACAAATTCAGGAAGCTCAAATGAAGGCTGCTAAGGATGCTATGGCTGAAAAAGCTAAAGAATTAAAGAGACAACAAAGAGAAGCGCTAACGAAAGGACTTAAGCCAGGTATAACTTTACTGATTATTTAATTCCAATTTAGGTTCAAATTTTTCATCTGCTTCAAGTATTTCATCTTCTTCTACTCCGCTTGCAGCAGTACAAGAGTCAATGGCTCCTAAGTCTGCTCCTTCTCGTGGTATTGGTGGTGGTAAAGCTATGAAACTTGGCGCTAAGACTCACAATGAAGACGAATTTTTATCACAATTAGCAAAGCAAGGACAAGCTGTTGTTCCAGTTGAGAGAAAGCCGGTAAGTTGTTTGTAACGGAGGAGCAAAATACATGGTGACAGTTAGAGTTAGAAATATGCCCAGAAATAACCGACAATGGTTAAGATTTAAAATGAAAAAATAAATAGGCGAAACCTTCTTATTTCTTCATTCATACCACTATAAACATAGTTAAATACATCCACAATTCAGTGCCCACCAAATCCATTTCTAATTATTGATATCTAATAGATTTAAAAATGGAGAACTAGAATTTTTATGTTTTTTTAGAGAGATGCTGGAAATACTGCTGCTGTTGCTCCTATTTCAAACATTAAAAAAGAGGCTGTTCATATTAAATGTGAGGAAAAGTTTTCGGCCAGCGTTAGCCGAGATGGTGCTCTTCAGTCGGGAGAAGTAAAATTTCTTTCCTTTTCATCAATATTTTTTTTTTCAGTTGTCTGGCACTGCCACTCTTTCAGTTTCTTCTTCTGAATATAATACCGTTGCTATTCAAATGAAAAATTTGGCTTCGGAAAGTATTACAATCCAAACTCATCCCAACCTTGAAAAGAAGGACTGGCTCTCAAGCAGTCTGGTTAAGCTGAAGAGTGCGACTAAGCCATTCCCTGTCAATATGGACGTTGGTGTTTTAAAATGGCGGATGGCACTCACTGGAGAAGAACAACTTCCACTTGCATGTTAGATCTTTTTTTCTTTTTATAATTTTTAGTGAATTGTTGGCCTCAAGAAAATCCGGATGGTTGTCAAGTAAATATTGAGTATACTCTTCAAAGAGAAGATCTCTCCCTTGAAAATGTTGTCATCATAGTGCCTCTTCCGTAGGTTTTCTTTTCTTTCCTAATTATCTTTACAGCCCTTCGACGGCTCCAGTTGTTTCTGAATGTGAAGGTAGTTATGAATATATTAAATCGAGAAATCAGATTGTATGGACATTGCCGTCAATTGATAGGTACGATTCTTTTTTTACCAGTATTCTTTGTAATTTCAGTTCTAACTCAACTGGCACCCTTGAATTTACCGTTCCCAATGGACATACCGATCATTTTTTCCCAGTTTTGGTGAAATTCACTTCTGAAAATCTTTTTGCTCAGCTCTCAGTAAGTTGCTGTTTGTTTTTATTTACAAATATCCATAGGTACTAGAAGCGCAAACAATGGATTCTGGAGAACCTGTTCCTTATTCTACAGAATCACGATTCTTAACAGAAAAATACGAAATTGTTTAAAATCATATAAATCCTCATTTTAATTTACGGTGGGTTTTTTTTCTCATAATTTATAAATTATTGATAAATTATCGTCTCCTAATGTGATATAAGCTAATTGCCCTATATGTGTTGGTTTTTTTGTATTAATATAATCTTTTTAAAGTTTTAATTGTACTACATAAATTTTTATTATATTAGGGTGTTTGGAAATTAATGTAGAATTTTAACCTGTATTTTCAAAGCGATTTATATCAGCTCTAACTAGACTTTATTAATCGAAGTAAATACCAGTAAAATTTACATTTTTGCCAACGAAAATGGATGTTTGTAAAACGGGTTTAAATATCAGTTGCATAAAACTGGAGTTCTGGATGCAATAAAGTTGTTGAAGACCGTTTCTAACTCAGAAATGTGTCAAAAGTAGTATGGGAAAGATTTGCAGTATTCATGTGTCGAGCGTTTTTCACTTTCCAATTTGCTTTAAATACTCGGAAACGGATTAGATGGTTACACGTTCTTAAGCAGTTGTGCTTGTATTTGCTTTTTGCAAGTCTTCGTCAGTAGCAGAATGGCATCCTTACTCATATTCAAGGAATTAGCCACTTCAAATTTTTTTGTACATACTTTTAAAATGAATTGCAATCGTACACAGGGAAAGTACATAACATAAACCTTTATATGATAACTTTATTCGGAAAAAAAACAAAATATGTACAAAAATAATAAGATTACAAATCCTGCATCGATTCCCACACAACTTAATCGTTTTTAATAGTCAAGAATACAAATTTGTATATCCATTACATTAGTACCTGTGGGTCCGGTATTTAGAAGATAACGACCCTGATCAAAGGTTGTCCAAAAGTTGAAAGAATCGAAATTATGCAGGTATTCGTCAATCTCTTGATGGTTTGCTATTGTAAGACAATCATCTAATTAATCAAATCAAATATATTGATGTATATCAACAAACTTGTTATAAATGCTCCCGCAGATATTGTAGGGCCATCCTGGCCATCTGTTCCAGCCGAAAGAAAACAAAATTGATGATTAAATGCTGGATAATTGAGAAGATTTCGTAGACACTCGAGTACCATATGCTGATTTCTGCCTCCCTTTCCTGTTCCTTTTCCAGCTCCCTCCACTGTTGTCTCTCCTCCGAAAATCAAAGCTATTTTATTTGAATTGTCTTTGAATCTAGAATTTGAAATTTTCTATGATCGATTACTTATAATTAGCTTCAATATCTCCAAGCTTTTTTGACAAATCTCTGCTTTGTGAGGCAAGAAGAGCAGCGAATTGGGCGCCCCGAAGAGAAGCATTTCCGGACAATTTAGATGATACCACATGGACTGAATAGCCTTTTTTTTGAAGGAAGGAATCGACAGCTTTAAGAGCAATAGAGTTGCTGGCAATGACGAAATGTTTTTCCTCTACAAAAGAAAGTGAATAGTTTTGTTTTTCTTTTTTAAGTTGTTTAATAACCGAAGTAGAAAGAGAATCCAATGGAATATTCAGAGATCTAAAAACATCCAATGGACTCATTGAGGATACAGGAATAACAGTCGGTCCACTAGCAATCAAATCGACCGGATCATCGATAACATCACTGATTATCAATGAAATGACCTGCATTCATAGTCAAAAGAAAAAGATGATCTACCTGAGCGTGTTTAATTATCTGGAGGGTCTTTCCTCCTTTTACTTGTGATAATCCTTGTCGAACTATATTTAATTGTTGAATTGTCGCTCCATGAGATACGAGAAGCCGGATAACAGCAAGTTTTTCGTCTAAAGAAACGCCTTCTGGACTACAGAAGAGTGCAGAACCACCACCTGGAAGAGAATAGAGAAAAAGAAGAGATCACTGACCAGAGATCAGAAAAAGAATGATGTTCTCCGGAAAATCTGATTGTTTTATGGTAGAAAGGAGTTCCGTTGTGGCAGAGACAGAATCCTCATCAGGTAGATTATATTTGGCTCCGTAGAAGACATGACTTTTCAGAGAATAAGAACTGAAAGAGCTATTAGAAGAAGGAGAAAGATCACCTTGATGTTCCGGTAATTATAGCTCCCCGCGTAAATCTCGATCCGAGTGCCGCTTCGGCAGCAGCTGCCATCGCTAAAGAAGCTTTTCCGAAGGATATAACACTGATTTCGGATGTCTTTTGAAGGGGAAATGATTGATTTTTAACATGAAGAGTGTTGGGTTGAAGATGAAGAACCTAAAAATAAATGACAAGAAGAGGAATACTTGCTGAACAGAACGAAAGGGAGAAACAGCGGAAACACCTTCCAGAAAAGCCTGAATAGCCGTCATTTGAAGAGGAAATGATTTAAAACAAGATGTTTTGAGACAGACGAGTAATCACGTATCATTAGAAAAGCAGCGGTCAGTTGACGGACACCGTCTGTCCTCTCCCCGTCGAGCACTCTATCTCCCTTCTTCATGCTGCTTGGCCATGTTTGCTTTCTCCGTCACATGCATGCTTTCTGTCGACGGACTACAACCCATCTGATTCATCTTCTCTTCCACTCATTTCTCTTCTTTAGATCTCTTCAGATGACGTCATGACTGATCCATTAGTATGTCTTCGAAACACGACGTTGGGAATTGCTTTTTGGAACATTGTAGGACTCTTTTGTTTGTCTATTGATTGTATTTTTCAGTTATATTCCCTCATTCAGATGGGTATCATGGGATGGCAGCTAAAGGTCGTCAAAGATCTTCAATGGGAGTTTGAAAATAGAGAAATACCCTACTACGGGGAGTGAGTTCTTTTAATACAATCAATTTTTTTCAGAGGGAACCCCTTTCAAGCTCGATTTCCCGGTCTTTATCAACTTTATACAGAAACACCCGAGAGGAGAAGAGTCAATGGTAGGTTGTCCGATCAGTTTCCATCCTCTTTCAGCCATGTATGTTATCGTCATAATTAACATTGTTCTTGCCATCCTCCATCTTCTTTTTTCCGTTGCCCTCTTCTATGGCACATTCAAAGTCAGTCTCTCTCATTACTTTCTATTCTTCAGTATTTGAAAAATTTTATCTGGCCATGGATTCCCTCGGCCATCATGATCACGGTCTTGTCGACGACCTACGCTGTCCTTTGGTGGAGCGGTGATGTGTTTAATGTTCAGCTGACGATGTCTGTAGCCGAGTTCGTCATGTCCCTGGCAGTCAATGGGATCTGTATTGTCATCGTTTGTTTCTTCTTTTTCCGATTGAACGGAAGTCTGACATCCAACAAACCGGCTCACGGAAGACCCGGGTTCCGTGGTCAACCCGTGGTATTTTTTCTTTTGGTTACTTATCGATCTTCTAGCCAGTTACACCGTATGGACCGATGAGTAATCAACCTACGTCGGCCCCGAACATTCCTCCATGGAGGACGGAATGGCCAGAGGTCCCTGACCCTCAATTGAGGGCAAAACTGAAAAGACAAGCTCGACGACGAGGAGAGGAGCTGGACTTCTTTGCCCCTGAACCATATGACAGAACATTCCCATGGAATATGAATAAAATCGTTGAGAAACCGCCTCCTCGACTGTC
Source organism: Oscheius sp. DF5120 (assembly GCA_932521415.1). NCBI lineage: Eukaryota > Metazoa > Nematoda > Chromadorea > Rhabditida > Rhabditidae > Oscheius > Oscheius sp. DF5120. The sequence continues at coordinate 4,152,895 of OW051463.1, forward strand.
AGCAGCAGAAAAAATCGAAAGGTAGGTAACTTGTTAAAGGAGAATCTTTAGGATGTATTATTCAAACTATCCGGAAGAACAACCGGGATTGAATCGGGGGATGAGAGAGTCCCTGAAAAAAGAAAGGAAGACTGTCGTGCAACGAAATTCTGTCTTGTGATCTCTTTGTCTTTCATACAGATATATTTATTGTTTGAGATCAGAGGGGAGATCAATAATGGAAGAAGAGAAGGAAGGAGGAAGAAGGGACTCCTCCCAAGGAAAATCGAAATGGTTGTAGAGGGGAGGACGTAACCATTTCTCCCAAATAGGGCCAATTATCTCCATTGCTACCATACAGTAATATGTCTAGAAATAATCAAATTAAGAACATAACCAACCAAATAGGCGATTGTGACGATGTAGAAGGTGGCGATGAGAACAGACACGGAGATACAAGTAGCGGACCAGTGAAAAGTCGTTCCGATCCATTGGTAGAGAAAGTAGAAGTTAATCAGAATGATTATGATAGAGATGATTCCGAGGAACAACTTTTGTAATCTAAAGCATTGCTCATACGGCTAAAGATATTTTCACTTAGAGCAGGCATAGCTTCCCATGATCCGTGTATCAGAAGCAAATGTTAAGACAGGAATTAAAGCATATGGAAGTTGGACCATCTGAAAGACAGTCTTTTTTTCAAGGAACACACCTGAATGCAGTTAAGAAGATCATTCAACTTGGATATATTGTCGATTCCTCCACTGAAAATGACGACGAGAAGCGTAGGGGCGATGGCGAGGGATCGAGTGACGAGGATTCTCTTCCACTGAGGCCACGATACCCGGATAAATCCTTCCATGGCAAACTGTCCGGCATATGTTCCCGTCATAGTTGACGACTGTCCAGCTGCCAGGATTCCAATAGCCCATATATAGAGAGCAGCCACACCGAAGGAGCATCCGAGAAAAATGCCTGCATGATAGATGTCGGCCGTCGCATCATCTGTGTCATTCGTGAAGACATGACGATAGAACTGGGGCATGCCGTTCTTGTTGTTATCACAAATCTCCAATACTTCTCGATTTTGCTTTCCATACAATCCTTTTGCAAATACAGAGACTACGAGTACATTTATCCAAAAGGAGCAGAATAAAGCAAAAGCCGACTCTGAATTCTCTTTATATATTTTAAATAATTAATTCCTACCGATAAAGAAGTAGAAATTAGCCTCTGTTACTTTGTTCTTTCTTGTTCGATCGACATTTCGGGACTAAAAACAGAACCGTCGTTTATCAATTCGATAGCCAATAATTCAACTGATAAAAGAGGCGACTGACCTTAACCAGAGCGGAGTGAAGGTAGAAGTTGTGTGGCATGACAACGGCTCCGATGACGGCCACCGCCTGCAGCCATTGGGTTGTATTACAGTGATTACACCAAGGAACAAACATCCCAGAGAAGAGGGAACCCTAGAAAGATAGTCAGCTATTCATCAGGTAATTAATTCTTACAGCATTTGGAGTCGCCTCGAAAAATTCGAAACCGAAGGAAATAGACATACAAGAGATGAGGAAGACGAAAAAGGCCTCGAACTTTCGAATTCCGTACTTTTCGAGGAAAAGAAAGGTAAAAGTGTCACAAATAGTGATGAGAACACCGGCCCAAAGTGGGATTCTAAAAGATTATGAAAATATAGAAGGTCGATTACTTGGTATCGGAAAGAAGATAAAGGGAGATGGCTGTTCCTATGACTTCTTGCATATCCGATCCGATAATGGCCAACTCGACCATGATCCAAAGAGCCAAACGAGGACCTGTTGGGTAATAGGAGTAAGCGACCTCGGCCATGTGTCTTCCAGCCACGACTCCTATTCTAGCAGCCAGTCTCTGGAGAAACAGTCCCAGTATATGAGCTACGAGAAGGACCCAGATGAGCTGAAAAGAACCGTAACTATCATTTAGTCATACTCTGAATCCAGAGACAGCTCCACTCTGAAGATCACTTTCAATATTTCCAGGGTCGAGATAGGCGATACTCATTAAAAATCCTGGCCCCGTGAATCTCCATAGCTTTTTCCAGCTGAATGATGTCTGAAAGGATGTTTAAATCAAAAGTATAACCTACTTCATCATCATCGATGAGGGAGACTTTCCGTTCGTAGGTGGGGAGAGGCGCCTTCTTTGTCTCCATTGTGGCCGTATTCGGTAGCAATGGTCCTTTTTATCGATCCTACAGTCCAGCCTTTATCAATCTATTCAACGTGCAAATTCTCACAAACTGTCTGAGTTCAACGATAAAGTCCAAAGATAAGTGAACTCTGACGCTTCAGAGGGGGAAATACGACTTTAATACGTGAAATTTGAGAAGGAAAAGGTGATGTTTCAGATGATTAAAGAGATTGTGCAAGAAAGAAAGAGAGGCTGCAATATCAAGTGGAAGAACGAAAATTTTTACAGTGTATTAATGTGTTGACAATAAGATAGCTTTTGTTGACAATTATTTTTTTTGGAAAGAAACACGAAGTCGGAATTCTCCTTGAGCCGGTCCATAATGTTCTCCCCAGACACCTTCACTCGTGCATCCCTCCGGCGCCGGAATGTGATAAAGTCCAAAGTGAAATTTCTCTTCTTCAGGCTGCTGTTCTGCGTTGTTTTTATAAGTCAAGCTGATGATAGCTGACTGGTTATAATCAAGAACTCCGGTGGCTGGACGGATTTTGAAAAGATCATTTCGTGTACATTTCACTTTGTAGGCCTGCTTCGTATCACTTTTGTTTGTGATCTTTAGTTGGGATTTAATTTCTCCTTTGCCGTTTGCTTCACCGATGAAAACAACCTAAAGAATTCTTTATTGAAGCAAAAACAGAACTTTGTCACTCGGTTCTATCAGCAACTTTTGAGATCCCATTTCTTTGTAGAAATGAAGAGAAATCTTTTGGATATCTGGCAGATACTTGTTGAGACTCGGATAAAAAATGCCTCTTGGTCAGCCAACTCATTCTGTATGTTGGCCCCTCTCGCCGTCAGTTCCTTCTTCCACATCACGACGTTTCTTTTGATCGTCGTCTACTGTATTAAGAGACGTAAAGAGACGGCATTTACTGCTTCTAAGCCAGGTCTACAAACACCTGAAGTTGATTCGTCGAATGAACAATCGAGTCGAAAGGAAGAGGAAGAAATGTGTGACGAGAAAGAAGAAGAGGCAGTTACGTCTGTCAAGTCTCAAGAAAATATAGAAGTGATTCCATTATTGAAAGATGAATCCAGCTCAAAAATGATCGAAATACCAGACGATGGACAGTTGGCAATAAAGATGAAAAGGATGAAATCTCACCTAGCCAAGGAGAAGAAATCGATGTCGACAAAAGGCGAAAACTCACGAAGAGTCTCCTTCGCCAAAAATAGTACATGCGTAGATTAATACGAGAAATGGATTAGTAAGTAATCGAACAGTGAAACGGTAATAAAGCTATTGAAACGCCTTTTGTTTGTTTTTATAGATCTCTTGAGGATGAAGGAAGTTATCTTGGCTTTTCTGTCAATTAGAATAGTGGATAAATATCTGTACTTGGTACCATATGTTCTATTTACAAAATGAGCAAAAAAAGGCGCTGTGTACTCGTTGATAAGGCAGGACTATGGGGAGGTAAAGTAATTAGATATAACACTGACGACGCGATTTGTGAGCAGCATGGAAGGAGTGAAGATTTGCACAGCCGGCATATGCTTTCCTATGGATTCTCTCTTCCATTTGGCCTGTTGTTATTATGAATACAAAAAAGAATAAAGATACCTTGTATGAACTGATAATGAAGAAGGGGAAGAGGGCGGAAAAGAAACATCCATTCAACATAAAGTGCCCCCAATAGCTGGTCGCCAGAGTAAGACATGTCCCGAACCCTGTGAAATAGCACCAGTTCTTCTCCAGACGATAGATTCTATCTTTCAAAGCACAATTTCTAGCAATCCAAAGATATTCGAAACTGAAAAGTATAAGAGAAAAAGGGAAAAGACTTACCAATACATGGAATTGAGAAGGGACATATGGACAAAGGAAATGAAAGTGGCGATGAAGGGAAGAGGCAGATAGACAACGAGCATCGATTGGACGAGGAAAACTAGACCAAGAATAATTCCGACAAAGATATCGGCAACCAAAATTCTATTAAAAAAATGAAAAGAAAAAGGAAGATAGACCTAATATTTGATGGAGGAGCATCGGGCAGTTTCAATGCACGAAGACAGGCACCAGCTATGTCGGAGAACCAAAGAGTCATCAGCACCCGAGTAAAGAGGTAAACGGGGAGGACGATGAGGGGACCCGTGGCTTTAGCCCATTCCTTGGCAGATGGAGTTATGAAACCGACGAGGAACCAGAAGATTAAGGCCAGCAATTGAGCAGCGATAACCAAAACAACATTGACAGAGATACATTGGAGAACTCTAAAGAAATGGCATAGAAAAGAGATCATATACCTCTTCCAGACACGTACTCTTTGGCGCGTAATCGTTTCCGCTGGTCGATTGATAGCTCCTCGCATTTCTCGTCGTTGTTGAAGGACTGTTCGCGGACGAGGTGATGGTTGGGGAATGGAATTGACAACGATGAACTCTTCATCCTTATCCAATTCGAAAATAAACTTAAAGAAACAAAATAATAAATAATGAAACATACGGCTAATCCATGAATGGAGTCATAAACCCCAAAAAGAAAGTCTTGAAAACATCCACATATGAGGGAGAACATTTCAAAACTTTAACATATCTAAAAGCGGCTGATTGATCGAACAAGAAATTGAAAAGAATAGTGTGACGTGTGCACGAAATTCACTGGTTCTCTAGTTGGATACGGCACACGCCAATCTGCGTATCGAATGATGGTCGCGTGATTCGAGAGGAGAAATGAATAGAAGGACTGTTTTCGATCAAAAAGACACTTTTCTTCGGGGAGAAATCGATAAAGAGACGGATATGTTGTCACGAGAAAGGCGTCACGAGAGAGTCGGCCAGTTAGTCATTAGGGAAACATAGTCATTTCACTAGAAATCAACGGTAAATTATCCTTTATTTTGTATTTATCACATTCTAGGAGTATCTTTCTCTGTCAACATATAGCTGTGATACGGAACGAGAGGTGTTAATTTTTCGAAATTGACACCGTTCACATATTGGCACGGTTGGTAGCTTGGCTCCAGATCTCCTGAACCACTTTATTGTAATTTTTCTTCCTACCATGAATATCTTCCTCCTTATGTGTCACTATGGCCGATAATCGACCACTTTTACAGTTGGCCAGCGGGATTGTTCCGATTATAACGGGCTGATGAATCCTGGCCGAAGTGTTGATTGTCCCCTTCGCCACTATTTTAACCTGGGTTATTGTTATGCATATTTCCTCTTTCTACCTCTACAGTGTGCTTTGTGTGAATTATGGGGCAATTTTGAAAGGAAGGAATACACGGTGGGATAGGGATACTCTGCGAGATAGCCAAGCTGCTCCTCGGTTCGATGTGTAGTTCCCTTTCCATCTTCATCACTCGTCGTTCTTCCGTCTTCCGATTGTTCTGATGGAGGGAGTTCTCCCCGTCAAGTGTTCCATGCCATCTGGTTGACTCGGACCCGTATCGATAAGCCACGTAATCGGCAACTTCAATGAGACTAATCTCAAGAAAAACGATCTGTCGACTGCTATCGTTGACTATTTCAACGTCGAGATGAAGATATTCACCCGATACGTAGCCAGTCTGTGGGAGACGACACTGAAATATGTTTGTGGAGAAGTAGGAGAAGAATACTTGAAGGGAGACCTTTCCATATCGGAAAAAGACTAGGCCGATACTTTTTGTTTTTGTAACAATTTGTGGATCTGAAGCGTTGGGGATGATATTCAAATCGGAAGAAGAACAAACTAAACAAAGTAAGATGACAAAAATGACAGACCGCTGAAGTATTCGGTAAAAGTCTTGTTTGTCTTCCATGGTCGTTCGATGATGACGGTGAGCAAGTAACGGATGGAGCCCATTTTGCCTGAAGAAGTAGATAGAAGGGAAGACTAACCTTCGAAACTAGGAGGACATTGATTGGGGAGGGTGAAACTAAAGGGGAAGGAATGATCACCCTCCGAGAGGGCCTTCTTTTTTTCACTCCCACTCCAGACAATTGTCTCCTCTTTGACAAGATCAAGAAGTGCACTGTAGGGGACAAGGCTGCTTCGAGAATGGGAACTAAAAATTCTCAAAGCTAATAGGTATTCTACTCTGTGCTTTTCTCCGTGACCTCCCATTCTGTCGACGCTTTTCCCTCAAGGAGAACTCTTACACATTTCGCCTATATGATTGTAAACATTGAAAGAAATTAACCTTGACTGAATGTTCAAGTTTCAAGATGACGTCTCCTTTAATATTTTGGCCAGATGAGAAAACGGGAGGAGAAGAGACGAATCGGATGGAAATTGTGGTCATTTGGGGAGTTTATGAGACAATCAAAGAGGGATACGAACTGGAGGGACTTCCCCTGGGGAGGAGGTGGCCAGTTGGGTCAACGGCGCGGAAAACGGAAACTACGGCTGACTGACATGGGTACACGCCAAATCTCGATATTTTTATTAGAGCATTAGTCAGTCGCCTCGTCGATAGTTCCAGACACAACCAGCAAGTCCAGCCAAAATACAGCAGAAGATACAACAGCCACCAATGACCAGAAGTACACTAAAAGATGGACGAAGACAGCGAAGAGGACTCACATAAACCACGTCTCAAGTTGGACACAGCAGTCAAGCGGATTATATGGACAACACACCCAGTGATGAAAGATACTCCCCATTCCACATGTCCTGAAAGGGAAGATTCCTTCGAGTGATAGAGTAGAGAGATTTGAACCGAGGAGTGCCGTGTCGGCCTACCCGTATCCCCCATACATTCCTCCTCCATACCCGCCATACGATCCATATCCACCAGCCAGACCGAGTAATGAAGTCAATGGTCCACCACATCCCATCAAAGAATCGACGAAAGAGAAAGAAGAGAAAAGAATAGCGATTGGAATCATCTGGAAAGAGGTTCAGAGGGATGTTTTCGGAGAGAGAAGAGGGCTACTCAACGCCATACACACACGCTTCGCAAATAGTTTCCAGAGGAGTCGTAACAATCGGGAGACACGGTTTACCCGAAGGAACGGCTCACTTCCTCTCGCTGTCACAACGTGTTTTTCGTTCGAGAATGGCATCGAAGGACACGTTTTGTAAATATTTTGAGCAGAAAAAGAAGTGTTTCAAGGGAAGAGTAAAGGAGATGTGACCAGAGGGGGCAGTAAAAAGGTGGACAATACGAGAGGCGACTGTACTGTTGAATCAGAGCATTTCACGCTCGAAAAGGTAACAAACACAACCGAAAATAGGCAGAGAACGCGCCATTTGATTCTGAAAATATCCAACAAAAAATCAACTCGTGCTGACAATTAAAGTTGAAAGCTTAACTTGCAGCATAAGAACATTTCTTTGATATTCAATATTTGTTTAGACTTTCAGTAAATAGACTAACAAACAACAACAAAATTATCCGTAATAAGACAAAATTCATAAACAGTATTTCATAAAATCTGCTTAAGGAAATAACAATAAAAAACTGAAAAAAAACTTAATAGGAAAAAAAATAGCTCTTTTGCTAAAAGGGTAGTTCTATTTTTGGAAATTTTATTCTTTTTCCAAAAAATTAAAAAAAAAACAATTATTTTTATATGCACTTCTATAGAAATCCGATAATATGTCTAACAGTTCTCATATTTTCTTCAGCTAGAAGTCTAGCCTTCTTTCCTCCTTCAAAAATGATATCATCCACCTATAATTCTTTATATGACTATATAATAAAGTAACTAACCTCTTGTTTTTGCTCTAACTTTGCTAGTTTTTCTTGTATAGGACCTATTTTTTCTACAATAGCTACTGACAAGTTTGATTTCAACTCCACGGTGTTCCATCTTTTTGCAGCAATACTATTTTGGTCATATCCAGACACAAGGTGATAAAGATCAAGAAGGTTACTAATGGCTGGCCTTCTTTCAGGTTCATATGTGACTGTCGCTTCATTATCGCTCACTGCTTTTTTAATCTTTTCATGTATTGCATCTTCGGAATCAATTATCTGAACAGAAATAGAAATGAATAAATAAAGTAAACCGTTATACGTGAACGATCACTAGAATCAGACTTGCTCATTTTTTTCAATGGATCACGCAAACTTTTGACACGAGCTGATACTTGTCGCGTAACCTGAAAATACAATGCAGTTAAAATAAAAACCTGTTTTGGTAAAGGGAAATAATCGATTCCATATTTTTTATTAAAATGATAAGCAAGATCAGCTAAAAGATTCATATGCTGACTTTGGTCAGCTCCAACAGGTACATGGGTAGCTTTAAACATCAAAACATCGGCTGCTTGAAGAAGTGGATATGTAAGCAAGCCAACAGGAACTTCTCCTTTTGAAAATCTAAAAAATAAGCCAATTATATAATTTGATGGACTTGGAAGATTTTTCTTTATATTGTGGCAGTCGTTGTAATTTAGTAACAGTTTGAAGGGAACCAAGAATCCAGGACAATTGAGCAATTTGAGGAACATCACTTTGAAGAAAAAGAAGTGTCCTCTCTGGACAAACTCCACAAGCTATAAGACCGGCAAACATATTGCGAATATCACTACGGAGCTACAAAAGTGACTTTAATTTATAAATGAAACAAAACTTTTTTTGAAGGTATAGGGCCTAGGGAAATAGCGTGTTGATCAACTACTGATAGAATCATATTTGTAGAGGAAGGTAGATTCTGGAAGTAACATAACAAAAAAAATGAACAAACCTTTTGCATACTAACCCAAGGTTCAATAAAGCCGAAAAAATTACCAAGATGAGGAGTACCTGTCGGTTGAATACCAGAAAAATATAGATCTTTAGTTAATGGAAGTGATGATAATGACCGCTTTACAAATTTAAGAGAGGTACAATAAGAGATGGCTCGAATACAACACGGCACTGAGGACATTTCGGATCAGAGTTGCTTGTGAGAGCGTGTTCCTTTAGTTATTTTGGTAGGAACTGTGGAATAACTAACTTGGATACAATTCCAGCAAAAAAGATGGCCACAAGGAGCAGCTGACGGATTAATACCTTCTAAACAGACTGAACAGCGAAACCAAGGATGTGACACCTAAATGATAGTAGAAGAAAAAGGGCAATTTGGAGTACACGTACGCCAAATTTGTAAAAAGCGTACGTGTTTCACATTTATTGGAGAACACGTACGCGGTTACTACTATTTTTTTTTCTTGATTTTCTTTGGTTCATAGGGTGTGTCTATTAGTTTATATTTTATTTAGAATCCGATTTAAACTTTGTCACTACAAAAAGGTCTTTTGTATTTGTACTTGTACTTATATTTGTAGTTTATTATTATTAACAATTTGTTTTTAGTAAATATGAACGATATAAATGTTCATATAATGCCGAATCCTGTAACCATTGAATTCGTCATCGATGAAATTTTTTTGCGAAGGTTAGTTTTTTATGAAGCGGTTTATATTGTAGATGCAAATTTACAAGATCTGAAAAACAAATAAAAGAATTTCCCCTAAATAAGGGCTGAAGTTAGCCTTTCAAAGACAAATTGGAAATTCTATCGATACAATTCCGTCTTGGATCTTTAATGGTATATTAAAACTAGCTTCTCATTATTTCTTTAGGGAGATCAACGGAATCAAAAAATAAGCTATTTAATGATTCAAAAAAGATGGTTGTAAATCCATCTATTATTAAAGATCAACATTTAGTGCAATGTGAAACTAAATGTGCTGTTATTCATCTAGATGTTAATTTGTTCAAGTGTCATGAATGCAGAGATATTATTTGCGCTCATAAGTAAGCTTTTTCTGTATTTGTTATGTTATAGGATTGCACTTATTACAAAATGCGATGAAAAGAACAGACTCTTAGCATTATCCCTACTTCAGGAGGGATAATGCTAAGTCTCTTGACTCTCTTTATGAAAGAAAATTGAGAGTCGCATCTGGAAGAGAAGGAGAAAAACAATTACAAGGGACGGTGTGGACTAAAAAGTAGCGCAATTTCTTCCTTTCGTAAGCCAATTGTTGGCAGAAGAGATATAAATTATAATTATGATTCTGAATATTTTTTGTAGAATCGTTGAGAATTCAATTATTGTGTTCCTTTTGTAAATAATGTTTATTATGCTTTTATTATTTCCTCTATAAAGAATGATCTCTGACTCGTATGACAAGAAAAGACCTTTTTGACATTTGCCAGTGAAACATATACATGTATGTGGCGTTTAGTCCAAAAACGGTTGAAAATGAAATGTGTAGTGACAAAGTTTAAATCGGATTCTAAATAAAATATAAACTAATAGACACACCCTATGAACCAAAGAAAACCAAGAAAAAAAAATAAAAAAATAGTAACCGCGTACGTGTTCTCCAATTACGTGTTCTACAAAAACGTACGTGTTCTCCAATAAATGTGAAACACGTACGCTTTTTACAAATTTGGCGTACGTGTACTCCAAATTGCCAAGAAAAAGTGAAAAAAAAAACCAATTTGCCGCTCAAATCTTCTTTTATAGGTTGCCCAGCACTTTTTTTCTCTTCTTCTAGTGTAGCAATAATAAAAAGTGCAATGGAAAGAGCGGTCTGTGCTACTGTGAGACAACCAAGGATACGGTACACTTTTAAAGCCTAAATGATTTATGAGGAATTAAAAGCAACCAACCGCAAGATCTGTTTGTGGGCTCAAAGAAAGAAAACGAATTCCCGTAAGACGACGGGATATGCTATAATAAACACCAAAAATATAGAAAAATGCTAGGTGAAGGCGTCTAAGTTGAGGAATTCCCGTTGATCTGAATCACCTATTTTTTTACCTTTTATGCCTACCTAATCCAATCAACGAAAAGTATAAGATTATTTCTAGCTTTTGGATTATTATGAAGAGGTATTCCGACAAAAGAATTTGTTGAAGGATGACGTAAATGATGACTCGCTTTCTAAGAGAATAGATAAAAACAACTAATTTACCTGAATAAAATGCTGTGCTAAAACAGGTGCAGCAGAATGAAGAACAACAAATACAAAACGAGATGACCAACTTGGAACAGTTCTTGATGAAGATACACTTTCAAAAAGATGTAAATACTCTTCTCCAAGAGTTTGGACACATAAAAATGAATTAAAAAATTTTTATAAATGGCATACCTGAGAGGAGAGTACACGTATAATAAGATAGTTTTGAGATTAACTGTAAATGAGGATAAAATTTCAGCCACAACCGTTGGCCACCTAGGACTTTGATGACCTGAAAACAAACAAATTTTCGACCCATAAATATGAAATAAACAAAAAACACGACAAAAAAACCTTAGAAAAACGCTCCTGAAGAATCTCAAGTTCCTCGTCGTCTCGTCTTTGAGCCCTTACTATTTCTCCAATTTCAGCAACATATGATTGCATGAACTAAATATCATTGGGAAAAAAACAAAGATATAAAATAGAGAAGCCAGAAGTATATAAGATATTTACTTACAAAATCAACAACCCTAATCTAGTGATAATTGAAAAAAACAGTAATCAATGAATACACCCGCGTGTACTTCTATCAAAAATCGATAAAAGGAATTTGTGTCGACTTATCAGGAACGGTGTAGTATAGTCAATGAATACTAAACAGAAATCTTTTGTGATGCTATGAGTTCAGGAGCGCCGAGAGAACGGTCATAAAGACGACCCTTCTGCCGTGTAGGAATTCCTTCTTGATACTTTACGGGTGTTGGATCAAAGTACTGAAAAATGGTTATAATATAATGAGATAAACTCACCTTATTTCCTTGTTTGTCAATAGCATAATCATAAACAATAGGATGGTCCAAGGCTTCTAGGATTTTAGACTCAAGATTTTCTTTTGTGACAAACTGCACACTTCTTTCGATCGCATCACGAACCTACAAATAAAAGAACTTCGAAGAAATAATATTAACCTCTTCTGTTGATTCACCAAGTAATTTTCTTTGTTTATCCAAAGTCTCTTCAATCTCATTCAAAATTTCTAACGTAGTTTTCTTCCATTCATCTTTGTCCCGTTTTTCTCGTTCTTTTGCCTGAAATAAATCGGTAATATGCTTGGAAAAATCTAACCTTTTTAATATTAAGTTCGTCATTTTCCCGAATTAATTGATCAAATTCTGCTTCTTCTGCTTCTTTCATAGCTGCTGTTCCGAATCCAGCTCCAGCTTTATTTTGTAGCTCGATGCGAAATACCTAAAAATCCCCCGGAAAACATTAATTGCTTACTTCTCTGAGAGACGTTGTTGCATTGTTATATGCAACTCTTCTCCACAAAAGTTCTTTGACTTCCTCTGGCTTTTGCCATGGAACATGTACAACACGATATAATACCTAAAATAATTCGAATATCAAACAAAAACCTTACTTTCTTGGATGGTGGCAATATAGGTGGCTTTCCTTGTTTCGGAGGGCGCCTGCCTAGTGAACGATATCCCAATAATAAAGAACCTTTTCGATTCAATAATTGATTCATATTTGAAATAGCTCTAAAATTAATAATGTACACTAATTAATCATTAAATACTGCAAGGAAATAACCTCAAAATAAGTATCAGCATAATTCATAAAAATTAGATAAAAATATAACAACAACATCAAAAACATATGTAAAATACTAAGAGTCCATACCAGAAAATTCCTTAGCAATGGGATCAAAAAATCGTAAATAATAACTTTCTCCATTCTCATTTTGAAGAGCTGTTTTTCTTTTATTACCATCCATATCCTATAATTTTAACTATCACATAAAAAAAGCAAACCTCAATTTCAACAAACCATTCATACCATACACCACCGGCGTCACTATTTCTTTTAATATCAAATGTTATCTTAAACGTTCTCGATTTATTATAAAACATTAGCCTACTTGGTCAGATGGAGAAATAGATTCTATGTTCCGTAGAGGGATAACTGCTGGAAACCAGCTAAACATTTCGGATGTATGTTGATCCGGCACAATTGATATAGTAATATCCTTATATAAATACATAGTGAAGTAACCTGCGAAACCCATCAGCTAAATGACAATATAAAAATTACTCAGTTATACTTACATCTGTATTACAGTTAGTTTTTTCAAACGATATACGTGCTTCTCTATCATTAGTGCTATGTTCAAAATTAGGATGCTTAAAGGTAAAAAGTGGATATGGACGATCCAGTAAGCAAGCATGCTTGAATGCGATCACGTAGAGTTGATCGAAGTTTGAGTTCATTTTAACCAGAGAATAAACTAAATTCTCAATTCCTACATTTGGACGAGTAGGATTACTTCTGCAATAACATAACCAAAATTAGAAAAATACTTACAACCACGTTAATGAATACGAATTATCTTTCTCATGTACAACGGTTTCACGGCCACCACCAGGATGTCCTTTTGCCCAAAAACTTCTGACACCGGCTGATCGAATTTTTTGATGTAAATAACATGACATAAGTGGAGCTACATAACTGGTGTAGCTATACGGTATGCTAACCGTTGTTGGTTTCAAGAAGAATGTGATACCATCAAGGCATTCAGGCGACAGCTAAAACATACAATTATTAATGAAGTAAAGTACCTCATTATCTCCAAAAGAGCCGAGAAGTTCTGAAACAATAATGTCCGGCTTTGGACATGAAAGGAGTTCAACATTATTTTTTAGCTTTGTCATATCACATTCAATAATTTTAACTCGGCCACGCCACCTGGAAAATTGACAAAATATTTGTACCCTACATTATTTTGTTGATATAATGAAGAGTAACAAGTGCATTAGGATTTTTTTCTACAGCATAAAGTTGAAGAACCAAACGGTTCTTGTTAACCCTGTGCTTATCATTGAACTTTTTTTCTGCTTGAATAGCTGCATTCATCAGCGGCCCTCTTCCAGCACCTAAGAGATATAATACTAAAGTTTCAGGCTTCTCCCGCGTTTCAGCTAAATCTGTTAAGCAGGCTTCAATAGCTTCTTGATATCTAAAAAAAACTTTAAAATAGGTTTAATAAAGAACTCACTTTTCATATTTAGTGATATCATTTTCGAAAACGCTGTAAATCATTGAGTCAAGATTATCCGAGAAAGGTTGAAGCGGTATTTGTAGCACACCACTATAGTCTATACTTTGGAAAAACTCGGGTGATTTTGAATGCTTAATATACTTCACTGCATCGCGACAAGCCTAAGGAGTAAAACAATTTTTTTTATGACAAACTTACAGTAGAATATGCAAGCTTAAGATGAGTTGAAGTTTGAACATTTTGTGAACCGCGTACTAAAATTCGAATATGATTGGAAGTCCACAAAGTAGTAATCAATGCCTTGGGACAACTAAACAATTAATGAAAAGAAAAATATTATGTACTCTGCAATGGTAGCTTTAGATGTTGTAGGATCAGTAATAAAAATACTGTCTTCAACCACGATCATATTTACTGCTTCCGCGAGCCATCTATTTCTTTCGTGGACAGCCATAAATTCATCGTCAATAGTATCACTAATTTGAAGAGAAGCTAAAATATTTTAATAAAATAAAAGGACATAAATAATCATTAGCTTACCTATAAGTTTATTAAATGTATAGTTTCCACACTGAGTTCGAAAATCACGCCAAACTTCCCAGCAGTCTTTATTGCTCGGGTTATCTATGAATTTTGTGACACTGGTAGGAATAACAATCCAAAAGCTGAAAAGTAGATATAAATATAAAAAGCATACCTTATCCGTGATGGTTTCGTCCAACACCATTTGTTCAAAACCTTTGCTAGTTTAGATGAATTAGCCCTTTTTAATGGAATAAAAACATTTTGAACACCAAGGTAACTTGCATAGTTCAATTCCTGAAAAAATTAGTAAAACGAATTGCTTACTTTTAAAAGCTCATTCTGTGAAAAAACTGCAAACTCTTCACATTCGGAATCGCAATCAATCCATGCAGAAATGTTTCCACTAACATAATGCTCCCATAAATGAGTTTGAAGTTGAAGATCCGGAAGCCAAATAGGAGGTGGTATGTAAATACAATCCTTTCCCCTAATTTAATTAGATAATAAGAAAATTTTACTTTTGCGGCAGCCAACATGATCTTTGCATTCCACCTATAGGGTAACAAACAAAATTATATTGTTGAATGCCTAAACTTTCGCAGAACGGAGCAATTTTCCTATAAGGAGGTAAGAAAAACAATACAAAATCCATACTCATCAGTATCATCGTTGCAATCAATAGAACTTGCCAACCAGCCAACATTTATCCTCTGTCTCTCTTCAGGCTGCTGGTAAGGATTTGGCTGAAAAATTACTTCTTCTTGTTGTAAAACAGGACGCGCAACAGACTGAATCGCCTGCTGAATTTTGTCTTGGTCCTAAACTCTTTTTACATCAACGCTCATTTACCATCTCATTTTGTTCTTTTCTAATTGCCAAGAGAAAAGTATCAATAGCTTTAAGCCTTTCTTCTGCTGGGACTTCTTCGTTACGGAAAAACTTCTAAGCAGAAGAAAGGTAAATAAATTATCCAAACTAACCTGAATAATTTCCTTTGTATTGGCATCTAAATCTTGTGGTATTAAGCCGCTGTAGTCGATATCATTAGTGGACGATGTAGAAGTTCCCTCAATCGGCGACCCAGTCGAGCTCGCAGCACCTTTTCTTTTTTGTTTACGCATTGCTAAAACTTTTTCAATAATTTGAACTTCCCGAGAATTTATATTACATTCGAAATTACCGACTTGAAAATTTACAGAACGAAAAAAAGTTTTTATTTTTCGCTTGGAAGAATGTTCGCCTAACAAACGTAACAGATAGTTGAATAATACGGCTGAACAAAGCCATTAAACTAAAACAGATATACGTCGTCTTTAATTTATCTCTACACAGTCAACGAAAAAAAAACAATTACTAAGATATCTAGCTGTGTTGCTTGGCCAATTCTTCCGCCTTCTTGAAAACATCATCGATACCTCCTTGCATGTAGAATGCAACCTCGGGCAGGTGGTCTAACTCTCCTAGAAAATAATATTTGGAATAATTAAAAAACGCTAACCATTAAGAATCATTTGGAATCCACGAATAGTTTCCTCCAAAGACACGAATTTTCCTTGATGTCCAGTGAAGACCTCAGCTACTTGGAATGGCTGCGACAGGAAACGCTGGATCTTGCGAGCACGAGATACGGTAAGCTTATCGTCTTCAGACAATTCATCCATACCAAGAATGGCAATAATATCTTGGAGAGATTTGTAATCTTGAAGAATTTTTTGTACTCCACGAGCAATATCGTAGTGCTTTTGTCCGACGACATTAGGGTCCATAATACGGGAAGTAGAATCAAGGGGGTCAACAGCAGGGTAGATAGCCAATTCAGCAATACCACGAGACAACACAGTGGTAGCATCCAAGTGAGCGAATGTGGTGGCAGGAGCAGGATCAGTCAAATCATCAGCGGGTACGTAGATAGCTTGGACGGAAGTAATAGATCCCTTCTTAGTGGTAGTAATACGCTCTTGCATTCCACCCATATCAGTGGCAAGCGTAGGCTGGTAACCGACAGCAGATGGGATACGTCCGAGAAGAGCAGATACTTCGGAACCAGCTTGTGTGAAACGGAAAATGTTGTCGATAAAGAGAAGCACATCTTGTCCTTCTTTATCACGGAAATATTCGGCAACAGTAAGACCAGTTAGACATACACGTGCACGAGCGCCTGGAGGTTCGTTCATCTGACCGTATACGAGAGATACTTTCGAGTTGTTACCCTAAAATAAATAATTAAGAAATATTTGAAACAAATTACTTTGAGATCAATAACTCCTCCTTCAATCATTTCATGGTAAAGATCGTTACCCTCACGAGTTCGTTCACCTACTCCAGCAAAGACAGAGTAACCTCCATGAGCCTTGGCGACGTTGTTAATCAGCTCCATAATAAGTACAGTCTTTCCTACTCCGGCACCACCAAAAAGACCAATCTTTCCTCCCTTAGCATAAGGAGCCAACAAGTCGACGACTTTAATTCCAGTGACAAGAATTTCCTGCTCGACGGACATTTCCACGAATTCAGGAGCATCAGCGTGAATAGGAGCGCTAGCCTTGGCTGAAATAGGTCCACGCTCATCAATAGGCTCTCCGATAACATTCATAATACGACCAAGAGTTTCAGGTCCAACAGGGATCTTGATCGGATCGCCAGTATCGACAACCTCTTGTCCACGGACAAGACCTTCAGTTCCATCCATAGCAATGCAACGGACGACGTTGTCTCCTAAAATAAACAGTTTCATAAAGAATAAATATATAAAATAGAAGAATTTTTTTAATACTAACCAAGATGTTGGGAAACTTCCAAAATAAGGCGAGGAGACCGGCCAGAAACTTCCAAGGCATTGAGAATTGGAGGGAGAGATTCATCGAACTGAACATCGACAACGGCTCCAATAACAGCTGTGACACGTCCTTTACCGACCGATGAGGCGCTCTTAGCGGAGACCTGATAATTAAGATGTTGTCATAAGTAAAAAAAGTAAAGCCTACCTTTTTTTCGGCCTGAGCAGCCTGTGTGGCTACAGAGGTATGAACTCTCTTCTTGTCAGTGATGGAGCTAGAGCTTTGACGGACTAAAAATTTTACATTGCAAACATATTGAAAAAATGAAAAACTTACTGCTAACAGCAGCGGGGGCTACAACGCGCTGGGCATTCAGCTGAAGAAGGCGGGATGTAGCCGAGCGACCAACCTTGGCCAAGGATCGAGATGCCATCTTAGTTTGTACCCTGAAAATAGTTAAATTGTTAATTTTAGAAAAGTAAAGAGAGGCATTAAAAGAATTAAAAATATTTTTTGAATTGCCAACCCATTCAACTGTTATAGTCATTTAAAACAACTTTTTTTCTAAAGAATAATCATTATAAAAGCATCCGTATGATTTTACTCTCATAAAATGAGCAACAAAACTCGAAAACTATGAATTAAGTATGGAAAGACTGGAAATAAGATTCTGTAGAACTCGGAAAAATTAGACCGCCCGGCACTGTCTGTAGACCCCGCGAGGTCTCGTCGCGATCACGACCTGCGAATCACATATTTTCAAATGCCAAGAATTCTACTTGGAATGTTGCCAAAGCATTGTAAATGTAGTTTATGTACAGTTTGGCAAAGAATCCGTTTTCTTATTGGTAACAGTTAATGCACCCTAAAAACTTTTCCAAAACATTACTTTTTTCACGCATTTTACCAACTAATACATGCAAATACAATGACACAAAAATATAGATACCCTTCTTTTTTTTTTGCACTTTTCGTATACGATGAGATTCAATCGCCGAATAATTGGCATCAATCGATTCAATCCACGAAAAAACTCTGGAATCATTTCAGGATGACACGGAAATATAGATACCTCACAGAAAACAAAAAAAAACTTTATAAAACTAAAGGAAATTCAATATCTAGTAACCACTGGGAACTCCATTAGTCTGAAGAACATTACAAATATAATTTGGAATAGAATTATAAAAGATTGAGGTAGGCAGTATCGAGGGAGTTTCAAGCTTGCTTGACTGCAGACTTGAGCTTATTCACGGTTGAAAACTACCTCCCATTAGCATGTACAACACGTACTAAGTATCCTCAAACGTTTTCAACAATATTTAACGGGTTGGCCAGGCAATGGATGGGATATTTTGACAAGTTGACAAGTATGACATAGGTTTCAAGCTGGGAAATGTTGAAACACCATATGACATAGCTCTCCCAACCATAACACTTACGCGTTATGTGATACTGGTCCTCTTTACGAATATCGTGCCAGTAGTAATATTTTCTCTCGAAACATCCAGTCATAAAGGAGCCTTTCCCACGGACTCCATCGTGCTGGAGAAATGGTTTATTGCCCGTTTAAGGTCTCTTGCATTCAATTTTTGTTTCCTTCCGCTACTTTTTTTCTTGTAATAAGACAGGGTAAGGACATTTTGCACAGCGTTTTTTGATCTTTTCAGCGCGATGTCAGCATAAGACATCCATATATCGCGATATGCAACAATCCAGCTATCTAAACTATAACGAGAGCCGTGTATTTAACTAGACCGATAGAAATTTGATTCATAAAAAGACAATACTGATATTTTCCAACATTTAACAGCAACACAAAAAATTCCAAAATTCAGTACAAAAAAGAAAACTAAACCGGATAAAAAAACCTCAATTTTAATATCGCAAGGCTGAAGACATTGGAGACAAGAAGTAAGTTGTGTAGCACTGTTCTTTTAACCTGAATGTCAATTAGACACTTGTTTTACTTTATTTGATTTACATATATTCAAATTTGGTGCATTTTTTTGGCGTTATGTTAGAAAATTTTAGGATTGTGTCCCAACTATCTAATTACTTAATTATATAATTTAGCTTAGTGTACTCATTTGGCTATGCAACATCCTTCTCCACTGTCCTCTTCTGCTTCCTTAACTGATTTGGTGTGGGTTAAAAAATTTCAAGGACCCCTTAAGTTGATTCAATTGATTAATGAAGTTGAAATAGTAACTGGCACGCGTGTGAAACAAGTAAAGTTTTAGAAAGGCTTTTACGGTGAAACGGATGCGCTAGAGATGGCATATGTATACTACTGTAACCGTTTTGTGTTTATTATAAGTAGATACATTCACTTGAAAAAGTATTTGACACTATGGTATGCTGCAAAACAACATAAAAGTAAAATTTTTATTCAAGCAAAGCGATAAAATGTTGTTATGAAGGTCAACATTTAGATCTCATCATTTGAAGCTACTTTTTATCGGCTATCACAATTCTTTTCTTCGTGAGCATATTTGCTGTTTCTTTGCTCACACGTGTCTCGTTGGCCGGCGTGTCCACTCATGCCTCGGAATTTTATTTTAGTGAAGAACTGTCAACACGTGTTCTCGAGATGTTTCTGTATTATATAAGCGTCCAATTGTTTTGATTTTAGAAGAGGGATAAGAAAAAAGGTGTTGGGCTAAAGTGACGACATGAAGTTTTTTTACTGGTAAGGTTTCATTAGTGCTGCAAACCAAAGCAAGTGATACAGGATTCAAGTCTTTGAGAGGTCAGTGACTTCTAATGTTTATTGTCTGACCACCTTCTTGTGTGCTCACCGGGATGTAAGCGGGCCGCCGAACAGACACGGCTCATGCTAATCCTTCGCTCACTGTCGCCTTTGGCTCGAAGAATCTTCAGCTGAAACTGATCCTTCAAAAAAACATCTTTGCTCCCCAGTCTGTTTCATTCTAGACCTCATTTCATAATGCTCTTGTTCCAATTGCGCAAGTAACTTTATCTTCCATTGTGGCTCGTACGATTACTGCGAGAGCAACACAATAGCCGTTCCGAACAAATATCTCCTTCTCTTACTTCGTGCTGTATAGTTTGATGACGCCTCAAGGATCTAGTCGCTAAAGTTGCATAACGCGCTAGGAAAACAAGACACAAGCTGACGTAAAAATATGTGATGGTTGCATTGGTTGCTTATATTTGTAGGAAAAGATATTTTCAATAAAAGGAAAGTTGAAAGCTTTCAGTTGTTGTCATTGCCAGAGACAGGAAAGCTGTCCTCTCTTCACAAAAGAACATGGAGAAAAGAATCCTCCCCTCAGGAAACAATCTTTTCGTCTTCCTTTTGCTGATTACCATATTAGAATTAAGGATGACGCATGGCAGATTCCGCCTTGTCCGGCCGCTTTTTTCCGGCCGCGACCGGTCTGTGCCGTCCGTATAAACGGAAGACCACACGTGCCACTCACGGTCCCCAGTCGGGTGCACTTTCATCCTCGTCTCAGGTTCCGTCGATCCTCCTTTGCATGGGAAACAATACCCACCCAAGAAAATCTTTCTTTTGTTCTAGGTCCATCACGTATTGTTGATACTCTGTCAATGATTCTCCTGGAGCCATTTGATGGAGTAGGATCCTCTCACATCAACAAATCTCTTTTATTTTCCACCTTTTCAATCATTTTTTTCGCCAGTTGCCCTTGCATTCGGCTATTATCCCCTTCCCTCACTTCTCCTATCTTTTAGTCTATTCTCAGTCTTTTTTTTAGTCTTTTCTTTCCTTTCAGCTGAATGGGTCCTGCTGGAAACTGTTCAACTTCGGCCGCCCTATGCATGACATTTATTTCCCAGCTAGCCAATGTCGTCGTCGACAATGCCCTTCAGGGGCTCGTTCCGATTGTGAGTTTTTTCGTTTCTCAAACAATATCAAATGATATAAGAAAGACAGGATGAGATGGCGAAACAAACAAACACGGATCACTTACCTATTCGAAACTTTTTTAGAAGCGCAAATAAGCGATTCGGCTGTGATTATTATCGGTAACACCGGTTCATGAGAGTCTTTTGTTGACTCGGAGAGAACTCGCGATGACCGGAAAACAGCTCTGTCGGTCGGTTCATCCTACTTTTTCAGCAGAATGACACTCTCTCGAAGCCGTTGTACCATCCGGCGATGCCTAGCTCACCTGGAATGTACACCAAGGCCATCCCTGCTCGATACAGTAGTTATAGTACTCCCGGTTCGAACATTAAAGGTCTCAATTCACTCACTCTCCATCCAGGTAGTCTCCTTCCTCCTCATAAATCTTCTTTTCAGGTTCTTTTGAGCCTTACTTGGCCTCCAATAGTTATCGTCTCTATAGTATGAGGTTCTGTCCATACGCAGAGCGAGTCATCATCTATCTGGCCAAAAAGAATATTCCGTAAGACATATCCTTTTCTCTTCTTCATTTCATGTCAGTGTTGAAATTGTCAATGTCAATCCTGATAAAGGACCTAACTGGTATTTGGCCAAGTCTCCATTGGGAAGGATTCCTGCCCTCGAAGTCAATGGACAGGTCATCTGGGAGTCAAATGTGGTGGCGGAGTACTTGGACGACGTCTTTCCGTCGACTTCAATTTTGCCGAGAGATCCATTCGAAAAGGCCCAGCAAAAAATCATTCTTGAACGTCTATCTCCGGTAATCCGTGTTTTTGTCGAGCGAATGTTCAGCTTATGAACGCCTTGTTCGAGTTCTTCCGCTCATCTGCTCCATCAGCCCAACGACAAACAGACAACAATCTTCACCAGGCCCTGAGGAATGCGGAGAACCTGTTGAAAGACAGCTATTATGGAGGTATCTGTTTTTTCATTCTTTTTTAATCAATAGGTCGTCTTCCCGGCTATGCTGACTACATGATCTGGCCGTTCCTTGAAAGATTGGAGCTATTGACCTTGACCGCCACTAGCCAATTTCGCTATTTCCCGGGTCTTCATTATCCTAAAATAGGAGCATACATCGCCAGAATGCAAAACTTGCCTGAAGTCAAGTTCGCGATGAGGCCTCTCATGCATCACAAGTCCTACGTAGACTCCTACGCATCTGGAGTACCTAACTATGATTATGGAAGCTTCGGAGGAAAATAAGAAGGGAAGAAGATAAATGTATAAGAAAAAGATCCGGTGATCTCAAATGCTTCCATATTTTATTTCATTTATTTGTATAAAAATGCAGTTCTACTGGCACGAGAAAAGTGCAGCACTGTAAAGAATAAAATTCTTATGTAACTTATCAAAATTCAAAAAGCTTACGACACCCGGGATTCCCAAGCCGTCTCCGATCCAAGTACTAACCGGGCCCAACGTTGCTTGACTTGCCAGATCGGACGGGATGGCGTACTTTCAACGTGGTATGGCCGTAAGCATGGCACGAGGCAGCGAGAGAAATGAAGAGACTTGGAATTGTTTGTGAAAGATACTAGGTCCCATAGCGAACCCTCCACCCCCCCCTACTGCAAATGAAAACCATGCAATGGTTTCGATATTAACCAATACCTCAAAATTAGGTTTTTCTTTAAATGTCTAGTACACGACCGCCTAAGAGGCAATCGTTTCACTACGATTCCGACGATGGACTCATGGATGTGAGTAATTCATTCAAATAAAATTTTGCACAACATTTCAGGAAATAGAGAAGATCACAGCTCCACCGGGAAAGACATTCATAAAAGTGATCAAAGAAGAAATAGTCAGTCAGAAGAATTGGAAGAGTGTCAATGCGCAGTACTGTATTGTTTGTAGAGTAAATCTCTTTCCTTCTATTTTAATTTTTACATAGGAAGGAGGAGAGCTCTTGTGTTGTGACACTTGCCCCGCCTCGTTTCATTTAATCTGTCATGAGCCGGTCATTTACAAAGATGAAATTCCCGCCGGCAAATGGATGTGTAACCGATGTTCCCGCACTCCCTCACACCTTTTGAAACCGCTGAATGAACAAGATCCAAATGAGACAGAAGCCGAAAGGAATAGGAGAGCAGCTAGAAGAGTTGTAAGGAACGCAGATAGCAATGCTGATCCTCTCGATGTTCTGGCCCAGGCTGCCTTAGCTGAAAATGCTCAGCAGTTCGAACTTCCTCCAGACTATGAAATTCTTAATGTTCCGTTTGATTTCATAAAAGGAAGAAAGACCGATGTCTTTGACAAAAAATGTAACGCCTGTCGGGAGTGAGTTTTTTTCTTTTATTCTAATGTCCTTTCAAGAATCGTCGATGAAAAGCCAATGACGAAATGTGATTTCTGTGATGGATACTACCATTTGGACTGTCTAAATCCACCTCTCTGCAGTCAGCCGAAAGGAAAATGGATGTGTCCTAACCATGTTCAACCAATTGTTGTGAGTTTTTCTTTCTTTATTCATATTCTCTAAGGAAAATAAGTTGTTAAAGTCTTCGACTGTTTTCGAAAGAAAGAAACTTTGGGATGAGCATGCCTTCAAGAAGCTAGACGAAATTTCCGTCATCAGCGAATTTCTCTCTAAAGTAAGTTCTTTCCTGTTTTATTCTATTCTTCAGGCAAAACGAATTCAACAAAAATATAAACATCGTCTTCCTCGAGGAATCTCGAAATGGAAAGTGAAGGATGCTGTTAAAGAAATGTACAAAAGAAGGTACGATGGAGGAGAGACACGAATAGAAGTTGAGTCGGAGGCAGATGTGGCGTAAGTATCTTTTTTTCTTCTCACATTCCTAGAGCTTTCCTCAGAATATTGTCTGAAAAGCACAAGGATATTGTGGAAATGAAAATGGAGGAGAAGACAGAGAAAGAGAATATGGAAAGACTTAAACTGGATGTAAAAGCTACGTTGGACCAGTTATTGAAGAATTTGGAAAAGATGGATGAAACACAGGTGAGGAGGAAAACAGTGCTAAAGAAAAAGAAGAAGAAGGAGATAAAGAACGAAAAAAATTCGTCAAAACTAATCGGTAGGTATCGAACTGTTTCTATCCATGTGTTTAGCTTTGAATCATCCCAATGACCTCTATAAAGATTGTATGGAACGACTGAGGAAATGTCAGGATCCGAAGGAGAAAATTTATCTGGCAATGGCCTTTCAACGCCTCGAACAACTTCGAAGACAGACTGTAGTTGTCAAAAAAGGCAGATATATCCCGGAGAGAAAATATTTACAAAGTGAGCTTTTCAGTGAGATTCCAATAGAAACTGCCTGATTATAGGGGAATTCCTCCCTGACTATCCGATTATGGCAATTCTCAAGACCGAAGACGACGTCCCTCCAATAGCCATTCAACGAACAGTTACTACCATCGGTTACTCGAGTAACTGTGTTATCCAATTGGGACCGGAGATGTCGAATGGGAGAGTCTGCGCCGCACATGGAGCTGTCCACGCAAATATTGTCTTCGATAAGGTTCGTGTCCGATCATTTCTATTCTTCTTTCAGATCTCTCGTCGTTTCGAATTGATTCCCACAGGATGTAGCCAAGTAACAGTTGACGGAATCGTCTATGGAAGTATCTACCTCGGTCCCCCGTGTTCCTGTTACATTCCCAATCAGACTCCCGTCGACATGCCTGCCCCTCTACGTCATGGCTCGTCCATCGCCATCGGCTGCAGTCGTTTCGTATTCGCCAGTTTTTATTAACTTATCAATTATGACATTTTGCCGGTCTCTTCGATCTCTATAAATTTTTTCTTTTCTTTTTCTTTTCTGCATAATAGCATGTCGCGTCAGTCGATATTTTTCTCTACAAGGTCCTATTTCCATTGCAACTGCCTTTCCTGAAATTTTATGAAATCCGAGCCATTCGGCAGTCCCTATTTTAATAATTCAGTTATGAGGTATTTATCATCTAGGTTGGTATTTTTTTCGTTCCAGCTGTCTCCCTTTAATCATGATATTGTCTATTAATTGTTAAATTGGGAGTCGAGAAAGGGAGAAGGAAAGGGTTCACTGAAAGCAGGAGAAACTTAGGCGAGTGTTGACCGCTATCCGCAAATGGCATAAGTCAAGAGCGCCCCTGCGTCTCCTCCATGTCCCTGCTCTCTGTTCGTCGCCCATAGAAACACTGCTTCCCATTCCCTCTCCTTCCGATGTCCTCTTTCCAACCAGTAGAGCTGCTTTTTCTTTCTGACCTTTGTTCTTTATATGTCATTCATTCATTCATTTTACAGTAGATGAAGGCAGATCATCGGATTCTCCCTCCGATATCGGAATTAGAACTTCGACAGAAAGCGAGGATTACTCCGGAAGACGTATTAAGATTGACAACGATAACTGACGGTCAGTTCCAATGTTTAACCCCGTTCCAACTGTCTAATCAGAAATATCAGTCTGAAAAAGATTCCCAAAGATTGTTTTCAGGATATCTTGTTCAGCCAAGTGATAACGTTTACAAGATAGAATTCACCCGCTTCAAAATACGAGATCTTGATACGGATACCGTCCTCTTCGAGATAGAAAAAGCACCAGGTCTGTCTCTTTTTTCTATTTTTATTCTTTTCCCATCGACTTCAAGAGATTGAGAAAAAATATTTAGAAGATGCTTCGGAACGGGAGGACTTTCCACCTCCAGAGCCACAAGCCGCTCGATATGTTCGATACCGATTCACTCCTGATTTTCTTCGACTGAGACATGTGGGGGCCACAGTAGAATTCACGGTTGGTAACCGTCCTGTTAGCAAGTTCCGAATGCTGGAGAGACACTTCTTCAAGGTATGTATATTCCATTAGAGTGAAAAAATATTCAGAACCATCTCTTGAAAAGTTTTGACTTTGAATTCGGTTTCTGTATCCCGAACTCGAAGAACTCGTGTGAACACATCTATGAATTCCCACAACTTAGTCCACAGCTGGGTAGGTGTCTCGATATCTTTGATATTTCGGTTTTAGTCCAGGAAATGATCGACCATCCGTTTGAGACCCGTTCGGATAGTTTCTATTTCGTTGATGATCAACTTGTAATGCACAATAAGGCTGACTATGCCTATGATGCCTAATCCTGCCCCTTCTAGTCAGCTACGATCTCTTTTGGTTGTATCGGAATATGAATATAACATTCCTCATATCTTTCACCATTGAATGGATGACACATCGACAAGTCATGCCGTCTGTCGACTGAAACCATCTTTTGTACTACTCCTTCAAGTGTGTTTACCCTCTATTGGGTCAATCCAACCAACTAGTTGCCACGCGTTGCTCCTTTCCGGGCTATGTTCAACCGGTTTTCATCCGTTGCCTGATAGCCGACTATACTCCCTTTCTCTGTTTGGTTTGATTCACATTGATCTCTCGTCAAATGTCTTTCCCTTTCTCTCCGCCCGTCTTGTTTATTTTCAAAAATGAGTGCAGACGACATGGCAACCATCCGTCCTTCTGCTGCTTTCGACGATTCTTTAGCATCCGAGGCATTAGAAAGAGCCTTCAGGGGAGAGAAGAGTAAGGCCGTTGACATTCTCACCAAGATCTGTAATGCCCAAAGGCAGATGGTTGGTTCTTTTCCTTTTTCAGTCTTTTCAGATTCGAACTCCTTACAAAGTTCGTTATGGTAAAGATCTAGAGGAAGAGTTAAAGAAAGCTCTAGGAGGAGATCTTGAAGATCTGGCAGTTGCCCTAATGCAGACTCCAGCCAAAGCTGACGTCCTTGAGCTCAACCGAGCAGTCAAGGTTCTCTCTTTGTCTATCTGACCTACTTTTAGCGACTCGGAACAAACGAGAAACTCCTTATCGACATTCTGACAACACGGACAAACGAAGAGTTGGAAGCTATCAAAAATGTCTATATCTATTCATATAACAAAACACTAGAGTCGGCCATTGATGCCGACACTTCGGGGGATTTCAAAAAGCTCCTTCTGATTTTGATTCAGGGACAGAGAGAAGAGTCTGACCTTCCGGACCACAGGTCCCAACAGATGGCTGCTAGCATCCTCAAGTCTTTTGACAAGAAGGGCGGGGTCGACAAGTTGGATGCTGTGAGTCATCTTTGAAAATTGTAGTCTTTCAGATTCGCCCTCTATTGGTATCGAATCCATCGACGATCAATCAAATCTCTGAAGATTTCGAACGATTGGCTGGAATGTCTCTGGAAAAAGCAATTGAGAAACACTTCAGCGGCGACGCAAAGAATCTACTTCTCGCTGCTGCTGAATTGAGAAAAGGAAAGACTCGTGTCTTTGCTGATCAAATTCACGCTGCCACAAAAGTGTCTTCTCTTTTTTTATTGACAGATACTTTTAGGGACTGGGTGTGAAGGACAAGGACCTTATTCGAGTGATCGTCGGCCGATCGGAAATCGATCTTCAACTCATCGCATTAGAGTACCAGGCGAAGTATAAAAAGTCACTAATCGAGGTGAGGATGATTCATTGTGACAAGGCCAATGGTTTGACAAACAAATAGAACCATTTCAGATTATCCGCGATGAATGTAAAGGACCATATAGAGAAGGATTGCTGGCCATTATTAAAGGCAATAAAGGACTGTAGTAATATGATAAAAGAAGGAGTGAATAAAAAGTTCGAAGTATATGATTTATTAAAAATATGAGATGATTAAACTTCGGAGACACCTCCGTCCTCGGTCAGATGGACGATCTGGGCTTGATGGATCCTCGCACGACAATGGAAGCGAACAAAAGTGGCGAAACAGCGAAAGGGAGCCGATATCGGGACGACATGCTGCTCCAAGCAGCCTGGAATGGTTTTGATTCGAATAAAGCGTGCCTTCTGAAGTGTACAAGCGGAAAGGTGATTAAATGAATCATTTGTTTGAATATCTAAACAAGTAATGAAAAAAGAAAAGAATTCACCTATCTTTTTCTCTAAGATATCGCACATTTTTACGCGTGATAACTTCAGAATGGTCTTGTTTATTCAGCTTCCTCCCGTCCGGACGTGTTGATTCCCGAACAAAGCCAGTCAGGACGAGCCATGTTCCAATATCCTTTATTAACGGACCTCCATCCGGTTGTTCTATGACTGTTGTCAATCTTCCGAGTTTGTCCCCTTTTCTTGTTCTAACTCTTCATCAGGTTGTCGACTAACTGATAGAGAATCCCATGGATTGGACTCCCTTCCTTCTTATTCATCCGACGAGACTCATGGTGATTGTCTCTATATTGCTTCGACCAGGATTACCCAGTAGGCTATCTCCTCCATCTAACCCACTATCTATCTATAGATGTAAAGAAGACACAGACTTCAATACGATCTTCCGTCGGGCCCAGGAAGCCATTGCCCAAGGAAATCATCCGGAACTCATCCCCGAAGGCAGTTCAGGTTCTTATTTTGTGAAGGACATCTACGGAAGAAATCTGGGTGTTTTCAAGCCGAAGGACGAGGAACCGTTTGCCGCTTTGAACCCTAAATGGCCGAAGTTCTTCCAACGAATTCTCTGCTTCTGTTGCTTTGGACGAGCATGTCTCATTCCCAACTCCGGCTATCTCTCCGAGACCGGTGCCAGTATCGTCGACGCCTGGCTGGATCTCGGCGTCGTGCCGAAAACTCGAGTAGTCAAGCTGGCCTCTCCCGCCTTCTTCTATTCCCGTTGTTGTGGACGAGTAGAAGTGAAGCCGAAGGAAGGCAGTTTTCAGCTTTTCGTACATGGATTCGAGAGTGCTCATGCCGTCTTTGCTCGATGGGAATACGACAAAAAGTTGTTGAGCGAGGATGAGGATAAACGATTCACAGTCATGTTTCATAAAATGTGTGTTCTTGATTATGTCATACGAAACACCGATAGGCATCTCGACAACCTCCTTGTCAAGTTAGGCTTCGTTTCTGTTCTATCCTAATCTATTCAGACATGTCCCTGGTAAAGAACTTCTGTTGGTAGCCATCGACAACGGCCTTGCCTTCCCTGTCAAACATCCTGAGTGTGTCAGTCGTCTACGAACATTTCCCTTTCGATGGGCCGAGCAGAAATGGGCCAAGAAGGTATCTGATGTTTAAGTAAAGTAAGTTCAGAGTTTCGACTACGAGCTGAGAGAACATCTTTTGAAGCTGTTGACTCCTCGTTTTGTCCACGAAATCTGTCGTGAGTTGAAGGCTCTTTTTCGTCATCCGATCGGAAGTAACCGTGCCTTCGTCTTCAATCAGCTAAGAGTTGTCCGTGGTCAGCTGTGGAATCTTCGACAATCTCTTTTAATCAACGAATCTCCATCGGAGATGTCACTGCGAGAGCCGGTCCTGCTGACGAGACGCTACCGGAGAAACAACTGTCCCGACTCAGACGACTGGCTGGATTGGTTCAGGATCAGAAAAGCCGACTACAGCCGAAGAAGTTGCTGTTAAGATCGGCTACGGTTTATCAATAAAATGTTATTCGATGTTTATGGATTTGTTGATGAAATTGGAAATTATACGAAGATGAATGAATTGGGAAAACAGCGAAAAAAAAATCTCGAGATCTATAACTACTTTTTATTCAAATACATTTTTAGTGTATTAAATATTTTATTGAATTATGAGCGACAAATCTACTTCTTCAAGGTACGAACTGTCAGAACGACGTCTTTCTTCCCGCTGAGTCTCGGTTTGATGTCTATCGAGCCAGCAATTGTTTCCTCATTTTGTTTTTTTGTTGAAATTTTATTCTTTAGAATTGATGTCACTTCAGGCTCAGATACGACAGTTTGCATAAGGATCTCATTGTCCTTTTTCTCTTTATCTTCTCTCATTTTATTCTCTTTCGATTTTTTCACGTATTCACCGGTCTTCTTCATCATTCCCTCCGTCGATTTTTCTATTTCTATAGTCGAATCTCGTGTTCTCAGCTGTTCTTCTTTTTTTTTATCTTTTAGTCTCCTTTTACCCTCGTCCGGTCCTTTGACCAATGTCATTTTACTAATAACATTCGTTGTGAAGAAATTCGAATGACGGAAATGAACTTCAACATCGAGCAAGATGTCCTTTTCCGGCATTTCAAGAACTTTCTTCATCGTGTTCAGTATTACCGATCGACTTAATTCCTTATTCTCCACCATATAGCCGACTACAGGCAATGGAGTCAGCATATTTGAAAAAGATCTAAAATTTGATAGGACAAAGTAAGAGAGATACATTTCAACCATCTAATCGATGATAAAAAGTAGATTGAATGGGGAAATGGAAAATTGATCCATGACAAGACAAATCCCCATGCAACAACACAACATCCAAAGTACCACTCAAGAATTCGAATCAAAAATGTTGTGATAAACGACAGATTCCTATGGGCAGAGCAGCAATTCGCTGAACTTATCGTACTTCTTTCTGATATGAGAAAATCAAATCAGAGTACATAATGTCATTTATGGTGGACATTCATTGGTAATACATCTTGTCTAACGATTGATTATAAC
This sequence comes from Oscheius sp. DF5120, assembly GCA_932521415.1. Classification (NCBI taxonomy): domain Eukaryota; kingdom Metazoa; phylum Nematoda; class Chromadorea; order Rhabditida; family Rhabditidae; genus Oscheius; species Oscheius sp. DF5120. The sequence goes on from OW051463.1 coordinate 4,183,619, forward strand.
GAATAATTTACTGAAACAACTCAACAACAATAACTTATTAAATAAACATACAGATCACATGTTGACCAATAGAACATCAACATTGAGAAACCATGAAAAATAAGACCAGAAATCGGGCAACCCGAAAAGTTTTTAAGGACAATAATAAATAGAAGCATAAGTACATTACCTAAGCACGGAAGTGAAAATCAGGTTTAGAAGAAACGATTTCACGCTTTTGCTGTAGAGGGTTTCCTGAACGCACCTTTCTTATTTGCTCCTTTCTTGATGCTCTTTTTCGAAGTTGGGATTTGGCGATCTTTTGGACTTATCACAGGGCGATTTGGCAAATCTTTTAACTAAAACATGATTTGGGTAAAATAATAAAACTATGAAAACCTTGTAAATCCTGACCAGCCAATTTTCTGTCGTATATGCTTCCTCAATATAATCCAAGGTGATATCCTTTTTTCCAATAACATAACCACGAGTTCTGTCAAAACCAGCAGGATGATTATAGCTTGTGCGTGTCTCTCCAAATCTGTAGTAGCTCATCTTGTACATCAGACAATTCAACATGGTTTCAGAAGCTTGAGCACCAGTGCTATATTCTCCAGAATCAGTGAAATAGTTCGATTCCTAAGAAATAAGTTCAAAGCAAAACAACTGAATACTTTGATGTCTTTTGGGTGTTCACCTTCGGCAATTCGAACCATCCACAAAAATTTGTTAATATCATCGCCAGAATATCCAATAACACCTCCAAAGATGACAAGAATGTAGTCGACATCAAGTTCACGCATAATTTCGTAAGCTGCTGGTTCGTTAGATGACATAGCTTTTCCAACCTAAAAAATAAAAGTGTAAAAATGACACCTTACCAATGCAATATGAGAGTTATTCCAAGTGTTATTGTCAACTAATGTCGTTCTGTTGGCCATTCCGGCGATTTGATAACCATAATCCCACCAAGACATAATTCTAGCATCATCAGGTGTATTCTCACGAAGCCAGTGATAAGCCTCTCGGAAGTCGTCCATAATTATACGATCACTAAAAAAGAAAATACAGTACACACAACGAAATACCCGTTAGCCGTTGAACTCTGAAGCACTACAGAGGGATGAGAATATGCATTGCTGGTGACGTATGTACAGTGAACAACAAACATTAAAAGGAAGAGCATCATAACGACTGAGGCAACAGTTTTGGCATTTCCATTAATTCCAGTCTCAGATTCACCTCCAATCTAAAAAAAATATCAAATAATGTATAAGTAAATATAATAAATAATGAACAAAGACAAAAATAGACAAAGGACGTATCATGCAACAACACAAATGCACTCACTACACTATCTGATGATACCTTAGCTGCTTTCTTTCCATGTTTATCAGGTTTGTCGAACAATTGTTTGTCATCGGTTTTTTGAGATGCATCGTCATCTTTCAAGAATCTAGAGAAAAAATTTTTTAGCTTTAAATATAACTACTTTTCAAATGTAATTGAAAAAGCAATTCCAGCAAGGACACATACTGCAGGTGTCAGAGTAAGCATAAGACGCACCATTACACCGGCAAAATATACTGCGGAAACAGCATAGAGGATAACTAAAAATGATACTAAAATTAAAATAAAGACATACTAAAGACGCGTTCGTCATTCACTTTCTTGATGCAGTACCATAGTCCAACGGGGAAGATAGCAGCAGTTATATGGAGATCAAAAAAGAACGAAACCCAAGTAGTTGGTTGATGCTCAGAAACAGATGCAATAATAGGAATATGAATTTTAGCATAGCCAGTATCCCAAAGTGAGTAAAATCTTCCTGAGAAGGGGGCAACATATCCTAAATGAACAATTTTTAATTTATCAATAAACTGACCACCCCATACTAGGGCCAGATAAACAAAGATAGCTAGTCCTCCAGTAACAATAAGACCTCCGACGAAGAGACTCATAAATTGCTGGCGTGTAACTCTCGGTCGAGCATATTGCATAGCAGCAACAATCTGTATATTGTTTAAGAAAGTCAATACCATACTTGGAGAATTCCAAAAACTCCAAATGCAGGCATGTGTTCAGATGTTCTAACGGGTTGGAAACCGACGAAAGGAATTTGCATGGATAAAATAGTAGCCAATGTATAAAAAGTTGTGTATGCAACAAACAATCGAGAAGAATAACGACCTAAAAAAAGTAAAAATCGAAAAAGAAAAACAAACCAATAATAATAAGAGCGATTACGTGAAGAGGTATTAAATTAATAATAAAAACATATCCTCCCCAAGCAGAAACCATGTAGAAATAAGAAACAGCCGCAAAGGAAGCCCACATTACAGATCCAGTCTTTACTGATTTTATCCATAAAAAGTACGTAAACTAAAAAAAATTTTTTTTAATAGGCTTATAAAAAAAACTCACTTGCAAAGCAAAGATAGCAATGCCTTCATTATCGTAAGAGCCGGCAACAGATCGACTTGTGTACCCAGGACTGATAGCAATGAAACAAGCAGCAAAAAGACCTGCTCCCGTACTCCATAATTCCTTTGTCAATAAATAGGTAGCAATTGCTGTGAGGCCAGAAAAGGTCGGTGCTAAGAACACACAGATATCTCGAATATGAGCGTGGAAATTTATAGCATCCAGCAACCAGTGAATTAGGCCCGAAGTAACCATAAGTCCGGGATAAACCTAGGAAAAGTAATAACGAAGATAACTAAAAAACGTACTGTGCCTCCCACAATTCTACCAAGAGGATACCAAGCTCTTTCATCAAACCAGTTCAAAAATTTATAAAAACCATGCTCAACCATATGAGCTGTAGCGCGATAGTTGAACCTGAAATAGTAAAAGTTAAGATAGCATAAAACAACTAACCATGGGTCGAATTCATGGATAATAGACTCGAATCGAATGATGGCAAAAAGACGTGAGGCGAATCCAACAAACCATGCGACCGATAAAATGGCAAATGTCAGAAGAGTCGTGTATCCCAGCGAGTTTCCTCGCAACATCTGGCCCGACATTACCCTGAAAATACAACTATCAAAAAAAATTAGAAGATACTAATTGTAAGGAAAAAGAAAAAACCTTTATAAGAAAAAAGATTGCTTATTTGCATAAAAAATTCACTTAATATGATGGATGAGTTTATTTATTTATTTTTGTTTTTCTACACAATATAACTAAACACCTTTTATAAAAACAAAACAACAAATTACAAGTAAGCAACTAGAGTAAAAGTGTCCAACGTCACTAAATTGAAAATGTGTTGGCACCTAGTCGGCGCGAGACCAATATTGAAAACCATGACCAGGTATTCACTAGTTCGTTTTCTAGTTTGAATACAATTTGTTTTTCATTGACTTCCATTCCTTTACTGGTTAACTCTTCGTTTTCAGTCCTTCATAACACGCAGATGTGGTAGCTGTATATACAAATATGGGTGTCTCCGGATTTTGGGACTATATGGTGAAATATGCTCAACAAATAAATATTGGAGAACTTAGCGGAAAAACGCTTACAATCGGTTAGTTTTTTGTTTCCAAGTAATTTACGTCTTTAGATGGTCATTCTTGGATGTTAGAATCGCCAAATCTAAAAGGATTGAAGAATTCAAAGAATGCTTTTCTTATAACTTTCTATAAAAGATGTACCTGTTTGCGTCAAAATTCAATTGAGCCATTTGTAGTTTTTGATAAGATACCTACTATTCTTGATCAAGTTATTTTTTTTATATCTCACAATATTTTATCTAGCATATTCTCTCTGAATCAGGTGTTATGATTCTTCAGAAAAAACGATCAAAGCGAGGTGGAACAAACGGGTGGAATAATACGATTTATCAAGATCTCACTGAACGTGTAAATTTGGTCAAGGTTGGATATATTTTTTGTTTAACTTTTTTTTAAAATTAAGGAATTGCTAACAGGATTGGGTATACGATATGTTGAAGGAGGCAGTGATGGAGATGCACAATGTGCTCAACTAGAGAATTTGGGAATTTCCGACGGCTGTATCACATCTGATATGGATTACTTTCTTTTTGGAGGAAAAAATATGTATAAGGCTAGTTAATTTTTGAAATATAATATTATTTTTAAGATTGATTTTAATCAGAATGATACAACTACTGTACAGTGGTTAGCCATGGAAAAATTAGAATCTCTAAGTAATTTTTGTAAATCATTATATTTTTCTTGCAGATTTGAACCGTAATCGTTTGATAGCTTTAGCTATGATGCTGGGATGTGATTATGTTGAAGGTGGCCTTGAACGTGTTGGAATAATCAATGCTTTGGAAATATTATCGGAATTCACTTATCACGAGGATGACCATCCAATTTCCATTTTGGATCGTTTTGCGTAAATTCCTTTTTTATAAATTTTATTTTTATGTCAGTGGATATGTAAGAGGAGAACTACCGCAGAGATCGACAGATTCAAGTAAGAAACAACGCTTCCGGTCTTTCAATAGTTCTTTACCTCACGGTTTTCCGAATACTGATGTGTACATGTAAGTTTACACCTTTTTTTTTTTAAAATTTAGTGATGCCTCATGTTTGTATTTGGAACCTCGTGTTGAACACCTTGAGGAAACCGCTTTGCCTGAAAAGTGTACAATGGACTGGAAACGTGTTGCGGTAAGTTATTTTATTTTCTGTAGTTATCTTTTCAGTCATTATTACACAGCTCTACCGGATATACACCTCCAAGACCGACATCTATTCGTCTTCGTCCGAGAGTAGTATTGATTTATTTTACCTATATTGTTGCAGAAACAATCACATATTCCCCAATTTTTTGCGAACACTCGTAGGAAATCTCAACCTGTTGTTGAAAATTGTTCTGAAGAAGATCGTCATAAATGTAGTCAGAGGGAATGGGCTGCTTTAGAAAAGCTAAAAGATACTGCAGCTGTGTATTCAAGTGTAAGTTACCATTTTTTATCAGTGATTTTTTGCAGAAAAGAAAGCACAATGGTTCTGGATCATCGACGACATCATTTAGAGGAAAATCACCACCTAAACGCCCTAGGAAGGCCGTGTTAGTCGTTTTGGATATCTAAGAATTAGTAAATGTAGGGTTGGATTGTTGTAAATTTGTTTGAAGGTTTTTTCTGTGATTTAACCGTTGCTTCGTTGAAATTATTTTTCAGACCTGTCTCTACTCCGTTACAACGACTCATTGAAAAATCAATAAGTCAGAGCGAAACATCTTCTATTGTATATTTGGAGTAACTCGTGGGTTTACTTGTATTGATTTTCATTTGTTTTCCTCACTAATTCACTAATTTGCATACATTTAGCTCATGCAAGTCTTACTGCAAATTCTAGTTTGCTATTTAGTTCTAGTTTTCTAATTTATTGTTTTCATACATATTTTGCTAAATAAGCATGCTTGTTCATTGGGTATCTAATTCCCGTTTCATATCCCTTTGTTTGTTTATTGAAATAGCTTTCATTAGTCTTGTTTTGTACACGTGTCTTCTTATCCCGCGTAGTCTTTGTATCTTTGCCGGTTTATCTTATACAGGTCAATCTTTTCATTATTCTTTCCGGCTGCTTTTCAAAATGTGATAGTACATATATGCTTAGCAAGAATTGTATCCCATTCAACTAGATCAAATGAAGATTTCTATACATGCATTTTTCTGAATCATATAATTTATTTGGTTATATAGCCATATATTTACTCTGTTTATTACTTAAGCTTGCTAATAGTTTTAGATGGCAAAAACAGTACTTGCTCTTGGAGGTTCTGCCGGGATCAATCAATTGGCTGATGAACAAGTAAATATATTTTTATTTTTTTTTCACTTATTTTTTAGATTCTCGTTGATGCTCTACCCTATCTTGATACAGAATACAATGAAGCAGATAGACAAGCTGTTACTAAACTTGTTGAGCAAGAATGTCGTGTATTCCACCCAACGAAAAATTATCTTAAACATTTACCAGTTCCGGATTATGATGTTTTCCTCACTCCATGTATGATTAAAGAATTTGCACGGATTACAAAGAAACAGGTTGGGTTTTTGTTTAAATAATTTCCTAGGAAATGCCGAAGCTAGATATGTCTCGGTGTGATCTACCTTCTCCTCATGGAACGTCAAGGTCTGGAGATAAAGTTGCCTGGAGAAAAGCTATTAAAAACGCCAAATCTCAAAACGAACACTTGATAGTACGGCAAATCAACTTGGAACTTATGGCAGATTATGCTGGTGAAGCATTTCTAGAAAAGAATAAAGAATTAGAAAAACTTTTGACTGAAGCCGAAACTGAATTACGTAAAGCGAAAGAAGAGGTTTGTTTTTCTGAATTCCTGATTATTTTTTTTAGACTATGGAAATACACTCTCAGCGTAAAATGGTTCAAATGGAAGCAGGACGGCAACTGAAAGAATTGGAAGGAAATTGGGTAACAATGGTCACTAACAATTACAGGTTTTGTAATTTTAAATTTATAATTTTATTTAAGAATGGAATTGGCAAATAATAAGCTTGAGGACAACAACAGCTTAAATATGAAGCGCTTGCGTTTAGATCCATCAGTTATCCTGCCGAAAGTTTAAGGTTGTTTTTATATTTATGTATTTTATTTTACCATCTAATGTTCTGATTCTCAACTCCTTTACTGTCTTGTTATTGATAAATCATGTCTGATACAAATAGATTTTGTAGAAACAAAACCGAAGTATCTTGTGTTTGCGTTTATCACATAGTGTAATGTTTGACACTGGATGCGCCGGCTGTTTCCAACGTTTTTGTCGCATTTAATGGAGCAGATTGGCTCTTGCCTGTTTACTCGAGACGATAACATGCTCTTTATCATGCATCTACACTTGAAGGTCAATCAGATCGGAACTTAACCTTTTCACCTCCTGTTGGTGTCATTTATTTGAATGACAGCTCCATTACAAGTGGTAACTCAGTATTCTCCTTGTCAGGCAACCTATTACGATAATAATCAAGACATCTTATCAGGCTGCAAACCGGTTCGGGTTGGACTGCCCGAGATATTCCTACGTTTTTTTGGCAGCGTATAGTTTAATTTTTACCATTTTACTTGGAGCAACAAAAAAAAATTCCGTTCTTTTATTTTCAATAACGATTCCTCCCGTTTATGTTTGATCTATGTTGCATTGTCAATAGTTTTCTGTCCAGCCATTGGCATTCATCTTTTATTGTTTGTTTTATTCTTTAAGATAATCCTGATATTGCAGCAGTGGCTTTCTCAGACGATGAAATCACCACAATCAATCCCAAAAAAAGGTTAGTATTAGTTTTTTTTACGATACAAGTAAATATTGAGTCAGGCAGTTCGTATTTTTCACCATACCTCGATCGTCACAACTTCCTTATCTGTGTATATTCTAGTTTTTTTTTTCTACGTTTAAGCTTTTTTAATATAAAAAAACAACGAAAAAAGCGATTGCTTTAAAATTAAAATAAAGCGTAGACTATTTTTGCCGACGTACCTATCGATTAGCGGGTTAAGCCACATAACATTGTTTTTGTCCGACAAACCTTGGTTCCATCATATTTTTCCTGGAAAAATGATAGAAATATATTTCGTGGAAAGAAAATAAAACAAAAACCACCATATAAAGCCACTTTCTTGCGTGACGTTTACCAAAGACTACCGAGTTTGTTGAGCGACCTCGTTGTGCCATTTTTGTTGGCATTTATTCCTCTCAATGCCTTTTCGACTCGTTTTTTCTAAGAAAAATCGATCTTGTCACGAAATGGCATTCGACTCCCCCAAAAACCATTTCTTCCTTGATTCTGCATAACTGATTCAGATTGGGCTTCTCCTCGGGTTGCGTATCCGGGAGACCGTGCGCTTTAATCACATGGATTCATGGCCCTATTCATCATTTTCAGTTGCAGATCATTTTGACCCTTACTGAAGACGATGCCAAATTGTCTTTCACTGGGTCCATTTATCTGGTCCGCCGAGATTGTACGGCGGGGACGCGAACATTTGTTCACTTGGTTGTTCTTTGTTGTTTGTTCTCCACTTTCTTTTCTTTTCACTAGGTGTCAGACTTGAACAATCAAATTTGTTATTCAAATGTATTAGATCTCAGTGCTTTCGGTGGTTCTCAGTTCTCAGTGTTCAGGAGTCAATAAATTTACTGATGAACAATTATTTCCCATAATAATTCCCTTTTTTAGAAGAAGAGAACATGGGTTGGTCATCGTATATTGTACCTGTTACTGGCAGTGTTATTGTTTCCTGTTTGGCCTTCTTCCTTGGTAAATTTAATTATTCCCTTCTTTGGCTAGGTATCATCGTCTTATTGAACATCATTCGAAGTTATTTATGGAAGAAGAGGGAGAGCAGGTGAGACAAATGACGTTTACTTGAACTGTTATTTCAGACTATTGTCACTGCGAGATACAGCTACTCGAGAAAGAGAAGTCATTCTCGCCCAGCTACAAGATCTGCCTGCTTGGGTACAATTCCCTGATACGGAAAGAGTAGAATGGATAAACAAAGTCATCCTCCAACTGTGGCCATACATCGGGGAGTACGCAAAAGTCTTCATGACGGATTTTATTATCCCTCAAGTGAAGGTATCCCTTCACTCATCCTTTTATCTTTCGATTAACAGACTCAAATGCCAGGAATATTCAAAAATTTCAAGTTTACGAAGATGGATATGGGGGACATCCCATGTCGAGTTGGAGGGATCAAGGTCTATACACATAATGTGGGAAGAGACAGAATCATCGTGGACATGGATGTTGCCTATGCCGGGGATGCCGACTTCTCCGTTTCTTGTTGTGGCTTCAGTGGCGGAATGAATAATCTCGTCTTCTCCGGTAAACTCCGCTGTGTCCTCAAGCCCCTTCTACCTTATCCTCCGATGGTTGGAGGTGTCTCAGGATCTTTCCTTGAAATGCCGGTGGATTCATTCTTTTAAGGGGATAAAAAGAGTTTAGAAGATAGATTTCAATCTGACGGGAATGGGAGAATTCGTCGAACTTCCCGGATTAATGAATGCCATTCGAAGTGTTATCAACAGTCAGGTTGCTGCCCTTTGTGTTCTTCCCAACGAAATTGTCATGCCCCTCGCCCCCAACGTAGATGTGACAAAACTCTTCTTCCCTGAGCCCGATGGAGTAATTCGATTGAAAGTCATCGAAGCGAAACAACTGGAAAATAAGGACTTTTCGTTCGTCAAAAAAGGAAAGTCCGATCCATATTGTGAGATTCAAGGTAAGATCTAAATAAAGAAATGAGAAGGTTTGTAGTTGGATCACAATTTATGAAGACTCGAACAATCGACAACGACTTAAACCCCGTGTGGAACGAATATTTTGAAGCAGTTGTTGACCAAGCAGATGGACAGAAACTACGGATAGAACTATTCGACGAAGATCAGGGACAGGACGAAGAACTCGGTCGACTTAGCCTCGATCTGAAAATGATCCAGAACCGCGGATCTGTCGACAAATGGTTTCCTCTCGAAGGATGTAAACACGGTGATCTTCACATTAAAGCGACTTGGATGAATCTGACGACCGACTTAATACATCTCGATATGAGCGGATCTAATGAGTGGCTACAAGCTGACAAACCTATCCATCCCGCTCTTTTAATGATTTTTATCGATTCTGTTTCGGACTTACCAGTAAGATATTGAAGAAATGATTAAGTATACGTTACAGTATCCTAAGTCAAAGCTGGAACCTTCTCCATTCGTCGAGGTTACTCTAGGGAAAGAATCTCAAAGGACGCCAGTCAAGGTAGAGATCGGTATTCAATAACTTTCTTTCATCAGGTCAAAACAGTAAATCCCCTTTATCAGTCGAAATTTCTCTTCTTTGTTCGTCACCCAGAAGGTCAAGATATCAAGTTTGAGGTTTTTTTTTTATCATTTCTTTGATCTAAAATAAAACTCTTCTAGGCTATCGATGACGGCACAAGACGTCTTCTGGGTTCCCTGACCATCCCCCTACTCCAATTGATGAAAGAGCCTCAACTTGAATATAACCAACAGACCTTCATGTTGACTCACGGAGTCCACCAGAGCCCGATTGTTATCACCTGTAGGTTGAGGGTAAGTAATGGGTAGAAAAAAAGGATATGAATGGCTCTGGCAATGAATCGGTTCTAGATAATGAAGAGGGCTGAGCCGAGAAAAAATGCTCCGGTCAACGAGCTACACAATATTACGATAGACGATATTCTGCAGCCGAAAGAGAGTAACCTTTCGCTTGGCTCCGAACTTAGAAAACGCAATGTAGAGGTAGAGAAATAGAGCCGATTGTATTAAACTAACTAGTCGCTTGCGTTAACAGGCTAACTCGGTGCTGTTGTTGTGCCAAAAACGATAAATAATGAAAACTGTTAATGGTAATTATAGGCATTAAAGGCAGGAAAAAAAGATACGAATCACCTTGACCACGACGTCCTCAAGGAGTATGGAAACGGTCTGTTAATTACATTATCTTTTATAAAAGAAATCTTCAGCTTCGCATATTGAACGAGCGAAAACGAACGGTTTTAGTAAAATGAACGGAGATACACATGCAGTCGAACTGGCAAAGACAGTCAATCCCCATCAAAATCCTTTAGATCCAGAGAATAAATTGAATGTCAACGATTTCTCAGTGAGTAACTGATTTGAATACACAAGTCTCCAGATGCTGCAATCTGAATCGAACAACTCTTTGAACAGTGGAACCCATTCCGGTAGATCCAGTCGTCTCGGTCGAATCTTCAAATCAAAACATGAAATAGACCCACGCAGCCGGGCCGAGATTCCTCGAGGAGACATTGAAATGGCTATTCGATACGCCGACGCAACTCGAAAACTCGTCGTTTTGATCCTCAAAGCTAGAAATCTTCTTCCATATGATAAGAAGGGAGCCTGTAGTCCATATGCAACGGTGAAATTGCTTGATTCAAAGACAGGAAAAGCGATGTCGAAGAGAAAGACGGCGGTCATTAAAAATTCTGTCAATCCGATTTATGATAACCAGTAGGAGATTCAGAGAGAAATATACTGCTTCAGCTTTGAATTCGACGTCAATTCCTCCGATCTTCACAATTATCGACTCCACATTCAGGTGAAAGACGACACAAACTACGGGACATTCACTTCAAAGCCAATCATTGGAGTGGTAGGTCAATTCAAAAGGATGAGAATAAACAGTTACAGGTTAATATTAGACTGGATCAACTTCATGATGCTCAGCTGCCTCAACAATGGATCCCTCTTCAGATCGAACGGCGATAGATTTTCCCTTAGCTTTTTCTCACATTCCCTCCCTCTTCTTCTACCGGTACGACTCTTGGTCACACATTTGGTGCTATACGTGGTTCTGAAATAAATTTGCCTTGGTGTTCATGACACCGAGACTAGCCGGTTTTGGAACATGTGACTGCTGTATCCAGAGGTCAGCTGATTCGGAGAGAAAGTCCCTCCTCTACGTGACAAGGGGAGAAATATGACGCCCTTTCTGGCACGCGGCCAGCTAGAGGTCAACATGTCACAAAAAATTAACGATTATGGGCTGATGGGGAGGGATTACGGTAGGATGATGACTAGCTGATTTCACAACGTTATGACATCGAACTGGATACCCCCTTTTTTTTCTTCTTCCTACCCTTGTTGTTAAGAAACAATGACGAAATATACATTGCTCCTTCTACCAGTATCTAGCAAGACTCTCAAGAAAAGACAAGTCTTGCATCAGCTGCCGCAATTCGAAGTCATTAAATCCATCTTTAAAATCTCTAAAAACTGTCTGCGAAGTCGTAAATCCCCCTTTTCTTGTCATCCTCCAACTCATTCTGATGCAATCGTCTTTCTGTCTTATAAAAGACATCCAGTTTCCTGGACACAATACGTGGATGAATTCTGATCTTCCCATAGGGAATTCGACTATCACGCGGTTCGGCCTCTCGTCATTATTTTCGTATCTATTTTTCTAGTCGTCTTCGACGTCTTCAAATAGCATTTGTTATCATCAAAAATGACGACCTACTCTTCATGTTTTGGCCTTTTAATGAATAGTTTCATATTCCATTCGAGACGTTTTCCTAGGTCACCTTCTCCAATTTCTGTCATTTTTCTTCCCTCATCTAATTGCTTTCTTGTTTCCTTATGTTCCACATTATGCATGTAATTCTGTTCCGATTTTTTAAAACCAAGGTGACGATGTTTGTGTGCGTATTTGATTGATGACCGGTCCTAATGATATTTCCTTTTAATCATTCTTTATGGATCTCCCCATTTTCTCGTCATTGTCCAAACTAATAAAAAATCAAGGATATTTCCCTTTTTCCTTCCTGTCCCTTCCTTCTATTACCATTATCTTTCGGTCAAATTACAATTTGCTTTTTCCTCGCGTCGTTCATCATTCACTTTTTCTCCTCGTCCGACATTCACGTGCCCCCGTCGTCCGGTCTCTTTTCATTTGATCCTTTTCTCATTGCATCCTCTTCCTCTGGATGTCAACGGTCTTCTGACGTCATTCGGCCATTGTATTATTTGTGGCCCGCCCCGCGAATCGACCATATCAGCCCATCATCATCTGGGCGATCATCCGCATATATCTCATCCTGCTTTCGGCTGTTACTTCTTTAAATAGTCCAGCTCTATTTATAGACAAACTGGTCTTGCTTCTTTTTCCTTTTTTCTCTTTCTCCCCCTACTTACTTCTTTCTGTTCAGATGATCATGTTAAAAGAATATGTGGGCGCAGTTGAACTGCGCATGGCTCTGGCTCTGACAGCGAACAACTCGGCCCTTCTGATCGTCCATTGTTCCATCCAAAAAGCTCTTCATCAACCGACCCTCCGTGTCTTTTCATATCCTTTCGATCGACCTATCTTTTGGTTCATTCTTGATGTAGTAAAAAATACCAGGTAGGTCTCTCACCGTCTCGCCTCACTTTCTTTTTTAGACCTTTCATACACATTGCAAAAAGTGAAGAGGAACCGCAAATGTTTGTTTCCGGGGTCAGACAATTCTTCAATTTCATTCAGAACTTAATTCCTGAAGATGGTGTAGATCTAGCGGCAGAGGCCATCATTTCTCATAATGTATGATCTGTGATCACAAAAGAGTTTCTTTAGATCGTGACCATTCTCGACGAGTGTATGCCCCTTGAAGAATGTAGCTCCACCGCCCATACGGTCTTTTTCATGTCGGCCGAACAACAAGACAACGCTAGCAAGGTAGGCTGTCGGCGACAGAAACAATCGGCCGGTTAAGGTGAAGGTAAAGCTGCCCTATGGTTACGAGTTCTCTTCACTTAACATCACCGATGCAAAAGATATTCAAGAAGCTGTCGGAACAAGGGACAGCATTGCTCTCATTCAGTAAAACATCCGTCAGTCAGATAAAAATGTGATTATAGAGACAGAATCTGTACCCTACCATCGACAGGAATTATCCATTCCTCCTCCGGGAAACTAGTCTCCCATCAGTTGTCCTCAAGTCGAGGTGAAATGCTCTATCTATTCACCGACCCTGAACATCGTCGGCAGGGACTTGGTTCGGCGGCTGAGTTGACTCTTGCCCAAAAGATCATCCGAGTTCACGAGACATCTATCAAAGTCGTCCCCAACCATCTCTCAGGAGTACTGACATCCAGTGAGGATTCTCCCTTCTGGACAATGTGGAGCAGGGAAAGACTTCCCGTGCAATTCCTCATCAAACACCTCTTATTTGTATGATTCGTGTATATACCCGACCATAATATTCGATACTCAAATAAACATTTATTTTGAAGTCGTTGTCTTAGCAGTGGTGATGATGCTGAAAAAGAATAATGAAAAGAAATAAATATTAGAGAGGGGAGAATGAAAATTGGTCAAGGTCGACAAAGAGGTCACAAGACAGATAGTGATTCTCTTGACCAATCCCTCATGCGATTAGTGCTGGATACCAGGTGAGTAAGAGAGCTCTCGACTCACGTGGCAGCTATCGAAGTGATATGATGGATAACAATGACTCACGTGATGACAATCGTCGTAATATGAATACGAATACACTAAACATGTTGATAAAAGGATAATAAGGAGACATACTTGGATAGGTTGGACTCATATATGACTGCGGATATCCCTGTTGATACATCGGATAGGGATACGGTTGACCGGGATACTGTCCTGGATAACCCTGATGTCCACCAGGAGGAGGGTTTGGTCCCGGATAGACATTCGGTTGTTGTGTTGGATATTGTGGAATAAAGCCACCAGGAGCAGGCTGAGGATATTGTTGAGGGGGAGCTGCTGCAGAAGGATATTGTTGAGGGGGAGCTGCTGCAGAAGGATATTGTTGAGGGGGAGCTGATGCAGAAGGATATTGCTGAGGGGGAGCTGTTGCAGGAGGGTATTGCCCGGGAATTTGTCCTGGGTACTGCGAATAGGGAGATGGTCGATTCTGATACATTAAGTAATAAATATATCTTTTACCTGCGTGGGCATGACCGAAATCGGAGGAGCGATTGGCTGTTGAGGTGCTACTTGAGCTGTAGGCGGATAGGGAGGTCCATCCTTTTTAGGAGGAAGAGCAGACGCCCCTCCGGGATATTCCTTCTCTGGATACGGAGGCTTTACAGCTTGTCCTCCTCGAGGAAGAACTGTTCCAGCCGGTGGGGGACCAGACATAATTTGTGGAGGAACGGCAGAGATATTTGAGGGAGGGACTCTCTCTGGTCCTTGATAGGGAGGGACATTCTGTGTTGAAGCTGAAGAATATTTAAATAGAAAAATGTTCTTCTTACTTATGGATAGATTCTGGAATTCGGGAACAACGCTCTTGGAGGCCTCGTCATAGCTGGGTAGTGGTTCCAAAGAAGCTCCTGAAAGAATTTTATAAGATGAAGAAATGATTTTCGCACACCTCCTGGTGGCTTGAAGAGAACTTCCGAAATGATCAGAGGACCCTCGATGTTAACTTCTTTAATCTCCAATGGATTTACTCGATGGACGAAATCCAATAGATGATTGTTATTCAAATAAATCTATTTATTTTTTTCCTTCATATATGAATTTCTCACCTCACTGACATGAGTATCCAATCGGATATGAAGGGTGTAAGGCGTATTCAGTGGAACATGAACGGGCTTCGCCACTTCACTTGTATATTGGTCATTGATTCGGGCATTAACGCTCAGCTGAAAAGTCTCTCATCTCGTCAATATTGATCTACCTGGCCAGGTTTGTTCAACGGAATCACAAGATTCAATGCGATTTCGGTACGAGAATTCAACTGAAGAAGAAGACTTCTGGAAATGGATGAAATCGAATGACGTGGAAAGGAAGATTAGGTTGGGAAATATGATGAATCAATTGATAACGGATCGATAGATCAGCTGGAGGGGGGGAGAGGAAAGTGGGACGAACTTTTGTTGGTCTTGATAGGCACGAAATTGAACGATGATTGAGGTTCCGATGGCACAGCCATTGTGAACTTCTCGGTGGAAGGGCATCGTCTGCAAACGAAGATAGTGAGAGAATCTACTTTGCGTTAATGGAGTAAATAACTATATTTCGTCTTCCTGCTCACGTTTCTAAATCTTTAAAGCACTAAAAGTCATCCCTTCTAAACTATTGAAGTCACTCTTTGAATGAACTAGTATAGTCAGACAATTGGATGTCCAAGGGTTCAATGACTAGTTTAACATTCTTACTCTTATCCATTCTAACTCATTATGAACAAGAATATATTAAGTTTTAAAGAAGCCATATCGATCGTCTGTAACAAAACCCACAGGATCTGCGAAGCGTTGTGCAGCCATTTTGTCGATTGGACTAACAATGGGTGATAAGAGGCGGCAACTGAATCAGGCGAGTCCCCCTAGGGTAAATAGAAAAACGCACGGGATCAAGCGTCATTCTACGGTCATCATACGAGAATAGTATGTTTCGACATATACATTTTATTCAAGGCCATAAATGATTATTTCAATTTATTGGAGAGCCGAGAAAAGTCTGACGTTTGACGAGATGGACACGTGGAGGATCCATAGCTGAAAATAGTAAGATACGAAGAAAAAAAAAAGTACCTCGAACGTTCCTGGGTCTCATTCCAATATGAACACGATGTCCATTAATTACGTTCGGAAGGGGGTCTTTATTGGCTGAAATCAGGACGAAGAAGCAGATGAAGATGAGGAGAACAGCTCTCTGAATTGTCAAAAAGTGGAAAAGAAATGAAAAGTCACCATTCCAGGGAGGAAAACAGTCGTCTTTGACGTTTATCGCGCCTCCTTCCAGGTAAATATTTGAGAAACATTGTTGTTGTTGAACGGAAGGACAGGCCGCGTTGCTATGGTAGCCCGTTGGCAGGGGAGCGAGGATCCATTCTTTCTTCTTAAATGGAGACGGATAACATCTTGAGGACTCTCAGCACAGTTCATTATTATTTACGGTTGGTTAGAAGTTGAAATTAGAATCTTTAGGGAAGGGTATTATGGTTCAGTCTTACCCTATACGGATTCGAAGGAATCAGACGAAGCAGCCGATCATCAAATAGCTGTTTTAAAAGGAGTAACCCTCTCCTTACTAGGTATTCTCCTTATTTGTAACCAATATATTGTTAAGGAAAACCTTCCGAAGCTGTCAAAGCACTTGACCATCTTCGAAATGGTCCCTGTAATTTGGGAGTTCTTCACGCTCTAAAATATGCCCACCAACAGGCAACAAATCAAGGTAATTCTTTAGTTATTCTATCAATTTCTAGACAAACAATCCCTTCAAGAGCTTGAGTCTTCCATTACAACTTCAATTCGTACAGCGACAGATGTAGAGCTTCTATCGGCAGCTGAAGTTCTTTTCTTCACTGGACAACCAGCTCGAGCCAAGACAATTCTGGAGAAACAAGTACAAGCACAGCTAAAGTTTGATCAGAATGCAAGAAATGCAAAGGTATGAAGTAATTTAAAATTATAAGTTATGAAACAGTTGCTGTCACTTTACGGTTGGATCGACCTCTCTTTAGGAAAGGATCAAAAAACGACGACAGAACTGTTCGACGTAGCTGTTGCTTTGGTAAAGAATTGAGGTATCGATCGGTTTTCAGAATTATCCGGACGGCTTCGTCGGGAAATCCCGTCTTTGTGAGCTGCATCATTCTCCCATTGAAATGCGATCCGTTACCAAGGTACCACTTCAAAAACAATAATATGAGTTCTAGAATCTAACAACAGCTCACGTGACATTCTTTCCTGGGTATATCGAACGATGCCGAGCAGCCATGGCTGACAATAGCTGGGATGCAGCCAACGATGCCATACAGAATAGTGCTCTGGGCAATGAAGTGATTCTTTTTTTTAGTTCATTACTTCTTCTAGACAAACAACTGCTATATGTCACTCTTAGTGACTATCCATTCAATCTGTGCCTCGGGCTTCCGTTCAGATTCCACTCTCCTGGAGTTGAAGTCATCGTTAGATTTGTTGGAGAAGGACAACCATCAACTGCACTTCAAAATAGCACAGTTACTCATCAGATGTGCAACAAGGAACAAGACTATCCTATCCTTTGCCAAAAATCTTCTGGCAAAAGCAATTCAATTATCTCCGAAAGAAGAATATACTGTAGAAGAATTGCGATTAGCCATGGCCCTAGAGGACAGCAAAGAAACTTTATCCGTAGCGAAAGATCTCATTCAAGCAGGGTTGGATGATCCGTATGCTGTTATGGGAATGTGTCTGGGATACTTGATAGCAGGAAAAACAAAGGATGCCGCCGAACAGTTTGATTTTGTCCAATCTGTTCATCCGAACGTCACTAATACATCGGTAAAATCTATTTAATAACGAAGAGGGATTCTTCAGCTTTATATTTTTGTCTCAGCGATGATCGCGCGTTACAAAGATCAAAACCTAGAGGAATATCTACGGAAGATGGACGAATTTATTAGCCATCATCAGTCCTTTGTCCAAAGTAATGTCTTCGGATTGAAGTATTTGAAAGAAATGGACATCGAACTACTTCTTACAGCTGGATATACTCTACTCGATTTCGCTCCGATAATGGTATCATTCTTTTATATAATACTCTTCAGCCTACTCGAACTCCTTCTCCTGCCCTTCGTTACGCTGAAAGAATATTCTCATGGATATTCGAAAAGTGCCCGGGTCTCTCTACAATCTCTGTCATTCTGGCTCGGATTCAATATCTTCAAATGGAGTATGACACGGCTGAAAGGACGTTGATCAGTTGTTTGGAAAAGAACTCGACGATAGCAGAAGCCCATCTTTTGAAAGCTCAGATTCTTGTGGATAAAGGAAAGGGGGTAGATGCAGAGAAAGCACTTAACACAGGACTCGCCTTCAATTTTGACGTTAGAGAAAGTTCGTTGTATAAACTAGTCATGTCAAAGGTTTATCGGGTATGTATCTCCTGTTTCCTTTTATATTAAGATTATCTGTAGAAAAAAAACAATTTGGATGAAGCGATAAAACTCTTAGAGAGCGGATTGAAAAATCCGTTATCGTTATCGAAAGGAACACAACAGAATCTACTTGGAACGAGAGAACCTGCTGATGCTCATCGAATATCTATTCAATTGGAATTAATCGATTGTCTTCAATCGAAGAAGAGAGTCGCTGACGCTGAGGCCATAATGAGACAGGCAATGGAGGAATGGAAGGGAAAAGGAGAAGCAGGACAGCTTGTTTTATTGAATGCTGATTTACATCTGTCAAAGGGTGACCCAGATGGGGCACTCGACATCCTAAACAAGGTCGATTCATGAGTTCAATCGTTTATAAATTGGGTGGTTCAGGTGAAACCAGGAGATGCAAACTATCAAACATCACGTGTCAAAATGGCCGATATCTATTTGGAAGTTAAGAAGGATCGTCGATCCTATATCCTCATCTACAAGTACTCTTACTTCCTTCTTTTTTTATAGCTTCAGAGAACTTCTTCCTCTAGCTCAGTCATCTGGTCAATATGCCCTGATAGGCGATGCTTATATGAACATCCAGGAGCCAGAAAAAGCAATTGAAGTTTATGAAATAGCACAAAAGAAAAATCCGAAAGATGTGTCGTTGACAGAGAAGATCGGCGAGGCATATGTAATGTGCCATTTGTATACCAAGGTAAATATTTTAATGTAATCTAGTAGTTATTTACAGGCTGTCAATTTTTACGAGGCCATGATGAAACAGCATAAAAGCACGGAGATGCGACTCCGACTGGCTGACTTATTGCTTAAGTTAGGTCAGATGGAAAAGTGTGAGCAGATATTAACCCAGCCACTGGCCAGTGACCCGAATCCCGTCGATATGACCGTCATGGCCGCCCATATTCAATATCTTCAGCTTCTGTCAAAGTTGCATTTCAGTCAGGACAAAAAAGAAAAAGCGCTGAACTGCCTGGAACAGTAACAAATCATTCATCCGTGACAGATGACATTTACAGAGCGAGAGAACTTCAAGTGAAACTGATCTCGAGAGATATTGTCAACTCCGGTCCAGTGAGAAAAGATGCCGCTAGGTAAGAGAGTTGAGCAAAAAGGAACACAGAGTAGAGTAACGTGTTTAATAGCGGAGATGAATAAGGCAAACAAGGAGTTCGACGTGGCATTGAGACTTTACAAGGAGGCTAATCAATTCGACCCAAACAACCCAAAGGTGAGAATAATAATAAAAGATTAGATATTATAGATCGGTGTGGCTATAGCCGAGTGTTTCCTCCTCAAACGAGATCTAACCCAGTGTCAAGACAAATGTATGGATGTCTTGAAAATCGATCGACAGAATGCCGAGTCTCATTTGGTATCTACTCTTACGGTTATAAATCTTCGCTTTAGATGATAGCAGACGTTCAGTATCTTCGAAATGAGTCCGACACTGCCCTTCAAAAGTACAGTGATGTTCTCAATAAGCAACATAGTGAGTTTCTCTGTTACCATCAAATATTTTCAGCCAATTATCATGCACTGGAAAGATTCATAGAATTATGTTGGAGGACGGGGCAATCACCGAAAGCACAGAAGAAATTAGATGAAATGATGTTGGCCAATCCTCGTATAGCCTCAGAGTCGGGTTTTAACTACTGTCGAGGACTACACGAATGGTATTCGGGAGAGATAAACGCCGCTCTACAGGCATTCAATCGGGCGAAGAAGGACGTCATCTGGGGAGATAAAGCCCTATGTAACATCATTGAGATATGTTTGAATCCGGACAATGAAGTCATCGGGGCGGAGACGTTGGAGGAAAGCGGAGAGGCGTCTAGGTACACTCGGTTTGAAGAAAGAGAATGTTCAGTGTCGATGCGGAGAGAGAAGTTGCCACAAAGACGGCAGAAGGATTCTTAGAAGAGCTTCGAAAGAGAGGGCAGGAGCAAAAGTGTGTCCTAATGGAAAATTTCATTCTTGTTCGAGGAGGTGACAAAAACCAGGTCAATCAAGCATTACAGACTATGCTCAACATGATAGGATCCGAGACAGTATGTCTATTCTAATCGCTTAAGAATTTTTAGGGAATTGTGAAGAATGTCGGTGCTGTTTTAGGTTCTGCCCAAGCCTATCTCTATTTGAAACAGACACAAAAAGCGAAACAGGTGTTGAAGAGAGTCTTTGACCATCCGTGGACAGTCAACGAGGCTTATTACCTCGAAAAATGTAGGTCCTAAAGTTCATTCTATTACTTCCAGGCTGGCTTCTCCTCGCCGAAATTTACGTCTCACAAAATAAATCGGAACAGGTAAACAAACTCGTTAGCAGTGTAAGTTGTTCTTCATCGTATCCCATTTGATAGATCCTTCTTCGAAACCAGAGCTGTTGGAGGGCTTATGAGCTACAAGGACAGATGAAGGAAAAAGAGTCTAACAACGTGGAAGCAGCCAATTACTACCAATTAGCATGGGATCATAATAACCGACGAAATCCGGGGATTGGATATAAACTGGCACTCAATTATTTTAAAGGGAGAAAAATATTCGAGTGTCTCGATGTAAGAAATAAAATTAGCAGGAATAGGCATGTTTAGGTTTGTGATAATGTTCTGATAAAGTATCCGAATCACACAAAAATCAAGAAAGATGTCCAGGAGAAGGCCAGACTACAGATACGAGCATGAATACTTTGTTTGTCAGCAATAATATTGTTTAACAAATTGAGTAATAATCTCTTGATATCCATCGTATCCTACGAATAGTTCCTCGTAAAGAGTAGAGAAATCCAAGGGCCAGTTGACTCCTGCCAGAGCATCGAATAGAACATGAATCATTTCTTCTTTATCTTCTAGGATAAAATACTCAAATTCTTTGTTCTGAAAGAAATTTTGTTCCCGTTTCCTATGTCATCTTACTTTCTTCCTCAATATGATCCTCTCTACAGCTAAAATTTCTTTCCCCATCTCATTGTGGAGAAGATCTATTCTATTCGGCTAAAATGACAGGCTGTCAACGAGTATCTTCAAAAACTCACAAATGCTTGCTGGAACTGATACATGTCCCCAGCCTTCCCAGTAAATACATATTCCTCATCCAAGCAATCAGAGGAAAAAAGGGTATTTTTAGAAAAGGAAGAAAGGATAGGCTGGCAACAGACTTCTTTGAATTCCATCTTTATATGAGAGAGGAAATAGGAACAACTGGAGTAGCAGAGGGTCTAACAATTGATTGTGAAATATAGGAGGATATGGTACCTCTAGTATCGTTCTGTTAAGTTTGCCTCCATCTACAGATGTGTATAAAAGATGTATGTCTTTGCAACTCTTGTACAACTCGAGGAAAGGATTCACGGATGATATTATGTCATTAATGACAACTTTATCAATTTTCTGAACAAATAAGGACAAAATAAGGACTACCTTTATTGCTAAGCTTTTATAGAACTGCTCAAGCAGGATTTTCCCAGAGATTCTGATTTCTTTCGATTTCACAATCTTCAAAAAACGAGTGATAAAGATCTCAGGGACGTCGATGAAGTCAATATAATTGACTCCCACTCGCAGTTTATCCAAAGTGAATAATAATGTTTCCAATTCAGTGTCATCTCCATTATGAATCTGAGTTCATCTTTTTAAATTAAGATGAGGCTTACGATTTTGACGAAATCAAATGAGAAACCATATAGATGATCAATATTGGGAACGACCAAGGAAACAGATTTGGTTTTGAATGAATCGTTGTCGTAGACCAAACGACGTTCAACTAGATGGATGGCAATCTGACTGGAGCTCTTTGTTTCGCACGAAAGACCAAAACGACGATCTGGGCGGCGGACTAGATCCTTTTTGATCTTTTCCACATGTTTGTTAAGATATTTACAAGACATTCGAGTATTTAAACGATCGAGAGAGGGAATCTGAATAAAGGATAACAAAAAGAAAAGGAGCTGACCTTGTGAAAGACGGAGGTCAATATATTGGAAGGAACATTTTCAAGAGAAAAACTCTTCTCTACTATCGTTTTCCAGGTGATCCTTTTTAAGCAGCCAAATTTTTCTACATTCATTTGGTGAGAATTCATCGGGTGGCAGAGGTCGACCATCGAATTATTGGCAATCGCGAAATGGTCGCGACGGACCGGACGCCAAAGGACAGATTTTTGAACGAACTGGTTTTCATAGGGGGAGATCAAACTTGCTGAAAAGGCACGAACTTTCAAAAGACTGTTCCTTTTTTTTCTTGGAGCATCTTTACTACTCAAGGAGGAGACATAAAATGACTTAATCACCTGTCCGTCGGCTTTTTATGGCCATCCGCGCAAACAGGTCGACATTGGACAGCACGCGGTCTTCTCGATGTATCGTTTACTGCTAAAAGGGCTTCAACAAATCGTTCAAGTTACGGAAAAAGAAGATGTGGAGTATCTGAAGGGACGGCAGATGACTGATATAAAGGTATGTTGACAGTGGAAGTGTTTACATTGTTGATAGATATTGAACAGTCGAGAGAACAATTTGGCCATCCTTGTTGATAACGACGGGACTATAGCTGCCGTCGGAACTGAGCAGGACGTAGACAACTCCTCTTTTTGATAGATATTACAGGTGGTTTCTGTCCTATCCTCCTCTTCTGTTGAAAAAATCATCGATACAGATGGAGCTGTTGCTCTTCCTGGTTTTGTTGACGGACATTCCCATCCAGTGTTCGCCGGTGATCGAGTTCATGAGTTCGCAATGAAACTTGCGGGGGCCACGTATATGGAAGTACAGGCAGCCGGAGGAGGAATCCATTTCACAACAACTAAAACGAGGGAGACCAGCGAGGAAGAACTGTTGGCTGATTTCCTCGACGTAGCTAGGAACATGTTAAAGAATGGAACCACTACGTTGGAAGCGAAAAGCGGATATGGGTTGGAAACGGAGTCGGAGCTAAAGGTTCGATTGTTGAGAGTATTAATTGTTTAGATGCTTCGAGTACTTGCTGAGGCACCACGACACGTTCCCCTCGAGATATCCGCCACCTTCTGTGGAGCACATGCTATTCCAAAAGTATCACTAACTTATATATAATATTTTTTCAGGACTCGACGGAAGAAAAACAGACGAATTTGATAATCAATACGATAATTCCTCGAATCGTGGAAGAAAAACAGAAAGGAGCGTTGAAGAATACTGAAAATATTGATGTCTTCTGTGAGAAGGGAAATTTTCTAGTCAACAGCACGTACTATATTTCCTTCTCTGAAATGCACAGTTCAGGAAGAAGATCCTCGAAGCTGGTCAGAATGCTGGATTAGCAGCCAACTTTCATGCAGAGGAGTTGAGTTGGATTGGAGGGACGGAAATGGGAGCAGCTATCGGAGTAAGGGTTACTGCATGGTACTTAAAATTTTTAGGCAAGAGCAATGTCCCATCTGGAAGAGATATCAGACGAAGGGATTCAGGCCATGGCGTCAGCTGAAAGTGTAGCTGTTCTCCTTCCCTCGACTGCCTTCATTCTTCGTCTGACTCCTCCGCCCGCAAGGAAATTAATAGAGAACGACGTCATTGTGGCCCTCGGCTCTGATTTCAATCCTAATGCGTACTGTTTTGCCATGCCGATGATCATGCATTTGGGTACCAGAAGAAGATTTTCCAATTCTTTTCAGCCTGTGTCACCATGCGTCTTTCGATGCCCGAAGCACTTGTGGCGGCTACTTTGAATTCGGCCCATTCAATTGGAAGAGGGAAAACACATGGTATAATTATTCAAAAAGCGTTCCCTACAAAGTGGTTTAGATTCTCAGTTTTGACATAAAGTGAACAAGAGTAAAATGATATGTTTGAAAATTGTGTAGTAAAAGTCAATCACCAAATCACCGATCGCTTTTTAGTCATTTCCATAGAGATTTTAAATGAATTTTCTAAATTAGAGATGATTCAAGATTTAGTTTACAGCTTCAGTAGTATTAGATGAATAATGTTTGAATTATAGGAGCCATCACCAGGGGGCGACGAGGAGACATCGTCGTATTGAGGGCCAATTCATGGGAACATATTATCTATAGAATGGCTGCACAGAATACGGTCATCAGCCATGTCGTTAAAAATGGACGAGTTGTATTTGAAAGTTAAAGAAATAAAAAAATTAGAAATCAATCGTTCGACCTTGGTCATTACACAGTTCTTCTTTTTCGTCGATTCATCCATGTCTCAGGCTGTTCGGCCTCTAGTTGCAGCTGCTTTTTCTTATGATTTTGTTCCTTCTTCTGTCAAACGAGACGATAACACTGTTCTCATCATCTGGGGAGCCAGGTAGGACTCCTTTCGCCTTTTTATATTTTAATAGACATGGCAATCGAAACCCAGAGCAGTTCCTAGATGTCAATCACCGAACTTGGGGGTTCGAAGGAACAATGGAATTGACATCCTGGGGAAAAAAACAGGCATACGGATTGGGGAGAGAACTGCGATCATTTGTTGGGAATTTATGTGATTTGAGTATAGACAATGAGAAGACGAAATACTACTCGAGTTCAGCCAGTCGATGTCAAATGACTCTCCAGGTATCGACTTCTTTTTTACTTTAACTTGTTTAGGCTGCTATGGCCGGTTTCCACGACTTGGCTGATGTCCAATCTCTCCAGCGGACTGTTGAATATACAATCGACGACAAACTCCTCCGAACCTACTCTCTTTCGGATTGTTCAAACATCAAAAAAGTCTGGGAACCAATAAACAACGACCGTCTTCCCCAGCTGAAAGAGAAGAAGAAGGAAAAGAAGGAACTGATCGGATACATTACAGAGAATACGAAATGGACAGTCGGTCATCTGGGAATTGTGGCAGACGTGGCTGATAATATCATCGGCATGGATCTCTATTCGACTGAATATCCCGATTGGATGGCTCGACCTACAATTAAAGGATACACAAAGGAACGGCTGAGGAGGGAGATACTCCAATTTGCAGAGATTCATCAATACGCCTGTGCTGACTATGAACCGTGTAGGAAGTTGATGGCTGGAATGTGGCTCGGTCATATTCTGAATCATATCGAGGATGCCATAGAAGGCAGAGGACCTGTGGTTGTCGGATACATCTCGGTCAGTAATTTGTCATGTTGAGTGAATCTTTCATAGCATACGGAGATCACGATGTCCGTAATGAAACAGATGGGAATTCAGAGGGATGAATTAACTACTTCGGCTGGATTCGTCATCGAATTCAGGTAAAGTTCAATAATATGAAGGAACACTTGGAAAGTGACTCTCCAAAGCAGATGGGGGAAAAGCTATAAATTATTTCCAGAATGAAACCTTTTCCTTCCCTTCGACTGCTCAATCATGATCCAAATCCCTTGGAAAATCATGTCATTTATAAGGTGAACTGGCACTTTCTTTTTATGTTCCCAATAGGCTAAATATGGTGTAAAATTGGCAGAGAAAGCGGATAAGGACGGCTTCATTCCATTAAAAGATTTCCTAACTTACATCAGACCCAAAGTATCCCCTCCCATTACCCTTTAATGAGTCTTTTCCAGGTAATTATAGACTGGTCCCGTGCCTGTGGTGAGGATATCTTTGGGTTGTAGAAGTTGCAATAAAGGCGTTCTCCCCCGTTCCACTCTAATTCCAAAAAGATCGTAAAAGTAAGGGAGTAGAGGGTCTTTTTAGGTCAGCCTTCGCCTCTTCATCAAGATACTGGTTTTCGAGAGAGGGGTCCTCTAAGGAAATACATTAGACGATGAAGAGATCTCCCCTGCTAAGCCACACCTGAGACGTTGCTCACCTGCCATTTGACCGAGGTTTGAGCAAGTCACAGGAGTAGCTGTACAAGGGAAAAGATCTAGAGAAAGAGCAAGTCTCCGTGACGACAGAGAAAGAGACGATTGATGACGTCCCTAAAATATTGATCGGCAGGTGACAGCCGAGACATTCGACATTCATGACGACGTCGAAGGGAGAGAGACTGACTGGTCCGAGCAGGCAATTGGAGGGGTGGCGACTGCCTTCTAATTACGTCGGACACACGGTTATTACAAGAGAGACAGAGAGGAAGACCGACGTAATTGCCATGGGAACGAGGGATTACGGTAGAAGTCAGCCGCATATCGGATTCTTGTTTACTCAGCTGACACAAAGAGAATCGGGTGGATGAATGCCGTGTGGCCAACTGGAGACAAAGTCTCAGCCTATCTGGTTACATCTTGATGAAGACAACCAGGTCATTGGATTTCGAGTTACGAGTTTAATTAAATGAGAGAGGAGCAAATGGCCTCATAAACAATTGGAGGGGTTAATGAGAGAGAGAGAAAGAGGGAGGAGGTGAGTACAGGAAATGAATGGGGAAGTCGGTGGCCGCCGCTCGACGCCATTGTTACTGGCTGAAAAGGAGGACATGTTTGCAGTGCAATTACACCTCACGCGAGGACATTTCGCACCTCGACACGGACCGAGGACAGGCCACAGGAGGTCAGATCGAGGGATTGTTTATGAACTAGAGTATAAACAGACCAGAGACGGGAGGGTCTATTCATAACGAGATGCAATAACTGGGACAACAGACGACCACAGAGAGTACACAGCTGCCGGCTGACCTATTCCGCTTTTTTCGTGTTTTGAACTGTTGGAGGAGAAGAAACGAGGAGGCCAGCCAGCAAGCGGCCGGCTGCCCATAATAGCGCGAATGCGATCGATGGGCGGCAAAGATGGAACATTTATTCGAAGAAAGACGTCTAATCGCTGGCGATGTCTTCTTCATTTCAGTTGGCAACTTTCAAACCAATCGAGAAATCAGTGAAGATTTTGAAGAGGATAAATTTTGTTCAATTATTTTAACTGAGAGAAATATAATAAAATAAGAGAACCGTCGAAGAAACCATTGTTTAAAAACATCCTGGTTGTCCTTGATTCCTATCAGCACATAGAAGCTTCAGAACAATTTAGTTGTCCTCGCTGGAAGAACGTTGAAAATGAACCTCTCTAAAATCAATGGCTTTTTATTGAACATGTAATCCTTTTTCAGATGACTGAAATATTTTACTTGTAACATGTTTGCTTCAACCAAAATTAAAACAAATGAAACACTTATAAGAAAGTGAAAAGAATAAGATCCATGCTGTATTCAAACTGTTTCTTTTCTATTGGCATGGGGTTTCCCGTCGATTACACAAAAGTTGTCCAAAAACAGCACGTGATCACTATTTTATCGATATCGTCTTTCCTTCTCCCTCCTAAATGATAGAAAATCAACGAGTTGAGGTAGAGAAGGACCGTCGTCTTTGGTGTCGAGTCATCGTCACTGCCCAGGTTTTCCTCTTCTTTCCTTCATTTCTTCTTTTAGATATATCTCACCATCATAGCTCTCTCTACTGTTCATTATCTTTTCAATCCTTTTCATCTCTCTTCTACTCCTGTTATTATTATTACTGGAGTCATCTGTGGACTATCCTCCATCATCCTCCTTATCCTTTGTATCTATTTTTGTCATCCATCAAAGGAAATTCTCGGTCCTGCTCCTACAACAATTCGTCGAATGACAGCCGCCAGTATCGAAACCGATCCCGCCTTTTACATTGGAGGAACAATGGACTAATATTTATTAATCTATGCTACAGATCACATTTTTCCTTGTATCCACACGCCTTCTTCCAGTCGGTTATTGCCTAGAACTTTAATTTGTTTATATCAAAATAAACAGTTCACTTTTGGCTTGATGAATTCGATAAAGTCTTTGAGGGGAATGAATCCATCCTTATCCGTCCTTCCAGACAACTTGGGTCCATATTTAGCCTGAAAAATGGAAAGAGCATACACAACATACCCTATAGATGACATGTTTGTCGATTGGATCGGGATCGTGGTTGAGTAGGCGGACGGAGGGAGAAGGCCTCTTTCTGAAAGAGAATGAATAGAAGAGAAGGAAGAGGATACCGAAACTCGATGACAAATCCAGCAGAGGTAGTTAGTTCGTCTTTCAGTAGCCCCATTTGTTTCATGGCCGACAGAGTAATCTCCGTGTGCTGTAAAGTTTTTTTTTTGTTCTTTACCTACCGATGCGTAACCTATCACCTGTGGCCCCTTTCCTTTCTCCGCGTCGTCGATACTTTTCAAGATATGAGTTAACCATATGCCACTCATTAACTTCGAACAAGGATCATACTCGGCACAACCATTCTGATGAATCTCAGCGAATTCAAGGATCTCCTTCTTTATCTTGTCCTTTGTATACCCCTTCAACTTCGGCTTATTAATCCAGTCAGGATATTTCGCATTGTAGAGATCAATCTCAATGAGATTATCGGCTAAGTCGGCGACGATTCCGAGATGTTTGAAATCCCACTTCGTCTGTTCTGCCAGGTACTTGATCAACTCTTTCTTTTCCACCTTCTTCTTGGCTAGATTGGGTAGAGTATCCTTGCTGACAGGATCCCAAACTTTTTTGTTGTTCGGGCACTCTTCATCCGACAGAGCATACATTCTAACTATCTTGTCGTCTATTGTGTAAGGTACTGGACTCCAATATTCGTGTTTCTTATGTTCCCAGTCAGCCCAATCGGTCGGTTCATGGAATCCAGCCACAGCTGTTTGGAGGGTCATCTGACATCTATTGGCAGAGCTTGAGTAATATTTGACTTGAGAAGTGTTATAGTTCGTATCAACCAGGCTTCCAACAAAGGAACGAAGCTCCTTACCCAGACCATATGCCTGTCTTTTTCCCCACGACGTCAATTCAGTATTTCCTTCGAATCCCCATGTTCGAGGATTTTCGTCCAAGAACTGTTCCGGGTGTCTATTGCCATGTCTAAAAAGTCAAAAATTAATAATATAAACCACTTTCCGTGTCCCCCAGAGAACGAGAACGGTGTTTTTGTCTATCGTGACGGAAGAAGAAGGAAAATCATGAGCAATGGTCCCGACGATCAGAAGAAGAAGAAGCATTTCTATGTTTCGACGACTGTCTCACTGTTTTTATAATATTGAACGAGAATCAAATTAAGCGAAGTTCAAGGACAGACAGGTTAAATGAGACGGAAGATACACAAGATTTGATTTTTCGGGCACATTTTTATTTATAAAACGAGAATTGATATTTATTCAAAAAACGACGCCCGGCTTATAGCCATAGTCCTTCGTGAGATAGAACTTATCCAACATTCCATTTTTTCCACTTGCATCAATAAAACTGGTTATTAATTGGGACCCGGATGTAACATTGAGGACGGAGAATCCATATTCTCCGAGCATAACCGCAGTATATGGTTGTTGTATCTTCTCTATTGGATCCGTATGGTCGTGGGTTCCCTATTAATTAATTTTTTTTGATTGATGATATTACCGCTGCTCCTGTCAGAATATAAACTGGGGTAGAGGCATTGTGATAATGATTTTTACTCGGCTGTGGATAGACGACAGATTTGGCGACGGGCCAGTTCCTTTCGTATGTATGTTTATGTCCCCAGAAAACAATATCAACACCTCCGGAGTTGAACAAAGGCTCGAGGGCAGGGTAGCCGGGGAAACCATCACGTGTCTACAGCTTCTATAAAAATTCGAGAAATACCATAAGCTCCTCATAGTCTTGACAACCTTTCTTATGTGAATTTGAGCAATACATTGCCCGATGCATGAAAACTATTGTCCAGGTAGCTTTGTTCTACAAGAATATGGTGGAATAAAGATAGAAGAGTACTTTCTTAAAATCGTTTAACAGCCAGTTGTATTGCGTCTGAGCCATGGCTGACTTGTTCATTCCATAATACTCTGTACTAATTCCCACAAAATGAGTATCTCCCAGAGTGAATGACCAGAATTGATTGTCATTGACTATTCCATTCTTCGGCATCGTATACCGATTAATATAATGTGAGAAGTTTTGTGAATCCTCGTGATTTCCAGCTACAACCTGCACAAATTGTAGAAATTGCAAGAAAGAAAGATAAGATACTCACCATCCAGGGCACAAATGCTGTCATATTTTCAATGGAATTCATGAATTTGTCCCCGACAGTTCCATCATTGTCGTCGAGCTGATAGGCAATGTCACCTGACAAATTTTTTGTGTTTTATGTTTAAGATACCTATGTGCACCACCATATCAAAATCTCCTCGTTGAGTTGCTTCGATCAAAGGAACAGTTGAGAAGCCGTCTTTATGTCCAAGGTCTCCATAAACACAGATTCTACACCATCAAATACATTGGAATAAACTAACCTGAGTTGTTTATTCTGATCCAAAGCGACAAAATTGAAGATAGATGAGACGCTCTGGGTAGAGCCAACACGGTAGTCTATCTAGCCTATATAGTTTCAACAGTCTACTTACAGTATCTTTTTCCTGGGACTAGATCAGTCATTGTTGCTCGATAAGTATATCTTGTAACTTGATTTGGTCCGTCGTCGACCCATTCTGAACCCAAATCTTCATCAAAAACTATTTTCTCACCTGTTGTCGTAGCATTTTGTTGGTATACAAGTAGGTTGGACGATGTTCCATAGTTGACGAATGGGAACGAGTCGGTTTTTACTGAAATGTCAACAATAATCTTCATCTTTTACGTTTCTTCATAGTTATCCAGGTGACTGCCATTGTGGTTGGATTTCCCAAGTAGGAAATAATAACTTGTTCTGGTTTCGACTGGACATAGAAAAAGAGCAGGCAAAGCAGGAAGAACATGTTTCTTTCTGGCTGCTTCCCTTACATCATATTCGAGATAAGGCGCTTGATAAAAGCTCCTTGAAAAAGCAGTATATCAGGTCAAATAATTGTTTCCATCTCATTTGAAATAAGATGTTTATAGAGAGATCTAATCCGTCGTTTATATGGAAGATGAGAAAGTAAACATATTCTGCATCGTCTTTCAGTCGGATGTGTGGTGTATGGCTACTCTCCGACGATTGTTCATACTTCATTCGATCACGAGTAGTAGTTAATCGGGAGAAGTGGGGGGTGAGCCAGAAATATCTCATCGAAATCCGAGTCTTTATTTTTCTTTTGGCTCATCCTCATCTATTGTTGATGATTTACAGTATTCGAAAGGGAGGGATAGATGTTTTCCGTCGGCCGAAAGATTTATTGCTCTCCTTCCAGGAAGTTTTTCTGTCTCGTACGTGTCAATGTCAAATCCAGGTTTCTTCCTCGACATCTGTCCACTCTTCCTCCTTTTCTAACCACGTGGGCCTAATCCTTGCTTTTTCCTATTGATTCTAAATGTAATCTATCCTCTTTTTCTTCAGTAGTTTCCAAGTCGTTCTCACGTCCGGAAGTGGCCCATTCCCTTCTCATCCGGAGACCTCTGGTTGTGTCGTTTATCGTCATCGGGCGTGGCGGCCAGCGACGCGGCTAAGCTCCGCCTATTGTGGAGAAGATCGTCTGTCTTTTTGGAAGATGTACGACAACAAATTGGAGACATCCGACGGCGAGTATGAGCTGACTGATATCGAAATCCAACAACTGAAGGTACGTATTCCATGAAGCCCTTTCCTTTCCCTTTTTCTTTTCCCTCGATGAAAGGTTAAGGTCATCTCGGCTTGTTTCCCATAATCTCTAAAAAAATCTTTTTATTATTTTCTTTTATTAAGCCTTTTCACTACATAATGTTGAAAAGAGTCTAATTAGTGACGTAGTATAGAAGTATATAGATGGAGGGTAAACTCTGAAACTGAAGATGGAGACTTCGTATTTCAGTCTATCTTTGTTCACTTTCCGGTCTGTTTTCTGATCCCTTTTCACTTCATTTTACCCGATGAAAAACAACTTTTCAGGAACATAACCAAAGGAAGGTAAAGAAGGTCGTCGCTCTGGTAGCTATCTGTTTGACCCTGCTCTCCCTTGGTCTCGTAGCCCTTTCCCTTGCTCTTGGAAAGAAAATCGACCTAATGGGTTCGTTCTATGATGATTTTATGCGGGAAAGGAGAGACCAAATGACACGTATTTACCCCGTTTACTACAAGGTCCTAAATCCCCGATATTTTACTGCTCAATTACTGCGGTCCAGTAGACGAGAGAGAAAGACAACTGTCTTGTCGCCATTAGTCACTCGATCTGTCACCAAGCCTTTTTATAAGACTAGTTCATGTTTTCTTTCACTTCCTTATTGTACTCCGGGGACACATTTGAAGGACTTGACACAATCAACCACATTTTGACTCCATTTATTGCGACCTACGTCACGATTGAAGATCCTCACATGGGATCGAGCAAAAGAAAGGGTCATTTGAAAAGAAACGAGGGAACATTTGACGGGATAAATCATATGGTTTTTAGTCGAGGAGACGATGAAAAAACAAGCTGCTGTTGAATATATTCGAACTGGAATCAATATAACGGAGAATAGATGAAGAATGGAGAAGAAGATTGGCCACTTCGACGGGTTGTTTCGGGACATTCGATTGCATTTTCGGCAACGAAGAAATATCTTTATTTGTGCTCTCTTTCTCTTAAATAAGTTATTTTCTATAGTTTAAAAAATGAGCAATTTGGGGAAAAAGGATCAACCGTTTAGATTCACGTATGCGTACTAGCCTAGAAGTGTTGATATTCTTGGATCTATTACCCGAGTCGACTACTTCCCTACGTGACTAAAAATATCTACAAAGAAGAAAAAATACACGGGGAGGAGGAGAGAGAAATCACAGTTGAACAGGCAAAGTGAAGCGATATTTGGGGGAAAGGAAGAACCGGTGAAGAAAGTCGGCCAGTCGACGGCCAACAATACGGTCAAAAGGGACCGTTTGTACTGTCTTCGAATTGAGCACCTAATGAACCGTATTGGAGACCCGGAACAGAAGCCGAAAGAAAGATAATTACAATGAGACATCTAGGGACTAAAACCTAAATAGAAGGGATATTTACAAGGGCTATCCTTTGACTGGCTGGGTCAATGACCCACTACCGAGGGAACCAAATGAGTCGTCACCGCCTATTCTAAATCTGTTTGATCTTTCTTCAAAAACTATCTTACTTCATCATGGTGTCTGTCCTTGACCGTGGTCTCCCTCCGATTTCCTCATCTTCTTCATTCCCCTTATTCATTTCCATTTGTTTATAACATCGATTACATGCCCTCAACAGAACACCTTTTCCCTGATAGGGCTCATGGTAGTTATGGCGAGAACACATTTCGCAGACGGCCTTTCCACACTTCCTATACGCATCATCAATTAGGTAATTCTCATTTCCTACCGACAATGATGTTCTCTATCTTCCGTTCGATAACTATTTCGCTTGAATTCAACCCGACAGAGGGCACAATTCTGGGATCTGATAGACCATCCCGGTCCATCTGTACAGGAGACTTCATTGAGATCGACCACTGACGTATCGGTGCCTATACTCATATTGTCGGGTTCCGATTCGTCTCCAGATATGACCCTGTATCTGTTTCCCGAAGAAGCTGTCGTCCTCTCTGAGAAACTTCGATGTCTTTTTAAGTCATCTATCGTCCCTTTCATCTTGTCAATCTCTAAATCTTTCTCTTGCTAAAATCATTTTTAGTCTGATGATTATCCTACCTTAATTCTTCTGGCCACTTCTTGTTGTGGATCATAAAATTTGATCATACCATCGTAGTCGACCATGTCCTTCACATTTTGTTTTCTGTCTCGTACCGAGCGACTGTATCCGTCCCTCTTCAGGCACATCGATTCTGTCAGAATATTTGACGAATCATTCGGATGAATACTAGAATCCGCCAGCGGTCCATTCTGTTCCGAATGAGCTGCCATCAGACTACTTGCTTGCATAGACTCCGATATTACGAGGGAATTGATGCTGTCGGAGCTCTTGCTCTTCTGCATATTGGCCATTTCTTTCAGTGGTGTTGATGCGGCTGATCGAGGAAAGGGAGGTGAGGACACAACGATTGTCTGATTCTTCAGGCTTTCCGTATAGTAGAATTCTTTCCAAACATCTAAAAACTGCACTCCGGGATTGACATTTATCCGTCCAGCAGTGTTTCCTGGGTCGTAGGATTGATTTACAACCTAGATATTCCATTAATGGCTGATGACACAACTGACCTCCTCATTATGATTTCCAAGGAATTGCCAGATGGAGACGGGTTTCTTCTCTCTATTCTCTCCTTTTTGATTTTTTATCGAATCTGACACTGAGTTGAATAAAAAGTTCCCGAACATTCCCGAGTAGACATGCTGGGCCAATTTGATCTGAAAGAAGTTTCTTCCTTCCATAAACTCACAATATATTGTCTATTGAATTCAAAAGCCGTTGGATTCTGTTTCCATGCCTGCCAGACGGCATCGAGGAATTGAAGGAACACAGGACATCGTTCGTTCGTGTCACTGCCATAGACCCCAGTTCTGTCGGCGAATTTGTGTCCGAATTCAATCCACTCCCTCCGGATCAATAGTTCGAATCCCTGAAAAAAGATTCTCCTGTTCCTTTCTCTGCCTACTTTCAGTGTCCGATAACGGTCGTCAATAAAAAGCTTAGCCAACGAAACGATTTGAGTCGTTCGGTCCCAGCCATCGGAACAATGAACGAGAATAGAGGTGCCTTTCATTATCCAATCAACACATTCATTACTCGCGGATATTAAGAGACCCAAATGTTGTAGCCATTGAGTCTGGCTCACGGACTAAATAACTTTATTTATATATAAACAGAACTACCTGAAGATAAGTGTTTTGATCATGGCATTCAGCAGAAAGGACTGTTCTCAACTGGCTGAAAGCATATCGCACAGTATGAATGTTCGGAAGACCAAGAAAGAATTGCTTGGCATTACCGTAATTTTCTAAAAATGAATAGATACAGGAGAGGAACTTACCAGGATTCTCAAACCCGCCTCCTTTTGCTCGATTAGCCCAGGCGGCTGGGTAAGACCTCGCGTCGAAGATGACATTTTCCGGGAAATCTTTGTCGTTTCCTTCCTTGTAATATCTCCTGCTAAATTCATTGACAGAATGGAGAATCTTCTCGTCTTTGATCTCTCTCCATGCCAAAAATCCAGTCTTCGGTTGACTGCTTCGAAGCAATACAGCTTTCTAAACAAAAAGGGACACTAAAGGGTCGCTTCCTTCCCTTACCGTTTCCTTATAAACATAAACAATAACAGGTATCCGTCCCAATGCTCTGTAGTTTTTTACTTCCTTTATATCCTCCTTTTCCATCCATTTTGGGACGACAATTCGACTCGGATATGTTTCGATCAGACTAAAATGGATGAATGAATAAAGGGTTATCTACCTGTGATCCTTGTTTTCGTCGCTGATTTTAAAATAGTCCGGATCATACTCGAGTAGGTCCCATTCCTCTTTACATGTGTCTCTATCCTCTTCCGTTACCAGCCAGCTTGGATTCTCCTTGGTTATAGCATTGGCGAATTCCCAGGCGAACGCCTCATCCGCACTCGTCCTCGATGTACATTTCATCAGTCGCTTATGCCAGTGGATAGCTAACTCATTTGTCATTGCAGATAATCTAGGAAAAAGTGAAAAAAGAGGAGAAGGGACTAACCGATAGGATTTACCATCTTTGCAGACAATGGAGATTTGAACAGGATCGGCAAAGTTGACATATTCGATAGACATCAGGGAAATGACTCGGACTAACTGGTCTTGGAGAGAAAGAATACATAACTATAGAAGTGATTATTCTCTAGGAAAAAAAACTTACTCGGAAGTTGGTGAGAACGATTCGACAGTCGACGAAGTCAGCAGTCTCTTCCGTCTTCTCTCCAGCTATCAAGGCGATAGGAAGTGGAGTGACGGATTCCCGACTAGAATTATCCGACAGGTCCGGCTGAAACATGGCCGATTGAATCAGTTTCCATGGAAATGGAGTTTAGTCCCCTCGAGAAAGAAGACATACAGCTGTTGCCTCTCTGTTTACTGATAAACAAAAGGATGTAGCGATAAGACTAGAACCAGCTGATAGTCTATTACAAAAGTTACGAGAAACACACGTGAAGGTTGACCCGTGTATCAAGGCCTTTTCCATCGACTGATTATATCTTTCCTTACCTCTTCTTGATTAGTTACCTCTTCATTTGGATGGGGATTCGTCGTGTCCCCGTTCAGTTGGATATATGAATATCCAACAACACAGCCGGCTGAGCCTGAAAGAATTGTGTAAATTGATGGAAAGAAACAGCTAGACAATCAAAAACAAAGGCAGCTGCTGTCCGCTATGAAACCCACCGAAACTATTATGGTTGGTAGCTCCCTCGTCTGGACTCTGGATAGAAATGGACGCTGTCACCTCGCGAGTCATCTGAAATTGCCAACTGATTATGAGACAGGTGAAATCTTCTGAAGAAATGTATAGAACGTAACAAAAAAGTTGACTGATAAGTAAAAGCTGAGCATGGAAAGAAAGGAAAGATAACGACCATGTGCAGGAGACGGAATAGTCAACGAAAAATGATATCATTCCTTTCATTGACAATTAAGGACAAAAAAAATTAAAAAAATACTCAAACAGAGATGATTTCTAAAAAAAACGTCATAAACGACAAGCAATTAGAAAAGAGATATAAGAAATAAAGAGGAAAACGAAAACCCACCTTAGAACTCGGACACAGAGAAGTGTCCTTCGAAGCGAGTGGAACAGACGACGCTTTGTCTTCGGGTAAATTGATTGACACTTCAATGATAGGGGTTGTGGTTTCTGAAAATAACAAGGTGGGTAATTGGAGAAGAAGAAAAGAAGAAGGAGGGATAAACAGAAGGATGAAGGAGAAAAAAAACAAGTAAAGATTATATTATAATAGAAAAAAAGTAATACCAACTATTCAAATGAGTTGAAAAAACAGTCTTAGGAAAGGATTCATGTCACTCACTATTATGAAATAGTTACTCATATGATGATCGAAAGAGGAAAGAGACAGTCAACACCATATTATCGTAGACGGGTTCAAAGTATCAAAGAATTCGCCGAGACAAGTATAAAAAACAGAAGACATACTGTCCAGAAGCGGAAAATAAAGGAGGGGCATAATATAATGAGAAAAGTTCGATAAAAAAGCAGAAAAAACAAAGAAAATCAATGAGTTCGCTTGTAAAAGGGAAAAGAAGCGAGGAAAATATAGCAATAACGTGAATCTAGCACGACTGTTTGTGAATGTTGCACCGCGGAAGTGCGCGAAACCGGACGAAGAGGCTATGATGTGGACCTTCTAGCACCTTCTCTCCCATCGGAGGATAATATTCAAATAAAAAGAACAAGAAAAAAGAGAAAGGAGGTGAAGGAAACAAACAAATGAAGAGAGAGAGAGGCTAGCCCGTAATCAGCTGTCTGCTTGAGAACGTTCGGCCTTTCAGTCGATCAATACCGCGTGCTATGGCTGATGTCTGCGTCTCTGACCCTCCTACTTCTCTCTTCG
The DNA here is from genome assembly GCA_932521415.1 of Oscheius sp. DF5120. Classification (NCBI taxonomy): domain Eukaryota; kingdom Metazoa; phylum Nematoda; class Chromadorea; order Rhabditida; family Rhabditidae; genus Oscheius; species Oscheius sp. DF5120. The sequence goes on from OW051463.1 coordinate 4,221,307, forward strand.
CCCCATCCTATTTCTTTCTTCGTAAACGAAATATCACATCAGGCGAATTCAAAGCTGTTTCTAAATGCTTCGAGAAGAAAACAAATAGCTTCACTGATTTTCGATTTGTCTTTAGATTATTTGATTGATTGGACGGAAAAAATATTCAAAGAATGCAAAAGGTATCTGTATCACGCGATGGAATGTTCCTAAAAACAGACGATTGGAGTCCATTAATAGTCATAAAATAGTCATATTTGGAACGGTAGAGAGAGGGCTGAATAGCGGGAGAAACGTATGTTTATAGTGAGGTAGCTGCGAACAAACAAAAGTATAGAACCATCACCATAAACGGATTATTGAGACTGAAGGTTATTTGAGTCGACATTGAGGGGACAGAGATCTCTACTTCTAATTGCGACTAATGAGCATGTTTGTGACGCTGTTCTTGACTATAAACAGCTTTGTCCGGAGGGACATATACCGCTTAATAGAGTTCTTTCGAAGGGAACGAGACTACCTTCTTAGTGCGAAAGGGGCCTTTTCAGCCTTTTCTACGTATGCGAGTGCCCATTCAGGATGCTTTAAATCATTCAAAAAAGCTATAGCCGAATTATTAAGCAGAATAAGAAACCCATAAGAGTGAAAAGGCGATTGAGTCAGAAAAATAACTAATAGATTCAAATATAGATGGGGAGGGGAGTCTTAGAAAAGGAATACGACGTATTTGAACAGCGCTGCCTTCACATTGCGAAATCGCCGATATAAACCTTCATGTATTTGGTCTTTTGATCCTGTCCCTCTTTTTGGGTTCCAACAGAATGTGTCCTTATCTCCTTGGAAAGGGAATCTCATCATTTTCAGACCCAAATGATACAGGTCCTGTTGTATTTTATCTTCAATACTCTCGGATTTTTCTTCTTTCTTTTCGTTTGGAAACGAATTCCGAAGGTCCGTTTTGATCGACTCCTGAAACGACTTTTTGTGAGTTTCCATTTGAAGGAATAACAAACAATTGTCGTCGATTAATCCCTAAAATAACTATTTTGAACATTTCAGCCGAAACCGTTCGATTATACAACGATTCCTGGTTTGAAGTTGGAAGTCAGTTCCGCCGAAGAAATTCCTCCATATAGTATCGAACCAGGTCAAGATCTCTCCCTCGTTTCCTCCATTCCCGGTCATTTGACAAATATCAAAAGGTAGCATCCTTTAAAGAAACGACAATAATCATAGATTTCCTCACCACCGTCAGTTCTTAGAGTATTTGAATCTAGTTTACGGTCCTTTGAATTCCTTTTATTGGGGACCACGATATGTTGTCTCAGTCGCATCGGAGGAGCTGGTCAACGAGTTGAAAAAGTATCAGAATAGCTTAGGTAAACAGCTCTTCTTTTATTTATACCTCATTCAGTCGCTGCCTGCCCCATCGCTTTTGGAAGTATTTTGAATGGGGATGATCATTTCTGGAGTCAAAAGTCGAACAATTCTATCATTATTGAAGGACCTTCGACGACTAATCGATTATATTCAAAAGTATTTCTAGAGTTACATCAAAGAGAAAGTATATAGTTGATAGAAAAGAAGCAAAACAAGATCTTTCTGGGAGGACCAACTGTAAATGAAGAAGAGGATATCGATGTAATAGAGGCCATCAGGTAGGATATTGTCCCCCACCAAAATAAAGAAATTTTTCAGACAAGTTCCTCTAGCCTTCCGTGAGGATATTGTCAGTTCCAAGTCCATCCGTGAGACCCTTTCTCGTCCATTGACCATTGCCTTCAACAAGGAAATTGATCTCGATGCCCATCCAATCCCAAATTTCGTTCGTTCTCCATCAACTATTTGAATATTTTTGAGGTTCCCATAATCATCCATACGGGTGGATTAGTTCAAAAATGGAAGACGGACGAGATCTGGGAGAAGTTCTATAGCACATTAAGCTGGATTCCGGGTGTAGATCTACTGAAAACAATGGAACGAGATATAGAGTTGAAAGTAAGAAGAGAAACTACAAAACGGGTTAAATAAATATATATTTCTTTTATCACATTTGACGGAAAGGAAGGGTTACCATTTTGGTAGCTGTTCTCTAAAAGAAAAAGGATGTACAGAGTAAGGAAATACCTTGAATTGTTCTGGATTGCCAGTGAGGGATTCGACCCATGTCAAAAGCGTCCGAGTGATAGAAGCGTAACTCGTAAAATCGACCTGTTGGCTGAAGGATTCGAAACAATCATCGAGGAGAACTTGGAGCTGAATAGCAGATTTTTTATCTATTTTTTTCTTCCCTTACCATTCTTGCTTGATTCGATACGGAAGAAAGAGAAGGAGTTTCTGCAGCCATCGTATCATATTGACTAGAAATCATTTCCAACGCAGCCAATTGTTGTTTCAATTTTTGTATTTCATTTTCTCCGTCTTCTGCTTCTTTTTGCAGTTGTTGCATGTATTCACATGCTCTGAATTTAAATTACTCGTCGAAAAAATCGGATTTTTATTACCTGAACAAAATGGATGCATTTGTGGTTTTACAGCCCATTGCTGATGGTGTTTGGGGTATCAATTCTTTCAAATCATTATACCCATTCTGAACGAGATTAGTTTTCACAAAAACACCATGTGACATACGTTGATAGCCTCTCTTCTTTGCCTTTCACAACGTAAATGTGTTTGTTTCTTGCGATCATTGTATACACTTTCTGATCCGGTCGGACTCATCTCCGACATATCGTCCATAGTGCTAGAGCTTCTCCGAACCATTCTAGAAATGTAAATGATAATAAATGAAGAAAAAAAGATAGTCATATGACAAGCACGTTTAGAAGTACGAGATGTACGCAAAAGTTCGTCTTGTATCTAATTCTTCGCTTTCCTACTTCCTGGGACGCGTCATTTATTAATTTCAATATCGGCTATCCATTTTCACTATAACTTTATCTTGTTCTGTCTAAATATAGAATTATTGAATATTAAATAGTAAATAGTAAATAACTTTGGAATGGACAGTATTGTTAAAGAATTGGTAATTTTATCGGCTAATCCAATAAGGAAAACTCTTCTTTTATCTCATACTTTTATCGTTCCTTTGATGATAACATCATTTCAGGAAATATGGCTAATATCGCTTTTCAAAGAATCCAAAGAGAATGTAAAGAAGTCGTTACAAATAAGGAAATTCAAGAGACCGGAATAATGATTGAGATTCTCAATGAAACACTTACTGAAATAAAGGTAATTTTTAGACTTTTTGTTACTTAATAATTGATTTAGGGAACCATACGGGGTCCACCTGAAACTCCTTATGAAGGTGGAACATTTGATTTATCAATCAAGATTCCTGATTCGTATCCATTCACTCCACCTAAGGTTCAGTTTTTATTTGTTTCATAATATTAAAATATTTTAGGTAAAATTCATAACGAGGATTTGGCATCCTAATGTTAGCTCGCAAACTGGACTTATCTGCTTAGATATTCTCGACAAGCAATGGTATATTATATTATTTTTCTCTTTTTTGTTTTATTTTTATTCTCTTTACAGGGCAGCCTCATTAACCCTTCGTACGGTTCTACTCTCTGTTCAATCTTTGATGCAAACGCCGGAACCTTCTGATCCACAAGACGCAGTTGTAGCTAAGCAATATATGAGCAATTTGCCACTTTATAAGGTTCATTTCACAAAATTGTTATTTTTTACTTTAGGATACTGCTGCGTTTTGGACATGGCGGTATGCACATGGAATTAAATTACCACGACAAGATTATAAGGATAAAGTTGAAAAGCTTCGTGATATGGGTGTACCAGAGGTGCGTATCTTTTTCTTATTCACATTTTTTATAGGAAGAAGCAATTTCTGTTCTGTCTAATACCGATTGGGATCTTTCTAAAGCTACTGAGAATATCTTCTCTTGAAGTATCGGTACACCATCCTACTGTAGTTTCAACAGTATTTGTACGATTAAGTCAAATTTGTTTATCCCACTGATAAGCACAATACCGGTAAGCATATCTGATTTACTATTCAACTGTTTACAATTTACTGCTCAATATTGTACTAGCAGTAGTATTTTCTTACCTAATTTTTTTTATTTGTGGTGTAATTCTTTTTTATAAATAAAATGTAAAGCCTCTGTTGTCACATTTTATATGTTGTTCGCAGCATTTTTACCGGTTAATTAATTTTTTCACATATCTGAAAAAAGAATGCCGAATGATAAACTTATACCTGCGGAAACTGAGAAAAAGTTGAAACCTTGTTGTGCATGTCCGGAGACCAAAAAAGTTAGTTTTATTGCTATTATTCATTATTGTTTAGGTAAGAGATCAATGTATAATTGAGAACGGCGAAGAAAACTGCGGTAAATTGATAGAAGCTCACAAAGAATGTATGAGAGCAGCTGGTTTTAACATTTAGTATTTCGATAAGATTTTTTGTTTCGTTAGGTTCGTTGAGCTTTAATTATTTTTTTAAAATAAATTTCTATACCAACGAGTTTTAAAAAAATTATATGTGAGAGATCTCTTATGATTATTGCAAAATTATTTTCGGATAGTTATGCAGTATTTAAGATGACTGCAGCATCAGATCGAGTAATATTGGAGGTTCATCTCCTGAATCAGGAGATTCTCAGATTAGACACAATGACAAAGCAAAGAATTACTTCGATTAGGTTTTTGTATAGTATTTATAGTAATTTGATTTTAGTCGATCGATAAATGATGAGCGCAGCCTTCTTGATGAAACTAAAGAAATAAAAACACTTCTATCTTCACTTAGGAATAAAATTGAAGCAATTTCATCACTAGTTCCAAGAGTCTGTTTTTATATTAGCTTAAAAAGCTTTAGCTTCCATCTCGTTCTGAACAACTGAAATTAAATAGTGAAATAGAAAGACATACTAAAGAATTGGAAGAAAATACAAAGCAGATGCGAATGGCAACAGTTGTTGCTCGAAAAAGAATATGTAGATTTTTTTGCTTAGGTAAGATACTATTTTTTCAGCTGATTTCGCTCGTACTAACTTGTTGAGTGAGAACTTCGATCGGAAGCTGGAAGAAACTAATCAAACAACGATTAAAGAAAATGCAACAAAGGTTTGTTGTATAAGCTATTAGAATTTCAGTTTTTAGACTACCGATAAACTTTCGGATCTAGTATCCAGAATGGCGCAGCAAGTAACTCACAGCGAACAAACCATGGATAGTCTTGTTCATTCAAGTACTGTGTTATCACAAACACATAACGAGTATGAATCACAAGCATCCCATATACAAGTTTGTGGATTTTAATAATATGAGTCTATTTATTGCAGACTGGCAATAAACTTCTTTCAAAATATGAACGACGTGAGCTTACAGATAAAATTCTCATAACTATCGCAATGATATGCTATTTACTAGTCATATATTACATACTTCAAAAGCGGGTACTCTCTAAGCTTTGGATCTTTTAAGAATTTTATCGGGGAGGGGGGTTTGTAATATAAATATATATAACTTAAATAATTTATTTTACATTTTCATTTCCGTATACAATTACTGGCTTTGTAACCATGTATATCTTCAATATACACTTTTATTTTACTATTTGTTGATGGATGATACAAAACAAAAGAATACAGCTGATTTTCTTATGGAACTATCTGATCTCCTTCGTCAAGGAAAAGAAGACGTTTGTTTTTTGTTATATAACTTTTTTTAAGGATGCTAAAAGGCTATTGACTCGTGTTGAAGGTTTATTAACTGCAAAAGATAGTTCCCAAAGAAGTACTGAACACTTTGCAGCTGTTGGTGGTTGTCTTTCAATTCTCCAATACGCTATCAATATGAATTCATCCGCAGCAGATAGTCCAGATGAAGTAAGTATCTTCATTATATAATTATGTTTAGTTGGGTTGGACTCCACTTATTATTGCTAGCTCTGCCGGTAGAATACCGATTGTCAAATATCTTCTTTCTCTTTCGGAAGTTGATATCAATAAGAAAACGAAAAATGGGCAGACAGCTCTCCATTACGCTGCCAGTAAATATCATAAGGAGGTTGGTGTTTTTTATACTTCATAGATTTTAGATTGTTTACTTATTATTGGAAAGTGGAGCTGACGTCAATGCAGCTGATCGGCATGGTCATACTCCTCTTCATAGGGCCGCCAGTCAAGGGCATGAACAGGTTTGTAATTGATTAACTATTATATCTTAATTGTAGGTTGTATACTTACTATTGAAACAGCCGAAGATTCATCTAAACGTTAGAGACAGTGAAGGAAATACACCTCTGTATGCATAATTTACTATTTTATTATTTTAGTTTCCTGGCATGTGAAGAAGATCGAGAGGATATAGCCATTTCGTTAGTTTCCAATGGTGCTTTGCTTGAAACAGAAAATAAGGTATTACCATTAGTTTAGTCGTAGCTGATTTTTAGGAAGGCAAAAAGCCTTTGGATGTAGTGAAGACAACAGCATTGCGTATGAAGTTGAAAAAAGCTGAGGAACGTGCTAACGTCATGGAAAATTGATCCGGTTCAAGTTATTTGTTGTACACTTCTTTTTCATCATTATAAATTACTAGTGCTTTTATAAGAATTTCATCAGAAAAAACGACAATTTGGAAAAGTTAAATATTTCCTTTATACCCCCCCTGAGCATAAAAACGACGATCCGTGAAGCGAGTAAAAAAGCTGAAGAACGTGTCACAAGACAAGTAGAAGAAATTGGCAAAATTCATAAAAACAGCACAATTGCATCTTTTTCAGTTTTGGCCGCCTGTTTGGAAATATTAGGAGGAAATTTGGTGAACTGAGGTATGTGTGCATATATTACCGAAAATTTTTTCGTTGATAATAATATTTTTTCCAACTTTACTAAAAGTTTAAATTTTAAAAGGATGATATGATGAAATATCCCATTATTAGCTACAAATAAAAGCCCTATGAAGGGAAGGTTCGAGCGGATGAAAAATTTCCAGCAAAAAATCTGTTTCGCTTCCTTATCTGGTATTGTTTTTTCGTCATATATTTTAACTTGAGACTTAAAAATGTTTAAATTTTGAATTAAATATGATGTCTATAGGAAGTTTAAAAGTAATTTCCGCGCTACTTTAAGAGAAAAGGAGGCTGTTTCAGGCTAGTCGAGCATAACGATGTATACACAATAATATAAAACAAAAACAATCGTTTGTTAACTTAAAGAAAAATGCAACATACGATGAAAAAAGAAAGAACATACTGATGACCGAAAGGAATAGATTTTTTAATAACATCGTTCCAACCAGCCGAAGAATCGGTACAAATCTCGTTAACTATCATTCAATTGGCTGAAATTTTTTTTTGAAAAACGACTCCTTCTCAAGACTGGTGTGCTTTTCCTTGAAGATGTCATTAACAAGCCACAAGTTCAATTGCTGACGTATGGTTTCTCGGATGTCCCTCAAGTACAAGATCTGAATATTTCATTTTTTTTTCAATCCTTTTAGTCTGTAGATTTTCATTTCTTCTATTTTTCAGATGAAATGATGTTTTGTTTCATGATTCTTTAGCATTCACCATTTTTTATTATGTTAACTTTTTGTTTTACTCCACTAAAAGCATCGTTGCGGAAGAATGATCATTCATAATAGAGAGGATGTTCAGTCCCAATGTTTTGTGAGGACTACATGAAAGCCGCAGTGAAGTGGAGCATACTTGTTTGATGTCAGCTAAAAGATATCCTAAGCAGTATAACACAACAGGAGGCTTCCAATTTTCATCAATCCGATTAGAATTGGGTAATAAGATAAGCTATGGGATGACCACGTTCCCTGTATGAGTAACTAATTTCTCGCGTCGTGACCTCAAAGGGGGCGTGGTCAGAGTAGACTCCGAGGAGAAGAGGAAGGGCGGGATCTCGACACTGCCACCCAAAGTCATCTAGAGGTGTCGTCATGCTTCCTATTTTTATATTCTATCTATTTTGTATAGATTACGGTAATTTTTTTCTATATATTTTCGTGGTTAGCTCTGTCTATTAAACTTATTCTCCGTAGGTGAGCCTAGGAGACATTACTAATAGCATTCAAACATACTTCTCCTTTTCAATGAGTGAATTTGATCTTTTAAAATTCACTCATTGAAAAGTCCAGTTAGCAGGTGTTTCTTTTCCGGATTATTGTAATCTGATAGTGAGATTATGGTATAGAGGTCCCGACAGCGGTCTTGTTTATCTCGGAATTAAGCTTCTGTTGACCGTGCCGCTGCGGGTCGATCATTTCCTGACAGTTACCCTTTCGATTTTTGGAAAGGATAGAAGCAACCTCATCCGGGTAATCTCCCCTGACTGTCTTCTCGAGTGTTTAGACCCTTCCTTCCAGTGTAAACAATGCTCATTGTGTCGTTATTTTGACTAGCCAGACGGGATGTAATTATCCCTTTCCACTAGGTGTGAAAAAGCAACCTCGAGTACATATAACGGGCTAGGTTCTATTCAGAATGAGTGATATTCCCAGGAGACGAAGGGGAGATGGACCACGACAAACAGATAATAGACATACGGAGGATGGGAGGGGACCCCAATTGGAACACCTTAAGCAAATAAAAAGAAAAGCTCTTTTTCTTTCCTCATATCCATCTCCCTCAAGGAAATGTGTATCCGTAATAATATACCTCCATAGCATATTTCCAATCTCATCAGGTCCTATTTTGACTGAAATTCAAAAGAAACAAGTGTCGAGTTGATTGAAATGTCTACAGTGAACATATATAGTGTGAAATGACTCGGTCGTTTGGGAACACATGCATAAATCAAAACTAAGGGCAATTATCTTGGCGAACTCGGCGGAAACCCAGAAGGCAGTCATCTCCAGGGTGACAACTACCTCTAGGGAGGGTCGGCGGCTGCTTTCACAACTCGTCAACACGGTTGACGCGCCCATTTGCATTTTGATTGGTCACCACTTATGGCAGATAGGAAGTTGGCCGGAACGAAGTGGACATACGAGGCCAATTGAGCCCGGATGGGATGGAATAGAAGCATAAACAAAGACAAATAAAGACTAATTTCCGAATTTATAGGCACTACCGTCTCTCAAGAAGTATTGTCGTGTCTGCGACAAGAGAGGGCCTCTGTTGAGAATCCAGCACAGAACATAGTCACCGTATATTCTCAACAACCAGCATATCTTCATTGTAAGACTCTACATGGGACTAGTCAGCAGGTAGGATCCCTATTCCTTCCAGATGTATGAGTCAGCCGGCCAAGACAAAAAAAGCTGACCTAAACGGCAGTCTCCTTATGCAATTAGAGAGCCCTCGTGGGGATTGTCTCTACCTCTCGGCACCTGTCAATTAATTATGCTAATTAGGGAGAAAGACTCCGTTGAACAGGAGCAGTCAGCCGATTGTCGGCTTCGAATACTTCTGTCATGCGCGAAAATTTGATCCGTTTCAGGTGGCGTGGACAAGAGCCTCCGACCAGGCTCTATTGACAGCCGGAACGCAGTCGTTCACCTCGGATCCGAGGTTTCAAGTCTCAAAAAAGACGGACGAGGATTGGATACTCATTATCAGGTTCGAGGGGGGATGGCCAACCTGTCGTATCTCATTAGCATACATGATTCATAAGTGGGCGAGCTGCCAAATGGCGCATCTAACATGGAACCAAACAATGACCGTAACATAACACTCCCATTCGCTCATTCACACACCATACGCATCGGGACACTTGGCCAAGGGCATCTGCTGCTTGACTTTTCGTAGACAATAGACTCGTTTATTGAGGGATAAAAAAGGGGAAATTGAACTTTTTGGGTGAACTGAGAAATTGTTCCGCGCGATTTGCGTACCCCTGGATGCAATCAGAGACTCTCGGCCAATGGGATTACCTCAGAAGTCTCTTCAACCAATTTCGGGACTACTTCTGAAAACTTCTTGATAGGAATAAGTAAAAGAATCTTCCAGACGAACTGATGTCACGGACAGTGGCTGCTATCTTTGTGAAGTGAATACCGAACCATTGAGCAGTGTTTATGCAGTATATCTCGACGTCCAACCAGCTCCAACCCCTTCTCTTCTTAACGCTAGTAAAATAATAAGTGTTTGACATTTCGTTCAGAGAAAACAGCCCGATTGATGGCCAATATGAATGGCGACGAAGTCCTCCTCAATTGTACCGTTTCTTTGGGAGATTCTGGAGAAGATGAAATTGTGTGGACACGTAACGGAAAGACAATTGACCTGAACGATACGAGCAGTAAGTTGGCCTCGTTTTGAATTCAAATCATTCATCTGAAATGGGATTATACTCACAGCAGGGGACTAATCCACTAGATGACCAACAATGTTACGGGTGTTAATTATACAATTACAGAATACGTTTGGAAAGTGAAACGAGCGACGGGGATGATTGTTCACACTGTCAGGATAAGGTACAATAAAATACTTGAAAAAGAACTAAACTTTTTAGATCAGCAACAATGGATGACGACGGAGATTATGCATGTCAGAATAGATATCAACGAGCCAACCATATCCTCACTGTAAATCGAGCAGAAGCTCAAAGAAGCACCTCTTCTGCTGCCACTTTCTTCTTCACAGCAATATTTTGTTTTGTTGTCAGCCTTTTCTTTTAATCTTGTATTCACTTGACTTCTGTCCAATCATCGGGAAAATCGAAGTATTTTCATGTCACTCACATTTCCACGACCTTTTCATATCCTGTGGTATTTTTGTAAAACCTTTCTCAACAAATTATGGGTTGTTACATAATAATGTATGAATAAAGCTACAATACCGTAGTATTTAAAAAAACAAGAAAAAAAAGTAAACCATAATAAAAGAAATTGCAGAATAATAATGAAAATGAAGTGTAAGTACATCTGCGCCATTACAGGACTGTATAATTATTTTTGGCTGATGGACTTTTTCTAACAGACTATAAACAAAAAATTATAAATTTAGAAAAAAAGCGCGTAAAGCAGTGGTCTTCTTTTTTTTATGACGACACCTATTTTTATTTTTATTTTATACTTTTCCTATAACTTTTTCGTCTAATTTTTTTGTTGCAGAAATGGTCAAGAAAGGAAAGATAGCGAATAAGCGAAAAGGGGAGACACCTTATATGACAAGGTTAGCGACAAAGACAATAGAGAAACCTGCGTTGAAAGAAACTCCATCGAGATATTCAACGAGAAACAACACTACAAAATCAAAATTAAAAATATGCCCACCGGCAACACCTGAAATAAAACCTCTGAAAATAGAAAGCATAAAAAAAATGGAAAGATCGATCCCTGTACGAACTGTCTTACAATCATCAGGACTTGAAAAGAAAGACCCTGAAATTGAAACAACTACCCCTAACAAAAATGAATCAACATTGTTACAAGCTACGAATAAAACCATGAAAGAGAAAATCAAGAAGGAAAAGAAAACTACACCGTTGCAAACTAGAACGAAATATTCTGCCAGGGATAGTTTCCCAATTGAGTAAGTTTTTCTTTTTTGTCAACTTTTTTTTCAGTGATGAAAACAAGCATTATTTTCCTTGTCCAGTTCCTTATTGTGTTCAAATATATAAATTACGATCTGCAAGATGTTATCATATGAGAGCCGATCATCCTTATTATCAATACAAAGCTGGTGATGGTTGGGAAAAAATGAAAGTTTCGAAAGATGAATTGGAGAAGGTAAGTCTGATTTTATTTTTTCTGGGTCGAATACGCAATCCACGTACAAATAGCAACCGTAACAACTTTTATCATTGGTGGCCTGAACAGACTTTTTGATTAATTTTATACAAGTTTTTTTGATCAGATAGAAGCGAATGCTATGCCACAAGTTACCGTTCCTACAAGCAGGTCTACGTCACCAGCTTCTCCAAATGAATCACCCTCTCCTCCAGCTGTAGTTCCAACTAGGTTCATCATTTTTATTTGTTTATCTTTATTTTTTTAGTGAAATCGACTCTCAAGCTGAGTCTATAAAAGCACAGAGGAGAAATGAAGGTAAATATTTTCAAAAAAGTATTATTTTTAGAACTTGCTTTTTCTGCATTTCTTAAGTTGGAACATCAACGATTGAGTAAGAATTTATCATTAACAAATGTGGAAAAAGACAAGAAGGTTATTTTAAAATTAGGTTTGTATTTGTTTAGATAGTTGCAAAATGGATGGCTATGAAACCGATACACCGTTTAAAGTATTTGGATAAGCATACTGAAGAGGAGGAAAAGGCTAGAATAAGGAAAACTCTTGACGAAAATTTTAGTAACCGTAAGTGTTACAAACGATTAACATATAGGTTAGGTATCAAAATTTATCTCGGATCAAATCCTCGAGTGGAAATTTTGGACCCTTCATCATGCAATATACTTAAAGAAGGTTAGTACTTTTATTTTTAATAAAAAAAAATTTATCATTTTTATTTCATAATCACTCCTTCTTTCGGTTTTTTTCAAATGTAAAAACATGCTAAGTGCACTTTATATTTACTACGCTGTTGTTGATGTTTGTCGCGTGATAGGTAGAGCGCTATTCTATTTTTGTAGTAGCTTGTTATATAACTTTTTCAGAAGTTAAACAGCCTATTAGTGAGCCTGTTTACAATTCTCCTCGAAATTTCATCGAAACTTGCGTAGTTCCGGAGACCCCAACAATTTTTCCCCTTCGTCGTGTCCTTGAGCCTATAGGTTGTTTGTTCAATATTTTATAATCAAATTATAGGAATTCGATCTAATTTACAAGTTCCTTACATTAACGAATTGAACAAAATTTATCCTTATTTTGACAATCGAAAGATGAATATAGAACGAGGAAAAGTTTGTTGTTTAAATTTGAAAATATATCTTTCATAGGTGACAGTAACAAAAGGTACAGGAACTTCGGAATCAATATCTTCACTGTTTTCTTCGAAACAAGTTTGTTTCATTATATTTACTGTTTAATTTCATTTAGAGCTCAGCACCACAATTTATTGTTCCATCAACGGCAAAGGAAGCTCTAGATCTGTACTATTTAGCTCTTACTGAACCAGCTTTCCCACTACCAGGACAAGAAGAACCAATGACACAGCACAACGCAAATTATTACTACGACGCATATCTTCGTCTGGCTCGGTTATAAATTATTACAGTTAGTAGCTTTTTGTTACGAATGCTTTTTGTACATTCCATGTTATTCCAGTTTTATCATCTGGATTGTTGATTTTTAACTTTTTATTGTTAGTTATTGTTCTGGTGCTCTAGGCTCTAGTTGAAAGTGATTTGTAACTCTGTTCCATAGTAGGTTCGAATAAAAGCTTTACCATTTATAGTTCTTTCAATTATAACTTTTTATTAAAGGAATTATTCACTAAAACAATAGAATACAGTATATTCAGTGTTGTCTTCAATTATAGAAAATATAAACTCGTATATAACCATTATCAAACTTAATCTTCATCACTCCAATCGTCTCGTCGTGTTTGTCGATATACACTTTCCATTTCTAAGCTTGATCTAGCTCTTTCACCCTCAGAAGACCAATTTATCACAATTCCTATTGAAGCCGTAATTAGCTGAAACATCAAATAAGTCGAAGCAAAACGAACTTGTTGAGATCCATTTCGGTAAGCACATGCGCTTATAGGATTCATATGACCAGATAAGAGATCATTAAGTACTACTTGCTTTGTTTTCTAGAAAAAAATTGTTATAAATAAAAAAAATTACTAAATCAACAGCAATCCAAGAAAGTTTTTCATTGCTTGTTGGAACTCCGATTCGAAGATATCTCCCTTCTTCTACTAAACATAAATTTCTAGAATTTGGGTGTACTTTATTATTTTCCTGTAAATTAGCAAAAAATGAAAAAAAAGACTTACCCGCATCGCCTTACAAATAATAATTAATTCTAAAGTAATTGCATCTACAATGTATATATTAAGTAAAGCATCGACAAAAACTAGATATTTGCCATCTGAAGTAAATCTAATGGCCGCAATCCGTCGAGTATGCCATTTAGGTATTGTTTGCAGTGGCTTCAATACATTTCTATAAGTCAAGTAACAAAAAAAAGTGAGAATAAGTGCCTGATATCCCAATAAACAACTCCTCCTTCATTATCGCCAGTACAAAGTAGTTTTTCATGTGGATACCACCGCAGTGCCGTTACTTCTGTTTTTCTATTTCTTACATTTTGCTCACGATTACTCGATCTGAAGAAATAAGTTTGAAATATATTTCAACCTACCGACAATCTATTAAAATTACATTTGAGGACATATTTGAGACGGCAATAAGTGGATTAGTTCGGTCTATTTCATTCCAATGCATTTGTTTGGGATTATCAATCGGATATTCGACAAAAGGTCGCTGTTTATCAAGATCCCATAACTAAAATAATGAAAAATGAATACTAAAAACTTACTTTTACAGTCCCATCTTGACTAGCTGTAACAAACATAGATATATTTTCGGAATACCATTGAATGGCATTTATCATATGCTTATGTGAACTGAAAAAAAGAAACATTTATAATAACAAAAACCACCAACTATTTAAGTTGAATTGCAGGTTTATCGTCATTTTTTCGTAACTGTGCGTAACGAAGATTTACCACATCGATACTGCCTTTCGAACTTCCCGCTAATAAACTAAAAAAAACTTGGGAAAATTGAAAAGAGAACCTACAAATCTGACTCTGGTTTATCAATATCGAGGCAAGTTGCAGCTGCTCTAGAAGTAAAAATGACCGGAAGGGTTCCCACAATTCGAAGAGATGATAAACGATTTTCTTCAACAGCTACTTTCCATTTGTCAAATATGTAATTTCTAAAGAGATGCAAAAAAATGTTGAGCATACCTATGTCCTAATTCTCTTTTCTGCAATAATATTGGAGAAGGTGCATCTGTCGTCAGCTCATTTGAATAATCGACAGCATCATTTGTAACAGTTTCCATTACAAATAAGTCGCATCATCCAAAGTTACCTAATAAAACGAAAAAAAATAATGAGAACAAAAAGGAAAATATATTTCAATTGAAACGTATAGAATTGGTATCAACTACTATGAGAATTTCATAATCGAAAACAGTGCCCCATTGCAACAACTGAGAAATTCATAAAAAGAAGGCAAATTGTATATCACGTACTGCGCTTAATTTTTTATTTTTTTTTCACCCATTTTCGAAGTTTTATGAGGTTTTTATGTGTTGTAGAGTAAAAGATCAAGTAACAATTTACATAATAACGAAAATATTTGATGAAATAGAATAATCATATATGGCAACATCGAGATGAACCCGATTTCGAGATCTTTTTGGTGTTTTAAATTTGGGAAACCATTTATTTCTAACCGGATTATAGTGTACAATATGCACCGATAATGGCAAGTTGGGTTTTACTATTTACAAAACCGTAAAGAAAAAGCATTGGTCTATTCAATTTTAGTTGTTTTTTCCTCCGATGAATGGACAAATTGCATATAAACATTGACCAAAACAAGAAAAGAACAGAGGATGATCGGTCCAATGATGGCTCCTTGCAAGCCAAGCCAGTACATTCCTCCGATGATGGCTAGACCAGTTACATAAGGATGGGATCCTCTGGAAAAAATTTCTTCTGATTTCTCCATGACTCACGTGACTTGTCGATAAAATGTGGCATCTGCAAATGTAACGGGAGCGAAAGACATGATGGCAAAGACGAGGGCAGCGGCTCCTTCTCCTCTGACCAGCCATAACTCGAACACCCCAAAAATACAGACAAAGTAAGGAGCCATGATAGGTACGGCGGCGAAGATCGAAGCGATCACTAGTACATTTGAATGAATGGAAGAGACTAACATGAGGGGATGAAGACGATGTTCAGATCGAACAAACTGTGGACAAAGTAAGTGTAGAGACCATAGAAGACGGACATTTTGGCTGAGAGGACAAAGACACCGAAAATCGCCTTCTCGATCGATCCCGTAACATCGAATCCTGATTGATCAGAGGAGGAAGTCGATGTCAGATGAGAGGCCCATTTCATAGGAAGCCAACGATCAGTTGAATCAGAAAGAAGGTAGTAGACCATAGTAAGGAAGACTATCTACAGAGAACTAACTGCAAACAGAAGACTTACGATTTCAATAAAGAAGTTCATAATGTCAATTCCAAAACCTAGAATCAATCCGGCAAAAGCAGCCATAATAGAGGAGAAAAAAGAAATGTTCACGGCAAGGATGGCCCAAACTGATTTCGCCACCTAAATATAAAACTCGCATGGAAAAAAACACTAACCGACATAAGGGTTTCAATATTCTCCTGAACAATCAACTTCAGTTCCTCCTTCAGAGCATGAAAGTCAGTTACACCTTGAAGTTGTGTCAGCCAATCTCCTCTGGCCACCGCTGTCGTCGAGTCGGGCTTGAGATTCCTGTCCTCCCACATTGCGTATATCTTATCAACCATCTGCTTTACTTGTTCTTCTAACATGTCAGCTCGTTTCGGATCTTTTCCATCTGTCAGAGATCTAGCATTCGCAGCCAGCCATGCCCTTCCCTGTTGATATGCCTGCTCCACGTAGTTGTCTATATCAATATTATTCTCTTCCAATTGATCTTCCGTGTAATTCATAACAGCCGCAAACCAATCTGGTCTCGAGGAAAGGACATTAGAGGTCAGACGGACCAGATGAACCTGTACATTATTGAAAAAATGAAAAAAAAAAAAGCTTACCGTTTCTCCATGAATTTGAAATCCAACAAAAATCATGCCGAAGAGGGTTCCAAATGCCAGAAGAAGCATGACGACGACAGAAGAAAGAACGTCCATTTTTTCATAGAGGGAAGTAACGAGCCATTTATCAGAGGTGAAGAGAACCTTGACGAACTGACGAAGATGACCAGCCACGGTTATATCGACCATCTTCTTGATATTCGGATAGATCCTATCCCATAACGACTCAATTGTGGTCGATAACGTTCCACTCAGGCCGAGATTGTTAGCTAAAAAATGGAAAAAATTAATCTTCTGGGATATGAACCGATCTTTCGAATCAAAGCAAAGAGGAGAGGAATACTGAGGATTAGAAGAGTGGAGTCGTGACGGACCACCCATTGAAGAGTACACATTCCAGAGACTATCCTGATCAGTCTATCACCCGTTAGAGCTCCATCAATTGTGTCAGCAGATACTGGAGCTTCCGGGATCTTCTTCACTTGCTCTGCTTTCTCTTCTCTGGCTATCTCCGACTTTTCAAACTCTTCTCCTGTAATTAAAATTGAATAATAAATTATTCTACCAGTCTGTTTCTCGTTTTCTTCAGAATTGTGGCTATCATCCACTCCAATAACTTTCAGGGAAATAAGTATAAGAACAGTAGCACTTCCTCCAAAAACGGTTGCTCTGAAGGGACCGAAGTAGAGACTGATCCAAGAGAGACCATATATCCTGAGAAGATTTGTAATGGAGAGAACCTCTGCTTACCAGATGGGAGTAGAGAGCAACCGGGCGACTTTCTTTATTTTTCTATCTTCTTGAACATAAATCCAAGCGAAATAGGCACATGAATAGATGACAATTAAAGGGAACATCTGAAAGAATATAAAAGAGAGGAGAAGGCAAACCCATGCTCTGGAGAAGAAGAGGATAAAAGAGTCGATGACAGAGTAGATCCGACCTATATAGCTGATTATGTACATGAAAGTCCTCTCATAGCTTAGAATCTTCAAAAGAATATAAGCTGCTCCAATTATGACACCTGTTTGACTGAAAAACAAATAAAAAGTTATATGGAAGATACTACCTGAACATCGTTTCATAAAAGAAATTGGATATATTGAGAAAACAGTTGAAAGGGGAAAGAAGGATTCCTTTGACGAGAGTTATATCTTGAGATTGTAATCTGAGCAGCCATCCTGTATATTAATGAAAAATGAAATAAAGAGAAATACCTTTGAAAGAATCAGTGAACTTCTTTTTGAACGGGAAAAGTACTGTTCCTACGAGGACAGCCCATAACATAGGAGAAATGAACAGATAGAGCATATTGTATAGGGCGAAGAGGGCACAGAGACATATTCCTACCTAAAACAAAAATGGGAAAAGAAAGGGAAGAAACTAACCAGCACAAAGAGGACCGTGTTGTAGCAGGCGACTTGGAGGGCGGCCCGTTGTTCTTTATTCGATGCCAGACGATCTATCATGCCATCATTACTGCTTATCGCAGTCGTCGACATCACCTTTAAAGGAAAAATTTTTGAGAGAGAATTCACAATACAAATACAGCCAGAACAATAACAATAATAAAAACAACACCAGTATTTTCGAACAAACGGAGAAATTTTTTGTTCAGAAAACAATAGCATCTTTCTTTACTTCAAAAGAGAAAAGACGTTGTGTATTTGTCCTTTATGGGTCCTATTTCAACTTTTTTTGTCAAGTGACCAATAAATTCGATTTATGGAAAAACAAATATAACCATGATATCATTGATGAATGGGCGGTCCAATGGTTTTGGAGAACCAAATAAGCTTGAAACACAAGAAGGGGTATCGAAAGAAAATATACCTCGAGATCGATGGCTGTCTGTTTTTGTTGACAGCCGTGTCTCTCAAGCGTACCCTTGTTGCGAAGTGTTCCATTCTCCCAATCAATAAATCATGGATATTCATTTGCTTGATAATATAGATTGCTATTTTGTGTGTATATAAATAGGCAGAAGTATTTCTGTTTAAAATTTTTTTAAAAATTAAGATTGTTTTTTTATTAGTAAAATTCTGACATGTATCAACGGTCTTCCAACTGCTTTCTTCAGATTATTCGATATGTTCTTTTCCTTTGTAACTGGGAGGTAATATTTTCCATTGTTCTCATTGGTTATGAGCAATTGGTTATGAACAATCTGGTGCCAGCAATCCGTCTTACTAGCATCGAAACCATGTAGTGAAGGCAAAAAAAGAAATCAGTTCTGAAAGTTTAACTAGCTAACAATTATTCATAAATTAAAGAAGATCAAAGTTGAAAAACTTTTAATCTTTTATTAGAGCTTCAACTTCGCAAACCGCTCCATGGTCTTCCACTTGTCCAGTATGACATCTAAATGGCGAACGTCTCCTAATGAGTCGGGCGTCAATTGCTTCCAAACTGCATTATCCATCCGTTGACCCGTCCCTTCCTTCATCTTTTCCCCTTTTTTCTAACAATCCATGCAATCGAAATGAAGGAGCGAAGTAAGGGTCATGCATACATCTGTTGCCCTCATTGGCAGCTTCTTTCTTCTAACCGTCACTGCTATAAGGTTAGTCTCCATAACGAGGGGGGGAGTTATTGTCCCAGCCGGCTGCTGCTTCATTTGTGACCTTATGCTAATGAATTGACTGCAAATGAAGCGCGTTCAGCTGGATAAGTCACACGGAATGAATAACACTGAGGAGGATTTAGAAAGAATGGGAATCTTAAGAGATTTAGGGGGTCGTCATGGATGAAAGTCAGGGTGTCGAAGATGAATCAGTAAAGGAACAAACACATGAACAAGAAGTGGAGGAAGAAGAGAAGGTTGAAATACTGGAAGAAGATATGGAACAGCTACCTCCAGGAGGAGAGGAAGAGATAGTTGAAGCAGAAGTAGGAGTAGAAGTGGAAGAAGTATGTGCTGAAGAAAGTGAGTCAGTCGAAGACCAAATCGAGACTGTGAAAGAAAGTCCATTTGATGTCAAAGAAGAGCCCGTTAATGAGCCAGCTCAGGAAGAAGAATCCCTTGACGAACCAACTCAGGACGAAGAGACTCAACAAGAGACAGAACAGGTATGTCCCTTAAACCACCGGTCTTTCCTCTCTCTTCTCTTCTTTTGAAATCTTCCGTTAGAGTAAATCATCTTAGCTGATGTCCTCCGTCTGACAAATGGCCATCGAAGTCCCATCACCTCTTGCTTCCTTTTCTCCTGACTAATGTCTCCATCTCCCTCGGAATACAATATTATTTGGTCGAATCTCATGTTTCCCTTCCTCCATTATTCACTCTCGCTACGTTTAATCAGCCACGAGCAATTATTCCTTCCCCATAACCTCCTTTAATCTTATCAGCCGACAGAATAAATACACTTCCGATCGACTTATTTGAAATTTGGCGCTCGTTTCAAAAGCAGTTATCTGTCGATTTCATCTCTCTGATTTCTCTCTACTGGGATTTAACGCTCCGCCCCTTCTCCTCATCATATTTCCCTCGTCTTCCGTCGAATTCAACACACTGTTTGTATGTTTTCCTCCGTCTGAAATTCAAATCGAAGTCCTCCTCAGATTACTTTCTTCTCCTCGAAAGGAGGCAGATGTTCCGCAATCAGATACGTCCCCCGCCGTCAAAGGCAACGATAAATTGTTCCCATTAAAGCTGTTAACAGTTCAGTCGGCCGTAAACCATCGCGGCCTTTTTGATCTCTTCTCCAGATATTATAGATACAAACTGTCTCATTGCTTCTTCCCCGATTACTGGACTCTCCTTTTTGGAGGCTATGATTTTCTCTTTGCTTTTATGCTTTATGGGCAATCATCTTGCTCGGTCGGCGGCTAATCAGATCAGGAACTTGTTCCTCCAAGTGCCCAAAAGAAGAAGCTAATCTCCGTTTTTTGCTTCCTCCTTTGTTTATTATTCTTCTTGTTTCAGAATATTTCAACAATAGACGAGCCAAAAGAAGAAGAGGGAATTACAGACGAGGCGGGATCAATCGTCGTATTTTCAGCTGTTGCTCCCGAAGAGGTAAACATCAAACGAAAAGTCTTGAAACCGGCCTGTTTTATAATTCGCCTCTTCCACTTGTGTCGCACCCCCCCCCCCCCCCCCCCCCCCCTCCATCCGCCCTAAAAAAACAACAACCTGCTCGTCGCGAATCGATCAGTCCTCAAGCATTAACTTCTAAGATTTTCTTTTCGTTCGCGCAAAGACCTTTTTGACTCGAAGCAGATAATTTCCAGCCATTTCGGTCAAGTACCCCCATCCCTCGCAAGCAATTGTGTTTAGCCTTGACACACCCGAAAGCGTCTTCATCGAAAGAATGTTGTTTCAATGTTTTCCTCTATTATTCATTTTCTTTTCAGAGAAACGAAGAAATGGTCGAAGCTGCCCCAAACTATCAGATGGATTTAAGTCCTGACAAAGGAAACCAAGGATTCGAAATCAATCATAATGAAGAGAGGGAAGTCGAATCGTCGCCCGAGCCAATACCTGAAATGACTTCATCTAGAGACGATGTCGATAGAGAACTGGAAAGGGAAATGATCGTCCATGAAGAAAATACTTCTCCAGCAGAAATAGAAGAGAAACTCTTCACTCCCAAAAAAGTAGAAGAGGAAATCGTCTTCCCCGAAAAAGTAGAAGAGAAAATGGTCTCTCCCGAAAAAGTAGAAAATAAACCTATTGAAGAATTCAAGGGGGGTCCCAAAGAAGAGTTAAAAGTAAGCCTTTAATCTAAATTGTCTAAAGAATGATTTTTTTTAGTCAACAAGGCCGTTTACCGGAATGAAAATGCCGACAGTTCGAACTCCAGCTGCAAAATCACAACCAAAAGCTGCAACTCCAGCTAAATCGTAAGTGCACATCTGGATTTTTATGGTTATTTTATTTGTTTGCGTTGCCACTCAAAGGCGACATGTTTAGCCACCCAGGAGAAGCTGAAAAACGTGGAGTCTCTATCGACAAAAAAGAGAGCCTGTTTGCTTAGCGTGTAGTGAGCACAATGATCCCACGTGTAGATTGAAGAGGAGCTGTTTGTCTTTGGCTGACTGCCAGGCGGATCTTGTCAAACAGGGGGGGGGGGGGGGGGGGGGGTGAGAGGGACCAACGTATTCATGTCGTCTTTCCCACTAGATGGCCCGTTGCTATCCTTCTTCTTGCATCACTAATTTCAGTCGGCGAATTGCTCGCGGCTACTTTTTATTACCCTTTATTCTTTCAGCTCGTCGACTGCTCCCATACGTCCGGTGTCGGCTATTCCGGCTGTCAGCAAAACGACGACGCCTAGCAAGACTCCCAGGTAAATATACTTGTTATACTAATAAAGAAAATTAGTCTCTAATAGTCCTAATAAGTAAGTCGTTGGAACTCATTTAGCCCATGGCCAGCTGTCTCTCTCTCTTCATATTACGAGAGATTATAAGCGTCTTTCGATAAGGATGATCTGGGGAAAAATAAATGTTGCTGCCTCTACTTAATATTACTTTCGCTCGATTGCCCTCCCCAAACTTCTCCCCCAAAATCCAAAGTGCTTTGTTTGGTATTCGTGGGATATTGGCACATAATAGCCTTCCTTCTTTCCCCGTCTGCTCTCTCTTTCTCATTATTTATGATCTTGTCAAGTTTTAGTCAAATGAATCGACCTCGACCAGCCGCTCCAAGGAGTCAATCTCAACAAAGAACACCTGCTTCACGGAATGGAAGCACGAGTAAGTAATGATAAGTGGAGAGAAGGAGTTTTCAGACAAATTGGATTCTCTTCCAAATACGCCAAAACTTGTGAATAAGAAATATCAAAATGTCCAAAGCAAGGTCGGCTCCATTACGAATCACAAACCAACAGGAGGGAATATCGAGATATTCTCTGAGAAGAAGGTCTATAAGGCACAATCAAAGATAGGCAGTCTCGAAAAGGCCGAACATAAGCCAGGTAAGAAGGCTTTTTGATATATAATCTTTTAGGAGGAGGAAATGTAAAGATCGACACGATTAAGTTGAATTTCAAAGAGGTCGCAAAGCCCCGTATTGACGCCGTCTCTAATCATACACCAAAAGCCTCGGAGAAGAAGGTAAGCCCGTCAAGTGTAAGTCTTTTCATCCTTTTTCTCTTTCAAGATCCATCTAAACTCATATATTTTTAGATAGCTACTCAAAAATTGAACTGGAATGTCCAGTCGAAAATCGGTTCATTAGACAATGCTACTCATAAGCCGGGAGGAGGACAAGTCAAGGTAAGCATCTCTCTTCGAATGTTCATTCATGCACCGCTTTGCACTTGTAGATTTTGAACCAAAAACTCGACTGGCAAGCGGAGAGTAAAGTTGGATCGAAGGATAATCTGAAACATCGACCGGGAGGAGGAGATGTTCAGGTAGCTTGGCTTTTGTCTCTCGTGGTTTACGCTATCTTCGCAGATTTTCGACGAGAAGTTGGAATTTGTAGTTCAGCCGAAGGTCGGCAGTCTTGATAATGCTGATCATGTGCCCGGAGGAGGAAATGTCAAGGTCATCTGAAAAATGAAGTTTGTTATGGGAAACATCTCTAACCCCAAAAACCATTTCTATTTTCCCAGTGTCCTTTCAATTTCTCCATTTCAGATTGACAACCGCGTCGATAGTAATAAAGGTAAAGCAAAGACGAAGCCGGGTAAAATGCCAGGAGCTGTGGATCCTCTGACGGCCGAACAGATCCTTTCGTAGATCTTCATGTATATTCTCTCGAATAAAGATTATTCTGCTTTTGTTAGCTTGCATTTACATGAGTAAATATCCTGCATAGACAGACATGAAACGACGCATAGGATGGCAGGTACTTTTTGTCCTTTCTCTATGTTCCACTTCCAGCTTATTTCCCTTATTCTTTTCATCAATGTCGTTTTGATTGTCATGTGGAGGAGGGAACGGTACATCCTTCTTATTTCTTCTAATATATTTTAGAAAGAACAATGAAGAGTACCAAAAGGATATCGCCCTCCTGAATTCCGTCCGTGAAGTCCGATCAAGTGACATGAGAAAGTCTCGAACTATCCTTAGCACGGAAGAACCTATTATCTTTGTTGGCGGAGTCCCTCGATCAGGGACTACACTCATGCGAGCAATGCTCGATGCCCATCCAAATATTCGATGGTATTTTCTTTTCGTCTTTAGGTAGCCAATTCAGCGGAGAAGAGACAATGATAATACCGATGGTTCTTCAAATGAGACAGGGATGGAGGGGAGGATTCTTCAATGAGAGTGAATACGCTCAACAAGCGATGGACGACGCGACTTCTGCCTTCATCCTTGAGGTAAATTTCTTCTTATCTTTTTATATTATTTAGATGATCGCAAAGAATGGTGAATTAGCCCCTCGTATCTGTAACAAGGATCCAATCACCGCTGTGTATTCAAAGTATCTTTATCAAATCTTTCCCAATTCAAAGTATATTCTCATGTTGAGGTAGAAAGAAACCTATCCTTTTAATCTTTAATATTTTTTGAGAGATGGCCGTGCTGTGGTGCATTCAATGATCGAAAGAGAAGTACCCGTCGGTGGATTTAATCGACAAGATCCAAGAGTATGGCCTTCTTATCCAGCTAATAATTATTTCAGCAAATGCTGGCGGAATGGAGCCGAATGATCCGTCGGATGTACAAACAATGTATCGAGTTGGAAGGAGTTTGTCTTTTTGTCTACTACGAGCGACTAGTCCAATCTCCTAGATCTGAAATGGAACGAATTCTCTCTTTTCTTGAAGAGAATTGGAGTGAGAATGTATTGAAACACGAGGAAGAAGTCGGGGGTGAAGTCAAGCTGAACCCTCATGAGTTCTCCTCATCTCAAGTGGCAGAAGCCGTCAATAAGAAGGCCCTCGAATCATGGTTTGGAAGTTTTCCATTGGACATTGTCCTTCATATGGATGAGATTGCTCCAATGCTTGAGGTGTTTGGCTATGACACAAAGACATCCCGTCCTAATTACAAAGTTTTCGCTTCTCCCGATTTTTACAAGATGGAACCCTTCAAATCCGTCATCATGTCATGACTTTTCATATCTTTACTGGTCACTATAAAAATGATTGATAGAATTTTAATCCGCACTCGTCAATCAATAGCATGAAGGTACTCGGGTCGGTTTGACGACAACAGTCGTGATCACAGAATGGCGATGAAGGCAGCTACAGTATGTACAAATGGCAAAGGCAAGGTTAATACAAAAGGAAGAAGTGTACAAAGGGGGAAGAAGAGAGTGGAGATTGATAGATAAGACCCGTAGAAGGAGGATGTCCACTGGGAGGAAATGTTCAAGCACAAGAATCACTTTCTGGGGAGTTTGACTCGTCCTCTTCCATCGCATTCATATCTATTTTATGAACACTAAAGAAGGATGTCATCTCATGAAAAACTCACTACTTCGAGATGTTTTCGAGCACGATGGAAGCTAGAAGTTTGGTCCGCAGATGAGTTCTTTCATCGGTGACCAAACCACGAAGGAGGGGAACTCCTCCTTCTTCTGTCACATAAAAACAGTATCTAGAAGTGCTAAGTAGATGAGAAGAGCAGTCTCTTACTTGGCTCCATCGGTCGTTGTCAGATTGGCCAGTGCCCAAACGGCCCAATGTTGACTAGCGGGGGCATGCCAAAGAGGGAGAAGGCGTAGAATCGGACGGAAGGAACGATAATTGATAAATCTTTTGGTTTTCAGATCCCAGTTTTTCGTTGTCTAAAAGGAAAAAAAAAATGATACAAAAAAAACTAATACCCTGAGAATTTTATCCATAACGTCATCTCGACTTACTGAGATGTCCTGCCATGCTTCTGCTCCATCGCTGACCATATGGGCCAATACTCCCGCCGAGTTGTAGCTGATCTCTATTGACTCCTCTACTCTTGTTTCCAAAAGGGCCACAAAAATGTTAACATAGTTGGCATTCATCAGTCTACTTCTTAGTCCATCAACTTCTGCGATGTTCCCAATCAATCCCATCATGTTTCGAACCAATTCTCTATACAAAATAAAAGAACAAGTAGTCTCATACTTCTCTACACTGAAGGTATTATAACATTTCTGGAAAAGACTGAGCCCATCGGCATCCAAGAATCGACTGCAGTTGGGAGGAGTTTCATCAGTTATATTCCAGAGAAAACTCCATCCGACCTCCATCACATCGTCACATGTGTTCGCTCCTAATTTTCTTTTGATTTGATCGAGGATCATCTCAATGGCTCCATAGCTTCCGATTTGAAGCTTCTGATCTCCCTCAACATGACAAGCCATGGAGTTCAGAAGGAAGACTACAATTCTTTGAGTCAGTTGATCAGCATTATGATGTTGAAGAACATTGACCAAGATTATGGCCAGACGACTGGAAAGGAAGAAATGAGTCTATGGTAGAAACAAACCTGTAGTCGAAGAGAATCTCTTGAGGAATTTCGAACTGACAAAGGGATAGACAACAGTTTCTGACCATTACTTGCTCCTCCATATGTTTCTCCATTCCTACATGACTATTTAGAAAAAGTAAATAAAGAACGTACCACAAAGAAGGGCACTGACAACTTGTTTCTTCGTATCTCTGTTCATATTAACCTTTCGAATGATATAGAACAGGCTGGCCGATCCGGCTATTTGCAGTGTGCTGTCTTCCAGATGTCTTTCCATCGCTTCAAGAACAAGATGAAGGGCTTCTGCTTGTCTTGTCTATAAAATGTGATTAAAAAAGAAGGAAATGTCCTACCAAAGGAGAGCTATTTCCGAATCTATACAGTTGATAGCTTTCATTTAAAACAGACTGAAGAAGTCCTGCTCGTTCTCGATATGTTCGAAGAGCTGTGATGACCTGGTTTTCATTGGCATCTCCGGCTATTTCTTCCGCTGGAATCTCAGCGAAATGACTGGCATTATCACAGTTAAAGAGACCAAGATATTTTAATTTCTTTTTCAAGAATCGGAGACCAACAATGTCCGATCTAACATTTCCTTTCTCCATTTCTTCCGGCGAAATAGGCCAGTCTTGTTCAGTCGGTTGAGAAGCCAGATTGGTCGAAGAAATGTCCAGCTTCTCTAATTTAGGAAGTTCCGTGACAATTCGATGGAGAGCAGTCACCGGTTTCCCATAATTACCCGTTTCTTTCAGCGACTGCGACAGATCCAGGTATCTAAAAATGTCGATAATCTGTTTTTCTTTTCTTAAAATCAGGAAAAATAAAAGAAAAGCTCCCTACCTGAGCTCTTTGAGCTTGACAATCGAGTCGATTGCTTTATGGAGATCCGGTACTTCGTAGAGGATCAAAGTCGTCAAGTTTAACTGGTTCAAGCAGCGAAGATCATCAACCTGAGGGAATAAGAAAAGAGGAAAAAAGGCAGACTTTGGACCAATAGGAAAGATCAAGAATCCTCAAATCCTTCAGTGGTTCCATTATTCTAATTAAAAAATCATTTATCGAGTCCTCCTCCTCCTCCGGATATCGTTTTAGCTAAAGGATTATGATGAATGAGAATGAGGGGATTACTTTGGGAAGAAAAAGGTTTCGCACGTGGGGGCAACGAGTTGTAAAGACGGGAGCTTCTCTCTCATCTTCTTGAGGAAGTTCCTCTTCGATCATAGACTGTGGCCAGATTTCTGGAGAGGGGAAGGGAGTAGCAAATCCTCTGAAAAGAATAAGAAAAATAACTTTTTACCTTTCCGGGGTATCCATAACATTGTGAAAGACCATTTCGTATGCTTGTTGATTAGGCTGTTGAGCAATTCCCAGAAAAACAGGATATGAAGGCGAATGACTTGGTCCCCCTCGTTCTCTCATTTGATCCAATCTGTCTGCCCCTCCTTGGGTTATTAGATCTTCTTCTCCCAAAATAGGAATATTCAGCAATGTAGCCACTCCATTCTTCCTTCTTGGCAAAGGTCGTCTCAACAGATCCATTGAGGATAGTCGAAGGCTTTGTAGACAAGAAAGATGCACATCTTTCGAATCAAGAAGGACGTTCGCCTGATCGGTTATACCCTAAAAGGAAAAATAAAAGAAAAGGAGAAAACTGACTTTAACCTCGGTGAGATCGAGTCGTAGAATATTGCTATGGGAGGAGAGTAAATCAACCAAAACTTCATCGTTAATAATGGCCCCGTTAAGACTGAGATCCTCGAGGGGAAAGAGTTGATTGTTACAGAAAGAACGAAGGACACCCGTGTCTGGTTGTCTTTGAGAATCTGCTCTGTTATTCCATATCTTCCTATGTTCATCAAAAATGGCGTGAGAAGCAGGTCGAGGGAGGGAACATCCAGCGTAGATTTCCTAAAAGAGCTTCGTGTCACGTAAAATGTCCCACTCACATTAGATGGATTGCTCTCGGAATTGCTCGCGACGAGATCAGCATGATGTTTGGCAAGAATCGACGCCGACAAAGACAGTAGCGAGGGGGCCCGTAGCTCAATGTCCGGCGCCCCTTCCTTCGACACCATCGACTCCTATAAACTGGTTAATGGCTAAGAGAGATGTTGAAAGGCCACAACTAGTTTCGACGTGAACAGGATAGAGGAAGGAAAGGGGAGGAAATAATAAGATTGTTTTTTTATCATGTTTGACATTGTCTCTTTCTGGTTCTATCCATAGAGCAGATATACTCCTTGTGTGTCTAAAAATGAGAAGTCCCTCGTCGACCCTTTGGTCAACACTAAATGAAAGAACCTGACTAGGCGATGTTTGCCTTTCGGATGTGCCCAAAAGCGTCGAGAAAAAGTTCGGAGAAGTAATTGGGCGAGCGCACATGACACTTTATCCAAATGCGACACGCGAGTCACGTGACGAGAGGGAGACGAGAAGGAGAAACAGTTGTCCCGGTCATTTTCAGCTGATTGGAGTCTCATTTTAAAAAATTCGAAAAAAGAACAGTTCAAGGACAAGAGCGGAAGATGACGCCATCTGATCTTAAAGAAACCACTCATCAACGGAGAGAATACCCTGATAAATGTGATAAAAACAAGGTCAAAGTTCTTCTTTCATCACCAAATATTCATCGAAAAGGAGCTTTCGAAAGGAGGAGGTGAAGCCTAAAAATATTCCTATCCCATACTGAGATGAACATCGTGGAAATATCAAGAAAATGGCATGATGAAGCCAGAAGACGAACTGTTCTTCTTATCGAAGACATCACGTGGAGTGAGAGGCTAGACGTGGGGGATAAATATAAACATAACAGGTGAATTCCACATGAACTGATACCGATGGGTACCGGTTCGTCTGTCTACCTACGCTTTCCTCTTCCATCTCGAAAGAGATTGTCTCGGATTATAAAATAAGAGAGGATTTACTCAGCTGATCATCTGTATAGGACCAAGTCATATGAGGATTCGAGTCAACAAAATAGAACCAGACGGCCAATGGATGACGGAGAACACAAGACACTAGGAGGAAAAATATTGGTTTCAGCTGAGGGTGGAAGTTGTTTGTCCGACATCAAAATCGGATTAGTGAACTGTCGAATAAATAGCAATTCTCTAATGAGATGAGATGGAAGGAGTAAAAATGAACGAATTATTTTTTTAGGGAAAAGAAGATAAGGAAAGAACTAGCTGGAAGTTTCGAAATATTGGGAACATTTTTCTTTTCTGATAAACAGGCTCTTATCTAACCATTTTTCAAAAAATAAATTTAAAAAATAAAGGTAAAAAAAGTTCGAAAACTCAATGACTGTTCGATTTTTCCCATAAAAGGGAGTGTTAAAAGTGAATCACCAGAGAAAACCTCTAAAATTCTGTATAAAAGAACCTTGTTCACCCACTAAAACGACCAAGAAAATAGATAAAAAGATAAGAAAATGAGGATGGGTCGTCTTTGAAGGGAAAAGTGACGATTTCGTGGAAAAAGCATAGTTGGAGGGTGGAGCGGAATCGATCGGCCGGGGGGTTGGGGGGCGGCGAGACGAGATAGGCCGATTCGTCTACCTCTTTCCCCCATCACAAAAATGTCCTTCTCATTTCCCTTTCTTTTGTTCTTTACTTTGTTTTCTTTTTTTTGGGTTTATCTTCTTTTTATTAACGCATAAATAAAACTGGGTTGAAAAACAAGAAAAAGCGGATAACGGAGTCGTGTGACAGGACGAAGGAACTGGCTGACCGAAGGGAGAAAATCTGGATCCAACGATTGACCGATCTCATTCTTTGAATTCTAATTTTGTTGTTGAAAAAAATGGAAATAATGGAGCAAAACAGCCAAGTGGAGACGAGATTGAACAAATAGACCACCGGGGGAGAGAGGTTCAAAACAAAGACCAATCCTCTTGAAGGGAAGGCTATATGGAGAGAAAAAGACGAAGGAAATGGAGCGAGATGAGTCAGATGAAAAAAGGACACAACGATGACAAAGCATGATGAGAAATAATAGAACGGGCAAAATATGGAAACTATAAAAATTTGAAGAAAAAAAAAGAAAAATGAACTAGTCAGAAAGCTTTTGGACATTGGACACCCTCATGTGATACACGCAAATATACTGACCTACAAATGTTCCCCTTTACTCAAAATAACCCGTGTCTTCTATCAAAACATTTCATCCATCAATTCTTTGATCGTGTGTTCTTACTCGGAGAGAGACAGAGATTCAGCCTCTCGATTTGATGATAGAAACTAACAAAACTCACGTCGTCGTCTTCCATTTTTTTTTGAAGATAGAACGTAAAGAGGAAATCAATAGGATGGAAGAAGCAGCTTAGAGAGAATATTGTAGTATTGGCTCAGGCGTTTTGTAAAGAAAAACAACACAGGCTTCAAAACACTCGACTTTGGATTATAGGGCCGGTTGTAGAAGGAGGAGGATGAGGGAGAATGTAAATGGACAGGAATTACCTTTATCTCCTAGCTGATTCTGCTCCTTAATGGTTCCAACGTTCATTCGCTCGTGTACAAGAACCTACTCTATTCTTACATCTTGAATAGGCATTGTGAAGAAAAGGAAAGCGAAGCGGAATCTCTTCATTGTTTTGTGCTTTCCTTTGTTGGATCCCACTGTTGGGTTTCATAAATAACTTTCTGTTTTTTCTATGGACACCCTTCCCAGTCATCTTCTCCATCAGATCGTTTCTAAGGTAATGAAATCTCTTCAATTTTTTGCAACCTATCAGATGTCCCATATGAACTTGGTTAAGTTATCTATGACATCCTTCTTCGGTAAAACCGTCGTCATGGAATATCGAGAGGAGGATGTGGAACTCTTGGAAAAAGTTAAAAAAGCAAAAATTTATTTGCAAAAGGTATTTGTATTGGTTTATAGATTTACCGTTTCCAGCGGTTCTCAAAACATCAAAAGCCTAGGATATCCAAAGGATATCTGAGGTTGTACAAAATGGTTGGGAAACTGATAGTCAGAAAAACACGCGAGGATCTTCAACGGGTGACAGAGGGGAATAAACGAGAGGAGTTGCAGGAGAGACTTGACGAGACGCTACTTATTTTGGAAAATATTCGTATACTCAATAATCATTGGGAACTTCTAGAATCAAATAAATAAAACAATTTTTAATATATTTCAATAGATATGCTGAAAATTATTATTACTATTGAATAGGTAATTTTTATGCACTAGTTTTTCTTCAAAAAAATAATAATCAAAAGCTGCCCTTTTCGCTTGGCTTTCCGTCGTTTCATATAATTCATTTTTAGCCTTAAAAATCTTTAACTTCAATGGAATCTCTTCCTTCACACTTACAGCAGCAGATCGTTTCAAAGGTAATCCTTCTCTTTCTTATTTGACATATCCAGATGTCCCTTATAAGTGTCTTCAACTTCTATTTGTCCTCCTCCTTTGGCCTATCTGTTGTCACAAAATATAGAAAGGATGAGTTTGAACTCTTCAAAAAGGTTAAAAGAGCAGAGATATATCTAAAGGTTGCTTTTTTCCAATAAATAACTTTTCAGAACAACAGCTTCTTTTCATTGGTATCCAAGCAGTTTACCATAATATTAAAAGATATTGAGTACAGGAGCATTCGTCTGATGCAACTGAGACTATCATATTTGACTGGAGTTTCTCCATTAACTCGAGATGAAGTACAGAAAGAGATAGATAGAGCACGCTCCCTGTTCAATTGCCTGGAGACAATTCTAGATAATTGGGATCTCTTCCAATCGTATCGCAACGTATTTCAATAAAAGTTTAATTGTCTTTTTTTAACCTTACTTTATTGATTTTAAGAAGGGAATTGAGTAGCTCGATAAAGTGTGTGGAATATAAAGGAAATTACATGAGACATTCTTACGTTCGACCATGGCGACCTTGTTATTGTCAAAACTGAGGGATTCTTTGATTGAAATCAGTTCGAGAATGTAAGCCTTCCGTGAGTCGGTCTCTTTCATCTCCTTTTTTTCGAAAGCGAGGCTAATCTTATCGAAGGATATTGATCCCTCTCGCTTCTCACAATAGACGTGATTGACTATCATGTTCACAATGTGTGCCCTTTCCTCTTCTCTCCAACAACAGATAGTCTCCAAGGTAATCATTTCTGTACTTCTTCACTTGTTTAGATGACACTAATGAGTTTGACCAAGTTTTATTTGTCATCTTCTTTCGGACAATCCGTCATTCTAAGACATCGTAAGGATGAGTTTGAACTTTTTGAGAAGGTCAAAAGGGCTCAGACATCCGTGAGTCAGGTGATTTCTCTCTCTTCTTAAAACCTCCTTCTAGTATCTTTCCCACATCCGTGTTTTCAAATTCAATCGAAACATGGTCATCATATTCAATCAATTGAAGAAATGCTTTATCTCTGAAGCTCAAAAGAAATTTCTAATTGCCATAGAATCAATGGCAGAGGATAGTGTTCGAGAAAAATATAAGAAGAAACTCGACAGGGCATATGAAATGTCTGCCCATGCTGATATTCTCTGTCTTCATTGGAATCTGCTAGAACCGAATGCGTGAAAATAAAAGATTATTCCTATTTATCTCATTCTTGATTTCTCTAGATGATCGATCTTGTTTAGCGCTTTTTATATAGCGATATGCAACTTACTGAACGTTATTGATCACCCCGGACCCTCGCTTTCTTTTGATCTCTTCTTTGTTCTTAATGAATGTTCTTCCTTCTCTCCTACAGCAACAAATTGTTATTAAGGTACCCCTCACTATTTTTTGCTATTTTCTAGATGTCACATACAAGTTTAATCCAGCTATACTTGACTTCCTCTTTTGGACAATTCGTTGTGTTGAAATATCGTAAGGATGACTTGGAACTGATAAAAAAACTGAAACAGACTGAACGAGATCTCTTGAAGGTATATTATTCTATCTAATATTCTTGCCAGTTTATGTCCAGAACATTTCCGTCTTTCAAATTAACTAAAAAAACAGTCAATCTTCACAAAACTGCTCTCAATTTGATGATTCGTTTGAAAAGAGATAATCTTCCTTACGAGGGACCTAATTATAATCGGAAGAGGGAAAGAGAGAAACTGGAAGAGTTTAACTCGGTTCTGGAAAACATTGCAATACTTCTTTCTCACTGGTATATACTTGAGCATCCTGTAGAATGAATTTTTGACTATATTCATTCTTTTTTTCGTATGTTACAACTGTTGTCACAATAATTTTTTTTCAAGTTCTTAATCCGTTTCTTTACATTCTGCAAAACTGTCAACTTGGTCACTCATCATTTGCTTTCTCTTTTATTATTTTCAATGTGATTTAATTATGCCTTTGTGTGTCTTTTGCAAATTATGAAGAACGTCGATTTACTTCCTCTTAAAATCTGATATCAACAAAAGAGATCTGTTTGTAAAAATTCATTTCATAAATTGATACCCAAAATTCGGACTAAAAAAAGAAAGAACTATAAAATGCTGGATGGGGCAGGATGGTCAGGGATCATTTCCCTGACACAAAATGGCAGCGTCGCTTCGTGATTCGAAGCTGGGAATGCTTAAAAGAAAGAAAGGCGAAATATGTACAGCCATGAGATTCAATTAGACTCTACCGCGACGGGATTGATTGTCCTGCTCTTCAGCTCCCCATCCTCCGTCACTTCGACGATCTCTTCTCCTTCTTTTTCTGTTTTCTTCGTCACAACCTTCTTCCCGTCGACCATTTTCGTTGTAGTCGAGGTTTTTCGAACGAGAGGAGTCTTCCCGGGTTCGGTGGAGGAGGAGAATCGGATCACCGTCGAGAACTTGCTAAAAAGATACGAATTGGGAGGAGAGGGAGGCAGAAGACGAACCAGTCGTTCTCGTTCTTGGACGGCTTGTCGTCGTCATAAAATATGTGTACTCGGCTCGATGGAAACCGGTGTTCTATGAAATATTAAAAAAAAAGAGAAACAAGGTTACTTTTGAAAAGATAAGAGTCCGACGGAAAGGCGAATGCATCGTCGAAGAAGACGTCGTGAAACTGAAAGGGGTCCCGGCTGCCGAAGAATTCCTTGAAAATATCAAAAGGCGAACGAAAAAATTCGTCGGCTGGCTGATGATTGTGAAATGGTCGATGGGTCCTTCGTGTCCTTAGGTTCTCCGCCCGATCGAGGTCTTGTCTCTTCTTACCTGAAATCCATCTGTCTTTCTCTTTCCATTTTCCCCCTCCCGACCACCTGCCAACACTTTCGAATTCAAACGAGCCATCTGTCGACTGGAGCCAGCCATTTCCTGGGTAAACAGTATTTTTCGGGAGTTCCCGGTTTTTCGGTTAAGCCGTCGGCCACGGTGACGTAAAGAGGGCGAGAAAAGAGTCTGGGTGTGGCATGAGTCGTTTGTTCTTTGAGGGGAGCCACCGAATAATCCACGAAAATCACTCCTTTTGTGACGACGAAAAATATCACTGTTTTCGATCGACGTCACTCTTTGTTCAAACGTTGCAGAAGAAGGGAATGGAAAGACAAATACGGACTAGATGGAGCGACGGAAGCGGAAAGAAGGCACGCGGCAAAAAAAGGAAAAAAGTGGCTGACTCAAGTGAATGATAGTGACATTTCTAGAATCAACAAACAGTCATCCTGGATCTTTTCCTATTTTCGGATCATTGATCAAAAAGACTCACTATCAGTCAGAATCTCGTATGCCTGTGCGATCTTCTTGAACTTCTTCTCAGCTACCTCCTTGTCCTTTTCCTCCGTATGCTTGTCTGGATGCCATTTCAATGCTAGTTTCCGATATCTAAACCATTTTCTTCGTATAGCTCTCAATTGTTTTCTTCTTCCTCTCCCCCTCCAAGTTCTATTTACTTTTCGTTTGACCACCGCCGCCTAGCTATTTATGGGTAATACTCTCTCCCTCCTCACTTCTCAGCTTTACAACAAAATCATGCGCGAACACAGCTGATGGAGGGGAACGTAATAAGAGGAGAGGACAAATAGAACGGAACATTTGCATAGACCCCCTCTCATTCGCATAATCGGAAGAAAGACTACTCACGCTTTCTTGATGGCCTGTTCATCGGAATTGTTAGCTATTCCCAAGGTGACATATGGCGATTCTTCCCGTGGTGCCATCTGAAAGTGGATAGTAAGGATAGAAGGAAGGAGAAGGAGTGGAAGCATTGGACCACTAAGACAAAAAGTGCATTGTCTCTTGGACAAAGTCAACAGGAGGAGGGCGAGGAGGTAGAACACGAAGCCTGGCTATTATATAGGCAACTAGTTTGGAAGAGAGGGAGATTATGGAGATGGGAGGGGGGAGGAAAAGGGAAGATAAGGGTCTTTCCCAGCATTTAACAGGTGATTCATAAGATAAGGGAGGACGGACTACGAAAGCGGAGGAGGCAGGGAAATGGAACGGTTTTTCTGAATTAGGCTCTGGAACACAAACAGTGGACCCGTCCAGGCCGGAATTCCGCGTCACGCGGGAGTGGACAATCCCTTTGACCAAGAAGAGAGACCGATTTCCGGTATATGTTGCAATTTCTGATGGTCAAGAGGAGACAAAAAGGGGAGGGATCGTGGTCAAACCCCGCCCCTTCTCCAATGACCGCTGTACTTTACAAATGGACTCCATCATGGAGGAACAGATTGACATCTGTCGACCAGTAGGAAGGGTCAGCTGGTCATTCTATCTATACTACTCGAAGACAAAGATGATTCTATTACAAAATGAAAGGCTCACCCTCTCTTATCGTTTTAGTTTCCCTGCTCTTATCAAGAGCAGGGAAACTAAAACGCCAAAAAGACTAGAAAGATGCTTGAGGATCCATAAAAACTGTTGAAGATGATCATTCATGTCAATACCTCTACCTACTGGAACCACCCGAATCAACTGATAAACGGAAGAAAGTGACAAAACCTGACACAAAAGGACGGAGAAACAACCTTGGTAAAAGTGGAGGAAACTCGTATAAAATATAGAGACCAAGTTGGAAGGAGTGTGTCTGTGGCTGGGGGAGGGTGTAACATGGCGAGAAAAGAGGAGCAGAACATCAGCTGTGTGATCTGATGGCAACCGGGGCTAATTTCTTTTTTTCTGCGAAAGAGAGCATTTGAGAGAATAATGATCAAGATATGGCAAGTTTTTCTAAAAATGGAAAGTATTGTTCGTTGTCCCATAAAAGGGAAAGGAAGATACCTCTTGTCAGCAACAAGCAAACATTCTTCTTTCCACCGCGAAAAAAGGCAATTTTCAGCTGTTGGGTACAATGCAGACAGGCAACAGGTGGCGAGGATGCACAATGGCGAGACTTCCTGGAGTAACAGTGAGCTCAGAGGACCCGGAAGAGCTGGAAAGTTATAAAGAAAGGTAATGAACAGTACAGCTAATTAGGAATTGTCTTGTGACAGCGAAGGCGGTTTCGTATGAATGAAATCGATCCGTGGATCCTCGTCGATTATGATCCGAATCGACTAGTGTGGCGGGGGGGGGGGGGGGGGGGCTTGGCCTCTTTTCCGTCTCAAAACACTAAATAATCAACATAAGCAATCGATCTCCCTCTTCAATTAATCGATGAGAATCGAAAACTGGCTTATAGGAAAATTAATGACCCGTATTTTGGCAAGGATAACAGGGTGGTCGATTTAGGAAAGAGAGGGTAAGCGGTTAACAAAAGAAAAAGGGAGTAGAGGAAAGGGGGGACTGGTTAGGGAACGAGTTCTTTTCGACCTTCGGTTAGCAAAATGTCTGGAAGAGCTATTAGGAGGAGAGAAAGTCTAGCTGAGGATTGTCAACTACGTTTTAGACCACAAAATGGGCTTTGTCAGCTGCGACAAGGACACACAATGACCTTAAGAACGGCGGTAAAGCGACGATAACAGTCGAAGAAGAAGCAGAGAGGGATGGTCGGTCGATGAATTGAATAGCCATATTTCGGGTCAGGGACGGCACTCGTCAATTCATAATGAGAGAGGAGAGGGAGATGTAACTGGTAGTGGCGTCGTGACCACTTTTGCCTCAAAATGAAAACCGGCGAACAAATAAAATAGTCTTGGTAGTGTCAGTTACGTATTCGACTGGCTGGTTGTGTTGCGAAAAGAACACGCGTCTCTCGTCGTATAAGGAATTCGTATAGTGAAGGGGGAAGGGCTCCAATTGCGCGTCTTTTTTTAGGAGGGCGGGCTACATTTCCTGCCAAAAGAGACGTCGACTATATAGAGAAATTGAGTAGAGCGAGAGAAAGGGGGAAGTTGAAAGGGCAGCCACGTGCATCCAATTCTCTTCCCTACACTGCAGTTAATCCAATTTGTTGGCGGAAAAATGATAGAGGAAAAAGAAGTAACCAGGGCAATTACTTCACGAATACTCTTGTCTTCTCTGAAAGAGAGAAGTAACCTGATCCGTAAAAAGAATGAAAGTTATAAGATGTTTGCTGCTTCCGGGAGGATAGTCTGTGTGTTTGTTGCCGACGGCAGCCACAAAACATGATTCGCAGTCGGATTTGACACTGACGGGACCTGTCCGCTTACAAATTATTCGAAGAGACGGGAATCGGTTGGCAAAAAGTAAAGTCCGATGAGTCCCTCGGGGAGAATAGCCACGAGGAGCAGAAGAATCAAGAATCGAGTCACGCCATGGCTATTTTGACGGAACTACTTTTTGTTGTTTTCCGTTTTTAGTCAATGACCCAAAAAAAATCAAAGAGTTTGTTCATCGGATTAAAAGCGAATAACAAGTCTGTCTCTATCAGTCCCCCTTTATTGATGGACAGAGATCGAAGATATCTTCTGATTCTGCCTTGAAACATGCGGTTGGTTGACAAATGAAAGAACGTTTTACACTCGAAGACTTATCGTCGTGCCACTTGTCGAGATTTTGCTGCGATCAAGTAAAGAAAAGCAAGTGGTTCAGAAGGGTACGTAATGACTTTTCTTCTCTTCAATCAACCAACGAAGACGACCTTGCTGAATTACGTTATATTGGGAGATAATAGATCTTACGAAGAAAACATTCTCCATCCTCGTCTCCTTGTCTATGCATAGATTGCTTTCTGGATAGTCCGACGTGGCTGGCTGCCATTTTACTGGTATATTTCGGCCATCATTTGGATCACTGAACATTGTTAAATCTTTAATTAGCATAATCTACCCATATTTGGCGAAATTCGTAAAGTACGAAGAGATCATCTCGACGATCCTTTCGTCCTCTTCAGTCAGTTCAAAGTTCCACATTACCCCTTTTCCAATCAGAAAAGTCACATCACAACAGTGGGTAGCTCCTAAAATTCCGTATTCCTCTGAATCTTTGAATTTCTACCCTGGGAAAGGAGCATTAGCTGTTATAGGTCCATTCATTTGTCCGTTGAACCAATCCATCACGTATAGATATATTCCAGGATGTCCATTTTCTAAATGTTTCAAAACATTTTCCAGGCAACCAATTGTGAAAATGTGATCGCTGTGAGCCTATTACGTTCGTTTCTTTCCATATCCAAAAGAATACCTGGCTAATTGCCTTCTGAAGTTCTACACCATCATCCACTCTCCTTACATACTCTTCCCTCAATCTTTTAAATGTAGTTGGATAATTTTTTTCTGTAAACCGAGCAGCTGCCACTCGATGAATGGTGTTTTTTTCTTGCGGACCGGCGGCCACTAGGAGGAAAATTGTTGAAGAAGGTGAAAGAACTTACTGTAGATGAGTCCTTCATCTCGACAGACTCCTTCGATCCGAGGTTTGTGAGGGGCTTCCGTCCTCAATTCTTCTATCTGAATGACAAATCAAATAAAAAAAGACTGTTTACACGTCGAGGAAAGAAGTCGCCGTCGAATCTCACCCCAACTCCCATTTTCAACAGGCCGTATTCATCAGTTCCCATAACATCATGCAAGAAAACAGCGAAGTCTTCAGAAGGGAGTTCTCTTAACTTCTCCAACATTTCAAGAGAGTTGTCGGTTTTGACTCCCAGTCCTTCAGCGAATTTTCTACACAACTCGACGGAATCATAAGAAAGACTCCAAAAATCAGAGGAGTTACCAGCCATACAAACGATTTTGTGGAACAGATCTAACAAGTTTTGATAAGAAAAAAATATTACCTCTCGAATGAGGACTGATACCGAGAAAGTCGACAAGAGCTGGAACAGATCTGAAATTTTCTATAGTAAGAGGAAGGCTACCTCCTCCTCCAGATTGACCGATAACCGTAACATTGCTTGGATCTCCATTGAATCGAGTGATATTGTCCTGAAAGAACTAAAAAGGGAAGAATGAATACCTGAACCCATTTTAGAGCAAGGGTTAAATCCCAAAGAAGGTTGTTACCGGGACATTCTTTGTCCCCCGTAGTCCAAAGACCGAGATATCCGACTCGATACTGAACTGTTACCACAATTACGTCTTTCTTCACAAGATTCTCGCATATATTCATATCTCCATATGTGTAAGCACTGTCTCTGAAAACTCCTAGACTTTATCTTTCTTCTTTTATCAACTTCTCACCTCCATGAACATAAAAAATCACTGGAAAGCCTTTCGAAGAAGGCTCCCATACAGGACTGAAGATATTCAAACTCAAACAATCTTCACTCATTGGAATAGGTGGAGCCATTCCGGGGAAATCCTTTTGGATAGATCGGCAGCCAAAAGTTTTGGTCTCTCTTATTTCATTCCATGATTCGACAGTTACTGGTTTCTATTAAAATATATGAATGGATTATTAACAATGTACCTTGAACCGTAGTTCTCCGATGGGAGCTTTTGCATAAGGAATCCCTTGGAAGGCATCAACTTGTTTGTCACCTTCATGGATAAGTCGTCTTCCAATGATAGGACCATAGGTAGTCTCAACAAGGCGGCTATGAGGGCAGTTGATCATTATTTGAAGAAGGAACAAAAAAGAGTCCGCGCTAGTAGATTTTGAAACAATCCAGTTGGATAAGATCGATAATAGGTACACAGCACAACAAAACGTGGCAAAATCAAAGGTTCAATGATATAAATATTTAATCATAGTGCTGATTTATGCCGGTTAATGATACTTTTTAATCTGTTCTAACAGCCAACGAGGTCTTCCATTCTGTAATTTGTCACATTAATCAGAAATTGGATACTTACATAATAGTTCTCAGACATTTTCGGGGTCTTGTTGATGCTCAAATTCCTTTCCGGATTCTCCTTTGTCGCTGGCAGCCATTGACAAGGCACATCTCCATCCGCATTCGGATTCCTATTGGTCTTTTATAGTTCTGTTTTGATCATTTACCCATACTTCACAAAATTCATGAAATATGTTCCTATGATGTCGACAACCTCTCTATCTTCATTGGTGAATTCAAAAGGACAGATTATTCCTTTCCCTAGAAGAAAAGAAATGTCACAACAATGAGTAGACGATTGGAAAGGAGCACTCATAGAGATTTCCCAATTCATCTTTTCATTAAACCAATCCATTATGTATATGTAAACACTTGGATGACCAACAACGTGGAGATGTTCAAGGACGTTCTCCTGGCAGCCGACGATGAAAGTACTGTCTCCGAGGGCCTGGAAGAATTTTCAATGAGAAATAATACTTGGCCAATTGCTTTTTGATCATCGTCAGTTCCTTCCTTTAGTTTTCTCACATATTCCATTCTCAGTTCTCTATAATTAATCGGGAAGTTTTTCTCGGAGAAACGGGAAGCAGCCACTCTCTCAAGGACTTCAGGTTTTCTTGGCCCCGTGAGCACTAAAGCAGCTTTTTTCTACACCTTTCTTACTCCACATAAGACCTTCATCGCGACAAACTCCGATTATTCTGGGCTTGATACCTGCTTCCTTCCTCAAGTTTTTTATCTGTATTAGACCTATTTAGATAGATGAAAACAAACAGGACGAGGGAAGAAGTCGTCATCTAACACGGGAGTGATTCCATCCAGCAGCAGTCCATCGTCATTTGCATATTTCATGCTTTCTATACCCAAGGCGAAGAGTTCAGCAGGAATCTTCTTTAGATCCTTGAGCATCTACAGAACCTATGATTAGAGATATGTTCGCACCTCAACAGAATCTGTGGTAGTGACTCCCAGTTTCTTAGCATATTGCTTACAAAGATCAACCATCCCTTCGTTGAAACTCCATGCCTCTGAAGAGTTTCCAGCCATAAGTATAATCTTATGAAACAAATCTGAATATTCTATAGTAAAGGTGGGTGAGGCTACCTCTTGAATGAGGACTGATGCTAAGGAAGTCGACAAGAGCGCCGCCGGCCGATTGACCACAGATGGTTACATTCCCTGGATCTCCATTGAATCGAGTGATATTGTCCTGAAAGAACTAAAAAGGGAAGAATGAATACCTGAACCCATTTTAGAGCAAGGGTTAAATCCCAAAGAAGGTTGTTACCGGGACATTCTTTGTCCCCCGTAGTCCAAAGACCGAGATATCCGACTCGATACTGAACTGTTACCACAATTACGTCTTTCTTCACAAGATTCTCGCAAATGTTGTCATCACCATACTTCCAAGCACTATCGAAGATATACCCGCCTAGAAACCATCATCGAGGGAGAAAGAGAATACCTCCATGGATGAAGACAAAGACAGCAAAGCCTGTATTACTTGGAGGCTCCCAAACTGGAGTAAAGACGTTCAAATTGAGGCAATCTTCGCTAACTGGACATGGTGGAAGGGGTCCAGGGAATTCTTTTTGGACAGAACGGGGACCGAAGTAGGTAGTCTCTCTTACTTCTGTCCACGGATCGACAGGTAATGGTTTCTAGAAAAAATGAAAAAGACAGAAAGGAATACCTTGAACCGTAGTTCTCCGATGGGAGCTTTTGCATAAGGAATTCCTTGGAAGGCATCAACTTGTTTGTCACCTTCATGGATAAGTCGTCTTCCAATGATAGGACCATAGGTAGTTTCTATATGACGAGATGGCGGATAGAGAATCATTTCGTAACTAGAAGAGTGATTATTGAATAAAAAGAGGCAGATAAAAGAAGGAGGAAGATTTTGAGGAATAAAAAAGAGATAAGAAATGGACAAACAACTTATAGATTATAGATTGGCAATCTACGATCAAGGTGTTTATAAAAGAGAACATCGTAGTCGCCAATCGATAAATATCAAAACACACGTGGAACATGTTTATTCACCGACTCAAATACATTGTTTCGCCCAATCGTCAAACAACTCGAGAGGATCGTCTCGTCCTTTCTCTTTCACCTGGGCCATTGCATTCTCCTCCACAAGAGAGCCATCCGCTTTGATGACCTTCATCGCCGGAATGGTTGATACTTTGTACTCCTCCAAAAGTTTCCTAAGAACCTCTTTTTCTCCAAAAGTTTACCTAATGAGATCATCGCCGAACTTGACGGCCAGCCACTCTCCGTTATGTTCTTTGAAGTACTCCAACATGTCTTCTTCTTCATGATCTCGACTGACTAGAATAATCTCAAATGGTTTTCCCTCCTCCTGGAGAGCCTTATAAAAGCGTTCCAACTTCGGAGTGAATGTGCGACAATTTCCACACCACATAGCGGAGAAATATAAGGCCACGACCTAGTATTCTGTCCATCTCTCAATAGTTCCTCACCTTATCTTTAAGGGCCTCCCCTCCTTTAACTTCTGTATCGTCGTGACGTAGTAGATTGTTATCAGCAAAAAGTTCGGCCATTGGGAAAAGTAGCTATAGATCGATGGAGAACCTATAAAGGGTGGCTGGCGGTTGTCAACACTGACTGCGATCGATATTTGGCGATTGAGAGAAGGGACAGTCGAGATAAGGGAGCCAAATCGGTTATAAATGGTTGACGTTTTTTGATGAAAAATGATTATCTGTCGATTGAACGATTGAACTTTAAAGAACGATGATAAATAGGAGGGGCAGACAATTCAACGAAAAGAAAAATACTCAAAAAAACAAACAGAGAAGGTGAAGTGTCTTACAGAAAAATTTATTTTTACATAAAGAGTTTTGAAAAAATGACAAAAATAGCAACCAAGTGTATGCTGA
This sequence comes from Oscheius sp. DF5120, assembly GCA_932521415.1. Taxonomy (NCBI): domain Eukaryota; kingdom Metazoa; phylum Nematoda; class Chromadorea; order Rhabditida; family Rhabditidae; genus Oscheius; species Oscheius sp. DF5120. The sequence continues at coordinate 4,264,263 of OW051463.1, forward strand.
GTAGTTTTTTACGTTATCCTCTGTGGTCGGTGTCATTTACGCCAGCTGACTCCATCTCTCCGGCCAGTTGGCTGCCGATCCTCCTCGCATCATGGCCCGTCCAATTAACTGGCTCCTTTCTCCTCTTCCTGTACTCAAGTTATCTACCATGGTCAGTCCGTTTCTCTTCTTCTTTTTCTCTCCCTCCTTATCATTTGTTTTATTTTTTTTTCTTCAAGTAAAAAGTGAAAAGTAATGAGTCGATAGACCTCGAGAGGTCTGGCCACCAGATGTGAAAGGTCTCTCATCAATTCTCTCTCTTCTTTCAGGTCTGCCTTCTCTTGACCATCGTCTTTTTCCTCGACGGTCGTGACCAATGGCTCCCCTATCGTGTCATTTTCTTCACCTGCTTCATCCTCCTTCTAGGCGTCTTTTTCACTCTCATGATTCATTACTTCAACATCTCTCGATCCAACAAACAGCTGCCGTGGTTGAGTTTGGTCAGTTGATAAACTTACGTGGGAAGGAGTCCTCTTTCTGTGGAACAGCTGTGAGGGATCACGGGTCGTGTTTTTAAGATAAATTACGCGAATTTCAGGAGATGTTGTTCAATGTTTTGGGCTTTGTCGCCTGTGCTATTTCTATTGGATTCCTGGGATATGATTGGTTCCTATTGAATCAGAAGAACAATCGGCATCATACAAGAGGAGCCCCTAACACCATTGGCTCAGATGGATGGACTAGAAGGGTTATGGTTGTCATCGTAAGTAATTTTCTCAATCGAAAATGGAGTTCTTTCAGCTGGTACATATAGTGACGGCTCTCCTCTTTCTGACAACTCTTGGCCGTGTCAAACGAGCTGGTCTTTCATGAACTCTTTCTTCGAAAAAAATACAGATAGGACTACCTCATAAATTTATATTATAAATATGTGGCAACAAAGAGAAGAAAGTGTGTGGGAGGAGATAATTAAACAAGAGAAAAACAATAACAAGCAAGTGGATGGGAGAAGGTGCCGAAACCGGGGAAATCTCTGAGATGTCACAAAACGCCGTGAATGAAAGAGCTGGACAAAATAGAGGGAGAAGGATGACCCATTTTGAGAGGAGAGTAGATACGGTACCCGTAGTGAGAAGGAACCCGAAAGAGAAAAGAAAAAACTATCGGCCATTCGGGACGCCGTTCTGTGCTGTTTCCGTCGTCTTTTGACTCAATTGTTGGAGTTGATTCGCGAACGAAATCTGTTGTTTGTAGATTGTAGGCAATTGAAGCCCCATCACACCGGCCTGGAAAAGTTGAGTATTTGGTTGGGAGGTCGCGGTAGGTGCTGTCGTTGTTGTTGTGACTGATTGTTGAGGGAGAGTAGCTGAAATTCCTTCATTAGTCTCTTCTTCTTTCACTCTTTACCTGCTATATTAGGAGGTAACCGACTCTGAGCTGCCAAAATGGCTGCCGCTTCCAGTGCCGGCCTCTGTTGTTGCTGAGCCTGTTGTTGGGCTTGCTGTTGGATCATCCTCAACAAGGTTTCTCTTTCTTGTCCTCCAACTTGGGCCAACACCTGTTGTTCTAAGTGAGCTCTCAACAAATCCAACTGTGCTTGTTGAGCTGCTGCCGGAGCTTGTGTTGCCGATGTAGATACTGCTGATTGTGTTTGACTGACAGCTGGAGGTTGTTGAGCTGTGGCAGCAGCCGATATAAGGGCAGCTCTGGCTGGCTCTACTCCCTGTTGAGCCATTTGAATGGCCAGAAGATGTTGTGCCAAGGCAGGATCATTCAGTCGCAACACAGCTTGTTGTTGTTGCTGGAGGAGTTGTTGTTGTTGTTGTTGCTGCTGTTGTTGCTGTTGCTGTTGTTGTTGTTGTTGTTGTTGTTGTTGATGATGATGATGATGCTGTTGTTGTTGTTGATGATGATGATGTTGTTGCTGCTGTTGTGCGATGAGAGAAGCTGCTGAGACGGGTTGCTGACTCGCCGTTGTCGTCTGTTGCTGCTGCTGCTGTTGCTGTTGCTGTTGTTGTTGTTGTTGTTGTTGTTGTTGTTGTTGTTGTTGTTGTTGTTGTTGCCTCTGTTGGGCTTCTTGTTGTCCTCGTTGTGCTAATTCCATCTGGATAACATTGAGGAGCTGATTGTTGAACAGCATGGCTGCTTGTTGTTGTTCTTGTGCCTGACTACTCGTTCCATTCGTCAAAGATCCAGCAGCTAAAATAACATAAAATTAGGAATAAATAAATGCCTTACTGGATGAGGGAGGAGCTAAAGGAAGTCCCGCAGCGAGTGCTTGAAGACCAGCTGGTATACCAGCAATCTGTGCAGATAGAGCATTAGGAGGAGGCATAGTCCCCGTTCTGGGTGGCATAGCCGAGGCGGGTCGTTGTTGTTGCTGATTCATTTGAATTCCAGCTGCGGGTGGTGGCTTAGGTGTTGCTCTGAAATTAATGACTCCATTAATGTTGTTAGTGTTCCTTACGCAGCACGCCTGTCCTGTTGCAATGCATTCATCATCAGCTGTTGATTGAAGAGATTGTTCAGAGTAGCCTGCTGTTGAGCTAGTCCCAGTCTGGAAAACGAAAGATGACTTTTTTTTAACAATGGCAAACATTAGTCGGATGCGAGCAAAAAACGACCAGGCGTGTCAATATTTGACCACCCGAACTGTTTATGATCTGAACATACCCTGGTTGAGGAACTCCTGACGTCGAGGGAAGACAATGAGGAGCTTGAGGAGGAGGATGTGCAGCATTGTGTCGGGCAGCCACTGCAGCAACCAGAGCTTGTTGTTGAGCAGCCAGAGCCTCCTGCTGCTGCTTCGTCTCAACCTGATGCCGAGCTGTCATGGCATCTTTGGCCTCTTGCTGTCTTCTCAGTAGCTGGATCTGATTAGCGATCTGCACATGCATATTACACCATCGACCAGGCTTCTGAAATAGCTTCTATGAATAGGTATTCCTTAAAATAGATGACCCCGGGAGGAACCCCGCCCGAACAAAACAGGTGCATTGACGGACGTTGGTGACAGCTAATGAATATGTCATGAGAACGGGACATCGTCTATGCGTGCCTCTACTGAATGATAGATAAGCAATGCATTCTAATGACTCTCGACCTATTCAACTCACCAAACGAACAGGAGTCGGCATGGTTCCACGGAGAAGAGACGCGTTAACTGCAGCAGCAGCTAGTTGGTTCTGGAGCTGGTTACCAGAGAAGGGAGTGCCTGCTTGAGCTCCAGCTGCTTGAAGAAGAGCTCCAACGACATTCGGATTGTTCCCCGTCTGACCAGCAAGAAGTTGCTAAAAGACGATAAAATTGAGGAGGAAATGGACAAATTCGATTCGGAGGACACACGCGACTGGTGACCGATGATCTCGCCAACGGACTAATCAGTAAGCGGATATCCGGTGAATTATTCCCAGCTCTCTCTCTCTCAGCCCTCCGTCATCCGATGGCACTTCCAGAAAAGAACACCCTGCGGACGATTATACATACTCTTTTTCAAACGAAGTAAATAGATAAGATAATGGCAAAAGAGGAGGCGCAAACAACCGTTACGCGCGAGAACCGATAAGAAGACAAACAGTCGTCATGTTTCAAACAGTTGCCATTCGAGTCACATGGTGGCTCCTACCTGCTGTTGTTGGAGCATTTGCAGGAACGGAATGGTGACTCCACCAGCCGCTAGGAATGGATTTGCCGCCAAAATTTGAGGATTGATACCAGCTGTGTTGACGAAAAGACCACCTTGAGGAACAACGGAGGGGGCACGATGACCAGGATCCGATGGATGGGCGGCTGAAAAAAAGGTTTAGACACGAAAAAGGACTCGTCTTCCCATTAATTAAATGCTAAAGTCTTTTTAATCCGAAAGATGGCAATAGGACCGGACATCCAGATTAATCACCAGCTTGTTTCCCGATCTCTTTCACATTTTTTTCTAGTTGCCAACATTTAATAATCACGGGACTCTTCCCCTTATCATTTCCAATAAACATTACATCAGCCCCGCAATCGATGGACACGTGCTACACAACTTACATTCGGAAGAATGTGCCTTCGACTCGACGGAAAGAGGTGTTCGTGGTGGAACCAGTCCTGGCGGGGTGGCGACAATCGGCAGCGGAGTCGATGTTGAACTGTCCGACTTGGCGATACCAATGATGCCATTTCTGCAACGTTTTCTTTATTTGACCAGCCAATTGGTCGATCATTCTCCCTCGAACAAAACACAGCTGTTCGATTACGAGGAAACTGGCCGAAGATCGCAGAGAAAAGAATTTCCGACTGTTTGTCTCTGTCATGTGTACTCGGTGCAAAGAGGGGAAGAAAGAAACTTTAATAGTTTCCTTCTCGGTCGAGAACCACGCGTTTTTGTTTAATCTCCTTCCGTATGTACACACACAGATGTGTCCACACACTTTCAATTTGTTTTTGGTCCTTACCTGTAATCTTCTAATCGAGCTGCCTTATTTGGTAGAGGAGACGGTGTTTTACTTGATGGTCGTTTGAGTCCACCACCCTCGGCCAGAACGAGGCCTGGGTCTTTCATCTTCCGACCACGGGCCAATTTGAGGGCCTGTTTCTGAAAAAAAAAAACCAATATTCGAAATGGGAACAAAACAGATAAGGGAACGGAGATTGATTACTTGGCCACAGACATTCCTCGATAAGAGCACAGAATACTGATAAGTTGCGAGAGGGGAAAAGGCAGTCCCATAGAGAAATAACGGAAGGCGTTGTGTGTACAGAGACAAATATTTGACGAGGCTGCGAGTGCAGTGGGCGCAACGACGTGTGCTCTGTTGGCGATCGGAGAAGGGGAAGAAAAGATGACTGGGGGTGAGAGAGAAGCGATCAAGAGACAAAATAAATTGGACGGAAGGGGAAGACAATTAAAAACGTCTCGATTGATAAGAAGACCTCGTCCCGTCGACGAAACAACAATATTCTCAGCTGATAAGAGACGATTCGAGAAGAAAAGAAAAGAGAACATACACTCATGAGAACCCCGTTATGGAGTATTTCTTTTTTTTTCGTCTCAAAATATGCGGGAGTTCCGAAGGTTAATTGATCGACACGAAGGTCGAATTTTTGAACAGAACTGTTCAATTCGTGTGTGAGAAAATAGGCTGCGCCCATTGACCAAAAGTGTCGCCGACCTTGACGATGAAGGTCGATGGAAGGCGAGAGCCTCTCCCGTTTTAATTTGAAGATAAAGGGGAAAGATCAAAAACAATGCCAAGAAGGGAATCCAGAGAGGACGAGGAAAAGGCTGTGTACACTCGGGGGTGGTCCGTGGGAACAAGAGTAGAGAGAACAAACAGCCCGTAGACGGGGGGAGGCTGCTGCGTGCAGACGCCACGCGCCGAACTGCAAAAAAAAGGAAGGAAAAAAAAGGAACCGATCAACCGACGAAGACAAATGACGGCCGTTGGGTGATGAGGCTGACCCCCCAGTGTAACACGGCTGTAACTGATATCATGATACAGCCGTCAAAAGGTCAGAGACAGCCTTCGGGGTTCTTTATCTCTGCATCAGGTGAGGGACGAAGAATGCAACTGATAATTGACTGATCGAAGAAGGTGGGAAACGGCAGCCGGCTCCGATTTCAGAAAGGAAAAGGTGTTGGATGACAGCGACAGTACACGTATGTGTGTCCGTTCTGACGGGACGTAAATAATTGGCGCAAAATCGGGCGCGCAAAGTGAAAGTGCAAAGGACAAACGGGTCCCGTCACGAATAACAGGAAGAGAAAAAGACAGTCTGGAAGGGAGGAGTTCTCTAGGAAGCCCCTGGAAAAGAGAGAGTAGTCGTGTGACTCGCGTGAGCTGTGCCTCTCCGTAATTGCATTCATATTCACTAGTCGGCAATTAGGTTTCTGCTCTCTTTCCTCCCCTTCCTCTCTCCTTCTTATTGAATGCATTCGGACCGGGGTGAAATCGCTCAAAGAGCACATTTTCTGCTCGAACCAATCGCTAGTATATCTTATGCCGCAGAAAAAAAGATAAAGTTCTCAGAAGTCTAATGATTCTTTCTATGTAGTTAATTTGCTCTTTGATGTGTGGAAAACAGTTGATCTAGGGAATGAGAACTTCCCCCTCCAAATGAGAGATTAGTAGGGGCTGTCGTTCATCAAAAATTGCGTGTTTTCAACGAGAGAGAGATAGAGAAAAAGACAAAAACGAGTTGGTTCCGCCGCTTTCTTGAACTGATTATTATTTCAGCGACGAGTCCAGCCGAAAAAAGACGAGATGGGCGAGTGAAAGGCGACTGATCTTCGGTCACGAAATCCGGGAACAGGCGGTTGGCAAGTGACCGCTATTGTGACGGAGACGAGGGGAGGGGGGAATAATTCAGTCGGGAGGAGAGACAACAATACGGCCTGTTGATGTCTTCCTCCTCGCCAAATAGAGCCTAATTTCATGAATAATTGACCTCAACAAAACAGAGGCGTAGCAGAGAGGGAGAAAAGAAATTGTTTCCGGAGAACGGAGGAGGACGGGGAAACAGAGACTTGACGAGAGAAGAAATCTCTTTTGACGCCGATATGGACGTAATGGAACGGAGTGGGAGCGGCGAGAGGACTCTCACTTTCTCGCGGGGTCCTGTCCCCGATGGCGGCGAAAATACTCCCGGCTGGCGATAAGCCAACAGCCGACCGCGGAACATGAAAAAGAGACGGGGGACACGCAAATAGAGGGTGGCACGAGAGGGGGGACGCTGACTAGGCAAACATTTGGAGATCGAGAGAGGACAACTATACGGAAATAGATACGAACCTCTCTATATTTTCGAATTCTTCTCGCGTCTCGTGCCTTCTTACTCTTCCTTTTCTTTCCTTTCTTTCTTGCCTCCTTATCTCTTTTAATTCGTCTAGTTTCTTTCCGTGCCTCGTGTTCAATCTTTCTTTTCTTCAATTCCTCCTATAAAACTCTTTTATCTCTTTTAAAATTACCCACCTTTCTCTGTTGAACCCGTTCCTTCTCCTCTTTCCAAGCCTTTTTAAGCTCTCGAGTGAGTGTTCCGTTGGCCTTGGCCTCCTTGATGGTCCTTTTAAGAATCGCGTGTTTCTCCTTTCTAATCCTTTTCGTCTTATTTCTCTTGATTTCTCGTTGTTTCTTCCTCAAAGTTCTCTTATGATTTTCGATGAGTTTCTGCAAAAGAGAACTCTATAAGAGACGACAACCATTGTCACGTTACACAGAAAGAGAGCTCTCTCTTCAACTGTGTAACGTCCTGCAAGAAATCAGCCGAGTGCAAACATTGTAAACCCGGATGGGGGAACGAAAACAATCATGCCTACGTGGGTTGATGGATGGAAATGAACGAAGGAAGAGACGGAAATAGGGGTGGAGGCACGTGATGTGATTCCAAGGAAGACCTATGAGAACAAGAGGGCAGACTGAACATAATCAAGCACGAAAATATATTTTGAGTCAGGGGGAGAAATCAGTGGAATAAGTGTAACTACGTATATTGAAGATTGAAAGAAAGGGGAGAGATTCGCGGTGACTTGCTAATTATTCACTATTCTTCCACCGGATCTCTTTTTTTTCACCTACGTCGGCTGTATGAATGGCTTATGTTACGAGTGTAAACGAGGGGATGAGACGAGACTACAGTGTGTTCCTCGAAAAGCAATTCGGAGTTCCGACCTCCCTCCCAAATTCAATTTCCTTTTCGTCTTTTAGAACGAAGATCATTCGATTAGACTACATTAAAAGTATTGGCTAGATGGGCTTCTCAGATGAGGCAGCCGAGAATATATCAAATGACTAAAAGGACGACTGATTAGTCAGATGGAAAGTGTACTAAGAGAGTAGGAGGTTCATCGAATAACGACGATTGAATTGGAAAAGATTCACGTAGGAGAAGGAGAGGAGGGGGAAATAGAAAATGAAACCAATTAGGGACCGACCTTCTTCCTGCGGATTCTCCTTTTGATTCTATTGATCTTTCGCACTCTATTCGTTATGTATCGACGTCTTTTAGTTTCGTAGAGAGCTCGTCGACGACCGGCTTCGATTGCGAAGGTCTGAAAAAGTAATTTGTTACTCACGGTTGTCACCTGCCTGCCAGAGCAGGTGGGAAATTAGAGGAAAAGAAGAAAGGTACCCAGGACAAGGAGAAAAAGTGGGAGATCTAATCTTACCAGACATGACGGGGAGGGGGGCTTTAAAAGCTGTGAGCAGATTCACACAAATTTCGATCGTCGAAATCGATGGGAAAGGCTGTTAAGGATTCGAAGATTGGGAATGAAGACTGAATCAGAAGAAAAAAGGAGCGGGGATGACTATAAGAAACAACAAAAAAAAGGAAAACAATTCATATTACGAAGGGAAAAAATGACCTACCCGTTCATCTTCTCGACAAGTGAAACAGAGAAGGGAAAACTCGTCGATGACCAACTCGTCCACAAAAGGCAGCTTCTTCTCTTCCTTTTCCTTCTACAGATTTATCAATCGGAGGAGAAAGAGACCTACCTTCTTCTTCTTTTTCTTCTTCTTCTTTACTTCCTTTCCGTCCTTTCCATTCTTCTCTATTTTCATTTCCTTCTTTACTTTCGACTTCACCTTTCCATCCTTCTGTTCCTTTGCCTTCACCTTCGGTTTCTTCTTTTTCTTTGTATTTTTATCTTTTTCTTTCTTTTTTCCTATCGTCTCTCTCATCTCCTTATTTTCCTTGTTACTATCCTTACTGCTTTCTTTCCCATTTTCCTTTGGAATATCCTTCTTTTCGACCGCCTTGATAGTCTCCTTAATCCCTTCTTTTGTATCTTTTGGCTCGTTCGTCATCTCTTCATTTTTAACTCCTTTTTCAATGACAGTCGTGCTGATTCCAATGATAGGTTTTTGATCGACCGGCTCCACTTTAAGCGTCTTCGAACAGCATGGCTCCTCCTCTTTGATCTCTGTTTTTATGGCTTCGACCAACGGTGCTGGTGGCCGTTTTTCTGGGGCTAACGAGGCGAACTGAGGGACTTTGAACTTTCCTGAAAGAGATATATTTTCATATAATATAAACATACTCAAATACATCTTGGACTTTGGACAGAACATATCATGGAGAGAATGTTTTTTCGGGGGTGGTAGTGGCTTTTGAGGAACGACCCTCTGTCTTCCTCCCTTCTTCTGCTCCTTTTCCTTCTTCTCTGCTCCTTTCTTCTTCCCTCTCCCTGTCGTTTTCCCCTCCTGATGATGACCATTCGACTGTCGATTTCCGACATTCGCTAATTTCCGTGGTGGTCGTCCTTTCCGATGATAATTTCTAAAAGTTACTTTACTGAAAATAGAAGGAAGGAACTGACTTGTTTGAAGGAGGAAGAGGGGTTTTGAAACAGGAGTCATCGAATGGCTTCGTACCGGGAGTTGTGCCTCCTCCGGGAGACGGGGCAACTACTATGGCTGCTGGCATGGTTTGATCCTAAAACCGGCTTATGGTTGAAGAGACAAAAGAACGACCTGGCTGACTTTTGACGTTAAAGGAGTGCCTAACATCCCAGGAGATTCAATCTCATGTCAGTACCTACAAAATAAGTTAGAAAAAAAAGAAAGAAGAGAGAAGTCGAAACAGAAGTGTAATTGAAGAAAAGAAAGAAACGAGGAACAGTCCGGGCTGTTTACCCTTCCTGATGTAATCTTCTCCCTATTGATTTTCCCGAAAAATTATCGGCTGTCTGACCTTTTTCACTCGTTTCTTCTTTGCTACAAAAAATTCATATCTTTCAATAGACAAATCATCGAGTGTAATTGAACTATTTATGTTCTAACGGCGGCACATTAGCCCGCTTATCGGTCGGTCGCCCTCTCATCGATAGAAACATTTCGGGGGAGAAAAGAACAAAAAGGAATCTAAAAGAGGACATATTGCCACCTGTCTTAGCTAAAAGTGTATCTTGTAATCCGGTTAATTCCTTCGTATAACAGCTGGTCAACTAATTATTTGACTACAAAATGTTGCCGAGGATAAGGAAGTGAAACCTTTTGGGGAATGAAAAGAGAAGAATATACTAGAAAAAGAAAAAAAACGGATATTGTCAAATGGAAACGATTTCAGGAGCATTTTTCTCACTGGGGAAAGTAGAAAGTTAGTGGAAGATTTCCTTTTCTCTCTATCTCCTACTAGATTCTTACATTTTCCTTTAATTCTCTATTCATTTCCTTGGCCCCTTCCTTCCACAGCTGCAAGAACAAAAAGCGAGAGTTGTGTCATCGGGTCGGTGTGGTAATAATACAAAAACATCAAGTTCCTTGTGGAAAACTTCCTACTCCCTTTCCCAACACAGTTAGAATAAAAAGGAAAATCAATAAGAACATCATAAGTCACGATGGAGCTATAATTGTAGGAGTGCGGTGGCTCCCGGAAATCCGCGAAGGACGATACTTTGATGACTTGTAACTCTGCTCTACGATAAGATTTTTCGATGGGACCTGGCCAAAAGAAAGTTTAGCAACGAGATCTTTTGATTAATGTCTAATGTGCCAACATTTAAACAAGTTACACTTATTTGAATTAGGTGATGGAATCGGTATTTTTTCAAGTTCTATGGACTTCTAGGGCATCTAGAAGGATTCTAGATAAAAAAATAAAAATATTGGAAGCTATTGGAAAGAAAAAACAAAATATTGGATTAGAGTTACCAGATAAAGAGAAGAAAAGATGGAAATATTCTTGAAAAGATAAAAAAATAACTAAAGAATGATGCTAGATGAGAAAAAAAACATACAGAGGGGAAGATGAATATACAGAGAGTAATATATAAGAGAACAGCCGGCCGATTGGTTGGGGAGAGAAGGCGGCGGTCGGTGCCAAACACTCTGCGTCTCCTCCCTGGACTCTGTCTGTCTCTGCGTCGTCTATACTCTCTCATGGCCGAAACACCCGCGTCAAACCCGGTCCACACCATTATCCCAACCGCTCAGCATTAAAGGACCAACTTCTCTATCTGTCATCTCTTTTAGGACACGAGATGACATGTGGGAGGAGTATTGAAGAGGACACAAAATAGGGAAGAAAAAGAAGATGAGAGAAGTGGGTAGAGAAATCCGCTAGCTGGCAAGAAAGGAGTGAGATGAGAAAGAAGAGAGAGAGAGAGGTCATTCGAGGAAACACTAGAAAAGTCGGAAAAAAGGTAGTGTTTCGCGTTTTTTGAAACTTCAATTGACCAGAGTTGGACATGAACAAAAAAAGGAAGTCAAATGAACACAAAAAAGGACATTTTGGAGATTAAGCCGTAGATAAACAGTTTGTATCAGCTGATAGAGAAGTTTTTTTTTCATCTTCCAGAGATGAAACAGCTGACTGACAATTTTGTGAGTCATTTGGAAAGCAAAAAAGGTGGCTAATGGAAAAAAGACTATAAATAGAGAGGGGAGGCTTCAATAAATCTTTATTAAACGATAACGAGTTTTAAAATTCTTTCAAGTCGCTCGAGAACGTCCTCTATCGACATTCTCTCTTCTGCTTCTACTTGTAACAATCCTTTGATTATCTCTTTCAATTCATCATCATATCTGAACAAATAATAGAAAAGGAAGAATTTTACGGAGCATTCAAAGGGTAGTTTATCCTGTTCGGTGACTGAGCTGCCAAAGCAACGCTATCTCCTTTCTCGTGGGCTATGTCAAATGGAGAAACAAAGTAACACAACGCATAAAAACAGCAGCCGAGGGACTAAAATCTATTATTTAATAAATAAGGATACCCAAAGATCCGTCCTATAGTCGATTCGTGTTCCAATATTACAGGCGAAGAGTTCCGGTGCTCGATATGGCATAGAACAATGTTCCGCACAATCATCAATCCATTTCTGTCTCGTTTTTGCATCCGTTACTTCGATTGGTGATCTAAACATGATATAAAGAGGAGAGGGGCTAACTGAATGGCCGAACCAAAATCCGTGAGAACAATCGAGACAGAATTGGGAGACGAGAGAAGGAGATTGGCCGTTTTGAGATCACGATGAGTAATTCCAATCGAATGGACAGCCTGAAGGGCAGAGCAAGTATCCATGGCAATTCGAACGACCTAAAGAAGTGTACAAGAGGGAGAGTTACTTCCGACTGGGACAGATGCTCTTCTTTCGGTCGTTTCTCCAATAATAAATCAGAGACAGTCCCACGACTATAGAAGGGAAAAACGAGATGGATTTCTGAGTCAAAGTTAATCAAAGCCAAGAGAGGGACAATGTTTTTCGATATAGGAGCCAGTTGACGATGGAGATCCCCCTAAATTGGTGAAGAGAAGGGGAAAGAGACTAACCTCGAATTGTCCATTTTGTTCGTCCTCCTTTCGATTAATCGTTATCCTCTTGACGGCATATTTCTCGTGACTGTCGAGATCTTCTCCCAGAAAAACTTGACTGAATCCACCACGAGCAATCTCCTTGACAAGCCGAATTTGAAGACCATCGCCTACGAGATCTGCCGATGACCATGCACAGCCCATGCACATGAAAAGGTCATTAACATCACGACATACGGTTAGACAGATGACTGGAAAAAACCGTTGAAGAATGGTAAGAATAAATAATGAAAGTAAATTTTATTATGGCAAGAGAAAAGGTAAAGCACGAAGAATTAAGGCTGTTTTGAACCGTAACAAAAGAGATAAATAAGAATAGATTAAAGTTCGTCTCGAGTGAGAGAGACATCGGGGAGAAGATGGGAGTCCTCCGTGTCACTAATATATCCCTCTTCATGTGTGTATCGTTGTGGGAAGACGACTAGAGGATAAAGGGTAAAAGCCTTGAGATTTCGAAGAGGGAAATGGAACACCCAGTCCTTAAAATGAAATCAGTGTATCTATCTATCACTATTCACCTTATTTGGATGTTTGTCGAACATTATGGGCAGATATTCATCAACAGGAACAAGTTTCTCTAAAGGTTTTGCGTTCAGTAACTTTTGAGCTCCAGAGAGACTCAACATGTAGCCGAGAGTCCAATAAGAGTAGCCTACTGTACTCAAATGGTGATGTTCAGGAACCCAGAGCTCGTCCTATTAAGGTATCATAAAGAAAAAAGACTTACCTGATCTTGAGACATCTTCTTTCTTCCCAGGTAGATTAAATCCCAGTCTTTTCGCGATGTATCAAGATCTTGTAAAGCTTCTCTGACTCGTTCCATTCCATCCATTGAAAAACGAAGATCGTCCTCGAATACGATGATTCGCTTCATTTTCTTCTCAACAACCTCCTTCCAAATGCGATAATGACTTAAAAAGCAGCCAATTTCTCCGGCTTTTAAAGGACGTTTAGCGATAGGATCTTCATAGCCTGGAAGTGGCTTGATGGATAGATCTTTCGGTAAAGAATGCCCATCAGTTGCTTCCAAAACCGTGAATTCAATACCTACAATCGTTTCATTTCCCCTTCTTCTTGCTTATTTACCAAGTATTTCGAAGATCTTTGACATCTTTTTCAATCTGTCGGGTCTTCTCTTCAAATTGATTAAGTAGATTTTATTGAATTCAAATAAGTCCGCATTAGGTATCCATGGCCGAACTGTTCGTGACATTTCTGGCAAAGTAGCATCATCAGCTATCAAATCACACAGATGGTATCTCAACTATAAAAAAGTATAATAAACGAATGAAAACTTACGCTTCGACGTTGCTGTGAAAAATCCACATGGTCAGAAAAAAAAACTCCGTAATATCTGGTAGGATCCAAATAAATTTCAATGTTCATACGCTTTGCAGACATTGAAAATACCTATAAAAAAGATGAAGTATTTCATTTCAACGGAAGGAATATTCTTCCTTGTCTGTAACTACTCACATGTAGTACTTCTTTTTCTTCGTCATAGTTCGGTAAATTCTGCCAGTCGAACGTCAGATAAGAGCTGTCCATTTTGTCCAGTTGAATCAGAAGAGGGAAAACGGTTTCATTCAACTATTATAAGTTCATCTTTTTCATTTATTTACTAACTATGGTTCTTTCTTCCAGTATATCCACATTGGCAATATTACTTGATTCACTGTCTCTGACTGATGACATGAAAGCTGTTACTACCAAATGTTCTTTTACAGAGGAGAGATCCTGCAGCATTCTTGGATTTCTTAATAGATTGTTTCCGGTAGTAATCAAAATTTTAGAAGACTTTTTCAACCGCGAATTACGCAGAGCTGTCTCCGCCCAGTTTTCCGAATCTTGGATAATAGTAATGGACTTGAATAAATCCGATACGGTTGATTTCCACCAAAAATAATAAAAAACAAATAAAAATTAGATGAACACCTTACCAGAGTACTTGATCTCTCGTTGAATCTTCTTTTCCTAAAAGATGAAGCTCTATATGAAGACTGCTCTTTGGATAATCGATATTTTCTAACCATCCCAATATGTAAGGCAACATGTGAGCATGGTCGTAGAATCCAATCTACACAGATTAAAAGAAAGCATTGAACTCTACAGCTATTGATGAAATTGGATAGATATGTCGAACATCTCCTTCATCTGGTATTCTGCCAGGGAAAAAAGCAGCTCCCAATTGAAAAAGAAGTAGAAAAACCCACATCAGATACCAATAAGTTTACAAAATTCTGAAAATTTCTCGATCATTTGGGAAAAAAACCCTAGGAAATAACAAATTAAGTGACGGTTAAAACTACTTTTATTGGAGAATTAAGAGAAACTCGTACAAACAATTACATATACCGAAAATAAATACGAAGAGGAGGGGACCAATGCGACAACTGGTTTAGGCCAAAGTGGGGTCACTGCAACAGATGTTAGAAAGAGCGCGCACGGTAAACAAAAATTGAATTACCGAAATTTCACTGGGACATTAGACATAACGGAGTATCTTTCACAGGTATTTACATTAAACTAATAAGAAACATAATATTTCCCGTATGCCGAGTTAAGCAATATACTCGTACACATCTCGTTGATCTTCGGCTCGTTTAATATATTCTTTTTCAATGAGCTGCCCAATACAGCGCTTGACTAGATCGACCTTTGGTTTAAAACGAGAAGAAAGTTGTTGCAGAACCTAGAAATATATATTTTAAAAATAAGTCCAAAAACCTCAGCTAAAAGAAGCTGGTGAGCAAGTGTTTTCCTCATCTTCATAATACGAACAATACAAGCGTTAATAACGCTCTTTCTATCTTCGTCAACATTTCTAGTCACCTCTTGACTTTCCTGTCGAGGATCAACCCTCAAAACAGCCTTTGATAAGTCAACCTGATCGTACATAAATTGCAAATAAAAGCAACCTACTTTAACTTTAGGGTTTGTAAAGTCTTTATGCCATGTGAATTCAGATGAATCGTCATATTCTCCTTTTTCATCCGGCTGATTACCTTTTAAAACGTTAGCTTTGACGAGAGAAGCGAGAGTTTGTGCGACGACCTTTTTTTCCATTTGGAGTCCTTCCGCAATAGCTCCTGCGGTGTAAGTGATTTGGTCATTGTACAACATAAGAATTGCCATCTGTGCAGTAGTAGCCTTAAGTTTTTCTTCTAGTAAATCATAAAAAAAACTGACAATAAATATTTTCGGCCTTGGGAAGTAACCGGGACAAGAAAGCTCTCCACGAGACTGATTCAGTACCCAAGTTAGTTTCCTTCCATTATGCTTTTCATCGTAATATTTCTTAAACTGGTCAATACATTCACCAAGTTTCCTAGGAAGCTGGAAATTCGTCATAGGCATAGGAGGCCATGATCCAGTGCTCAAGATCAGAATGGAAAGATCAGGTAGGCTTTTGGTATCCTTTTGGCGGAAATCAGATGTTAAATTCTGTAATATATAAAACTGGAATAAGGAATACTTTGCTGAGTTGTACGTCACTAATCATTTTAGACATACGATTAGTATACTCGAAACCACAGGATTGTTTTAGTTTTGAAATAAAGCTAGTTTCTGCTTCTTCACTTGCTGAAGTTTCCATAATAAGTCTAAAAAAATTACTGGTAACACTTAAACTAACCGTTTACTGAACATTTTTGTGTAATACTTTGAGAAAATATCTTTGTCTTCAATGTACTTGAACACAGTCATCTAAAAAATCAGGATAATAAAGAAGTTAAAAATAACATACCACTTGACATAATGTATCCTCTAGCTCAGTCTCATCCATACCCCTGTTATTCTTTTTCAAAAGTTGGTCGCAATATTTAGCTAACATTTCTGGCGATTTGTTGTTACTAACTGTATCGCCCTTTCTAGTGACTGAATTATTGTTGATAAAAGTTGTTGCTGCTTTATCCAAAGCTTGAGTGAATCCACTTTCATTTTTGAATGCTTGTTCAACAAGCTTGGCATAGCGTTGGTGAACTTCAAGTAATGTATTGACATAAATTTTAGGATCCTGAAATATAATTCTTGTAATATGCAACAAAATTTAAACTTACAGAGTTAGCATTCTCTCTTACGCGCTCAATAGCTCCTAGGCCTTCGCGTGTAATATGTTGTTCTAAAGCGACCCGAAGATTGGCTAAACCTTCATCAACTCTTTCGCACAGCTGAAGTGAGAAAAATAAGCAAATCTAGAAATAAACTCTACCTTATACATTCTTCCGAGATCTTCATCCTTTCTATTCTCCAAAAGAGGACCAAATTGGCTTTGAAAAGCACCAAGCCGTTGTTGAATTAATACCTGTAAAATTGGAAAAGAAGAAAAAAACTACTACTTTTTCAGTTCGCTTTAAAAGTTTTACTTCGGTAACACGATGGATGTAAAATTTGCATCGTTCAAGCTCTTCTTGGAGTCTTTTTTCAACCTTCTTCATATATTCTGTCAAACCACTTTGAGGTAAAAATGCGCTAGCTTCGGCCTCATAATAACTTTCTGTTTCCTCCAAGAATTTGAGCTCAAACCGGTCCTAAAAACTATTAATGCAAACAATA
This sequence comes from Oscheius sp. DF5120, assembly GCA_932521415.1. NCBI lineage: Eukaryota > Metazoa > Nematoda > Chromadorea > Rhabditida > Rhabditidae > Oscheius > Oscheius sp. DF5120. Next base: position 4,281,093 of record OW051463.1, read on the forward strand.
GCAAACAAACTCTGTAAACTTCATATCTCTTTCCATTCTCATCATCCTGATCGTCTACACCAAGCTCAACTGATCATAAATAAAGAAATAATATAAAAAACATACCATAAGATTCCAGTACTCCTTTTATTAAACTGCGATTTATAGTATATCCATCACGTTCTCTCTTTACAAGAGCTACAATGGCAAATGTGATTTTATCACTTAGTTCACGGAATAAGCAATCCCTCCATACTACTAGACAAAGCTAAAGTGAAAACTAGTTACAATGGTTAAAACAACTAACAGTATAAATGACATATATTTCAACATTGCCTTCATCCATTTCTCTCTTGATCCAATGTCTATTCAAATATGAAAATATTCCATCCACTACTTTCGCACTGAAACGAAACTCTTCCCATTCTTTGTTGTAAAAAGATAAAAGTTCCTCTCCATCTACTTGCTCGCCCTTCTAGAGAAAAAAAGTAAATTTAACAAGTTTGTAACAATTACCTTCATAACTTGAGTGACGTATTCTTCAATAAAGCATTTCAGCTTATTATAAAGCTCTATACCCAGAAAATCCGTGGATCCTGTAACACCAGTACCATTCACTCGACGACCTCGATTTGTACCTCTCGGACTGCTGAGACTCTGTTGGCCACTGTATGTGCAGAAGTTGAACACGTGCCTAAAAAATTAGCGAACATTTAAAAAATCTTACGAGTATAATTCCATGTAACGTTTAGGTGTTATTGGCTTTCTATCGTAGACATCTTGTAATCCGGCTCCAACATTATTCCAAACAACTTCAATATCAGTATGGTCATTTGTGGCCATTATTTCTAAGAATAGAAATAGTTAAAGAAGAAAGAAGACGAGACACGATAAAGATAAAGCAAAAGTACAGCATATAGGCGTTCCAAAACTTTCTTAAAAAAATTGAAGTGAAAACAATTATATAGAATTAGATTTTTCTTAATTCTAAGCTATTTAAATAGCTACAAATTATTGCAAAAAAAATTGAAAGCTTTCGCAAGGTGGAACATTTCTTTTATCAAAAAAGCTCAACAGTCATTGTCAATTTTCCTTGGAGCAGTTTTACGAGAGACTAATTGATTCCTCGAGTAAAACGAATAACAATTGGCTAGAAGCTATGTTTTCAGAAGTCATTGATGGAAAACAATATGCTACAAAATAGCAAAACAATCGAATTTTTCATCGCTTTTTTTCGCATGAAATTCTGTCAACGCTTTGCTTTCAAGTTTTTTTGTTCGATTTCATAAGAGAACATGAGAAATACGTCTGTAAATAAAAAATAATATACAGATTATCAGTTGTCTAGAGAAATAAATGAACAGTTTTATTGGAATCAGTTGAAATCAGTCAACATTTGCGAACACCCAGAAGGAATTACTAATCGAAAATGATAACACATTTTTTATTGTTAAGCAACATTTTAGGATATTCTGCTTGTTTTATACACTATTCAGTCTTTGCTAACCTTCAAGAAGAAGCTGATAGTTTCAAGGACCACTCGGAGATCGTATCACTACAGAGGTTGATTTATTACCCACTTGATCTGATTACAAAACTCATTGAAATATTCTTGTCATAATTTCTTGTTCAACAAGATGTTTTTCCGTTCATCATCTGTTCTATGAGGAGATCACTTTCAACCGGATAAAATGAATCTAAACGATATGAAATAGTCATCGAGCGGACGGTGAGCCACGTGATTTCTGCAATTCATGGGCGGGTCTTGTTGCCATCAGATAGTAATGACATAAAAGGACAGAGAGCGAAAGAGAATCTTTTTTATCATCTTCCTTCGTAAGATTCTTGTTGAATGGAGGCAGGTTCTTTCATTGACAAAGGATGGTCTTCTGCTACAAACAATCTTCATAAGTCACTTGTCATTCCTTAAAAACAAAGTGAAAAGTGAAGTACTTCTGAAAAGCAGCCAACATGGTTAACATTCCATTTGCCGAGCTGCTTTAATCGTCGCTTATTCTTTCGTGTGTGTGTGTCTAACGGAGACCGCGCGCGCATCGATCAGCTGTTGCCTTTGAAATTTTTTTATTTATGAAGAGAAAGAAAACGGAGCGAATGAATCAGTCTCAAAACGAACGAAAAGAATTTCTATTTCTTTAATAAAATGTTTAATTTCGCGGCAAACAGTCTCCCCCCCCCCCCCATGTTTCCCGGCCGACGTCATCATCTTACGGGATTCTGTGATCTCCTCCTTCCTCTTCCCGTAATTCATGAAGAATCTTTCGGTGTGTCATTTCCTATTTCTTTAAGTGATGATGAAGGATATGAGATGCCGAGTAGATTACGCTTCTTCCTTCGCTTTTTTTTCCTCCTTCCGTAATAGCAATTGTCCTTTTAGACATGACAGCATCGCAGTTCACATTGGGTAACAAATATCTCGTAACAGAGGAGGACTTCCTCTATCATTTTGGATTCGGCATTAAAACTGTCGATATACCGAAGATGTTCGGAGACGTAAAGGTTTGTTAAAAGAAGATTCACAATTCATTCAGTTTGTCTGTTGTGGAGGATCACCCAATCGATCATCTGCATATGCCGAACGATTCGCTCAAGAGACTGGGTTTAAAAACTCTGGTAACCTGTCCCTCAGTGACCGTTATGTCCTCTATAAGACGGGACCCGTCCTCTGGGTCAATGTGAGTCTCTTTTAATTCATCAGATCCCCCTACAGCATGGTATCGGCGGTCCGTCATTGAGCGTTATGCTAATAGAGATTCTAAAATTGATTCATCACGCCAAAGCGAAAGATGTGACCTTTTTTCGTATTGGAACTTCCGGCGGTATTGGAGTTGAACCGGGAACCGTCATCGTTACTTCGGAGGCTGTGAATGGTGGACTGGAATCTGGATACGTCCAATATATTGCTGGAAAGAAAGTTATTCGACCGACTGTCTTGGATGAGTCTCTCAGTCATCAGCTCTTACTCACGGCCAAGGACAAACATATACCCGCAGTTCGGGGAAAAACACTATGTGCTGATGACTTCTATGAAGGTAAGAAAGTTTATAAATCAAAAGGATATTTCAGGTCAGATGAGACTGGATGGATTTTTTTGCGAGTATCAAACGGAAGACAAGTTTGCTTTCCTTCGTAAACTTCAAGAGAAAGGAATCTGTAACATAGAAATGGAGAGTACCTGCTTCGCCTCGTATACTTGTCGAGCAGGTGTCAAAGGTGATTTCTATTGTCATCCTATGAAGGTAAATTGTAGCCGGAATAGTCTGTGTAGCTCTATTGGACCGAACAAATGGAGATTCAATCGAGATGACGAGGGAGAAGTCAATAGAATTCGAAGAAAGACCGTATCTGTTGGTCTCTTCTTTCATTCGTCGTTCTCTTCAAATTTAGGATATTTTATTTGGGTAATAAATGTGATGTCTATAGTCTTTGACTCTTTTTGGGTGGTTTCAATGCGAAGTGGAACCGAAAAAGACGGAAATCAGGAGAAAAAGGTTTCCTAACCCGGTGGAGTTCCGCCCAGTGCCCCCATTGTCCTCCCCCGTCTTATCAGCCCAATTGTCTGATCTCGACTTCTGTCTACGTTCTCAATTTCCAAGCAAATAATCGAGGTGCGGAAACCGAGAGCAATCAAAACCTCTCCCCTGCTCAGTTTTTTTTGTCTTCTTTGTTTCAAATATCATTAGATAAGTGATACAGCAATCCACACGTGGACCGTTCTCCCGGTGGCTTTTTGTCGCATTTACGAGCCGTTGATAACCTCTTGATAGGACAAGAGACAATCACAAATCATTTGTCACGGTTCCAGGATGCAAAACCCCCACATCAAGGATGGTGATCTTGATACTCTTTACCATTTTGGATTTGGAACCAATACTCTGGACATCCCTGCCGTCTTCGGAGACACTAAGGTGACTTTTTTTTTTCTTTTAATAATTTTAGTTCATCTGTTGTGGAGGATCACCTGGCCGTTTCAAGCTCTATGCCACTTGGTTCTCCGAGGAAACGGGCATTCCCCTCTCCGAGAATCTCTGTAAAACTGATCGTTTTGTTATCTACAAGACAGGCCCTGTAATTTGGATAAACGTGAGTGATATTACTCGAAATTTCTCATTCGTTTTCAGCATGGAATGGGAATCCCTTCATTGAGTATCATGTTGATAGAAACATTGAAATTGATAAATCATGCCGGTGCCAAAAATGTCCGTTTCATTCGTCTTGGAACTTCTGGAGGAATCGGAGTAGAACCGGGAACAGTGGTAGTTAGCAGCGGAGCAATGAATGCCGAGTTAGAATCGTGCTTCACATCGATAGTAAAGGGGAAAAGAATTCAAAGAGAATGTAAACTCGATTTTGAAATGGCTGAAGAGCTAGAGAAATTAGCCGTCGAGCTGAAAATCCCTTCGGTTATCGGCCTCACAATGGCTGCTGATGACTTCTATGAAGGTAGTAATTTCTTTGAAAAATATGAAATCTAGGTCAAATGAGATTGGATGGGTTCTTCTGTGATTATGAAGCTGAAGACAAGTTCGACTTCCTTCGAACAATACACGAGAAAGGCGTCCGGAACATCGAGATGGAAGCGACCCTCTTTGCTGCATATACACAGAGAGCCGGAGTAAAAGGTTTGTTTTCACCTACTGATCATTCAAACGTTGTCCAGCAGCTATAGTCTGTGTTGCTCTTCTGAACCGTATGAATGGTGACCAAGTTAACATCCCAAAGGATCTATACATCAAATACGAAGAAAGTCCTTTCCGATTGGTTACCGCCTACATTCGCCGCTATTTAGGTATCTAGAGATTTCTGTAAATAAAGAGCTTCCACGTGGTGTAAATAGAACAATTGCGCAGAACGGGTTGAAACCTTCCGCACACAAAAGAGTGAAATGCTTTTAAAAAAATGGAAATACACGTCCGGGGACATCGTGTTCAATCTCAGTTTATGGTCATCAAAGTACCAGGATTGTGAGAATATGAGAGTTTATATAGGCGGTAATAAATAGATCGGTAAAGAGATAGATAGAGAGTAAAGGGAGACGCAGCCTCTCGCTAGTCCCCTGACGAGTCTTCTCCTGGTTAGATTGTTAACAATAGTGCAACGATATATTAAACGGAGGCCCTTACGGTATTGAAAAAAATTAAAAGAAAATAAAAAATATACAACAGAGTACAATATGTATACAGGCATGTGCAGGATGTAATGTACAATTTGTGAAGGTGAAGATGTATTAGAAACGTGAAGCTTAAAACACGTAACTGTTTTTTTTGTTTTTTGACCACTTTTTGTGAGAGTATGTAACTGTCAGGAAATTTAGTTTATTTTAACATATTATTGGAATATAACTAGATACCTTGTTTTTCATTTTATTGTACCTTTTTACGACAAATTTCCTTTTACTGCAACACAAATAAGTTAAGATCTGGATTGTGTAATGAAATTTTTTCTTGAACTTGCATTCATCATTTAGTATTTTCATTTTCTTCTATCACGTACTTATTTTTGTTTACTTTTTTTCACTTTTTTAAAAGGCAAACCCCAATATATGCTGTACGACATAAAAAAACCTGATATAACTGCGAAAAAAAAGAAAAAAATTTAAAACAACATAAGTAATACAGTATACAGTGTGTGATAATCAATTTGATAAAATTTCCAAATTTAGATTATTCAAAAAAGTTTTTTTTTTTTTAAATTTTTTTACGGTAGAAAATAGGCTGAACATTAAGCCGAAGTGACTCAACTGATTTTTTTCAGAACAAGCTATGACTGATACAGAAATAAATATACCAAAAGAAGATGAAGATCAATTAAAAATAGCAACTTATGTTAGTTTAGAAAATGTAATGGATAGTCAACATGTCGACTTTACAAATATTATTGAAATGATTGAAAATCCAGCGGTGTTTTTTTTTATCCTTTTTGTATATATTTACTTTAGAAAGGATCACATTTGGAACTAGCAATGAAACACCAAGTTGTTACCGTTAAGAAAGAGCCGTTAAACACTGTACGGTATAATAGATATGATCAAGAAGTCTTTATGGATGTAATTTAAACTTTCAGCTAATATGCAACCTAATAATTTACAGAACGTTGATGATTTAGATATTGATTCAGGAATGTCATACATAAACAGTTTCACAAATTTTGGTATTGAACTAAAATGTGATCCAATTCCAGGTGTACTCTTGTTATTTTGATTTTTACCATTGTCTTAGCAAAAAAGAAATGTGTGGAAAATCGAAATATTGTACCAACTTCATTGTCATTGAGACCGCCACCACCTCCGCCTCCACCGAAAAAGATCAAAGCTTCTAAGAAATCTCCAATTATTATTATTCCGCCAGCGGGAAATATGGATGGTACTCTTATTAATATGTACAATGCCAGGGATATACTGGAAGTATGTTTATTTTTTTTGTTCTTATCTGCTAGAGTTTGATGTTTCGTCCTCCCGAAGAAAGACGAGTTCAAGGCGCTAAGCGTGAACTTTCAATTTATATTCATAGAAATCGAGAAGGCAAAACAGGTATTGAGATTGTATATTGTATTGTCAGTTCCTTACAAAATAATAGATGACCCTTCCCGAATGCCTAAAGAAGACTGGAAGCGTGTTGTGGCAGTTTTCGTTATGGTTTGTTTTCATTTACTAAGATTATATAATATTTAGGGTCCTCAATGGCAATTCAAAAGTTGGCATATTTATAATGGTGATCCAGTTGGTGTTTTTTCACGTATTCCTGCTTTCCACATTTATTACGAAGGACATGAAGTTTGTTGCTTAACTGTTATTTAATTCTATTTCAGATATGTCGAAATATTACAAAATGGAATGTTAATCTTATTCCTATTTCTCGTGATAAACAACATTTAAACCCTGCTCGCCTGAAGAACTTTTGGGAAATTGTAGATCTGCATATTACGAAGCATAAAAAAGAACTTTTTGGTCAGGACTAAATGTTGATTATAATGACTAGTAAGTCGTTTCCCTGTGCTTACGATACTCGAAAATGAATATTGTTTAATATTAGCATTTTTATACATTATCTTTAATTTCAGTTTTTCAATTATTTTGAAGTCGTTCGCTTTTTTTCTAAATGGAAAATTTTTATCATTTTTTTCAGAGAGAAGAGAATAATATCTCATATAGGGAAGAAAAATATAGCCGAATCATTTTTCACAATCTCGGCCTTATCTTTCATGGAAACGGACTGATGTCAGCTACTTTAAAAGTCTCAGAATCAGCAGATAAACCATTCTTTCCAATAACGGTTCTGCTTCAGAGAATGGCTAAAGTCACAGTTCTTCCAGCGAAGACTACAGATGCCTCTGTTTTACTAAATCTTATTAAGGTTTGTGTCATTCGATCCAGTATCTTTGTAGGAATTGGCTCTGTATGAAAAAAGACTTGAAGATGTCTTGATTAACGAGGGCGAATTAGCTGACGCTCTTTCTCGAGAAGCAGTTCATGCTCTCATACTCTACGAAGATGATTGTCCTGCTGGTGTTGTCATCTTTTGTTATACTTACAGCACATGGGATGGAGAAGTTGTTCAGATGGAGGATTTGTATGTGAGAGAGACGCATAGAAGAAAAGGCTATGGAATGGTTTTATGGAAAGAATTAGCAAAAGTGAGGTAAAACGCTGGTAATTATTGAAATAGATTGCTGATAAGAGAAAATGTAGAAACTTATTGTGGAATGTATTGGATTGGAATGAGTCGGCCATAAGTTTCTACAAGACAATGCCATGTGAAAATCGAACAGAGAAGGAAGGATGGAAATGGTTTCGATTAGATCGTGAGGGCATCAAACAATTGGCTGCTAAAGAACGGTCATAATATGCACTATGTAGACGATTCTTTATCAGACACAAATTTGACCAAAAAAGATAAAATATCGTAGATCAATAGTAATCACTGCGAAGACCGAGAATGGCAATAGCCGTCGAGACGACTCTCTCTTCATTTTCTTGCGGAACAATAATAGTCAATGGCACTTGAATGGTTAATGTGGAAGTGTAGATGTTCTTTGAAGGTAATTGTTTCTGAACGCATACTGTTCTTTCTGTGTAGCATACCTCTCTTTCAGCTGCTTGCATCATCATTCTCGAGAAAGCTCTTCTCCTTTCCTGTCTTTCCACCTCTAACTCACTCATGCTCATCCGACTAGGTCCGCTCTTCCATTCTTGTGGCATCTTCTTCTCCAACAGACCCACATTCATCTTCCACAGTTCGTACCTCCTTCTTATGTCAGCATTCTCATTCCTCATCAGATAATCGGCTCCTTCGACATCTCCTGAATTCAATCTGCGACGAACGATTTCTCGAATAACTGGCGAGAGAAAACGAAAGAAGTCAGGCTAAGGAAGGAATTAGGTGCGAATGTTCTCACCTCAAAACGTGGGTTGCTCATTTCGACGGGAAAGACTCGCTATCAGCGGCAACCGATTAGACGGACGATCAATGGTAAGCTGATTTTGAAAAAAATGCGGAGGAGAATCATAGTCATCGTCATTGGCGGAGACATAAACACTGAAAAATTTTACGAAAACAATCATATTCATTTTGTTTGTATCGATTGGTTCAAACTACCCTAATTTCGTAGAAATTGGAAAAAAGTGGTTTACAAACAGAAGTATTATAGTCCATCCACAAGTTGACAGAAGAATATTTATTAAAGCGTAGCTTATAAAATCAAATGCGCATGTGTATTATTATAAAATTGTAGATCTCTGATCTCAAATTAGAGCCTGTTGCCTCTGACGATAGAAAGCAAGCATTCACGATAAGCTCCCGAGGTATCACCCTGAAAAAATTCATTTTATTCAAATTGTCTCATTCCTACCTTGATAGCATCCTCAAGACTCTTTCCATAGAGCTCCTGATAATCCTTCTTGATTAGTTCGAGATCAACCTCGCTGCGAGTGACGAGAACACGAATGAGATCATTATCTTTGGTTCCAATTCCTTTCATCGAGTGATGAAGCTGCTGGGCGAAGAACTTTTGTTTGTCAGAAGCAGCACGAACAAGAGTCAGATATGACTTCTGGACATCGCCTGAGAATTCCTTCTCAATGGCCTTTTCAATTGTGTTGTTTGCTAGCTGCTCGAAGTGAGAGAAGACCTTACGAAGCTGATACTGATTCTGAGTAGTGAGAATCTTAGTAAAGTAGGAAGGACCATCTTTGCTGGCAAACTTCCCCTTGCCGTCGGCGAAGAGACGGACGGCATCCTGAAGAAAAGATTGATTTCAACTTCAACTTACATCATGAGCCTGAGCATCGTTAGTGTCATGACTTCCATCTTTGGATCCAGTGACAAGAGAGACCAAGATGTCACGAAACTCGCCAGAGGTGTCTCCAGCGATCTCCTTCTCCAACTGCTTTCCGAATTCCTTCTCATATCCGGCACGGATAGCACGAAGTTGGTCAGGAGTACGAGAGCAGAGGATCTCAATTAAGATAGCTTCATCAGTTCCAAGTCCCTGAATACTTTGATTAATTCAATATCTCTCCTTACCTTCATGGCATGTTTCAGCTGTTTCAGATCATACTCCAACGGGGTGTCCATCAGAGCGAGAGAAACCTTCTCGAGATCTCCCCCGAGTTTCTTGTCCAAAGCTTTAGTTAGCTCATTACCGTACTTGATTTTATATGGTTCTCGAAGAGCCTGTCGTTGGGTGTTCGTGATGGAAGTCAGAACATGGGCGACTCCCTCCTTGTCACCGGCGCGAAGAGCTGAAATTAGAATCCAGTTGTTTACGCTTCGGCCACCAAAATATTATCCCAGGCGATGTCAAAAAGAGGCCAGAGTAATGATAACGTCATTGGACAGAAAAAAGCTGTCAACAAGACCTACAGGGGAAATAAGAGCAAAAGATGAGTTGTGTTCTTGTTATCAAACAATCCAAATGTTTTTTGGCGGTTAATGACTCATTTCCATCGGCAAAAACGCTATTTGGAAATCAATCAGACATTAAGATAAGTCATAAACTAGGATCATATACGACTTCCGTGTAAATAGCGGGTGATATTGACCATTCTTATGTCTCTCTTGTGTCCCGAAGGAGCAATCAATAAGAGATTTCTAAAAAAAAAAACCAACCTCGATCAAGTTTCTCAGCGAAGAGAGGAGCATTGAAGTCGGGAGTCTCAACTATTGTTGCGTAGGGAGATTGCATTCTAAAAGATATTACTGGAAAGAGAGGATGAAAGGGAGAGAGAGAGTAGAATGCAGATGTTTGTGCGCCGCGGAAGGGCTGACCGTTGATCAGCAATGAAGAGATGCAAGGCCGGACAGAGCGCGCACACAAGTGGCAAAGGCCGTCGTTGGTTGTTTGTGAAACAGTCATATAAGGGGCGTGGCTGGATAGATCAATAGAGGATAAAACTCTTCCCTTTTTTTGCAGTTTATGACAAAACCATTAGAGGATGTTTGCTCAGGGCGAAATAGAAGAACAATGAGAATATAAAGTTAGTAGAGAAAAGATCAGGTATCATCCTATTTACTTTGCCCAATGAAGGAGACGCTCAATTCCGTCTCGCACAACTTCGCCGCTGGCGATAAACAATCCAAAAATTGGCTCGAATATGCTCAAAAACAACGGCAGTAGACGTAAACAAAATATGTGAAAAAACGGCCGAAAATTCAAATGTTCAAGACTTTCGTTTTTATATTCACGCCCCGATTGTGAAAATTGTTGTTCGATCGATCGATTCACTATTCGAAAGTCAACAGTCAGTACTGCGCCGGCCCTTTGTCATTTGAAAACCTTTGTAGATTTTTTCGCCAAAGAGAATTGCTTCTCGACGGGAAGAGAAGTTCATTGATCTAATTAAAAAGGATAGACACGGTTCGCTGTTATAGAAGTTTTGTAAACATGGAAATCCGCCAGGTAGTTCCCACGGACAGACAATATTGATATAGCGCTGCCGACACCGTTTCTTAATACAGAAGAAAAATAGAAAATAAACTAGAAACATGTTTTGAAGACCTATGTTGAACCTTAGACAGGTCTTTATAGAGCAAAATAAGAATTTCGGTTGCCTTTTATTTGGCAGAAAGTGGTTGATTAGTCATCCAGACGATCTAAACAAGTATGACTCATCCAATGTGCACTGAAGAAATTGTGATGTGTATAATAGCTTTCGAAATTAATTTGAATATTTTATTGTCAACAAGTATTAAAGTCGAATAATCTAAAAAAAATACCGATGAACATGTGAAGATGCATGAGACGAAACAGAAGGATCTGAAAGTGCAAATATTTCCACTGAAAGGCTTAAATATCGAGAAAGGATTAACTATTTCGCGCAATTTCAAACTAACTGTGAATCATGAAGTAGAAAAAACATCCGCAAGGCGTACAGCCTATCCGTCGCTATACCTTGAGTACTTTCTTGGTATGAAAAGGCGATAAGAAAAACAAGAAAAAGCTCACCTCGACAAACTAACCTTGAAATAATGAAGACCAAAGCAAACTTTTTAACGGCGCTGAAAATATTGCTGATATAACAAACAACATACAACACTTACATGACGATCCTTGGAACGACTTCGCCTTCTGTCGCTTTTTCTGTCATCTCGACGGTCTTTGTGACGATATTTGCTGTATTTCTCATACATTTCGCTAGGGGAGCGTGAACGCGAATCTCGATCCCTGAGCAAATGAAAATATGATAACAAAAAAAACCTTTTCTTATCACGATGTCCATCCCTGTCACGATCACGTCTGCGATCTCTATCGACCTTATCATGACGTTTTTCCCTACCATCTCTTTTCTTTTCACTCTTATGTTTTTCATCTTTCTCCCCATTTTCGTCATTTTTTGTTTCTTTAGGTGGAGATTCAAACTTTACTCGGGCTTTTTCCTTTTCCTATAAAATAGCTTTAGAAAGGAAGAAAAACTTACCGCTTCTACTTCGTCAATTAACTCTTGAATTTTTATGTACGCCATGTGAAGTTTACCGCTCAAGTGATCGTCGATTCGAGATTGGGCATCGTTCACCAACATAAAGCAGCCACATACCTGAATGAATGAATTATCTTAAACGCGTAGTTGTATAAAGTACCTGACAAACTTGCATTTGACGAGTTCCTTGAATTGTATTATCCATATAAGCCATGTTTTTAATTGCTTCTTGGTTAAGCAATTCTTCTTCTTTGTCCAATTGATCTTTCTCTTTCTAAAATAAATACATGAACAGTTCATAAATATACTGACAGAAAATTGATCAGCTTTTTCTACAGCTTCCCGAGCTGCAGTTACATTTCCACGCTCTCCATGAGTACGAGCATCGTCCACAAGTGTTTGAATCATATTTGTTAAAGCTTCACGCCTATCGCGTAAGTCTTCGCGTTTCTTGACAAGCTCAGCAGAGGCAGCGGCATCACCTACAATATAATACAATGAGTTATTAATTTACCTTGTGTTGACTTCAGTCTTTCTTCATTTGTATTGATTTTTTTCTTTACATCATTCATAAAACGACGAGCCTTATCCAAAAATTTCTCCTCGTAACCTAACCGACAATACCTTGCACTTTCCTTGTAACGTTTTTTCATTCCTTCATCATGATTTAACTAAAACAATTACTGATGAAAAAGTATAATGTCAATTTACCTTATTACAAAATCCTTGATCATTTTTTGTGTTTCTAAACAATTCATTGAAGCATACACCAACAAGAAAATCACGACAAATGTCCGGATGATCAAAATCAATACCCGTAGCCTATAATATAAATTTAAAAAATCTAAATAGACTAACCTCGCCTGGCATTGCATTTCTCTGCGGGCCCATTAGCTCATTGAGCATTTGCGCCATATAATCAGCCATTTTTGCAGCAATAAATTCTAAAACAGAGCTATAAAAAGATGATAAATTTATATTTTCTTTAAAAAAAAAAGAAGTTTGTAACAATAAAACCGAGAAAGCGACGCAACGGACACGCACATGGAAGATTTGGCGTTTCGAAAATGTGTCGTACGTATAGGCAGTATATTCATTTTCGGTTATACGCAATATTTTTGAGTAGTTTTACTACATGTTTAAATATTTTACCAAAACAAAGTATTTTTTCCAAATCATGTAGAGCATTTTTGAACAAAACAGCTTTTTCTCACTTTACTTATTAAAACTCGATTCAGATAATGAAGACCAGGAGTGGAAAGGAAAAAGAAGATATTGAAGTTGTAGAAATTATCGACAGCGATGAAGTAAGTTTTATTTTGTTTTCAATAGTAGTTTTAGTCTGATCCTGTTAATGGGGTAAAAGATGATAATGTAGTGGAGATTGTCAGTGATGTGAGTTATTATCTACTATTATTTTTTTAGGAAGAATCAACTGAAAAAGAAACATTCGAGCTAGAAGATGATGATGATAAAGAATTGTCTGAGAATGACGAAGAAAATAAAGAAGAAGCTGAGATTGAAGGAGATGATGAATATGAACTTACGAAGTCCGAAGGGCAACTGAAGTGTGCGAGTGAATGGAAGATTCTTTTGATGGAGAGCAATGGAAGTTCTAAGGTTCTCATTTTTTTGAAGTTATTATTTTCTTAGAATATTCGTGTTGTGCTTGAAAGTATCAAACCTTATGAGAGATCTAAAAAAACAGGTAGTATTGTAGTAACAACGTCTTTGACGAATTTCTTCACAGTAAGTGTTGATTTCCCTTTCAGTACGGATCGTTATTCAGGGTGTTGTCCAGTATTTAAATTGTGGAATAAGGTTAAATAAGCAAAATTTATTATTTATTACAAAAGATATACTTTCTTGCTGTGATCTTTTATATGGCATTCTAACAAATATAGCAAAATCTGTCAAAGTGAGTTGAAGGTTTTGTTTTATTGTTATTGTTTTAGAGCTTAGAAAATGACACTACATGGGAGAATTTATTTGTGTTTTTAAAAAACATTCCTCATCCCAAGTCTACTGTTGTACCAAAATTCTTCAAACAGAAATGTAATTTTTATTCTGTGTTATACATTATATAGATCATTATCTTCGTTCAAGATCTAGAAATAAGTTAACTAACAGTTATGAGAATCTATGGTTTACTCTATTGAATAGCAAAGTAAGTCTACCAATATTGTGTGTACAACATTCAGGTACCTAAAAAAGCACTCTTAAAATTTCTTCCATTTATTTCTGCTCACGTTTTACAAAATCTTCGAGAGCCTCATAAAACTGCTGACTTCTTTTTCAAGGTAAATTTTTTGAGTAATTATTTTCATTTTAGGTGTTTGATCTGGGTTCATCATTTTCTATCCTTGCGCTTGAGGCAATTTTCCGATTAATTGTTAATCACAACTTGTAAGTAGAGTTGTATCATTGAGAAGTTTTTTTTAGTGAATATCCTAATTTTTATGACAAGGTGTATACTCTTTGCACACCGAATGTATTTTATACCGAACATAAACAAAAGTTTATTGAACTTTTAGATACATTTCTATCATCTTCGTAAGTTGAATTTTTTAGTCGTGTATTTCTAGCCATGTACCGCTTTACATTGTTGCTGCCTTTGCGAAAAAGCTTCTGCAAGTTTTACTTCTGGCTCCTATAGATGCAGAAGAACCAGTATTAGGATTAGTAAGAAATTTAATTACTAGGCATCCTAGCATTTCTCATTTGATTCATAGAGAAATACCCCGTAAGATATCTTTTAGATATTTTTCAATATGGTTTAGAAACATTTTTAAAAGACCCATACGAACCATCTGAACTATTGAGTAAATCCAATGCACTTGAAACCTCTTTATGGGAACTTCGTACTCTTAAACGACATTGGCATCCAAGTATATCGAAAAGAGCTGGATTTGCTGATAAAGCATTACAAAAAGTCTTATTGAATACTTTACTTCACAATAAAAAAAATTTCAGACTGAATCGTTTGTAAGATTCCGTTCTTCATTAGAATATTTTGATTTGATGATGTGTAAGAAATACGGAAGTGAAGCCGATAGTGAGTCTGAAAAATACGTAAAAGCTCAGGTTACATTTATCATAATTTTATTATGAATATGAATATTTAGGAAGGTTCTGACGAGGAAAATGAGCCTGCTACAAAAAGATCAAAATCAGTGAAGGGTGGGAAATTTATGAAAAAACGTGAAGTGGAACAGTCAAAATCTATTCATATCAATAGTAAGGCGCCCAGTGGAAAATTTCTGCCAGATAACTCTTTTAGTTTTCAATATTCTAATTTCTTTCAAGGTTAGTCTCTTTGTTGTTTTTTTGTTATTGTTATTTGTTTGCTGTTATATTTAGTAAAAGTCTGATTATTTGTTTAATTATTTGTGATGTTGTTTCTTATGATATCTTTATTATTTATATTTAACTGTTATTATTAATTTAGGATGAACGTGAATAGCCCTGCCCCGGGTTCTGTTCTTTTAGGTGGTGAAACACCTTCTCATGGCCCTGCGTCTGTACTTGGTTAGTATGTGAAGAAGTCCTCATTTTTGAAATAGGTGGATCTATAATGAATCATCATGGTGGTCCAGCCTCTGTCATTGGACCTGGTTCAATTTTTGGCCCAGGAAGTGTTATGGCCCCAAACTCTATCATAGGTCATTCACATGCTCCTCAAAGTTTATATTGAATCTTTTAATTGTTTTACTTATTAAGGTATGGGTCTTAGTCAACAGGGATCAATCATGAATACTTTCTCTCACGATAGAGGTGGTCCATCAAGCAGTAATATCAACAATCTCAATATCAACCCTTCATCTGTCTTGAATATTGGTGGTTCTTCTGTTTATGAACAAGATCCTGGATCTGTTGGACCTAATCTGCACATACCTATGACCCCACTTCAACATGGAAATATTGATCATGTCCGTGAAATATGTCTCTTGATTTTTCTAGATCCGTGAAAACATTCCTCAATCAGTATTGTCTTCTTCAATTATTCCTCAAACTCCTGGAAGTGCCCTCGACATTCCTATGCCAACACTTCAGAATATTGTTTCTACTGTTAATCTTGGTATTTGGTTTTTTTTAGTCACTATTCTAGGAGTATCATTGGATTTGAAAGCCATTGCATTGCATGCTAGAAATGCTGAATATAATCCTAAACGTTTTGCTGCTGTTATTATGAGAATTCGGTATTTCCTTTTTTTATAGTATAATTTTTTTCTTTTTTAGGGAACCAAGGACTACTGCACTTATCTTTTCCAGTGGAAAAATGGTTTGCACTGGCGCTAAATCGGAAGAAGCTAGTCGGTAAGTTGTTCATATAATATTTCCAATTATCATAGGTTGGCAGCTCGTAAATATGCAAGAATTGTTCAGAAACTTGGATTTTCGGCAAAATTTACTGAATTCAAAGTTTGAATGATTTTGACGAAAACAAAATTTAGGTTCAAAATATGGTTGGATCTTGTGACGTACGTTTTCCTATTCAGTTGGAAGGACTTTGTGTTACACATCAACAATTTAGTCATTACGAACCTGAGCTTTTCCCAGGTTTAATTTACAGAATGGTTAAACCAAGAGTTGTTTTGCTGATTTTCGTATCTGGAAAAGTTTGGTTACCTTTTTCTAGTTCTAATATTTAGGTTGTCATCACGGGAGCTAAGTATAAAAGGGATATTGATCAAGCTTTTCGTCAAATTTATCCAATCCTCAAAGGCTTCAAAAAGTAAAACTTTTTCATACACTTTCTTTGATTTCAATTTTTTATCATTCGTATCGGGTATATTACCTTTATTTCTTTTCACCTACCCTGGCTTTATTACTTTGCTTCACTTGAAATGTACACTTCTGTTTTCATATTTTCCTGTTTGTGATCTCCTGTAGATCAAATCTTCCTGTACTGTTCCCTTGAAAATTGTTAAAGTGCAAAACTAATGAATAAATATTTTATGCCTAGGCATTTTCAGATATCAATGTTTACCATTTTTCTTTTAATATCTCTTCTCTTTTCTATTGAATATATAAATATCATTATAGAAAGCTAAAATAATGTATGACATTGCGACAGACAATTTAAACCAATTTATAACGGCTAATTTTGCTGGAGGAGGTAAGAACTACCGTGTAAACTATTTGTTGCTTAGTGATTAGTGACAATTCAAATTCTTCTGAATTCATTAAAAATCTTACAATTGGGATTTACAGTCCTGTGAAAAATGCAAAGGCTCTACATTTGCTTGAAATGAATAAAAAAATTCTTTTGGATGCCAATTATGAACCTAATATTCCTCTTAAAATATTGTCCTTCAGGTTCGTTTTCTTGGCTGTTTATTGTTTCAGAACTTTACTCGCATGGCAAAAAATAATGCCAGAAGCTCTCAATGAACTGAAAGTAATGTTAGATGAATTGGTATGTGGATTATTTGTTTTTTTAATGATTTAGAGTGCTGAATTAGACAATGAGGACTTGCGATCCATTCTTCCCGCAGAAGATTTGACGCTTTTTTATTTGGAACAAGCACAAGCCTATTTTATGTATTATGAGCACGACAAAGCTGAAAAATATATTCGGTAAGTCGATAAGAATTGCTTTATTTTTCGTTAATTTAGAAGAGCGTTGGAAAACTGTGGTCTCAGTAATATTGAGCTCGCTGGGAAGCTTGGCAAAAGAACAAGATTTCAACAAAAAGAGTTAGCTCAACTTGTCCTGTCAGCGGTATTTGTTCAGCCTTTGAATTATTTCAGCCATTCAGAAAAGTAGTCATGATATTCATCTCATACCGGATCTTGATATACCTTCTGATGTAGTTCTAGACGATGATACAATTCTAAATTCGGTTGATTGTTTTCAAATTTTTAATAGTCTTGATTTAAGATTGCGTTCACTGAAGGAGTAGAGCCTGATCAAGCCCTTACATCAGAGCAGTTATGTGTAATCATGGCTCTTTGTAGGCTATCCAGAAGAACAGAGCCCATGGATGATCTACTTATTGAAAAATGCAGTGCTTATCTTACTTTGGTATGTTATATGTTATTTTGTGTAATTAATATATAGATTATTGGAGCTCGTAGATGTTGGGCAATTCAAAGTGCCGCTCTTTTGATGAGAGCCGACTTAGAAAGGTATAGTAGAAGACGTGTTGAGCGTGCATGTAGCCAGACGGAGTTGATCGTCAAGCTTATGGAAGGAATTGATGATAAGGTATATTAGATATTAATTTACAGTTTCTTAGACAGACATTTGTAACCGCTCTCACAGAGCTCGCTATGTTCTTGCTAGTGGATTGGAACCAGTATGGAGTGCCAAAGTTATTCATGCAGAGATTCTTCGTTCATTAGGCGTTACATCGGTTTGTCATTTTTGTTAGTATTGTAATTTATGTTTTTGCAGGAAGCTTTAATTATTTTTGAACAGTTGGAACTTTGGGATCATGTTATCGAATGTTACAAGACACTTGGTCAATTAGAAAAAGCTAATGCTCTTATTCACCAGTTGATTGCCACTAGGGAGAATGATTCCATGCTTTACGTGTATTTGGGGGATATTAATCAACAGGAATTATATTATCATAAAGCTATTGAAGTATATTTGTTTAATTCTTTTAATTATCACTTTCAGGTGTCAAGTGATCGTAATGCTAAAGCCCATAAAGCACTTGGGCACATGCTCCTCATGAGACATAATTATGAAGATGCTTGGAAACATTTGAGACGCAGTGTTGAGTTGCAACCTGTTCAGGTTCGACCGTTTAAAACTCATTTTTTTTCAGTTTGGAGTTTGGTTCAATTGCGGACATTGTGCTTGGAAATTAGAAAGATGGTCAGATTCTATCTCTTCTTATCATCGTTGTATTTGTCTCGAGCCAGATAATTTTGAAGCTTGGAATAACCTTAGTGCTGCTTATATTCGACAAGGAGATAAAGATAAAGCAAAGCTTACTATTCAGGTTATAAAGTTAATGGAATTTATTTTCTTCCAGGAGTCTTTAAAATTCAACTACGAACATTCAAAAGTTTGGGAAAATTACCTTCTTATTTGCGTCGATACTGGGGATTTCTCTCAAGTATTCATTTTGTTATATCAGATAAATGTTTTTAGGCAATTCAAGCATTTCATCGTTTGATTGAGCTCAATAAACGTCAGCAAGATGATGAAGTATTAGCCATTATAGCTGGTGAAGTGCTACGCAAAGAAAAAGAGGTTTGTACCAATTGATTAATGTTAATCGTAGTGAGGATTTATTGGAAAATGATAAACAAGAGCTTTCTAATGTAAAGAAGGAGTTGCTAAAACTTTTTGCTCGTCTTTCAACGGTTCAAACGCTGTCTCCAAAAGTATTTGCTTACTTTTTATGAACATATTTAAGGCTTGGAGTTTATATGCCGAATTGAAAAAGCCTTCTGATAACAATGAAGATGAGTTTGATGCATATGTGAAAATATTAGAGAGAGGATTTTCAACAAATATCAATGCCAAGGTATCTAGGAATTATTAAAAAAAAAGATGATCGTTTGTAGGATTGGGTAAAAGACGAAGAGAACTGCAATTCACTCCTCGACTCTGTTTTGAAACTTTGTTTAGCTAAATTGGAACAGGCTAGAATCAAAGGAACTGAAGAAGCTTTGAAACAGGTATATTTCTTATTCAAATTCAAAACGTTTATTTTCAGGCTAAAATAAGTTTAAAATTACGTCTGCCGTCTATTTTAACAGCCATTGGGAAACAATATCCTAACTGTATTCCAGAATTATTTTCCGACGTTTTTAAAAAATGTTTTGAACTTTTAAACACAATTTAATAAGTTCAAGTTGTTGTTATTAGTTTGTTTTTATTTGTTAATTTTTGTAAAGTGTTTGTTATATAGTTGTTCTAAGCAGTTGCTATTGTCAACGTGAAGTGGTTAACGGGTTGCCTAGAAGTTCTCCTAGTAACTTCTCCTCACTTGACTGGCATGGCATCAACCCATATTCCCATTGTCTTTCAGGTTTGTAAATGTATCCTTAGATTGTGCATTTAGAATGATCTTCCTCTCGAACTTACATGTCCATTCTGTGATCAGGTTAGTTTTTTTCTTCTTTATTATTCCAGGCTTTTCGTGGTCCTGTTACAACTTCATGTGGACACGACTTCTGTGCTGATTGTATTCAGCCTCATATGACCTGTAAAGTATGTAATTCCATAGTCGAGACTGTTATTCAAAATATTGCCAAACAAAGGGCGGTACGAGCAGTTTTGATGTAAATGAAATTAGGTACAAAGTCTTCTTGTTTATTGTACGTTCCGTGATTCTGGATGTGTATGGGAAGGAATTTTAAAACAACTGCAAGGACATGTCGACAAGTGTGCTTTAAATTTTGATATTTGTTCAAATTGTAGTATCACATTAAAAGGCCAAGGTTATGATGAACATGTAAAGAAGTGCCAGGTAGTAAACTAACATAGAAGAACGCATGTATAGGTTGTCACTTGTGACTATTGTGATTCTTGTATGAAATTCTCTGCCTTTGAACGTCACTTACAAGTTGCCGAATTGTTTATTAGTTCTTATTTTCATATTCTTTCAGAAATGTCCAAAAGTACTTATTAGTTGTTCATTTCTATGTGGATTGAAGGATAGACCACGAGAAGAAGTATCCATCTCCTAAGTATTGACTAATTAAAAAAAACATAGGTAATGGTACATCAGCTGATCTGTCAAAATACTTCTAACTCCTGTCCATTTGTTGAACTTGGCTGCAACTTCCTTGGTTTGCTATTATTTCTAATAAATTATCTTTCAGGTAATCGCGAATCAGTTCAAAAACACTTGGCAGCTGAGCCTGTCCGTCACTTGCTCTTTATGTGTGATGAAGCAACTACCATCAAACGATACTTCCAAACGACCACTTTCGAGTTGGATGGGATGCAAAAACAACACACGGAACTTTGTCAGAAGATCCGTACATGCGAGAAGATCTACGGACCTCAGTTGGTTTGGAAGATAGAAGATGCTCAGAGTAAGACAAACGAAGCCAAGAGCGGTGCCCGTCCTCTCATTTTCTCCCCAGCATTCGTTTCTGGTCGTTTTGGATACAAACTCATTGCTAGCTGTAATCTTTTCGGAGATGGGCCAAGTGATTGACTGTGGTATCTAATGATTTTCAGGTAGGGGAGAATATATCTCCATTTATGTCGCTCTACTACGAGGAGAATATGATCCGGTACTCGAATGGCCTTTCCAACATACTGTTCGCTTCTCTCTTCTCGACCAAGTGAACATAATGTTTCTTGTACTAGACAAATTTGTAGAATCCAGTAGCTGAGGAACGTACCCATGTATCTTTCTCTGTCGATACTCGTCGTATAGCTGACAGTGCTGCCAATTTTCTTGATCAACCGATTGGTGGGAGAAACGCTGCTTTTGGGGCTCAACGATTTTGTACCATAGAACGTGTTCAGGAATATATCAAGGTCAATAGATTTAAGTTAAGGAAAGATCTTTCAGAATGACACTCTATTCATCCAGATAGAGATTGAAGAACCATCGGACTGTGTTTCACTTCGTCCCAGCTTCCGTGAAACCATTTTATTCAACGAAATGGAGGATAATTGAATATTTGAAGAATGGGAACTAGTAGATATAGAAATGGGAAAGAAAATAAACAAATGGGAGACAACTCATGACTTTTTTATTCTCAATGTATCTAAGATTCGTAGCCAATGCGCAACAAATGACGTCTTTTATCCTTCATTTCAATGAAATGTGCATTGTATTGTGTTTCCTTTTCGATGAAAGCGTAATCGATTGCAAGTTTGTCGAAACTGTCTCCAATCCGACGACACGTCAGACGAATCGTTTCTTGTCCTCCACGAGATATGACTCCACACGCCGGGGAGGCAGCCAGTCGATGGAGAGCATTACATTTTAGAGCCCACATGATCTTTTTCTCACATACATTCATCACTGTCACATTTTTCGTTTCCTCGTTTTCTTTGAAGACGATAGTCTCCATCGGATTCGTTATGATATCTCCGAAAGTCATTCCAATTGTACAATGACTCTCCTGCGTGGTCACGAGACCACAATCACCGACGGCGTGTTTCGTATCAATGAAGTCTTTATCCTCGAGAAAGGCATCCGGATGAGGAGTCAGCGCACGATTGATCCCGTGATGTTTTTCCGGTGTGTTCTTCTGTGTACTGGCCATTGAAAAAATGTCTTCCGAATGAATAGGACACGCTGTACAGGTGTACGAGTCCATGTAGATAGAGGAAGAACTAAGTGGAACACGAGGTGATTGGATGGCAAATCCCTCTGTATCATACATCGAAACGATCGAAGTCAAACACTGAAGAATAAATTAGAAAATAAAGAAGAATCGAAACCTGAGTGAAATCCTCGTTAAAAGTGGGAGAAGTGGCCATCTTCGTGAATATCTCCTTATTCTGACTTGCCGCGTGTCCAAAAGCTAAAGACATTACCAAGAATTTTGCCAGATAGTAGCCGTATGAGTCGTTGAAAGCAATATCCAGTAGTCCGAGTCCTCCTTTTAATGCCCAGTAGAAGAGAATCGACTTGTAGCCCTTTTCAGAGGTTGAGCCGGAACACAATACTTTGTAAGTGAAAAAGGCAGCCGGGACGGAGGTTAATAGAGTACATGTATTGGCAGCGAAACGACTGTTCAGTAGATAAAGGCAGGTGATACCAAGAAGGGCGATGAAAACATCGCGACGAGAAATTTTCCTTGCAAATGAAGGTGTAGTACGTAGTTTGACTAAAAATAAAACATTTAAGAAAATAAAGAAAAATACCATAGTTTCGTTCGGATGGAGAGAGTTCAATGTTGGCTATTTCGGCTTCAGTCATAACAACCGTCTTCCAGTCCCAAAACTCCATGATTATTAATGATGGACTAGCCAACTCGACAGCAGATGACCGGATAAGATAAGTTTATAACATAATGGACGAAAGACAATAAAGGCACAGAAGAACAGGCAAACTATCGAAGAAATAAATAGAAGAGGAGGGGAAGAGAAAGAGCGGCGGAGGATGAGGGAAGTAACCTGTCGTGATTGGAGGCAGCATGCTGGACAGAGTTCACACTTCTAAACGATTTATTGAGTCGGCTGACGAGGACGGCACCTCTGTTTCTGATTCTCGCAGTATTGTTTCAGGTAACTTCGAACAGAGCGATAAACGGCTGCCGCTCCGCAGTAATTGACATCCACCAGGCGACGATCCTGAACAATAGATAAGAGTTTATTGAACCTTTACCTGATGAGATGGCATCCATTTCAGGGAACAATGACAGTCGAGAGTGTTCTCCTCTACTCGTGTCTGTATAGCCGTTGATAGAATGGCTTCTGGAGAATCGAAGAATCGAATAGTGTTCCTCGCTATCCTCAGGCGTCCAATGTTTTCAATTCCTATTATTCTTAGATTTTTTGAATCAGCTCTCCCTTACCTATAAAAGCCCTGGGAGCTATCTTTCCTATCTGATTATCAAACAATTCAGCCGTCTCAATTGTCGAAATTCCCGTAAAAGCATCCTCGCGGATAGCAGGTAGTCGACATCGTTGAATAAGAAACTGAAATACTTTGGATAACAACTGTTAGAAATATGAGAATCTATCGATGTTCTTGGATTTCTTTTCGTTGTAAGGATGATAGGGGATAACCTCCCCTAATGTTTGTGTATCCCAGCACATTACAGCATGAGAACATCGGTCAACGTCGACGGGGAGTAAGAAGCGAATCCTACCTGATGAACATGAGAGAGATCTTCGAAGGCACGAGGAGGAATTTCGAAGTTGGATTCTTTAAAGTGAATGATATGGAAACGTGTGGAATTGGAGAAGAGCTGTGGTTCGATGAGGGTGACACCAGAGACTGTCAGAAAATCCAACTGGAAAAGAAATAGAAGGACGGAAAGGAAGATACTTGTGTGATGGAGGCGAAGGCGTGGCGAGAAAGAACCAATTCGGATCCGGAGATGGTCAACTCCCGAATGTTAGTCATATGTCTGTATTATCTTCTTTTTCTTTCTTTTTGTCTTACCTGAATGCTCCTCCATGTACTCGTTGAATTGGTGATTTCTGGAAGATAATTCGAATTCCCTCTTCATTAGCTATTCCGGAGAAGGCTGCCTTTGGTATTTCGACTAGCAACGGACAGTCGGAAAAGTGAATAACCCTGAAATTTCCCTTTTCTCAACGGAAATGCAAACGGCCTCACACGACTGACCTTTGTAATTGCGAAGAGTGCTTTTGCGTTTAACCGGACGGAAAATCGCAATGCTCAGAGAACCCAATTAGGGAGTGGGAGGAGGGAGAAAAAAAGAACTTACCGAAGTTTTCGAAGTCCTTTGAAGGCGAATTTCTCGATGGTTGACAGTTGGGGACAATACTCTACTCGGAACTCTCGGAGATGTTCCATCTTGCGGAAAGCTGTCTTCGGAATTGTTCGGACAAGGGCATTTTTAATTATCAACACATTATAGGCTGAAATATGAAGATATATTTGAACAACGAACTATAAGGGATGGTATCCGGGAGGGATAAAATCAAGTGGCCGGAGCAAGTCACCTGAAAAAGCTTTTTTTCTTCCGTTAAAATCTTTCTTGCCCTTCTAATTGAATTAGCTCTCCCCTTTTCTCGAATATAACCTTCTTTTGATGATCCCTTCAGCCCCTGTCGCGTGAAATGTTGTAACATAGTGTCCGCTTACGACAGGAGGAACACATTTCAGCCGAGGGGGGGCACTTGTTCCGACGAGGTTGCGAGATTGACGGACTCATAAAATTAGTCGTCGGCTTAATGGGATGAATCCGGGGAGTTTTTTGAGTAAACAAATAGAGAACGAACCTGTTTGAGATCGAGATCACATTCACACAATTCAGGACATTTCTTTGACTGCTCAGCGAGAAGGACTGGCAAAAGAACCAGTGACAGAAGAAGCATAGTCACTTCATCTTTCGACTAGAAAAATTAAATTGGAAAAGAGAAAACAAGAAATAGAGCGAAGGCAACAAGAGAAGGGATCTCTACGAATTTTATTGTTTCATCTAGTCAGGGCTCATAAATTTTGAATGCCAATTACTTCCATCAGAATTTATAGTCGATTTGACACCTGAATGAGAAAGAAAAGGGTAGAAAGAGCTGTTGCTAATTTAATAAAGAAAAGGGAGAAATACTCCTCTGAAGAGGCGTGGCGGGTGCATGACAGCCGGCTGTCGGCAAAAATTTGACCCTCACTGGGCGGCAAATCAACCAAGACGGTTTTGAAAAGAAACGACAGGTGACAAATGATAAAAAGATATTGATAAGAGGACGTCAACAGAGTCGTTTAGCCTTTTATAATAGAAAATAAATAGCAGCTCATTAGGACGAGAACTCTTCGACTGAAATGATCAGAATACGAAAACCACTCTGCCGTGAAGAAGAGGGTGATAATCCCTGGGAGTCTGCTCTATCTAATCCGTCGACGGGGATATTAAAGATGAGTGGAAATGACGGGTGAAAGAAGACGAGAGTATAGCTAAGGACGAAGAAATAAACACTCAGGACAATCAGAGCTGCCAAACAACAAATTATTGGCCATTGAAAAGTCGCTGACCCGAAAGAGATTGAAAGGGCTACGGAAGTCAGCTAAATGGCTATGTTTTTTTATTCGAAGATTATGGGCAATGCGAAGATTGACGTTTAGGAGGTAGATATTTATTAGAAGAGGGAACTGGCTACTTTCATTTTTCGACGAGAGTTAGCGAAAAAATTGTGGATCGTGTCAAACGAAAGCCGCAAAGTTTTGGCTATTTTCTTCTGCTCCGTCTGACTTGGTCGACTATTTCTCTCAAAACACTCCTAAAGAGATTTGATTTTCAGTAAGGAAGCTGATTCACCTCCAAATAGACCTTCTGTTTCTCTGTGAACATAAACCGATGTCCCCTCTTATCTTTCTTCATTTTCTTTGGGTTTTTCTTCTCTGGATTGTCATCTGAACAATTTCTAAAATTTGTCTCCTAATTCCTTTACCATAATTAAAGATATCCAGTCTCTCATGTAAGGGTAGTTTTAGCCAGTCATACATCTTCCTATATGTCTCTTGTCCCGATTTCAAACTATCCCATGGCTTTGGATTCTTCAAGAGGTCCGACAAAGTACCCTGGCTTCTAAACAGACTAATAGCCAAGGGAAATGACTAACCGCTCAATGATTTTATTGGCAAAGACAACTTGAGGGATCCGATGTTTTCTCAGCTGATGGAGTATGTCATGAGCCAGTTTGAAAGTGTCAATGAAGACGTTCTCGTGAAATTCATTTGAACTCTTTCCAGATCCTAGAAGGAACTCAAAGTCAATAAAATTGCCTACCTTTCAGTTTCTTCTTCGGTCGATTCTCTTTTTCCTCCTCCTCGCTGTCCTCATTATATTTCCTCTTCGCTTTTTGTCTTGTTAATCGGCCTCTTCTTGGTTTCTCCGGCGAACTGTCAGAGGCATTGCTGGGGGAATATATGGAATCCGACTCGTAGCTTGAAGAGCTATCGGAATTGCTTTCTTCATTAGTGCATTCCTCATGACTGTTCCACTGTCCATAGTCTCCCAAAGGATTTTTTGAATTGGCGTAAACACTGTGAATTGAATAAGCAGAAGGAATGCAGGCTGACTTCAGCTGAGTGTACTCTCCTTTTTCGATTGAATATTCCAAGGGAACTTGATCAATTGCAGTACCGAAGGATGGATAGAACTCTTGATACAGAGAGGGATGGTATTCTTGATACGTTTCTTGGAAATATACTTGATTCGGATACTCTTCGTATGGGAGACTGCTAAATGAATGAATAGATAAAAGATAATGTCTCACCTCGAATTTGTCATCTCATTTTTAGGAATGGTCCACGAATCCCAAGTATATCTCGAAGAAACATCAGGAAAACTTTCCATTTTTGACAATACAGCAGAATGAAATAAGCAGTCTGTATTTTTGGAAGCGAAAGCATATGACAAGACGCGATGAGACAGCCAGAATAAAGCGACGCATGTCAGCGTCGAATGAGCTGTCGGATATGATAAATAGTTTATTAGAACAGTGTTTATCATCGGAGGAGAAAAGATAATACTATGGCGAAGAAGGTCGAGGTGATGGAAGAGGCACCTATGGTTGTGGTGACAATTGGAGGATTCGTCTTCATACTGCTTGGTGTTGTTTGTTGTGTTGTTTGTTGTGTTGCTTGCTGTGTTGCTTGCTGTGTTGTTTTTACTCCCATGGTAGAAGCTGTCGTTTCTGGTACCGCTGGCTGCTGTCCAGATTGCTAAACCTCATTTTTACCAAGAAAATCAACGTACTGTGAATTGAGGAAGCAGTGGAGCTCTCGTCAAATCATATGGAATAGTATTATTAAAGTTGTCAGTCTTCGATACAAAATTAGTGATCAACTGAAGAGCAGGACCAGGTCGATCCGTTGGTACCATATGCCCTGCTCCCTAAACACTCCTTTTTCATTCAAATTATTTTTTACCTTGACCGTATTAAGATAGATGGTTATCTTAGTATCATTCAGTTTATCGACGAAAGTCTTCGTATAGCCGGCAATATTGTTAGCATATGTCCATGCACTTCTATCAGCTGACACCTGTATATATCTGTGTCTAATATCCCAAATGCTTTCACCTTAAATCCATTGTACTGTGCGAGTTCCTCGATAAACCATTCTGCCTCGAACATCGAACAAGCCGTGTCGGTGTCTCCATTATAGATCAAGATATCTAGTTTATATCCACTGTTGATGATAGACTCGAATAGATCAGTTGTGTCATTATATTGAAGAGTGTAGTTGATATTTCTAAAAACAAAAATAAAATAAAGAGAAAAGAAGAGACCTACGCGCAGAGATCGAAATCTTGAACAAAGTCGGGCACATGAAGAGCATCTCTGACATGAGACTGTCTCAAGTACAATGTCGTAGCATCCGTCATGAAACATTGGAATCCTCCGAAATTATCGGTGGAGAAGGGATCCAACTGACTGGGATTAGCCATTCCTCTCATTTGAGCAGCCATCTGTCTTCTTAAATGGACTCTTCCGTTGTATGACAAGAAGTCCTGGCTCATTCTGCCAGGAGGACTGTATGATCCATTTATTTTAGTGTAGCAATCTTGATAAAGATTGTAGACATCATATCCAGCCATCCAATTTCTGTCATAAGCCATTGTCTCAACCAAATAGGCACAATTCTGATTAAAGGAGTTGGTTGGGAAATTCTTCGCTACTACGTCTCCTGAAGAATATAGAACTTCTGTCTATAGAAAGTATTGCCTACCATTGTCTTTGATGTTCACATAATATTCGAAGTCACAATAGAGTTGGGTATTATTGTCGGTGGGACAGCATTTATGAAGAGCATCCCAGTCTTGCTTTCCATAGATTCCATGGTAATAGAGAAAATCGGGAAGAGATCGGATCTGAAAAACAGATTAGCCACTAAGTGTCTTACATCTTGAATCGAGGAGACCATTCCATTTCCGATGGCCATTCCAACGAGATTAATATTCATCGTTTTGTTTTTAATCTCGTTGATCAAAGCATTGACCAACGCCGGAATATAAACACCGGCGTATGATTCCCCAGTCACATAGAAACGGCTGCTCATGAATTGAGGATAGGTTGCGAAGAAATCTTTCAGAGCCAGAACAGCATCGGAGGTTGTCTGAAGAATAACCAATAAAAAGAAAGAATTCCTTTACCATGTCGTCATTCCAATTTTGGTTTCCATTGATATTCGTAGCCTGATAGGAGAATCCAACGAGTCTCGGACTCTCCATGTACAGCACATTTGCTCCTTTATTCCATGAATAGACATTCTCGAAGAGTGTTTGTCCATCTGGATTGGGATGGAAGGGTCCGTTCTCGACGAAGAGGCCTCCAAGAGAAGAGCAGCCAGGTCCACCATTTAGCCAAAGGATCAGAGGGTCGTTTCTGGGGTCATTTTGTGATTCAACCAGCCAGTAGTGAAGATAGTTGCCGGCAGATGCCTGGAGATATCCAGAGTGTTGATGGAAGTTCGGCTGATATGTCAGACCAGGAAGATTAAATACCATATCAGCCTCTTTACGGCTGACTATAACCTTTTTGTATTGTCATTCGAATAGCCTACTTTTCGGAGCAGCTGTGGTATAGGTCGCCATCAATGGTTTCCTGGCTATCGGAAGGCTCAATCCAGAACTATATTCTTGTTTGTTGACGAAGTTCTGAAGCATTTGAAGAGCGGGACCTGGCCTGTCTGTTGGGACAAAATGTCCTCCACCCTAAACCATCTGTCGTTCACTATCAGTTATTTAATCATACCTTAACAGTCAGAAGATCGAATGTGACTTGACCTTGTTTGTAGTTGAAACTCTTATAATATCCTCCGATCTGTGGATGATATCCCTGTGCTTCTGTGAAGTTCCATGATCTTCGTAACTGCGAAACTGCCATATTATTCCTGGTGGCCAAGTTTTCGATGAACCATTCGTCTCCTAGGAATTGACAGGCCATGTCGGCATCTCCATTGTAGATGAGGAAGCGAAGTTTGTACCCCGAGTTGAGAATCGATTCGAAGACACTCGTCGTATCGTTGTGCATTTGGACATAGTTCTCATTCATCCCATCATTACAATCTGTCCAATTTCCAACACCGGGAGGAATATGGATGGCTGTTCTGACATCGGGCAAATTCAAATATGCCTGGGTAGCATCCCCATTATAGCAAGAAAAGCCTTGATTCGCGTCGGTCGACATTGTATTAACCTTTGAGTTTTGATCGACAAATGGCATGGAGTTGGTTAGAGGCTGTAAGACTCCTCTTTTGACCCTCCTTTTATGGGGAAGATTCGCCTGTCCATTGGTTGTTGAGTAACAGTCTTGGAAGGTATTATAGACGTCGTTATCAGTTCCCCATACATCATTGAATCCTTGATCAACTACCAACTGTCCACATTGAGCATTCAGACTATTTCCAGTCTCCTTCGGCCAAGCATTTCCAGCCGTGTCCAAATAGTAATACTGACTCCAATCACAGTATGTTAGTGGTTTTCCCGTTCCATTACAACACTTGTTCAACGCGTCATACTGTGTCTTTCCTCTTTCTCCTCTCCAATAAAGAAGGGATACTGCTGAATTGATCTGCATGATTTCCGACATTTCTCCGTTTCCTATTCCGACTCCGGTGAGATTGACATAAGACATTGTGCCATTTTGAATCTTTTTAATGAGAGCATCCGTCAATGTTGGAACATAGACACCACCGTACGACTCGCCAGTGATAAAGAAACTTCTATTTTTATACTCGGGGAAGCGGTTAAAGAAAGAATCAAGGGCAAGGACATTGTCATCGGCTGTCTAAATAAGATATTGAAAGGGGAATAGGGAGACTGACATATGTATCATTGTAGTTGGAATCCGCCTGGACATCGTTTGATCGATAGGAGAAGCCGACGTCGCGAGGAGCCTCCAGGAAGAGGACATTACCGACCTGAACAGTCATCTTTTTCTTCTTCTTCTACCTTATTCCACGAATAGACATTTTCGAAGAGTGTTTGTCCATCTGGATTGACATGAAATGGGCCTAGTTCTTCGAAGAATCCACCGAGGGACGAACAGCCTGGTCCTCCATTGAGCCAGAGGATCAGAGGGTCATTCTTCGGGTCCCCTTGGGACTCAACCAACCAATAGTGAAGCCAATTACCAGGGGAAGCTTGAAGGTATCCTGAGTATTGAGAGAAGGCAACATTAAATGTAAGTCCAGGAAGATTAGTGATTTTATCTCCATCTTTTGTTCCTGCCCCTGGAGGAGAAACAGCCGCTGCTACCTCTCTTTTGGTTCTCTTCGATGTCTCTGCTAATATTCCCTTTTGCCGAAGGAGTTTTCTCTTCTTAATGAATTTTCTAATGCCAGGGACTTTGACTTTCTTTTCCTCTTCCATTTGCGGAGCTGTCGAGTTTTGTCCATTAGCTATTCCTGCTTGTTGAGCCACGACGTATTGTTTCATTAAAGGAACTGTCTGAGTGTTATATGGCGCCGGATTGGAGAAGTCTTGGTTGCGAATGAAGTTAGTGAACATCTGAAGGGCAGGGCCAGGACGATCAGTCGGAACAAGATGACCCGCTCCCTTGACAGTCAGGAGATCGATGGTTCCCGAAGGATAAGAAAACTTCTTTGCATAGCCAGCAATTTGTGTCATATATCTGAATTATCTTCTTCCTTTTCCTTTTTCTTACCTCCAGTCCTTGAAATCGTTTGTCACTTGCATATTCCATCTCTTTGCGACGGATTCAATGAACCATTGGTCACCCAGAAAATTACAGGCCATGTCGACATCTCCATTGTATATCATCATCCTTAATGGATATCCGGACGATACAATGTGGTCAAAGACCTTTCCAGTATCGTTATGTTGTTGAACATAATTGGAATTGATATCATCATTGCATGAACTCCAATTACCAGCCAATGAAGAAATATGAAGAGCAGTTCTGACATCATTTGAGTTCAGATATTGAGCAGCTGCATCGGTCGAATAACAGGCGAATCCTCCCTGGTTGTCTGTCGATATATCCGACACTTGTGATCCTTGATCGACGAATGACTGGGCAAAAAGCATCTTTTTGTAGCTAGCTTTGATATTACTGATGGAGACGGAGCCAAAGACGTCTTTCGTCTGTTGATAGCAGTCTTGATAGATGTTATAGACATCATTTATCGTGTTCCAAACTCTTTCATATCCCATCGAAACAACCAGACGGTCGCAGACACCGGAGCCGTCGATTGGGTTCGCATCTCCAGAGGAATTAAGGTAGATGTAGCGGGTGAAGTCACAGTATTCGAACCATTTGGGATCTGTGGTCGAGGCGTTACAACACTGCTGCAAATTGTCCCATTCTCTAAAAGACTTTTCTCTTTCTGAAGAACTCTTACTGTTTGCCATAGAGACCGTGGAAGTAGAGCATGTGGATGATGGAGTTAATCTGTTGGATGGCGGATAATTCTCCATTCCCTACAGCCATTCCGATGAGGTTCAGTTGAGGGAATCGACCTCCTTGGATCTCATCGATCAACAGAGAGGTGAGAGTTGGAACATAAACACCTCCATAACTTTCTCCTGTCACATAGAACGGTCTCTTGGCGTATTCCGGATAGACTGTGAAGAAATCTTTCAGAGCTAAATAGACATCCCAAGCAGTCTAAATATTATTTTCTCACCCATATCCTTCCTACCTTCTGATCGTTATAGACAGTATCGTTGTTGAGATTCTTATCCTGAACAGAGAATCCGACATTTCTTGGACTCTCAATGAACAACATGTTGGCTCCCTTATTCCATGCATATTGATTCTCATACAATGTCTTTCCATCAGCATTTGGATGAAAAGGTCCGAGTTCACTCAACAATCCCATCAAAGAACTGCAACCAGGTCCACCATTTAGCCATAGGACGAGAGGATCAGTCAAAGGATTTCCTTGTGACTCAATCAACCAATAGTGAAGGTAGTTGCCAGTGACTCCATTCAGATATCCCGAATATTGACGGAAGTTAATATTATAGGTGAGACCGGGTAGATTCCAAATCCTGTCAGCCTGTTTGCGGGTCATTTGATTCGGCTGAGCAGCGACGAATTGTGGAAGCATCGGCTGGGGAGTGATGGAGAAGGATATGGTGTCATTATAGTTTCCGTTGCGGAGAAAGTTGGATATCATTTGAAGTGCCGGACCTGGTCTGTCAGTTGGAACAAAATGGCCTCCTCCCTGAAGATATTTCCATAAATTGATATAAATCTCCAACTCACCTTGACAGTCAAAAGATCGATCTTGAAGTCTAATCTGTTGGGCAGCGTGAATTGTTGAGTGAATCCAGCGACAATAGGGTCAAAACCAGAGCGAGTATAGATCCATTCAATACGAGTCGTCATGTTCATCTAAACTTTTTCATTTTCTTTAATTTTAATGTTTACCATATTAGTTCCGTTGGCTAGGGCATAAATAAACCATTCATCTCCCTGGAAATTGCAGGCCATATCGACATCTCCATTGTATATAAGAATCCTTAAGGAATAATTCGACTGAATGATGCTATTGAAAATGGGGGTCATGTCATGATGCTGCTGTTCGTAAAATTGCTCATTGATCGGGATGCTGAAAATAGAAGAACAAGGAGTCTATTTACTTGCAGTCTGTCCAATAGGGGACGATATCAGGGATATGAAGAGCAGCTCGGACATCGGGACGATTCAAATAGAACTCAGTTGAGTCATCCATATAACAGGGGAAGGACTGTTCGGCATCAGTCGAGTTGACATTCAATACAGCCTGAAATTTCTCCTTTTTTTTCTAACCATCCCCTTACTCCATAATCCTGGAAAGAATTAGTCAACTGTGTCATTACGGCTGCGTTGCCTCCAACCATAGCCATCGTTCTCATAGTTTTCGATCCCATAACATGTTTCCATGTTCTCTTCGACGCCTGAGATGATCCATTATAATTATAGCAATCTTGATAAGAGTTATAGACATCGTTCGTCGAATCCCAGACGGCATTTTGAGCGTAGTTGACAACCTGCTGAGCACACCAATTCGTCGTTTGAGTCCCGTTTTGAAGAGGAATGAGATTTCCATGTGCATCGACTTCGACGAACTGAGAGAAGTCGCAATAGGTAAGGGACATGTTGAAACGATCGGTGCAGCAAGATTTGAGGGAGTCGAATTGTCTGAAGTAGAGAAGATGAGAGAGAAGAAGCGACTTACGGCTTGCCCAACATACCACGGAAATAAAGAAGATCAATGGCTGAGTTAATTTGTTGATAGGACGAAAGTTCTCCGTTTCCAACAGCCATTCCAACCAACTTCACACCTGGCATCGTACCGTTCTGAGAGACTAATCAAAGAAAAATTGGAGACACCTGGATCATTTGAATGACGAGATTGGTCAAAGTAGGAACATATACTCCCCCATACGACTCTCCGGTGATATAAAAATCTCTTCCTTGATATTCCGGATACATTGAGAAAAACGTCTTTAACGCAAGGGCATTGTCTGTGGCTGTCTGCAACAAATCTTCTCTCATCTATCGTCTCACTTTGTCATCGTTATACTTGACATCTGGACCATAGGTCTTATTGTCTCGATAGGAGAAACCGACTCCATGGGGAGCTTCAAGGAAGAGAACATTTGCAACTTTGTTCCAGCTGTGGACATTCTCGACGAGTGTCTGCCCCCCTGGAGCAGGATGGAATGGTCCCAATTCAGTGAAGAATCCTCCAAGGGATGAGCAGCCCGGTCCTCCATTTAACCAAAGAACAAGAGGGGCCAATTGGGGATTCGTCTGTGCCTCTACCAGCCTGTAAACTTCCCTCCGTCAATCATCAGTTATCTTTCATATTGAAAAAACCCATGTAATACTGAACGTGGCGTCGTCAAAGATAACGAAGAGTACCGATAATGTATGATCGAAAGGGGGTGAATCATAAATTTGTCTTTTTTGACCAGATTTATATGGAAAATATCCATAAAAATGTTTTAGGACTTATGAAGCATTCCTTTTTTCTAAACTGTGTACTTGGATGAATGGGTATCTTCTCTATTTATAAAGGTCTGCTCATAGAGTGCAGGAAAGAGAGCAAACTGTTTGAAGAAGACTCACCAATAATGAAGCAGATTCCCTTGCGTTGCATTTAGATATCCGGAATACTGTTTGAAGGTGGGAGTAAAGGTGAGACCCGGTAAACTGGTAATAAGATCACTGTTCTTGTCGGCCAGAGATAGACTAGCCAGGAACAACGGCAGAAACCGCAACATGTATCCACCCATTCCTGGGGACTGTCTTATCTATAGACGATGCTCTTTGAAAAGAGAAGCAAAGAGACAGAGAAAGGTCAGTCTGAACAAGTAAACTCTCGGCAAACTTTGCACTGGGTATGGTTATAAAGATAAGCCAGCGACATTTCAAGAAAAGAAGACACATGAATTCAGGAGATTCTGGTTTGATGCTTCTTTTAAACTACAGGTTGACTCCTTTATTTTAAAGAGCTGTCAATTTATTGCAGTAGTCTGACGACAACACACATAGTTTCTTATCATCCTTAACTATCGTTCTCTTCTTATCGACTACAGCAGTTGCCTCCAATTCGTGATAACTACCATCTTTAAGAGGATTAAAAGACTGCTGAAAAGAAAGGACACTGGTAGCATGAATAACATTACAAGTGATGACTTTTATTCAGGATCGTAAATTTGACGATTACATTATACGACGGGTGTTGACCGGCTGAAAGTCACTACACTGTTGACTACTGAAGACTACTTTTTTTTTAAATAGCTGGAAAGATAGAATTCCTTAACAAATTCTTCCTGTTTCTGTTTAAAAAAAATGATAGTTAAGGACTTAAGAAGGCGTATATGAGCCCTAGTGTTTGTAAAAGGGTCTTTTTCACAGCCCTTTTCTCCTGTACACTGCTCACCATCCCCGCACTTCCTGCTCTTCTCTTTCTCCACCAATTAATCTCCCTCTTTTTTTCATGTGGCCCTCGGCTCACGCCGTGGCTTCCTGCCGTCCCGCTCTGGCAGTCCTCATTATTACACAGCCGAGGTGGAAGCGAGGGCCGCAAAGTGGCAGATGAAAGTGCTCGTACCGAAAATCAAATAACAGTTTGGAAGACTGTTAGTTGGCAAAAGGGAATATTCAGAGGTTAGATGGGGATGTAGAGGTAAAGAGGAGATCCTCTGCAAAACGCATGATGATGGATTTCAGAAGATTCTTTCATTTTGCTTCTCCTGTTTGATACTTCAGAAAGTTAAGTGATAATAGCATTACTTACGCAACGCCCCGGCATCTTTCGAGTGGGGAAGACAAATACGACACGTAAGGACCGGATAGACCGTACCGTATACCCCGCACTCTGCGACTCTTCGGATAGTCTCTCTCCGAAGACTATGTTCTCTCTTTACTTTACATCCAGCCCTCCCCCTAAAAATATCCGCCTCTCACTGCTCCCAGTGTACACTGCCAAGGCAGCACACTCCGCCAGTCTACCCAGCAGCACATCACCATGCCGTCTCAGGGTTAGTTCATCGATTGGCTTCAGTTTGACTCTTGGAGGAAATGGAAATCTTATTGTCTTCCAATATTCCATTTGAGTCATTTGATTGAAAGAATTCTAGTAGAACTGTCTATAACTATTGGAATGTACAGTTTTGGTAAAAGGCCCTCACATTCTGGGACATTATAAAAGACTCGGGTTCAAGGGCAGTCTAACTATTACAAGACGAGCTATATTCTTATGAAAGTCTAAAGCAGTCCTTCTTTCATTATTCATAATCTCTATTGGATAAATCCCCCCCTCCCCCCTCTATCATAGTATCATAGTGAAACAAACTTAATACAGACCAACTTCGAATTTTGACAAAACAGAAATAAAGACATAATTGATGAAGGGAACGGGAAAATGAATAATATGACGTTTCAAGAGATAGCTAGCATTTCTTTCAAAATTTTAGAAGCTGAATGAATTACTTCCTTCTCCTCTTTCGCTGCATCCCCCCCCCCCCCCCCATCTTTCTCCTCATTTTTTTACCTTCTTCCCTCTACTGTAAAGTAGAGAGAACAACGCGCTCAATCATACAGCGATTTCGTCGAGTCACTCTTCTACGAACAACTGACAAGAAAAATTTCTCCTTGAAGTCAATAGAATTTTAAAAAGAAGGGAATATGAAATAAATCAGTCTAAGTATCATCTTTTTAGACCAGCTCAAGGAGATCTTTAACCTCTATGATGAGGAACTCGACGGCAAGATTGACGGAACCCAGATCGGCGACGTCGTCCGCGCTGCTGGACTCAAGCCCACCAACGCCATGGTTACAAAGGTCAGTCTCCTCTCTTCCAACTATATCCTCCTTTAGGCTTCCGGTCAGGAATTCAAGCGCAAGGGTGAGAAGCGTTTGACTTTCGAGGAGTGGCTCCCCATCTACGAGCAGCTCTCCAAGGAGAAGGTCAGTCTTTTTCATTGTGGGAGAAGTACTTTGACCTTTCCCCTGATTGAATTCATCAATTATCGTTTTTCGTCCCCTTGGATGTTAGTTTGCCGCGGCCGCACTTGAGAGCCACTCTAGGTCCGGGAGTCCTTCAAACATGCCGTGGCGGGTTTACACTAGGCTTTCTTGCCTCGAATCCCCCCGCATCCAGCTGGAAAAAAAGACATTTTAACAGAAAGAAAGAACTCTTTTCAGGAGCAGGGAACATACGCTGACTTCGTTGAAGGACTTAAGGTCTTCGACAAGGAAGAATGTGGAAAGATTCTGTGCGCTGAGCTCAGACACATTCTTCTCGCTCTCGGAGAGAGGCTTTCGGCTGATGAGGTAATTTCTTCCATCTTTGTTTAAAGTTTTTGTCTTTCAGGCTGATGAGCTTCTTAAGGGAGTCGAAGATGCCGAAGGAATGGTCAAATACGAGGGTACGTTTTTCCTCCTCCCACGCCTTCTTTTGTTCTGTTTACTTGCGCGCTCTTTTCCGCGAACAGCCGCGCGCTTGGCGTGTGACGTTGTAACAGACTCGGGCTCCAACGAGATCGATTCGAAGATCGACACACAACCCACTCACCTGGGGACCTTTTATTCTCTTGAAGAGAGTAAAAGATGAGAGATTATTGACTGTTGAACAAATCCTTTTCAGACTTCATCAAGAAGGTTCTGGCTGGTCCTTTCCCCGACTCGGATTGAAGACCCGAAGATCCATTTTCATCACATCGATGCACCTGATCCGTGTATAAACAAGTCTAGTAATGGCCATCTGTGTTTCGCGTCGCTGCCGGTTAAAAGAGACTGTGCGGTGTGGAGTAGCACTGCTAGCCGTAGTTCTAACTCCATTTTTAGTCTTTTCTAGTCGATGTCCCCGCCTCAACACATGTCTTCTTTTTTTTCTCTCCCCTTCTTCTCTCTTCGCTACTCCCCACAAATTCTTTCTTTCTTTTCCCTCCTATTCCCTTTTTGTTTTTTAAAGAACAAAAAAGATTTTATTATGTACGTTGGCGAGATTTAAGCAATAAACAAAAGCTATTGCGTTCAATAAAGGTGGTTAGGTTACTCCCTCCATCTGTAATCAAAGTCCGATAGTTTCCCTCCCAATAGAATAATCTAGTTTCATCTGCAAATCTCCACTCTCCGACAGATTACAGTTTGTTTTATCGCCAATTTTCTGCGTAGTTAATCCGTCTCGTGAATTCTTTGTCCAAAATGTCATAAGTATCAGGTAAATGTCCCCGGCTAATCCAATCCCTCCTCGTCTATTCGTCCTCATACTCCGATGTCGAAGGGCCAAACAACTGATGATATGATCCGTCACTATCGACGGGAGATTGAACAATTACGCTACGAGGCTTCCATTCCCCGAGTCAGAATCTCTGAGTGTATGCAAAAGTATGTTTTACTGTATATAATTTTATTGAAATGGTTCAGTCTTCTAGAATACTCGCAGAATCATGGACAGGACGACTTTCTCGTTTCTAGTATTCCACCTCCAGGAACTGAGAATCCATTTCAAGAGAAGAAGAAATGCGACATGCTTTGATAAAACATTTGCCGTGTTTGCTGTATACCATAAAATGAATCGGAAGAATGGCATGTAGATCTCTTCTGACGTTTTCCGATTAGAAACCCTTCATTTTTCCTTCTCAAATATCATATACTATTAATAAACTTGTATAGTCTCTATGACTTTTTTTAATTATAGAAAGCTTTAAGATAACGTAAAGATATGCTGACTGGCTTTCAATTAATCTTTTCACTCGAATGGTCAATGATCGTCAGGAAGTATTCTGATCATTGACATCTTCTTCTTTTTATTGACAACTATTTATTTATGCTTGAATCGTAAAATGCATGATCTGCATATTACATAATCTGCAAGTCTCTGTTTGCGATATGACGTTTGCAGTCTATAGATTGTTTCTCGGACGATGGATTCTGTTCTAAAGTAACTTATTCTAATTGATGTTCCATCGAAATAATGTCAAATGTACTTGCAAGGTCGAGTTGACCTCTGAAAACGTAAACAATAAAAAGGGTTACTTAGTCTGGTCCGAAAGTTTAATCATTCATCTATTGTAGACCAATCGATTATCACGTTTCCCGCAATTGTTCTTTCTCTTTTCATGTAACTACTTTCACATTTGTAGCATCTCATTGTAGCTTTGGTCTGCTAACATTGTTCAGCCATCATAATTCCTTACTTGATTTGCACTGTTCAGCAGGATGACGGAAAAACGGTTACATCTACAGGGACTGCGAGCCATCGCCATCATCTCTGTTATCCTTTTTCACTTCTTTCCATCCTTCTTTCCCAATGGATATCTCGGAGTTGACCAGTCAGTTCCTTCTTCTATCAATATATTCTTTAGATTTTTTTTTCTTTCCGGATTCCTTATGACAATGATGATGCATCGATATACCAGTCCAAAGTTTAAAGACATTGGGGAATTTCTCTATAGACGGGTAAAGAGGATAGCTCCATTATATTATGTTTGTACTATGCTGATCATAGGTGCGTTTGCAGGTCCCATAAGTGCGAAAGGTAAAAGTTTTTCAGGATCTTTATATTTCTCTCCCTTCACGGCTATTCCTAGCAATATCGTCTCTGCCGTCCCTGCCCTTTATTTCGGGACTAATTTGATATGGAGCTCAGATAGTGACGAGTACCAGCAGAAACTCGGTCTGGCTGTCGACATGTTCACCCATACTTGGTCTCTATCCCTTGAGATGCAGTTCTATCTCATCTTCCCCATCATCTTCCTCGCCAGTCATCTTGTTAGTCATCGACCTATAATCACCTTAACTTTCAGTAAGTCTTCCCCCTTTTTCCTAGTTTATTTCAGTTGTCGCTTCGTTTTTCTTTTATCTCTTCACGACCAAGTTTCTTTCCTTCAATTGTGTCTTCTCCAGAATCTGGCAGTTTCTAGCTGGAATGATTGTGTTCAATATGTCGAAGAAGGGAGAAGAAAAGGAACAGCTAGAGGATAAGCAGTCATTGTTAATCGATGAGAAGGAAGACATAGTGATTGAGAGTGAGAAATTTATTGAGGATGATAAATCCTTTTAAGAGAAGGATTTCAGTCTTCAGAAGTCCTTCATCGACATGGTTCTCGTTTTAACTTTCTCCATGTCTCTTTATCCAATAGCTATTGATCAGACTCATGCAAGGTATGTCTTATTCGCTAGCAATCTTTCATTTCCTTCCAGATTAAACATTGTTCTTCTAACTTGTCTGATAGTCCATTTGGGTGAGAATCATTGGTTCCTCCGCCACAGAATCACAGTATATCTAGGAGAAATTAGTTATTGCTGGTATCTTGTCCATTGGCCGGTGATTGTTCAATTCAAACTGAACGGATTTAATAGTGATCAAGGTGTGCAAATAAAAAAAAAGAAAAGTATATTCAGACTTGGCTCTTGCCCTTGGGATGTCTCTTACAATCAGTATGGCCATTCATCATTTATTTGAAAGGAAATATATTGTTTGGGAGAAGGGTGCAATTTTTGGAACCATTGTGGCGCTACTAATCTTGAATATAAACCTTCTCTACATTGTCAAAGGTTGTCTTCAGCTTCTATAAATAGAAGAAAAATTCAGCCCATCACCCCCGACTTATTGTGGATTTGAACATATCACAGAACACTTCTTTCGATAAGAATACATTTCCCCCTCGATTCTATTGGCCATCAGATTTCATCAAGAAATATCAGACAGGTTATGAAAATAAAACAAATGGTATATCACTCACTCTTGCTTGAAAACGGGAAGAGTCTAGAACAACGAGCACAATTGAACGACTTTTTTTCGGCCAACGATGGCAATCAACAGCAAGCGCATCCCTGTGAAAAACTTCCAAAGTTCGCAGAAGAGGAGTTCCGCTGTCGAGTGGTGAGGCATTTTTTACTCCTATTTCACTTCTATAGTCAGCTAAAGGACCAGTAAATGGTCCAAAACTTCTCGTAATGGGGAACAGCTACGGATTGAATATGATTCCGATGATCAATGACGAGTGTCAGTACACTATGAAGGAGGTCTATCTCTCTTGTGCACATGGTAAGTTATCGTTTCAATGAAAAGAAAAAGAAATAGCTTGTGAGCCCTTCTTTTGGACAAATGGCTACAACTGTCGAGCATACGACGGATTCTTTTTGGACGCAGTGAAAACAATTAAACCAGATGTTATTATGATTGTTACCAGGTGAGACTGACAGATTAGAAAAGCGATTTAGACCCCTTGAGGAGCTGAATATCTGGAACGGTACAAATCCTTTCAATGACTTTCATTTTAAGGTATTTTCTAAACCTTTCTTATTGTTTTACTTTGTATTCTTTGTTCAGCATAGTTAGAAATGGAGCCATGAATCAACTAATCAATTTAAAGAATATTCTTTAATATACCACTTTCGGTTATTTTTTAAATTGTTTATTTGGTTGAGGGAATTAAGAGACAAGAGATTGTAAATAATGGACATTTTTTTAGAACAAACTATACCAATTCCTTCTATATTCAGACAGCCGTGGATCGTCTATTGGAGATAGAGAAGTACGTGACGAAGAAGATCTTTATAATGGATGCTTTCCCCACCCCAACACATGACATCAGTCCCCAATTGAATCAATTTCTTAAAACTGGAGCTCCGCTAAAAGAACAGGTAGTTTGTAATGAAAAAAAGAAATAGAAATAGGGAATCATGTACAACATCGACTATACCTACATGACAGCCAAGGCGAGAATGGCCCGACTGGTAGCCGGTTGTGAAAAGTGCCGCCTTTTCGACATTGTCCCTTCCTTCTATACAAATGGTATCTATCATGTCTTTGATCCAGATCTCTCTCTCTCTTTTTTTACCTACGCTCTTCATCTCACTCCTGTTGGGCTGGATAGGGTTCGCCCGTTGATCAATCATATCTGTAATAAACTCGTTTAATTCTTCATTTTGATTATTCAAGTTTCCTCGAGAGTTTTTCCATTACTTCCCACCCTGTTATGTTAAAATATAAAAGGAATTCTTTTTTTTGGCTTTTGATGTATCTAACTTTTTCTCTTCTTTTCTTGTATATATTGAAGCTCTGTTGGATTCTGTATCTCCCGTTTCAATGACAGTTGATTTGTAACAGTTCTTACTTAATTTCATTTTTAACCCCTGATATACATAAAGAACAACGAATAAAATAAATATACTCGATAAGTAAAAATACTGAAAAAAAATCTATTGATGAGTAAGAAAAACAGTACAGATCATGAGGGACCAAAATTGGGAGAAATAAGACTATGTCAACTTGATCAAACATTTTTTTTTTTACAAATTTGTATATCTAAAGAGCCTAATCGACGAAGCGGGAAGCCATTGTTTGTAGTTCAATCTTTTGTTTGCCCTCTACTTATAGTTCCGTCTGCTGAATCTTTTCTTCGTTCCCTATGGGCTCACATTTGTCTCGTTCCAGACGTCGTCGCTCTAAGAAAGGTATTCTAATCTCCTTCAAATGAATTACTAAGCATCTGTCCTCAATCTTGTTTCTTTATCTGACAAATTGATCCTTGCTATCCGAGACAAATTGCCTAATTTACACGCCCATGAAGCACTTTTCACTGATAGAAGAACCCGAAGATTGTACTTTGGACAAGAGTTCTATCCCTTATGTGCAAGACAAAAGATCAGTATTCTTATGATTCCATCAGAAGGTAGCCTGCGACAGATATTGAAGGATGGTAACGGCATCAAATTCAACATCTATGGCTATCAGTCAGGATCCGTGAAATTGTTCGATGTCAGCATCACTTTCACGGAGGAGAATATCACCTATAAAGGAGAAAAAAGATTGGAACCAATAGCCAGTTGGGTGGAGCAAAATGGTAATATATCTAAGCAATCAATAAACATTCCAGGAATTCCAACAAATCTCCTCAGCGGGATAGATAAATTCTTACAATTTCTGCTTCCAAAAGTCATCATAGAAAATTGCGACATTGTTAGTAGCCTATTAAAAACTTATCATCATGTTTACAGCACCGGGTCGGCCAAGCGGATGTTCGCGAGGTTGTTCATCGACGATTCTGCTATTGGTTTGTCTGATTCAGTTTAACAGACTTTTAGGACGACTGAAATGTCAGGACTTTACTCTGCGAGAAAATCGAGAATGGAAAGACTACAAATGCAGACACCGAGTTCGAAATACATAATCATACAGTGATACTAACTTTAAAAATACAGATAAACATTTTTAATATTATTTGGACAACTTTCTTTTTTTCACTCGAGAGTTAAATAGGTAAGAAAGCTGAGGAGTTATAGGAATGAGCATGGAAACCTCTGATCGACAGAACAGTGAATCGAAAACAAGCCAAGACTTTTGGATTCGAGTAGTGATGTGAAGGAAAAATAAAAACAAGAGCAAATCCTGCTTCATCTTTATTCTTCATCTGTTAGACGTTGCTGCTCTTGAGGTTGTTCTTGTCATTATTGCTTTTTTTCTGCCACATTTCACTTTTATGGCTCCTTTTACACATTCCGCTTTTGATACTCTTCTGGCTATTAGAACTTTTTTTCGATTGGCTGCTGCT
Source organism: Oscheius sp. DF5120 (assembly GCA_932521415.1). Taxonomy (NCBI): domain Eukaryota; kingdom Metazoa; phylum Nematoda; class Chromadorea; order Rhabditida; family Rhabditidae; genus Oscheius; species Oscheius sp. DF5120. The sequence continues at coordinate 4,324,606 of OW051463.1, forward strand.
ACCACTTTTTTCTGTTTTCAGTTTCTCTCCTTTCGTTAAATTTTCCTTCTTCGGACGAATAAGTCCTTCACGTGGACGAGAGAGAGGGAGAGTCGTCTCCGGTACACGACGAGCAGCCTCAGCAATTCCACAACGAGGCAGATTTCGTTGAATATGTTCTGGAATAAGGCAGATACGGTAGTTGTGGCGAGAATCCAGAAGGACCTTCAATATGCGAATAGTAGTCTCGGGGAAGTTAAGCACGCTGCATCTCTCGATAATCATCTGGCGTTCAACTTTGCCGAGATATGCGGAGCGGATCTTAACACTTATTGAAATAAGTAGAAATAAATTACCAAGGAAAAGACAGCAGGAGCAAGGATTTCGAGTTTTGACTGGCCAGCCAACCAGAAAAGAGCTCCATCGACGGCAGACAATTCGTGAGCCACGTTCAATTCACAACTGGCAAAGATCTGGAGGAATTGTCCGGGGGGCAGTTTATGGAAGTTGCTCTGACGAACTAAATCCATGAATCGCCAGGCACCGAAGTAGTGAAGTTGTATTTCCGTCTCCCGAGATATCGGAGCAACATCGTTAACGAGAAGAGCTTGAAGGAGATTTTCACCGGACCGCCTAGCGGCATTGACAAGTGCTTCTTCTATCTTCTTGTGCAGTTCCGCGATACCAAAAGCCTTTGCCAATTTGATAACTTCTGCCATTGTGTAGAAGGAGATCGTCGTTTTCAATTGACGTTTCTGAATATATTCGGCAAGTAGAAGGACACAATCGTATGTAAAATCCTGAAGGGCGATGGCCTTCACGAGACGGTTCTCCTCCTGTCTGATTTTCATCAGCGACGAGACATTCACAATGTCTTGCTCTTTGACGATAATCTCTCCCGAGCTGTGAATCAATCGGATGCCGTCTACCGGCTGCTTCGTCTTCTTGTTGTTGTTCTTTTCCCTCTTTTGGCTCTTTCCTGACTTTGATGACTTGCTGATGGAACGATTCGAATACTCAGATTTTCCATTATTTGTCTTGCTGGCAGTCGACATTTTTTTTTTGTCAGTGGTCATCGTCAACCAGTTAGTTAAGGATATGGTATACTTATGGGGAGATCAACCGTCCAATATTCAGTCGATACCTGTCTAATAACCATAATGGACAATTGGTCGCCCCGCCCATAAGTATACTCCATAATATCCTCGATGATTATTTTCGATCGCACATCAGCAGAACAACCAAGTCGCTGGAGAATATGGTATCTATCAGGATAGCTACAATGGTAGGACATCTTTTCTTCCCCCTAATTTGTATTCTAGGACAGCTACCTGTTATGATCTCTCGTCGTATGACTGCCATTGATGGGAGACATCGAAAGCTGATCGACGTGAAAATTCGTGAGCGGGAGAAACTCCGTAAAGTAAAAAAGAAATCCATTACATAAAACCGTTCAATTTTCATTCCTTCGATTCTCCGTAATGTTGCATCCAGATCACGGATCATTTTATCCCTCCTTCCTTCTCTCTATAGTCTCACTAAAATCTCGTTTTTGTCTCTCAAAGAAACTTCCTTGATTTATAAACCCGCCGCTTCAGAACCTGCATCTCGTTGTGGACTTTCTCTCAACGGCGCTCTTCAAATGAGATGTCAGCACCGCATTTCCGGTGTAGACTTTCCTGCATCGGTCAGGTTCATTTCTTCCTTTTACTCAGCTTTCTCTTCTTTACTGTTTTACATATTTATGATCCCATCGTTTTTCTTGATCTAAAGAAAAATGAAAATGTCACTGAGTCGGTCGACAATTCAACGGTATTGTCTCCCATTATTCTATATGTTTAGTCCTTTGATATCGCCATAATCCATGCTCTGTTACGGGAGGGCCGACTCCAAATCTACGGAAATTTTTACTTTTGCGAGGTTTGGTATACGATCTAGAGACTAGAATCAATTCAGAATAGAGAGCAGCTTATCTCCGACCGCCTTCCTTCCATCTTCCGCTCTTCTCAACTCAATCCATGGGTCCAGGTTCGTATCATAAGTCGTACCACAATTCACCAAGTAGCCACTTAGTGCGATTATCCAACCTGTTATACGTTTATTAAACCAGATGATCATAGTTTTCCTCTCGTTTGGAATATAATACTGTTTCAGGTCCCTCTTCGCTTTATCATCCTCCTGGGTATCTGTTTTCATGCTTTCCAGGCCCATGTGTTCGCATCATCCAGAAAATGGAAGAATGATTGTCCTTGGGGGAACAAGCTGTTAGCCGTTCTCTTCGTTGTGAATGATATTCTCTTGTCTGTCAGTCTATTCTTGTTGGTTAACTTCCTCGTGAACCCGGACAAAACCAGTTAGCCATTACCACCGTTCAAAAGATCATTCATTTTTTAAGCTATCAAATCTCTTGGTACAATGTTGATCCTCGTTTACATGTCTTTCGACATCAGAATGTTGCTCTCCCTCTGGCATCTGGTAGGTTTCTTTCATCTCTTCTCCACCTTTCCAACATCCAGTCTGGTCAAATAATCAAGTCTCGCCCACTATCAAATCAAAGGAAGAGATATTTAGATCGATAGTGGGAGAGGTGATGAATAGGCAACCGGAATACCCATATTTCGAGATAATTAACATGACATCCACGAACGTGTTTTGCTTTTGACAATGGCGGGAAATTACAGGGACGACACTTTCTAACCTTCTGTCGACTAGGTCTCGTCATTCTCTCCTCTATCACTTTCTATTCAAACTATGATAACATCGTAGGATATATCCATCATAATCTATGTCATCCATTCGGTAGATTCTTTTCTTTCTCCTACTTTTTCTTTAGTGTCCATCTCAACCTCAGCAAACGAAAGCATTGCCATTTTGTGTCTTTTATTGGCGGAGATTCTGGACTTTATTCAAGGAAAAGATTACGAGTTCATTCTTGGTCAAGATAAAAGAGAAGATATAGACGAAGAAATACTGTTAAAACTACGGGAGAGTCAAAAGATTCATGCTTTTCAGGTTAATTATTAATATAGTGTTACTACTACGGTTTATCACGGAATGCAACCTTTTTCCTCGACAAAATTTTTTCTTGTTCCATAATGAATCACATATTGATCTCCTTCTTCCGATGAATGGAATTCTCCTACCGCGTTGACACAAGGAATGTCGACTTTTTCGGGTAACTAAAAGCTTAAAATATGCTAAATTATGGAAATATTACGCGACACATATCCGGGCCGGGACAGGGAAATTTGCTGAATCGGAGGATGAGATCATAGAAACGACGAAAGTAACATTTGCTAATAATAGAGAGATAGTAGAATTTCTTAGGAAGGGGCGACCATACATCGGGATATTTTGATTTGATCCTATAAAAACATTATTCTCTTTTCTATATTTACTCATCAAAGTCGCTCTCCATGGCCAATAGATCTTCATTTTTAAATAGCGACGAGTTATCATTTCGGAAGATATATTTGTATGGATTGTTCATCGGCCAGGTTGTGTTCTTCGTCTATAATTTTTTCTTAATCATACATTCGAATAAAAAACTGACCATTTTTATCTTCAAATGCCACATGGAGTTTATTCTCTTATGCAGTTCCAGTTCCTTTCGATCATATTCGTTTCCTCCAGGAAAGTGAATCTGCGTGTGATTAAAGTTCTCCGGACGGAAGACCATTTTCCCCAAAATATACTGAATGGTAGCTATCATTTACATTTTTTCCTACCTGATCTATCATAAAAGTCGTCCTTAACATCTTCTTCAAAGTGAAGACTCCACTGTCCATGTCTGAATCCTTCTATCTCATTGTCTTCTTGTCTCCCACCTGTCTCTATTGCAGCCGACTCTCGTGTATACATCAAATAGTCATAATCAGGTGTGAGAAGTTCTCGAAACTCTTCGATATATGTCGGTCTTACCCGAGGTACAAGAACATCATCCAAATCGACTAAGGCAATGAACTCAGCAGATTCCTACAAGGATTAGGAAAGAAAGAAAGAGCCCTACCTTGTACTGTAATAGACAGTCCGATTGTGCTGCCTCTTGATTTCGGAAGATTATATTCATATTCGGATTGAAAACATAGTCAGGAATACTGTCGAGGACAATTCGTGTCCATGGTTGTATTTTCAAATATCCTTCCTTTTCATAAATCTTAGCCAGATCGAAGACGGGTGTGACGGAACTTCGAATGTACAGATTGATAAAAGCCCCATATCTCTTAGCTATATGAGTGGCATAAATGAGATTCTGCCATTGTTCATTGGCGAAAAGAGGGGCAATACAAACGACGACGTCCTTCTTCTCGTAGCTGACTTGTGTCACGGGGATCTAAACTATTAAATAATAAACACAGTCTACAGTCTACCTCATAGAACTGATTATGTTTTATCTCTATTTCAACCTTTGTCACCTCCGGAGTGGCTTTGGCTGTTCCGAAGAAAGTGTTCCAATCACAATAGATGTGGTCACTTGTCCTGTATTTTTCAATCTGTTGATAGTTTAATTACCGACCGTTGTATCCTCATGGTATCTTGTAATCTACGATTTGGATTAGAAGTTCTAATATTCATATATTCGAATTTGGCAAATTTATTAACATCGGCATTAAAAATGAAGGCCAGACTATTGTCCCCCAGACTAAATCGTCAATAAATAGAAGGAAAATAAACTAACCTTTTCGATTTAGGATAGTAATAAGCGGAAGAGATAAAAACATCAGCCGGATCATCCGGAACATAGACGGGAAGAGGAAGATTCCACCACCAGATGAAGAGAGAAACCAGTAGAATACCCGTAGCAAAACAGGTGAGTTTCTTTTTTTGGATTGGAGTTAGTCGAAGCAAAATCATTTTTGAATAATTTAATGGAGGATAAAGAGAAGAGACGAAATAAAAACGGGAATCGGGAATCCGCTTCATCCAGGTAAATATCTGCGATGAACATCTAGCGAGAAAGGAGATTTCTTTGTGCGAGACACAGACTATTAGAACTAAGGACAGTTTAAAAACAATGTATTTCAGCATAGAAGATCAAACTCTCAAGACGAATTAGAGTAACAAGTACAGAACTGATTATTCCGTGTCATAGAAGCTGGCTGCAAACCTTTTTTAATTACTTTTTTTCCATACTTCTATATATCTCTGGTTGTATCTAAGACACCAATTATACAAAAAAAAAACTTCTTACGTGTCAATCCGAAATGTGATTACCATCCATACCATACATTTTTTTAAAGGGAAAGTGACACGAGCTACTTTACCACAGAGTTATTTTAGTGGGTTACGGTAGCGTGTAATAACAGCGCAAGGTCGTTATAACATTTTTTTCTTGTGTCCTTTCATTTTTTTTCCCAATAAATAGTCCAAAAAAAGCATATTTACAGTATTAAAAATATTTATATGTTTACAACAAAATGATAACTATTTAATGAAAACAGCAGATAAAAGTCTGTTTGTTCTATAACAACCTTATATATACCCGCAGTTGATGCCCAAGGGGTGCAAAAAATCCCCAAATCACCAAGATTCAAAGTCGTGAAATGAGAAATTTGTACCACTTGATGCGTAGCAATATTTTGCCAGTGACATTTTTTTCGTTTTTCGCCACTAATTATGATTTCTCGGACATTTTTTCACCTCTTACTTCCAATTCATATATGAGAAATACAGAAAAAGTGATAAAACTTCAAAAATCCTGCTAATAATAGCCACCATAATTTTTATACCATTTTCCCACATCACAATTCCTTGAATATCAAGAATATCCCAAAAGTATATTGATCAATTAAAAATCTTCATTAAATCAACACCTATTAAAGCTCTTTTTCTAAGGGATACATCCCATCCCTTTGACGAATCTTTTATTTACTCCATAATGAAGCGAGAACTTCTTTCCCTCCGCCGACGAATAGAAGTCCCCCACAGTGTTGACACACGAAATGTTAGACTTCATTGGAAGCTGAAGAGGTTGTGAGTGGAGAAAGAGTCACTTACTCTACATATGTCTGGATTGGGACAGGGGAAACTGCTGTAGTCCCACATGTACTTGTAATATTTCTTATAATAACACTTCCCTATGAGAGGGAGATAAAATAAGTCGGAAGGAAGAGTCTCCCACACGTCCGGGTATTTCAATCGGATCCTTCAATATCTGTTGACTAATCGAATACTAACTTTTTAAAATCCCTCTCCATTTCTTCAATATCTTCGTCTTTGAATATAGTCGATCGATTGTTTTTTGAGAAGATGTACGGAGAGTTATTTGGAAACTTTTTTAGTCCTTTCCCTTTCCCCTAAATAATTTGATAAATCAACTGACAGCTTACCAGCCTGAATTTAACATGCAGGATGGTGTTGTTTTCTTTTCTTATCTCATACTCCTCCAACCTTGTATGCTTTCCACCGGGGAAATGGATTTGAGCGTGGTCTATGTTTTCCGTTCGAGTAACCATTTTCCCGATGCCATGCTGAAATAATTCAAAGTTGAAAAAAAAACAGATGACTGACTTCACGTATCATCTCTGACGACCTATACATATTCCCAAGGGAGAAGGTTCGGCCATCAGAATCTGCCTCGACTGTCACCGCTTCTCTCGAATAAAATAGATAGGTATATTCTTCAGTTAGAAACGTTTCAAATTCTTCTAGATATGTTGTACCACGTCTGGGAATAAGAACGTCGTCCAAGTCGAGGAACGCGATGTACTCAGTTGCTTCCTGAAGAAACTAATATCAACGGTTGCCTTCCTACTTTAAATTGCAGTAGACAGTCTGTATGAGCTGCCTCTTGCATTCGAAAGAGTATATTGATGTTTGGATTATAGACATATTGAGGAATACTGGCTAAGGTAATCCTCTCCCATGGTTGGACTTTCAAATATCCCTCCTTCTCGTAGACTTTAATTAGATCGAAAAGAGGAGAAACCACACTGCGAATGTACATGTTAATGAAGCCATTATATCTGAAGAAGGAAAATGAAAAGAAATAAATGCCTACTTTCTGGCTATATGAGCAGTATAAATAACATTTTGCCATTGTTCATTAGCAAAGAGGGGAGCAATACATATAATGACATCTTTTTTCTCATAAGAAACTTGTGTCATGGGTATCTGAAAGATTTAACATTTAGAAGATAAGGTAACCTCGAAGAAATCCTTCCCGGTAGATATCTCAACTGTATGTACATTCGGTATTGCCTGTACCGTTCCGAAATATGTCTTCCAATCACAGTAGATGTGAACACTAGTTCTGAACTAACAACTTTTTTCCAAGCAAACGGTTTACTGTTCGATTAACATTCTTTTTGTCATCTTTGTTTCTCCACTTGTCATCCGAACGTCCATGTATGTGAAATCGTCAAAGCCGTCCAAAGGTCCGTTGAACACAAATGCCAAACTGTTATTACCCAGACTGAGACATTCAATATGAAAAGGGGATTACCTTTTAGATGTGGGGTAGTAGTAGGCAGAAGAAATATAAACATCTGGCGGATCGTTCGGATAATACCAAGGAAGAGGTCTCTTAAACCACCAGACGACTATGGCTATGATCAGAAAAGAAATGAATATTTTCCGCCGTTGTATTCTTTCTATTCGACGGATCATGGGAAAAAATACTGAAAAATAGATAATAAAAAAAGAAAGGAAGAGATGGGAAGGTATCGAAAACGAGATCTTACGAATCCGGAAAGGGGACAAGAGATCTCTTGGGTAAATCTTATCGTCCAGACATGACAGCAATGAACTCCGGTTAATTTTGTTTTGTTTAAAGATATGTGAGCAGATTATTTGAAATTTGTGTGATCTAATTTCGTTAAATAATTTACTAAATTTAGGGTGTTCAATAAAGGCTTACAACTAGGGATATAAATTGAGGTTTTCTGCATTCCCAGCAGTTAAACAGCTACTTAAAAAGTCTCATAAATTGTTTGAGAGATAATAGGTATAAGAAGCCGATCTTGATTATTAGTGCGACACCTTTTCTTCGTATAGATACAATCAATTTTCTCAAAATGTGGATATTATCTTCTATTGTTCGCTCAAAAAAACTACTCACCATAACTGCTTATTGAGTTGATGTTTTGAACTACAGCTTGATTATTGGGCCAGCTTTCATCCAACTGTTGCTTCTCGACCAGATCACAAATGATGATCTTTATCTAAGAACCAGTGTGTATAACTCTCTTCAATTAAGAACAGAAGAAGCTGTGAAGTTATCTGCTGGCTGATCTCCCTTTGAACTTTTCTTTAAAGATTTTTCTTCCAATTTCCAGTATTATCAAATTTCGATATTCTCGAGAATCGAATCCAGCAGAGTGAGGTATATCCCGTTCGGCAGATTAGATGAGATCTACCTGCCTGTCGCCAAGCATTCTGGATCCGTCGGCAACTATGTGGGACCCTCGCTATCGTCGTGGTCTAATTTTTATTCTCCTTCTCATTGTCCTCTATCAGCTATGGAATTTGAAATGGGATTCGACCAGTTATTCGGATGTAAAAGAAAGATATAACCGATGGAAGTTGTGTGTTTCAAAGGAAGTTGAAAAGATGGATAAAGAAGAAGTGAGTTTTCCTCTCTATATGTGAGCAAAATATTCAGTTCTGGGAGAAGATCGGAGACATATCGACTGCTTGTGAGCCGCATCTCAAGCTGAATTCCCGATTATATGGATTCGAGAACAAGGACGAGACGAAGTACCATATGCTGCCGGTCGATGTAAGCTTCTTTTCTCTTTTTTCATTCCTTCAGAAATCTCAAGATTCGGTCATTATTACTCTCGGAATTGGAGGAGATGCGGATGCGGAAAAGCGACTCAAGCCAGTAGGTTCTTCTCCTTACCTCTTAATCCTTTAGTATTTATCTGAGCAGTCGACATTTATTGGAACAGACCCGGATATCTTTAACCATAACGTCTATCGCGAGGTAGGAATGTTCCTCCCGATGACGGTGGGAAAGAATAATGGAAATACTTCGGTCGATCATTTGATGGATTTGAGAAGTCAGTTAGATAAATAAGTATAAGAATATTCAGCTGGCTACGTATCTGGTAAAACTTTCCAAATTACAATGCACACTCTCCTGTCCGAATATATTCCGAAAACGACAAAGGTAGTGGACAACATCTGGGTAGATATAGAGTTCTCGGAGTATGATATCTTTGACGTGTTCACAAAAAGCAGTGAATTATTTACGGATGGATACGCTATCTGTCAGTATAATCTAGAAGTATTTATTTTATTACAAATAATAAGAAATATAGGTACATAATCCGAAGATGGCGAAGAAAGGAACAGAACATAAAAATATCGAACATCGGAAATTGTTCCATTCATTTATGAAGAAAGTATTGGAGGAGGAGGGATACGTATTCTTGAAAATGACGACGTATTGGGGGCATTGGAGGATACTCTTTCTCGACTTCAACGATATCAGATGTGTTCAGAAATACCTCGTCGGAGTGTGATAGCGGGTCAATGAATAAATTACTATCTATGAAAGTGCACTGTTCTCTCATATCTATAGTATAAAAATTAGTGACTACGATGAACCCATTTCTCAAAAATAGAATTTTTATTCTTGTATCAAGGAACTGGGATGTATTCTCTTCTGCAGGCGACATCTCCCGATCGCAGTATACAGATCAGTCGTCCGTTTTCGATCCATCGCTCGACGACAGAGTCTGCCACTCCAGCCTATAATCCTTTATTGTCAAATGTTCTCTCACTTCTACCGCCTTCTGATCCTGAATGAGCTTGTCTCCTTGTCGATAAACAATTGACTTTACTTTCCTTCCATCCGGAGTGATCTGATCGAATTCTTTGTTCAGAGTGAAATCGAGTTCCGTGTTTTTAATACTGGAAGTTTGGGTGATGTGATAATGGTCGCCATTGACGGTAATATGGAGAGTGTTCTTGACCCCTTGAACGGCTTTTTGAAGTTCAGCAGGAACGCCGACTGCCTGAACTTAAATATGAAATCAAGAAATAGAACTCACATTCATATAGGCTTCGAAGTTTACAGCCTTCTCGAAAATCCAAGTTCCTTGGATGTTACAATGCATAGTGAGGAATGACGGAAATAGACAAGTCGTTGATATTTATAAAGAGGAAGCTCCATTGTACTTTGATAAGCATGATAAGTACTACCGGGAGAAAGATAAAGGAATAGGATACAACGTCATAGAAGAAGAAAAAGAAGGATATATGCATTAGGTACCGGAATACTTAGTGTCGTTTTTTTCACGAATTTCAAATCAAACAATTTTTATTCATTAACTAGGAAATTAAATGGTACTTCTAACCTGCTAAAAAGTTAGACATGGGCAAAAAAAGATGATAGTCAGTTGGAATGTTCGAACTATATGATGGATGAGGTAAAAGTTCCCAGCCTAATTGGTTAATTTTTTCCCGGGTCTTTTTGCCATATGTGGTTTGGCGTTATCATGAAGTAGGATAACCATTTTTCTATTGACCAATGGCTCGGCTTCTAGCAATTTGGAGCCGTTTGCGCTTTTTCCGTCGATTCATCACACTCGAAGTACTCTGCAATCTCAGCACAAGTGTGGTACGGTCTACAACTAGCATGTCTTCAAGATCTTTGTTGCCTTCTCGAAACCTCTTGGACCATCGCTGAGCATCCCAAATGGTGATGGTGCCCTCGCCAAATCCAATGTTAATTCGATTGATGGATTTGTAGCTTTTAGCTCAACTACACTAGACCGAAACATGATCGATATTAATTAAAATGTAAAAAGAGAAATAGAAATAGAAAATCAAGCATTACAATAATGAACAAGATATTAAGCAAAAATCAGCAAAATGAACTTTTAAAATACTAATTTTTCATAATAACCAGAAAAAAAACAACACGAAGTATTCCGGTACCTAATATGTATCTCGTAATGTTCTTGACCCTGATCTGTTTTCTTCCTACCCGCCATAAGCTACGTTTCCTAACCGTCATTCAAGTGATGAAATCGTCCTCCAACGGGTCTTCCGTCTTATTATAAAAGGACGTAACCTAACACGATCTCTAATGTTTATGGCCGGCTAGGCCATGTGGCCACACCACGTACCTTTTGAAATTTTACACTTCTATTAAGATTCTTCTTCTTTCAAGACCTCTTTTATTGAACTGAATTTTTAATCATTTCTGTGAAGAATGTTTTTCTAAGTTTTGTTTTGAAGAAATGACTATTCGCCTTTATTTGCTCAACAGTATTTTCCTGATTTGCCCTAATTCCTCAATTTCTCACTCATTATCTCGTTATTGAGCCTCAGCGAATCCAATGAGCCCGAGACAAAACAATAAATCTCGTTGGATCCCGGGTCGAAGGAGGTCATCCATAGTCTGTTCGATCGATTGAAGTGGCTGGTCAGTCGGGGCGGACAACCGCCTAAAAACAGCTACTCCGTTGTACACGTTTCTTTCATTTTTCTTCTTTCTTTCTATTTGTCTAAAGAATAGTTTTTCAGTCATGTTTTGGCTTGCGCTGCTGTCGCTAGTTCCAGCCGTCTCGGCGGATTTGTTCACGTCTATCGCCGATATGCAGAGTCTGCTCGACTCGGAAAAAGCTATTCCACAGCTGTTGATGAAATATATCGAAAATGAGCAAATAAGACTTCAGAAATTGAAAGAGTAAGTAATTCTTATAATCGAAGAAAGGTATAGAATGGCAGACAAGTATGATGAGAACAATGAGAAACAGAAAATAACGGGGATAAAGGACATCGCCAATCCGATTAATGCTTTTTTGATGATAAAAAGAAAGATAAATGACTGGAAGGAGATCGAGAGACAAATGAAGACAAATCAAGCGAAGGAATTGTTAGAGGCATTGGATAGCGCCAACTACGAGGGACTCCGCTATCCCACACAGGATGATCTGACGGGAGCAGCTACTGGGCTTCTTCGATTACAAGATACATATCGATTGGATCCAAAGGATTTGGCAGAAGGAAGGATATATAGACAACAAGGGAATTATACCTTTGACTGTGAGTATTGGAAATCGTAAAAAATAAAAAAAACGTTTAGCTCAGGACTGTTTTGAAATTGGACGAGCTGCCTATAATGATGAGGATTATTATCATACAATAATGTGGATGGAAGAGGCATTGAGATTGATTGGAAAGGAGGGAGAAGATGCCACTGCGGATAAGGAAGACACTATTGAATATCTGGCATTCTCCCTATACAAACAGGGTAATTTAAAACATGCTTTGAAACTGACAGAGGAATTATATAAAATGAGTGAGTCTCCCTTTCATAAATTTATTTATATTTGTTCCAGATCCCTCTCATCCACGAGCCAAAGGAAATGTCAAATGGTATGAAGATCTTCTTGAACAGGAAGGAGTCAAGAAAAGTGACATGAGGAAGAATCTAGGATCTATCGATAATCGTCGGCCAGAAAGTGTCCTTGGGAACAAAGAAAGAACCATGTATGAAGCTCTCTGTCGAGGAGAGATTCCAGTTAGTGAGAAAGAAAAGTCCAAGTTGTACTGTTACTATAAAAGAGACCGTCCTTTCCTCATTTATGCACCCATCAAGGTATCCTTTTCTTTTAATTCGTAATTCTTTCAAAGGTCGAAATAATGCGATTCAATCCACTAGCAGTATTGTTCAAAGAAGTCGTCAGCGATGAAGAAATAGCCGAGATACAGGAGTTGGCGAAGCCAAAACTTGCTCGGGCGACGGTTCATGATGCTGCCAGTGGAAAGCTGGTAACGGCAACATATAGGATATCGAAGAGGTTAGAGGATTGAGAGTCGGTTGAAAGAAATTCAGTGCTTGGCTGAAAGATTGGGAGCACGAGGTGGTTCATCGAGTCAACAAAAGATTAGATCTAATGACAAATTTGGAAATGGACACAGCAGAGGAACTGCAGGTGGGTCGCGACTCTTTAGAAAGATAAAATGCTAAAATCTTTATATGTCTCTCGTTATCCCTTCTCCCTTTGATTTCCTTCCCTTTCTTTCTCCTTACCCTTGACTATCTTTCAGCACCTTATTCGCCTTATAGACATACTTCCTATTGCTTGTCTTCTTGTTCTTTTTCGATGTCCATTCACTTTTCCTTTGTTGATTGTCTTCTTCGACGGTGTCGTCAATGGAGGAATGCGTCATCGAAACATGTTTGTCGCCGAGTGATGGACCGATGGGGATCTGTTGGGACCTCAATTCGACCTCCTTCGTTCGATTAATAGCGAGGATTTCGGATAACGTAGGACATTTCCTTTGGTGATCGACGTTGAGAAGCCTCTTTGTTCGGTATAGCTGTTCTAATTCAGCTCCTTTTTCCCAATCGAGTTTCATTGTCTCTGAATAGTTTCGTTTCAATACTTGACATAGCAAGGCTCGAATCATCTCATAATTCGGAGTCAGATGATAGGTCAGCATCTAGAGAATCTCTTTATCTTTTTATAAATGAAAAAGAACCTTCAAATGGTTGACAATTAGTTCGAGTTCTTTCGGACACTTAGAGAGAACTTCGTATTCGGTTTCAACCTTGCTCCTTTCTGTTTTTTCTCGATCTAATGCCGTCCATGGCAGATTGCCGAGTAACATTTCTACAAGCATATAGACAAGTGACCATAGGTCGTCGTGTCGTCCCTGTTCTTCTTGTGAATGAGCATTAATTGAGCAGTATCGAACAGTTCCTCGAAAGGGGACCTGTTTTCTCTTTTTTCTAAGTTCCTGTTTTCCATCGGCTATCGTTTGAATAAATTTCCGAGCCAAACCAAAGTCGACGAGATAGATGAGTCTCTCCCACGACGTACCCATTGGTCCGATGATGAAATTCGACGGTTTTATGTCTCGATGTAGGTAGCCAGTATTGTGGATCTCTTGAATAGCATCCAGTCCCTAAACACCATAGAAGAAGACGAAAGAGAGGAACCTGTATAGCGACCGCGAAGGAGGTGAAGAGGGAAAATTTCTGTTCTGGTGCCTGCTTTCTTAAATCATACACCGATGGTCCGAGAAGACTCATAATCAGATAGTTATAATTCCTTTCGCTGCCTTCTGTCAAAAAATTCGGTACATGCATTGCCCCCGACTCGTTCAACAGTCTCATTACTCGTCCCTCCAGTTTCAAAATCCCGTCCTCCATATTTGGACCACTCAATTCCGCCTTACAAGCTGCGTGTGTCTCGGGTCGTGAGATGTCGAACACTTCAAATATCACTCCGCATCCTCCTTCTCCTAGTTTTCTACAAGCCTATAAATTATTGTTTGATGAGGTTGAAAAAGATAGAACCATGTATCGATCGCAAATTATATCAGTAATGCGAAGCTTCACGGCTTTGACAGTGTCCCTGCCCATGCCAGTCGCACTAGGAAGGCAAAAAAACGAATTGATGAAATGGAGGAAAGGATATCCCGTCGAGATCTGTTTTTCAAATTTTCAAATTTATATCGTTTTGAAAAGAAGTTATTTTAGAAAAGAAAAAAATCACTCTATTGTAGAAGAAATCTAATTTTAATATAATTTAGTTTTATTTTAGATAGCCAATTATGGCATCGGTGGACATTATGACCCCCACTTCGACCATGCTAGAAAAGAAGAAACCAAGTCTTTCGAGTCATTAGGCACTGGCAACAGAATAGCTACTGTTCTCTTTTATGTGAGCTTATTGTAAAACAAAGAAAATGTTTTTAGATGTCCCAACCGGTCTTTGGAGGAGCTACTGTCTTCACAGATGCTAAGTCGACCATTATGCCTTTGAAGGTAAAGCTCTTATATACTAGTATATTCCATCAGAACGACGCCCTGTTCTGGTACAATCTCTTCCGTCAGGGAGATGGCAATCCGTTCACTCGTCATGCTGCTTGCCCCGTGCTAGTTGGAGTCAAATGGGTTAGCAACAAATGGATCCATGAGGTTGGCAATGAATTCCGTCGTCCTTGCGGGTTGAAGCCAAGCGATGCCGAGAAATTCGTTGGAGATCTAGGAATTGGACCAGAGCCTCGTAATGCTCCCAACTTGAGTCCAATTCTATCGAAAGATATCTGGAGGATAATATCTTAAGTAAAAGGGTGATTGCCTATCTTGCCATTGAAACGGGAAATAAAGTTATTTAATAGTGTTAAAGCGAAGCTTTATTAACAAATTCCTGGCTCGTTATGGCTACTTAGTTGTACTTAAGCCGCTCTCTTTCCGAAACGAACCATCATGTCTCCGGCAGAAGGGACTCTCTTCTGAGGAAGACCGTAGTCACCATAAGGTTCGAGACGATACTCTCCCATCGGTATGCCTTCCAACTCTAGAGGAAAAAAGTAAAAGTAAAGATTGTTTACCAAGGTTGACTGATCTACCATGGATGGAGACGACAGCAGCGAAAAGGAAGAAAAGAGCCAAGCAAACGGAGCGCAGGGAGAAGAACATTTCTTTAAAGAGATCTACGTAGAAGGAGTTATAAAGAGAAGAAATATTAAGAAAAACATTTGGTTGATATACTGGAATCTACGCGGTGCTATACAGCCCGTCTTCTAAAAGACAAAGTAGGGGATTACCGTTGACTGAAGTCACGTAAAAAGTAATGGAGGTCGAAGGAGGATTTCGTGATGGATATTAGACAGCTCTTGAATGACGACAGCCGTAAAGAGATCAAACTGTTTTGAAGAAAAGAGCTCATTCACAAGAAAAAGAAAAGATTCATTAGTCGAGAGAGAAAAATGACAAACAGAACATTGTCTTATTGGCTGTCCAGACTCCGCCTATAAGGAGGACTGACCCCTGGAGAGAAGAACAACGACTTATATACGCCCTCAATTAATCGTCGACCCCACTTCAATTGTGCAGTTTTGGTGGCAACGATCGAGTTAAACTGACATCAGTTGGATCCTTCTCATTAGGCTGAAAGGACGACATTACGGGATGAAATGGACTGCAAAATGGAGATCAACATTCTGCAAACTGCTCCAGCTATGTTTTCTACTGTCTTTTGTTCACGATGATGGTTATTCTTTCTGATGTCTAGACAGGAACTATTCATGCTTCTCGTTCTCCCTTGTTTATTCACTCATTTCCTGATTCGTCATAACTTTGTGCCTACAGATCAAAACAAGAAATAGAGCCTAAACCGGATGAAAAACAGGGAAAGGTAAGGAGAATGAAAAGGGCTTAAGGGAAAAGGAAAGCGATCTACGAGTTTCAACATGACGTCAATGTGTGTAATTAGAATTAAAAATATTGTGATCGGATGTATACTATAGAGGGAAAAGAGTCGACGGATTGTTGACAAGCTGGAGGATCAAATTATATCAAAGAAGCGCCTATGGGTAAATATGAATGAAGACTTCAGATTTCAATATTCCGTCCTTTATGAATCCTGTTTTGCGTTGGCGAAGAGTCGGAATTAAAAGAATAACGACGTCGACGGCTGGTAGTAGGAGAATTGTGGTCAAAGGGTTACACTTTGAAAGCCAGATTCATTGGGAAACAATATACAAATTGATTTTTTATTTGAATAGATCCAATGAAAGATCCCCTTTTTTATACTTTGTTCATTGGTTATGCTCTTAACAAGAAGAAGTGCTACTCCAGGGCTTTTCTACGCTGAATAATGACATAAACAAATAGCCATTCTGCCACATTTCGGGGGAGCCCTTCAGTCAGTTGTCAAATATTAAAGCGATAATAACATAAAAATGAAAAGGATCCTGTGGAGGGTTTGCGTATGATCATTCATCATCCTCAAGGAACACTTCCTCTATTTATTTTTTTGCAAACTAATTTGGTTCCGTCACAACCGAGGAATTAGTAAAAAAATAATGGTGGAGATTATAAGAGAAATGGGAGGAACACTACCAGGATTATGAGGGACCAGTTAGG
Source organism: Oscheius sp. DF5120 (assembly GCA_932521415.1). Taxonomy (NCBI): domain Eukaryota; kingdom Metazoa; phylum Nematoda; class Chromadorea; order Rhabditida; family Rhabditidae; genus Oscheius; species Oscheius sp. DF5120. The sequence goes on from OW051463.1 coordinate 4,341,425, forward strand.
GTTATAGAGATTCTCTCTTTATTTATTGAATTTTGTTTATTTTGAATCTATCTATACAGTCAGCAATTCATTTCATTTTTCATTATTCTCGTTTGACGCATCTTTTGTCTCTGTTTTCTGAGTCAGTTCCTCCGACGATCGGCGCCCATTTCGTGCATTTGAAACATTCTTCCTTGCTTTTTCTGCTAGCTTCTTTGATTCCATTTTTCTATTTGAGTAGTCCGTGTACCGCCACGTGTAGAAGGACGAAGAGGCAAAGGACTGGATCGACCGGTCTGCTGCCGATGCAAACACTTCCAGTCGAGACGATAATGTTTTTATCAGACAGATCCTCTTCCTCCAGATCCACCTCGATCATTTTGGTTTCCTTTGACTTCCTCTCTCTCGAAAGAGGAACAAGCCTCCATTTGCATACAGGCAAATTCCTTAGTTGATCCGCATTTCCCACTCCGTAATCAGCTCAAGATGGAGGTGTTTAGCGTAGACAAACAGGAGCCCTCCGTGCAGAACACGTCATATTATGGCGGCCGGACTTTCCTAATAAACTTCTCTTCTGTCAATCGGGAGAAGAAGAGACAGTTGTCTGTCACCCGGGGGTGGGAACGCATTTCGTCAGTTGTCAATGAGTCAGGAATCTAATCGATTGAATCCAGATGTTCCTTCTCCTCCTTTGCCCTCTTTCTCTCTAATTCTACTACTTGATCCTCTAACAAACCGGTCGGCTTCTCTACGCGCTTTTTGTCTGCTCTTTACTTGAATCTTTATTTATTGACTGGGAACAGTCGCTCGATCGATTTCTAAGAGAGCAGTTGAGAAATATCTATTGCGATATACTGCTCTTTCAGCTCGAAGTTTCCTTTATTTTTAAATCAAAGGGGTGTATATAAGAGGGGCAAGATACTCTTCATACTCTGAAAGTCTTTCCACCTGGTCCTGTCTCAATCTCGTCTCCCGTCCCTCCGCCCTCCTGCCGCCATTGTCTTTTGTTTGACTTTAAGGTGTTCCATCACGAATGTGCCCCATCCTTTATGCTTCTATTTCCTCTTAATCATTTAATTTTTTTTTCAGAGAAATGCCATTCAAACCCGTCGAACACGCCAAGTGTCCAAAGTGTGGAAAATCCGTCTACGCAGCGGAGGAAATGGTGGCCGGTGGCTACAAATGGCACAAATTCTGTTTCAAATGCAGTGAGTCTTTCTCTTTTTGGCTCCTTCTATCCTTGTCCTTTGTCTTGAATCAATTTTTATGTTTGACAGACGTCTGACCCAATCCTCGTAAATAGACAAATTTTACCAGTCAGCTAAGTCAATGGGTCCGCGCGAGTTGTAACAATTACGATGAGAAGCAGCTGTTGGTCGTTTGGAAATTCCGAAAAGGGGAGAGCTGTCAATGGGGACAGGCGACAATTGTTGACTGTGGGCACTCAAGAGGCGTCGATTAGCCAGTTGAGGAAGCGGATCTCTTGAGATTTCCTATCGTTCCAGCCATGTGTAACAAACTGTTGGATTCTATGACTTGTTGTGAACACGCGGCTGAACTCTTCTGCAAGCAATGTCATTGTCGTCGTTATGGTCCCAAAGGTGTCGGTTTCGGAATCGGAGCCGGCTCATTGACCATGGACACGGGCGAACAGTTCGGGAATAAGGAAGTTGATATGACGTACGTATCTGTTTTGTCTCAGTTATGTTGGTTCTCCTCTGTTCCCTTAACATCTTATGCACTCATCTATCCATCCCTCATCACTCCCCATTTTACAGACATGTGCAATAAGCTTCTCGACAGCTGTACCGTTGCTCCACATGAGAATGAACTCTACTGCAAGCAGTGTCACGGACGAAAGTTCGGTCCGAAGGGTGTTGGATTCGGTCTTGGAGCTGGCTGTCTCACTGTGGATTCGGGAGAACGCTTTGGAAACGTCAGAGAAACGTCAGGAGAAGAAAAATAAAAACATTTCGTGAGCGGGAGTGGCCCTTTAGCAGAATAATCAGCTATAGTGCATGACTTTTTTTCTGCTTTTCCAACACGTAACCATTCTCTCCCGTTTATAAGCAGATTAAATAGAAATCAACAAGAATACCAGTTTAAAATGAAATTTTTAGAAACCGACCAATGACTGCTGAAGCCTTCACTGCTCCCATCAACCCGTCTCATAGTTAAAACTGCTTTCACCGTATCTGCCTACACTTCCGTTGATTCCAATCGCTTCTAATAAAATTTATACTGTTTCTCGAAATAATTTTAAGCATCCGCTTCACTTTCTTCTTTCAATTTTTTTAATATATATGAAAAAACGAAAAAAAAAACTAGTTACAGATTTCGTACTATTTTCATAAAAATTGTTTTCGATTGCACCTAAAACTTTGACTGTTTCCAATGCTACTCAATCTGTCCGTTGTCTCACATGGTAATCTTCTACAAATAGTACGAACAATAAATTCGATTCTTTTACTTTTAGAGTTTATTTTCCCTTGGTTTATTTTTTAAACACTATATCCAAATCACTATAACCGGTATTCAAATGATAAAGCTAAAGGGCGAGATCGTGCATCTCCATCGGGATTCGGTCATCACACACAGCTTTAAGCAATTTCTCCTGGTCCATTTGAAGCAGTCGAACGGCTCGTTGTCTCGCTGCGACGGTCCCTCGAACGGTACATAAATAGTTCCATTTTCTTTTTTTCTGTGGATTGTCCTCTCGGAATTTCATAAATGATACACCGGACCATTTCTGAAAAGTATAACGGAAATTGACCGATAAATACTTTTAAAGTGGCGACGATATCCGATGAAGATATGGGTAATCTCTTTCCATTTTTAAATCCAGAAAGAAGATCGCTGTCAACAACGATAGGATCAGTCGTTTCAAATTCGACAGTATCCGCTTTTTCCCTGTAGAAATGAAGAGCATCCAATTGGCCAGACACAGCGATTTGATGGAAAGTTCGGAACGCTATAAGACTGAGAGGAAGCCATTCATTGCGAGTCAGAGCTGGGACTAGAAACTGAAGGCAAAATTATTATTTGTTGGTCAAAGAAACTGACAACATTGTCGATTTTAAGACTAATATATCTCGAAAGAGCAAAACTTTGACTTCCAAGATATCGTAGAAACTCTAGCAAAGTCATGGCTATGTTCTCCGGTACCAATGCGAGATAATAAGGAGGATTGGGAGCGGGCTGAGGAAAAACGAGTTGATAGCCATTTGGGTGGTCAACTCCTTCTCCGCCGTGAATAGTTCCGCGACAGAATTGAATAAACAATATATAAACTTGTTTCATTGTCATTGTTGTGTACTTGAAGAGATTCTCTATTTCTAGCCAATGAGATAGGACAAAAAGAACACTCGTCAGTTTGTCCCCATAGGCTATGATGTATCTGAAGCCAACTAGTTTTTTTTATTATTTATATCAACTACCTTTTTATGATATCATTCTCATCGAAGGAATTACAAAAGATATTGAATGTTTCCATCTGACTCCGAATAAAATCCGTTATCTCATTGTCTAGTGTTTTTCCGATAGGATCTACCTTCATAATGACTTGATGTTTCATTAGTAATGCTTCTCTTTTATAGGTAGCCAAAACATCCCAGACGACCCATGGGAAACTTTTACAAGGACCAGGAGCCTTGTTGTGTTCTCTGTTATCGACATAGGCGAGATAATACCTAAAAAATAAATAAAGAAGGGGAGTTTTATACCATTGCCTGGCTTTTAGCTTCATTGCACCAGTAACCTTCAAAACTATTTCCTCGTTTTCGTTTGTTTCATAAAGATTTTCTTCTTCGCCGAATTCCCTCAAAAAGATACTTCGGAAGTGGTTGTATATTTTTAGGTATCTCAATTCGACGATTTTGTCGGTGTGATAAAAGGAGTAGTCGTCTCTCTCCATGGCTGTGATCCGTTTTAAACTGACAATGTGTCCCGAAACGATTTGGGCCTCTTCAGTAATACCATATTCATCGAGGAGTTGCTAAACATAAGTTGAAGACAAGAAAGATACCTGCATGCGGGTAGCGTATTCGTCTCTTAACTTTTGATACTTCTTCTTCAGACCCGGTTCACATCCTTCGAATAGATTCGTTTCCGGCAGGGCGATTATCTCGTCGAAGTTTCCTTCGTAGATACTTTCCCTGGTTGCCAACACTTCCATCACATCCTCAATCTTCTTTATTCTTCTGTACAACTGTCCATTCAACCTTTTGCTTTTATAGACGGGCTTGTTCAAGTCGGTCATGAAATCTGGCTTCGTTTGACCTAACTCCATTATTTTGGGATTTGCAGCGGGAATTCCACTCTTTGGAAAATCGACTGCAATGGAACATTTTACCGCTAGTTCTTTTGGTATTCGACTAAAAGAAAAATAATAGCGGATTGAGAGGACTTACTGGAAGAGGCCATGTTTCTCTGTCATCACAAGATGAGCATTGCTAAGCATTCCAATGTTCTCATAGCGGAGATAGGTTAAGAAGAATTCGACCATATCTTTTGTCTGAAAAGAAGAGTAATCATTAAAAGAGAAACAAGCCGTAGGAGGTTTTTTGAATTCTTCTCCTTTCATCTTCGGATAATGCATCGGTTTGTGATTATAATTGAATTTGATCTTGGGGTCAAATATGACGCAATATTCATCTCCATCCAAATCAGATCCGGCCATTTCATCTGGATGGGGGCGGGGTCCATATCGAGGAAAGACAACGACGTCAATCAAATGTTCCAGAGCCGGTTGATAGATAGCCGTGAACATTCGACAGTCTCCCGCCACATGACAAGGATTCTTCGAAATGAGGACAGGTCCCAGGTAGAGTTTCGGTGTTTTTGAAGATTTTGACAGACTCGGAGAATATTGTATGAAGACCTGGCCGTATTGAAGAAGACCTGTCTCATCGACGACCCCGTACATCGAACGACCTTGATGGCCAGGTAGGAAGATTTTTTGCTAAAGTGAAAGAATATGAAGGAATTGATGAGCCAACTTTTGATAAATTGTTTATGATATTGCATCGATAAACGGAAAGCATCATCCGACGAAAGAAGGGCTCGTCGGTCATCGAGATACCATGTCTTCGAAGTCGGCTGAATTCAATCGGAAGATTTATCCTTAGTTCCATCTGCTCAGCGGCGATCTTCTCATTAAACAGCATTTCTTTAAAAAAAATTATACTTAATTTGTGGAGTATATTACCTCCCAGAGTCGTCAATTCCTTCTCATTGTAGTAATGAATCCGTCTAGTAAGATTCCTATGCAATTCAGACGACTGTCTTTCAGTTACATAGTCGAGTATGGCTATCATCGGCCGGTTAAAGCAAAGAGGAGTGGGCATCGAGTACTTGACTACCTCGAGAATCCGACTGTCGTTGTTATCCTCGACTTCGAACTTCTGCTGACTTTTCCGGAATACTACTTTTGGACCTCCTTCGGCCAAATCGAGATTAGGATCGACGACTAGAATTCCCTTGAATCCTTTGAATCGAACTTGGAAACAACTAGGAATCAACTCTAATTCAAGGATTCGAGAGATTTGTCTGGCTATAGAGGGAGCTAGCCGTCCACATCCATCGGTGAAACAATAGGGTTCCCCTGGAAAATGGATGCATAACTAGAAGAGTGACTAACCATCTGCTTTATGTCCTTTTCCTCCTTCATAATCCGCTTCTACAATCCATGTTTCAGGTTCTAGTGTCACCGTCGGCATTGCTTGGGTAAGGCACTGTCCCATTCTACTCATAAGTTTCGGAACACTCTTTATATGATTGAAATCTCCCATCCATTGACGGATATGATCCACTGAGAAGATGACTTCTCCCGTCTTTTCATTCTTTTTCTCCGCGAACATATAGCAACCGGCATCTCTCATTTGAGAATTCGACCAAGCGAGGAATTTATATACTCTATCATTGATTTTGATTCCTTCGACCAATGTTTTCTCTACCATGTCGCGGATAACTGATGCATCTGCAGGATATTTTTCATGATACTAGGGAGGTGACTTACTTCCACTAGCATCAGAGAACTCGCTAAATTTCAATTTTGTTCCATCCTCATCACGGAAAACGCATCGAAGGGCGTATTCTTCTCCGAATTTTCTGATGACTCTATTCGTCATCATCACTTCTGGAGCCATTAGGATTTTCCTCCTTGGTGTTACCATAATCTGAACGAGTTAAAAGATAAAATGAAATTGAAATACTTTTCTGACAAGGACACAATTTTTCGGAAGAGCTTTCTTCAGGTCGACATTTTCTGGCAAGGTTCCTCCCATCATAACCCTTCTCCTGGCTTCTACTCGAATATCATACATATATTTAAATGCTCGAAGAATTTCGATATTCCTTCTCTCATCGACTGCTGCTAGAAGATTTTCCAGAGCTTCTTCACAAGCCGATTGGCATTCAATAAAACACCAACGAGCAAGTTGAAAGAAGACATGTTCAGTGGTACGTCTTTTCGAATGATCACAATCGTACAGCTGGTCGGTTATGACACTTCCTCGAGAGATCATGGCCTAAAGAGATAAATGATATGATGCACAGTTACATTGACAGCATAGTCAGCTCTGAAGGAACCAATACTAGTAAATTGGCTATTATTTGGAAGGCCTTTTTTCGTAATGGCGATTGCTCCGAAGTATAGTTTTACATTTGATCGTTCTTTTATACGAGATACAAGTTCCAACAGACCAATACAGTCGCCCTGGAAATAGAAGAAAAAGAAGGGAATCATACTGGATTGTCTCCACTGAAGGCAACTCGTAGCCAGAGAGAGTCTGTCAAAGCTTGACTGGTGCAGCCAGGAAATCTAACACGACCTTCTTGAGCAACTCCGCCGGAGAATTCAAAAACACGAGTCTAAAAGGAATGAAATAGGAAGAGAAATGCCTACCCAGCGACGAATGTTATTTAAATTCATGACTGGCAAATTATCCTTTCTTCCATTCTCTGCCTGCCATAGTTGAGGAGGATTCTTCAGTCGAAAATAGATATGATTGAAATTATCATCTCGGCTGTCGACAAACACCTATAAATGTATAAAGGAGAAGAAGAGAAAATGTACTTGAATTAGAGAGGAGTAGTTAATGACGAACCTATATCCAATGAACCGAAGTCCGTTCTTTAAGACAGGAATTCTGACAGCAAAATTGAAATTCATTGTCTTCCTGTCGTGTTCGAAATTGGCGAAGGAACAGAAAGGTTCCTTTCCGGCTGGATGAGCTCCTTTGTCATTCGCCTTCGAGAGATTGATATTCTTCATTATTTTTCCTTCAAGAATTCTATAAATAATTCTATTGCCTTCTTCAATAGACTTACTGATTTGAGGTTACTTTGTTCTCACTTGTCATATATGAGCCTCTACTGTAAAAGAGTCCCCGATTGACACAGTTACCGATATTCAATTCGTGGAACGGAACTGTCGGTTGGTAGACACTAAACGGTTTAGAGAGGGTAAGATGACTTACATTGTTCGACCAATCAATCGTCTCCAGTCCATGACTTCGATCATCAGTTGGTCATGTAGCTCGATTGATGTCTCTTGACAGAATGTTTCAAGGAATTTATACAGCATAAAAATTCTGTAACTAAAAGAAGGAGGATAATGGACTTACTGTTCATTCTTGTTCAAAGAGATCTTTTCAGTTTTGATGGTGATGTCATAGATCCATTCTGATAGCTGTTCCTCGTATTCTGCTCGAGGAAGCATGGCCTTTTTCACAAAGATGTAGGAAAGGTTCTTCTAAATAAAGACATAGATGCCATGAATGAAGAGGTTTTACAGTTATGTTGAAGACTCCTTCGATCTTTCTTTGCAGTATTTCATTGGGTAGATCGACAGGAGCTAGAATTTTAATTCTGAACGTAAGAAACTTGTCAAAGTCTTTTTCTCTGAAATGAATTATATAACAGGAAAAATATCACCTACTTATCCTCCGTGTTATCCTGATGAATTTCGGGTAGATTAACAGGGGATCTCGAGTCAATCTCCTTCCTAGATCTTTCATCTTTCTTCTCTGATTGTATAGCTATCTCATCTAGTTTAGCCGGGAGAGCAGTTGAAAGAGCAAATTGTTGCCTCGTTTTGATCTTTTTACCCTGGGAAGAGAAAACTTTTTTCGATTCCGATTCTTCGTTGAAGAAGTGTTCCTCCTTTGGAAGTGGACCACCAGCTGGAATAGCATTTGTGGTCGAAGGAAGATCTTGTCGAACAACCTTCTTGACCTTCTTTTTCTCTTTTTCTTCTGCTTCTGAAACAAATCGTCCATATACAAATACCACATACCTAATTTTGTTTTTATCTCCATCCTCGCCCAGGCTAGGCTTCCTTCTGTCTTTTTGAGAACCGCTTTCAATTCAATCTCAGAAACTTTGGGGAATTCCTTCATGAGTTTCAAAACCTCTTCTCCATACTGCTCATATTTTAGCCTCTTCTGTATATCTTTATAATTTTGTTGTTTGTTCTTTGAATCATTCCTCAGATTTCTAGAGAGTTTGACAGGAAGATCGAGTGAAGATGAAGGAGAAGAAGTCGAAGCTGCAGTTTCTTCTATTGATTTCTCTAAGGTTTTTGTTTCTTGAGTTTTGACTGGAAGAAAGTAGAAGATTAAGATTCAAAATAAATAGTACCAGAACTGAGTGCTGCCATCCAAGTCCAGGCAAGTGGGAGACTTCCGTTGGTCTTTATAAGAGTTTCTTCAATTTCTTCGTTTGTTGCATTGCTAAACGCCATCTTCAAACATTTCCTATTGATGTCTAGTTCACCATCAATTTGTCTGTCACAATATGATTTCACTTCTACTAGTGATGATGTTTCTATATTAGATAGATTTTGAATAGCTGCAAAAATAAAGTGTAAAATGTGTATGAAGGCTTACATTGATCATCAGTTTTTTTTTTCAATATTGAACTGTCTTTTTGGATGACTGAAGAAACAGTTTTTGTGCTGTCGTTTGGAGCTGAAGAAACAGATGGACGAGAATCAGTATAAGAAGGGGAGATGAGCCTTTTCTCAACTGTAGCCGACTTTAGCTGTTTCATTTCTTCTTGCCTGCTTGTTCCACGACGGGCTAAAAAAGACTCGATTTATAAAGAAAACTCACTCAAAAGATCCAAAAGAATTTCTCTTGCTTTATAAAAGTTGCCATTGGCGTCATACAGCGCTAACTCAATGTCCTCGATTGTCGCTCGTGGAAGTTGTTTAGCCAATCCTTCTTGTTTTTTTCGATAATTATGGATTGGATGGGATGATTTAACTTCTGAAGGCTGTCCTGGATTGTCAAAAAATGATGACTTGAGCGATGTCTTTGTTGAAGTAGATGCTTCGTTTTCATTCAATTTCTCTGAAGGTGTCGTATTTCGACGAACTAAAAAGTATATTGATATGTAAAAAAAACTCACTCAGAATATCGAATAGTATTCTCTGTGCCTTACTGATGTTTTGATCACTTTTATTGAGAGCTAAAGTAATTTCTTCTTCCGTCGCCCGTGGATGTTGAGACTTTAGTGATTGTCGTTTCCAATCTGGTCTGGAACTATTTTGTTTCTCATGTAAATTGGCCTGCTGTTTAATTCTTGCTTGTTCATTTGAAGTTGTCTGTGACTGTTCAGACAACTTTGCTTTACCTAAACGAAAATAATCTAGGACTGTTAAGACTTACACAGATTGAAGAGCTTCCTCCTGGTAGCATGCAGTAATCCATGACTTTCTTTGAGGATGCGGTCGATGTCCTCGAATGTAACACTAGGAAATTCTTTTTTCAGTAATTCACGATCAGATGGCATTTGAATAATTTGTTATTTTTTGTGGAGAATAGTGAGTAAAAGCTACGATGGAGACATTGCTTTCGTCGAAGAAATCGACGTGAGAATATGTTTTTAACTGGAAATATTGATAAAGCTAGAAATAAAGAAAAGGGGATTTTTGAATAATAAACATGGGTCCGCAATATTACGTTTTGAACTACGTCGTTGAGATAGATTAGACAAATGCCAATTGGAAAACATGAAAAGGAACAAATAAACTAAATGAATTTATTATTAAAGAGGATCAATATAAGGAGCAGGGCTTAAGGAGAAAGAGAGAGAATCCTCCTCGTCAATACTAATGCCAGCATTGATTCTAGGGGCTAACTGAAAGAATCGAATATTTTTCTTCCCTTTCCAGTTTTGCTTACATCAATCTCCTCCTCTAGACTCGTATCCGAGCCCCACACACTGTCATCCTTCCAATCCTCTTCCAATAAATCCTCTGGAAAGCGGATCAATTGAGGTTTCTTCGCCGGATTGCGAAGAGGGAAGATCAGATATTGAGTATTGGTGAAGTTACGCGAGTCATCAAGGCTGCTAAGACTAAAGTCAACAGATGTTTAGGCAGAATAAAGCCAACCTCAATCGTCTTTCAAGAGAGACTTGCCGATTGATGATAGAGGTCTGTTTCTTCGGTTCTTCTTGCAATGGTGGAGAGGGTTCTTGGGAGGTGTTACCATTCACTTCGTCAACCATCCTCTCGAATATTTGTGTTGACTTCTCCTCCTCCTCTCCATCATTTTCTTCCGATGAATTGTCTGAAGGAATCTAGAACTCTTTTATTTCCTGGATTCCCCTTTCTTACTTTCAATTCCTTGTTCCTTGGTGTCCCTGGTCTCTTCGTTTCATGTTTTGCTTCCAGATTATTTAAACTCTGTGATAATCTCAACTCTTTTTTGGGTTTCTTCTTTTCCTTTTTTTCTGTTTCTCCATCTCTCTTCTTCCTACTCCTTATCCTACTCTTTACACTACTTTGGGTAGTTATAGTCATACTGTTGCTTGAATCGTTGGAGGGTGAAAGATAGAACCCGAACTTGTCGCCATTCTCCACAAATGGTTCCGGCTTCAAGACGGAATTGACCCGTTCCGTAATTCGGGCCATAGACTTGACATGTTCTAGCCGGTCGTAAACAACTGATAGTTTGTATCCCTGGGAGATCAACCAATCAACTGAAGCAAAGATACCTCATAAAGAATGTCTTGAAGGAGGCCGTAGTCAATGATATTAACCGACTCATCCTCTATCAAAGCCCATCTGGCCGACGGACTCCGGATGATGGATCCACTGCCTACGACTCTAGAATATTTCATGTTGCTAGGGAATAAAATATTTCCACCTCATGTCTTCCCTTTTCCGATTCGAGCGTTTGCATAACACGAGTTTTGTCCTCGGAGGACGGAGCATAATGATCGGGACCATGATATGCCAAGCGTATTGAAGAGTCAGAAGACAATTTGAGTCCCCCAATGTGAACTCATTAACAAAAAAGATCATGGCATCGGCATGAGAGAGGAGTTCTTTCGTCTTTGTCTGATCCAACTCTGTCTCATCATTACAAGCCACATAATAATGAGGAATTAGATCGCAGATGAGACTTTGCAAAGAGCTGAAACTAAGTTGATTGGCCTTTGAAGAGACTGCTCACTTGTTATGCCATCGCTTATTCACGAAGCCACAAATAAACAGGGTTCGATTTTGAGAAGCTTCGACGACATTCACTTCGTCCGAAGTTCCGCTTCTGCTACTTTCGGAGAATTCCATCTGAAGACAGGGAAGAAGAACTGGCGATCTGAGGGGGCTTTTCTTCGATGAAGAGTATTGGATTGGGATGAGGGGTGGAAGACGGATTTCGGATCGAGGACGGATGAGCGTCGTCGCCCCGGCAACAACCATTCCTGACGTCAGGAGGAAATTTAAGTAGAGAGAAAGACAAGTGACATCTTTTTATTACTGAAAAAGGAATGTTAAAAGTAACTCTTTTGAAATCAAGATTTCGTGATATTTTGCGTAAAGAAAAAGTAGGGCAGTAGACAAACTATGATACCACTTATACAGATTGCCATCAGAAGCTCAACGTGACAAATCTCTAAGAGCGGAGATGAATAATTCTATGGCCAAAAGGTTCTTCCGTTAAACAAATCTAATTCGACGAAACGAATCTAAGAGGGTAATGATGAAATAATGTCTATCCTTATGAAACCCATCATTTCATGTGGGGCTTCTGCATTGATTACTGATATATAAAGCATTCATAAGTATTTAGAGAGAATATATATGATGCTATCCAACCAAATAAATAAATAAATTTATGATACGCGAGATTTTGTAATGTGACCCTTTTTTTCTTGTTTTGATCGAGAGCATTAAATGGAATGGTGGGCGACGGCTTCATACTGTCGGAGTTCTGTGAGATCCTTCATCGCCACATGACCATTTCTGTCAGAAATCCAACGGCCATTCATCCCTGGAATACGAGCTGTTGGTTTCCCCCATGTCATTCCACGATATAACAGCACCTCATCCACTGAAAAGTCTTCTCTGTTATGGATGCTTCTTACCATCACTCCACATGGCATATATATGATCTGCCTCCTTGACGGGATCCTTATTAATCTTTTCCAATAGTGCTGAATAATTCTCCTGCTGACAGTTCCCAGCGGTGTATCCGCAGAGTACCTGAACTCGTTATCCTCATTTCAAACGCGTCTGCTGTGTCCGCCCGACCCGTCCGAAGAATGTTTTCTCGCGTTGCGCCATCTCCGAGACAAAGCTTAAAAGCCGGTTGAAGATGTCGCAATGCTTATTTTATGGATCGAATTTCCCGTTACAACGCCTTTTTTGGTAATGAAAAAATAAAAGAGAAAACTTACTTGATCTTGGCAAGTATAGCCGGGATATAGACCATCCAATGCATTACACCAAGCAGGGACAGTTTGGGCGAGTTGACAGACACACAAACCTAGAAATTTATAGAGGGAAATATATATGATTAACCATAATTAGGACCAGAAATGCCAAGGAAAGTATCGACATTGTCAGAGAGGGGAGGACCGAGAGTACAGTTCCCATCGGTTCCTATAAGATCTCCTCCTTTAATGGCTTTCCTAGCCAGAACAACTCCCACCGAATGGGCAATTATGTCAATTTTTCGAGCTCCTGTATATGAGATGATCGCCTCGAAGAAACTGGAAAATAAGAAGAAAGGGAAAAAACAAACCGACGAAGATAGAGAAGATTTCCACAAGTGTGCATAGTACTATAGCTGTCAAGAATGGATCCACTTCCCCAGGCATCGCCCCACGTCGTTGCATAGAGTTCTGCAGTCGTGTAGTTCTGTTCCATGAAGTATTGAATTGATCTGTTCATTTCTATCTAGCCCCTTCTTTCTCTCTCACCTGCTCCATCCGGTGGCCAACGGGGCCTGAGTATGAAGAGCCGCATCTCCATTGCCGTGGATAAAAACGACCGGCTCCTTGATAACCTGATCCGTTGCCTTCTGCTTTCCTCCGAAACTGCCGTTTGGACCAACGTCTGGTCTGTCAAAAGCATCAGCCTCGTAGCTGTTTAAACGTGATTGAAAAACAAATGTCCCTACCCATGAGCTATGAGCCAATCCAAAAAGTGAGAAGTAATTGGACCGGGGGGGCCGACTTTTTGACAATAGCCAGGGGTGAAAATGAGAAGGAGCAGAATGAAACATCTAATGAATCGAGAAAAGAGGAGAGGGACTGACCTCATGTTAGAGCGCGGGAACAAGACGAGATGGACACGACGGGATATGAGCCGGTTCGTCCGGGTGGCAGGTTCGTTGGATTGCCCTGCGGCGACACTTTTGACCTTGGTCAGGGATATTTTATAGAAGAAACGATAGGAGAAATCTCGAAAAATTTAGTTTATAATAATCATTCAACATTAATAATATCCTTCTCCATTACAACAATGCACGAGATAATTTAATTTTTTCGTTTTTTTTATACTAAAAGCCGTTATTCATCATTGAAAATTAAAAATTGTAAAGTGGTTCAGAAAAGACACTGATGTGTAAAGGATAAATAATTTATTTTACCCATAGATATTTATAATACTTAAAACACTGGTGTTAGTGCCGCTTTTACATAATCTGTAAGCAATTTTCTACATTGTTGTGGGCACTGAAAACATTTTGTCTATATAAAGTTTGCTGACCTGTATTTTTGTTGAAGTACCATTTGTACCTATGAGAATTCTAGCTTTCAGAGCCGGTATTTTTACCCAAGCTGATCCGTCTACATTGTCACCGTAAGTTGCGTCATACTTCTTCTAATTCTGTGGTTAGATTAACTCAGCAAACTAGCAAACCTCTCGTAATAAATTTGTTAACCTTTCTGGTGTTAAATACCCACAAAATCGTGGTGCTAAAGCACCTGTAGGAGCTTTTGCAGGCTAAAATTTCAATTTTTTAAAATAACAATAACTTGCTAATAATTCGTAGATATCGTCAAATGCTGAAAGATAACCAGTTAAGGGACACGTTAGACAACTTCCATTTAAAGGATGCGCTTGTGCGTTTAATGATTTAATAATCTGAATAATTTTGTCAATGAATTAGAAAAAAAAATACATCTGGATGAATCTTGATTTTTCGTTTTCTTGTCCTTTTATTCGCAATATTCACTTCAAAATCATATGTCACAGGTATACAAGGATTCTAAAAACTAGAAAATAGAAAAAATGAATAGCTTACATAAACTATAGGAATCGTATCTTGTCTCCCGGGAATAACTGGCACAGTATAACAATCTGGAATGTACAAAGTCTAAAATAAACTTAATGAAAAAAAACGTTTAAACAAACCAACCTTAGGCTTTAAATCTGTTAAAATCTTCGTATTAATTTCGTTGAATGTGGCTCTCGTATCTATTGGATAATAATATTTTCGTATTTTCAGCTCTTCAAATGGTTTATAAACTTCATGTGATGGAAAATCAGGGCCTGAAGCAGTAAAATATAAAACTAAATTTACTGGTCATAATAACTGCATTTTTACTGTCGTTACCCCAAAGGGTAAGCATATGAGCTGCATCTCCAAAACGAAGCGACGGATGACCACAGAACATCTGATAGATATTAAAATGTAATATTTCTTACCACACATGGTGTTCTTACTTCCGTTGAAAATGATTCAAACAACGAATCATAGAGTTTTAATCGATTACCACGAATATACTATAAGTAGGGTATGTAACAACAAATAAATAAGAAATCACCTGTGTATGTGGAAAAGGTTCTTCTGGAATACTTCCGCCATAAATATAGTTTTGTCGGTCTTCGCATAACCACTCCATACTAACACTTGCATGCGCTATAGCTTCTTTTGCAACGGGAGAAATAAAATAAATAGGTGTGTCCAGAGCAACACCAGCCTATAAAAATAAATTAAATTGTAAAAAACTTACTGTTGAGTCAATACTTCTAACAATAATTTCGATGAGATCATATATAAATCCAGTTGGTGCAACAGGAAACAAAACATTTCCTCCTATTTTTAAGGTCTCCATTGCTACTTCTTTAATTTTTGCTGCATAAACCTAAAAAAGATAAACATTATAATATTTAAAACATACAGCCGTTTCTCCGTCAGATAATGTTGATATTGATGATAATACTAGTGCATCTAAATTTCCTTTGAGATGCTGCCACTGAGCTAATTGCACATGTGTTCCACGATCAGAACAGCCGGGAATAAAACCAATCTAAAAACGGAATATAAGGATGTATACAAACCACCTTAAACTGTTCAGTAGAGACTGTCCACATGGCTGAACCTATTTGATGTCCACTACAATACGGCGTTATAGTTATATTTTCAAAAGTTGTCTATAATATTGTAGGTCTAGAACATATGCTTACAAAGCTTTGTTTGAATGATAACTGTATAATAGAATCAAGGACTTTTTCCATAACATCTTTAGTATAGAATTGTTTCCATTCTGCTGGATTTCGAAACGGCGGATTAGGAAAACGTCTGAAAATCTACATAATTTGCATTATAAAAAAGTTATAAACATACTTCCGAATCTTTCCATAACGGATCAATATCTTCGAGAGCAATTCGTGTAATATATTCTATTATTTCAGTCATATTTAGCCTATAAAATACTTCGAAGGAAAAAGATAAATAATACCGTCCGAATCGTACTACAGCTGCGGTTGTATAAATTCGTCCTCGAAAACCTGTATTATGAACATAAAATGGTAATGCTAATAAAGAATTCCAATTTGAAATTAGAATACAATCTATATGTTCCATTTGAAGCACATGCGGCTGAAATAAAAATATTTCAATACAAAAAGTCTTACTGGTGTTGGATGAAATTCTGGAAGACTTTCAACAAGGTATAGATCAGGTCGGACACGACGAATATGTTCAATGCCTGTATCAGCTGGAGGAAAAGATCTTAAAGATAAATTATAAAAACTGTCTAACCTACTTTGATGAAAAATTATGGTAAACAAAACTGGATAAAGAACTCATATCAACTTGACAGTCCACAAGAATTGAAACCCCACCACATTTAAGAAGGAAAGATGGATGGTTTGGATTCCAGCTGTACAACGTCTGAAAACAAAGAAACTTATGAAACATGAAAATTTACTAAATTTATAGCCATCTATCTTTCTGCGAACCGCTGAGCTGAAAACTATTAATATTAACTTGTAAATTAAAGAAGCAGATGAATAAAATTAGAAAACAATTAAAAGTAAATTCGAAGGTACTAGGCAACACTCAACATTTTCATGTAGACATCACCATTAGTTGTGACAGTAGTAGGTTATACGTTGAATAGTGAGCCTCGAGTAAAAACGGGAATAGGAATATTTAAATATTTAAAAAAAAAGAGCAGGACTTTTTTTAGATTTTTTTAGCCCAAATTGTGACTTTTTTTCTGTGTATGTTACTGTTAATAATTTTGCTCGAATAGTTATCTTTATTTGAGATGGCTCGTACTAAACAAACTGCTCGTAAAATTACTCTTAATGATCAAAAGGCATCATCGCCTGAAACCGGTGGAAAAAGGAAGCAAATAGCTTCAAAAGTAACTCGAAAAACTTCTTCTTCACACGGAGGTATTAAAAAGCCTCGTCGGTTATCTGTTTCATAACTCCTTGTAAGAATAAATCTTTTTTTGTAATTTTTTATTTTTCTTTTATTGCAATAAATCAGAGTGAAACATACAATAGTATTTATAAACAGTATTAATAGTCATAACCGACACGGTCATCATACGTGTCGCAAACAAAAAACGATGCATATATTATCGTAATAACTTAAAGCGCTTCAATTCACGGGAGTATTCCTTTAAATATTGTTTAATTTTCTATTTTTTGCTCTTTCTCGTCTTTAGATTAACATTTTTATTTAATAAAACTAAGAAGGGAAATCATGTTCGACGTTGGACACTTTTTCATAAGGTCCGTAATCCGCATTGGCGGACTTGACCAGCTTCTTTTTCTTCGATTCATTTGCTTTATAAGCTTAGCGGGTGTAACTGGTGTCACGTCTTTAGTCATCTATCCACAAGGTAATTGTATTCTAAAATAGTTACATCAGCAGATGTCTAACGGGATCGTCTTTCTTATCTCTGCTTGTGCTGTAATTGCCGTTTTGGCTACGTTTCAAACGATCACTGTGATCGTACAAGACATTAATGGACTCCAGGACGACATTGCCAATGGAATGGGGGAATTCAAGGTGAGCTGCAAAATATTCTTAATTTAAACTTATAGATGATGTCTGACAAGACATGGGAAAACATCCTTGAAGTTCGCCGTAATCCTCTAGGAGCCCCAAGCAAAAGTGCTTCTGCCCATTTAGAGCTTCTCACCGGTAGAAAGAAGAGAAGCAACGACCAGTGCAATTGTGGACCAAAGAGTGAAGGCTGTCCTGCTGGACCCCCAGGACCTCCTGGACAAGTTGGTCTTCCTGGAGAGGCTGGTCCTGACGGAAAAGACGGTGAAGATGGGCGTGATGGTCTCGATATCGTTGCTGAAAAACTTGTTCCAGAAGGTTTGAGATTAAAAATGTCAAACTGTCTTCAGGTTGCATAAAATGTCCCGCTGGCCCTCCAGGACCCGCAGGACCAGCTGGTCCTCCTGGACCCGTTGGATCTCCCGGACATCCTGGGCGCCGTGGACCTCAAGGAAATACTGGACCTAAAGGAGAACGAGGAGCCCCTGGAGATGAGGGAGAACAAGGACCTCCTGGACACGAAGGACCTCGTGGACCTCCCGGAGAGCCTGGAACTCAATACAGAGAGGGAACCGTGGGACATCCTGGATCTCCCGGAGAGCGAGGAAGCCCTGGAGAACCAGGAAAAGATGGAGAGCCAGGACCTAATGGGGAACCTGGTCGTCCAGGATATCCAGGACTTGGTGGAAAGCCTGGAGATCGTGGAATTGATGGACATCCTGGAACTCCTGGCAAAGACGGAGGTGTGGGACCTGATGCTGGATATTGGTGAGTAAAAAACCTGAACAATAATTAATGATATTTCAGCCCTTGTCCTCCTCGTTCTTAAGCCGCTGCGAAGCAAATCGTACGTATAAGCTCTTCTTTGTGTTGACACTAAACACATCAAAAATAAAATCTTTCAGTTTTTATCCCATATTATTTTGGGGAGCTTTGCTCGTATCTACAACTTAAAAAGCTTAGTATAATTTGAAACGAATTCTATTCGTGACTAATCAAACGAGCGCAAGAAATGTTACCTAGTTTATTTATTTCTTCATAATTGAATCAAAAAACATGTTTGATCCAAAAAGTAGTTGTGCTTTTCTGACGTCTAAAATATCACAGTCACTTGTTGGTAAGAAGAGGTAACTGGTGCTGTAAAGAATATTCAAAATTGTGCAATTTAATATGCGGATAGCATATAAATCAATAAACAAACCTCATTGAATATATCTGTATTTTAACCAATTTATCTCCAGATTTGTAGCCACATTCGGATAATGTTAAAATATTTTCAAGACGACATACTCTAAAAAGTTACTTAACCTAAAAAGAAAACTAACAAATTCTTTCTCCGTCCCCAGAATGTCAAATAGCCAAATCGCACTAATTCTTCGTCGTTGCTCATTGAGATAACACCAATTAGTCTGTTGACATATCTATATTTGAGATACTAAATAAGGAAACAACAAACCTACTAAAGACTGCTAATATGATAGGAGCAGCCATGGAAACTGCAACTGTAGAGTAAAACCATGAAGAATCAATGGCACATATGCTGTATTTATAAGCAGTGTATGGCATATAGCTCAGGCTAGCTATGGTTTGGTAGAATTTTGCACGAGCTAATAGTTGGCATGCTTGAATTCTATGATAACGATAAATTGGCTCCCTAGAAAGCAATAAATCATTATATAATATAAGTAACTGAGACATGACAAAAAAACTAACCATTGAATACCTTCTGTCGGTTTCTTTGTTGTAGACAGCTTTCTATGTGTTCCTGAGGCTATTCTTGTTATCAAAATAAGCGAAATAAAATGTAAGGACAACTAACTTGAAAATTTAACAAATAAGATGAATAATATCTCATCTTCAGTGTTTCATTAGGCTTATGCCCAATGTTTATCTCAACTAAAATACAGAGATTATCTCATTTGAAATAAAGATATAAAAAGATATAACGCCATTAAAGCATAATATTTTATTAAAAATCACTGAAATTGTAAGAAAGAGGTTTGATCTAAATGAATAAAAAGAAAAAAAAAGTATTCCAAATATTAAACGATATAAAAATTAAACAACATTGTGTTCGTCATTCGGATCGTGAGAATAATCATAATCAGGATGAACAAAAGCCCTCTCTCTAAATATCCATCTATCGTATTGAATGAAACCTACACTTCAGGTAGGCTTTCGATATTTATCTGAAGTCCTTCACTGATATCATGAGCGTCTTTCAGTCTCATATCCTCATCCAATACAATATGTACCTGCAATGTCAATTTATCTTTGAATTATATTCTGACTTCTACAAGGAACTTTGTTCCGAAGTGATATACATAGACAGTATCCAGATGGGTGATTCTTTGATCGTGATCCATACACAGTTTGATTATTCGATTGGTAAACTCCTGCGAGGCGCTTTTCCCGCTTAACTGGTCAATGTGCTCGATTCCTTGGCCAACCCATGTGCTCATAATGTAAATAGAGACTCCGATTGCTCCCAGAGGGTCAGCATAGTACCAGAATCTAGGAGAACCGATTTTTTGGTCTCAGTGTGATAATACTTTTTAGCGAGGAAGACACAAAGAAGGGAGATTGAGTTGGAGAGACAATCGTTGCGATGGTCCATGGCCAGAACTTGAACAGAAGGATTTTCTTTGAATCTGAAGAGGTATTTATTCACTAGAAATAGATACTTTTGACAAATGAAAAAGAGAAGAAGTTTGACGAAGACAGTTGATATCATGATTCCCACAGTTAGCCAGTTCATTTCCACTGTCGGTTTCTCTCCTTCTCCTAAATTTTTTCGTCTTTTCTCTCAATACCTACAACCATGAAAATCATAGATATAAGCCGAGTAGATCCGCTTGCAGGCATCGAATATCAACTGCATGCTTGCAACTCCCATGATAACACTAATTATGATGAGGGAGAGGGGTTCAAGGCGAGTTCGGCCTCGAGGATACTGGTAGGGATCTCGTTTACGGATCAGACGACTACAAATAGAGATGACAAGACCTAGAAGATATGGAAAAAAGGGAAAGTACCAGAAGTTATGTCAACAAGAGAATCGACCAGAGAAGAAATAATAGAGAGAGAGCCGGATAGATAGGAGGCGACGGCTTTGGCTATCATCAGGGTTATGTTCGCGATAAGAGTAATCATCGCAAATCTGGTAGCAGCCTTGTCCTGGGACGGTTCATTCTTTACATTTTGTTTTCTTAAAAAATGGATAGAAAGGAGGACAACATACACTTTCTTGTTTGTTCCAGAAGGCAGCGGAGAACCAGGAGGGATGATGACAACTCCGATGTCCATCTCTCCGTCCTGAATTAATATATGAAATTCGCTCGCTTACCACATTCTTCAGGAGTGGAGCCCGGATAGATCCATCGCCGATGGATGTCTTCTCCTTTCGAGACTTTTTAATCTGTTCATTGTCTGTCTTGTAATTCTCCAAGAGCTCATTCTGTCGACGATAGAACTCACTGACTTCCTTCTTTGGTTTTTTCACCTGATCGCTGTTAAATCATTTATGAAACATCCTACTTTTTTCTTTCCTTCTTCAACATCAGCTACTACGTGAACAACTAAAATTACGTTACTCTATGATGCAGATACAAACCTGACTGATCCGTCGACATGAATACGAGTGATCGAGTTGGTCGACTGGCCTTTATTGACCGAAAATGCAAACAGCTTTCTCACCGGGTTGCTACGCGGCGATTGAATGGGTCAACATACTAGCAAAGCTCAGCCTTAAGTTATGTTTCCATGCGAAAGACATCTGACTATTGTCAGCACTGTTCAATAGTTCGTCTTCTTTTAGCACCCCCCTCCCCCCCCCCCCCCGGTTATTAAACAGAAAAATGTAAAAAGCAAACAGTGACTCAAGGTTTTGAATTACCATGGATAAAGAAAGCAAAACAGAGACAATCGATCTAACAGTAATACGAATAAGATAATATTTTTCTACAATACCGTGTAATTATAAATAATGATTACCAATCATCTAAAAAAACAAAATTGTCTATAATAACAAAAAATGCTGATTCTCCTTGTATTTTGTTTTCCGTCTAGTTTCCTATTCACATTTTTATGACAGAGGGTGTAAATACATAATCGAGTATAAAACTATTGATAAAATGAATTTATTCATGGAAGAACAATAAAAAATATTGTTACCAGCTATTCTGAATTTATGATTTTGTGCTTTGTTTTTTAGTTACTACACATTAGATAAACTTTTTTTTGTTTGAAAATAGCTAATTTAATTGGAAAATGATGCAATTGATGTATTTCAGATTATTTGTTGTTATTGGTTCAGTATTATTGTTGACTTTTATTTTAATGCTTTTATTTGAATAACTTTTTTTCTAGATCCTAATAATGTTTGATACAGAGGACGAAGATAGTCAACTAAATAAACACAGGTTTTCGAGTAAAATTTATTTAGGTTCTTTTAGGAAGAAAGTTGTTATAACTGTTTCGTCTGATACCAGTAATGGAAGTGATTCGGATCCCGATCAAGGTGATAATATGTGGGAAGTGCAAAAAATTCGAGCCCATTGGGTCGGTTTATTTATTCCAAAAAAATGTTTTTTAGCCGCCATCTGCTGAGAAGGGCGAACGATGCTTTTATTACGTTCAATGGAAACTGAGGAAAGATCAAATAGAAGATTGGAGTGATTCAGAGAATTGGGTCTCTGATTCTTCGATGGTTAGGTTTTGTTTTTTTTTTTAATTGCGAGTATTTTTAGAATTGTTCGGAGTATATGAATTACTATTGGGAATCGGTGGAAAAAAAGTTAGAGCATGGCAGACGTGTTCTGAATTTAAAACCTCCTTCTGTGATTCGTAACCGCTATGGTAGGTCTGCATGTCTTTATACGATTTTGTTTTAGCAGCAATTGTTAATGATAAGGAATTTAAGCAGAAAAAAAGAATTTCTAAATCTCCAGAAGAGTCTTCGGAAGATGATGAAACTAACGAAGAAATTTTCAAGAAAAAATTGAGCCCTACTTGGCAACGTCAGAAACGTAGGTCTTGGCAGGTTGGTATATACTTTTCTTGTTTACTGAATTTTAAAGGAAAATATTAGTCTTCCTAATGATGAATATTTTCTTGACACGCGTGATGATAGGCCTGAAATTTTGTCTGATGAGGATCGACAACAAGTAAATAGAAAAGAGACAAAGAAAACAAAAAAAGAAAATGAGGTTTGATAAAAATTTTAGGTCTAACTGTTTTATAGCGTATTCATAGAGAAAAAAAAGCCGAAAGAAAACGAAACGACAGTATCGAGAAAATAAAAATTGAGAAGGATCGAAAAGTTGCTCTAGAACAGATTGCTTATGCTAGGGAAAAACGCTATGCTAAAAAGGTTTTATATTTCATATTTTTGCTTCAATATTTTCAGAGTTTTATCTCAAAAAGTAATTCCAATGTTACAAATTTTTTCGAAACTGACTCTGCTGGTTCCCATGAAGATTTTCATTTCGCGGAGAATGGTCATAAAAAAAAAAACAAATATTGATAAGGTTAGTAAATTGATTTTACATTCTTCAAGAATTTTGATCAAATTGCCTTCAGTGCCTACAAGGCGGTGAGAGAGCGGGATAACCGTCTAAAAATTACTCCTAACACTTTGCAGGTTGCTAATAACGAGAATAATAAACTGGTAAATACTTATCGTTTTAGTAATTGGCGATTTTTAGCCTGACGATCTGAGTAGCCAAACTGAACGTTTAATTCCTCAAGTAGGTCGATGTGAGTCTAATAAATCTCAGATATCATTAACAATCGTGATTTTTTTTTTAATTTCAGGAGCCTATGCCACGTAAACGTTGTCTTTTTATCTCTTCTGATGAAGATGATGGTTATCAAAATTTTGATACTAAAAATAAAAATAATATGAAGCAGAAATATTATAAAGCAGCAGAAAATGCAGGTCTTAATCTTTCTTCTTCCCAGAGTGAAAGTTCAAATTCATCTATACAATGGCTATCCCACGTATGTTTTACTTGCTTTTTTATAATTTTCTTTATATAAGTTTCTCTCAAGCCTTTTTATATTCAATTTTTAGGCTGATATGAGTGAAGTAAAGAATATTAATCTCCAACAAAATATTTCTAACCTCAAAACTTTGGATGGTAACCAAAGTTCAATTATACCTCGTAAAGATCAATCTGTAAGTATTTTGTGTTCTTATACCGTTTTTAGAACTTCCTATTAAATGCTAAAGATGTTTTAGCAACAGTAGGAAAAGAAAACGGACTTACTATAGAAGTTTCATCTCTGTTGCAAAGTTTGACACAGGATTGTTTCGATAACGTGTTATATGATTTTGGTAATAGGAAGGTATGTTTATCCTATTCCAAATATTGCCATTATAATAATTTTTTTTTAGCCAGTCTATGTTTTATTATTCGCCGCTCGTAATTGTACAGTAAGTATTTTTTTAATTAGTAGTATGTTCCAAAAGTGGTGCATTTTATTCATCGCCTTTGTTTTGCTATTTGGTAGTAGAAAAAAGCAGCAAAACTTTCGAGATAAAACTGAGAAATAAAAAATTAATGGTGGATTTCATTTTCTTTAAAAGTGCACTATTTTTGAGACGCTCTATCCATATTGACATATTTTGTCTTTTCAGGAATTCGCCGTCACTATTTTGGAAAGCACTGATGGTAGTGAACCAAGATTTACTTGTGGCTGTGTAGTTATGTCAGTGTTCTATGATCATATGGAGGTCCGAATATTCAATTCAATATTAATTAACAATTGTAGTTACTAGATGCGGCGGAAAAGCGTTTTGATGAACTAAATGCGGAACAAATTTTACGAAACATGTGTGAGAATTTGTATAAAATCGGCAAATAACTAATAGTTTATATTTATTTTTCGAATCGTGAAAAATGTTGAACAACAACATTTTTTAGATTTTATGTATTTTTTTAATGAATTTCATTTTTCTTCGTATCACATTTCATTTCACGTGAAAGTTTCCAGTTGCATCGCGTTCTAGCTTGTGTGACGTTCTGTTTCCTCATTGACGCCCGACATCAGCTGTCCTGTTATACTTAAGCCTGTCTCACCCCGGTACTTGTACTCTACCTGCATTCCTGGTGATATGTTGAATTTCCTACCTTATCATCTTCTGAAGTCGATATACCAACTTCTGGAACCAAATGACCTCTCCTCTGTAATGGCCATACAACACAGAGAACTTGGCTTCATCAGCAAATATCGTTATCTTTTCCGGAAGAAACCAGTGCTATTGCGATTAAAAGGAACAACTACTCATGTTATCGTAGAAGTGTTTGATGCTAAATTTCTAGCACAACGGTCAAAGTTAGTTTCATTTAAAGTGTTTTAAAAAAATCTGTTATATGTTATGGTTGTTCAGGTAAAAAACAATAATATTCAGTTTTAAATTGTGTAAGAGAACGTCCGGATTTGAAACTTGATCAGGAAGTTGTTAGAGCTGGTCTCCCGTGACCGCGAGTCAGCTGTCCCCAAAGATGTTCTCTATAATTTTTTTATTAACACATAATAAAAGAAATTTTAGAAGAATGAAACTCTACTACGACAAGAAACAAATGCTGCCCGAGCTTCATGGTATGTTGATAAAAACACTGGTAGTGGAAGGCAGCGCGACCGCAGACTATCGTTTGCTACTTGACATTCTCCATCAACTAGAAATTCATGTTGAATGTTCTATCATGTTTAAAAATGTGGATTTCACTAAAGTCGAAGTCCATGAAATAGTGAAATTTATGAAGGACCATCTTCAAGAAGTTCCTTTGTTTAAAGTTAGTGTTATCCATTCCAAATCAAAGAAGTTAGATGAACACATGTGTTTTTCCTGATCACGAATACCCTCATAAATTACTGATCAGAACAAATATTCTGTCTAAGGTTTACAGCTTCGAAGACGATTATAGCAGCGTTATGGGGTAAATAAAAATAATATTTAATAATAATAAAAACAACTTATACAGATTCTCTAATTCTTCCAACCCCCTTGGAGACGAACTCCTAGACCAATTTTTAAAAGGGAATTGTGAGAAGATGTCATTGTCTTTAACAGAAAACATATCATGGATGGGACTATTGCGATTTATTGAGGTAATAGTTCCCTGTTTGAAAGTAAGAATCATAGAAGTGGGAGAAAACCCCACGTGAATTTACAAGTATTTCTTTCATTCGGACAGCTGGTTTTAATGGACACGTAAGAAATGCTGAAAGAGATTTTAGTCAGACCTATGTCTCTTCGAAAATGCCTAAAGTCCAACTACGACTTCATCTTGACAACGTAAGTTCAAAAATGAGAAAGAAAAAAATCAGAACACTTCAGCATATACATGCGTGGATCTCAACAGAACGTATTTAGTCCCATGATTCTCTTGCTATTCATTCTTGAAATGTAAATATTTCTTTGAAATAAAAAGTGAGTCACTGCTCTGATTGATTACTATGATGTTCCCGAAAACCCCCCGACATGTGACACCTCAGCTAAACACAGCAAATGGCTTCTATCGGCCCCATGATTCTCTTGCTATTCATTCTTCCTTTTGTTTTATCTAAAAGAAGAGACGGAATACCTCGGCATGTTCATGACAAACTACGAAAGGCTCACACCTTCTTGGATATTGTAGATAAGATTCATATCACCTACCATCCCGACAAAACTAACAGTCATATCGAAAAATCATTTCCCACAAATGCACGTAAGTAGTATAGCAGAATTCCAAACAGTTTTAAGCTCGTCAGGAATTCCGAATCCAATCTGCATCTTTTCTACCTTCTGGAAGTAAGAGAAAGTCTCAACGCGCTCGAATCATGCATGGCCATGCTGCTGCAAATGCACCCATGGCAAATTCTCCTATGGATAACGAACTTAATGATCTGCATAATGACTTTGACGGTAATTAAATTAAAAATAAAAATAAAAATAACTACAGAACATACCGCTGATCATTTGAGCCTCTTCAGATCGATAAAACAAGGGAATGACACTTGCCAACTTCAATCAGTATGTGTCCCTGTTCCTATTGAAACAGATGATCCACAGATCGTTATTTTTCCTAAATGTTATGAGGTAAACGTTAAGACAACGTACATTTAAGATTATAGGTAATGCAATGTGTTGGATCATGCTGTGAATCGTATGAAAGTTGTCATCCACATAGTATTCGCCATGTTGAAAAACCTGTAAGTTTTAAAAGCACTGGAATACAACATATAATAAAGATTGTTGAGCTAATTTATGTGGGAAATGATAGATTCATGCTGAATAAGACTATGAATATTACTATGGAAGAACATACTTCCTGCTCTTGTCTTGACTGTGGAGCCGATGTAAATTGTATTAAAAAAAATTATATACACGAGTTATAGGCTCCACAATGCGCTGATGGTTTTGCTCTTGGACCTTCATGTGAATGTGAATGCATTAATAGAGCGGAGCGAAACAACTGTCGCGGTATGGAAATTGTTGAAAATGCTAATCCAGTGACTAACCCAATGTCTTTTACAATAACAACTATTTCGGAGAATACTGATCAAACACCTTTGCAAGGAGGGATAAATACAAACAGACGCCATCATCATCACAGGGGGCATGGACACCAAAGATACGACCATAACGGATAATATAATGAAAATCTAACCTTTAAGATGTTCAATCGAATATGTTCAATTATATAAATGAATATCATATACTAACCCGTTGAGAATCATAATAAACTTAAAATCAACTGAATCATCGTAATTTTCAAAAATTAGTCCATCCAATTTTAAATTTCAGGAAGAAAGACATGGAACGAAGAAAAGTGCACGTGTACCTGCGAAAATGTCCTCTGTGAACATGGAAAGTATCTTGATAGACAGAAGTGTGAATGTACTTCGTCAGAGGCAAGAGAACAAGTGTAATATGAACATAACAAATAATTTTAGGTGAAAATCACAGATTATCAGTCTGTTCCTTTACCTACCGAGAAGTCTCCCCGGCAGGAGATGGACATTGCTTCTCTTCCAAAACTAAAAGCTCATGTTTTACCCAAATATCCTTAAATAAGCAATAAATACATAAAGTGAATACCATTTTATCACAAAAAAATTAATAAAACAGTAAAGTACTGAAAAATTATTGCTACCGTAGTGTCGGGTGTATGCATACACCCTAGTGGTATTGTATTTCACCCCCGTTATGCTGCCTATTTCTCTCGTTTTTTTTAGATTTCGAAGCTTGTCCGCTACTTTACTTTTGTTTCTATAAGGTATTGCATACTCTGATATGTTTGAAATTGCATCTACTATAAAGTATTCCTCTTCTTATTATATGCAATATTATAATATTCATGATTATATCCAGTAGCGTTTACTTAGAGAAATATAAGTTCTTTTGCAATCAAAGGGTCTTAGTCCGATAGCCTATTCAGCAGCGTAGCGGTCGCGCTGCGACATAACTAGTGGTTGAGGCAGCCGGCTTCGCCGACTGACCACTGACCTGCTGTTCCAGCCGCATTGTTCCTTATCATCATTTGGTCATCTTGTTCAACTTGAATGAAATTAAATGCAATTTTAACACTATTTTTACCTAAATAGCGGACTAATCTGCATATTCTATCTTCTAAAAGTTTTTTTATTTTTATTTATATAGATATAGATATAAATATGTATACATTTTGCGCAATATCTACCGATTAATCCGTGTTCCTAATTTGACAATTGAACTTTTGAATTTCTTATAGCTTTTCTTTTGATAAATCTTATGAATCACACTTCATGTATATGACTCATTTTTCAGGACGTAATTTATTGAGTGTTTGTTCGGCACACTATGGCCTTGCCCATCAAATTCCATGAACATCTACAGGTATACTTTTTTTTATATAGGAATATTTTTTTATAGCTCACAAATGTTGGAATTAGACCAGCAAACATTTGTTTTGCCAACGTCACAATGGAATCGGATCGGCACATTGTTGTGCGAGAGATGGTAAGAATATAATATGTTTATTAGCATCTTTATAGATTGGTGATTCTCAACAAGTTGTAATTATTGATGTGAATGATGCTGGTAATCCACAAAGACGTCCAATTTCTGCTGATTCTGTTATTATGCATCCTACGAACAAAATACTTGCCTTGAAATGTAAGTGAAAATTGTTAAATGCATTATATTATAATTTAGCCGGCAAAACTCTGCAAATATTTGACATTGAAAAAAAGGCCAAAGTCAAGGCTCACCAAAATGTGGAAGATGTAGTATTCTGGAGGTGGATAAATGAAAAAACCATTGCACTTGTCAGCGATACTGCTGTATATCATTGGTCCATCGATGGTATTTTGAATTTGTTTATATTTTACTTTCTTTTTTAGGAGATTCTGCACCTCAAAAAATGTTCGAACGGCATCAATCATTAGCTGGGGCCCAAATTATCAACTACAGAGCTGACTTTGAATGCAAATGGCTGGTATTAGTTGGAATTTCAGCTAAAGTATTTTTTTTTCAATCATAAATTTTTTTTTTTTTTAGGAAAACCGAGTCATTGGAAGTATGCAACTTTATAGTACTGAAAGAAAAGTGTCTCAACCAATCGAAGGTCACGCTGCATGTTTTGTTCGTTTTCGCGTAGAAGGAAATGCTCAACCATCGAATCTGTTTTGTTTTTCCGTTAAAAATGAGAGCGGAGGAAAAGTCGGTCATCATATAATCAGTTTATTGTTTAGTTACACATTATTGAAGTTGGATCACCTCCAGCAGGAAATCAACCATTTGTTAAAAAGGCCGTCGATGTCCCATACACAGGTGAAACCGCCAGTGATTTTCCAGTTTCCATGCAAGTAAGTTACTTATGTAATGCATTGGGTATAAATCTAAACATTTTCCTGATTGTTTATTTTGTAAATGGATACTTATAAACACGTTTAGGCATCGTCTCAGCACGGCATTGCTTATATAATAACAAAACATGGATTTGTTCACCTCTTTGATTTGGAATCGGGAACTAGAATTTACTCGAACAGAATCTCAACTGATACTGTTTTCGTTACAACTGAGTATAATCTTACTGGAGGTATAATGGGAATCAACAGAAAAGGACAGGTTTGTTATTATATTTTGTGTTATCACTTGAACTAGGTCCTCTCGGTCTCTATTGATGAAACAAATATGGTTCCATTTGTTACACAACAATTGCAAAATCCGGATCTAGCATTGAGACTTGCTGCTAGATGTGATCTCCCTGGAGCGGAAGAATTATTTGTACGAAAGTTCAACCTTCTGTTTGGAAACGGACAACATAATGAGGCCGCAAAAGTTGCTGCTACTGCTCCAAAAGGAATATTGAGAACTCCTGCTACAATCCAAAAGTTTGCACAGCTAACAACTCCTCAAGGACAAGCATCTCCACTTTTAGTTTACTTTGGAATGCTTTTGGATCAGGTTAGAGCTAATTTAGGTTGTTGTATTATATTTTAGGGAAAACTTAATAAATACGAGTCAATTGAACTTTGTCGTCCTGTACTGTCCCAAGGAAGGAAAGAGCTGCTTAACAAGTGGCTTAACGATCAGAAACTTGAATGTAGCGAGGAACTTGGTGATTTAGTTCGCCCTCATGATGCGAATGTTGCTCTTTCAATCTATCTTCGTGGCAACGTTCCTCATAAAGTATGGTGCTTACAATTATCTTACCTTTATTTCAGGTAGTTCAATGTTTTGCTGAAACTGGACAGTTTGACAAGATTATTCTCTATGCTAAACGTGTTGGATTTGAGCCGGATTATCTGTTCCAGTTACGACAAATTCTCCGTTCTGGTAATCAAGAAGCTGGAGCCAAATTTGCCCAAATGCTTGTTTCGGAGAGTGCTGGTGGCGAACCTCTTGCTGATCTCAATCAAGTGACCTCTATATTTACATATTTACGTATATTGTAGATTATTGATTGTTTCATGGAAGTTCAAGCAGTTCAACCTTGTACCCAATTCCTTCTTGAAGTTTTGAAAGGTGATAAGCCTGAAGAAGGTCATCTTCAGACACGATTACTTGAAATGAATTTATTGGCTCATCCACAGGTAAATTAAATATGTTATAATTATTTTTCCAGGTGGCAGACGCAATTTTGGGAAATAAGATGTTCAGTCATTATGATAAGGCATCTATTGGACAACTTTGTGAAAAAGCTGGTCTTCTTCAGAGAGCTTTGGAACATTTCACAGATCTTTACGATATCAAAAGAACCGTAGTGCATACAACTCATTTCAAACCAGAGGTACTTATTTTTTTTTAAAGTTTTTTTAATATTAATTTATAGTGGCTTGTTGCTTATTTCGGATCCTTGTCTGTGGACGACTCTTTGGAATGTCTTAGAGCAATGCTTGCTCAAAATATTCGCCAGAATCTTCAGGTTTGCAAACTTTTATTACTTACAATGTTCTAGGTTGTCGTCCAAATAGCTTCTAAATATCATGAGCAATTGGGCACTGAAAAACTTATCGATCTATTTGAATCCAACAAGAGCTTTGAAGGACTATTTTACTTCTTAGGATCAATTGTGAATTTTTCACAAGATCCTGAAGTACATTTCAAATATATTCAAGCTGCCACGCGAACAGGTCAAATCAAGGAAGTTGAGCGTATCTGCCGTGAATCAAATTGCTACGATCCTGAACGCGTTAAGAATTTCCTTAAAGAGGCTAAGCTGAATGACCAGGTTTTGCTTTTTACTTAAATAAATGTTTTTTTTCAGCTACCATTAATTATCGTGTGTGATCGTCATGATATGGTCCATGATCTGGTTCTCTACCTCTACAGAAATCAATTGCAAAAATATATTGAAGTTTTTGTCCAGAAAGTGAATGCCGCTCGTCTTCCTATTGTGGTTGGAGCCCTTCTCGATGTTGATTGTAGTGAAGATGCTATAAAACAGCTAATCATTAATACGAGAGGAAAGTTTGACATAGATGAACTTGTTACCGAAGTTGAAAAAAGAAATAGGTATATTTCTTTTCAATGCCACTTCACACGTTATTTTTAGGTTGAAGCTTCTCAACCATTGGTTGGAAGCTCGTGTACAAGAAGGTGCGACAGATGCTGCAACCCATAATGCTATGGCAAAAATTTACATTGATGCAAACAATAGTCCTGACCGTTTCCTTCGCGAAAATCCATACTATGACAGCCGTGTGGTTGGAAAGTACTGCGAAAAAAGAGATCCTCACTTCGCCTTCCTTGCTTATGAGCGTGGAGAATGTGATCAGGAATTGATCAATGTTTGCAATGAAAACTCTCTGTTCAAAAATCTGGCTCGTTACCTTGTACGTCGCCGCAACTTCGAACTTTGGGCCGGAGTACTCAGCGAGGAAAATCCGCATCGGCGTCCCTTGATTGATCAGGTTTTCTATATATTTTTTTAAAAATTACTTTGAACTTAGGTTGTTCAAACGGCTTTGTCTGAAACTCAAGATCCTGAAGACATATCCGCTACAGTAAAGGCATTCATGGCTGCCGATCTTCCAAATGAACTTATTGAACTTTTGGAAAAGATTGTGTTGGATAATTCTGCTTTCTCTGAACACAGAAATCTTCAAAATCTTCTAATTTTGACGGCTATGAGGGTTAGTATTTGTTTTAATACATGTCTTCCAGGCGGATCGCTCACGTGTAATGGAATATATTCAAAAACTTGACAATTATGATGCTCCTGATATTGCTAATATTGCCATTTCTAGTGAACTTTATGAGGAAGCTTTCGCTATCTTTAAAAAGTTTGATGTCAACAACAGTGCCATAAATGTAATTTCGTTCATTTTTTTTTCAAACTGTTCAAGGTCCTGATAGAAAATGTTGCCAATTTGGACCGTGCCTATGAGTTTGCTGAGAAATGCAATCAGTCGGACGTTTGGGCTAGCCTCGCTAAAGCTCAACTGAAGCAAGATCTAGTAAAGGAAGCTATTGACTCATTCATTAAAGCTGACGATCCTGGAGCGTATATGGAAGTTGTGAACAAGTGCTCACAAACAGGTGTGCTTAGTTTATAAACCAAAAATACATTGACAGATCACTGGGAAGATCTGGTCCGTTATCTGCAAATGGCTCGCAAGAAGTCACGAGAATCTTACATTGAAACTGAGCTTGTGTACGCCTTGGCGAAAACTGGCAGGTTGACCGAACTTGAAGAATTTATTTCTGGTCCGAATCATGCACAGATTAGCCAAGTGAGTTATTATTTTGTTTTCTTTAATATTTTAGATTGGTGATCGTTGCTTTGATAATGGAATGTACGATGCTGCCAAGATTCTTTTCAATAATGTATCAAACTTTGCCAAGTTATCGGTTACATTAGTGAAACTTGGTGAATATCAGGGAGCTGTCGACGCTGCTCGAAAAGCTAATAGCACAAGAACATGGAAACAAGTGTGCTTCGCATGTGTGGAAAATAAAGAGTTTCGTTTGGCACAAATGTGCGGTCTACATATTGTCGTTCACGCTGATGAATTAGAGGAACTTATCAACTTTTATCAGGATCGAGGTCATTTTGAAGAACTCATTGGTTGGTTACTTCTTTTTATTTGTTCTAATTTTTAGGTCTCTTGGAAGCTGCTCTTGGTCTAGAACGGGCTCATATGGGCATGTTCACAGAACTAGCTATTCTCTATTCTAAATTCAAGCCTGAAAAAATGCGAGAGCACTTGGAACTTTTCTGGAGTCGAGTAAATATTCCCAAGGTCCTTCGTGCTGCTGAGCAAGCTCACCTTTGGTCTGAATTAGTGTTCTTGTATGACAAATATGAGGAATATGATAATGCAGCTATTACTATGATGCAACATCCTACGGAGTCATGGAGGGAGCAACACTTCAAAGAAGTTATTGCCAAAGTAATATTCTTTATATACCTTTATAGTGTCAATTTAGGTTGCGAACGTTGAGCTTTACTATAGAGCTATGCAGTTCTACCTTGATTACAAGCCCACCTTAATCAATGACCTCCTTTCAGTTTTGTCTGCTCGCTTGGACCATTCTAGAACGGTTCAGTTCTTCACAAAACGTTAGTTTCTCTTGATTTATAATGCTTTTTTTTGCAGAGAAACACATTCCATTGGTCAAGCCATATTTAAAACAAGTGCAAAATTTGAACAATAAAGCAATTAATGAAGCTTTGAATCAATTACTAATTGATGAGGTAATTCACTGTTTTGCATTTATATTGAATGTTAGGAAGACTATGCTGGTTTGAGAGCTTCAATCGATGCGCATGATAATTTCGATAATATTGCTTTGGCACAACAACTCGAGAGTCATCCTCTAGTGGAATTCCGGCGTATATCAGCTTATCTCTTTAAAGGCAACAATAGATGGAAACAGTCAATTGAGCTTTGTAAAAAAGACAAGCTCTATAAGGTTTGAATTTGATTTTCCTTTTACTTTTCTTTATATAGGATGCTATGGAATATGCTTCTGAATCTCGTTCAGGAGAACTTGCTGAAGAGCTAATCTCTTTCTTTTTGAATGAGAGACTCTATGATTGTTTTGCTGCGTCACTCTATCATTGTTATGATCTGTTACATCCGGACGTTATTTTGGAGTTAGCTTGGAAACATAAAATCACAGACTTTGCTATGCCTTACATGGTCCAAGTAATGAGAGATTACCACAACAGATTGGAACGGCTAGAAAGAGCGGAAGTGGAAAGAAAAGAAGAAGCCCGTGAAAACCAACAGCAAAATGGAATAACAAGTAATTGTACTTATTATATTACATTCATATTTTTAGTGGAACCACAACTTATGTTAACCTACGGCCAACCTGGCATGTCATCAATACCAACTTCAATGCCTTACGGTATGAGTGCGCCAGCTTATGGTCAACCTGGTTTCCATGGCGCTTCTGGCACTCCTTTTATGTGATATGTTTATTATAACTTCTAAGTGACATATATTTGTGATCTTCTAAATAGGTGTTGGAGGTTAGTAAGTCTTCAGCCATTTTGTACTGTTCTTATCTTTTCTGTTTTTCTGTACGTACATTGGTAATTAATATAAATTTATATTTATAAAATAAGTAGAACATATTGTATTTACCAGAAGGAGAACATAGAAGATCATTAGATTTTCATATATAATTGTAAAAGGTGTTTCCGTTTCGGTCGTTGGTCTTGCTGCAGCTGGTCATTCGCCCCGCCCCGTTGCTAAGGGCAATTCCACCAGACCACTAGTATCATCTGAAGTAATGAGGGCTCGTTCAAGTTCTGTCACGTCACTCAGCAATGTTCGCACAAGAAAAGGTATATCAGTTGGCCAGTTGCTATTTTTGCATTTACGAAATTTGGATAATTATAATGTTTCTAATTAGAATTGTTATTTTTTCCTTTTAGGAATTTCATTGGATCGAAACAATAATGAACGAATAGATCGACAACCACGTCTTGTTCATAACACATCAAAGCACATTAACGAGGGATTCTTCGGAGTAAGTATAGCACCTTTTCAGGGAAATATAATTGTTTCTTCTTCTTCTACCTATCAAATAATGGGTACAATTAAGCAGAAACGCATCTTTACTGACTAGTATTTGAGAAAATGGCTTTGCTTTCTGGTGTAATTATATCTTTCAAGCCATTCACAAAGATTCATGACTGGCCATTTTCGTCAACAGGCCATTGTTTACGGGCCGAGAGGGGTAAAAGAACCGGTCACTCAGGAAATTGACTACGAAATTAAATGGTCATGTAAGATATTCGGAGTGCGCCGAGAAAAGATGTTACATCAAAGTTCTGTTAAGTCGTCATCTCTTTTTAGCTCTCATACATGTACTTTTCTGCCCTTTCCGCTATATAGTCGAGAACATTCTTTTGACCGCTTCCGGCTATTGGTCGCTACACAGGAAACATGCATAGTCGCAGCTTTTTCTTACGAAAAGTCCCTAGAAACAGCTGAAGAGAAAAAAGCGATAGATATACTTTACTTTCTGGTACCGACTAGATACTTTTTTCACTTGAGTAATGTCGATTATAGGCCTCAGAAAACATTCGTTCTGTGGATTCTCGTCTCGCTATTGAGAAGTTTTATGAGATCGGAACGATGATTGGACACGGCAATTTCTCCAAAGTCTACTTTGCTCTTCGTCGAAAAGACGACAAGAAGTGCGCATTGAAGGTTCGTCTTTTTGTTTTCGCCTCACTGAAACGAAGCGTAAATAATTCCGTTGTCGACAGACTGACCGCTATTACGAAAAAAAGAACTGACCAAGGAAGTTGCGAAATAAATGAAATTCCAGGAGGTAGAGAAGCAATCGCTTCGAGGAAAATGGTTCTTCGTCGAAAATGAGGTTGAAGTTCTCCAAATGTGCTCCCATCGCAATATCTGCACTCTCCTCGACGCTTTTAAAACAGCTCAAAAATATTTTTTGATCTTTGACTTCGCCACGGTAAAGATTTATGAAATAATGGTGAAAGTATTAGGAAGGAGATTTGTTCGAAGCCATTCGAGTAAAGGGAAAGCTGGAGGAAATTGAGGCAGCCCATATCGTGTCC
This sequence comes from Oscheius sp. DF5120, assembly GCA_932521415.1. Lineage (NCBI taxonomy): Eukaryota > Metazoa > Nematoda > Chromadorea > Rhabditida > Rhabditidae > Oscheius > Oscheius sp. DF5120. Next base: position 4,377,477 of record OW051463.1, read on the forward strand.
CAAACGGCGTCGGCCCTTGCCTATCTTCATGCGAGAAAGGTCGTCCATCGAGATGTAAAGGCGGAGAATATTCTTCTCGGTGCGGATCTCCACGTTAAACTCTGCGATTTTGGCCTGACTTGTACGGTCCTCGGCCCCTTAATGCGTGTCTGTGGGACTCCTACTTACTGTGCTCCAGAGATTCTCAAAGAAACAGGTCAGATATTTCTAGACGAAGAAAATGAGTTTTAGGCTATGGCCTACCAGTGGATATCTGGTCCCTTGGCGTCCTTCTCCACATTATGCTCGTTGGTTATGCTCCTTTTCGATCAAATGATAAGGCCCGTCTCTTCCGTCTCATAGCCAAGGGAAAGCTGTATTTTGATCTGCCGGAATGGAGAGTGATCGGAACATGTAAGACAAACTCGAGAATAAAGCTCATTCTATTCAGGGGCGAAGGATCTCGTAGCGAGGATGGTCAATGTGGATGTGGACAGAAGACCGAGGGCTCATGATATTTCACTTCATCCATGGGTCTCTTCCCAACTGGCCAAATTATAAATATAATCGCGGTGTTCTTCCATCTTGTCTTTCATTACTTGTCTTTCTTTTCACGCGAGTAAATTATTAGAATAACGGTGAAAAATGGATTTATCACAAGGAAAATCACTTGGTTGGAAGCGAAGAAAGAACCCGGGATCGAAGTTGATACGCAAAGCTCGAAGTGTCATCATGCAGAGAATTTGTACATAAACAAGTAAAGGACAAGAGAATCAACTGGCGACACCTTGACGATAAGTTCCCATGGGAGGACGGAATGGCTGGAATTGATTAGATTATTGGGAAGGAATGTATATACCTTGGGAAGGAAGTGCATCTGGAAAGGACTGAACGAGTAGAGTGGCTTTCCGACATTCTTTCGACAGTTTTCTCGACGGACTCCGTCCTTTCGAAGAGAAGTAATTACCTCTGCCACCCAAACATTTCCTTTATTTTTTCCTCTTTCATCTGGTTACCTGAATAGTTCCCAATCCACATGTCTCCCTGACCAATCTTCCCTGTTCCAGAGTCACAGCCATCGATGTTCGATCTTTTCCACTCTTACACGATACAGCAGCTCGCCCTCCCATCAATTCACATGATCTCATGGCCCATTCAAAAATGTCCAGATTTTTTCTAGATCCCTCCGTGGATACAGCCTTAGACAATTCAACCACAGCGTCTACGCTCTCTTTCGTACAGGATAACCTAGCCGAGAACCCAGCAATTTTCTGGGCAGCCTCCTGATTGATGGCTGTCTCGAATGCTACTCCTCCGAAGGACTGGGCAAAGGTAGCCTCGTGATTCACACCCAGGTTGAAGTAGGCTGTTCGAATGCGGAAGGAGTCGACTGTTTTGAGAGAATCTGGCAGAAAATCAAACTTTTCATGAGGGAGAGGAAGGGAGATCTAAGATGGATAGTGTCAAAAAAATAAAAGATTTACCTTTACACCTGCTCTTGTTCCACTAACGACTGGAATACAATTTCGACAGACGGAGGAAGGGGCACGAACGAATTTGAACTCCGCTTTCGATTCAACCAATCTGAAACATAAAGTGGAAGGGAAAAGATCACCTCCATGCTTCACAGGCGTCTTCGATCATTCCCTTCTCATCCGCATAAGCGGAAAGAAAGGAAAATATGACAAAGAGGAAATCGTTGTCTAAATAGATGAGAAATAGGCACCATTTTTACCTCCATTGGTTGGCCAGTTCTGTATTCTGCTTAATGCAGCAGTGGCAGCGATTGTGACGGCCTGAGAGAAGACAAAGTCTGACCTGACTTGAATGTGAAAGTAATGATGGATAGTAGCAGGTTTAGAGAGGGAAGTCACTGAAAGAGTGTTAGAATGAAAAAATGATACCTAGTCCATAGAGCTGAGCTTCCAAAACAGTATCTGTAAGCATAAGAAGAGCATCCAGAGAAGAGGACATAGCTTCGCGGGCACTTTTCTCGTAAACACCCCTCTGCTCGTCGTCTAACGCGTCGATCACGGCTATTTTCGTGTTGAGGCTGATAATCATCGCATCGAGGTTGTCCAGCTGGTTTTGGAGGCTGTCTCCAACGATGATGATTGAGTTCTTTCTCTTCAACTCGTTAATCGTAAACCGTTTTTGATGTTCCTCGAGCAGATTGGAAATGTTGCTGTCGATATTCGGAATACGGGCAAAGGTGTCTTTCAACTTCTCATAAACCTAAAGGAGTAGAAAAGAAAAGTGAGAGTACCTGTTTGATTCCCGTGTTTATCTCCAAACACACTGTGTCTGGCTTACCGAAAGACGACATTTTCCATTCCACCTCCATTCTATATTCTTTTTCTATCTCTCTCTATTTCTTACTTTCTACTCAATTCTCCTATAGATCTCTTCAAATCCAAAAGAACATTTCTTTTTGAAAAGAAGGGTATCGTCCACAGGGCATTGTTCACGTCCAATGCAGTCTGCAATCTAGATAAGCCGCCATTCTAAAGAGAAAGGATCTTCAGTAGAATATCACTACCCTACCGCAAAGCCGTTAGGAGCAGAGGAGGCTGTCCCACAGGTCAGTATCTCCCTTGTATGTTCTCCAGCCACTCCAAAAACTTGAAGATGGAGATTTGTCGGCACGGCACCAAAGGCCACACGACGTTTTTCCGTCGATTTACGAAATTGGGGACCCTATAATGCTATCAATTGAAAAACAGATAGGTTACCGAATAGGTAGAAAGGAATTCCTGACACTGCTCATAGGTCTCAGCGATTTCCCTCAGTTCTCTGATGATTTCTTGAAGGGTGGACATAGATTGAGCAGGCCAACTGTGAAGTTTTGACTCTAATAGACAGAGAAACCTAAAGGGATTTATTCAATTCCTTTTGCCTACTCAGTATTCCACTTCCTATATAATTTAATGAGTTCCATGGGGAGTAGAAGAGACAATTTTGACTCCCACATCGTCTCCTCGAAAGTTATTCTCCTTGCGGGAAGACCATTGGCCTGTGAGACTGCAAAAATATGAGTCTGCGTGATTGGATTGGCCAGATAGAAATTGTGAAACGAAGACGGATTCGTCGTGTCAGGAGTCATCTCCTCGGTCGCCGTGCCCATAGTGAAAAACTTATAGGCGACTTCGTCTAGTTGGGCGTGAGAAATAGCGTGTGAGCAGGTTGCTAACTGGAAAAAAAATAATGAGGAAGAGGAGTAGTAAAAAAAGCTAATCAATTAGATAGGACTGTGTTTACCGGCGATAAGGAGAGTGTGTGGGTGGTTCATAAAACTAGACTCTAATGGGGGGAGAGGGATTATCCAAGCGAAACAACGTCATGTAATTAAAAGAAATTGGTATTTTCCTCATTAAGCAAGAGAAAAAAGGAAAGACAGGAGGAAGATTCAATTGACACAACGATATGAGTCATCGGGAAACTCATAAAGGTTAATACGATTGCAAGGAAGACGTCTCCCTACCTTTATCATCCAATCTTCCATCATTACTTCATTATCAAATTGGATGGAGATACTGTCTTCCTCACAGGCGAATTGTAACGAGACTGATGGTCTTTCCTGATAACATAATAAAAAGAAGACAAAAATGCTCACAGTCGCTTTTTTAAAAGAAACTTTTTCGATGACGAATATCAGCGGGACGTGAGCTTCTTCGATAGCCATTACACTCAATACGTTCCCTCTCAAAATGATCTATAATATCCAATTAAGTTTTCCTTCTTTTACCTACTTTTGCTCTAAAAGTCTTTTCTTTCACAGTGACAGTGACTTCTGCTCGATCTCCACTATCTTCTGTTCCGATGAATTTATTTATATCGCTCGCATTATCTTCCTCCATCTAAAACTCAATAATCAATTGAAAAACATAGAGAAAAACATTTGTAGGAAAAATATAGACAAAAAATACCTCGTCAAGTCGTGGAATTGCGTCGGATGCTAGGTGCGTAATCGTGCTCTACCGTTATCCGAAAACAAGCCTCCGCTCTATTTGTCTCTCTCGCATGTTTATCTCGTCATCAAATATCGCTTTTAGATGAGTGAAAGATGTTTAACGATAAATTGACGGTCAGGGAAAAGGACAGTCGACTGATCGACTTCGATGACGAATGTTTTCTACAGAAGCAAGTACAATCTTGGAATGGCAGACAGATCTCGAGATGGATCGAAGGTAGTTTTCTCTTTTTAATACGATTAGAAGAAATCGAAAGAGGAACAAGAATTTCAGTTTTGTCGGGAAGGGGGAAGCGATAAAAACAAAAGGAAAACAGGTTTCTCGAAATGAATCGAGGGTGGGAAAATGTCAATGAGACAGGAAGACCTTTATTTATGAGTTATTTTAGGACTGGGAGATTCAATGAATCCCTTCCTCGGCATCATTCGAGATAACATCAAAAGTGGCCGTCATCTGAATCTCGTTGATAATGATATGCTCCTAGAGATTGGTATATCCGGTCTCGGAGCTCGAAAAATGATTCTCCAAGCAATTCAGTTACTTGAATATTTCGTAAGTTTTCCTCTATCACTTTTATTTCCTTTCAGTGTTATGAAGCCCCTAACGAGAATCTCCAATCCCTTGCCCATAAAACGTCCCTCGCTTGTAGGTCAGCCGCTAGAGTATTGTTAGATGCCCAACGAGTAAGACAAAATAGAGAAAGAGTGAGTCATTTGAAGAATTTCTAATGAGATACAGCCTATTCAAAAAGCAGAATTGGTAGATATATTGAACAATTTGACAAATGTAATTTCAACTCTTACGGAACATTCAAAACGATTGCTCTTCTGGCTGGATAGGTATGGTTATCTTCTTCTTTTTATTCTTTAGGAGCCCTTTCGATGAGAATGCTCATTATATCCATCTACGTGACCAAGTATCAGAAGTCATCTGGTCAATCGTTCGAAGCATAAATGTCCAGCCGAGAACTCTTTTTGAGTTTACTGGAGATATCATCAAGGTATTCTATCCTCCCCCTTTTTTTATTCTCTGTATAGAAAATAGAAGGATTAAAAGATGTATGTGATAATATAATCTACAAGAGTGACGATCCGGCAGTTCTTTATACTTCTAACTATGAATGTGCCGTTCTTCAACGATCTATCAGTTCCGGAGACTGGGTATGAAATAAAGAACGGATAGATGAGAACACTTAGGGAATCAATGTTCAATCTTCGTATCTTGGTGTTCATGTGATTAGCGAGATCAAAGAGAATTCACCAGCTGATCGGTGTGGGAAGATCGATGCAGGAGACGAGATTTTAATGATTAACGGGAAGACTGTGAGTCGTTTTATTTTCTCCTATTCACAGTGTTGAAGGGAGACTCAACCGTGTATGATTCCTTTTCCAATTGTTCACTCAATATTCTTTACAGCTTAAGTCACCTTTTCACGTCCTAAACCTGTTCTTCTCTTTCTCCCCTTCCATCGAATACTTTTTCAGGTCATAGGCTGGGATCTGACTCGAGTTGCACAACGACTTGGCCAAAAGAATGATGATAAACTAAGACTTATTGTGAACAAACGTCCTCGCGACACAGTCCCTCTGCTCATCAAAAACGCCCCGAAGGTTGTGACGAAACCATTGGCGAAGATGGCACCAGGAAGTCAGGCAGGTTACTCGTCGGAGAGGGCATTCATTGTGAGTACCTCATTGGTATTGAAGTCGTTTAGAAGGACAATATGGTTTTTCCATTGAATAGACGACGATCTTCGACGTTTATTGGAAAACTTCGAGATTCTCCACAAACACAATCGTATGTTTCTTCTCTATTGGAAATTAGGAATAGATTGGAACAAACACGGATCTCTCGACGAGCATCTATCAGTTGTGGACGGGAGAGACAAGATCCCGAATTGGAATTAGATAGACCACAACATCTTCAATGGAATTTGGCTGATATCCTTGGGTGAGCTTTTCTTCTACTGATCAATAAAAATGATTTCTAGGCATAGCTTCGAGACTCGTGTTGTTCGTCGAGCACGAACTATGCGTCATCAGCCGGATGGCTATGTTCGCTCCTTTATAGACAATAAATTAGTCCAGGAGGTTGAAGAAGATGTCGTCGTAGATCATCTCCCTTATAATGTTAAATGTGAGTAAATATCCAGTTGAAGTAAGAGAGTTAATTAGGTCCTACAGAATTTGCTAAAATATCAGTCGTCGACGCGGTGGAGATGGTCCAGTACAATCTAACAGAACCGAAGACGACGGATACCGAGTGGAGTGCCCCGCCGAATGATATCACTACTCAACGATATATTCTACCTGTGAGGGAACTGAATGTATCCACACCGGGGTTGGATTCACCCAGGTAGTTCTCGCTTATCTTCATATATTCCAATCTAGACGACTCAACCAGTTCTCCGACGACTTCTCTCCCCTCGCTGGAGTCCTTCCCAGTCCTTCGACGTCATCTATGAATAGTGTCAGCAGTCCGGCTCCTTTAAAATTACTGTCATTGAGTACATTGGACTGGCCGTCCTCTCAGTCGGAAGTTCCTTTAACTCCCCTGACTCCGATGACAATGATGTCGAATGAGAAAACTTTTGAAGGATGGGCGAGACGACGAAAGACGGGACAGGAATTGTCAGAAGCGACTAACAAATGGCCAAAGTGTTGGATGGTTCTGAGGGGGCCGTATCTCAGCTGTTATACTAACCAATATGTAAAAAAGAAATACTTATACCAAAAAGATTATAGAGTCAACATCCCGACTTTACTATCAACGTCACGAAATGTACAGTATCCGACATTGTTGACATTAAAACATCCAAAAAATTGTAAGTTGCCTTCCTGTTGTTGATTTTTTTTCAGTGTCTTCCGTCTCCAACGCCCCTCCGTCGACTATTACTTTTCTTGTTTCAATGTCCAAGATCAAAGAGCATGGATAAACAAGATCATGGTGGCCACGGAGAATTATCAAAGTCAATCAAGGGTCATGTCAAAATGTCAGTTTTCTTTCCTTTCTATTTGATTCTATTTATAGCTGTCTCATATTTCAAAGAAGGTGAAGGAAGTGATAGTCACAGCCAACATTATAATACTTTAACAGGATTACCATCTCTGATGACTACTAGCAGCCCAGCCAACAGTGTAAGAGACAGTCAATCATCTCATTTTCTTTCAGCCGGATCCGGTTAATTCCCCTGGTAGTAATGGCAGTCTTCCTCGGACGGGATTCCTCGCCTCGTTGACAAGTAGAGCTTCTCCCTCTCAGCCGTCTCTTCGTCCAAAGAAATGATCAAAATTCTTTATATTTATAATTCTTTCTTTCCTAGCTGATCACTAGTCTTCCAACTGTGATAATTCCTCTCTATGTACATATTCTAGTCACATCAGCTTTATTTTTTAATTGCAAATGGCACAATAAACATGCTCCTTTTTTAAATCTTAAATAGTAGCTATGGCTATTTGTCCAGTCCTTTCTTCATTACTTTTTCTATCTCCAACTACTCTTCAGCTATGCGGGTATTCCTTCTTCTGTCCCTTGTTCTCTTCCACTCTTCTTTTCCTCATGAAGATACCTTGTCCAACGTCAATCCATCCAAATATTCCGTGGCCAAGGAGAAACGCTATCTTATCTACGACGTGAATCATGGCGAAGGATTCAATCTTCGAAGAGACGTCTACATGAGGATAGCCAATGCTGTCAGGGTTATTCGAGAGAGTGGTAAGACCATTGACAGGTCAGATAAAAAATCTAGGCGAAAATATCCATCTAGTCCTTCCTCCATGGGGAGGATTATATCACTGGGATCGGCAGGAAGTCCAACAGCCATGGAAAAAGTTTTTCGATATCAAGGCGATGGGAGAATTTGTCCCGGTTATAGAGTTTGAAAAATATTTAGAAGGTAAAAGAAGAGTAAAAATATATTGGAGAAATAGAGACATCCCACTCGTCCATAGATCATGCGATATATCTTCAACATTATAAAGAAGGATGGGGAGAAAGATACGAACACAAATGGGAGAGGAGAGAATGTAACGAGAAGAACAAATATTATATGAAAGAAAAAGATGGGTTGTGGTTAGTTGGAAGAAGGGAAGATGAAAAGATTCAGGAAAGGTTGGTTCTTCTCCTTCAAAGATGTTCGGGCGAAAAACTTTCAATGTATTAGTTTTCAAGGAGACTCCAACACACTTAAGGACCTGGTCATCAAAGAATTTCCGTATATGTAAGTCTCTCTATTCCTAACAATCATTTTTTTTTCAGCCAATCAATTTTCATCGACCGAGGGGAAACCGTCCTTCACAGTGACTATGGCGGTCTCTTTTACTGGCAAGCTCGTCGAAGCATGCGATATGCCCCTCATCTTCTGGAAATCGCCTCCAAGTTTAGACAGGATAGTCTGAATTCGAATGATGAGAAGGATAAGACAGTTCTTCCCTCCTCATGGATGGAAGAGAAAGAGGGAAGAACAGCGGATGGAGGGGATTATGTATGTGCTCATTGGAGACGTAGAGACTTTGTTCGGGCACATGGAAGAGAATTGCCGTCGATTAAAGGAACAGCCAAAATTGTAGGAATTTTTCATAAATACTTAAGAAAAATCTGCAGCTCAACCAAATAGCAAAAAAATACAAAGTATCGAAGATATTCCTGGCGACTGACGCATCGGAGAAAGAAGTCAGTCAGTTGCAGGAGAATATCAAGTATCCGTTGATTAAATTCGTTGATTCTAATTTATCCGACGGAGAGATTGCTATTGTTGATCAGGTACTCCCCCTTCATTCCTTCAAGATCTTCAGATAATCTGTTCTCGAGCTCGTTACTTCACCGGCAGTCACGTTTCAACATTCTCTTTTCGAATTCAAGAAGATCGTGAAATTCTTGGCTTCTCTGTGGAGACGACGTTTAATCGAATGTGTGCCGATGATCAGAAGAACTGTGAACAACCGGCCAAGTGGAAGATAATTTATTGATTTTTCTTTTCTTTGGGTCTTTTATGGGTTTTTTTCTGTCATAATAAACACGAGATACCTACCCTGTAAAAATCATTTATATTAGACGAGCACAAACAAGTAGATGACAAGATTTTTAAACAAAAAAAAGGATAAACTCGTAGTTTTATTAGTAAAGCATGTAAGAGATCATTTGACAGCACCAGAGCCTTCTCCTCGTCTATTCTCTCAATTCTTTTTCGGAATCGCGATTTGTTGTATATTTTCTCCCATTAAAAGAACCATCATCGACGAAATAGTGTTGATTACCATGCTGTCCTTGTCTTTCTTTTCCACAGCCAGATTTCCACATTCAATCTGATGGGCTTCCTTTGTAGGGACCATTCGTGGTACAGTAAAACTATTAAACTCTTCTAAGGGACATGCAACGGCAGAGCAACCAGGGAGGATGAGAGGACGAGGTGGAGAGGAAGAAGAAGTGCGGTAGAAAATCTTCACGAAGTAGGTACCATCCTCCTCGTGGAGCTCGAAGAGAAGAGCAGCTGTATAGGGAGGAAGTTGATCGTCAGATATTCCAAGAGAATACATCAAAGAGGTAAGAGTAGCGTCATGCTAAAGGAAAGAAAGATTATAACAGGAGAAAATGGATGACTCACTGATGAGTAGAGAAAGGCTTTCTTCCTGTTCTCCCCATGAATTGTTTCTTCGATGTTCTTGACCAATCGATGAACTAAAAATCCTGTTCTAAGACGACTTTTCTCGAAGGAGTTGAAGCTCTCTATTCGATCAAGTCTCTTCAGTTCTACAACTTGTTCGAAGACAGTTCGATTGTTTGACAGTCTCTGCCAGACCCAGTCAGGTTGAGGAAGTTCATTCGAAACCTATATTTCTACTTTATCATAAAGAATTATGCCTACTTCTCTGAATAAAGTATTATAGAGATCCTTGACATTGCTCATATCTATGACCATTCCTGTTTTCTCACTTAAAAAAACGAAAAAGTCTTCGAACTCCTCATTCAGTCGAGCATGAAGGAGAGCCTTGTCCATTCTTTCCTCTTTGTCCGCTTTAGCACAGATGACACTATTTGGTTTGAGAAGCAGATCTTCCCAATGATTGCTGTAGGTGTGGACGGGAACGCGGTCATTCGGATAGAGACCCTCAGCTACTCCCATGGCTGTCTCGATGCATCTGTCTTTGTCACTCGATCGAAAAAGGACATCTTTTCGATTATAACGAGGAGGAAGGAGAGAAGAATATCGAGACTGAAGAAATCTTCCCAGTTCGACAGCCTGATCATATCCACGATCAGTCAGTTGACTATATCCCTTCGGCCAGACATTTTCTTCATTTGGATCGGTTGGATATCGACCAGAGGCCGCTCGATCACCATGTCTGAAGAAAAAAGAATGTAATAAAAGAAAGAACATACCTAAATATAGTCTGGACTAGCTTGATTTCGGCAAAAGTAGATTGAAATAGAATATAAGCGACAACGAGGAGAGGGAGCATTCGTCGTGAATGAACAGACCTCCTTCTCCAGGGGAGTATATGTACCCGTCATGGCTGGCGATGTCACAGACAAAACGACAGGAAGGAGATAAGAAGAGGAAACAGTCGGCACAGTGGGACCGAGTCACATTTTTAAAGAACCTTTGGCGTGTGAGTTGTGATGGAGGAGAAAGAGCTCAATTTACAAAGACTTAATCGATCTGTCTTCATTTCAGTTATAAAGAAGAGTCTTGTAAAAAGATCAATATGAGTACTCCTGTTCCCTTTTCCTTATCTCTATCGTCATTTTTGAAACATTGAAAGTCCTTTGACGGGCGGGGGCTCTTCCTGGACAGAACGGCTTCTGGCATGGCGAAAGTGCAATTGATCAATGGCATCAGACTTTCATCAATCGTCCTATGCTTGAAAAACAAAGAAAAAGTGTCCTTCTAACATTCTAATAAGGTAGATCTTGCTCATCCGCTAGCTGTATCTTTTATATATATATATATATATATATATATATATATATATATATATATATATATCTTTTATAGTTCAATGAATCAGACAGCTGTATAGTTCATTCATCTTTTCGTTTTGTCTTCCCTTTTGTTTACGATTCAAAAAACAAAGACCGTTAGTTAGCCCAAAATAGAAAAAGATAAGAGAGAAACCTGACTGATATGAGCGGGTCGCCTACGAAATGACGATATCCTTCGTCCCTTCCTATAATTGAAAGTTACAAAGAGATTCCGTCAGCGTCTTGCGTCAACAGGATTCACTGAGTAATCTCAAGTGCAAATGCCGTTGTCGACAGGAAAAAAGCTATACGAAATGATTGAAAGATGACCTTTTAGGAAGAATTATCTTGTTTTCTTCCTTTCTGGATTTGTCTATCTTATATAAATTATTTATCTTGATTATTAGAGGGGAGAGCTATGAAAGAAAAGAAATCTCGTCATCCTTTCAGTTCTCTTCGACAACCGCGGCCTTTATTGAACGGTCTCTGTGTCATTTTTTACGATGGTATGGTCCCCTCTCCTCCCGGGGAGTCCTTCCTCTCGAGTCTCCCCCCGTTTGAGTGGCCCGCCACCGGCTACTGTTGACAGTCAGTCTCTCATGTTCAGCTGCATTAGCGCGCCTGGACGAAAAGCTTCCCTTGATGATGGACTCTCCCATTTTCAACGGTCAGTTCTTTCATTTAGTCTTTCTTTCTTTCTTTTATTTCCGTTTGTTTTCATTACTTGTACAAAGAAAGCGCCCTTTTTTATCAGAGGAAAAACAAATATTAGAGCGTAAAGGACGATAAAAGAGACCGTTTCGAGTGGACAATCAGGAGTTTCAGACGATATTCGGAAAGGGGAACTACGTCTTCTTTGAGGGTGCCAGCGAGGACATCTTCTGACAGGACAGTCTTCCCTCCTTCTCGTCGACCCGATGGAAGACGACGATTGGATGAATGGATTAATCATCTCGTCACTGATGGTAGGTGCTTTGGTTGAAATTTACGACATGTTTAACATAATGAGCAAATTGAACAACAGTGGGGGGAAGAGGACCGCCTGGTCCCTCTCGTTACAGCAGCGGGTCACTCTCTCCCTCCCCTCCCAGTCGGCTGTAACATCGACTACCCTCCCCTGTTCTCCCTCTTCCCCTCATGCCTATCTTCTCTTGGAAGGCGCGAATTCTTGGCAGAAAAACGCCGGAACCCGAACGAGCTGTTCACATTGTCAGTCAGACAACTCAGCCGCCGCAAAGAAATGTTCGTTTTCAAGCGGAACCCGACTTTAGCAACGACTACGGCGAGGCAAGACTAATTGGGTCTATCGGGCCAGCTGCTGGTAAGGCATTGTATCTTATTAATTATTATTTCCTTTCTTACCTAGAAAGATCCTTTTAGGGAATTCTGTTCGTCTAACGAATACAATTTCTTCTGAGCAAACATGGCGACCACCAAACGAAGTCCGAGTGGCTCCCTTGGCCCGTCTGGACGATGAAGAATCCTCCCGACCGGTTCCAGGTCTTCGAGTTCCACCCAATAGACGCAACGAGGTAACTATTTTGACATCTGTTTCTCGTTTGAACTTCGTAACCCACGTAACTTATTTCAGAATGAAGCATCTAGGAGAGACGGATACGGTCCTATCTATATAGAACCTCCAAATGTCAAGTCAGTTTCTCTTCTTTTCTTAATCTTTGGGCTCCAGTGATGGATCTCGCCTACAGAAAATGAATGTAGTTTTTCTCCAAGCCCATGACGAAGTCAAAAGAGCCATTCTTCCTCCCGAAATCTCATCTCTCTATCAAGTTAACCTTTTCTTTTTTTTCGACTCTTCAGGTTAAAATGGCTTTTGTTCGAGCCTTTCCAAATATCAACAGACATTTTATCGATCAGCCCCACGTCAAAATATACATACAAGAATCATCAAAGGGACAGTTGTTCTACGAATTAGAAGATCCCAGGTAGAAGGATTTATCCGCTAAAAAATGAGAATTCAGGGATATTACTGACAAATCAGTTCTTCGATTAAAAGATCATTCCGGCTCCGTCTCCCCAATGCCATTCATCGGAGCAGAACATGAATATCACTCGGAGAATGAGATCGAAGACGATCGAAGGATCAGGTAGTCATTCTTGTCTCTTTTACCCATAGGTTTATAGAAATCTCTGTGCCGCGAGACCTGCTTCGGCTATGGCGGAATTCATTCCTCAAAAACCTCCCAGAAGGCGTCATTTTGAAGATGATTCGAGTCAAGGTAGCGGAACAAGGAGTGGTTCTGTTACTCCCGTCATTGTAGACAAAGAATCGAGGTAATGAAATTCAAAAAATGGGAGTGAAAGTTGTAGAGAAAGAATGGAGACGATGGAACGGCAACTGGCTGGGTTGTCATCACTCGTTCACTCGGCATTGATCAGTAAAGGAATGAATGAAAGAGCACAAAAGGATATGGCTCATTTGAGGAGGGAGATAATGGCACTCCATGCAGGAGATCTGAGAGAGTCATCAGAAGAACCGCCGAGTCTCCCTGAGAGTATCTCGAGCCATACACAGCATCAACTGCATGGACTGGCGGAGTCCATCCAACAAGCGAAGAGTGATGTTCGACAGTTGAAGAGAATGGCTCAGATGAATGCTCAAACGGCTAGGGGACTCCTTCATGAGGCCGGAGATCAAATAACACGAATTCTGACGAGTCAAAGAAATGGAACAACAATTGTTCGAAGCGAAACTTCAGAAAAAGAACTTCAAGTATTGGAGGACCAACACTCCTTCAAGGTCACGGCTCTTCTCAATAATTTGATGTAAGTAATTAATAATTAGTTAGAAGTTATAGGAATCTCGAAAACGAAGTAGAATCTGTTCGAAGCGGTGTATTGAATAGCAACAAAAAGCTAAGAATGTCTGAAGTGGAGCAGCTGACCATTAGACTGGCAAAGTTGGGAACAGAGGCAGCAGCCGTTAAAGGTAGAAAAAATTGTAGCAGATCTAATAACTTTTCAGAGTCATTTGTCCCTCTCCAATCGAAGATTGAAGAAAGTTTGAAACTTCATATGGAAAAAGTTCTTCGTGGTGAGAAGATGATCAAAGAACAATCGGCAGCTGTTGACCAGAGTCTACGCAGATGCAAAACTCTTGCCAATATAATGGTCACTATGAAGAAATTAGCAATGGTACAGGATCCAGCATTCCAAAAACTCGTGAAAGAAGAAAAAGTAGTAGTTTCTCCTCCCTCTGATCCAGCTATCGAACGACCAGCTGTTTTTACACCTAATCCTTTGAAAAATCCTACAAATCCTCCACAAATAATGACAGCATCTGCACCCGAACCTTCAATGGTTCTTGAGGTACCTCCAGTACCTCCAGCTCCTTCAAATTATACTACAGTGTCTGGTTTAGATGGTGTCTTAGATGAGGTTGGCACATAAAAGATATCAACATATTCAGGTGGGAAAAGCGGGTATTCCTCCTCGTCCTCCTAGCCGATTTTCCGTACAAGATGTTAGGACAAAATTTTCTAAAGTAATTAGTGTAATTAAAAGCAGTTGGTTTCTAGCCGCCTGAATTACCAGAACAGCTGAAAAGCATAATTGAAGATGCTATTAAAAGTCCTCCAACACCTGTACCAGACAGAGATGTTATAACGGAAAGAAGGTAATAAAGATTAAAAATAGAAAATCTACTGCTCTATATTTAGACAGGAGCTTGAACAACGGCAAGAGAAGCTGGTTGAAAAGCAAAAGCAACTTCGAAATCAATTTTTACAGTTACAACAGTACAGTACGGCTCCTCCCTCACAATGAATTGGAAGATTTTCTAATAAAGTTTTCTGTTGGAGAGTTTATATTCAACAATGAAATAACAACAACTACTATAACCTATAAAGCCTAAAAAATGCTAAACAAATTGAAAACTGTGACCAAAAAATCAGAACCTCTGGGGAACACCTGTAATGAGTATTGTGTCCAAATCTTTAAGGCTACGCTCAAACTCATCCAGTTCCTTTTGAAGTTGCTTCTTTTTGAAAACACTATAGTAATTTACACCTAAAGCAACAAAAAGTTTAAAAAAAAAGATAAAGAAAACATACCGTTGAATGAGAAATAGATTTTGAAGAGCTCAAAACCAGCACCCGATGCTACTCCAAGGCCAAAAATGCCTTCCCAACGAGAGGCAACCGAAATAAGTAAGTGCGAGAGCTTCATCTAAATAACTGAAATTAAAGTAAATGAAGTAACCTACTTGAGATTCACTTTAAATCCAGCCTTATCAGCTTCAATAAGTTCCCTTTCTAATAATTCACGTTCCTCTTGACGTAGTGGCCGTACGTACTTGTAATAAATGCCTGTGTTTACTATACAATATGATGTACTGAATAAGATAAAGCCAAGAATAGATCGTACAAAAGCTGGAAATAAGAAAACAATAAACAATTTAATTTAAAGCTACTTACTTTTATGTGCAATATCAAGTCTCCTATTAGTGAAAATTCGGCGGTAAAGTGGTCGTCGATCTTCACGTTTTCTAGCAGTCCAGCTAGGGACCGTGAAAAACATCAAAATTACCTGAAATTGAAAACTAGGAAGCAAATAAGTTGTAAACAGAATATCTGTGAAAAGCGTATTTTTCTCACAATAACTAAATAATACAGTGATAATTATTTAACTAAATTAATGAGTTAAAGATCTTATACATTATTTTAAAAGTTTTCAGCATTAGAAATATTGAAAAAATAAGTTACAAATATATTAAATATTGTAAGAAGGCATTTTACACTTTCACTGCCATTTATTGTATACTCCATTCTAATTGCGATATTCAATGAAACAATAAGTAAAAAAGAATAAAAACAAATAAAGGTTAAGTGAACTGAAATTTTGAAAGCTCTGTGATGACAATGTGAAAAAGGGACCACCGCAATTCAAACTATCCAGTGTCCTCCAACGAATATTTTTGGACTGCCCATTTGAGTTTTGCCACTATTATTTTTTCTTTATCTAGAGTGGTTGTGCAGTATTTATTTTTTTTCCCAGATAACAATATTTATTGATTATTTTCAGGCCGATGAGTGACATTTTTAAACATTTCACGCATATAGATGATCTACGAAACTCTGAACCAGAATATTTTCAAAGAAGGGATGCAGTAACACTTGATCTTGAGCGACCAGATCTTTCTCTAACGGTAAGTGTTTTCTGTTTTCTATAGCGCAAAGTAGTGTGATAAGATTTTTCACCATATATGGAATTGATTAAGTTGTTTTGCCATACTATACAGAAAACATAGAATTATGTATAATTGTGCTTTTGCTCAGTGTTCTGAGTTCATACGATGATTTATTATCGTTCTTTGGGCGTGTAAATAATGTGGAACGTGGGGCGTCGTTTGCATTATCTGTTGCCGGTCTTGAATCGACCTTCACGGCGTGCTACCGAGGTTCATCTTTTACTAAAATTTTATCCATGGTTTTTAATTTTTGATCATTTCAGAGAAATCCTCTTATGGTTTTGGAAGAAGGCGCGAAAAAAATGTACAATGAGTCTCCAATATTCGTCTGCCAAGAAGAAGGTCATCCATCGGTAACATTGCTATTTTTCTAAATGATGAGTTTAGTTCAGGATGTTCTATTTATCATGCAATGTCGTCTTCGTGATTTGAGTGGTGAGGGCAAAGCAAAAACCAAGAAATTCGCAAAACAAATTGCTGCTGCTGAGGTTTTGAAACAAGGAATTCACAAAAAAGATTCTCATTTTTTGAAATACATGGGAATACCTGGGAAAACAATTGAAGATTATCTTGAATATATGTAGGTTCCTGAATATATATTCCATTTCCAACGGAAGCAACGGAACGGAAGGACGGTATCGTGGGAACAATTTCAATTTTTTTGAGACCAAAGAGACAAAGACAAAAAAATTTGCGGAAATAAATATTTGTGCAGCGATTTATTTGGAGTTAACACGTTGTGATCAGGGCTGTGCGGGAATTCCCGGTTCCGTCCCGAATTTTGGGAACAAGTTCAATCTCGGTCCCGTCCCGGTTCAATTTTGAGAGTGCTATTTCCGTCCCGGTTTGAAAATGCCAGTCCCGCACAGCCCTGGTTGTGATATATTAATTTTTAGTCAAACTATTCTTGGCAATGTGACTGACAATAAGATTACGCCAGCTGAAACAGCGTCGGATTATGACCGTAGTAAGAATTATGTAGGAGCTGTCCATGAAATGTAAGCTTCTTGTCTTCTATTATTTTCTATTAATTTTCTGTTAACAAAATAAGTTGCATTTCAGCTGTCAAAAACATAAACTTGCTGAGGCCTCTTATGAACCAACTGAAGACGGCCCTCAACATGATATAACCTATACTGTAACATGTAAGGTTGGATTAGTTTGTGCCTTTTCTCATTTCATTCAGATCGATAATCGTGAAACTAAAGGGAAAAGTAAGAAGAAGAAAGATGCTAAACATTATGCTGCTTATTTAATGATGAAAGAATTGGAAACAGGGTTTCAAGATATGGAAAATAATTTAAACACTTTTGCTGATGATGGTAATTATAGTATTATCTAAATTTAATCCGTTAAGATGAATGTGTTAGTGAAGAAGATGCTGCCCGCTCTTTATCAGAAAATCCGGTGCAATCTGTAAATGAAATTCTTGAAGATAAAAGTAAATTTAGCTCTTATAAGAAGGATTACAGAATTCTGGATAATCCTTGTAGTTTTGGTACGTTTTATTTTGGTAGTTATTTTGTATTTAGGCCTCACACAATGTCTCCTGAAAGTTGTATGTGTCAAGGTTAATGACAATACCGAAAATACTTTTGTCTTCAATGGTTTAGGAACCAATGAAGACGCATCCAGAAAGGACGCCGATTTGAACGCACTTAAATTATTGGAAACCTTCTAAGGTTTTTCTTTCATCCATCCTCTCATGCTCGGGTTCTGTTCATCCGGTCTCGCGTTCCTTATTGTGTAAATAATATCCGTTTTTTTAAACTTATTGATTGTAGTGGTTATACCCACTTCTTACTTTCATATAATGATTTCATATTTTTATATATTTTAAGGGTCACCAGAATGTCTCTCTCCGCTAACATTTTACGCCGTTCCTCAAGTCTTCTTACCAAAGTTTGATATTTGAATTGTTGCTATTTTTTAAATTAGAGTATTGCTGCTCCTGCATCTGGTTTTTCAACATCAACTGATCAATCTACGAATCTCAAAGAAGTTCTCGCTAAGAAGATCCCTGCTCACAACGCCAAAGTCAAGGAATTCCGTAGCCAACATGGAAACACCGTTGTCCAACAAGTTTCAATCGATATGGTAAGTATTATGCAGTTGTAGTTTATATTTATAGATTTACGGTGGAATGCGATCTATGAAGGGAATGGTTACTGAGACATCCGTCCTCGATCCTGAAGAGGGTATCCGATTCCGCGGATATACCATTCCTGAGTGTCAAAAACTTCTTCCTAAAGCCCCTGGAGGTGAAGAGCCTATTCCTGAAGGAATCTGGTGGCTCCTATGTACTGGAGAAATTCCTAATGAGAAACAGGTATGTTATATTCATTCTTTTTTTATTATTGTTTCAGACAGCCGCTATAACCAAGGAATGGAATGCTCGTGCCGACCTTCCTTCTCATGTCGCCACGCTGCTTAATAACTTCCCAGAAAATCTACACCCTATGGCACAATTTGTTGCTGCTATTGCGGCTTTGAACAATGAGAGCAAGTTTGCTGCTGCATATGCTCGTGGTGTTCCTAAGAGTGCTTACTGGGAGTATGCTTACGAGGTTCATTCTCTTTAAATTGAGCAATAATTAAATCTAGGATTCCATGGATCTTCTTGCTAAGCTTCCAACCGTTGCCGCTATTATCTATCGCAATTTGTACCGTGACGGCTCTGCTGTAGGAGTTATTGATCCCAAGAAGGATTGGTCTGCCAATTTCTGTTCTATGATTGGATATGATGATCCTCTGTTTGCTGAACTCATGCGTCTTTACTTGGTTATTCACTCAGATCATGAAGGAGGGAATGTTTCTGCTCATACCTCTCATCTCGTTGGGTCAGCACTCTCCGATCCTTACCTTTCCTTCTCTGCTGCTATGGCTGGACTTGCTGGACCTCTTCATGGTCTTGCCAATCAAGAAGTATTGGTGTTTCTGAACAAAATTGTAAGCGAAGTTGGATTCAAATATACTGAAGAGCAACTTAAAGAGTGGGTCTGGAAACATTTAAAGAGTGGACAGGTTAGGCTTGTTTGTTTAAAACTAAGTTTTAGGTCGTACCTGGATACGGACACGCTGTTCTTCGCAAGACAGATCCTCGTTATGAGTGTCAACGCGAATTCGCCTTGAAACATCTTCCTAATGATGATTTGTTCAAGTTAGTGTCTACTCTGTACAAGATCACACCTAATATTCTCCTAGAACAGGGCAAGGTTTGTTGTTGTTGTTTTGCATTACTTTTTGTTTCATGATAACAAACTTTTTTTTATTTGCAGGCTAAAAACCCATGGCCTAACGTTGATGCACACTCTGGCGTTCTCCTTCAATACTTCGGAATGACAGAAATGTCGTTCTATACTGTTTTGTTTGGAGTATCTCGTGCGCTCGGATGCTTGTCGCAGCTCATTTGGGCACGAGGAATGGGATTACCCTTGGAACGCCCGAAGTCTCACTCTACTGAGGGTCTCATGAAGCTGGCTGCCGCCGCTAAGAAGTAAATTTTTGATATTTTAAGTCAACTAGAATAATAGCGCTATTTGGTTAGTATTTTGATTCTCGTTTGTACAGTTTAAAATTGTGATAAGGTCTAACCTGCGTGAATTTAGTAAGTCTCAAATAAATATTTCTTGGCCATTATATACAAATGTTTTTTCTGTAAAGTGCTACTACTTCCCTTGCTTCAGAAGTAGTGCAACTAATAAGATCACTTCGATGTCCGTCGACATTTTCTTTTTAGCGTTGAAGGTTTAGAAACATTGCGTTGGGTAAGTCCGGGAAAGCATTTCTTCATTGTTTGCATCCAAGCTTGTTGAATAAGACTGTTACTAAATTTTCATGCTTTTATTTTAGTTACTATTAACTCACTTATGATCAATTACTATGCCAACATCATTATGAACATTCTTCAAATGGTCTCTAACAATTCTCAACTTGTTAGATGCAAATGAACAATGGGGACATTCGAATTGTTTGATACAGTAATGGTCTTTGGCGTGCGCTATCAGTCCATCAACGTCTTTGATATCAAAATCAGAAAAACAAATCTGTTTGCTTTTCTTTCAACGGTATTAATTTTACTCACAGAGCATTCTATCGGATCATCTATTGCCTGAGGTTCTTGATTTTCACTGCCGGTATCACTGGCTAGAAGCATTTCGGCAGAAACGGATTCAGTTCTATGTAGGAAGTCATTCTGGTAAGTATCATCTATGCTGACGGATGCCGTATCAACAAATGCTTTTAATTCATTTGACATGTCTGGTGCCACATCTATAAAACATTCTTTCTAACATAAAATATCTTACCGTCTAAAGAAGGGAAAAATTTTCCAACAAAAATAGAATAGTTCTCGCAAGTGCCTTGCAACTCTACGTCTACATCGGCCGCAATTATCGCATGATCAATAGCGATATGTCGACGTACGATATATTCATAAGCAGCTAGATAACCACATTCTCCACAACGATATGGATTGCATTCATTGTTATGTTTTAGCTTTATGTGTTCTGTGAATTGCTGATCCCAGACTACTTCTGTAATGTTACGACGTACCTCATCCATTTCATTTTCTCCAGCGACGGCATCACCACATTCCACACAATTATGAAGCGTATCGATAATATTAACAATTTCATCGTCGTTATCGTTGGCAGATCCGTCAGTTCTTGCAAGAGATCGTCCACCAAACACTTCCAATGCATTTTTACCCGTCTAAATAAATTGAAAAAAATAAGTGTCTTTACCTTTCCTTGCGAATCTAAATAACCAGGAAAACACTTCTCCATATAAGCACACCATATTTTTTGTAATTCAGGTGTAAGATTGTCATTCGGTGTCGATATAGAATCACTGTGTTGGCTTGCCATATGGGTGCGTACCTGGTAGAATTACATCATAAGAAAGAAAATAAGGTTACTTTTGACATCTCATTGTGTTGATATGCACAATAAATGCAAGAGTACTGTTTCACAGAGCTGTGCCGTCGGACATGATTCGTTAAATTTGACAATCTGTAATGAAAACTATGGATACAAAAATAACGGAGCAAACCTTGTACACATAATTTTGTTATCACAGAGCCTACAATTGATAGAATTTGTTAGATTTGCTGCTGGATTTCTTACACTTCTAACCTGAAACGACTCTAATATTTATTTTTCCTGAATTTATCACCTCTGTTTCATATACCGGTATTATTGGAGTCGATGAACTCGCAAAAACATCCATATTTAGTGTTCCAATTTCGGATTCTTCTTTCACTGTTGAAATGATCTAATCTTATTGCTGTTATTTTTTATAATACTCACCTCTACACTTGAATCTGAGGGTATTCTTTCTCTTTGCTTAATTTGCGTCCTAGTAGCAAGAAGTTGCTTTACGTCATTATGCTCTAGTAAACTTGAACATAATGTTACATTTGGGTATCCGTTACTCATCTAAAATTTTAACTTTATTGGAAAAGTTAGTACCAAAAGATTGTATAAGCTACCAATGTTCACATCATCTGGAAGCGCTACAACCGCATATTTCGGTTTTCTAAAGAATACATTTTAATAGTTTTATTGAACTTACCGACTCATTAGAGCTGTCGATACTTTAATATAGCAGAATTCAATTATGGAAGAGCTGAACGCAGTTTTACAAAGTGGGAGAAATATCGCGTCAAGAATGGGGCATAGTTAAATAAAGAAATCGGTGGATAGAATAATTAGCTAAAATATACTTATTCAGTTCGAGATTTTTTAAATTTCTTGTGACTATATATTTTAGAAATGAAATTTACACGTGGACTTAATGTTGTATTTGGAGAATTCGATATTACTGATATACTTTTCGATGCGTGTGGCCAATATGCATCAAGGAAAACATTTACACATTGGATCAGAAAAAATGCCATCGAGAGGTAAGCGAAATTCTATGCGACTTTCCATTTGTTGTGTAGTCTGTACGACATCAGAACCATGTTTTGTTGTAATAACTTTTAGACTTCCGCGAGTGCCAGAAAAGTTAATTGATGATCCTCTTCTTCTGAAAAGAATATGTTTTTACTATAATAATCCTCCAGATACGAAAAAAGCCCTTAAGTTTGCTATAGATAAACAAATTCGACAGCGAGGAGATTTAATAATCGTAAGTCCTAATTTTTACATAAGTTTTCAGATTGAACACCCAAATATTGTGAATTTAAGCGGACTTGCAACTCTTTTGGCAATTTTATTAGATTACGGAAACTCTGATAATGTAGTCATAGTTATTCTTCCAACATCAGTAATAATTTGTTTTTCATTTCATCTGATTTTAGAAAGATTTCCAGTTAATAGCATCACTCTATACAAAAAATATTTGGAAAATGATGTATGATGACCTTTTACATCCGTTATTGCAAAAATAACAATAAGTTCAAATTGATGATTATATTTTGTAAGATTTTTATAACAAGGAAGTTTGTAAAAACTTATAAACACGCATATAAGAAAGTCTTATTTTGGATTACGATTTCTGAAACTATATGATAAAAGAAATTAAAACGAACTTTGATTTTGGAAGACGGGCAAATATCATTACAGAGGCACTAAAATAAATAGTATTAAAATTATAAACTTCTACCACTTCACAATTAGGGTTGACTGGGAGGCAAATTGTTTGACCAAAACCAACTAATAACGGATTAATGGCATTCCACTCGGATCTATAAATATAGTTAAGAATTTTACTGCAATAATTAAAAACTTTGGTAGCATCTCTTGAAGAGCTTTTCTTGTTTCTTCCGGTGTCTTAGTTTTCATCCAACCAAGTCTGTTGCATATGCGATTAACATGAACATCTACTGCTATTCCTTCAACTTTGTTCCATGCAATTTGCATAACGAGATGTGCCATTTTCGGTCCTACACCAGGTAAAGCGCAAAGGCCTATAACATAATGAAAAAAATGTTATATATGCACTTACCTTCTACAGTATCTGGTATGTCACCACTATATTTTTCTTTTAAAATGGCTGCCGTCTTCTTAATATATTCCGTTTTTCTCTACATTGCTTTGAATTTTAAGAAAAAAAATCTATACTTTATAAAAACTAACAGGAATAAGTAGGTCTTGAAGTTTTTGACAATCAATTTCTAACATCGATTCTAAGCTTAAACCATATTCTCGCAATCTCTGAAAGTAATATATAATTGGATACCCATTTTCTCACAGCCATAGCAGCAGCATTTGTCTGATCTCTTGTTTGACTAGATAACATTAGAGATATTAATACTTGGAAACGGAATACTTCTGGTTTTGCTAAAGGATCTGCTAGCTTATGACAACCTAACATAGAGAGATTATTATTACATAGGAAGTTTTATATACCCATAGTATCTACTGGAGCGTTTTCAGCAGCCCTCATTTGTTGTATTCTTTTGATCTAAAAATTGTAATATATGCAAGAGACATACATGTATTCTATGTAGATCTTCGATATCGACGGGTTTGTTATTATCTTCGATATTCCAAGGTTTCTTAGCATTCGTTATGTCGTCCTGGATAGTCGGCAGAGTACGTTTGACTTTCGACAAATTCTAAAAAGATGATGATCATATTAAAGACGTACTTGTAAACGACGGGTCGTCATCTTAATATACTGACGACTAATTTTTACTAAATATTATGGAGATCTTTAAATTATGCAAAAAAAAAACATTCGCGAACAAGACATGGTAGAATTGTTTTTATCGATGAACAAGTATAGCACCGGACAATAAACTGACTATATTCAAATCAGTAATAGCATTAGTTACTTTATCTTGCATACATAATTATATATACATCCTAATCTACTTCTATCAAATTGGGCACATGGCCTGTAATAGAAAGTGCTGGACTATTGATGAGGTAGATCACCCGAGAAATGATGGTGGTACCTGCTGCGGTAATCCCTGATAAGAATCATCTACTCATAGAATTTAAATTTTGCTCCATTTGACGAAATGTTGGATGGTCCGAGTAGGAACATTTTGACTTGTTGCCTTGATGCATATTCCGCGATCTTCACTGAGCAATACTAAATTGCTGTAGATAGCTTCCGTTCCATGAGGTATCGTCAATTGTCCGAACGGCATAACGGGATTACGATCAAGAAATTTCACACAGGCTTGAAGAATACGATCGTCATTGATCTGAAAAGATAATTACAAATAGCAGCTAACTTTTCCAATTCCATAATCATTTGTTTCCTCAGTCAAAATTCGGAAAGTAACTGTATTTCCGTGAGTTGTTAGTGTATGCATTATTGGAGACTTTTCCTTTACTTTTTCCTTCAGCCATGCTATACATTTTCGGGCTTCTACAGCTACCTGTTCTGATCGAGCATCGATTCCCGGTCTACTCAGACCTTGCAACTCGTCTAATACTAAAAAAAAATATTACATAGTGAATACATAAGACAAACCAATAGTTGGGATAAGAATCTCATAGAATTGACTATTCAAAATTTTTTGGAAGAGAGATAGATGATCCACTAAAGCATTTGTATCGGGCACTATATATTTTGGTTTAATCACGAGAAGACAACGACGGTGCAGTTCCCGAGCTAATATTTCATCTCGAGAAAGATCTTCTTCATTTGTTTCCTAGAAAAAATATGATTCAATTGAGCAAAAGCTCACAGATTGACCACCAGAACTTGTAAATGTCGAGTCGAATGTTTCAGGTTTCATCTTTATATAATTTTTTGAGACCTTGTCAAAACCAATAGTATTACTATAAGTTTGTACCAAAGTTTGTATCAAATCATATAGAAGACGTATTCTTACATGGATACTTTGATCTATATTAGTCTAAACATTAATAAGAATAAAATATTAGAATATCTCACCTCTGTGGATAATTGTAGTGCTACAGATTCTGGAATATTAGGATAAACCGAAATAAAAGAAGAAACATATAATATTTCAGGTAATATGTACGAATCAGTTTCTGGAAATAAAATGAAAATTAAACTTAATAAATACCAGTTGTATGTTGAATATTTCCTAATAAATTAGCATCGATGAGAGGACTAGTTGAATTAGCGATTTTGGTAAGATAAGACCACGTATCAATATCTACTAAAAAGACAATTATCATACAAGACAGAAACATACAATCCGAAAATTTGAGACCAGCAAGAGAAATCATTTGATTGTTAATAGTAATTCCTTTTTCACTTTTAAACCAATAGGAAAGTATAGAAATGGCAGGAAGGACTCGAAGAGCCTAAAAAATATGAATACAACAGAACAACTTACTTGTTTAGGTAAATGAGATAAGCCTTTGAATAGTGATTCGAAGTTAACATTATAAAGAGGTTTCAAAAGGACGCCAAAGAAGGTAATAAGAGTTTCAACTGCGCATTGTTGCTGTACCGAAACAGTATCCCGCTCTCCTAAAACAATAAAATTCTTTCTTTAATCACATACCTTTAACCGCTGTTACGTTGATGGCATATATGAAAATGATAGAAAATTGAATTAATTGATTACAAGTTATAGGAGCTTCTTCAAGTGAAAGAAGTGCATCTAATTGGGTAAAACTTCTTTCAGAAACACTAAAAATAAGAAAAATATATACAAAGTTGCTTACCTAGCAAAGCTCTCCATTCCAATTTTCGAAATTAATAAGCCAGCCGTATGAATCAAATAGCACACAGCACGCCGATGAAGTTGGCTGGGATTTATTGAGGTAGATGTAGTCGGTTCTTCAGCATGTTTGTTTATTTCAGGAAGAATCCAATGTTCACGTTGATCAATACCAATCTCAGCCAGTTCTGTTTTTATACGACCTTGTTCATTATTTAAAAGCACCTCATATTTCTCCACCTATAATAGAGATATTTCCATATAGGAATAACCAACCTTTTTTCTCATAGCAGCCAGACGAAGATTTAACCGATCTCGTGCAGCATCATATGGATGTCCTGCACCGACAGCTCGAATACAAAAGAAAATTTCATCGAGCACACGTTCCTGAAAACAATCAACATTATTAGTAAATGACCAGCTAGCCCAAGCTGGTCATACCGTACCATCAAGCATAAAACTGTTAGAAAGCGACAGTAATGGAAAATGTGACGTTAACATAGGAATGACTGTTTGAGACAAAGAAATATAAAACCCCCCGATAGTTAAAAGATACCAAAGAGTGCGGAAGGAAACATAGGTGAGTGCAACAAACGGCCCAAGTTAAGAAAACAAAATAGGACACCTGTCTCTGCTTGGAGAGAATCTCCAAAGGGGTGTGGCGGGCACGACGGGTGCTCGTGTACAGCATCTAGAAGAAGGTACGGTATAACCGGGTCTAACTCAACTTGTATTAATTTCGGCCGGACGATAAATACTAGTAAGCAACACAAAAGGATAGAAAATAGAACATACCGAATAAAAGGCTATTACGGCTAACTGGTTATAAGGGTGTCCCGAAGAAGGCCAAAGAAGAGCTGCTTTCAGATACCATCTACATATTAATATAACGAAAAAAAAACTTACGCTCTAGATGCAGAATAATCTTCGCTGCCTTCAACTAAAGCTTTATTTCTATATAAATCGCCTAAACATAATAAGTGACGTGATAAGGATTTTAGAGCTATCTGTAAATAAAAGAAAATATTACATCAATTTAACAAATTTACTTTTTGTGAAGGTTCGTCATACTTAACAGGCTTTTCAGCGTGTAGTAGTGAAAAAAAATCATCTGTAGGCAATCCATTTGACCAGTAAAGTTCCATTTCAAAGGAAACATTAAATGCATTTTCGATTTGGCTAATCAGAACTGTATAATAAGTAATTGATTCATCCAAAAACTGCAGAAATATTGTTCGAATTGTCTTAGAATTACTATTTACGGAATTAGATCCCTTTTTCAAGGCGTCAATAATCTGATAAAGTTATATGTGAATAGTGAACACAAACCCGATGAAACGCTTGTTTCCAAAGATGTTGCTCAAGATTTTTGGAAAATGTAAAACTAATATCTTTCAATAAGACATCTATATAAATTGTTCTCAACTTATTACTAAGTTGTAGTAGTTTCTCCGCAGCTCTCACATCTTTTGTCTCAGCTACCAACGGTAACAATTGAGAAATAGCATGGTTCAACTGAAAAATTATTATTATTTCAATCATTATTATATTACAATTAATTTTAAAGATCCCTGTTTCAATCACAAAATACTGATAGTGCATTCGAAGGGAAAGTTACACAAAGAAGAACAAACAGACAAAAGTGTTTCGACGCAATGATACAGCGTTCGCAGCAGCTGATCAGATTGCAAAATAATGTATACAAAGTACTGCTTCAGAGTGAAATTATAAATAACAATAAACATCAGACTATATAAGAAATAAAAAAAACAGACCTGTTCGATTTTCCGGCCTTCATCTTCGGCTATTTTATCATAAATGTTTTGTTCCTTTGTAGATTTCTTCAGCATATCGTTCTCACTACAAATAGAAACATCATTCAGTAAAAAAAGCAAGAAATAAAGATTTGTGTTGAATAAAATGTCAAGACAATCCAAAAGCATTTTCTTTTTTCACTCTTTTTTTTCCGCAAGTGTTTTCTGACATTTTCAATCAAAACCACAGCTTTTCATTTCAGTTTTTCATATTTCTCCTGTGTTATTTTCATCAATTAATGTTTAAACAACAATTGTGAAGAAGAAACCTCTGCTTCAATAAAAACAGAAGAAATTGTTTACATTTGAAGTTGAGAAACATTTTAAAAAACACTCATGGTAGGGATTTTTATAATTTTATAAATTAAAGAAAGGATACCCGTAACACCGACAGATTCAGGACAAACATAGGTATAAACAAAAGAAAAATACCAAAGAAAAGCACCCAAAGCGTAAAATAAGCAAGTTTATTGTGCAGACGAGTTATTATAAACACGAAACGAATGGACTAGTTGCTGTGTGCGACAGACATAGGATATGTGAGGTTAAAACTAAACGAGGTAACTAGAAAGAGAGAGCGACACAGTATAAAAGGTTAATATAAGATAGGGGAGAAGTGAACAAAGAGCGGCATTACCTGTGACGGTTGCCTTTGAGATCAACAGGAGAGGATCCGACGGCGTCAGTTGCTGAAAGAGTCGTTTCTTTCATTTTCATTTGTTGATCATACTTCGTCTCATGGCCGGCGGCTGATAGACCCCTCGATGAATGCCATTGGAGGTGGACAGTCGACCAGCCAATCGAGAAGAATTTGTTGGGAGAATTCGATCTCCTTCGGGAATATTCCTCGGCGGTTTGTTTTCTTCTCTTGATGGTTTTCTCTGTCCTCGTTGATTATTTCGATGGTTTTGTGGATAACAACCTGGACGATAAAAATGGATCATTTGTTCGTTTACCGGTTGGAGTTTTCTCACCCGACGCCAGATCGTCCTCATTTTCCTCTTCTTCCACAATACTTCCTGTCACCGACGATGATCCACTATCTTAAAAAAAAGAAAATCCTTTGACCTCTCTTCTAACCTCTTCGTTGTCGTCGTCCTCTTTCCCTCCGATTCTTCGGATGAGGAGGCGGTCTTTCGTTATTTCTAGGAGAAGGATCGGCCGGTATCCCGTCATCTATGTTTATCCGCATTATTCCTCGTATCGGTCGACCCTTATTCTCTGTCAATGCCTTTTGCAAATCTCTTCCTGATTCACATGATTCGAGTCTGAATATTCAATAACTCATGTCATGAATGAACTCACCTTTTTTCCAGTTTCTTCGTCGTCTCCTCTTCCAGTCGTTTCTTCTCTTCCTCCTGTTTTCGTTCCAACTCCTCTATGTCATCATTCCAATTAAAGGAACCCATTGATTCGAATGATTGACAAATGGAGAAGTAGTCGATGGACGTGGCAGAGAGAGCATCTCCCGCCTGGCTTTGGGTCTCCGGTCCTGTATCAACATGAAGTTCTTGTGTAGGTTGGGGCCATTCGCTTTGTGTACTGTTGATGGAGTCATTTCTCTTCCGTTGAGGTCGTCTTTGTCCTCCTTCCGCCCTCATAGACGCCCTTTCATTACCCTGAAAGATATATTCGTCTTCTAGAAAGGAACCTACATTTCTGTTGAATCGTTGATGGAAATCCTGTTTCAATGGTCGTTGATTGGATTTTCCTTCGTCCAAATATCCACCCGGCATTCGAGAATTGTACAGGGATTGAGTGGAATTCTAAGAGGTAAGTAAATAAGGAGAAAAATGGGCCCACATATGGCTTCCTGTACCCGTTATCACGTTTATATCCCCTGTCAAATCCCCGATCGTCTTGACTTCTATTATTTCTGTAGTCATTTCGATCATTTCGGTTACTCGATGAGGCATGTGACTGTCCACCAATTTCACTTCTCACATTATCATTTCTCTCTCTTCTAAATTTGTATGATATGTGTTAAAAAAGGACTCACGATCTGCCTCTTCCTCGGGAGAATGTCCTCACTCCTCCTCCTCTTCCCCAGCTGTTCCTTCTTTCACTACATATGGAAACGGCATCTGGAGTAGTACTTCCCGAGTCATTTCTATCTAAAAAAATAATTAAATGAAAAGATCTCTGTTTGACTCACACGAGTGAAGAGAATCCGTGTCGTTACTCCTTCTTCTATGGGATTGATCTAATTTTCCCGTCGATCTTGCACTGGACAATGGAGACGGCATTGGTCTCGGCCTCCTTGGCAACTCCGGTGGTTTCGAATCGACTGAAGGTTCACCGGATAGTGTGGCATCTACTCCTCTTTTGAACATTCCTAGGGGAGTATAAGAAAGTTTGAAGAAACAAACCTGGTCGATAGATAGGAATTGCCTCTCGACGATTTTTCTTCGAATTCTCCATTTTTGATATATCTTCTTCTGTCATTAAGAAATCTAAATAGGATCAAATTTAAAACTAAAACCGTAAGGAAAAGTTAACAATTAAAAAAAGGGTAAACAAAATGGAAAAAAAGATCGCCTGGCAAACAGCCAGTCCCGCCCACGGTCTCCTCCCCACGTGATTTCACGTATGCTGCCATTCACAGCAATAAAAAGTTTAGAATCGATTCTCACTAAAGAAAAGGGCAGAGTTCTGTTGCTAATCTCGAGTAATTTCGGAAGGGATCAGCAAACTCCGAGGGCAGCGAAGACGCTGTAAGTAAATAAAGCGAAACAATGGTTGTAAATGAGAAGCCAAGCAATCCTCCACAGCAAAAGTTATGGAAAGCGGTGAAAGGAACGCGCTGTTGCGAGTCCATTAAAACGTCCTCTTTTTTTACTCATTAAACATTCATTATGCTAAAGATTAAGTATTAGACAACCGTCGAATAGAGATTACGAGGAGTAAGTATATCACAGATATCATGAGAGAAAAGGGATGAAGAGACTAGCCAGAATTATCGAAGAGGCGACCGATGACGATGGATAGAGAGTCCTCGCTGTATTTAACCTGACTGTCTCTCAATTTGGATGATAATTGAGAATAGAGAGGAATAATGACCTCCTTCACTCGATTCCTTACTTCCATCACTTGATTTGAATCAGAGATACAGTATATCTGTTGAGTAGTGTAGATTTGGTCGAATTCCCGGGCGAAGTTCTAAACTTTGGTAAATTGATGAGCAGACAACTCACTCCGGCCAGATTTCGAGCAGCTATCCTGTCTTCTCCAATCCGATTGACACCTTGAAGGAGGGAAATGACTGGTGACCAGCTGAACGATTCACTTCTTCCGTCTCCTCTTACCTGTTCATATACTTATTTATACATTTCATTATCTCTCCCTTATAAAATGACAAGATTTGAGTATTCTGCTCGCTGATAACAGGAAGTAGGGCATCTTCTTCATCCTGGAGCCCCTTTGCTATATAATTATAATTGTTCAGAAGGAATATCTGCCCAAGTGCATTATCGTCATAATTTTCTGCTTTTCTATTGATCGTCGTCCCCAAGGCAGAGAGAATTCGAGCTGAAAATCAATAAATGAAAAAATGATAATAGAATACCGAAAAGTTTAGGAAGAAGGAGAGCCTGATTCTCATGGGAAGCGGCGGTGAGAGAGAGAACCTGTTGAGTGACTGTGTGTCGATGAATGGTCAGGGTAACGAGAAAATTGAGTGTCTAATCTATAGATACTCAATAGAAAAAATACTTTTGGAGTGATTGGATGAACATTTCCATCGGCCGGAATAAACTTATCCGCATCCATCTTCAAATTCTCCACAAATTCGTTGATACTCGCTATGGAATTCATTCGAATTTGACGAACGAGATTCTCAAATGGAATGTCATCAGCACTGTTCTAAACCAAAATTTATAACAATCAAACGAAAATCATACTGTAGCTAAATTATGAAGTCTGGTCTGATGAGCTGACAGGAATCTCAACAGCGGGAGAAGAGCCACGACCCCACCAGTCGATTCCTGAACCACCCTCTGAACATGTCGGACAACGAAGGAAAGAGGTCTGTTGACAACTTCTCGGAATACCTGAGGATATAAATATAAAAACTTATGAAATGTACCTGTGCCCTTTTTGATGTATCCGGAATAGCCCGTTGCATAAGGACATCTTCCACTTCCAAAAGAGCCAGGAGACAGCCGAACATCAGCAAAGCACCCTCCTCCACGTGTCCTCCTATCTCTGGTTCCTTTTTCATCGTCTTTTCTCCTCTACCAACTCGTTTTTGAGCTCTAAGTGATGTATTTCAATGGATTATAAATCATTTACGTCTTCATAGCTGTCGTCTTTGTGTGTAACTTTGTCGTCAATGTCATATGATGTTGTGCCACCGCATTCAACGCTCTCAACATATTTTCTCCCCTACAATCTATTGCCTATCTCTACTTTCAGTTACCGGATATCAGAATAATGGTTTAAAAAACGGGATCTTCCGCTATTCAAAAGCCAGACACCGAGATTTACAATTTCTTCGAGATTCTTCACTGTTTTTATATCTTTCACTCGATTACCCAATAATTCTGAAAGAAATATAAAAAATGAGAGATTAACCATATTGATCATCCAGACTGTCAATGACAATAGCAGCATCAGCTTGAATGGTGTTCCGCTGAATTACGTTTCGATACTCCTTTTCTAAAATGGTGAATCCTAGCTCCAAGGTCATTTTCTACAACGATTTTTCTTTAATCCTTTTAAACTCCTACCATATTCTCGCTTTTCACCTGATAATTCGGATGGCATTCAAAGAATTTGATAGCTTGTTGGAGATTTTCCAATTGTTCCAAGTATCCGGCCACATTGTGGGAGGCCACCCCATCCCTGAACTCCTTTGACTTGAATATTCATTTCTTACCTTATAGTGCTCTCCAATTCGCTCGTTCTTCCATAAAATTGACTTGTCGCGTCAATCGTGTTAATCAACCTTTGGATATCTTTCAAAATAAAGCTATGCAAAATATCATACTTTTTTGTTTTATTTGAAGACGGCCATTGACTTCGTGCATAGGGAGAACATTCTGTTCCAAGGAAGAAAGCCGACTATGAAATTTATCAATAATTTTTTCTATGGAATTTCTCAGCTGGGCACTTTTTTCGATATTTGATTCGAATTGTTTCAACCATTCTTCTTCCTACAAAAATTTCTATTGATGCGATGAGCCTCACTTGTTGTAATTTTTTACTAATAATTTCCGTGTTCGAAGATTTTGCCATTTTGGAAACTTCAAGAGAACATCTAGAAGAGAAATTTGTTGTGAGGAAGAAAAAAGGATGTTGATAAACAAAACGGGAAGCGGAGATCGGGGAAGCGACAACAAAACGCGCTCCATCGAACAGCCTCTCGATAAATGAAGAAATATCTTCATACCAATCATTGTATTCAAAATAATGCATGGAATTCTGGAGAACACAAAAGGGACTTAACAAGGAGATTTATCTGCCGAGAAAAATGGAAAGAAAAAACTAGTTAAACATCTTATTATGTTTTCCTGGATATAAATTAGAGATCAAAAAAACCCGTCGATTAATTATGCTTGGCCTTTTTTCCATAGCTATATCCAATCCATCGATTTGCCGTATCGTCAAGCTCTTTATCACCCGTGATCTGAACGAGCCATTTGAGTAGGTAAACATGGACAGCGTGATAGTCCCATCTAAAAATTTCTCAGTTCTTTTCTATTGAACTACCTTGCAAGATTGGGAGCTGTTTTGAGACCTAAATGACGAAGATCGTAGACAGAACCACTACCCGTATCATACAGTGGTAAGAACATCCTAAAACGATTCTCTTCTCTAGCTGAACTAACTTCAATGATATGATTCCTTCGTTGAACAAGTCACCCGCTTCTGCTACCGCAGCACTGATGGTTGAATTTCCCTTTACATCTATTGAACGTAAATCATGAAGACCGATCAGAGAATACATGAAACCGTTGAGCACGAATGAACCTGGAGAGGTTGGATACTCTTCATACCATGAATGACCGAACAGCTTATTCACCACGCCTCCCGACAATGCTTCCTACAATACAAATATAGTAAATACAAGAAAGCAAAATGTTCTACTTTGTTGAAAAGCTGGAGTCCTCGAACACAAGCATCTAGATATTTCTCATCTTTTGTAAATATATAAGCCCTTGAAAGAAGAGAAAATGCATGACCCTGAAAAACTTCTTTAGTGTAACAACTGTTTTACCTGTGCCATAGCTGAATACCAACCAGTTGGCAAAATGAGTTTTCTGTCAGCTATTGTTCGTTCTACTGGTACTGCCCATCCGCCCTAAAACTTAAAACTATTGTTGAAATTAACTTACGTGCTCATCTTGATGATCCAGCATCCAATTCGATGCGGTTATGAAAAATACTTCATGTGCATTGTTCGATTGTTCTATACGTTGCTCTACCATTACTTTTCCGTGAAATCCGAGCGTCACTAGTCTAATATCACCTAAATAATTTAATAAAAGGGTAAAGAACTAAGCAAACCTGGATGATATACTACATTGCCTTCTTTTTTCTTTACTACCGGCAAACTTGACATAGCACGAGCTGCATCAACAGCCACATCGCGAGTAATCATCTGCCATTCATCTGTTTTCGACCCCAAATAGTACGTGAAAGAGATCTGGGAAATCATGAGCAGTAAAGAAAGATTAACCTGCTCATCAGTCACCTTTGAGCCATCATCGATCGAAACACATTTAGCGTCTATTCCAAAGACATAGTTGAGGAGAATCAGTTTATCCGTCGATATTACACGAGTCTAAAAGTGTCATTGGTTAATGCCTATCATTCACTAGTATGGTGAAAGATGCGTTTTCTATTGGTCGCCAAGAGAAAGAAATTGTGAACAGCATAGGATCCGAATCAAGGAAAATATAACCTCCAGGGTTCACTACATCTTCTGAAAAGGTTGGTTGAAATTTTCTTCCTTTGTTACCTAGACTTGTGATGTTGAGTACAGCTCTTTTCTCTTCGTCCGTATAAAATATTCTTTCACTGGTATTAGCTTCACCAGGTGAACCTTTCCATTCTTTTGTTGTCGTTCCCACAGTAACAAAGCGTTTGGTCGAGTTTTCTAATCAATATAAAAAAAGCAAAATAGAATAACCCTGTTTAAGGCGACTATAATGTTGTAAGCCATATTGCGCGATTTGGATAGGATAATAATAGGGAATCGGATCCCACTGAGTAGACATGGGCACACCTGAATAATATTTTTTAAAAAAGATTTCGTGATTTACCAGTTTCAGGATTGATACAACGAACTCGTTCACGATTTTCCACATTATATGTTGCAAAATGACCAAAAGCACCTGATGGATCATAGAAGTTTCCATCAGGAGCTCGCACTTTGGCATATGACGTTTGCCATTCGAAAGTGTCTGAACAATTTCATTAAAAATGTTGTTCTTACCTTTTGATAACTTTCCACTAACTCCAAATTGTTTTTTTAAAAAGCTGAAAGGAAAGTAATATTCATCATCCGATCTATAGCATTTCATCGGTTTACCGCCATCGGCTGCGCAAAGGGTTTGTAGAACTTCAGACGGGATTTGGGGACTGCATGTTGCCGTAACATACGTTGAAGTCAACTATACTTTTATAAGTTATGCAACCCATTACCTCTTGTGGTTCAGCAATAAAGAACGTATTCAGTGTAAATAGCCCGACACATATGAGGAAAAACACCAAAGAATTCTTCAATGATCGTGAACGAATCATTTTACAGTTATTCTCCCATCTGTCTCCATTAAATAATATTCTATAGGTTCCCTAATACAAAGGTAAACAACCCATATATTTCAAAACCTCGTATACATAACAATTTATGTAAAATCAACAATTTTAAGCGACGATTTCGTATCGAAGAGGAGCCAAAGATTCGATTTCATCAACTTTTACGAGATGTCCGGCACGAGGGGCAACGGGAAGACGTTTAAGTTGGGGAACAGATTGTCCAGCTTCCTTAGCGGCTTTTCTGAAAATTATTTTCATGCACAAAGTCATTTGAAGATAAAAAAAGAACATTCACAGCCTGAACAACAAAAACAGGATCACACACAAATTCATAAAATGACCAACCTTTTCTCGTCATTAGCCTTTACGCGTTTCAAGAAATCAGAACGGGAGAGGGAAGGCTGAATGTGCTCAACACGGATGTTCACTCGCTTGGCAAGAATCCTTCCACTAAAAAATAGAATTGAAGGACAACAATAAATGTAACGGGACTCAATGCATCTCACTTCATGTGAAGCAGTAAAAAAAAAGGAAATAACGACTTACCGGACTCGCTTATTGACAATTACTCCAACGGCGCTCTTAGTAACGTTGAAAATACGTCCAGTCTTTCCATGATAAACTTTGTGAGGCATACCCTTTTGGAAGGCACCATTGGCCTTGATGTCGACGATATCTCCACGTTTGTAAATTTTGTAGTAAGTGGAAAGATGCTCAACTCCATGCTTTCGGAACGCTTTTGCAAACATATAGCGTGTTCCACGCCTAATACCACCAGAGTTCGTCATTTTATTTTAACCCTGAAAGATAGAAATTAATGAAGGGGTGCAATGTTTAAGAAGCTGCTTTTCTAATAATAAAGCGTGATAAATAGGGATTTGTAATAAAGAAAATAAAACAAAAAAAACTAAAATTTAGGAACAGTAGAAGAGTTTCGATCGATCTAAAGGTCTGTTCATTCTCTAACTGACGCGCCAAGACCCATCTCCTTGATTCCCAGAGCTGGGCGGTGTAGATTTTTTGCATTTTTTTTCTTTTTTTAACTGATGTTTGTGTTGTATTTAAAGTTTTAGGTATTCCATTTATTATTAATTTATAATTAAAGGTAAGCTAAAAATTGGTTTTCTTCTGTATGACTTTTACTTCTTTTTTTTCTGCCATAAATATTACGTTTCTTTCAGAATGTCATTGGGTTCTACATTCTACAACTTGGTTGGTCGTCGGTTTTCTACCCTCCTTGTCGCTGCCTCTGCTGGAGCCTATTTAATGAACTATACTTTTAATACTGCCACCAACGCTTATTGGGATGCTGTAAGTTATTTTTCTTTTATTTTTACACTGTATAAATAGTTTTTTAATAGAAAGTCTTTAGGAGGTAATAGAAAGCGTCAGTCAGTTTAATATTTTCATCTGTAACATGCAGTGAAAAGTGATATAAAAATACTTTATTTTCTGAATACTAAATTCGTTAAATTTAGCAGAATTTAAAAATAATAGGTAAACTCGTGAAAACTTGCAGGTGAATATTTCACTTCAGGTGATCACTATTTCCGTTTTAATTTTTTTACTACGTCAAATATAATTTTGTCAATATGCCGGCAGTTTATATAATGGAAATTTTAGTAATACTAAATTAAAAAAGTACTATAATGTAATATTTGTGAAATTATTGTTTTCTTGTTGTGTACACTTGTGTTTTATGTATTTGTTTGAGATTCTCATAAATGTTGCTTATAGACGAACGCCGGAAAGCAGTGGAAAGATGTCAAGAAGTCCCTGGAGTAATTATATATCGTCACCTATTTTTCAATTAGAGTAGTATGTAAATCATGCGAATGAATATATTCGATATTCCATTTTTTTGTATCTCTTACAGTGCCCGAATGTGGTTAGGGTTATAACGACCTAATCAATACAAATATTTCAGAGATCTGTCTCAATTGCTCTCTTCAAATGTAGTTTGAAAATGGTTCGCTGCTGTATTATTGATCGGGTGTCCTAGCGGCAATCACATTCGCTCTCCCTATTGCGACGTGTCCTTGCGTCTTTTTTTATCGCTCTACTGCTCTCCGACATCCTATGGACTCCCAGGTCATCTAGTGCGCAAACAGTCCACTGTGTGCCGTACCGACGTCTATTTGGCGAGCCGTCGGTGCCATTCCGTGACCTCTCTGTGTCCAAACATTCACTCTCACCAAGCAGTCTTTCCGAGATTTCTCTCGAGCTTCCTGGTTACTAACTAATGGGCTTCAGGATGTTGCAGCGATTGTTGCTCTCTCTTCTTATTTTGGGAACCTTAGCTGAGAAGAAGGATGACGACCTCCAATATGATATGGATGAAGGCGTCGTTGTTCTCACCGATGCAAACTTTGATGCCTTTCTCAAGCAGAACCCATCCGTCTTAATTAAATTTTACGCTCCTTGGTAAGTTCATGTAGCATTTAAACAATTAATGATTTTTAGGTGTGGTCATTGCAAGCATTTGGCACCAGAATACGAAAAGGCTTCCTCAAAGGTTTCCATTCCCCTGGCTAAAGTCGACGCAACTGTGGAGACTGAAGTGGCTAAGAGATTCGAGATCCAAGGTTATCCCACTCTTAAATTCTGGAAGGACGGACAAGGACCCACTGACTACGATGGAGGTCGCGACGAACAAGGTATCCAATTTTTAAATCCCTTCATCCCATCCTCCAGGAATCGTTGAATGGATTCAAAAACGAGTCGATCCCAACTACAAGCCTCCTCCTGAGGAAGTCGCTGCTCTTACTGTTGAGACTTTTGATGACTTTGTCGCCAATCATCCTCTTGTCTTGATTGAGTTCTACGCCCCTTGGTGTGGACATTGTAAGAAACTCGCTCCGGAGTACGAGAAAGCTGCTC
Organism: Oscheius sp. DF5120; assembly: GCA_932521415.1. NCBI lineage: Eukaryota > Metazoa > Nematoda > Chromadorea > Rhabditida > Rhabditidae > Oscheius > Oscheius sp. DF5120. The sequence continues at coordinate 4,415,649 of OW051463.1, forward strand.
AACGTCTAAAGGCCCAGGGAGCCAATATTAAACTAGCCAAGGTCGATGCGACAGTGGAAAAGAAACTTGGAGACAAGTATGGAATCTCCGGATATCCAACTTTAAAAATTCTTCGCAATGGAAAACGGTAGTTATCTTTTGAGTTGTTTATCGTATGTCAGTTTCGACTATAACGGACCTCGTGAAGCTACTGGAATTGTCAACTACATGCTGGAACAAGCAAAGCCAGCAGCGAAAAAATTAAACAGCATCAAGGAGATCACTAAGTAGGCAAAGGGATGACTATAAAGAAATTGTTTAGATTTATGGGCGAAGATGATGTGACGATCATCGGTTTCTTCGCTAGCGAAGACTCCTCCGCTTTTGATGCCTATGCCGACTCAGCTGAAATGCTTCGAGAGGTAAATAATCTCTTTTACCTATCAATATGGCTAATAGGAATTCAAAAAAATGGGTTATACGTCGGACCCAGCGGCCTTCAAGAAATATGACGCGAAGCCGAACGACATCATCATTTTCTATCCGTCATTGTTCCTCTCTAAATTCGAACCAAAAACTAGAACATACAATAAGGCCCAATCCACCCCAGAGGATCTTTTGGCCTTCTTCAGGGAACACTCCGCTCCTCTCGTTGGAAAGATGACTCATGTAAAATTTCCTTATTCCATCTGTACTTTTTAGGCTAATGCTGCTACAAGATATAGCAAATTCCCCCTGGTCGTTGTCTATTACAATGCTGACTTCTCTCTTCAATATAGGGAAGGAAGTGAGTATTGGAGACAAAAGATCCTTCCTGTTGCCAACAAATATCAAAAGGATAAATATCGTTTTGCTGTAGCCGATGAGGAAGAATTCTCGAAGGAATTGACAGAAGTTGGATTGGGTAGGTTTATAATTTCTTCATTCAATTTTTTTCAGGTGATTCTGGACTAGAACACAATGTTCTTGTGTTCGGTTATGATGGGAAGAAATATCCAATGAATCCAGAGGAGTTCGACGGCGAATTGGATGAGAATTTGGAGGAGTTCATGAAGAAAATCAGTTCTGGAAAGGTGAAGCCATTCGTCAAGTCACAACCCCTTCCCCGTGACGACAAAGGACCAGTGAAGACTCTCGTTGGAGCCAATTTTGACCAAGTCGCCAATGATGAGACGAAGGATGTACTCATCGAGTTCTATGCCCCATGGTGTGGACATTGCAAGGTATTCATCCCCCTTCTCTCATAACGTGATTCAGAGCTTTGAACCCAAATACAAAGAATTGGCAGCCAAGTTGAAGAAAACTCAACCAAATCTGATTCTGGCCAAATTCGACGCGACAGCCAATGATCCGCCGGCAGCTTTCAACGTGGAAGGTTTCCCAACGATCTACTTTGCTCCGAGTGGAAAAAAGAAGGAACCTATCAAGTACAACGGCAATCGAGACCTCGATCATCTAACAGAATTCATGAAGAAACACGCCGTGAAGTCCTTCCAGAAGAAGGAAGAACTCTGAGATTTTTAGCTTCTATTTATTTGTTACTTCTTGTTCTCAAATTTCTACGTGTATCTTGTCTTACGCGCAATGAAGTATTCGCGGTTATCTCGTTCCGTTTACGCAACATTTTATATCCTGTGTTCCCGACAGATAAACCCGTTTCTAAAGGATGATAATCGGGGTTGTTAGAGGGCTTTACGGATCATCATTTCGAATAGTCTCAAACGATGTTCCTTTTTCTTTATATATATATTGTTCCTTCTATTTTCGCTGCTCCTATTATTCTACAAAGTTCTGCCACTCTCCCACCCGCTATCTCTGCTGGCCTAGATGCAGGTATCTCCCTCTCTTATAATATATAAGATTTGTTTTTAGCTTCCAGACTTCATGTGAGGCTTGGAGCCTTGATGAGTGATATGGATACTCTTCTATACACGGAAGAAGGAGTCTTATCACCAAACGAGATGATAAAACTAGTCAACGAGACTGTAGAGGTGAGGAAGAAAAGAGAGTAATCAGAGTAATAGACAACTGATGCTGCTTTGAAAGATAAAATTTTGACGGCCGATAATGATTTGAGAGAGAAAGCGGAAGAATTAGCCAAAAAGGGAGAAAAGGTCGACTCTACGACAACCGATTCACTGAAGGAGGTGACATTAGAAGAACTTCAAAAGTAGGAAAGAAAATAACACGCTAAAGAATTACAGAAGAATTGAACAGATCAAAGAAGAGTTATCAGAAATAGTCGACGATGATGAGAACATTAAGAGTGCAACGAAGAAGTTCGCCTTGGATCAGCAAATGTCACTTCTCGTGAAGAGACTTTATAAGAAGTTGGAAGAGATGAAGAAAAATGGAGACTTCGAGAAGAATATTAAAGAGTCGATGAAGATATTGACACCTCATGGACCATTCGGAACAGTCCTCGTTTGACGAAACAATTTCACGACTTGGAGCAGATTTATATCCAACTACGATAGCGTTATGGTAGCGCGAGATTTTTTTAATCTTTTATTTGATTTCCTTGTATATTTCCATTCTTAATAAAACCTAATATTGTAAGAAAAATGGAAAAAGACAAAAGAATAAACAGTAAAATCACAAAATATGCTTACACTACTTAGGTAAATTGTATATTACGTGCATTCGGATAACTGTATGTTCACCATTGGGGGTTGGGAAAACTACTTCGATCTCCTTCCACAATTGGGTAGTTTTTTTTAATCGAAATATTCTTCCAGACAGCCGATAGATCGTGATTGAATGGTGATAAAGGCACATTTCTCTACACTCAAATTACATTTTTTTATAATTGTGTAAACATCATTTCACAGTGATATGTTTAAGAAAATTAAAAGAATGTCAAGCCTTGAAAAAAAGAGAAGAACCGTATGCCTTGTTCACCACAAATATACAGATAAATACGACGGTAAAATCTCATTATTCAGTTACCCTTCTAACTTACTTCTGCGGATGCATCCTTCAGCAGTTGGGATGTAAGATGGAGTACAGTTGTAAGTACCAGCTGAACAGACCGTCTGTAAACATGGAAAGAGAGCAAGGGCAGCGAGACAAGGAGCTCCAAGGATTACCAACGATAAAAAAACAAATGATAAAAAAGGCCGACTAATTATTTATTTTGCGATAAACGTTTTGATGGACCCAAAGACCACGTTGTCATCATGTTCATCATGTCTTTCTCCTTGCTTTTTCTCGCTCAAACATACAATAAATCTAGAAGTATTCCGGCAATTGCATTCTCGTGGGACCATCCGTTTAACACGCCGTAATTCTGATTTTAAAATGTCAGATTAGCGTGTTGTAACCAGTTGTCCTAATTCTTCATTATTTTTTTTATATTTCATTCATTTTCTGTCTGGAAATGAGCGAAAACTTAGAACATCTCGAAGCTATGTTGGAAGAATTGCCAATTGTTGCTGAGAAAGTCAGTATTTTATTTTTAACCACTTTTTAGAAAATACACAGAGACTTCTATCTAATGTTTCCATTAAATTGCAATAGAGAAATGCACGTTGAGATGGTAAATAGCTGACATTCTCCGTGACATTTGTGCTCAGCAACGATCAAAAATTAGAAACAATAAGGTGCGTTGTGCAATGGAGCTTCCCCCAGAAATTTTTTCAAAGTCTGTTCCTTTAATAAATTTATTCAATACATATAGCTGAAGGGATGGTCGTATATTATTTTGATTTCTTTATTCCTTGCCTCATTTCGACATGCTTCTATCTCCAAATTCTGAATATTTTTTAGGTGACTTATCTCAAAATCTACCTGAGCATCTCGAAGAAACTGTCCGTAATGCCGATGATTCTTTAATTCATCTATCATTGCAAGTATCTCCTGACTATCCCTTTCGTGTTTACCATCGGCTGATTTGAACATGTTGACCTGGTCTTTGTATTCATCCAGATATTGGTTGAGATCTTTTTGGAGAGCGCTCCGACGACCAAGATACGATGCCTTTCTTTCTTCCTGACTAATCAAATGTTGCAGATAGTCTTGGAAGGAGTCATTGTAACTCTCGATACAGTTCCTCTTCAAAAAAACGGCGAACTCAGCTCCAATCTGGCGGAGTCTATCTATATCTCGTTGATATTCTTGGTCCTTAAACCCCCAATATATCAATGATAAAAAGAGAGAGCAAACCTTCTCAGCAAGGGCCCTCAGCATCTCTTCAGCCTGTACCTGTTCGTCTTCCACATTATGAAGACCGCTTTCTATCTCTCTATCGATAATCTAAACTCTTCTTCCATTCATTCTCTCGATGCATACCATTTCTTCTACGGTTTCCACCATCCATCGAACATGTTGATGCATTGTCCAGTCACAGCCACATTCGTCTTTCCAACATCTATTTTCTCCAAATGTCGAAAAAGCTACACAGTTCTTAAGAGCAGGATTGTTCACAGCTTGTTCCTGAAAGTATCATATCTCATCATATCTTCTCCCACTTGTACTCCAGTTAAGTGGCAATTCGTGTGGCAGACAGTCTTGTGTATGGGCTGTTCCCGTCCTCCTCCAATACTTTTATACTCAACACATTTTGGAGCAGTACAAACCGTCTGTGGTTGCGGCAGTGACTTCGTTATCAATTTAACAGTAGTACATTGTAATTTTCCCCTCAGCTGATCAGCCCGTCCTTGGCACATTATGATTTCATTTCTCTTTTCCTCGATAGTTCTTCTATTCGACAGTTGTGTTCTTGTCACTTCTGACATAGGCCTGGCCAAAGCAGCGACCGTTTCTCTCACCATATTGATACATTTCGTATCGTCTACTTGGTGAGGAACAAGAGAGTTTATCTTGTTGAAAAGACGGGCAGTTTCTTTAGCAGAATGACGCCAAGCCTCCATTGCCCGCTTGATCATGTCCTCCGAAGGAAGATCATAATCCGTTTTCTCCAGCTGACAACGAGTATTGAAACCACTGTTTTCGAAGGTGAACTTTGTGTCGCTATGGAACATGAATGAATAGGTAGAAGACTTACTTATTGAAGCATATATCGACTCCGTTCCTTTCCTTTATTCCGGCAAGCATCGTTTTCAATGTTGTTCTCGTTTCCTGCTCCTTGAAAAAATGGTTGCCTGTTCGGGGGAAACAGAAAAGAATGTTTTTGCTTGCACTGGTGTGGAGTCTTGTTAGCAATTCTTTAATGCAATACTCCATCGGTTTATTCAATTTTGCCTCATCTGGATTCATCAGGATTAAAATGGCATGGAGAGTACTGAAATTTGTTATTCAGAAAACAATAAGCCACCTGAAATTTGCAAGATAGGCCATGTTCCCATTCATAATTTCTTTATCTCTTTGAAGTCCCTCTGTGTCTCCTACTCCAGGGGTGTCGATCAATCGAATTAACCTTTTTTCATTGCCTATCTTACACTCTAATAGATAGCTCTTCGCCTTCTTTGTCGATGATTGTCCCGACTTTCCGGCCCCTCTTTCGTTTTCATCGTTCTCCGACTCTTCCGTCGATTCCAAAAGGACTTCATGAGTAGTATCCTATTTTGTTTCTTTTGGAAAAATAAATAAATACGTCTTTTATCATATTGGCGTAGAAACTGACGAGAATCTTCAATGAGCTCTCCTTCGACGACTCGAAGGATCTGTTCATCAGATAGTTGGCCACACTGTTAATAAACGTCGATTTGCCGACTCCGGATTTTCCCAAAATCAAAACATTGATGCACTCGGTTGGGAACCTAAGCTTTATTTTGTCTTTTATTTCACGGATAACCTGGCCAAATCGACTTGGATATTTTGTAGACTGGTTGTGATCTGTTCTATTTTTGTTTTGTTCTGTGCTATTTTCTTATATTCTTCTTCCAATTGCTCTTTAGCAGTGTTCATTTCTTTAGGTGTGAACGCATTGATTTGAACGAATGGATATCCATGCTCTAAGAATATGAATAGAAAAAAATATGCTCACCTTCTCCAACCCATAGATCCACATAATATTTGTTCATAAAAGAGATTCTCTTCTTTTTGTCCCATATCTTTGAAACCATTTCCATTTGCCATCCGGGTAGATGCCTGAACACTCCATATTTATAAAGAGACGTACTCCGAATACTCCATTTTTTTTGCAATGAAACCCCATACTTCTATTATACTATCTACGACTTCCTTTGGCGCACCACTGCAGGTTATTATGATCATGGGACCATCTAGAAAACTTGTTGAACATAAAAGATGATTCTCACCATGGTTTTTGTCAATTTTCGTGTTGAATTGTCTCTTCAGCTGTTTAAACTTACTAGCAAAGTCTAGACCACTACCATATTCAGATGGAAGTTTAATATTTAAACAAAAAACTTTTGAAGCGGGAGGTTTCCTTTACAAAGTACAAAATAAGCAGGATAGACCTACCTTTTTGGTACATCCCCTCGAGCCTCTCTCCATAGCTTGAAGATACAAACGAGTTCTGGATCGAGAATAAAGTCCTCGGCGCTGTCCAAATCATTTTGTTCGATCTTACGCTGGACAAAAGTTCGACTGGGCTCAGTCAAACGTGACAAAATGTGCTCAATTGTCTCTAAGAGAAACTGTTGATAAGCATTATTTTCTTTCTTCAAAAGCGCCCTCATTAGTTGAAATGTTTCCTTCTCACTAATATTTGCTTGAAGCACAGATTCCACATCCACCCTAGTTTCTTGGTTCGTAATGTATTCAAGAATAGAGAATGACTGTAATTTTATTTTATAATGAAAGAATTACCTGCTGGTTCTGCCGCCATTCGTGGAATCTCTTCTTGAGATGGTCAGTCAGTTCGGGTTCGATCTTTTCGATCTTTTCCTCCCAAGGCATTTCGGAGTTGAGGATTCCATGAATGTAGTTAACAACATCGGCAGGAAGTCCAACCAGAAATGGATACTAGAGAACATTCATTTGAGATAGACAGAGTTCACCTGATCGTCACTCATGGCGGAAAGCTGTGGTCTTATCTTTTTTTCGTTGCATTCACTCAATATACATTTCTCACTGATAACATGCCAATAAAATGAAATTTTTGAATATTTGTTTGAATGAGCAATATGGTTATGAGCCGTAAGTTTATTATTTATTTTATGTGTAACATGAGGATTTCCTTTGATAGTATGGGTTCTGAAGTGTTTCGCTGACCTCTCAAGCTAAGCCCTTACTGTTACATATGGCTTCCGGACTTAATATGGATGAGAGGCCTATTTCGATCGTTCTATTCACTTCCTATTTTCTCAACGGAAATTTGCGAGCACCGTATTGGTTATCGCAAAAGAATAGCTTTTTATCACTTCCGATGAGTTGCAAAATACACAAGGGAATGAAGAAATAATGCCACAAGTGTTTTGTCTTGAATTTTGCTGAGTTGGGAATTTTAGGTGACATTCTTCTTGGTAGCAAAGTCAAATATGATTTCATCATTACTTGAATTCCGGAGGATCAATAATAATTTAAGATTTAAATCACATTCTTATGACTAATATTAAAATAATTAATCGGAATTGATCAGAACCTTTCTACTTTTGCCTAATCTTACCAATTTTGAAGAGGAATCAAAAGAATTACAGAATTCAGAAAATTAGAAAATTTAATTTTAGGGACTGGAGATGGGTGAGTAAAACTTTATCAACTCCAGATTTTGGTTTAGTATTTAGCTGACAACTGCGAAATATTAAAAGCATTTCATTAGACAAATAGTATTAATTTCTGGGTGATCAGAAAGTAGGAATCCCGTAAAAAGCTCCCTGATCTTTCTAACTCTTTGGTGCTTCTTGATTATTTCTTTAGAATATTTGAATCATGCAGGATCAATTGTGCTCGCCAGATAAGCGTCAATTGATTGTGCTATCTCCTCACGGTATTACGGCAGAAGAGATTGAATTCTGGACCATACACTCTTATAGTTGATTAAAGTTACTAATCGACCGGTACTGCTTTTTCTGATAATTTCGACGAGTGACCTAATTTCGGATAAGCACACGTTCAGAATGAGATGCTGATTCCGAATTCTTATCAAAACGATCTTAGTCAATAGGCAACCGACGGAAAATAAAAAGTCTATGAACAATCAGTTCTTTCTTAGCAGGGGTCCTACGGATGGAAGTACCGTGGCAGATTTGAAGATAAGAGGTCACACTTGGTCCTCGCTAAATCCGAACGGTTTTGACTGCTTGGGATACGGTATAACCATAACTTTCTACTGGGTTCTACTTCAGCCGAACCCCCCAGCAAGCAGCTGGTTTGAGAGTACGGCACAGAAGTACAGAATCCGTATGCCTAGATATACTAGAAGAGACCTCATCCGAAGACGAAGAGGATGATGGCAAAGTTGGAACACAAATTGTCCTCAACATTACAATGAACATTATGTTCTTTTTAAAGTTTTTTCAGATATAATCAGTGCTGTAATGGGAGAAAGCCGCTACACAATTGCCGCAGCATACAACGACAATTTTATCAATATGTAAAATACCTGTAAATTCTTAATAAATAAATTCGTAATTGTTTTTCTAATATTATACATCTTTATATCTTCATTTCAACTAAGACAATCTCTATATTTCTGTATTTTAGCGACATCATAAATGCCATTAGTTCAAGACTTTTGACTACTAGTGGAGACCATACGGGAGAAAAAGTAAACTAGTAATCTGGAAAATGACAAACTTAGCTTTTTGTTTTAATGTCGTTTCAATTTTACAAAGGCTCATCAACCGTAGTGTGTTTGAGAATAGTTTTGATTCTGTACTGTTGCGTCGAAGTCTCGTAACAGCTGAAGCGTCTCATTAATCCTCATCAATTTCACATCGTCCGAAGTCTCTTCTCACTAGTTGCCATATCTCCCTGAACGTTAACACGCCACCGCTAAAGCTTCAGAAAGATAATTCTCCTCTGATTGATGTTCCTTACTTTAAAAAAAAATGATATTTCCCTAAAATCTCTTCTTCTGATCTCTTTATTTCTATTGAAATTGATATTTTCAGAGCCAAAAGTAGTTTTTAAGAATCAGAATGAGATGCTGATTCCGAATTCCCTTATAAAAACGATCTTAGTCAATAAGCAACCGGCGGAAAATAAAAATTAACGGGTTTCAAACTGAAAAACTAAGAAAACAATTCCGTTGCATCGATAGTTAATTTGTGGAAAAGAATAGATTTCGAATCGATGATGGAAGTGATAAGGGCAAGTGACGCGTTTGGCCAAATTCTCACCGAGGAGACGCCGCTTGAATTTTGTGCTGTGGATTAGAGACGAAGACGATTGCAAGCATGAACAACTCTCGGAATCATGTAAATGACAGGTAAGACATTTTTCATGTTTCTCTTGAATCTTCAGATCCACTGAAGATCCTTCCTCATCCAGTAAGTCTCCTTTCTTTTTTTTGTTTATCTTGTCATACCAGCTATTATTAAACGAACATTCACCACACAACGAAAAATTAAGAATTTCATTCATAAGGAAATACAGCACCTTACAGCAGATGGAATCAATCTTCTAGTCAATGGTGAGTTCCTTCTTTGAAAGTTGAAGGGGGTTTCAGATGATAAATCATCAGATAAGTTGAAAGTGACAATCGAAGGAAAAGACAAGGAACAGATATCCCAAATATGTGTTTCTTTATTTGATAAAATCGGAAAGAAGCAAGAATTTAAAAAGTAAGAAACATGTCCGTAACGCAGAAAAAGTCCAGACGGATTCAAAGTCCTCAAAAAGAAGAAGTTTTGGTTTGGGATGTTGAGATGTTGGCGAATTTTATGGTAAAGACAGGATGTAATATACATACGATGGTGTATGCTGACGGCACTCGTATAGTACTGGTGAAAGGATGGACAGGGAAGGAAGTGGATGAGGCAGTGGCTCAGATATCCGTTGATAATAATAATGTACTCCAGCAAAGTGGACTAAGCTCTTTCACCTAATTTTTTTTTCAGTAGAAGAAGCATATCCCGATGTAGTGACTGTTCCCTATCTATCTCCATTGAATCTTCTAGTCATTGGTATGGAAGGTGTCGGAAGAACGACTCTGATCAATAGTCTCGTTAACTATGTTAAATACAATACCGTCCAAGAAGCCCAATTGAACGAGCTCAGTATACTGGCAGCCAACTCATATCATGTATCAAATGGGGATGAAGACGTTCAAATCGAAATGAAAACGACTACGAGAGAGCCGACTGATGATTTAGAAGACGTCATCGTTTATTCATTTAATGCTACGGCTGGCAGTCAGGCTCGTAGTATTCAACTGATAGACACAAAAGGGATTAGCGAGTGTGGAGAATTTCAAGAGAACTTAGATCATGTCGACACGATATTAGAATGTGTCAAGAAGATGGGGTGAGTCGTCAGATATAAAGATATATAAAACATAGAAATCTCCATGGGATTCTGTTGGTTATCAATGCCTCCTCCGATCGGATTCCTCTCAATTTCATCCCAGTCATCGAAACACTCTTCTCAAAACTCCATCACAATATTCAACGGAATGTTATGTTCTGTTTCACCCGGGCTGGTCCTCTTTTTAAACCAGAAACAATCTCTCGAGCAGTGAAAGATATGCTAAACAGCTTGAAAACAAAGAATGACATCTTGATCGAATTCAATTCGTATGTTATAGTCTGAAGAGAAGAAAAAATTCAGGAGACAATCCTTCTGCTTTGATAACTCAGGCTTCACACAGTTATATGCGTCAATCGCTCTCAATTCGCCTGAAGTGATCAGGGAAAACGCAACCAGTTATTGGGAGAAATCATGTTCCGAAGCAAAGAGGTTTGCCATCTTACTATTTCTTTTCAATAGATTCTTAGAATGTTCCAATTAGCTGCACAATTTTCACCTTTAGAAACATCTTGTTTAATAATAGGCGACAAGGTTCAACAAAATGAACATCAGTCTTTTAATTCACTCAATGAGTCTTCTTCGATGGATCCAGTAGTTATAGCTGCATCATTAGAATCCACAATAACAGTTACAAACCATCTGACAGAAAACCCTGGAATTTTATCTGTTCATCAAAACTCTGTTCCCAATGTTGTCGACAATCAACCTGTCTTTGTCGACACAGTGAATGTTATTACTCCAGAAGATGAAAAGAAAGAAAATTTCAAAGATAAGCTCACACCCGAAGTAAGTAGATCAGACAAATCAAAAACTCGTACAGCTATGCTATGAGCATCCATACCTCAACGATCTACCGAACGATCTCGAAAAACAGCTGGTGGCCTGGTTGCTTCTTAACAATGATCACAATGAGAAAGACCGTCATAGCATCATTCAGAAAATAGTGGGGAAACCCATATGTGACCAAAAAAAAGAAGAGGAGGAAAAAGAAAGAAATCAACCAAAGGAAAACACATTAGTAATTTAGATAAATCGTAAAACAACTTCAGGACTCAGAAAAAAAAAAAAAAACGAAGACGAAGAAGAAAAAAAACAATTGAAGGGGTTCTGTGGGATACTATAGACAATTCCTGCTCTTATAAAGTTTTCACATATAATTTTCTTTTGTTCTCTTGGAGCATACCATATGCAGCAATCGATCTCCTATAATATTAAAGACGAAGTGGCACGATCTGACTACGCTAGCAATGATCTTCCAGAGTCCAGACTGTTAACCCGCAGGAATATGCACTTTCCCTAGACGAGGTGGCAAATTGCCGAAATTCTTCGTGTTTTTTATAGCCAGATAAAAATCGAAAGAGTACAATATATCGAAGATTGGAACATCTCAAACTGTCGATCTGGAAAAGAAATTGTAAGGGATTACCATCGGAGTGCAGGCAGTATCGTTCTGTCTTTGATTTAATTGTTAGTAGATGTGATAAATAAATTCGTAATTGTTTTTCTAATATTATACATCTTTATATCTTCATTTCAACTAAGACAATCTCTATATTTCTGTATTTTAGCGACATCATAAATGCCATTAGTTCAAGACTTTTGACTACTAGTGGAGACCATACGGGAGAAAAAGTAAACTAGTAATCTGGAAAATGACAAACTTAGCTTTTTGTTTTAATGTCGTTTCAATTTTACAAAGGCTCATCAACCGTAGTGTGTTTGAGAATAGTTTTGATTCTGTACTGTTGCGTCGAAGTCTCGTAACAGCTGAAGCGTCTCATTAATCCTCATCAATTTCACATCGTCCGAAGTCTCTTCTCACTAGTTGCCATATCTCCCTGAACGTTAACACGCCACCGCTAAAGCTTCAGAAAGATAATTCTCCTCTGATTGATGTTCCTTACTTTAAAAAAAAATGATATTTCCCTAAAATCTCTTCTTCTGATCTCTTTATTTCTATTGAAATTGATATTTTCAGAGCCAAAAGTAGTTTTTAAGAATCAGAATGAGATGCTGATTCCGAATTCCCTTATAAAAACGATCTTAGTCAATAAGCAACCGGCGGAAAATAAAAATTAACGGGTTTCAAACTGAAAAACTAAGAAAACAATTCCGTTGCATCGATAGTTAATTTGTGGAAAAGAATAGATTTCGAATCGATGATGGAAGTGATAAGAGCAAGTGACGCGTTTGGCCAGTTTTAATGTCGTTTCAAGTCTACAAAGGCTGATCAACCGTAGCTTGTGTTTGAGAATAGTTTTGATTTTTTTTTTTAATGGACTATATATGATTTTTTATTGTGATTATAAAAACACATCCCGAAAAGAAGCGGGGCCATATATTATAAATTAGATGAGACCCATTGCACACGCGTAATCACAGTAAGAAAATTTAAAAAAAAAAACAACTAATTAGAGGGTTAATTTTTCATCTGATGTAGCTGTGCTCATCAATGGTTGTCTATCAGCGGATTTATTAGCGAGAGAAACGACTCTACTTTGATTCATTTCGTTCCATTTAACGTAAGTGTACATGGCAGAACCGAACAGCACAATAGCGTTACTTGACCACCTAAAAATATATTTAAATATATACTACATTCGGTATTCATTGACGACAGCAATTTTTTGCATAACTGGCGCGTTTTAAGACTATCCTGCTATCATGGCTCATTGTTGAGCCGCATTGTTCTAAACAAATTGTATACAACATACCCAACATACTTACCGAATTTTCTGAAAAAATTCAAGAGTTCTCGGAAAAGAAAGGAAAAAATTAAAATAAAATAATATGTTGTATACAGGTATGTTGAGTATGCTGGGTATGTTATACACAAATTGCCATTGTCTTACGCGAGGAAAATTTGATACAAAGGATACATTAAATTAAACAACGTACCACATAAATGTTTTAATTTCTTGCCACCAAGCAACGGCCATAACAGTTTGAGCGGCAGCTTTTGCAGTTCCAGAAATATTATGTGTGAGAGGAGAAGTAGCTTGGATTTGCCAGCCAGTCACATATCCCATCATAAACCCAAAAACTCCAGAAAGCGTCATTAGGAGCCAAAAAGTTCCGTCGAACAGTTTAGGGAAATACATTAGTTCGCCAAATTCTCCACTAAAACGATAAATCTTGGAAAAGTAACGATGAAACCAACTTGAAAAGCATCAAAGGAAGAAAGAGGAAAATAGCATTGAAGTTATTATACATTGTAAGACGCCAAATTGAATCACCAACAGACCCTAGAGACCTTGAGGTATAAATTGCATTCAAAGCTACGAAAAGAGATGCAAGAACACCATATACAACACCTGAACAATAAATTTTTAAATTATTTAAAAACCTATAACAGAAAGTGATCCAGTAGCATCTTCCTGATCAACACCGAGGAAAAATCCAAAAATGATTAGAAAACAGCAAGCCAAAGCTCGCAGAGATGTGGTCTGTCCAAGTATAATATAAGAGCAGATCTGAAATTATACAAAATATAATGGATGAATAAAGTTTTCGTTCAGAAAACCATTTCCTTGGAGAAAAAAGTTAAACACATACCACATTAAAAACAGTAGTTAAACTTCGTCCAACATAATAAAACGATACTCCAACATATTTTAGACACAGATTATTAAAAGCAATCATCGCAACGAAAACGATAGATAGAGGGAGAACCTGTAAAAAGGAAAACAGAAAAATATAAAACCTACTTCACGACTTATTTTTTGATCTACATTCATTAACGGAAAGTTCAAATAATATGGGAAAGATTTTGAAAATGCTGAAAGAGCAAAGCAAAGAGCCACAGTTACAACACATTGATACCATGTAACAAACAGTGGAGTATCGAGCTTCAAATCTTTACTACTTAGCAAGTATTTATTTAAAAAAACGAGACCAATAGAGAAAATCCTAAAGGGGGGTTAGAAAGAAATAATAAAGAAACTAACCAATATGCGCTAACAGCCGAAATAATTTTAAAAACTTTGCTTTGTGCTGTTATTTCTTTCTGGCTCTCTCGAGAAGCCATGGTATCCGACTCTAAACGGAAATAGCAGTAAAATAATAATGTATAAATGTAAAAGTTATTTTAAGTATTACAATGGTCAAAAATACAATAGCTAGCAGAGTAAACAAAAGGAAACGATTCAACCAATGCCACGTGGATTGAGGGAAGGAGCGAGCGAATGCCACGAATAGGTTTCTTCATGCAGTCTTTTTATATTTATACAGAAAGGAAATAAAACCTTATTGTTATATTACAAACAATATCTCAGAACAATTTTATTTATAAGAACTTGGTTAAACAAATAGCCGATATACATAAGAGTAGAGAGATCTACAAGGTACATCAAGATTTATTCAACATAATCACCCTTCATTCCAAGACGTGAAGGATCTTGACTGGGATAATACATGCGAGGTCCACTAGATGTTGTAGCTAAATAATGTAATTGGTTTCACACAAAAAAAAACCTTCTGATGAAGTCGCTTGGTTGCGCCGTATATTAGGAACAACAAGAGCCGCAGGCGAAGCAAATGATGGAGCTGCTGGAGGGATTGGTAATCCGGAAGGACCATCAAATCTAGTTCTTTTGGTTGGAATAATATCTTCTGGGACTGGACACGCTAAAACAGAAAATTAGAGTATAAGATTTTTACGATTAGGAATAGATGGAACTGCATCAAGTGGTCGAGCAGCAATTTCAGCAGCTTTCTGTGCTTGCGGTTGCCCCCATCGAATAACAACATTTTGTCCCTGAAAAGAAAGATTCACTTAATGGTGAGTTACCTTTAAATTCAATTTCTTAAACGATCTCTCAGCCGCTATCTCGGCTGCTTCACGTGTCGTGAACGTAATAAAAGCACATTGTTTAGTTTCAAGAATACGTAGATCACGTATATCTCCGTATTGATAGAAATGATCGCGAAGATCTTTTTCTGAAATTAGCCCAGCTGGTCCAATATTTCCAAGGTATAATGTGGTGACGGTTGTATCAATAGGAGGTTCAAGTGTTGGAAGTGCTTTTGCTCGATTAAGTATCTTTTCTGCGACTGGATCATTTGTTCCATAATATCTGTCTCGGATATTTTGATTAGATAGAGGATCATCTGGATCTGTTGGTTTTTCGTGTCTAAGCAATAAATAATTGATAAAATATAAAGATACCTATATGGACATTCCTCTCCTCTCTTACATTCTCCTTTCACAAAGAAAGAGCAAATATGAGGGGCATTACGTTTATAATAAGGTGCAGTTCTTGCCATTCTCTTCAGCATTTCATGTCCGGCAGAATTCACTGGTGCTGTTAGAGCAGCGATGGGATTATTTGGATCTCCATCAGCTAATTGTCTCTCCATATTTTGAAGATAGAAATCACGATTAACACCTTGACGCGGAAGATTGTCCGTAATTCTAAGAGCTTCGTCACGAACTTGTACTGGTAAACCTACAATATGATATATAAACATACGATTAATAAACTAACCATATTCTAGATCGAACATACATGTTTGGCAAACATTTTTAACTTTTGAACATGTTTGGCACAATTCTGTGCTCTTGTAACGTGATCCTTTTCCTGGTTGCCAGCGAAAAGAAGTGAAAGGTCTTTCACAGATCTTACATTCCTTGCCAAATTTATCTTTCATCCAAAGAAAGTTAAATGACTATTATAGACAACATACCATTCTTATATATGGATTACTCCCTAGGCATGTTTGACATAAAATAGGAAAATCTGAATCTTCCCAATTCACCCTGTTGTATTGTGAATAAGATGACTTCGACAAAGACATCGCTTTTTTTTGTTTTGTCTGAATAATAATAAAAATAAAATCACAATGGAAGATAATGGAACTGAAAAAAACTTCGTAAATACAAAGAAAAAAATGAAATAAAATTTAATAAATTTGACTAACAAGAAAGATAACAAACAATCCATATCTTGACTCCAAAAGCGAAAATTTAGAAAACGACGCAAAGTCCAACAAAGCAAAAGCCTATTTTCGGTCTACTTCCCTTGTTGAATTAATAGCGGAACGTAAAATGGTCGGTAACTCAACCAGTGAAACTTCCTGAAATTAAGATTACAGTACAATTAACAAGTTAACTTACTCTTTCTTCTTTCGTATTAACATTTTTCATTTTCACTACACCCGCGGCTATTTCACTTTCTCCAATGATAACGGCATATGGAATTTCTCTTTCCTCCGCATATTGAATTTGGTTTAGGAATTTAGGATTACTTTTTAAAAACTCAGCAACCTAGCATATAAATTTTTAAACTTAGAAAAATTTACCTTGAAATTAGCATTTCGGAGTGTCTGAGCAAGTTTTCGTCTGGGAGTAAGAAGACCTTTTTGAGCCGCGATAACAATTACTTCAGTGTCATTAGTGCGAATCGTCTTATTTTGAGTTTGGCTTTTAGCGTCTTTGATAGCGAACAGCCGCTCAATTCCAAAAGAAATACCACAGCAAGGTACTTTTGATTTAGGTGCGAATGAAGCCACCAAACCATCATACCTAGAACAAACATTTAAGTACTAAATTTATATAACACCTTCCACCAGCTGCGACTGAACCAACACCCACTGGAAGCATTTCACCTGATTCTCCTTTCTCAATAGCAACTCCTTCAAGTGCTTCTAAAAAACCAACTTGAAAAATAGTACAAGTAACTAACTAGGAATTACTGCTTCGTAAATAACACCTGTATAATAATCAAGACCTCGTGCAAGAGAAGGATCAAATTGAATAGAGTTTACGCCTACATCCTCACACAGTTTGACAAGAAGCTGAAAATAATTGAAGTTTTAACAAAATTATTACCTTGAGCTCTTCCACACCGGTTTTAAATTTTTCATTTGAAATAAGTTCCGGAAGTACCAAGATTTTATCCAAAAGTTCCATATTACTAAGATCGGGGTTAAATTCCTTGAAACGAACAAATTCGCCCAGTTTTTGCACCGCTTCACGTGGAATGTGCTTAGTGATAACTAGCTCTTCTTCAATCTAAAGAAATAATTGAAATTAATTATACTTACCTCGTTCCATGGCTGTTTATCTAATTTATCAACAGAAGAACAAACAGTTTTAATCTTATCGGTAGCTCCAATGGCAGTTACCATAGCATCAAGTATAAATCGATGATTCACTTTGATGAAAAATTCTCCTACATCGAGTTTTGACAAGATTTGGTGAGCGATCATAAGGCATTCACTTTCCGGAAGCATTGTGTCATATTGGCCAGCAATATCATAATCCTAAAACAAATTTCCAAACAAAAAAAACTAACACATTGATAAAACTCCCTATATCGCCCACGAGTCATTACAGGTTGATCTCGACGATAAACTTTTCCTATGTGATATCTTTTAATAGCATTTATTTTATTCATAGCGCAATAACGAGCGAATGGAACCTGTATAAGTACATCTCACCAAAAAAAAACTAACTGTAAGATCGTAACGCATTGAAAGTAGTTCTCCTCCCTGATCGTCAAGATCATAGACAAGTTTACCACCCTCTTCACCATATTTTCCCATAAGAATCTAGAACAATTAAGGAATACAATAAAATTTTACTTCTCGTCGTTCAAAAATCGGAGTATCAATACTTTCCGCATCAAATTGTTCAAAAACATCTGTAACTACATTTAATACTGCTTTCCGGAGAGCCATGTCACGGGGAGTATAATCACGAGTTCCTAAAACAATAAAACAGTAAAGAAAAACATTTCTAACCTTTTGCTGTTTTTAACACTAGTTTTCCAGGCTTTTCACCTTTCTCTCGTTTTTCAGCAGCAGCTGCCATTTTTTCCTTTATCTGAAATAGTCAGTTAAAAACTATCTTCGAGAAATCTGAAAGAAACAGAAAAGCGCACCCGGCGACCGCTGCGATGAGTATACACCACAGGTTTATAAACAGTTTGCGCACATCTTCGTATTATTGAGGGAAGCATTCCCTAAAAAAATAAAAAAGTAGGCTCAAATGTGTGGAAAAAATTAGAGAAGCGCTTGCAATTATTCTTTTTTTTAACAGAAAAGAACAAGAGATATTAAGGTTTTATACCTTAATATTAAAGGTTTTATAGTGTATTTTTTTTCGTAGAATGGACAGAAGCTGATGAAAAGTGATGGAAAACTAATGTAGTTATGAAATTCGAAAATAACTTTATTTTAAATGAAGGCAACCAGCCCATACAACACTGTAAACACAGAGCAGAGTATTCATTTCAATTTTTATTTTTGATTCATTTTTCTTCATTTTCAGCTTGAAAAATCGCCTTCTTTCATTGAATAAACTATAAATAAAACACCACTTTACCAACAAACACGTCAGAGGAAGTCAAGTATCTGGTTTCGTATTTCGTAATTGCATTTGTCATCCTGTTCTTACATATTATAGTCGAATTTTCAAAGAAAATGGATGTAAAACAACGTATTCTGTCTGGTTTCAATCCACAAGATTATGGACTTAAGGAAGATTTCTTCCTGACCAAACTAACTGCTATGAAAGGATGTGGCTGTAAAGTTCCCAGAGATGTAAATCTTGTATACTTTTTATTCAAGTCTTTATCGTTAGATTCTTCTCGAGCTTCTGAAGGTTTTTGGAGAATCAATTGTGGTGGATAATGATGCTGTTGGAATTGGTTTGGATAGCTGCGTGATTCCTCTTCGTCATCCCGGTCTCAATTTAGTGCAAACTACAGATTTCTTCTATCCACTAGTTGATGATCCCTACCTCATGGTTATTAACTTTTTCATTCATTATTTTAGGGGCGTATAACGTGTGCTAATGTTTTAAGTGACCTCTATGCAATGGGGGTAACGGAGTGTGACAATATGCTGATGTTACTCGGTGTTTCTGTTGATCTGAATGAGGAGGAACGAAATACAGTTGTTGGTATGTTCATTTCAGGCTTCAAGGTATTTTTTGTTTTACGTTGTTTTTACTTTTTTAGGACGCGGCTGATCTAGCCGAGACAAAAGTCCGCGGTGGTCAAACAGTCCGTTGTCCATGGCTTTTACTTGGGGGAGTTGGTTCCAGCGTCGCTCACAACGACGAAATCATAAAAGTGACCAAAGCCTTGCCAGGAGATGTTCTGATTCTAAGTAAGCCGCTAGGTGGACAAGTTTGTTTCGCTTTTCAATATTTTTTAAATTCCAGGTCGCTGTTAACTCATATGAATGGATTAAGAAGAAGAACGGACGAGTAGAGGAATTAAATTTGGATCCAGTTAGAATCATAAGAGCTTTTCAGCAAGCTACTGAACAAATGTGTCGCCTTAATAGGTGAAACAGTTATATTATTGACTCTAACATAATTAAGGAATGCTGCTAGACTACTTCACAAACATGGAGCTCATGCTTCAACAGATGTGACGGGCTTTGGGATTTTAGGTGAATTCTACAGAAAAATGAAACTGGATTTTAGGTCATGCGGATAACTTAGCCAAAGCTCAGGAGGAAAAAGTTCGATTCGAAATTGACACTCTTCCTATTATTGAATACATGGATGAAATTGCAAGAAAAATGCCTAACAACAACGGCTTCAACCTATTCGGTGGAACTTCAGCAGAAACTAGTGGAGGTCTCCTGATTGCACTGCCGGCAACAGATGCAAAAGTTTGCCACTGTTTTTAGCTTTATTTATTTATTTCCATACATTTAGAAGTTCATTGAAGATCTTCAAGAGTTGGATGGATATCCTGCTTGGGTAATTGGACGGGTTGTAGCCACCGAAAATGAAAACGGAGCTTACATTTCGGAGGGTTATAAGGTAATTTCTATTCCTTCTAGGATTCATTGATTACTTTTTCTTCAGGAATTTTTTTCCTCAAATAAACTGTTATGTTTTAATTAATTTTTTTTATTGTGGTAAAGCCCGATATTGAAGTTGCGACTAAAACTTTTTTTATTATAATAGATGCATTTCGTGAAAAAGGAGCCGACAACGGAAGAGCAACGAGCTGCAAAGGAAAAAATAAGAGTGATAAAAGTGCAGAAGTATTTAGTAGCGAGAAATCGGATCTTTGAGAAGACAAATAACAGTACTTCTAATTTTTTATACTGGAATTTTTTAGGTGAATATGACAGTGAGCTGTTAGCGTTGATTCAAGGTGTTCTTTCGAAAAATCCAGATATCACTACTTTCTGGAATTTTCGTCGAAAGACTATTAATTTGCTAATCAGTCAGCTGGAGGTTCGGTAGTTTACAAATTAAAAATGCATTCTTATAGAAACAGGAAAGTTTTATACCAGAGATTGAAAAATTGTTGAATGTGGAACTGGCTCTTACTCTAGAATGTTTGATGGAAGCGAATCCAAAATCATACGGTGCTTGGTTTCATCGTGGATGGACACTTGAAAAGTTTTTATCAACTGGATGTCAGCCAGATTTTAAAGCAGAGTTACTTTTATGCAAAAAAGCTCTTGATCTTGATTGCAGGTTTTCTTTTAATAAAACAACTTTTTTTTTTTTAGAAATTTTCATTGTTGGGATCATCGACGCATTGTATCAAAGCTCGCTAACTGTACAAAAGAGGAAGAATTAAAGTTAGTTTTTTTCACAGCGTTAGCATTATGTAAGGTTTACATTAGATAGAATCGATCACAATTTTTCGAATTATTCTGCCTGGCATTATCGTTCGGTTTTACTGCCTCAAGTCCAACAAGGAGAAACCCTTCAATTATCTGATGAATTTATTGCAGAAGAATTGGAGGTATTACTATCATTGTATATTTTTATTTTACTGATTCAGCGTGTAACAAATGCTATTTGTTGTGATACAAATGATCAAAGTGCCTACGTCTACATTCGATGGTTGTTGTCTTTAGATACTTGCAAAAGATTTGGTAAATACTTAATCATTTTAATGAAGTAGTTTTAGTTCATCCCGCTTCGAATGAAGTGGCTATTCCATTATCCATAACTTTTAACCATAATAGGATAACTATTGTTATGACAAAGGCAACTTCGGTTGATGAACTTCTGAATTTTATTGATGACGCTGATAAAAGTTTGTTTAAAGCTGTATGTTTAGTTGTATTTTTTTATTCATTTTTGTTTTAGCATTCTGCAATTGCCGTGAACGCTAAAACTGCTATAGTATGGACATATTCAAGTCAGCTGTCAAAAAAAGCTCGTTTACGAAAAGATGATGATTGGAAAATAGTTGAAAGCGATAGTCCTCTAGTTAGAAAGGTTTTTGTTCTTTATTTTGTTAGTATTTCGATACATTCTTAGGATCTAATGAAAATTATTTTTGATTGCGACACTGTACGGCAGTCAAGAATTGCAGCAGCAGTAAAAGAGAAGATGGAACTTGTTATGTCAGTTCCACCAATTTCTGCGGTACTTGTTGCTTTTTATTTTAATATTATTTTAGTGGACATCGTATACGTATGCACTTACTTTGATAGAATGTGATCCAGTTAAGCATCATGAGAAAATTATTGAGATTTTGCAAGATTTAGCATTAAATAGCGACACCATGCGATCTGAAGTAGAATATATAACTAAGTTTTCATCATTTTTAGTTGTATGAATCACTTATATCACAACAGAGAATTAATCAAGTACTAAGAAAAGTAGGAGAAGATGGAAAACAACTACTTGATCATCTCTTAGATGGAGATGAAAAAACCTTGAATTTATCCAGATTAGGCCTAAAATCGTAAATATTGGATATTCATAATATTAGTCTTTCAGGCTAAGTAATATACATTTTTTAGCAGGCTTTTTGGAGACATTATATGCAGCAGATAATAAAATTGTCGAATTTGAAGACATTTTACTTCCAAATTTGGAATTATTGGATCTGTCAGAAAATCCTGTAGTAAAGTTAGTTTGTCCATTTTCTGAAAATTGTTTTTCAAATTTAAGAATTCCATTATTATCATCCCTGCAACACCTAAAATCCCTCAATATTGCTGCTACAGCTGTTGAAAGCATTGCAGATATTTTGCCAGCTCTTCAATCGCTACAGAATTTGGATAAATTAATTTTTCCTGAAACGAAAATTGTCGACAGTGCTGCAGAAATTAGAGAAGGATTGAAGAAAGATAACATCCGTTTAATCAATTACTGGCTATAATTTTTCCATTTTTCATGTTCTATGATTTAATTTTTTCTTTCATTAAATTTTTTAAATTTTAGGTTAGGTACTTTATGATCATTTTATCCTTTTTACAAGTTACTGGACATTTCATGTTTTGGCAAGGTCAAGTTAAGTCCGAATGAGACGTCAAGCTACTTTCTAGTAGTTCTATCTATGAGCGGTCGGTTAGCTTATGAGCCCCATGAACAACAAGTCAACGGTGAACGGACTACTCGGTTCTGTACTTTATTCCAGTTGATCAAATTCTGTGGTCAATGTTGCTACGTAATATGCCCACCAGTGCCGGAATTGATCACGCGAAAACTCGCGTTTCATCCACCAGAAAAAGGTCTCACGTATCGAGTTGTCTTGGAAAATGGAACGTCGGTCAGAAGTGCTCGTGACTTGCAGGAACAAAAATTTCGCATTGAGTTAACAGATATTATTCGAAAAATCAGTCCGCAGGAGCAGCGTGAAGTTATGAAAACGATTGAGCCATTTGTTACAACAACAATGTACCACAATCAATTGATAGGAATCAAAGTCAGTCCATCCAACAATTGGCCTTATGCTACACCTTCTTCTATTGCCAGGAATGGTATTAATCAGGCGAGAATCCATAGTTTTTAATGCATTTTAGGTTGTATTGTTCTCGCAGCCCAATTCTTCCGATTTAGGGCATCTTCTTCATCCGACAGCAAAAATTTTCCAACGAATGGCAGATGATCTTGGAGTAGATATCTATTCTTTCGACTATAGCGGTTATGGCTTTTCTACTGGCAATGCCTCGGAGAAAAATCTTTACGGAGATATCAGAGCCATCTATGACTATATTCGACAAACGAGATCGAATGTTAACATAGTTCTTGTTGGCTTCAGTATTGGAACAACCGCTGCGATTCATCTCGCCGCCACTCAACCCCATATGTTAGCTGGGGTGGTACTTCTTGCTCCGTTTTTGAGTGGTCTAGCATTGCTCCGTCAACAAAAAGATCCAAATAAGGAAGTTACTGCGGCTGACTACTTTGACAGGTACGTCCTCTTTTTTAAATTTAGTTTAGGTTCCGTAATGTTGATCGTATCAAGGACATTGACGTACCAGTTCTTCTTATTCATGGATCGGATGATGAAATCGTTCCGATTGACCATAGTAAAGAAATGTATACAATGTTGAAGAAGCCTGTGACACCACTCTATGTCTACGGAGCAAATCATTCAACAATTCTGTCGACTTTAATGACGAACATACGGATTGCCCGTTTTCTTTTTGACGAAAGTGAGATAAAACAATGTCCTCCAGCTGATAGTCCTTAATAAAACGATGCGTCCGATCAGCAAATAAAAATGTCAGCTAATTTTATTTTACTTATTTTCAAGGTATGTTATAATTTTTTTACCAGCAATAGATATCATTGAAAAAAATGTATATAATAATTTTAAACAAAAATCATATTAACGACGTAATCAAGTTTACCATAAAAATAAAAAAAGCCAACAGGATTCTTCATAAAATTTTCATACTTTACCAGCATCTTCTTTGAGCAAGACAGTTCTGTTAAATACCAACTGAAAGATAAAAATTGTAACAGTCAAGAGAGATAAATTTGATTTGCAAGAAAATGAAAACAAACCTTCTCTGATTGAGAATCTGAATCAACAGTGAAATAACCAATTCGTTCAAATTGATATCTATCATAAATTCTTGACTTGGAGATGCTTCTATCTATGAGTGCATTATGAAGAACCGTGAGAGAGTTCTGAAACAACAAATATGAAAATGTATCAAATGTCAACAAAACAATTTGTAAAGGAATAGAATTACCTCGTTAACATCGGAAAGAAAGCCGTTGGGAACTTCAGCAGGATCTTCTGGATTCTTGTGCTTAAATCTGAATGAGTATTAAGAAAAATTAAAAGAAACTTACAATCTCTCATAAAGACGAACTTCTGCAGTTACAGGCTTAGATACCCAATGGATAAAAGCTTTCGGTTTGTTTGCTTCTGTCAACTGTTGAGCTTCAACAATGATTTCTGTTAAACTTCCCGTTAAGTCCTAAAACAGTCAAAAATTTTAAAAGAAATTAGAATACTGTTTTCTCTTCAATCACATTCAATACAAGTCCTATATGTTTCAATCCAACAGGTTGGGTTATTGTTAGACGACGGAATCCTTTTTCCTTATCATCCTAGAAATAAGATCTATTAAACAGATAAAACACCGAGCATCCTACAATGAAGAAATAAAAGAAATGAATGATAAAAATGATGTTAAAAATGTAATTATAACGTACCCGACGATAATCGCTCTTTTCAATGAAAATAACAGTATCGAAAGCGACTTCATGAGACTTAGAATTACTTAATTCAGTTCCTGGGAAATCTGGTACAGTTACTTTCGCAGGAAGTGCTGCTTCAGAATAATTCTTTATTGTAACCTTCAGTCCCTCAAGTACTGCCATAGTTCTGAAATCAAAAACTTAATAAACAACAGTAAAAGTAGTAGATTTTGTGTTTAACTATTACAATGGAAAATATTAATTATCAATTTTTTTAAATTATACTGCTGCATTTTGTATACGTTATTTCCTTATAAACGGATTATGGAAATAAAGTTCTAGTTAAAACTCAAAAATATATCGGAGTTAGCTTTAATTTTGTGGAGCGTTTGTATATAATCACATTCTGATGTAAAAGTGGATCAGTCGTTGAGAAAAATAAATTTTCTTGAAAACTTTTTTTTTTCATTTAAATAATTTTGATTTACACCTAAAGACTTAAAAAGAAAAAAAGAAACAACACTAGAAATAAGATATTTGCATGATATTCTAAGATATTCTTTTCAACAATGGATTTTGTTAGGAGAAAAAAGGAAAATAAGGCTGTATACACGTCTTCTCTTTTACCAAAAAAAAGTAACTCACCTAGGTGCATGAATGTTTAGATAATCTCTAACCGTAGCATCTAATACATGTGGATCAATAGCCATAACACTCATCGTAAGACCAAGCTTAGCTACAAACGTATTGATAGCTTCAGCCGGTATTCCTCTTCGTCGAAGACCTGTGAGTGTGAACAGACGAGGATCATCCCAGTCACTGAAAACAGAATATAAGCAACAACATTCATTTGATTATGAAACCCATCTGCCATTATTTTGTTTTAATAGAAAAATAATTATTAAAAAACTAACTTGACAATTTTCGAAGTAATCAGCTTGAGAATTTTCCTTTTGGAAACGACTGTATAATTAACATTAAGTCGACCATATTCCCACTGAACAGGGCAATAAATATCCAAGGCGTTACAAAGCCAGTAATAGCTGCTTCGCCTAAAAATAGAAGTTATACATATAAAATTGTATTTCTATCGCACAGAATTATAAGTCAAAGCAACAAGCTTAATTTGGGCCCTTATAAATCAATGGACATACCGGGACTGGAATTCCTTTGTACATAAAGAGTGTGTAATATTCTCAATTGAATCACACAGGCAATGGGTGTAATCATATGTTGGATAAATACACCTAAGACAATTGTCATGAAAATGAAATTTATAAGTTTACCATTTGTCCCCGCTTCTATGATGAGGCACATATTTAATTCGATAGGCAACTGGATCTACCTTTCCTTCCTCCAAAGTAAGCTTTAAACGTAGCGTGGCTTCTCCTTCATCAAATTTTCCATTTTTCATATCCTATACCAAATGCAATTTTTAAAAAAGCGAAACCTCAAACAATTGAAGAGACTCATCGATTGGTCGATCTCGCCACGGTGACATCTGTACTTCAAAACCACGCATTTCTTCGACTTTCTGATGGCAAACATAAGCAAGATTTTTCTTAATAAGGATTACAGCCCACTAAAACCAGTTTTACAAATAAGCAAAAAATCAAACCTCATAAAGCTGCTGAAAATGATCTGATGAATGCGTAATAGCACTCGGCTTGTAACCAAGCCAATTAACCATGTCTTCAATAGCCACAAAGAACTTTTCTTCTTCCTTTTCAGGATTGGTATCATCGAAACGTAGATAACACTGTCCACCATGAGCTTTTGCATATCCAAAATTTATATTGATTGCTTTAGCATGACCAATGTGTAAAACACCATTTGGCTCAGGAGGAAACCTAGTGACTACCTGGAAGTCTTTAAAAAACAGATTTAAAAAATTACCTTTCCACCTACAGCTTCGTAGTGTTTACGTAACAACTCTTTTGTATTTGACGTGGAAACATAGCCGTCGGTAGTATAATTTTCTCCCACTCGATGAAAATTCGCTCTTGTTTTCATAAGTTCATCCATTGTTGCAGCTCCTTCTAAAAAAATATACAAGAAAATTATTAACGACTATTGACAAACATCTCATGTATACCTAAAATCAGGCTACAAAAATATGTAGCCGTCCTAAATATACCGACTCCAGCAAAATCTGTTTAGTTATGCTGACTTTCTTAGTAATTGTCAGATTTTATAATTCAATGGAAAATTTTTAATTTTCTACATTCAGACGGAAGGTGAAGAAGTCATTAATTCTTTTTCCTTTATGACTGGAATCAAGTTTATTGTATATTTTGAGCTAAAAGAATATATGAAGCAGTAAATATTATTATTCTTTAGAAAAATTGCAATTTTGATTCCAGTCACAAATAAATATAGCAAAAAATAAAAGAAAATTACATAAAATCAAAATCAAATCAATAGACCAGGACCGCAGCGCCCAACTTTCGGTTACTGTATTGGTTTAAGCGGGACGGCCACTAAATGGAGAAATCCGTATTATAATACGTATAAATTCGACCGAAATGGGTCGTTTCCATTTTGGAATTTTCCAAAACGGCCAAAATCTTTTTGGGCCAATTCACAGTTGCGTTTGGCCGTATTCGCCCGTTTCCATTATTTCCCTTGGCCATTTAGTGGCCGTCCCGTTTAAGCGAGATGTGTTATTTTTTAATAGATTATACTTTTACACCGCGCACTACTTATTTTTATATTTTTTTATCAGGTTTTTTACGTCATAAAGTATATCTTGGCCTCATAAGAGAAAAAAAATAAAGCTTAAATTAAAGGGAAGTGCAACATTTGTTGTTTTAGTTTTTTGAAAAAGATAATACCTTCTTTAATGTTGTCTTCTTTGGTAGTGGCTAGTACTTTTTTCTTCTCAGGAGCTTTTTCTTTTACTGCTTCAGTTTTTTTCTTCTTATTACCTTGAAGATCATTCTGTGTTTTAGGGCCGCAAATTTCGAGGATCCGCAAATCAACTTCTTTTTTCACATAACCACCATCGGCCCAAGGTAGAAGAGTACGAATATCGCCTAAATTTTTGTTGTAAGTAATATAAGAAAACAAACCTAAGATGATACCTACATTAAAAGAATATCGCTCTTCTACAATTCGTGGCTTATGTTTGTCAATCACTTTTGAAACAGCATCCTCAATTTCATCCACAGTCACGATGACACCTACTCCAGAAGCCTTGATGAAATCCTCTTCATTGACTCCATGAGCACTACTTTTTAAAACATAGTTTATGCCTGCCGAGAGCTATTAGTATCCCAATAAATAAATAAAAAGTATATGTACTACCTGATTTTCACTTTTGATACCATCATTTAGAATATATTTCACTATCATCGGAATATAATCTTTACATTGTGGCTTAACTTTAGTTCCCAATTGGTACAATAGATTTTGCTTAAAAAACAATTATACCACAAACCAAGATACTAACATGATTTCTACTGAAATATAAAGCGTTCTCTTTGTCTCCATGAGCCTGTCTGGCAATCTCCAAAATTTCTATTAATATTTTCGTAAGAGCAGCATTTTTCAAAGTTTCAGCTGTTTTCTGTTCCGATAAACCTAACAGACTAATATCCACCATTCTGAAATCGTAAATATTAAGAAGAGGGTTAAAAAAATGGTAAAAATATGCAAGATATCAAACAAAATGGTATTTATATTGCATATCAAAAGGCGAAGATGCTGCCAGCTACATCATATTGTGCAATAGTTTCCATTTCTTGCATTTTCCGACAAATTAATATTGGCATCGAAAGACAAAAAATATGGCCATAAGTACATAAGTACAACGAAAATCAACAAGATTAATAAAATCAAATAACGAGAACGATACCAACAATAAATACTGAATTGGGAACTAATGTCAATTGTCGCTAGAAATAATAGTTTTCACTATAATTATCAGTTATAGTGAAAACGCGTTACTAGATGTATCACAATTGTTAGATAAATCAAAACTATTAGAAACATGAGAAAATCCAGGACAATGTAATAGGGCCTAATAATAGGCTAATCGAACGAAGCTCGAGTTAGCTCTCGTCAAATGGAACGGTATACGTAATGTTTTTGCTTCCACGTTATTTTATTTTTTAAAAGAATTTCGAGGTTTCAATGTTCGCACTATTCTAAATATTTTTTTTACTTTTATGTCTGTAGGAAATGTATGCTACGACAAGAGAAGAATTCAACTACCACAAAGCTGTCCTTTTTCGACATTATGTGGATCCCTATCACGCAACTTCAGGAGTTAAGGAAAACGAGAAAAAGAGAAAAATGAATATTGATGGTCAAGACCGACAGGCAATTCAAACAAGGTTTATAAATAGTTATTTTGCTAGATTTCTTAAGTAAGTTAGATAACTTTTTATAGCTATATTTAGAGGTGGCGGAGAGTCTGAAGATCATTTTGATTTATCAAAAACTCAGTATGATACATATGGCATTCCACAAGATATGAGTAAAAGATATTATGCTATTGCGCAACTTACGGATATTGCTGTTCCCAGTTCTTTAAGCCACGTGATTCTTTTTTGTTAAAGTTATTATCTTTAGATCCCTCTTTGGCTTGCACGCCATTTTCAATACGCTGTTCAGTTATCTCTCGATTTTCTAAATGATTTGAAATTCAAAAAACTCCGAGAATTACGAAAATTACAACGAGAGTTACCAATATGTGAGCGAAAAAACGAAATTCTTTCGCTTATTCAAAGGAATCAGGTTATGATTATTGCAGGAGACACAGGTTGCGGTAAAAGTACACAAGTGGGTTTCTATCACTTATCAAATCTTTTTAGGTTCCACAGTACTTGTTAGAATCCGGATACTCAGGGATAGCTTGTACACAACCTAGAAGAATTGCTTGCACAGCACTAGCAAGACGAGTAGCTTACGAAACATTGAATACATATGGAAGTGAAGTAGCATATCAAATAAGGTTTTCTGTTTCATTTGAGCTATATATGATTTTAAGATTTGAGACAACCAAGTCACAAAAAACGAAAATGCTATTTCTTACAGAAGGACTGCTTCTTCGTCAAATGGAACAAGACTCATTGCTGAATCAATATGATGTATCGCTCCAGAAAATTTTGTTTATCTTGTTTAGATCATCATTCTTGATGAAGTACATGAACGTCATTTATCTTCAGATCTCTTGATAGGGTTACTTCGTGACTTAGTTGAAAAAAGACCGGATTTGAAACTTATTCTTATGTCTGCTACAATAAACTTAGATTTATTTTCAAACTATTTCCCTGGTGCACCAGTTATTCAGGTAAAAATTTGCTTTTTTAAATAAATTATTTTTAGGTTCCTGGAAGGCTCTTCCCAATTAAACTAATTTATCGCCCAATAAAACAATTTATTAATGAAAACGAGAAGAAAAAAACTCACAAAATAGATCCACAACCTTTTATACAAGTTTTAGAGGTAGGCCGGGTGTTCCTTTAGATTTATTTTCAATCTATAGCTGATAGATAAAGAATATCCGTCGACCGAACGAGGAGACGCTTTGATTTTTCTCAATGGTGTAGCAGAAATAACAACTGTAGCTGAATCACTGAAGACTTATGCCGAAATGACGAAAGGCTGGATCATTCTTCTTCTTCATAGGTATAATTCATTATTATAAATACTTAAAACCTTTTCAGCACATTATCAGTAGAAGAACAAGACAAGGTGTTTGACGTGGCACCACCAGGTGTACGAAAATGCATTTTATCGACTAACATTGCTGAAACCTCAGTAACTATTGATGGTATTCGTTTCGTTATTGACTCTGGAAAAGTTAATCATATCAAGTATGATCCAAGCACTGGTACTCAGAAATTGTGTGAATTTTGGGTCTCAAAAGCATCAGCGAATCAAAGAAAAGGTATACCTTTGCATCCAACATTCTTTCTGTTTTGTTTCCAGGGCGTGCTGGACGAACTGGACCTGGCATTTGTTATCGTCTTTATTCCGAGGAGCAGTTCAACAAACTCGATGATTTTACGTTATCAGAAATAAATCGCGTTTCATTGCAGGACATGATACTACGAATGATTAGTCTTAATTTGGCCCGTAAGCTTTTGTTTTTTATTTTATAAACAATTTCAGTCGATCCAAAAACATTTCCTTTTATCGAACGACCATCAGATGATGCCTTGAATGAGGCGATTGAAGTGTTGAAGTTTCAAGGAGTAGTTTATACTGATCGACCTAATGAATTGACGGCTCTAGGTAATACTATAGCAAAAATCCCCGTAGAAGTACCGATTGCAAAGGTTTTTTTTTCAATGTTTATATAATTTAGATTTTAGATGCTTGTTTTTGGCTGTATTACAAATTTGATGGATGTCATGCTCACAATAGCTGCTGGACTATCTGTTCAAAGCCCTTTCATCAGCAGATCTTACCGGTAATTTAACTTATTCTTATTATATTTTTTCAGTGAATTGAGTATTGTTAAAAAACGGGAGTCTTTGACTAGCAGACTTGGTGATCCTTTCACGTTAATTACAGTTTTCCGTGAATGGGTTGATAATAAAACTGGAGGTGGGCAAGCTAGAAGGTGGGCCCATGAGCAAGGAATTGATGAGCATCGATTATATGAAATTAGTAAGCTTCGAAACCAGTATAAGTTTGTTTTGATTTTTAAAAGGCTAAGAAAAGTAGGAAAATTCTGGAGGATGCTGGTCTGATTGATCGACCTATTGACGTTGATACATTAGATTCAAGGCAGCGGCGTATTGATGCAGGAGACCGTAGAAAACTTTTTGATATGAAGAAGGAAAGTCGTAATAAGGATAAACAAAGAAAAGTGTTACGAGCTGATAAACATTTTGATGATCTTTTTGCTCCAGAGGCCGAAGAAGGTATATGCTTCTTGGTTTCTATTTTTTTATATAGATGAAACTGATCCTATGAAAGCTGATGTACATACAGTTGAGTTTCTTCTTTCACATAAACATAAAGATGTTGGAGAAATTTTAAAAAGTCACAAATTGAGAAGCAGAGATATCCAGGTAATTCGTGCTATTTCTTAATTCCTTTAAGGTAATTCGAGCAATTATCACCGTTGGATTATACCCTAATTATGCCCTTCTAGATCCATTCAATAAGTATCAGCAAGGACAAGAATTATTTGTGCACACACGAATGAAGCCGTTTTCACAAATCCATCCCAATTCAGCCATTGCACAATATCACGCAGGTGGTTTTTTACTGAAATATATACTTTTTTATTCTAGAAACATTAGATGCACATATGGACGATCAAGGTTGTTCCACTTTTCATCAAGTACTCAGCTTCGGTTTACTGCTCGAGACTACAAAATCTTATGTATGTAACGTTCTTCCAATTCCAATGTTAGCTATTTTATTGGCTGCTAAGAAGGTTTGTAGGAAATATGGAAGAGGCAAGTTACAGGTAGTCTGCAATGACTGGACAACTATTTATGTTGATGATTTCCTTGAAATAATATTTAATAGGGATACTGACTGTATGGATACTATGAAACAAGTTAGAGAAATTAGACGAGAAATGAACAAAGGTATGCAATTGAAAAAATAAAAAGTTCCAGGTTTGACAAGGAAATTGCGCGGGGCAAAGTTTGAATATAGAAATTTGAGGAATTTGGTGAACGATTTTTTTGATACTGTTGAGAAGAATGGTATTCTAATTCAGTACGCTTTTTTTTAAACGAAATTAATTTTATAGATTTAAAAGGTTGGTAGAGCCATCGAAAGAATTGGAAAATCCAGGATTTTATGAACCGGAAGGTAAAGTGGAATTAGATGAAGACGAGGAAATTGTGCAATTAGAAGAATTGGGTGATGCGAATGAAGAAAGAATAGAAGATGTGAGTAGGAATTGGTTGGACAAACTAGTTACTTTCAAAGAGACGAGATTGAATCTCGGCCAACCGTTGTAAAAAGCAGTAAACAGAAATTATTCAGACACCTGCGGATCCAATGTGTCCATTAACAAGAGATCAAATAGAGATACAAGAGGAAAAAGCTGAGCGGACACCGGTGGAACAAAAACTCTCCTATTACGAATTGCTATTAAAAAGACAGAAAGAAAAAGAGGGAAATGAACCAGCAGAAAAACGAATAAAATCAGAAGATGGCTTATAACAAACATTTTATTACATATTTTACGTTGAAGACGTCGTATCTTCTTCCCAAATTTCCCCCATGTTAATGGTGATGAAAGGGAAAATTTGGGAAGAAGATCCATTTTTCTTTTCATTTTCCATTAACTGTTTGAGTTTAATTTTTGGCGCGAGATAGTACTCATGAGATCCCATTCTATATTAAAATCTTGTTTCTCGTAATGTATATGACAAACCTGTATGTTCCCCAATGAATACCAATCGACATCTTCGACTTTACTAGTTTGTGTATTTTTACGGCTTCTTCCGGATTAATATGTTGTGATTTCATAAACGATCTTGGTTTATAAGCACCAATGGGAATAGCAGCTAGATCGAAAGGTCCAAATTTTCGTCCAATCTTGACAAACTCTGTCTCGCAGAAACCTGTATCACCAGTATAGAAAAATTTTTTTGTTGGTCCCATTACCGCCCATCCGGACCAGAGCCTCTAAACAACATTTTTATATGAAGAGATACCCTAAAATCTTATAGATAAGAGCGGTTTAATTTTTACAAAAAAAGGACGGGAAAATGAGCACTTTTTGGTAACGAAATATTTTTTCTAGTTTTTACTTTTTTAGTATATAACTAAAATGAAAAAGCACAAAAAAAAATTCAAAAGTAGGACACAAATAGATATCCAACACAGAACAGTCTTACTTATTAAGCGCTCTTATCTATAAGATTTTAGGGTACTAACTTTATTACGGTCTAGAACGCCTCTGGCACCCCAATGTTGTGCCGGAAGACACCAAATTGTGTATGTTTTGTTGTTTACTTCAATAGGTTCGTTATCACCCCTGGAATGATGATTAGATTGATATGTACCTTACCAGTTTAGCTCCGTAATATTATTATTCTTAATACCAATCGTTATCATCCAATCTTTTATTTTTAATGGAACAAACCAATGCATTTTAGGATTTCTTCTGCAAATTTTCTTATTGCAAAGTCTCAACAAAACTTACTGTGAAATT
Organism: Oscheius sp. DF5120; assembly: GCA_932521415.1. Lineage (NCBI taxonomy): Eukaryota > Metazoa > Nematoda > Chromadorea > Rhabditida > Rhabditidae > Oscheius > Oscheius sp. DF5120. The sequence continues at coordinate 4,449,482 of OW051463.1, forward strand.
TCTTTCACATCTGACTTTGAAAGATGATCATAATGATCGTGAGAAATCACAGCAAAATCTATCTATAACTACAAATTGGGCTAAGAATGATGATTTACATCTGGAAGATTTTCAATTTTCATAGGGGGAGGTCGATAGCGTGTTGGCCCAACAAAGATTGGAGAAGCTCTGTCGGCCCAAATAGGATCAGTAATAAAACTTGGGGGAAAATATGTGAATTATAATTACTAACTTTGCACCTTCCATATGAACAAGTACTGTAGCATGGCCGAGCCAAGCTGCATATAGGGGAGACTTAGAAGCTATTTCGAACTTCTCGAGTTCGATCACCGGGATCGCAATTTTAAGTTCCTAAATAAAATTATGATAAGTAGAAATAACTTGCTTCTTCATCAGATGGTATGTTTTCATTGCTTGTTTCCCGCTTCCAGCTTAGAATGTCCCAGACACCGGGCAAACCGGAAAAATTTTTGAATGATTCTGGATTCTCAAACCGTTCACCTTTCTTAACCGGACGGGCAAAACCGTCAGGACTTTCTTCCGGAATCTTAAAGTAAACTATAAAAATTAGTAACTCACGAGCTTGTCCATGCCGCTTATCAGGAAGAATGACAGAGGAAAAATGCTTTCAGTTTCGTAATTTATGCTCAGATAGGGCGCGACTATCTGCATATACTTTATTCCTGCTTAGGCATGAAAACAACAAAAATATCAAAATAACAACTGCCAAACGGATTACATATTGAAGCAAAACTAGTTTGATAATTAATTACTCATTGTTTATGTTAACCTCTCATCTCGTTTGACGTTTCTTTACATATTAAAAAGGAGGAATGCAGTATTCTTTTTTTGATAATACCCAAAACTTGCGAAGGAAAATCTGAAGTCTTCACGAAAATTAAACAAAACTATCCAAAATTCAGTTGTTAAACAAAAAAACCCGCAATATCAATCAGGAACTAGACAATAAAAATAAGAATAAGTTCCACAATTAGACCATTGACTGCATGATTTTATTTCGTTAGAAAAAATTTTTTAAACTCCTAACGAAGATGATAAACAATTGAGGATTCATAGCTGTCTTGTCGTGAAAAATGAAATTTAATAAAAATTTTCGGTACTACAAAACCTGAAGTATATATATAAATATAACCCTAAATAAATTTGAAAACGTGAGTTACCAATTTATTCCACTTTGTACTTTGAAAATGAAAATACTTACCTTTTTCAAGTTTTAAACCTTTGTAACATAATTTCGAAAATCGTTTATTCCCACTCATTCACTTATCAATCATGGACATATCCTTCATAGGAAGTATTTATTAACACGAATTAATAGTTAATCGGATCAGTCAAAACGGGAAAATTCTAGACAAATTTCTAAAGTGCTTCATATAGCCTCTAGGGTAATATAGCGCTCCATACATTCGTTATCACGTAAATGCTGCGTACTTTTTTTCGTCTTTGACGTTAATTTGATATGATTTTAATTTAATCTTTTATTCTTTATTTCATGGGTATTTGTATTATTATTTTTTCAGACAAAGCAACGATGTTACGTCAAGCTATCAGTATTGCTCGACTTTCCATGGGATGTCGACTTCTGAGCTCTTCTTCTGTTCGTCAAATTAGTTTACCAATTCCATCTCTCATGATCATACCTCAAAATACAAACAAATTTTGTTTTAGGACATTTTCTGCCAAAGTTTGTTCATTTTTTTCATTATGTTTTCATTTTATAGGCACCTTTAACCAAAAAAACTCTGGAGGATCGGATAATACTTGTTTTAAGTCTTTATGATAAAATTGATCCTAAAAAGCTCACGATGGATTCAGATTTCTCAAAGGTTTGTCATTTTGAGTTTCATTTATCTTTTTAAGGATCTTGGACTTGATTCGCTTGATCATGTTGAAATGGTGATGGCCATGGAAGAAGAATTTGGGTAAACATTTAAAATGATATGAGTTCAAATTACAGTTTTGAAATCCCTGACGGAGATGCTGATAAGTTCAAAACACCCCGTAACATCTTTCAATATATCGCCGACAAAGAGGACGTCTTTGAGTGAAATGAATATTGCATTATAGGATACAGTTGATTTTGATTATAAAGGTATATACTTCAAATTTTTTGTTTTGACATATATGGATGTACATTCCATCATTATTATCAGAAAAAAACATTTCCCTTTAATTTTTGTAGAAAACATCATCATGGGTAACACGGTGAGTAACTTCTGTCTTTCTTTGGTTTCTTTATTATGTGTGACGTCTTTAGTTTATGGATTTGTGAAGTACTTTCTCTGGCATGTGGGTTTTTGCTATAAATTTATTGATTTATGTAGCTCTTTAATGTTATAGGTCTTTTAGCTTTGGGGTTCGTCAAGAACGTATAGAAAAGCCATAGAAATCAATGATAAACGTCGATCTGATGGATTTGCTGAATGGCGTCGAAAGGTAGAGACAGATGATGACCAGAAACTAACACGGTATAAAGAAATCGTTGATTTAGATTTTCCGCTGTTACAAGGTTTTTTTTTCTTATTAGGAGCAATAATTTGTTTAGCTGCTCTTCAAACCGATAATTATACAGCAATAGTAGTACTTGAAGCATATGTGTGGAGAATGCTTCAGGTTAATGATCGTCTAAATTGTTGTACAGAAATTATTATAGAGGTATGTTATGTGTAAATTTTCAATTTTTTAGGCCTTTGACATAGCAAAAGACGTTGATGAAAAGTGGCATGGAAAATCGAATAAGCCACCTCTTTATGGAATTCCTTTCAGTGTGAAAAATAACTTCTTTGTATTTTTGCTTTCCAAAATATAATTTTTGTAGTTACGTGGCTATGATTGCACTATTGGATTAGCGAAATGGTTGGATATGCCGAAAGAAGACGAATGCTCATTTGTTACATTTCTGAAGAGTCTAGGAGCGGTACATTTATCTTAAAATCATCTACTGTAATCTAGGTACCATTTGTAATAACAAATGTTCCACAAGGACTATTGTCATTTGTTTGTACTAATTCAGTCTATGGAACTACAAAGAATCCGCATGATTTACTTCGGTACGTTTGAGCGTTCATTTTTTATTCTAGTTCAGGTCACCTGGAGGATCATCTGGAGGTGAAGCTGCACTTTTAGCCGGTGGTGGATCACCATTTGGAATTGGCAGCGATCTAGCTGGTAGTTTAAGAATTCCTGCTGTGATGTGTGGGGTAGTTTCACTAAAACCTACCCAAGGTTATTTATTCTTTCTACATTTTCACAACAATTTTTAGATCGATTTGTGGTTACGGGCTCTCATGGCGGTATTCCAGGACGAGGACGCCTTGCTCTTGCTTTTGGATATTTTACAAAGAATGTTGATGATCAAATTAACTTACTTAAATTGACAATTGGAACATCGGCGTATCGTAAAATTACTCCATTGTCGCCTATTAATCCTTTAAATGATGAGGTTAGTTGTTTTTTTTATTCAATTCTTTTTATAGATAATCAAAGGAGAGTCTAAACCATTACGCATTGGATACATCGATTCTGATGGCTTCTGCCCACCTGTTCCGTCAATGAAGCGTTCTGTTTTGGATACAGTTGAGAAATTGAAGGCGAAAGGACATAGTCTTATTTGTTTTACTATACCGGATGTTGAACATGCTGTTGAATTGTTTTATAAGGTAATTTGTTTTACTTACAGATATATTTCAGCTCCTCATGCCCGATGGCGGTCAATATACTCGGTCATTATACGACAATGATATTGTTGATCCATATTTGAAGCAGTTTGTTACTTTATTAAAAGTAAGTTGAACATTCTGTAACTTTTTTTCTTTAGATACCACAATGTATTCGGTGGATGGTCTCTCATCTTATATCCGGCATTAGTCCTCAAATGTCTACGATTTGTCGAGCTTATGTCTCGGATCTTGCAGATCTACGTTATACCCAGGAGCAGTGTGATGATTATCGTGCTAAAGTAGTTGTTGTCTTCTTATAGTTCTATGTTTATTTAGTTTATTGATTACTGGAAAAGCTTAGAAATAGACGCGCTAATTTGTCCGGCTTTTCCAGTTCCAGCTGTTCCTCATGAATATCCGTCCAAATTATCATCGATGGCTTTTTCAACAGGTTTATTCAATTTAATAGACTTCCCTTCCGGTGTTGTGCCAACGGGAAAAGTTACCCATGAAGATGATGCAAATTTGCTGGATGAGAGACAATTTCCTTGTGGTATGAAGCCATTTTTTCCTTTAGTTGTTTTCTTAATTTAGGTTATAACTTGGCACTACGTCTGCAAAGAGAATCGTGCCGAACAAGTGTCGGTCTACCATGCGCTGTTCAAATAGCTACACTCCCTTTCGAAGAAGAACTTTGCCTTCGTTTAATGAAAGAAATAGAAGGACTTTGGACATAGTAATACTTTTAAGTCACATTTGCGTTTTTCAAATTATCTGTGAATTTGCCTGTGATAAGTAAATAACGGAATAAAAATATTTTCATCATTTTTTGTTAGTTTTTTTTGTTTCATTTGCAATTCTATTTCTAAAATATTTTGGCATAACTATGTTGTTAGTATGGAATTATTAAACTTTGACCGGAAACAAGGATCAGCATGCGGATCAAGTTTTCCAAATTGTACCGCAATAAGTAGACTATTTGCGGGAAGTATTGTCGTTGATCCACAATTTGCTTCTTTACTTCAATCACAAGTATGTGTATTTTAACTATTTTATCTAATTCAGGGTTTTGGTTATACATTAGGTGAACGACAAGAAAGAGTGTATTCTAAATCATTTGTAAACAACTCTGATGAGATAGGTCATGTGAGTAATTTGACCTTATGGTTCGGTTGGTAAAATTATTTCCTATTGATTTACCTAGATAACATTCAGATAAATCACCTAAATCCTTTACTTTGTATTTATCTCCAGAAGAAGCAGCATATCTGGCATTAGAATTAGAAATTCTTACTGTTTTTAATAATGAACAGAAACTTTCTAAAGGTACATATATTATAATAATTCATAACTTTGTTGCAGTTGATTTGTGGAAATATGTTACCAAGGTTAAACCAGTTGCAAAAATTGCTGCTTTTTGGAAATTGCGACAACTTGGCTGGTGTGTACGGGCTGGGTTGTCATTTGGTTGTGAGTATTGTTGGTTTAACAAATTTTTTTTATACTAATTAATTTTTTTAAGTAATTTATCGAGAAGGACCAGAACAATATCACGCATCGGCTGGTGTTCGTATCGTTTGTGAAACAGCTCCAAGAGAATTTATAGCTGTTAATCGAGCTCTTTTCAATGTAAAAAAGGTTAAATTATTTACTTTATAAATACTTGTTTAGGCACTTATTACAGCTTATGTAACAATTCCTTCATTTTTGGACCTTTCTTCGTCAAGTTGTTTGAATCAAATCGATGTAAAGGTATTTTTCATTTTATTTTTTTCTACATTTCTTTACAAATAGGATAACAACATAATTTCTAAAGCGAAGCTTGAATTAATAAATCACCTTTCAGTTGATTACTACGGCTACTTTTTTTCCGGAACAACATAATTACTCTTCTACAATAGCATCTACAGAGAAATAAGATTTTTTTTATACGTTTTTTGTCTCTTTTAATGAACATCCTAGATAACATAAGTATTTTATAGGTAGGATGGTCGTACATAGGTAGAGGTAGTATAAAAGATTGAAAAGCATAAACAGCTCTGGTATATTGTAAGGAGTTTTCGTGATTGAGATTTAACAAGCAGAAAGATTTCATATCTAAATGAATGATTTGAAGAAAAATATCTTCCCCGATAAACATAAAAAAGTCTATCCGAGGCAATCGATTGTAGCCGAGATCTGGAGAGAAATATGAAATAATTGTAACGAATCCTGCCCCGATCATTTTTTATTGTTCATGTGTCCTAGAGATTTGAATTTTGTTGTTGGCACTGTTCCTGGTTGCACAGACCAAGAGGGCTTTTATTACAGCAATTTCTACTAGAAGCTAAAATTTCGTTCTATATATTTTGTATATTTCATCTGTAACAATATTATTGTAATAACCGTTAATAAAATTTTATAAGAAAAAATACGAATGTACAGAAAATCTTCAAACAGTTACCTTGTTATCTCACATTTCTCAGGGCTTCCTCCCTTAGTTGTAAAAACCTCGCAATTTTCTTCGTTCGTACCCTTCCTTTCTCATCTGCAAGCGCTTCAACTATTCGCGGCGATAACATATTCTGAAACTCGTGGATATGCGCTGAAACACCTTACATTTCGTAAAGGCGTAGACAAGGGTTGCAGGGGCCGTTCATCTCTATTCTTAAACTAATTAACCGTAGAAAAAACAAACAAACAACTGTTTGAAGAGAATCATCTTCATCGATAGTTGCTTCAAGGGTTTGAAGTAAAGCTTGCCAAGAAGTGTCCGTTTTTTCTTTCTGGTTGCTTTCTTGTTCGTCTGAGGTAAGATATTCTGAAGAAACACGGCTTTCCTGATCATGAGGCTAAACTTTAATTAAAACGAAATGAAAAAATCTACAGTTGTTGTAGGAACCGTATTAGTTGGCTGCTCTTCTTCCGATATATCTTCTGGTGCTGTTGAATAACCGTCTTGTGGCTAAAACTGGATCAATTGTAACCATATAGCTTTACCAGTGATACAATTAGGGAGCTAGTTGATGGCCGATATTGATTTTCATCTTTTAACTGTGGCTCAACAAAATGATCCAGGTCGGGAACAGAACTGAAGTCGCTTGATTCTACCCACAAGCTTACTCTTGGTTGACCTTGACACAATGAAAATTTAAACAAGACTACTTACCTTGTAACAAAACCGGTGAACTATCACTATTCTTCCCTTTCTTACGTTTTCGCAAACAATTACCCATTGCCTGAATATTGTATAAAAGAAACATACACATTTTTTCGGTACTTCTCTGTAAGATTATTTGAAAAACTCACATATCCTTCTGTTTAATATAAAATTGTTGAATTCCTGCCTTCTTTTGCAAATGAGAATTCAGACGAGTTATTCCTGAGAAAGTATAATTAAGCATAAAAATAGAGGCATTAAGCGTTGGAGCTCCAAATTAGAAAACAGATAAAATAATGGATTAAAACTTGGTAAAATAAATCACATAAATGATGTAGAAATGTAAGGTGATGGCTCATCGTATTTTCCTGGCTGTCGAAGTTTAACATTGAGGCGAGGTTCGGCCATACTGATGATTTTACTAGCAGCGGCACGTTTTTGCCGAGCCTAAAAATAAATGCAAAGATGTAAATTAAGCCTACTGTATCAGTCTCTGTTATGCGAGAGGGAGTTGACCGAGGTCTGCCTCTAGGAGTGTTTTTCGGTAAGTTTCTTGGTGTTCTTCTAGTTGTAATATGCGAATTGTTCGGAGTGGAAGGAGATACTAATGATTTCGAGTTCCTAACCTTATTTTTAACTAATGGTGACTCAGGAACTAAAAATAGGTAATTGGTTTATAAATGAACCGACTTCTATCTAAACTTATTGAGGAAGTAGGTTTTGCACGTCCAAGAGTTGGTGCTTTGATTGGCATCGATAATAATTGGACACTTTCTTCATACTCAGTGCTATAAATTTCTAAATATAAAAATATACACTTACTTTGAACTCAAATCACACATAACATCTTTAAAATCTTCAGCTGCTTTTGATAATCCCATTATAGTTCTCTCTGTTATTGTTTTCAAATGCTTAAATTTTTTCTGGAAAGTTCTGATTAATACGTATATGAACATTTACTTTGAATTTTTCGGCTACTAAATAATCAATTTTTTCTTGATCGGATGAGCTCTCCAAACGAGCAATTTTCTCTTCTTTTGCATTTATCTCCTCCCGTTGTTCTACTATTTTTCTCTTTAACTGAGCTATTTCCATCTAAAATTAAAATTGATCATATAAATATATTGATACCTTCAAAGCAGCATTTTTCATTACGAGCGATTTGTTCGATACTTTGTAATTAACATATTCTAAAAACCAACATTGCAGAAAAAAAATCCACAAACCTTCGTTTTCCTTGTTTATATCATTGCGGGGTACTTGTACAGGGGCTGACCTACCAAAAACTCTGAGTAAATCACAATGTCCTACTGACATATTCTGAAATATTAACTGTTTGGATTAACAACTATTTAAATATAATTTTACCGATATCAAATTTACGAAACTATCTTTTTGTGACTATCTTTTTACATATAATAATTAGTTTACGATTCATCTGCTCAAGTGTAAGCAGCAGAAAGCATAAATAAAATAAAAACAAGCTGTCTTAAAATTCAAATTGTAATAACGCGGTCCAAGAGCGACGCTATAACACTGCCCGAAAAACTGCGTATCAGACAGGCCGTCTTATACTGACTCATGTTTTGGTATCTTTTCTTTCTTCTGTAATACTTTTTAATCATTTCTTTCAAGTTTTTATACTAGTATTTTTCAGAGTAAATGCCTCCTCCTCCTCCTCCTCCACCGCCGCCACCTCCACCGCCTCCGGGCTTGACATCCTCATCATCTCCAGCAAAAGGCATGAGCAAGGATTTAATGTCTGATATTCATGTAAGTCTTTTTTAATTTATAATTGAAATTTTGTCTGCTTTATAGAAAGGAATGAAACTGAAAAAAGTGAAGACTGACGATCGATCTTTGCCTCAAGTCAGTAATGTAAAATCCACGCCGAATACAGGAAACACAGAATTTTCAATGAGTAGCTGTAAGTTTTTTTATACTTTTTATTTTTATATGATATTTTGACTAAAAATAGATAGATTAAAAATATTTTCATTCTTTTTAGCTGCCCCTTCAACAGCATCTAATGTTATGCGACCCAGCGGAGCTGGTGGACTTTTTGCAAATGGATTACCATCAAAGCCTAGTGAAAATAGGAAGAAGCCAACAGTTTCAAGAGTAGAAGATGCTCCGCCACCTCCATCTTCTGTTGATATAGGTACAGGTATAATAAGTATTTTTGATAATTATTTTTACAGGTAGTAGCGGTATCAGACCTGTGCTCTCTTTTAATAATGGTCTTAAGCCTCCTTTAGGTTCAACAAAGCCTTCACCCGCTCCCGCGCCTCCTCCACCGTCTATCCTTAACAAACCTTTACAAAATGTATTTTTTTTTTCATTATTGATTTTTAGAGTTCTACACCAACTAATAGAGCTAATTTTCAAACTATGAGACCTCCACGAAGTGATTCTGTTAGTTCTCATTCAGATAGAATAGCAATGGGACGAAGGGGTAGTCTAGAAGTAAGTGTTCGATTTTAATAAAATATGCTTATATATTTTCAGGATATATCTACTATTGTTCCTCCACCTTCAATAGCTTCAAAACCACTCCAAAGTAGGACATTACGACCATCGGGACCGCCACCACCACCACCTCCAAATGCTGCTAGCACTGTAAATATTCATATTATTCAACAAGTATTAACTTTAGTATCGAGAGGAACGTGCTACTCCGCAACCTTCAGCAGTCTCTCGTTTTGAAAATCGAAATGATCCTCTACCTCCTCCACCACCTCCTAGGATAACCTCGAAAGTTCCTCCATCAAATTCTTATCCCACTCCTCCTTCACAGATAGGAGGAGGAGGAAACGGAAGATTTTCAAATCCATTAGATAGGTTAGTATAATGCTTCACTATTAAAAATGAGTTTAGGTTTCATTTTATTCCTATTTCGGACCTCCCACGTCCACCACAGTCCAGAAATCGTGCATACTAACTGTATTACATTTGCAAGTTTGTATCCTAGTCCTTCATGTGCAGTTTTTATCGCTCCAAATGTGATCCTTTAAACAGAATATTTTACATAAATTATTACGAGATGGTGATCTAAATAAATCTACTATCTTTTTTTTTAATAGACGATACTGCTATATTGCTATAATATTTTTATTTTATGTTATTTCCTCCACAGTTCAGATATGTCAACTCCTACTGGAGGACCACCAGGACCTCAGGACTTGGTAAAACGATTAAAGGATATTGAAACCGTCGAAACAAACATACGAGAAATATTACAATTGGCTCAGTCGTGTATATGTGAATTATCAAAAGAAAAACAACCAAGCAAAGTTAGTCTATTAGTCACCTTTTTTTTATAAGTTTTATTTATATATCCAACTTCTTTAACACTTTTAATTGAATTATTTTAGATGATGAAATTATCACAGCAAAGTATTTTCGCTTTTAAAACTTTACTTTCCTCCCTTTTAATGAGTATTCTTATTAGACACAAATCTGTGAAATGCGTCAACAAAATGTTACATATATTTTTCAGAATAAAATGGATGAATCTTCACAAAGTTTTAAAACCAAATTGAGCCACATTAGCACTGTTCTTGGTGCTCAAATGGCATACTTACAGAATGTTTGTGTCGGATCGGCTCATCAAGGTAAGTAATTTTTATATATTTTAAATTTTTATCAGGTTCTACATTTGCATCCCAGCAAAACATAGAATTAGCTCAGAATGCGGAATTTACACTGCATTCGGATTTGGCAAAACTACGCGAGACCCATTTTCCTCCAGCTCTTGGAGAAAAAGATAATGCTCAGGAGAAAGAAAGAATGGAAGAGTGAATTTTTGACCTGTGATTAATGTATAAAGATCTCATTGAAATATAGAAAGATATTTTAAATGGTAATACCATCACTTTCCATCATCAAGTTCAAATGCATTAATTTTTACTAATGAAGTATTAGATGTCATTTCCACCATCTTCACGTGTTGGGGATATTCTTCCTTCTTCTTCTGGTAAGTAGTTTTAAGCTTTATATCAAATTGAAGGTAAGAGAATTATGGGTTCAGATACTATGAGGATCATAACTACTGCTCGTTTATCTACAAAACGGAAGCTTCATAGATATGTGAGCGCAATGAAGAGAATAATATGTTCTTTAAGGAAGAATCAACTTCACCAACGGCCGTAGCTATTGTCAGCCACGAAAAATATGTCGGGGATGTTCCAGCTAAGTTGCCAAGAAAATCAAGAGTATATAAAAATATTACAAAAAAACCCCAAATAGAAAAAATCTGAAGCTACATCGGGAGTGAACTCTGATTTCGCCATCAACATTCGGCTGCTACGCTCCCGTGTTCCATGTGACACTCATACTTTATCGTGCAATATACCTATGTGTGGTAGATCTTTCAGTTCAATTGAGGTTTGTACTTTACTTTTGCCTTATTGTGTAGGTTCTTGCCTTTCATATGTCTTACGCACATCATGACCTATCACATAATACGACAGCAGGGACGGCGTGTCTTGTATGTGGAACAAATTTATGTTCTTCGAAGGTTGTATTATTTATAAGTCTTTACCAAATACAGGGAAAAATAGCACACCTCTACTGTCGTCATCGGAACATTGCTGCTGCACATAGCGTACAATGTCTAGAACAACGAGAACCAGTGATATCTCCCTTAGCTCCCGCTGCAATTCGCCTAGTCGAATCTCGGGATGCTATGGAAGAAAATACAAACAAATCGTAAGTTATACATACTGTAAGAAAATTGCAGACTGATCTACGATAACCCGAGTTTATCTGAAATTTGTGAGTTGATTCCACGCTCAGAAGAATTATAAAATTGCCAAATTGAATAAAAATGTATTCGATATGAAATTTTTAATGGTTTTTCCTTGTGATACCTCAGCTTCTAAAATCCTTGTATATCCCCAGAAACTAGTCATGTTACGGGTTGCCAGATGCTTGCCCATATATAAGAGACCATTATCTACACTAGGAAATAATGAAATGAGTTATTCAGAGGAACGACTTATCGGGTAAGAACTTAAGCAACTATTAAGCGCTATTCACAGCTTCTCGCAACAACAAATGTACTCAGTAGTGGCAAACGTCGCAGAATATCACGAGTTTGTCCCGTGGTGCCGGAAATCCAATGTCCTCAATGAATCAAGACATTCAATGGAAGCAGAATTAGAAATAGGTTTCCCCCCACTCCTAGAAAGCTATACAAGCCGTGTCACATTCGTACCGCCCGCCGTAGTACATGTGAGTTGCTATACCTCCCAAGTAAATATTTTTAGTCCGTTTGCTTAGATAACCGCTTGTTTCGAAAGTTAGAAACAACTTTCCGTTTCGAGAAAGACGAAAAAACAGAAAATATTACTTGTATATTACATTACGAGTTAATATTTGAATTCGAAAAACCACTTCACAGAAGAATAGCTCATCTCTTTTTCGACCAAGGTGCGTTATAGATTTCACATTGCATATTTTTCAGTTGTGAAAACCATGGTTTCTGCTTTTTTGAAAAAAGCAGAGCAAAAGTATGGTAAACCTACAATACCACACGGTCCTGGAAAGATACTTGCATATAAGTCATAAAAATTTTCTGTCGGAATATAACGAAAACAAAAACAAAAAATATAGCAACAATCAAAGACTAAACAAATCTAAAACCTAAAAAACAATGAGTATCAACGAAATTCAACCAACTTGGAACATACACGTCTTAGAACATGCCACCTCCCATTCCACCCATGCCTCCCATTCCACCCATTCCAGCAGGGCTAGGAGGATCTTCTTTAGGAAGCTCCGTTACGACACATTCAGTGGTAGCAAGAAGAGAAGCAACTCCAGAAGCATCTTGAAGGGCTGTTCGTACGACCTATAAGAGGATAGGTAAAAATAAGTTTTAAAAAAGTATACCTTTGTTGGATCAATGATACCTGCTTCAAACATGTTGACAAATTTATCATTCATTGCATCATATCCAAATCCAACATTTTCATTTGAAAGAACCTGAAAATAATTTCAAAAACATAACAACACAAGTATACCTTTTCTACAATCGAAGCAGGTTCAAGACCAGCATTTTTAACGATAGTAGATATAGGTTGTCTAATGGCTTTCTTTACAATGTTGACTCCAACTTGTTGATCATCATTCGGGGTCTAATTAATTCATTTAAAAAATTTCTAAATACCTTGAAACTATCAAGAGCCTTGAGAGAACGGAGAAGAGCAACTCCTCCTCCAGGAACAATACCTTCTTCGATAGCAGCGCGAGTGGCACAAAGAGCATCCGTAACACGGTCTTTCTTTTCACCAACCTCGACTTCAGATGCTCCACCGATTTTAAGGACTGCAACACCACTGGACAGCTTAGCCAAGCGTTCTTGTAGTTTTTCCTAAAGTACAAGTCAGTAATATGACAGAAACTACCTTTTCATATTCGCTTGTTGATTGTTCAATTTCGTCATTAATGTGTTCAATACGCTTCTCAATTTCTGAGTGCTCTCCTTTTCCACGCAACAGAAGGCAATCATCCTTGGTGATGGTAACTTCTTCTACCTCTCCAAAGTCTGAAGCTTGAATATCCTCTAGCTTAATAAGGTTAGAATCGTCTCCAAAGACTGTTCCTCCCGTTGCAACTGCCATATCTTTCAAGGTATTCTTGCGGTTATCACCAAAACCCGGGGCTTTGACAGCAGCAACTTGCAGACCCACCTAAAAACAAACATTAGAAACATGTTTTGCTAACCTTAAGCCGGTTCAGAACTAAGGTAGTAAGGGCTTCGCCATCAACATCCTCCGCAATAATCACAAGTGGCTTTCGAAATTTGTTAGCCAGTTCTAACGCAGGAACAATATCCTGTACTTGACTTATTTTCTTCTCGCTTAAAAGTACAAGCGCCTTTTCGAATTCGACCTAAATCTAATTATATGGTTTTAAGAAAATTTTGCCTTTGCTCCTTTAGCTGTATTAATAAAATAGGGAGAAATATATCCACGGTCAAATTTCATTCCTTCGATAAGTTCCAGTTCATCATTCAAAGTTTTTCCATCTTTTACGGTAATTACTCCCTTCTTTCCAACTTTCTTCATAGCATCAGAAATAAGAGATCCAATGGTTTTGTCACCGTTAGCGGAGATTGTAGCAACTTGAGCAATTTCTTCAGGAGTTGTAACTTGTTTGCTAAGCTTTTTGAGCTCGGAAGTTACGAGCTCAACAGCAGCCATAACTCCTCGTCTAATTTCTACAGCATTAGCTCCTTTGCTTATATTTTCAAAGCCCTCCTTAGCAATAGCTCGGGCAAGGACAGTGGCACATGTTGTACCATCACCAGCTTCTTCATTAGCCTTGTTAGCAACATCCTACAAATACTCAAAGGAAATTAATAACTCTAACCTGAATGAGCTTTGCGCCCAAATTTTGATACTTGTCCTTAAGATCAATTGATTTTGCAACAGTGACTCCGTCTTTCGTTATTTTGGGACTACCCCATGATTGCTCGATTATGACATTTCTACCCTGAAAAATTTCAAATGAAAGAACTGAGAGAAATGATCTAACCTTGGGACCCATAGTAACAGACACGGCGTCAGCAAGAAGATCAACGCCAACGAGCATTGCTTTTCGTCCCTCGGCACCAAATTTCACATCCTTAGCATAAGATCTGGCGACAGTTTTAAGAGCAGATCGGCTGGCGCGAAGCATAATGTCTACATAATCATAAATTATTAAAGACAAGTATTCAAGATTTATAAACTACGTAAAAATGTTTCTAACTTACAAAAAGATCCCAAAAAGATTTGCATCAAATATATAATAGTATTTATATAATCGTTTCTCTATGAGCAATTTTACAAGCGAAATGTTGTCGCAAAATGCAATGCTTACTATCGAAAACAACGAAAAACTACGGAGAATGAAAAGTCATAAATAGAATCTGATGCAAATGTTCAAACGAAGGATCGCGAATGTTCGACGCAAATCGTGAAGTGGGCGGAGCAGCAAAGACGCAGAGGAATTTTTAGGAAAACGCTCAGATTGTCAGAGTCAGGCAAGAGAATACTTGCATCAAGTTCAAATCCGTAAATAATGTTCTTCTCTGTTCTTCGTAAAGCTGCTGTAAGTATTTATTTAATACATTTATTTTAAGAAAATAGTAGAAATGCACAATCTTTTATTTTTAGGCCTCAGATTTGCTGAGATCTTTCAAGCCACTAAATGATCGTGTCTTAGTGGAGCGTGTGGCTGCGGAAACAAAAACTAAAGGAGGAATTATGTTGCCAGAGAAAGCTCAAGGAAAGGTGAGCCGTTTAATCTCTTTTAATCTTTAATTTTCGTTTAATGTTAAAGCGATAAAAAATGTATAATATTTATTTTTGTGTCTTCATTTAATTTTTAGGTTCTCGAAGCTACTGTTATTGCTGCTGGCCCTGGTGCACGTACCGACAAAGGAGATCTCATTCCAATGGCAGTTAAGCCTGGTGATCGGGTTCTCCTTCCTGAATATGGAGGAACAAAAGTAATCGTTGAAGAAAAAGAATACACCATCTTCCGAGAGCAGGACATCCTTGGAACTTTCGCCTAAGTTATATGTTTTTCATTTTTAGTCGTTGTTGTTGTTATAAATTTAATGCAGGTAACAATGTTAAGTTGATCAATATTTTTCGAATTTCGTTAGCAACTCTTAGAAAATAAGACGTTTATACAACATTTCCTTCTCGATAGTTTAATAGATTTTTCACATAGTGTTTGCAAGAGACTTTATTGCAACAACTGAGAGTTATCGTACAATAGTACGTACAGATCACTGCTAACTGCAGCGGTTTGTTTTAATTAGAAATTTCTTTTTCGGAGTTCATAGCAGACGCCTCCAACGGGAACTTCAGGATATGGACAAGCTCGTTCTAAAACCTTCTAAGTTTTCTATTCAGATTACCACATCGTTTTTCTATTTTTTGACCAACTAATCTTGCTACAAGAACTAGCATATCAGGACAAGGAGCACTAGGTCTCTTTGTGTGATCTTGAAAAACTGGACAGCAAACATGCTGTGATGTTCGAATTGACCGTTGACAGGCAAAGCCAGCGGGACAAGTGCGGCCTACTGGGGCACAAAGAACTGCAGTTCGTGTGGCCGGATGTAAAAGAGCTGATCCACCTCCACGACAATCGGAAAGAAGATTAGGAGTCGATTTGGATGGACCAGGAATTGAGGCACAACAAAAGTAATTCTACAACTTATTACTAAACTGTTTATTTTTACCTGATTTCTATAGATGCAGTCAAAACCTCCAGGACATTTGCTTTGTGTACATTTCTGAGGTTGTCCATTCAGAAGATATGGAGTTCGTCCAGTTGGACAAACTTCTTCTTTAACTCCCGGGTCAGGTGTTGTTCCTTCGGTTGGTGTACAACACATGTATTGTGTTTTCTTCCAATTGATCTGACACAAACTACCAGCCGGACATGGTCTCGTTCCGGGGGCACAATAGATTACTCGACCTGTTTCCTCGTCTCTCAACGGATTATATCCCTTCTTGGAACAGGCTTGTTGTGCTACTAAAGAGATCTATTCAGGGAAAGGAGCTTACACTTCTTTGGAGCTGGTCGAATGACTGGAGGCGTAATACAGCGATCTCCCTTCTCCACTAAGCCTCTCTTACATTCACAAATTCCATCCATACAACCGGCACCTGAAATATTAAAGAAAAATTGAAAGACAAACCTTCAGGACATTGTTTCCCGACGATACAACCTTCTCCGACTCGGGCCATATTGTGACACAAATCATTGTACATTATTTGTCCAGATGAACATTCTAAAATCAATCTCAATTGGATTAAGAAAAAGCTTACTCATTTGAATTCGACAAAAGTTGCCAATAGGTGCCATGTTTTGTGGACAGGTACAAATTTCATTGGAACATGATGAACCTCCTGTACATTGTTGAGAATGGATACAGGACTGTCCGGGAGAGGCTCGAGGATGGCAGACATTCTCAACAATGACCTCTTCCTTCGAACAAATGGTTGGCTTGACCGTACAGCAAACATCGTTCCCTCCAAGACTCCGTTGACATGCGAATTCCTCTGGGCAGTTTGACTGTCCGATCACGCATCTTTCGGCCTCCCCAGACACACCAACAAAGGCGACTGCATCCATCGGACAACCTGGGAGGTTTTTTTTCGGAGAAATCAAAAGATTACCTCCACTGACACCACAGCATTGAAACTGATTATTGGTAGAAGAGAACTGACAAAAATAGCCGGTGGGACAAGATGTTGATCCGGCTGTACAGACCTTGACTGCTCCTCCTTCTTTGAATGCCAATTGACCACTCGGACAACCATCGGCTCGTTTGGCCGGAGCAGGAGCTGGATTAGAACCACAACATTGATATCTAAAGGGGATAACAAAGGGATAAGAAGAAGAAAGGACAGTGGAGACAACCTGTTCCTACCTCTGATTTGATGTCGACCATTGACAGGTGAAGCCCATTGGACAAGGCGCATTGGGAGGGTTGAAGGGATCACATTGACCAATTTCTCCGTTTACGAGATAGACAAAGTTGCCGGGAGGACAGCCATCTAATTCTCCTGGTATCAACTTTGACAGGAGGTCGACCACACCTGTCACTACGGCAAGAGCCGGAGTAGAACCAGACGTCGCTCGACAACAAAAACCATCTGTTTGGGAACTAGCAGAACGACAAGTATAACCGGAAGGGCACGAGACGAAGGAACCCATTGTACAGACACGAGGCTGAAGAAATGGATGGGAAAAAAGGGTACCTACCTGCTGTGACTGATCATCCACAATGTATTCAGCATCGTCGGGGCAAATAGCTAGATAACTATTAAAGGATGGGAAGAAGACTTACAGTTACTAGTACAACAGAAACCTTGAAGAGCATCGGGAAGATAAGACTGACAAGAGAAGCCATCGGGACATTGTTCTGGTCGACCCATTGTACATCTGGCCGGCTGAGAAGATCGAAGATCCTTCCAGAGGAAACGACCGGCCGGACAGGTTTCTAAAAATATTTAGAGGTTAAGAAAATAACCTACTCCCTTTGGTAGAGGCACAACAGTAGTATTTATTCTTTTGAAGGTGAAATCGACAGAGATAGTTACTTGGACAGGATGCTTCTAGATTGATAACACATTCCCTGGCAGTCAAGGTCAATGTATCGATAAAGGCCTTTTCTCCATCCGGACAGACTCCTAACAATCTTTTACTCTTTCGATAAATTCCCTACCTAGGTCAGTTGCTCCACAACATACATGATTATTGATGAGAGGATTGAAAGTACACTCATATCCGACAGGACAACTATTGCTTAGTGCCTCGTTACACAGAATAGGTAATTGACTATTCGGATCGACATAGGCAATATTTCCAGCCGGACAAGAGTTGCTCATACAGAAGGATCGACACTGCTGGACAGTTAAGAAATTGTTCTGATTCCCGTCACATCCACCGAATTGGAATGAGGTACATTGGCCGGTGACGATGTTGAAATAGTAGCGAGTAACTGGCTGAGATGCACATTGAGAACCCTGTTGTGGAGGGAGACCGCATAGATAGGCTGAAAGGGGAATTAAAATGGCAAGAATATACCGCGAGTAGGACAACATCGATTGACAGAAGAAGTTCCTGCCACGACAGGAGTACATTCATGAGATTCGGGACATTCTCCCGCCTGTCCTCCACATACTCTCATCATTCCTTGATGGTCACGAAGAGGAGTTCCGCCATTTGGACAGCCTAGAAGTTTCTTTCATTTGTTTTTACCCTACCTCCCACTGAACAGAACTGTTCACAACTCTCTCGATTGGCAAAATTATTCGAGTTTCCATCACATCCATTATACTGGAAACTGTCGCAGTTTTGAGTTCCCGAGTTGTAGAAGAATTTGAACGTTGATCCAGCTCCACATTGGACACCACTATCCGCGTTCAAACTGCATGTATAGGCTGAAAGATTTTTCTTCTTCGTCCACCAATAGAATTACCTTTGACTGGACAACAGCCAGATTGATTTCCGTCGAAATAGCAGTCATAGTTGGCTGGACATCCTTGACCATTCTGACAGGAGACGAAGTTTCCGAATTGGTCTTTGTAGGCCTGTCCCTGGATACATTTTGGTTCGGCTGAAACTTTAATGATGGAGAAAAAAGTATCTTACGCATGGCATTCTTACAGAAAGCCTGACAGTCTATGATCGATTCGAAGTTATTGTCATTTCCTTGACATCCGGTGTATTCGAACATCTGACATTGTCTGGTCTTGGCATTATACCAGTATCTCTTAACATTTTCTGTACAATCTCCGACTCGTAAGGGCTGGGCACATATTGTCTCTGAGAATCCTATGAGGAAGAATTGATAAACCCACGTTTCCGGGGACAACAGACACCGTGATCTGCCTTACATTCATGTGATGTTGGGCATAAGGCGTTCGATTGACATCGCTGGGCATTCTCACCGACTCGAAGTGGCGATCCTCGTTCGCATTGCACTTAACTAAGTTATCAATCGAAAGAAAAGAGTATTCACATCTTTCACAATACATTTCACACTCGTTTTTTGACAGGAAATTGTTGAAGTTTCCACCAGCTCCTTTGTAGATGAAATCTTTACATCTTCCACTGACCGGATCATAGTAGAAACTGAAAGGAATGGATGAAAAGTAGAAACTGACCGGATGCTTTCTCGACCTGTAAGGACCATGAAGCCAGAGTGATAGACATGGTTTCGAGGAGTGATGTCCATAGGTCGACCTCCTCTCATGGAACAAACCACGGCTAAGACAAATTTTTGTTTGGAAGATATTTCCTACCAGGTGTTGGACAACAAAGATGTTGACTGCCGACAGAAGTGCATTGATAGTCATTGGCACATCCGATGGATGTTGCACAGGAAGTAAGTGGCCTTTCAGCCAAAACACTGGCTTCCGAACTATATTGTGGAGATCCTCTTTGACAGGCTAAACGTTTCTTCAGTCTTTTCACTATTCAATATTCTTACTGTCTCTGCAGTACGACTCGCAGTGTTGGATAGTTTTGAAGTTATTCGCTGAGTGATACTTGGCATCTGTCGCCGTCGGATCCCACATAAACTGTTGACATGTTCCCGTGACGGCGTTGTACCACCAACGGGGTTCTGTCGGATTTGGACCAGTTGCCTGTGGTTGAATACAGGCAAGAGCTCGATTGGGACAACAAACACCGTCAGCTGTAGCAGCATAAGAGGAACCCGGAAATTTCTGTGCCAGATTGACCTGGAAATAATTGAATAAGATCTCAAAAAACTCACATGTGGACTAGTGTGAAGACAGTCGTAAATATCTCCTAAGAATTCACCATCACTTGGCCACATACATGCACCTCCTCCATGAAGACCGGCTACTGGTTCGACGGAAGCGGAAGAACCAACAGTACATCCAACAGGGAAAGAACCAAAGGTTGGGTTTGGATCATTCAGGGCTATTTTGAAGCCGGCTCCTTCTGGCAGAGGACAGGCGAAGTAGAGAGGAGCCGAACCACCACCTCCGATGTCTCGAAGTGAAACACAAACCCAACCATCTCTAGTCTCCCTTGCTACATGCGTTTCTTCTGGACACCGACATGTTCCGACGGAAGAGTCCATTGAACATTTGGCTCCCGGCCAGACGGCCTCACATTGGACATCGTAGGTACAGCCCGGCTGATTGGGATTGATCTCTTGAAATTTGTCGAAAAATTGGAAGAAGACTCACTCTCATAACAATAGCTTTCCCGAAGGATATAGGTACTGAGGCAGATACAAACTCCTCCTGAACAATACATTCCCTGGAATGTACTATTCAAACAATATAGACAAAACATACACTTAAGCAGTCGGTATTGTACTGACAAAGATCGCCGACTCTTCCACTGCCGGATACTTGAAGTCCATGCAAGTGAAGATGCATTGTTGGATCGGTACAACCCTGCCCAGCAACGAAAATGGCTCCTGGTGGACATCGACGAAGTACGAGCTGTCCCTCCTCACAGCCCAGATATTCATTCGTCGATTCTTTTACTACCCTATACTTATGTCACTACTTCGAATAGGGAAGACAGACCTAGTTAATGAATCACAATACAAGTAAGGGAGAAGGAGAGAAGTCCCACAGACGTCTCCTTCTCCGAAAATATGGTGGCAGGTTTCGCAGGGACGATCAATACAAGATGACTGAATGATGGAGAATAAGAATAAGAGAAGGAAGAGCGACAGCAACAGAGCCATCGCAGACGAATCAGAGATGACTGCCTCGAGACGAATGGTCGTGCGCAGTATGACGGATTGACAGTTGGACGGCGGCGACAAACACGTGCGAAAGAAGGCTGAAGAGGAGACTCTTCTGCCACACCTCGAGGGGGTAAACAGGTGGCAGATAAGGGAAGATATCTAATCTGTTTATATATGACCAAGTGTACTGAATATTGAGCAACAAAAAGGCACTTTAATTTCCCAGAATTAGTCGATCGACCGTGTCGCATGTAGACTTTTTTGTCGTCGGACCAGTGTGCGATATCTAAACAATTTCCAAATAAAAAAACAACCAACTTGGATAATTTCCCCTCGAGGAAGTCAATTCTCTCTACGAGTTTCGTTTCTGTACTTGTATGTTCGGCTATTAGACGAGCCATCCTGAAATGAAATGGAATAACAAAATAAATAAAACATTTGCACCAACCGGGAGTCGAACCCGGATCTGTACCGTGGGAGGGTACAATGATACCGCTACACCATTGGTGCCAACACTACTATGCCTTGCTCCATAGAGACAAGACGGCGGCCTATTGATCGCTGCCTAATATGGGAGGGTGATATGGAACGTGGTCTTCAAAACAGATTAAGTCTCTTCAAAATGAGCCAAAATGGTCGGAAATAGCACACTGACCTTGTCTGTAATGCCCTAACTTGAATATTGAGCATATCGGCTATCTCCTCTGGTGTCTTCTGTTCTTCCGGAGCATTTTCATCAATCAGACCATCTTTTTTCAGCATCTCTCGTCCCTAGTTCTTCTATATTTTCTTTAAAGAAAACTTACTTTGGCCAATAACATCTTCTTCGCTTCTGGATACTCCCTCAATACATTATGAAGATCGTTTTTGTTGAGGACGAAAAGATCCGTGTACCCTACGGATCTGACATTGGCCGAACGTCGATTGCCATTTTTACTTCCTAGAAAATTCTCTCACCTCCTTCTTCTCACCTGCTATATTTAATATACTTAATTCTCCAAAGACAGCTCCTTCTGCCAGAGTTGCAAAGACGGGCACATTGCCTCTTCCGTCATCTTCTCCGCAGACTTGGAGTTTACCCCTCTTTACGATGTACATTTCTCGTCCGATATCTCCTTTTCGACAAATATAATCACCAGGAGAGAAAACCTAGAGATTCTTATGATTCAGGTAAGAGAATACCTGGAGTTGTAGCTTTAATACCATTTCAGCCAGGAGTCCTGCCTCGCAATCTTGAAAAATCCTGACCTTTCTCAGTGTTTCAAAATGGACCTGCATAGCTATTTCAGCCTGTAGTTTATCCGGGAGAACCTAAAGATTGAAATTTTAAAAAAGAAAAGGAAGATACCTTGAGAACTTGTTGATCGGAAAGGCTCTGTTTATTAGCCCATAAATAATCGAACCATTTGATGACACGTGCCTCTAGTTGTTTGCTAACTTTCCTCAATTCCATGTATTGTTTAATTCCGTCCATTTTATTTTGAAATTCCGTTCTCGCAGCACTCATGTTGGATATCATACTGCCGACATTACCGACGATGGTGGCGAAGATCAAGACTCCACACATCAGATCGAGAGTCACAAAAAGGAATTCGATGTTCCTGACGGGGCCAGGAACTTCACCAATTGTTGTAAGAATCAGTGTCGACCAATAGAAACTGTAGATGTATCGACGGAGGAGAGTATCTGCGACACCTCTGCAATTTCCTCGAAAGATGTTTATTAGTCTTTAATCCCCTCTCTCTCCCCCTCATCACATAATATCCTGTTCGGGAAATTGATCCTTTCCTCCTTACTCAGGTAAACTCTGCTTGTTCAGATTTCCGTATACCCAACCATCACTGCCGAGTCCTATGGCTTCTGAGATCCAGAAATAAAAACAGGCATTCCAATGGATGATAACTATGATGTAACACACGACACACATCACTCGAAACGCATTTGGGATACTGCTCCTGAAAACATCTCATTTCTTTTCTAGGAAATTCTTCTACCTCGTTTCTGTTCTCTCCATACAATCATTGATTCTATTGACTCGTAGAAGACGATTTAATCGAACAATTGGCAAATAGGGTAATGGCCAGGGAAGAGGCCAACCAAAGAGATAGTCAAGAGGAACCATGGAGATCATATCCAGTCGATACTGACGACTCGATCGATACAATTTCGTTATCTTTTGAACATCTCGAACCAGAAGACCTTGCTCCAAGAAGCCTGAATCCATTTAGGACTATTTATATATTATACCAGTATGAGTTCTAACCCAAATATCAGCAAGATAGATGAGATCCATGAGAAGGTCAAAACAAAGCCACACTGCTCGGAGCCAGTAATATTCACTCCATCCGTAGTCAGAATCATATTCCATATATGGCATCCTCTACATAGAATAATACAAGGGAGAAGGAAAAACTGACTATCATATCCCTTCGAAGTTCTGGATCTAAATCACAAGGAACGGGAATATCTTCAATTGTGAAGTTCTTAGGGTGACAATAGTATAAACCGACAGGGCCGATGAGATCGGCGAAAACCTGACGGGCTATGACAACGGTCAAATTGTAGATGAAGGCAACGGAGACCTAAGGAGAGGTTGTGGAAAGAAAGACAAGAGACTGGCCAGCATTGTCCAATAGTAATAGGAGTCGAGAGAAGGATCGAAGACATATTCCTTCTTGAATTTTTTGATCCTGTGGTACATTCCTGAAGATTCTTCATTCCCCATTTCAGGACACAAACCGATTCGCGGAGGGGGAGGGGGTAGGGGGTCTACTGTCGAGTTCTCTGTCGATGTCGTATTAACTCCATCCTTACTTTCCTCCAGTGTCGATGTCGTTGCCGCGTATGTCGCGTCCGATATGCGATTAGTCTTCCGTAGAAGCTGAAAAGGAGGATTGTCTGTCCATTTCATAAATTGAGGGAGGACACCCCCCCTTTCGGTTTAGTCTTTCTGATGATTAACAACCAATCAAATGCAAAAATTTTCAATAGATTTTGTCTGGAGGGAAAAAAATCCCATCCGTGTACACTTTGAAGGTCATACAAAAGGAGAAATGAGTCTTTTCCGGTCGATTGGATGCCTATCATACTGTTAAATGAATAAAGTGGGTGTAGAACCAGTCAACCAGTTCATACATAACAAATCTTTTCATGGGGGAGAGACTAACCTTGCTAAATATCTTTGTGTGTTGTCTCCCTCTGGGTGGTCCGACTCCATTGATAGTTCCATTAGGGAGATCCGTCATATCAATACCATGCCGTAGTTAGCTGAAAAAGCACTTGGCGGGGGAGGGAAGATGCTTCTCGCCGTTGCTGAGGCGACGAGAAGGCGGCCAGAGAGGGGAGACTGACACGAACATCCTTGTTGCGTGAGAGAGTCGTATTTTGAGGGAACACCTTTGAAGGTGAGCCTTCTGAGAAAGAGTAAATTACAGAAAATATATAAATAAGAGATAGCAACATTATTTTCAATTAGAAGAAGACGAGGTAATTAGTCTTTTAATGAGAGTGATTAAGAACGGCTTCCAAAAAAGGCGACGACTTCTCTTTCCTTTCAGCTTTATCCCGGAAGTCGGATTAGTCCTCTTCATAGCCACTAATTTCTACCCGTTTCTCGTCAGAATTCCTAAGGGACAAGGACGTCTTTTTTACTTGCAGGTGGTCAGCCAGCTGGACATCTCAAGACATTCGGCCACAATCCCTCCTGATGAATGTCCTCTCCCGCAATCAGCCCTTTGTTCGGTGTCTGGTCCCCGCCAGATTGCTGCCACCTATTGACCCCCTACTATCCTTACATGCTTGAACCGACGAGAGCAGCGGCTACTACACGTTTGAGCAAACAACCAGAGGGTCTTTTCCCTTTCGCAGGCTGCCTATTTGTCTCGTTTGGTAATCACATTCCGAGAGAAATCTAATACCATTGCTTACACCGTTCTCCATCCTAATGGCACCGCCATTTCCCCCAGCAATCGGAAGTCTTTCAGAGTTTCCTTCACGGCTTATTAGCATTGCATGGATGTCTTGAAACTCTCGTGAGACAGTCCGCCGTGGGACAACTGATTGGTAGTCAACAGGAGGAATATTGAGAGGCCTCTTGGTAGTCGGGTGGTCCTCGTCGGGTCACTCCATTCGAACTGTACCATCTGGTCCCTCTTTCGTACCCAAAAAGGATGTCACTGCGTGGCGGCTGCGTCGCGTTTGCGTAAACAGTAAGCGCTGACCGGCCGTGGCGGCCTAATAGTATGTATCATGGCAGCCGATGACGGGGAGGATGCAGATGTTCACCGCAATCGATTGTCCGATCTGTACCATCGCGTCCCGTCGTTCGTTACGATAGCGTCGTAACAAAAACATAACCGAGGTGGTAAGGTCTTCCTTTATAACTGCCAGTTCGTCTTCTCCTTCTCATTTCAAATATTTCCCTTCGATATTTCAGCCCATTTGCCCCGTTTGATGGACGGCGTTATTTAATTTCCCCACCCGATTCTCAAAGTTCTCGCCTGTTTTATGGCTCTCTCCTCCCTTTAGCCGTCTGAGTGATCCATTTCAAAACAGTCAACTGATTCATCCTTTGTGTCTTATCTCTTCGCTCCTACTTTTGCCATCAAAAACAGAACGGAATGACTCATCTCTGACTCTTCCTATATCTTTTGTTTCTTTCCAAAAACCCACTCTCTCTCTCCTCTTTTTTATGACTTCTAATTTCACTTTCCGCCTTTTCGTGAACACCACACCATTCATGTCTAATATCCTGTCTTTGCTTTCAGTCGTGAATGTCGAGGAGGTAGCGATGCTTTGGCCTCTTTTCCTGCTGTTCAACGGAGTCTTTTCCTTCAATCTAGATGTTTATTCACCTATTTATAAATTGGGGTTGAACAATACTTATTTTGGATACTCCGTTGCTCAACATTTTAACGGGTCTACTGCATCGTAAGTAGTCCATCCTCTCTTATCTTCGCTTTAGAATCCTTGTCGGTGCACCACGAGCAGAATCCGGCCAAGTTGGAACTCATCAGGCGGGTGCCCTCTTCTCTTGTTCTTTATCGACTCTTCGATCGGGAGAAGGAGCTTGTAAACAAATTCGAGCCGAATATGAAGATCCAAGTAGTTATTTGAAGCCGCCGGATCAGACGGATGTCCAGGGGAAACCTATTCATCCGCTGGGGAAAGATGGAGATCTGTTCGGGGCTGCCGTGGCCTCCCAAGCGACAATTAATGGATCCGCCGTGGTAGGTATTCTTTACTATCTTTAATTCTCTTCAGGTCTGTGCTCCTCTTCTTCGATTCCATCATACGAGTGCATATGCTCAGGGATCCTGCTACGAACTTAATTCAGACCTTACCTTTCGAAGTATGTAACTCTATATCCTCCTAATTCTTCTAGCAATGTATTTGACATGTATGCAGAAGAATCTGCCAAAGAGCGATCGACATAATGAGTACGGAGCCTGTATGGAAGGACTATCCGTCGCCTTGACTAACAATTCAATGATTACAGGAGTAATCGGAGCAAAAAAATGGACCGGAGGAGTGTTTGCCAAAATGTCAGAAGGAGAAGATATCTTCGGAAAGACTCAAGAGAAGTACACGATGAATGGAGGGTCAGATCTTGGAGTTCGGTCTCTTCTCACATCTCACGATTATCTTGGCTATTCCGTCGGTGTCGGTCGATTTGGCTTTTGGCACGAGAACGATGGACAAACTGTTGTTGCCGGAGCCACTCGATTTGGTCAACATGGGGGTGTCATCTTCCTTCCTTTCACTTGGGAGACGGGTGATCATCTGACCCTGACAGAGGATAAATTCGTCATCAATGGCACCAAAATGGGCTCCGCATTTGGATATTCACTGGCCGTATTGGATATCAACAATGACGGATTCGACGACCTCGTTGTGGGAGCCCCGTTCGAACATCGAGCTGATGGAGACGGTCACTTCGGAGGTATCGTCTATATCTACTTCTCTCGAGGAGTCAGAGCCAACCATGTGAGGACTCTCCTTTTTTTATCATATATATTTCAGAAACAATCCCGTGATGTCTTCCAGCCTCCCGTCGTCTTGAAAGGACCAGGTTATTTCTCTGAATTCGGTCTGGCTGTAACCGCCATTGGAAACCTTGACGGAGATCGATTAGGATACAAAGATTTCGCAGTCGGAGCTCCCTATGCAGAAGATGGAGCAGGAGCTGTCTATATCTATCTAGGAACTGGTGGGCCGAAAGAATTTAGGAAGAAAGCTGCCCAGGTACGAGATGACTCTTCCTCTTTTATCTCCAGGTAATCACTGGCAAATCTCTTCCCGCCTTCCCGGGTCGAGCCATGAAATCATTTGGTTTTTCACTGTCTGGTGGAGCAGATCTCGACGGAAATGGTTATCCCGATCTTGTCGTAGGTGCTGTAGCTCGAGACGCGGTCATCGTTCTTCGAGCCAGACCGGTTGTCAGTATTATCGGCTCACATTCTCTGCAGAGTAAATATATTGACATCGAGAAAGGAAAGAACTGTCCACGTGGAGCTACAACATGGTAAAAAAAAATTTCTTTTATTGATAAACTATTTCAGCTTCGAAATAAAATTAGAGATCTCACTCGAAGGATCGGGAGCCAAAGACCTCGTCGATTTCACTCAAGACGTACTCGCCTGTCAGCTGGAAGTTATTCAGGCCTCTCCCGCCGTAGCTCCTCGTGCTCGGTTAGAGGCTTCTCACTCTTATAACAATACCTGGCCATGTGGAAGAAATCTTCATCAAAGGAAATTGACATATCCTCAACAGGTTTACATCCCGGTTAGGCACTTTTATCACCTTTATTTGATGTTATTCTTTAGACCGAACAATCAATTGACTGGATCAATCCCTTAAAATTTCGATTCACTGTGAAAATCAAAGGAGAAAGGAAGCCGCGAATGCCAGATGAGGGAGGACAGCTAGTTGATCTAGCCAAGTTTCCTGTTCTCAACAAATACGGAGCTGTCTACGAGTTCACCGTCCCTTTCAACACTCGCTGTGGAGATGATCAAGTATTTATCTTTATTTATCTGTCTATTCTTCAAGGTTTGTCAAACGGATCTTTCGTTAAAAGCTGCCTTCTCCGGAGTTCCGAAAACGGAGAAGGGATACGTGATGAATGTTGGGGATAAAGATCATCTGGATGTCGCGTTCACTGTTAAGAATAAAAAGGAAAAGGCATATCAAGCAACTCTTTATTTGACCTACGATCCAGAAGAGCTGGAGTTACCAACCATTACAGGTAGGCAGTGAGAAAGATTTTTTTTAAAGAGATATTATAGGAAATAAGCTTATTCTCGAGACTATTGAAAATAACCTAGTGGCTATCTATCTGGGGAATCCAATGGATTCTGGAGCTGAATATAACTTCGACATTCGATTCCGTTTGGTCCGAGGAAGAACTGAAGGAATCGGCCGTCCTCTAGAATTCAAAGCTATTATCAATTCGACAAGTGAAGAATTAACTCCTGCTGATAACGAATGGACTGCCAGTGTTCAAATAATCAAAAAAGCTGAGTTAGAATTGATAGGAACAAGTGATCCTCACACAATCTGGTTCGGAGGAGAGGTTAAGGGAGAATCCGCGATGGATCTCGAAGAGGATATTGGAGTAATGGTTCGACACAATTACACTCTTCACAACTTTGGTCCATGGACTGTTAGGAATGTAATCGCCAAGTTTGAATGGCCATATCAGGTGGCATCCACATGGAGGAAAGGCAAGTGGGCTCTTTATTTGTTGGATACTCCCACTGTCACTGTCTTCCATAACGATGGAACTACGGAAATTAGAAAGTAGACCCACCTTTTTTCTTCTATTCACCGAATTCTTCAGATGTACTGTTGAGAGACCATTAGAGCATATAAATCCAATCGAACACATCAAACTGAATACAATCTTCACGTCACACGAAACAGAGAAGAGACCCACAAGGAGAATGAAGAGAGAGAAGATTGCCTCCCCCGAAGAAATTCAGAGTGCTGGATTTTTCACTAGTAGAGTGAAACCGAAGGAGAAGGAGGAGAACGGACAAGTTGTCAAAGTCGTCACAATTGTAAGTGAAAATGAAAAAGAGGAAGAAGATCTTTCAGAGCTGTGCCGAAAAAACAGCGAAGTGTTTCACAGTCACCTGTCATTTCGACTTTCTCGATGCCAATGCAGCTCCCGTCATCGATTTTCGAGCGAGATTATGGAATTCTACCTTTGTCGAGGTATCTCCTTCCTCTTTTACTAATTAAAGATTTTTTAAGGATTACTATGATATCGAGTATGTCGAGTTGATATCGACGGGAAGGATCGAATTGGATGCCAGTCAAGGAATAGAAGATGATCCGTCGAACAATCAGGCATTCGCCAAGACAATTGCATATCCGGATAGACCAAAAATAGGTAAGAAGATAAAATAGGTAAATAAAACTATTTTAGGAGAGTCACAGAAGATATCCCTATGGATTATTTTGCTGGCGGTGTTTATTGGTTTGTTAATTCTCCTCATCTTCACCTTTGTACTTTACAAGTGTGGATTTTTCAAACGGAATAAACCAACCGGACCGTCTCTCCATCGGGCTCAGTTGAAACACGAAGCAGAAGAATGGGCCATGATGTAATTTCGGGTACTTTTTAACACGTTTTATACAGTGATCTTTCCTTACCATATCATTTTTCTTCTTTTTATTCATGACACTCAGCTCTTCATTTCACGAGTTTCCTTAGCTCAAACAGACTTTTATTCACTTGCAATATTCTCTTGGTTCGATGTTTTCGCCTTGTGCCAATTGTTGTGATTTATAGAATTAAAATATTCTTATCAAATCTTCATAGATTCTTTGTGACATGTTGAAACCCTCTAACCGTCAGCTGATCGTCCATGTTGTCTGTCAAATATATCGACGTGTCGACATACAATTCATTTATCCATGGTCATTCTAGCGTCTGCTTCTTAAATAAGAAGTCGTCAAGATGTCTCTCAGTGACAAGGAATCAGAAGATTCGGGTCTGGTGGCCGATGTTCGTTCTGCTCTTCAAAGGAAGTCAAGCCCTTCATCCTCATCATCACCTAGTCGAATCACTGGATCTCCAAAAGATCTTTCGCCCAAAGTACTACAAGTTTGTGTTCTCCATCTATCCATTTCTGACCACTCTGATTCAGGAACTCGCCCGCATGAATGTACGCGAAGTTGCCTCTCGTCCGGGTTTTGGTGAACTTGGTCGACCTTTTCCAATCCGCACGAATTTCTTCGAAATTTCTCTGGCTAACGAGAGCATGATGATCAGTCAATATCATATTGAAATTCAACATCCGGGAAGTCGTAAACTGGAAAGGGAAGAAGTCCGAGCAATCTTTTGGAAGGCCGTCAACGAATCGCCTGTCTTCACCAACAAATTCGCCTTGGCTTTCGATGGGGCCCATCAACTGTATACGGCTACGAGGATTGAGCTACCGGAGGGCAAGGCGAGTGCCC
Organism: Oscheius sp. DF5120; assembly: GCA_932521415.1. Taxonomy (NCBI): domain Eukaryota; kingdom Metazoa; phylum Nematoda; class Chromadorea; order Rhabditida; family Rhabditidae; genus Oscheius; species Oscheius sp. DF5120. The sequence continues at coordinate 4,480,023 of OW051463.1, forward strand.
GCTTTGAAGTCGAAATAGCTCTGGCGAAAGATGCGAAGGATAAAACGAAGTGTGCCGTCTCTCTACAGTTCGTCGGTCCCGTTCTAATTGACATTTGCCGTACAAGAACCAGAAATCTCGATGAGCGTGTTCTGACTCCGATACAAATCCTCGACATTATCTGTCGTCAGAGTCTTACCTGTCCTCTGATTCCGTCAGTTTCCTTTTAATTATTTCTACTTTTCTTCTAGTAATTCTTCCATCTTTTTCTCGTGGAAATCATCCTGTTATCGTATTCCGATCGACGGTGCTCTTGCTTTGGATCTTGAGGGAGGAAAAGAGATGTGGACGGGTTTCTTCTCTTCAGCTCACGTGGCTGCTGGCTGGAAGCCTCTTCTTAACATTGACGTCGCCCATACAGCCTTCTATAAGGCCCGTATCTCGATGGTTCAATTCATGTGTGACGTTCTTAATGAACGTGCCGGAGCCCATCGTCAACAACCAAGGCAATTCTCAACTCCTCGAGGAGGAGGACGTGGAGGAGGTCGTGGAGGGTATTCAAGTTATGGTGGAGGAAGAGTGCCGTATGGACAAATACCTTATGGACAGATGGACGATGGCCAGCAATCGCTCTCTCCTGAAATGCTCTATCGTGACTTTGCTCTCTCAATGCATGAAATGAAGATCCTCGCCGAAGCCGTCAAAGGCCTCAAAGTCCGTTCTACTCATCGCGGCACAGTCCGTGTCTATCGTGTTAACAATCTGAAAATGATTCCAGCGGATGAGCTAACCTTTAAATCGACTCTGCCCGACGGAAAAGAGATGACTCTCAGTGTAGCGGATTATTTTTCGGAGAAATATGGAGAACTTCAGTTTCCGAAATTGCCATGTCTTCACGTCGGACCGGCTAACAAAAATATCTTCTTCCCACTGGAGATCTGTCAATTGGACAGTCCACAAAAGTTCAACAGGAAGCTGAGCGAAAAGCAGACAAGCGCCATAATTAGAGTAAGTACCTATGGTGTTCTCCAACTTTTCTTCTTCAGGCAGCTGCAGTGGATGCTAATCAAAGAGAGGAACGAATCGCTCAACTGTGTGCCCAAGCCGGCTTCAATCGTGATCCCTTCCTTCGCGAATTTGGTCTATCTATTTCGTCGAAGATGTTCGAGACAACGGCCCGTGTCATTCCTGCTCCTTGTATCATGTTCGGAGAAAATAATCGTCTCGTCGATCCGATTGTTCAACCAAAAGATGGAACTTGGAGTATGGACAATCAACAACTTTATCTGCCAGCCGCCTGCAATAGCTACAGCATCATCGCCCTCGTCAATCCTCGTGATCAGAGTCTACTTCAAGGGTTCTGTCAGGCTCTCTACACAAAGGCTACCCAAATGGGCATGGAATTTCCTAAATGGCCGGATCTCGTCAAATATGGCCGTAGCCGAGATGACGTTGTTCTTCTCTTTAATGAAATTGCTACGGAATACAAACACACCAGCACTATCTGCGATCTTGTCATCGTCGTATTACCGGCAAAGAATTCGGACATTTATATGACGGTTAAGGAGTGCTCTGATATGCAACATGGCATCATGTCTCAATGTGTACTAATGAAGAATGTTCAACGACCATCTCCTGCCACCTGTTCCAACCTTATTCTTAAGGTGACTCTTTCTCTATCTTCTAATCTCAATTGTTCAGATGAACATGAAGCTAGGAGGAATTAACAGTCGTATTGTGGCGGACAGCATTACCAACAAGTATATTGTCGATCAACCGACCCTCATTGTTGGAATTGATGTCACCCATCCAACACAGATGGAGGAGCGTATGAATATTCCGTCTGTTGCTGCAGTATGTTTCATATCCTTCTCGTCATTCTGTCTTTTTTTCAGATTGTTGCCAACATCGATCTCCTTCCTCAACAATATGGAGCCAATGTAAAAGTACAAAGAAAGTGTCGCGAGTCGGTTGTCTATCTGTTAGATGCCATCCGTGAACGTCTGGTGTCCTTCTATCGTCACACAGGACAGAAACCGACAAGAATAATTGTCTATCGTGACGGTGTCAGTGAGGGACAATTTGCTGAAGTACTGCGTGAAGAAATCCATGGAATCCGTTCGGCTTGTCTAATTCTCTCACCTGACTATCGTCCTCCGATCAGCTATATCGTCGTCCAGAAGCGTCATCATGCCAGGATGTTCTGTAAAAATTCGGTCGATACTGTAGGAAAAGCAAAGAATATTCCGGCTGGGACAACGGTCGACACAGGAATCACCAGTCCGGAGGGCTTCGACTTCTATCTCTGTTCTCACTTCGGCGTTCAGGGAACCAGTCGTCCGGCTCGTTACCATGTCCTCTGGGACGACAACAACTTCAATGCCGATGAACTTCAAGCCATCACTTTTGGGTTAGTTGTCTCCTCTCTCTTTCCAACACTTTTTTTAGAATGTGCCATACATATGGTCGATGTGCTCGTTCCGTATCTATCCCGGCTCCCGTCTATTATGCAGATCTCGTTGCTACACGTGCTCGTTGTCATATCAAGCGTAAACTAGGGATGCACGATTCGGATAGTGTCTCGGATTCGTCAATAGCCTCATCACTCTCGTCTCTTATGTCTGTTGGCAAACCGCGCGGAAGAAAGACTACTACTGCTGCTCGTGATGCTGAATGCGGAGATGCCGGACCGAGTCAGACGGATATGATTCTGCAAGAATGCGTCTCCGTCACAGAAAACTTTAAAGGACGCATGTACTTCATTTAATATCTTAAAATAACATTTGGATAGATGAGAACGGCCTCCTTTTTATTTAATAAATTATGTTTTGCGGTTGTTCCGCAAGAAACCAGTTTTATTTTGGATATTCGATTTATTGATAACGAGACAATCACAAAAGAGACCAGGAGAGGAAGGTGAGGAACAAAAAGTTAGGCGGACGTCTCAACTCGAGAAGGACCAGGAATAGCGTCGTCATGGACTGTATCACCGGCTACCTCCATCTTCTGAATCCCTATATCTTCTTTCTTTCCTTCTCTTACCTCATCTCCATTTTCTTCATGAATCTTGGCGAATAGCTTCTTGTATCTTCGCTTGTCGGCTTCCTCTAATTGTCGGATTTTCTGTTGACAAATAAGAATCTGCTGCTGAGCAGCTTTGTTCTCACTGTCGATATCCAACACCTGCTGGTAGAGTTTCTTCGCTTCCTCGACATCGTTTGTATTGAACTTGGCAGTGGCCTTTCGGAAAATTGCTTTCACATTTTTTGAATCACACTCTAGAGCCTAAAAGAAATATTGTTATTCTGTAAAGAAGGTCCAACCTTATCACAATACTTTACACAATTAATATTCTCATCCATCTTCTGGGCTACGAGACTCATGTTCAAATAGCCGGCTAAAATGAGAGCGTCCCTTTCCTTCTTCTGTTCCGGATCCATACTCTTCTCATATTCCAACAACTGTTCGATCCTCTTGTACTTTTCAAAAGCCAGTCGATATTTTCCCTGTTTGAGGAAGGCAGTCCCCTGTTCCTTCGCATTTCTCGATGCTTCCAACTTTTCCAGACTCGTCATCTCCCAAGTAGCAGGGACCTTCTCAAAGTCTTTAAGGAAAAGAGTAAATTGAAGAGGAGCATTGGGAGGGAGATTGTACTCGGCTGGCGGATTGGGTCCATAGGTGAAGCGGGTTCCCTTGAGGTCAATGATGGACTTTTCTCCGCGACAGAAACGACGAAGGGCTCGGTCGATTCCTTCCGGAAGTCCAACCTAAACACTCTTTGATATCTTAGAATGGATTACTTACCTCAGATCCCTCTCCTAGAGCGAATGTGAGATCTTTATCGTAAAAAACACGTCCCTCGAAGGTTCCAACGGCATGCACATTGACATTGCTGGTATCGTTAGGGTTGGCGAGTTTCTCTCCCTCCTGGATGATTGTACGACAAATGGATCCGTCCCTTTCGGGCGAGATATCCTCTGCCTGCCAGCTGAGAAGTTCTACTTCGAAGATTAATGTCGCTCCTCCGGGAATCTTCGGCGGACTACCAGCATCACCATATCCATAGTTGGATTGGATGGTGAAGACGGATACTTCACCCTGTCTCATCGTCGCCACTCCAATATCCCATCCTTTAATGACTTGTTCCCTTCCGAGAAGGAATTCGAATGGCTGACCACGATCACGGCTTGAGTCGAATTGGCTTCCATCTTCCAAGGTTCCAACATAATGGACCTATCAAGAGAATAGACAGAGAGGAAGGGACCTACTTTCACAGTTGTACCAGCAGACGGACGGGCATTTCCTTCTCCCTCCTTTTTTACCGTCTTCAGGATACCGCCGTCTTGCTTTGGAGTTATGTCACACATGCTCTGCACTGAAAACGAAAGGATTATTGGAAACCGCTAGAAAAGAGAGGAGAATAGGATGAAAATAACAACGGATCGAACCATAAAGATTGAAATAGGAAAAGGAGACTGTACATATTCATTTGAGAGAGATCAAAAAAGATGCAATTGGGGAGTATTATACATGGCAAGAATTGTCTAGAATATGGCATCTCCAGTTCCTTTGTTGAAACAATGATCGTGTTTATTAATATGCATGATACCATCTTTTAAATTGATTTTCCACCGGGAACGAGCACGATGAACCTGAAGAGAATCGAGGAAAAAAGAGAGACTTACTTTTTCGAATTGACAAATTATGACATTTTCTGTATCAAAGATATTGTCCAGATTTTCATCGTTCTCATCATCGTCAGAATTGAGCTCCGGTTCGTCTTCAACTGGCTATAACAGATGGTTGACGAGTGAATAGGCATCTAACCTTTTCCTCCTCTTCGGGACTTCTTCTCTCGTGACCTAACTTGTCCGCCATTTTACAGAAGGGATCCAGATCTTCCTCGTCTTCACTTGATGAGTCATCCATTGTGGCTCCACTCCCATCCAGTTGAAGGGTCTTTAACAGACCGTTCAATATTTTCTCTGCTTTTTCTCTAGTCACTTCTCTATCCCCGTTTCCGTCTATCTGGTAGATTTGAGGTTTCTGCTCTATCACTCGCGGCTGAACTGGAAAGAATCTTCTTACTGGTCATAAAGGAAGAACCTACCATTCTGAATGAACATGACTTGTTGTGACTGTCCAAGAGCAACATTTTGAAGGACAACTTGCTGTGGAGGAAGTTGATTGATCTGAAAAGAGAATTATTCAAGATGGATGCTTACTATTTGAACGGGAATCATTTGGGTACCGTCTTGGATGAATTGAACCGGCTGGCCACTTTGAATCTACAAGAATCAGAAGAGAAAGAGAGGGATACCTGATAAGTACCGGGAGGAAGTCTAGTTAATGAAGTAGGTCTCAATGGAGGTGGGGCAATATTCTGCCTGATTGTTTTCTGTTCGACACATCCAGTGGCATTGACTCTGTCAATCCATTCCTTCCGAATTTGTTGGAGGACATCAAAATCGATCTCCTCATCGAGGAATGCCTCTTTCATTTGATTGATGGTATCCGAAATGACGGCGTTGTATAGATCTGCCTATAATAAGCTTACATTCTTTTCTCTCTATCCACCTACCGTATCGTGTCCGCTGTTGAAAGACATCGCAGGAGATCTGAAAAAAGATTTCATTAAAGTACATAGAAGAACTAGAGACAAAGACTTCTTTTTTTCTTAATCTCCCTATCTCTTTCCAGCTATGCTCTTCCGAGTCGCGTGCGTGTGTGTATCCTACTTTGACAGTGGCGACTTCCGTGTGCTGTCGGAGCTGTCAACGGCGCCGCCCTCGACTGACCATTCGCCTAATGTCGACCATCTCTATATTCCTGCTCAAAGCAGGTAATTTATACATTTTATGCCCTTAGGGGAAATGGATAAAAGCGACTTGTTGACTACATTTTTTCATTCTTTCTTTTACTTAACTACAAAAATACACGATCTCATTTACGTACTCGACGGTTGTCTCACTAATTTTCAATTTAAAAAATTTAATAATAGGGAAAGACCTATGATCTTTTAATTTTACAGATACTTTCAAAAACCACATCTTGAAGATTTTGATGAGATAAGCTGACGAATCTCAGAATTAGATGACTATTTTTGACGAGTTCGTGACACGTTAACAAGGGTCTTGCCCGAAGTTTAGCTTGACACCCAAATTCTTTTGAATAAATTTAGGCTTCCCTTTTTAAATATATTGAATCCCGACAAAATTTCTATGTATTCTTATGAAGAACGAAACTGGTATGGGTAGTTCTACCATAATACTAATTACAAAAGAAGCAAACATTACCCTTGTGACAGTCTCTAGTTTATTCGAAGGACAAAGAGAAGAGAAAAATAATTACCTGGATGAAAAGAAAAGATCCAAACAGTGAAACTAGCATGCAATACGAAGCAATCGAAAAGCGAAGCGAAAATTCTAGAAGGTGCATTTCAAATCGACCCGTCCTGCTGCGAAGAAACGCAATTGCGTATTTATGGACTACCATAGACTAATTTCTCCCCTTTGATTCAAGGAAAAAGCCAGTTGATCTCGAGCTGAATAACATAAGAATAGACCAATTAAACACTTAAAAGAAAAAAAACTCACAACTTGAGGGCTCATTTCCTTTGATATAAATGGCGAGTGAGGCGCTAATCGCCGATGGTCGCCGTCGAATGAATTGGTATCGCCATGACGACGGAGATTAGACGTGAAGAGAGATTGGAAGGAGCAGAGATTAAAATAATAACGTCGTTCAGGAATTAAAAAAGGTCAGAAATGGCGATGGCTCGGTCTCCTTCTCTTCTTTCCCTCTGTCGTCTACTCTTCAAGTGGAAGAGTAGGAGACTCGTGTGCTTTTAACACCGATTGTCTCACTGGCATGTTCTGTAATGCTGGTCTTTGTTCCTGTCTCACAACATATATAGCAGCTGAGTCTTATTGTTATCAAAGTAAGCTAATAGATGAAAGAAGAAAGAAGTTATAGAGATCGATCCGGGACAACCGGGATGTGTCTACAACGAGCAATGCTCTTCCGTTTGGCCAGATGCATTTTGTGATACTACATCGGGAGTGGGGACATGTAAATGTGGGGAACATAAAGTAAGAAGCATAGATGAAAGAAAAAAAGTTTAGGTGGAAAAAGCCACGAGAGATGGACATGTATGTCTGGATGTTCTGGATGCTAATGGAAACACCTTGGCTATCACCTGTCCCCTTCCCGAAGGAGCTGGCTATACATCTGCTCTTTCAGATCCAAAACATCCGAAACAAAGTGGAGGACCAGGACCTGTCCTGTGTAATACAAAGAGTATATTAACCCAACAGGGAGGAGACGACGTAAGTAGAATCGAATGATAATCGTACGTTTAGTTGGGAGATGGGTCAATCGGCTGTACATTTCCCTCGGATGGAGGATATATTGCTGATCTCTATGACTGTGTCGAATTTGTCTCCGCGTTAGACCTTACTTCTTCTGGATATTCGGAAAAGGCTGATGGAATCTGCTGTCCGAATCGAGGTGTTCCTCTTCTTTTTCCTTATCTTGTTGGATTCAGCCTTCACATGTATTCAGCCGACAGCGACAGGACCAAATCCAACGGAGCCTCGCTGGTGGTACAACGCCATTACTGGTGTCTGTCAACAATTTCTCTGGGATCAAACGGCCGTCGGACCGGGAGAACATTCTCCAAATAACTTCCGAACTGTTGAACATTGCGAGAGCTATTGTCGGGATTGTAAGATACTTTTCTCAATCACTTCACAATCTCTTCAGCCTGTTCTCGAGGAGTTCCTGAATATGAACGTCGTTCGACCTTCCAAGAGGAACAGCCCATCACTGGTTGTTCCCAAGCCAGTTCCTGTTCGAATCATATGGAGTGTAAGACCGTTGGCAGCACGCAATGGTGCTGTCCATCGGTTGCCTCCGTCTGTGGTCCAATCGGTGGTCGTCCTCTCGATCCACAAAGTATGTCGAGGGATGCGGTCTATGATCAAGGAGTCGAAAAACAAGGGACAGCCCCATCGACTAGATTCTATTACGATCCGGGAACTGGAAAATGCTCGGCGTTTACCTATATGGGAGCTGCGGGAAATTTCAACAATTTCCTGTCAAGAATCGACTGCGAACTATATTGCGCACGATGTAGGACATTCCATATTCCATGAATTTTCTGATTACAGTGCAATGTGACCGAGGGAATCCTCTCCGGACCGGAGACGTTACCCAACCATGTCAATCAAACAACGACTGTCCCTCCTCTCACGAATGTAAAATTGATCAGGCTGTTTGCTGTCCTCGAATGCGTAAGAACCTTCTCTTTTAATAAATTTTTCCAGAGACGATTTGTACCCAACCTCTTCGAGTAGGAAACTGTGATCGATCTGTTAGAAGATATTGGTATTCCGCCTCAACCAGAGAATGTCAGTCCTTCGAGTATACTGGCTGTCAGGGAAATGACAACAACTTCGAGACTCTCGTTGACTGCCAGAACTTCTGTAGAAATGCAGCTCGTGAGTTAACTTTCTTCTATCTTTTATAACTTCTCAGCTGAACCTCGTTGTCTTCAAGGACAGGCTTACAAAGACAGTTCTGGAAAGTTTGTCACCTGCTCGACAAATCGACAAGCCTCCTCATGTCCAGCTAACTACGAATGTCATTTCGACGGGACGATGCATGGTTGTTGTCCGACAAAGGCTTATACTTGCTCGTTGGCTCCGCATAATGGAAAGACATGTGGACCGGGGATATCTTTCAAATACTTTTACAACAGCCAGACTCAAGTGATTCTTCCCTCTTTCTTTTATATCGTATAGGAATGTGAATCTTTCGAGTATCTCGGCTGTGATGGAAACTCTAATAATTTCGCCTCCCGGGCAGAATGTGAGAATTATTGTGGAGTAGGAGGATGTTCCAATGGAGGAACACCATTGAGAGACAGTTCGGGAAGCCTTCAGACATGTACGGAGAGGGATGGAGGATGTCCGTCGACTCATGAGTGTCAGGGGGTCAGCCTCGGACCTGAGATTACGTCTTATAGATGTTGTCCGACAAAAAGTGAGGAGATAGAGTAGAAAGAAAAAGATTCCAGCTTATATTTGCGGTTTGCCGCCTCAACAGGGATCTTCTCTATGTTCGGGAGGGCTGACAATAGTCACCAGGTTTCTTCTATTCTCCTAAGATCACCTGTTCAGATACTACTTCAACATAGTGACGAAGAAATGTTCTTCGTTTGTATACAATGGCTGTGATGGCAATCCCAACAACTTTGCCTCGTTATCCCAATGTAACAATTTCTGTATGGCTTCTGCCTGTCATGCGGGCGATGTCGTCTACTTGAATCCAAATACTCAATTACCAATTACCTGCAATGACGAGATGCAAAATAATTGTCCCAAGAACTTTCAGGTACCTTCTTTCCTCTTTTAATTTCATTTTCAGTGTATATTTGACTCTCTAACAGATCAGAGTGTTTGTTGTGGAGCGACGGATATGTCGGTCTGTCCGGATGGAGAAAAAGTAGGGATGCAATAGTAAAGAATAGATTGTTTAGGCTTATATCAATGCTGCCGATATGACAGTGAGGGAGTGCATGATCAACGAACATAATTCCTGTCCGAAGGACTATCTCTGTCGATTCCATCCATTGAAAAATCGATACTTCTGTTGTGGATCTCTTCAGAAGAATAGTAGAGTCTCTCTTTTCTGTCAAATAGCTTATAGACTATTGTCCCGTGGGTCGAGCTCCCTACAAAGACCAAACCAGCCTTCAACCTCTTCGCTGTACAATGAATAAAAATTCCGCTGGTTGTCCGGAGGGATTTGAATGTCTATCAAATGTTAAGGATGCTCTTCAAGGATACTGTTGTTCACTGTCTGGTTTGTATAGGCTCTTCTTTATTTGATTCTATTTGATAGATATATGTCCCAACAAGGAGGAGTACTATTTGGACGAATCAAGCGGAATGCCTCGATCTTGTACCGTTGGCCATTTTGTAACATGTCCCCAGGGATATAGCTGCATGGCTCCGTCTGATGGACCTTTGGGATACTGCTGTAGAGGAACTCTCCTTCCAGTGGCCTCTGATGGCTGTCCACCTGGAGAAATTGTCTACATGGAAAGGAATGTGGTGAGATTTTTCAATAAACTATTGAATGATTAGGTTGTTCAATGTGATCCTTTTAATCTGCCTAATCTCTGTCCCTCATCCTTTTCCTGTCAATGGTCTATTCAAACACAACAATATCAATGCTGCGGAGTAGAACTACTTCCCACACCCATGGAGAGTATGAACTCTCTTTAAATCACCTAATTGATCTTTTAGACGATGGCTGTTCATCCAAACAGATAGCCTTTATAGATCCAAACTCAAAGAAACCAAAAGTGTGTACCTCCGCTACCACGTCCTCATCCTGCCCTTTGGGGTATTTCTGTCAATTTAGCAAGGAAAATAAGCAGTACCAATGTTGTGGAATAGCTTCTGATTGTCCGGCCACAATGGTACAATTCAGCTAATGATGGAACTATTATTTAGGTGGCATTTATTGGGATGACTGGAGAGCCGCAGTCGTGTTCCCTTCAAGGTGCACAAGGCTGTCCCTCCGGCTATTCTTGTGTCAAAGGAAAAACAGATAAAGAACTATGCTGCGCTGGAGGGAAATGTAAGCTCATTGCGTAGATAGAAGAAATGTTTGTTCAGCATGTGATTCTTCACAAGTTTTCGTTGGCGATGAATGTCTTCCTCGTCAGCCGATCGGCGCCGCCTGTCACGACTCTATGCAATGTGTTGGAGGTTCCTCCTGCGTGATGAATCTCTGTCAGTGTCCTATGAGGACACGAGAGGAAGCACATCAGTGTGTAGCGGACGAGCCATTGAGTTGTAATGATAGACAGGTCAAAGTAGGCAAAGAGTGTCTTCCCCGGGTGTCATTGGGTAGAAGTTGTGCTTTGTCTGCTCAATGTCCCAAGGGAGGAGAGTGTCTGGAAGGGGTCTGTGACTGTCCTAAAGATTCTTTCAGAAAGGTTAGGTTTTCAACATCAACCTTATGTGTTTAGGGAGAGAATTGTGAGAAGAAACCCCATAGGATATCCTCTACATTGACCAAATCCATTGCTCCTCCGCATATATCTATTCGAAGCACGACAACTCCAGCAACGACGACTACCACCAGTCCTTATCTCCTAGAAGGCACTATCTGCTATTTCCTTTATTACATTTTTTTCAGGTCTTTGCCCCTCTCCCCGTCAACCATATGTTCAAAATGGAGTCGCCAAGGGTTGTTCCATGGGTCAGACGTGTCCTCCTGGCTATCAGTGTACCTATAGCAAGGTAGTACAAAACTACTTCTGCTGTAGTTCACAGAAGACTCTCTCCAAAAACTGTAAACATCCTCTATTTCTTGTGATATCTTTCTAGTTATTGGAGAAGCGTGTCAAGTAGGAGAGGCCCTTCACTATATGCAGACGGGAATGCCAATCGTCTGTACCCGATTCAACAAATGTCCTGAGGGATATGTCTGTCGACGAAATACCGTCACCCGCCAATTTCACTGCTGTACCTTCCCGAAACAAGGACCATTGGATATGAAGGACTACATGGCTCATGTGGCAAAAACTAGAAAAGAAATGATCCAAAGGAGTTTGGTGTATCACTTCCCAGTGAAAAAGACACGATGTCTAGGAAAACAAGTGCTGTTGGAGATGGAAGTGAATAAAAAGAAAATCAGGAAATGCCGTGAGTTATCACAAAAAAAAAGAAAAGAATGTTTAGAAAATCGATGTCCGTTGACTATGAAGGCAGTCAATGGTGTCTGTAAGCCAATAAAGAAACGACCCGTCAATTGAAGTGTTTACAAATGTTTATTGTTGAAACGTGTATTCTCTCCGCCTAATGAAGGTGCTTCGTTTAGTCGACTCGAATATTCCACAAGTCACTGATTGTGAAGCCATTCTTTGGCGGCTCGACAGCCAATCCCAACTCTTCTGAATAGACGGGTAGTTTCTTCGGCGCATCATCTCCTGTGGCTGTCGTTCCCTCTGTGAAATAAGCCTGAATCTGTTATGGAATGTTTAGTGTTCTTACAGCAAAGGCATCTGTTCTTAATATCTTGTCATCTACAGTATCGACGTCATCTTCGATAGGGTCAAGAGCATCACTGTCCACGATCCTTGGAGTCGGCTAGAATCTCGTCTAACGATCTGTGGACAACCAACCGGTTTCTCTCTGGTCAACATGACTCCGAAGATAGGTTTCTCCATGTATGCCTTCATCAAAGCAAGGATCTGGGCACAGACAGCTTTCAACTTCTCATTTGGACTCATTCGGAAGCCCAAAACATATTCACCACTCTAAAATTGACTGTTTCTTTAAAGTATATCTTTCACCGAAGGAGTTGTTTCGATGACAAGAGCCATTCCGAACTTGGAATCCCTCAATCTAACGGAAAACATTTGAAGAAAGGGAACAGAAACATTGTACTGGATATTGGTTGAAGCATACCAGACAACCCGACAGTTAGTGATAAACATATTTCCGAGACTGCCCTAAAATCTCGTTTTTCGATGGCTATGCCCCCCACTCCCTGATCCTGACTTAGGTTCCACACACCCGTCACTCGATCACACAACTGCTCCTGCGGTAGAAGACGTAAATTTTCTGCGTCGTCGACCATTGCACCCCTCATTTTTAGCTCACGATAGAGGCGAGTCGTCTCATAGGCTCGATAGACAGACATCATTGTTGTCACTAGTCGAGTATGGTTCTATAAGACTAGGGTATCTGTCCAATTTATGGATTACCGATGGAGGAAGACATGTGAAGACGAATTCGAAGCGGGTCGTATTGTTCGGGGTTCGAGCGAACACATAGATACACTCGTGGTCCCTATCTCGGGCCCTCTGAAATTCCTTCTTTTTTTTTTTCTCACCTGATAATATCGTGTATGGATAGCACTGACACAACTCCATCCGATACTCAGATTGATCCTTGGCATATTTGTTGCATGCCAAATCAGTCGGATATTTGTTATTCGAATTGTACCTACAGGCATTTTTAGAGACTGTTGTCTAACCTCGATCTCCATTGTTTCCTTTCGTGTCCTCTACATTATCCATTCGATCAACTAATTGTTCCCCGCTACAGAGCTGGAGCATTCTGTTTATTGTAGCTGGTTTTGTGAGAAAAACTTACTTTTGGTCCACATCGAAGCGGATTTCTCGATTTTGCCAAAGCAGCTCACGTTCCATAGTTGGTTGACTGTTGCTATGGAAACTGACGGACAAGGAAAAAAGAAATTATTCAATGCCGAATGAAAGCGAATATATAACTTTTGAGAGATAAAATCAGTTTGATACAAACAAATATTCCTTTTCGACTAATTCTTGTATGTTCTATTTGCATTTTTGTGTATGATTATGGCTGTTAGTAGAGATAAGGATAAGAACTTATTTTCTATCTCTCTTCAGAATTTCATGCTGATTACAATTTCGGTAATAAAACTGACGTTAATGAATAATCAAATGAAAAATAATGGATTCTTCTAAAAGCTTTTCTAAAAATAATACTTGAGTATTATTAGCATTTCTGAAAGGAAATTATAGAAAGTCTACAAAACATACACTATATATTACACTATATTTAAAACTGCTATATAACGAAAATGTTCGCCGTAAACTCTGCCAATGGAAATAAAACTTGCTCTTCATCTAGATAAAAAATAAAAGAGGAATATAAATTAACTGAACTAACCGATTTAGTGAGTAAAGTAGTTGGAATCAAAGGTCTCTCTTCTACTCAGTTAAAAGTAGGCTTTACGTTTAAATAGTAACGATAGGGCGGTGGAACTGTTGCTATCACATTGGCAAAAGAAGTCCTTAAACGGATGCAAGGTGAGCCATCAACCATGACTGTCAAAGAAGTATGCAAATACTTGGATGTATGTACACGGTCCACCGTAACAAGTGTCGTGATTGATTATTCTGTGAATATTAAGAAAAGGAATTAAAATTTTTCTTTTTCTGTTTGTTTTTCTGAAATTCTGAATAACCGGTGTCTTTAGACAGCATACGACAGGTTTTGGAAAACTTTACCTTATTCTTATATTTCATTATTACAAATTACTACAAAATCAGAACCCACATTTTGAAGTTTAGGAAAAAAGATACTTCCTTTCAGAATTGATCTTCTGGATAAAAATGAGGCAGGCAAGACATTTGTTGGAAATATTTAAAAAACTAAGTCGTATTGTTATTATTGGAACTCAAGATTCGGTTAGGTTATGTTCCTTTTTTATTTTTTATTTAGATGAAGAGAAAGTTTTATTTCCATTGGCAGAGCTTACGGCGAACATTTTCGTTATATAGCAGTTTTAATATAGTGTATGTTTTGTAGACTTTCTATAATTTCCTTTCAGAAATGCTAATAATACTCAAGTATTATTTGCCGCGGCTACAAGTTTTTTTTTCGAAAAATATACTACATTGGATGAAATAGTCCCGTCAGATAAAGATATCAATAAAGAATTTGGTAATATTAACTTTCTAGATTTACACTTTTTATAGATGTACTACGAAAGAATTTAGATGATTGGGAAGTGGTAGCAAATGAACCGAACTTTCGAGCACTGAGAAGGTACAATTTTCTTTTCTTCTAGATTTTTTTTCAGAAAATTAAAACATAGTGATATTTACGAATATAAATGTGCAGGCACCTATTATGACATATCGCCAAAAGACTTTCTAGGTAGTATTTCCAGTTATTTTCACACCATTGTCCAGATGCTCAAAATGATTTGGTTTATCGATCAGAATGGGATGCCAATGTTGTAAGTTTAGAGCTCCTTTCAAAACAAGAGAATCATGAGGTTGTTTTAATTTTTTTCCATATTGGTGTTGCAGTTAATACGATGGGTTGCTAAATTCCCGTATCCAATGAGAGCTAGAGAGTACATTTATGTTCGCACAACGTGGATATCAAACGACAGGAAAGCCGTCATGGTAGATAGTAGAGCTGTACCAGAAAATGAGATTTCCTCGGTACCTAATGCAAAAAATATTCGCGTCACAGCATATAACTCGCGAATGGCTATTCGCTCTCATGGTAATTGGGAAGATAATGGTGTTGGTAAGGTTTTTTTTTTATTTTTTTTAATAAGTTCAGATTACGTGCTCACGTATTCGGATGATCCTGGAGCAAATGTTCCTCGTTATGTGTACAACTGGTTTGTGAATCAAGGTGGTCCATACTTTTTAAAACAAGTAGGATCAACTATTTCAAAGTTTTGTTTGATTCAGGTGCATACAGCAGCCATTCAATTGAGGGAAAGCGGCAGAAAACTTGACTCTGTTCTGGAAAAATTCTGTCGTTTATCGATTATAAACTATGTAGCGGACGACATTTATACATTTTTAGAAGAGGATAAGGAACACAATGAAGTAACAAGTAATGTTGATGAGCATCCTGTGGAGGCTTAATTGCTATATTACTTTTATATTCCTCTAATAAGAGTTATTAAAACTTTTTTTGACAAAAACCTTTGTTTCTTGCTCGCAGAAACATCACATTTATTCAAGTGTGAAAGCGCCTGGGACTTCGTGAATTATTTGACTAGGTTTCCTAAAAAAAATATAAAGAGGCTCTTCTTCGAGTTACCATGGTTCAACTTTTCCTAACTCTTGACATTGTAATAACCAATCTGCCCGGATAATATTTTGCATATTTTTCTTTATTGTTGTTTTTACCCTCATATGTGTATCTGAAGGTGCAATAACTAGATCTGTGGAGTCAGCTGAAAAAGGTATCGCTGCAAAGGGCTTTACTTACTCGGATTTGCAATTACTTTCGCACCGAAGTTTTCTAAAATAGACCAGCATTTTGTTCGAAGATTATCATCAAACGATGGTAAGACGCAGATTGTTTTTCCCTTAAGGGCATTTGACGAGTGGTTGTGGCTGTCAGTTGACTTTGATTGTTTCGTTGATGATCCAACTTCTAAATGGTTATAAGTAATTTTGCTTTTACCTTCGTCAAATATTGACCGTTTAGTTATCCGTTTTAGTTTACTGATGCTAGAAGATTCCAAAGATCGGTGCCGATTAGGATTTATATCATTCTATGACAACAAAATAGAAGATATCCTCTTCTACCTGTCCAGGTTTGTGGTTTTCAATTGTTTTATAGTCGTCAATATCTTCTTTGCATACCGATTTATCTTCTCGTATACGAAGCATAACGACGTCTATTAGATGTCCATTTCGAATTCCATATGCCTTTGTAACGACCACCCAGAAACTTAGAAACTTTTAGGTTTAAACATACAACATAATTTTCAGGTCGAAAATACTGGTAATCTTTCCGGCCAATGAGGCAATCGGGTGGCTCTACAAGTAGTTTACCACCAGACCGGGCTGAAAAAAATAAATTTCAGTCTATTCAATTACCGTCGTCTAAAATTTTCATTTTCACAATATCTTTGAGACCTGAATAAGATTTACAAATTACACGAAGGGTATGTCCATTATTATTTCTGTCTGAGCCCAAAGTAAATTTACCATTATCACTCACCATCCCATGCGGCTAAGATAAAAGCACTACCTCGGTTGTCTTTTGCTGGCATATAACCTACAATGACGAGGTCTATATCAAACATTTCTTTAAGTTTGAACCATCCGTTACGTTGCGTTCTATAATTTTATTTATTTTCCCGTACGCCTATTGCCTTTCTCCAATGAAGTAGAGAGAGTTTTTACGTTTTATGGCAACTCCTTCCTCTCCAGCTTGGGTTGCTTCTTCATAAAATCGACGGATATCGTCGCTAAATTTCTTTTGTGAGAAGGGGGTTTAACGTTCGCAACAATATTTCTTCTATAAATGTTTACCCATTTACTCCTTCACTCCTATCTGGTATGAATATGTTGTAATTTTCATTTCTCTTCAGCAGACGGTCATTCATTATTACTATTCTGTCTTCTAAAGTAACTTGCATCAAATCTTCTTTGCAGTGTTTGCCATGAAATTTTCCAGCAATGTAAAGTAGATCAAAGATAACCACAACTAAACTTGTAAGAGTGCGATTTCTCATAGCCTCCTTACCGATTCTATGTCCTGGTTGGGGATCTTTATAACTCAAGATCACGTCATCAGCTGCTTTGCTTTGATGTCGCACTAAAATCGTTCGATTATATAAACGAATAATTGTGGTCAACCTAGTTTTCCTCGCTTTTCATCATAATGCATCAACTCGCAGTCTAAAATACATTCTTCAACTGATTTTTTAAATACAGGATGAATCTGCTCAGCTAATTTTTCTTTATGATGGGATCCATAATGCTATACACTAATTGGTCGAGTATAGTCAAACAAACCTCTGTGAAATCCTTTCCATTTCGTGTATACCATATATAATTACTTCCTTTTTTATGCAGGATCACATGTTCTCCGTCATATTTCAACTCCATGAAGAATCCGCCGACGAGATTCGTTTTTACTTGATCGTCTATGGTTTGTAAAGAAAGCCGGGCTAATAGCTGCGGGCAGAAATTTTTACCCAAAAAATAGTCAGGTTCCTGCAAGCTTTCTCTTGTAGAAAAGAGGAACACTTACGGTGACATCGATTGGACGGTTAGTAATTCTACCCAAGTCTCGAGTGTTCTTCCAAACATCACTAGCTCCGGGGGTTATGCATTCCAATATCGCATTGCGATTCATTCCCAAGAATGTCTAAAAGAAGTACTAGAAATGAAGCATGACCTACTTCTGTATTACGCATCATCGTGTTGAAAATCCAAATTAGTTCATCTTCGGAGCAGTGGTTCACAAAATAATCGATGGCTCGTTCTTCTACTCACAAAGGTTAGTTATTCTTGATACTTACTTGCTAAATGTTTCTTATTTTCTGTACATTCATCCAAGTATTTGCATACTTCTTTGACAGTCATGGTTGATGGCTCACCTTGCATCCGTTTAAGGACTTCTTTTGCCAATGTGATAGCAACAGTTCCACCGCCCTATCGTTACTATTTAAACGTAAAGCCTACTTTTAACTGAGTAGAAGAGAGACCTTTGATTCCAACTACTTTACTCACTAAATCGGTTAGTTTTTTCTGAAAACATCTAATTATTTTTGAGGAGACCAACCTCTCCCAATTCCAACTTCCTTACTTCATTAGATTTACTCAGCAATATGGAAATGATGTCTTTACTTTTTTCTTTAAACTCTTCATCTGTGGAGCAAGGTGCCTTTATCTGCCGAAAAAATTTTGTCAGCTTATCCTTTTGGGTTTTTGTATCTACAAGTCCTCTTCCTCGAATAGAATTAAGAAATTCACAGAATTCTGTAAATTTCATGTCACCAGACGGTGAGGTAGACATCTGAAATGTAGTGGAGTTGTTTTCAAAAAACCAAAATAAGTTGATTTTATATAAAAGTAGCAGTCATTGAGAATCATAGTTTTTTTTTTGGAGATTATTACTGTTTTTTTCGTTAGTTAAGGAATACAGAAATAGTCTTACAATGCTAGATTTTTATTGTAGCTCGGAGTAATCACAAAGGATCTAAGTGGTATATAGTCAAAATCTTTTAGTCAAATTCTAACAGCATGCGCTTTCCCATTTCATTTTTGCTTTTCTTCATCGCTTCCTTATCATCTAAAGCGTCTATGCATCTGTTCGTTCGTCCATCTGAAGTAGTAAATTAAACTTTTCATTTCCCTCCACATTGCAATATCCCCGCGTGGCCTTTCAATTATATTCACGAAGATAGTTAGCTTGCTTTAGATGCTTTTGTAAACGTGTGTAGAGCCCTAGACATACTCATCCCAAGTGTTTGGGAAATGGGATTTTTGGATATCTTGAATTTGAGAATTTTGAAGTGTTAAAACTGATACTGAGAGAAATGCTTCAAATGTGGAGTGGGCATGTTAAAAATTTTGGAGTAATTGTAATTTTGAGTTTAAACGTGAGTGGTATTTTCACATTCATTCGATACAAGCCTGTAGCTGTAATATACCATGCATCTAGTTTTTATGGAATGAGATTTTCATGGATGAGAAAAGTACAATACGTATGACACAGCTGTACGTTATAATAATTCATAAGAAATTTAGAAATAAGAAATAGAACTCTCATCCACTTTCAATTGTAAGGAGCTCAAGTGGGAGCAGAACTTATTCTATCCCCTAAAGTTCGACCGTTCTGTCTGGAGCCTTTTTGACAGCTTACGCCCGTTACATGTCTGATATAAGTTTTCGTTAAGTCATTCGTTTGGTGTAGCTGGCTATACCAAACGAATCTAATGAAAAATATGCATTGTTCATGTTTATTTTTTCAGGTATTTAACAGCTAAATCGGAAAAATCTAAGATAAGGATAGACAATAGAGAATTGTAAAAAAATTAAAAATGGATTTCAAAATCCTTGATATACGCAATTTCAAGACATGACGACTATTTTTTTCTGAACGTAGGAAAAATTCGAAAGTTCTTTTGTGATATTTTATTAGTTTAGTTTTATTTCATACCTAAAAAATATTAAGATATTATACTACTTTCTACTTTTTATTTTTAGAAAACAAGTGCATTTATCAACTTATCACTTTGATCTTTTTATTAGAAAGGTTTTTTTTAAGCTTCTGTTTTTTCCTATTTTTTGTTTTTTTAGAATATTTTTGTTGCAGATAAGCATGGCTGCTATAGTATCATCTAAGGACGAAATAAAAGCTGGAGAAGATGAAGGTATGTTTTTTTATATTGTTTATATTTATATTTTTTTGTATTTACAATATTTGTATTTTCAGCAATCACTAAGCCTGATGCAGCACAAATGCATCTTTTGAACTATGTGTTTAAATCTATGAAAAGATCAGCAGATATGTTTGCCAACGATTATATAAATCCTCCAGAATTATCAGATGAAAGGTTTGGGTTTATATTTTTAGAAATTTTGCTTTAGTGTTGAATTCATGAAGAATTTAAAAAGGAAATCAGAATATGCTTCTGTTATTAAAACAGTTGATGAAGCTAAGAAGAAAAAAGAGACCGAACATTTAGCGGTATGGTTCACTTTATTTTTATTGGTTATCTTTAGCTCCCTGATGCTCCTAATATGATAGGTGGTGGTGTTGTGTTGAACGCAGATGCATCTGTCCTAGCTATAACTGACGGTACAGGCAAATTACTGGCAAACTCGGGTAAAAAAGGGTATGGAGTTGTATATTTTTTTATTCTTTTTTTAGCCAGGTTATTTCTGTACTTCCTGTTGGTCAAAGTGGTGGAAAAGCTGAAGAAAATACTACTAGAGCTATGTTACCTTCTAAAGCTCCAATGATGATGAAACCAAAATGGCATGCTCCATGGAAATTATATCGAGTTATTTCTGGTATGTTTCAAATAATCTAATCTTGATTTTAGGGCACACTGGCTGGGTTCGGGCAGTTGATGTAGAACCCCAAAATCAGTGGTTTGCTTCGGGCGGAGCTGATCGTATTATTAAAATTTGGGATTTGGCTACTGGCACACTTCGTTTATCATTGACTGGACACATTAGTTCAGTAAGAGCTGTAAAAATATCAGAAAGACACCCATTTTTGTTCAGTGGAGGAGAAGATAAACAGGTATTTTAACATTTAATGTATTCAGCAACATTATTTATAGCTAAAATGTTGGGATCTAGAAACAAATAGAGTTGTCCGTCACTATCACGGTCACTTGAGTGCCATACAAGCTATTGCCGTTCATCCTACATTGGATATTCTAGTATCAACATCTCGCGATTCAACTGCTAGGGTTAACATTATTTTATATCTGTATTTCCAATAATTTTTAGATATGGGATATGAGAACTAAAGCGCAAGTCCATTGCTTTGCTGGGCATACCAATACAGTTGCTGATGTTGTTTGTCAAGCAGCTGACCCTCAAGTAATCACTGCATCACATGATTCAACAATAAGGCTATGGGATTTGGCGGCAGGACGATCCATGTGTACACTTACACACCATAAAGTAAGTATTTGTCCGTCTTTTTTATTTTTAGAAATCTGTCCGTGCCTTAGCATTGCATCCTCGTTTATTTATGTTTGCATCTGCTTCTCCAGATAATATTAAACAGTGGAAATGTCCTAATGGAGAGTTTATGCAGGTAAAAAAAAAAAGTTCTATAAATGGTTTAGAATCTTGCTGGTCATAATGCAATTGTCAACTCTTTAGCTTGCAATGATGATGGCGTACTTGTTTCTGGAGGAGACAATGGGTCAATGTGCTTTTGGGATTGGAGGTCAGGATTTTGTTTCCAGGTTTGTGGTTTTTTACTATCATATTTTTTTTAGAGGATCCAATCAAAACCACAACCGGGATCTATTGACTCAGAAGCAGGAATTTATGCAATGTGTTATGATAAAACTGGCTTACGACTTATTACTGCCGAAGCTGACAAATCAATTAAAATGTACAAGGAAGACGAAGAAGCGGTATGTTTTATATGTTTTGTTTGAAATATAATATTTTTTTAGACAGAAGAAACACATCCTATTGTTTGGAGACCAGAAATGTTTCGCAAGAAAAACTTCTAATTTTGTATTCCAAAATTTATTCTTATTTTTTGCAGTTTGGGATCTCTTATTATTAAACAATGAAGTTGTGTATTTATTTCAAATATTATGATTTCTTTTGGTTATGTTCCACAAATATATTTGCATCTCAATCTTGTAATTTCATCATACAGATGGTAGATAGTCAAATATGGAAACAGAATTGAAAAATTTAAAGAAATTCATTGATATATTATCAGTCTTTAATGATTTACCTGCATTTTCATTCAAAGACAGTTGTAATTCAATCAGTAAGAAAATCTTCGATTCTTTAATTGGGGTTGGTATTGGATTTTCTCATTTTTTTTAGAAGTTAAAAGGTAACGGGTTAAAATGGATTGATAAATTTGTTGCGGAAAATGCAGAAATTATTCCTTATGGTTTTTTGCCTTGGATCACTCAAAAGCCGAAATACGATCTTTCCGTTTTGCATGATACCCGGATACCATTAAGTGTGACGCTTTCAAGGTTATATGTTGAAGTGAGTCATTTTCTTTGCTAGAATGATTGCAGTTGGCTGAATGTCTGGAAAATTTAAAGCAAAACAGTTCTGATGAGTTTATTGTGCTCTCTGTACAACAAACTACTGTTATCATCTACTCTCTGCATTTTTATGTCTTATCCCAATTTTTACCATGGATTGACAATGGTAACGCTCAAAAATTCTAAATATTTTAAGATATCGGTGTACCGCCTAGAAAGCATCCACTTTTCCAAAAGCCTTGGACTAGTATCTCGAAAGTTGCAGCTAATAGTGATTTTGTATGCTACTGGCTATCATTGTTATAATTCTTTTAGCTTTTTACATTTCTTTACGTCTTAGAAAAGCTGGAGAACTCAAACGTTTCAATAAAGAATGAAATTGCTTGCAATTTTCTCACTGATATTATCATTGCTTTGGCTCAGGTAAGGGTTTTTTTTTTTGCAATTACGTTCGCAGATGAAGCATCTTGAAATTGCACCTCCAAATGGAATTAGTCGTTTTTGCCGTGAATTACCTGGCAAGACGTATATATCTGCTCTTCTTTTTCTTATTAAACTGCAACAACTAAAGTGTAGCTCAGCCAAATGGTTTACGGTTCGTGTCTATTTCATTATTTTATATGAGGCTAAGGCGATCGTTGGAAGTCAATTATCATCTTGTTTACGACAAGAAAATGGTGTTTATGATCTTCTAGCAGTGTATATAGAACAAGGTAAGAGACTGATACTATTATTTGTTTGTTAGCTGGACTTCAGTTTTGGGAAAATATACCTTTTCTAAGAGTGTTGGCACGTCAGCTTGCTCTTCCACCACGGAAAGTAGACATTATGTTTTATTATCAAAATATAACAGAACAAATCTTTGTCATTATCATAGTATGTTATTTTTATTTTTATAATTTTTTAGAAAAAATTATACCCAGTTGATGGAATGCTTCAACTAATCAATTTTTATGTACAAGAAATGTGCTCAAGGTCTTCCTTAGCTGGTGATGTATATATCCTTGATAGGCTTTTCAAACCATTTGAGGTATTCCATCTCTAAAAAAAATTCAATTCATTATTCAAGCTTCTTGTTAACTCTTCTAATCATCTTTTATACAACGATCAATTACCAAACAACATGTATTTGTTGAGTATTTTTTCGAATGACAATTTTTGTCCCAAACTCCTCTCATGTAACCCTAGATTTATCCAAGTAAGTTAAACAATATTATTTATTTATTTATTTAGCTTATGCCTCTCTTTTTGGGATTGCTTACATCCCAATGTTTCGACAGTAATAAAGTACCAGTTACGATCAAATCGTTTTCTGATAACATTTTTAAAATTTTAAAATTCCTAGCTAGTAAAGTGGATAATTTGGTTTGCAGTTAATTTTGAGTATTCTAGAAAGTTTCAGAGCTGTTTACTTCTGTCTTTTGCTTTAAATTCCTCGGATAGTTTGTATGAGATGCGGAGCGAGCAAAAAATGGTTGTGTTGATGGAGGAGGAATTATCTAGTTATTTTATATAATATTAATTTTATTTAATTGTAGACTCGCCATTTTCTATTAAAAAGGCTGCAATTATTGACAAAGATGATCTACTTTTGAGGAAGCTAGATGTAATTTTAAAATTCTTGAAGTCGTTGGATTCCAACATTTCAAGCTGCTTTCTGATTGAAATAGTTTGCGAAAGTTTTAAAATATGGGTGAATTCATGCAAATCAACAGAACAACCTCGCTTTATTAGTACTGATGAAACACATACTGGTACAAACATATTTTTTATATGAACAATTACTTTTAGAAAGTCAATGGCTATTATCGGCATCTCATACTGTTGCTTTATTTTGTTTTGAGCAGATAGGAGAATGGGACGTAGATCCTAATAATAAAAATGTTGTACAAGCTATTTCAAAACTAATAACGGTATTATTATTTTTGTTATACTATCTGTACAGATAATCCTTAATGAAGCGGTTGAATGGATGCGTCATCGAAAAAATGAAAACGAATTTATTGACATTCGAGCTGTACCGAGCTCGGAAAGTATCAAAATAAAACATGTCAGACAAACTAGTGTATCTATGGCAGTGGGTCTAGCTGCTGCTGTTGTAGCTGCTGGTACATTAGAGGTAATTAATATTAAAAACTATTATCAAAAAGTTCTTAGGTTTCAGAATATTTAAAAGATATTTCGACGGCTTTAACTATGTTTGTTAAACAGGGTAATGAATGTAAAGAAGTTGAAATGGAGGGCGCAATCAAGGATGCTAACGATGTTCTTGAATTGCTCAATTTGATTGGTGTTGATGCAGTAAAAGTTAAAATAAGTTTAGAGAAAGTCGCTATGAAACCGTAAGAACAAAATTTTTTTGATACTTTTTAGAAAATTGTCGGTTGATGCAGTATCTCAATTGAAAGAAGATTTAAATGATGAACTAATTCCAGTTAGAGGTGAAGCACTACTTCGAGCATCAAAAGCTATACGAAAACGTGATAAAATGGTACTTGCTGAAATAGAACTTTGGCTTTATGACAAAGTTCATGGTATGTATTTTATAACTTCTCTTGAAAACATATGATTATAGAATTGCTTGCTGATTCTGATTCTTATGTTTATCTCTCAGCTATAAATACCTTAGCTGAAATTGCATGTTATGATGTTCAAACATATTTGCCTCGTATGATGCAGCTATATCTTAATTTAAAAAATAATCAAAAGGTAGAAGACGACTCAATTGTGATAGTGCGAGGAAAATTGGGAGAAGCAATTGGAAAGGTTTTCCGTGTATTAGGTATTGTAAATACCTATAATTTTATCATTTGTTCTTAGGTGATCTTTCGCCTAAATGGATTGATCCCGCCGCAAATATCTTTCTTAATTCGTTGAAAGATGATAATGATATTATCCGAGCTTCCGCTTTATCGGTTTTCTCCGATCTGATTCTTTCATGTAAAGGCCGAGGTCTACAAAAAATATTAGTCGAGGTTTCATACTTATTCTTTTTTTTTCTAAATGTTTCCAGTTGTTTTCTGAATGTACAAACATTTTGAAGATTGACAAAAGTGATCTTGTTCGGAGATCAGCTATTCATGTTTTACGGCAGTGCCTATCTTCTTGTAGCGATGATATCTTTCAGGTTGGTTCTTAATTCCTCAATACGTTCTTTTTTCTCGGAAATTCCAGATAGATATTGAACTCATGAATGATTTAACTGATATTTTAAAGCAATTACGGAGAACAGACAAAGATCATGTAGTTCGCTTACATGCAGAAATTTGCTTTGAAGAAATTTCTACTGGGTTAAAGAATTCTTTTCATGAAGTTGACTCGAGATTGCGGATAATCAAAATTCCAAAATAGTATTCTTGCATAATTTTGTTGATTTGTTACTGTTATATAATATATTAAAATATACGTATTTTTATTAATTTTATGAATTGTTAAACAGATTTCTGTTTTAATGTGAATATTTTTGCTTTTGATATAATTTTCTATGTTAATATTTAGGAATAGCCAGTATGCACCAACCCATCAACCAGGCTGGGGTAGTAGCTTGTGTTGAGGAATTTTTTACTACCACAGATTCTAATCGAAGGGCGGAGTTAAATAACATACTTATTGATTTCAAGAAGGGTATTTCAAATATTTCCTGAAATTATTAAGTATTTTTAGCTTATCCATGTACCGACGTTATACAATGCTGTATTGGACTTGTAGAAACCTCAAACTCGACTGTTCAGTCCTTCGGAGTCATTACTCTTTATGAAACGGTCAAAAATCGTTCAGAAGATTGCATATCTAATCTGGAATTGGTTTGGATTTTTATTTAATAATTATGTATCCATATTTTTAGATGGATATGTTAAAAACTTATTTGATTGATAGCTTAACAACAACAGCAGCTGGAAGGAGTTACACTGTTATTCAGAAATTACAATCGACCTTGGCTCTTTTGGCATTATATTCAATTCCTGATGTTTGGCCTCAACCTGTGCAAGATTTAACACATTTGTGGGCGAACTGTCCAGAATTGCTTTTACGGTAAGTAGTCTGTTTTAAGAAATATATATTTTTAGGGTATTAGCAGAAATAGCTGCGGAATTTTCCAATATTCATATGCCTCTCACCCAAAGAAGTGCTCTCAAAACTGAACTTCATCGCATTTCAGAGGTTTGTAGTTTGAAATTCTGTGATTTTAGGAAATTATTTTAATAATACATACTGTTATGAACGCAAAAATACTACCATCACTGCGGCAAGCAGCCGTTGAATGTGTAGAAAGATGGGTTCAGCTTCCTGGGATCGGTCTACAGCAGTGGACTGACGTTCTCAGCAAAGTTTTTGCAGTTGTTTCTGATGACAAGCAAGTGTAAAATTATTACATTTTATTTTTTTTTCAGTACTGCGTTAACTAGTCTTTTAAATATATTAGCCGAAAACGAAGAAATTGGTAACTTAGAACAATTATTATTGGATATTTGTGCGTATATTACAAGAACAACCACCAAAGTATTTTTGAAGTTTTATTGAAATTCTTTCTAGAAAATTGCATCGGAACTATCAGAAGAAGGTGGAATGGACGAAGCATACTCGTTAGTTACAGCTGTATGTCGGTTATCTGAACGGGCTGTGCCTAACCTTATACGTGACCGTAGAATGAACCCATCATCCACGATTTTGACGTAGGCTAATACTTTTTCTTTATCTTTAGCGATATCTGTTTAATGCTTGTATCTTTATCCAACTGGCCTGGTTTGTATCCTATTGATGAGAAGATTTCTGATATTCCATCCATATTTTGGACTTGTCTTCGTGAACATTTAACAGACTTGCGAGTAGCAAATGATGCGACAATGGAATCTGTAAGATTAGTTGTTTTTCTTATTTTTCAATAGGTTATCGAAGCTGTCAAGCCCATGTATATTCAAGTTTGTCAAGAAGCTGTTAGAAAGATGGCATATCCATCACTGACAAAATTTGAAAATTTCGATAAAGAACAAAGAGAGATGTTTGTTGCGTATGTTTTAAACCATTTTTTTAACTATTTAATTATCTAGGTACCGCAAAAATCGATGTGAAGTTTCAGTTGATGCATTTTATATTGTTGGAAATACTACCCTTGACTTCTTAAATCAACAGCTAGAGCAAGCAATTCAAGACGGAGACATTTGTCGGTTTGTTTTTTTTTCAAGATTTTCTTATTTATAGAACTGAATGTGTTCTTTTTTTATGGCAACTTGTTGCCGACTACATAACCGAAGAGCAATATAACCCTGTTTGTCAATGCTTAGAACAATGTACTCGCCTAATTGATGTTCCAAATGGAAAGGACTGCGACAGGATGGGATGTAGTCTTATGCTTCTTTTCAATTCTTTAACCCATCTTATCCAATGTCATGAAAATGTAATGTTTTTGTATGATTTCTTCAATTGATGTTTTTCAGGCTATCGCTTTACAATCTTGTATTGTTGGAATAGTATTATCATATATTAATAGACCTTTATGTGCCCAAGATGCTCTGGTTGCTTTGGAGAATATTATCAGTACAAGAAATATAAGTTTATATGTAAGTTGTGTATTCTTTTATTACGGTTTCAGGAAGTTATTGGTTCAGAAGTTTCTGAAAAATGTTACAACTATTTCATGGAAAATGGGAACTCTGAAAAACTACGACTCATTGCTCTCAAATGTATTGGGTTTATACTATCCACAAAAAGTACTGAAGAAGTTATGGTAAGACAAATGAGATTGTTGTTAAATTTAAACAGAACACTGTCAAACAAATGATATCATCCTATGTTCAAGACCTCACAACAAATGAATCACTGACCCATGAAAACTTGCAGCTGAGGCAATTTCAAATAAATATATTCTCCAGCCTTTTTGCCACATTGCATAATAAAGAGAACGGTTAGTACTTTTAAAACGTATATTTGTTTAGGTGTGATACACGATTCTCCAGTTACTCTAATTCTCCAACAGGCGGCTCCGGTATTTCGGAGCATATTGGCAAATCAAGGCGCCGCTCATATAATTGGAGACCGGGTAAGCTACTTTACTTTAGAAAAATACAAAACAGCACGCTATAATTTTATTTGCGAATTTCCTCAGGTTTTGTCTTTTTTTGTCTACTTGTTTTCTCCTTGTTTCTTCTTCGACGAAATAAATTGCGTACTTTTTGCTTGGGTAACTTTGAGCCAATCAACAGTCCATTTGGTTCCTATCGTCAAAAACTCGTGCTCTTCCAATAGTTTTTGCTTCACTACCTGATAGTCCTTCGGGAATGCGAACTCTTTTTCGGAGATCATACTAGCTGTGAAGAGAAGAGACTTTGTGCAAAGTATCTTCTTGTAATCGGACCAGAATGCTTTTTTCTTCGTTAAGACGTCAGCTATTTTTTGCTCTCTCAGCCAAATTAGCGCATTTGGTTTAATTAACTCCACAGCCATGTAGAACCAGCTTTCTAAGTCACCTAGTCGTGACACTGTTCCCGTAGTATGAGCTTCAATACTCCAGTATGGTAACGTTTGATCATCCGGAACTCCAAGTTCTTTGCTTCTATCATTATTTCTCATAGCATCCCCAAAGTCAATAAGAAAAAGTCTATGTGACATATCTTGAAGACCAGCGCAAAAATTTGTTGGTTTTACATCACGATGAATGTAATTCTTTGCATGAAAATGCTACAATTATGATAACTTGTAAAATCTGCAACTTACCGCCAATACATTCAATGTTTCTATTGCTGCGTAAATAGCGGTAGCCAGCGTGAATGTCCCTCCACAGTCTTCTCTCAGTTTTGCGAGATTTGTATCCAAGTAACTCATAACTAAATACGGCATATCGCATATTAGTCCTTGTTCAATTCGAATAGGTGTGAAGGGCAATTTGTTCCTATCAAACCGATTGTTTCCAACGTCTTGTAAAATTGCTCCTTCATTTTTTAACAATTCTTTGGAGCGCCCACTGTTCTTTCGTAGAGCTGTCTTCACGATGAAATATTTATTTGGATCAGTTATAATGTTGTTTTTGATACAGCGAGAACGGGTAGCCAGGTAGATAGCAGCATAACGTCCTTCGTTGTATTTTATTTGAATTTCATACCTTATAAAACAACGATCGTTTTCATTATTGTTGTCTTCTGTGTATAGACAGTCCCCAGGGACTAACTCATTTTTATCGCGAAGGTATTGATCCATGAACATAGCTTCAGCCTTCGTTAATAAAGATATATCAATATCTGGTCTGTCATCCACTAGTAATTTTTGGGTATAGCTTTCTCCTTGGTATGGTACAGATAATGCTCCAGGAAGATTCTTTTTCTGTTGCTCGAGAAAGGAATTATCAAAAGCGATGAAGGCAGCTGTGCCCTTTGTAGTTTCCGATGAAGACGAGGATGACGTAGACAAGTCGTCCTTTTTATTATTTTTTTCCAGCTTAAAGAACTTCTTATCTTTCTTCTTTTGTGGTGAATTTATGTTATTTGGTGTTTTCTTATCTTTTGAGGTCTTTTTACTAGCATTTTTATTTTTCTAAATATATAAGTGAAATTAAAATTATCATCGCTATACCTTTTTTTCTTTCATTAACAAAACTTTCTTTCCCAACATGCTTTGTACCTTTTTCATGTTGTGAAAAAGCAAGTACTGCGGGAAGTGAGGAGAAATTAATTACGGCCGATATGAAATGAAATTGGTTGATATCTTTGTGTTGATTTGTTTCGTCAAGTCAGACAAAATATTTTCTTTTCTAAATTTCTATTCTCATATATAGTTAGTGTTAAAAAAAAATTAAATTTAGGTATGCGAAGCAGTTCGATCAGCTATATGCAGTTATCCTGAAGAAGCACCTTCGGTGTGCGAAGTCTTTCCGTTTGTTGCCGAAGTTATTGATCTCTCATTATTGACGAATGCGTCTACGTCCTGTAATTTGGCGAAATCTACTGTTTTAGTAGGTTTTGATATTATGTTTAGCCATATTTCAGACA
Source organism: Oscheius sp. DF5120 (assembly GCA_932521415.1). Lineage (NCBI taxonomy): Eukaryota > Metazoa > Nematoda > Chromadorea > Rhabditida > Rhabditidae > Oscheius > Oscheius sp. DF5120. The sequence continues at coordinate 4,510,031 of OW051463.1, forward strand.
TACAATAAAACAGCTTCGGCTGAAGCTCTTTGCGAAGCAATTGCTAGATGGTTTGCATTATTTGAACAAAATCAAGAGCATAAAGATATAGAAGAATGGCTTGGTTTTATGTATCACGTTTGTTATGTTTGATTCCTTATATTTTAATTATAGGTAATAAAGAAAAACTGGAGATTTCTTCACCGAAGACAAGACCTTTTTATTGTCATTATTAACAATTCAATTCGTGTAGCAGGAAATGTATGCGTTTTCGAAAACTAAAAGTTGGTTTAGGCGCTGGTGTCCAGTAGAGAGCCAAATGTTGTTAAAGGCGGATCCCAGATTTTAGCGGAAATTGCTACACAAACTATGAATGATGACGATGCAGTATCAAGACAATTATTGGCAGATAATGGCCCCCCACTTGTACAAGTATTTACTTTTTTTTATTATATAATAACTACTTTTAGCACATATTCCTAAGAATCCAAAGTGAATTAATGAGAACAACTGTTGAAGCATTAGCCGAAGCTCTATATTTTTATGTCAAGCAATTTCCAACTGAAACAAGGTAACTTGTTTTTTTGCCATATTTTTACTAATTTTATTGTTTAGAAAGGTAATTGGTGCTGAAGAAAGAGGAGAATCACCTATGGTAGCTGCAATGTTTCGCGAAGTTGGTAATCTTCGAAATTTTAAAAAAATGACTCTTCGTCTTAATCAGGCCTGTAGGAAAGTTTAATTTATACAAGTGTGCTTGCCAATTGTTACTTTTGTTATATTATATTGCTCAAATAGATTTAGGTTCTATTAACAATTACTTTACGGGTTTCTTTACCTTGTATGATATATTTTTTAAATAAACCTGCATCTGATTAATGATTTTGTTATCGATATGAAAATTTTACTTACCGGCATACATCAAAATGTACAAGTACCCTACATGAGAGTAAGTGAAAATATTACAATTGATGATTATTATCACTGCGTATTTAAAATTATGGAGACCAGTGGAACACGCGACTTTATCGCATTTAATTCAATGTGAAGCTGTTTAATAATCGCCTAAAACATATATTTACGTTATAAAAAAGATACCTGTAATGTCTTTCTGTTACCTAACAGTTCTGTTTTTAATTGAGAAAAAATTACGGATTTTTCTTGTTGTTTGAACTCAAAAATCGATTCTGATGCTAAAGGCACTTTTTAAAAATATTTAACTTACTCATAGCATCTTTTTCAGACAGTTCTTCTTCAAATTTTATACTTTTTTTTGCTAAAGTACTGGCCATTTGAACGATTTTGCTTATATAATCCGAGATATTCTGAAAACTAATAATTATAATTACTAAGTCCATCACCTCTGTCTCCTGGCCACAAAACAGCGCAGTCTTTATTTCAAATATATACATCTCATGCTGCTCTGCTACGGAGTCTGCATCATTTGCATCAGTTAAGCGAGTTTGAAATCGAAACCACATAGTATTGATCTAAAAATAAATATATATTTGAACGAACGTACTGATAATAGCATATACTGTCGTATGCTAAGCAGAATTCGGAGAAAGTGAGTACAAATATTACTTAAAACAAGATGTAATCCACTCGCTTCTTTATAAATTATTGCATACTTGAAAGTTGAAGAGAAATACCTGTTCGACGGGTGATTAATCTGCTTATTTGACGTAGTCGTACTGATACTTCTTCTATTGTGTAGATAGCAGTTTGTACAGCCCACAAAATATGGAAGATAGTTTCGTAACTATATCTCAGTGTTATTTAAGGAACTCTTACCCTGATTGTGTGTTTTTAAAAACCTTTTCAGAAATCCCTTCCACTCGTAATATGGGATGTATGGACTGCATAAATTGACTACGAGCAGACCCTACAGGAGTAGAAGTAGGCTAAAAAAATTATGATGAATGTAATTTTAAAAAAAGTTATACCGAAACCAATGTATCAATAGAAACACGAAAAGGAAAAAGTTTAGAAGCCTTGGACTGTTGTGTTGCTGTAACAAATGCTGTCAGTGCTTGGTCTCGTGTTAGACCCAAGTCTCGATTAGTTATATTGCTAAGAAAATTAAATGTTTAACTGTTATACTTACCGGACACATTTGAACAACATCCACGAAAATGTTGAATCTTCCAGAAAAAGGAACTTTCGTGCAGCAGTAAAATATTCCATTAAATGCCCCTCTTCAATCAATTGATTCACAACTTTTCTGCCAGTCCATTCCGCCATAATTTGAAACAAACTCTGTATTTTGGATCTACCTTCTAAAAACTCGTGGTTTAGACAAATTTAAACATACCTGATAACGCCAAATTGTTAGGTACAACGTGAGCATCTACCAAATTACGAAAATGTTCTAGTTTTTCCAAATCTTCTCCTTTGACTAATGATTGTGAAACTCCTATTTTAAGTACCTATAACTAGGTTTAAAATAATGAGTAATACGTTTTTCAAAGATATTCCACTCATGAAAGGTGGAGAGTATGCCACTTTATAACCTTCACCATCACTTATACGCTGTATAATCCACTAAATAAAAAAATGCAAATGACAACCACAAAACTAACCGCATCATTCACTAAATCACCATGATTAACCCATTTTCTCAAAGTATTGCAAAAAACTCCTAACGTAGCTTCCATTATTCGTATCATTATACTAAAATTTAAAAAAAAAACCAAGTAAAAAAATGATTATACGTACGATTCAGATTCAGTTCCTCTAAATGCTTCCCAAAGTAGATACACTTCAGCTTGTACAGAGAGATTTGATTCGTGCTAAAGACATGTTTTTTTTAAAACAAACTTACAATCAATCCAAAACATCTGCTGACAGCATCCAATCTGATATGCCATGGTAATGTTCTTGCAATAGTCGTTTCCAAGCCACTGTTTAAAAACATCTTAAACACAGTGAAAATTGTATTTAAATACCTTTGGGGAGATATCACCAACTTCTAGAACATATTCATCTAGTATTTCTTGAACAGCTCTACTCAATACCTAGCAATAAACCAACTAAAAATGATCATACCCCTTTTGTTATGCTCTCATCTAGAAATCGTAATGATTGTTTTCTTACATTGAGATAAGTATTGCCTAATTGGAGTAGATCTTGGACAGCTGTGATTGTTGACTAAAATGCAATACAAAATATGTGAAAAATTATGTACAACCTCATTTAACGCACATGTTTTGGAAATAACTAGATTACCACGTCCATCATTTATAAAATACGTGCCACTGACACCTTGTAAAGCACCACGAAGTTCACGAAAAAATGTATCCGGTGGTATACCTAAGTAGTTTCATGTTAAATACAAAACATACTTGGGGTAGTACCAGTCCTTGACCACAATGGTCTACCAGGATAGGGAGGTGGTTCTGTCAACCGATAGCTTTTATTAGAAGTTATAGACCTTGTCTCTTCTTTGGTTCTCACACCAGGTTTAAGCGGTGTTCCTTGATGTCTATCACAAATTATGTACAAAAATATCAAAGATAGCTTACATGTTGAAATAAAGAGGATTAGAAGCTGAAGTTTTCTCAGTTGAGTTATAACTTTGATTAGAATAAGGGGATGATTGAATACTTGGAGAAGATTTTATTGGTAGAGGAAGACCCGGTCCATTTAACATAGATCGTGACCTTACTTTTGAGCGAGACCTAACGCTGTTCGTGTGACCATTAAGCTGTTGAAATGGAACCGGCGATGTAGGCTCTAAAAATTTTTTAAATTTTGTATTTATTTGCCAACCTTCTTTTATTTTATGGATTGGATCCCTACTTGCAGAACGTCTTAAAAATGGAGATGACGGAGAACCATTATTTAGTACTGGTATACCTTGAACTTGATTCTCGGCCTGTGCTTGTATATTATTCTTTTCATAAAAGATATGATTCTTAAGAAAATGGAACTTAGTATGAATGACAAACCTTTCGACATCGGAACAAAAATTTTAAAATAGCATCAGGCTTTTGTAATTCAGAATTTCTAGCCTTTGTCACATTGGATTGCAATGTCCTATGTAATTTACTTACTTTTTGTTTACTAACTGTAAAAAGGGTAAATAAAAAGAACAACTTACTAAGTTCAAGAAAAGTGTTGACTTCTGTAGCATCTTGATAACTGTCTTCCATTACTCGAGTAGGGAATAATGCGGAAGCAGCTTCTGCCGGAGTAGCTAGACACATTAAGCAAAAAATTATACTATACCTCGACTAAAAAATACTTTAATCATAGCATGTGTAGCTCCAATCTGCTCCATATGATTACGAGCTGTCATCTATTACATGTATTAAAAACAAAAATAACTTAGAAGTAAAACAGAAAGAATACCGAGAACTCAATAAACTCAGAAGTCCGCAGAAACTTTACTAAGATGAAAATTATAGACGAAATACCATAAAAATAACGAAAATTAGTGGCAGGGGGAGAAGAAAAGAACATATAACAAGAAACTTCTCCCGGCCACCTGTACTATTTCTTCTGCCCACCAAATTTCTTCCTTTCGTAGAATAAATCAGTTTTAGCACTTCCAAGGTTTACAATTTTCGGACAACCGTCTCGGTCCTATAAAAATATACTATTAAATTACTACACTTACTTTTTCTTGTATTGTACATTCCTTACAATAATACGCATCACTGCATCCCGGGCCACCACAAATCACACATCGACCCTGAACCATATGAGTATTAATATTTTAAAACAAGCCAATAATATTTCATTTTAAAAAGGTCTTACCTGATACGAACCATAATTGCATTCATCACAGATTCGAACAAGAGCAGCAGGACGAACATACGAATCACAAATAACACACCTTCCATCACCTGGAAATCAAAAACTAATATTAGGTTGTTCAAAAATAATACAGATACAGATTAAAGTCCTGCATTTCTGAACAACCTAATAAAAAAAAAGAAACTCACATTTTTCGCAAAGCTTACCAATAGCTACACCAGGTTGTTTTCTGCAGAAGATAAGATCGGGATGGTGCTTTGCCATGGTTGGTTCTGAAAAATAAATATAAGGATAACTTTTCGAAATCTAAAAGTTGACAAAAAAATAACAGGAATTCTTCCAAAAAATCAATATCTCCCAAAAATAAAGCAAACAAGAGTTATACATTAAATACAAGACAGACTTCTTTCAAGACATAAAGAAAGTATCAAAAGGAAGTTGAAAGTTCAACTGACATTTTGACATTTTAAACGCGGTTGTAGCATTAGCCATAGAGCATGAATCCATCACAAGATTTGGAAGATCCCATAGAGCTGTGATTCAGAACATAGTTCGATGCGTATACTTGGACTGTTAGCCATTATAAAATCTTTGTCTTGCAATATTGAATTGCTTTAGAATTACAAAAAAAACTCATTTTAACAATAAAACAACTCCATATGGTCAACCTGCTGCAAAAAAAAATCGGTTCAGCCATTTATCTTAAAGTGTGATGGCCCGTCATTGATAGTTAAAGTTAATAATCTTTAGCTTTTTCTGATCACTTTTGTGGTGCTAATCAAGATTATGACAGAAAAAATCCATGGAACATAAAAGTTGAAACAGAAAACAATGGAAACAAAATAGATCTTTTTTTGGGTTTTGGACACTTTAACCATCCTCACTGGGTTTTACGGATGGTTCTAATCTAATGGAATCAATTAAAAATACAGGGAAGATCATCCGCGCCCTTTTTTTAATGGTGTGTCCCCATAATTATGGCTGGCAATGTAGCTTTATACGTAATAGTACTATTGTTCGATGTACGGAAGAGCTCTGACTAGAAACGGAATTTTTCTTATTTCGCATTGTCCAAATGATAGTTACCAGTTGAGTTGAGCCAAAAAAGATATCCAGATGATATTGAAGAAATTTATCAAAGAACTAATGATTCGATGAATCTCATCGTAAGTATAATCTGTTGATAAAGGTTTTCATTCGCCTACTTTCTAACAATAAAGTATAAAGGAAGACCACTGAAAATTTTCTTGTCTGTGCGATGGTCAGAATGCGTGAAGCATCATAGAAATCCTGGAAAAATTATCCTATTTTTAAGAAAGAGCTTTAGGATCTAACAACTTTTCCATTTTTTGAACCTGGAGATGTTTCCGAAAATCCCCTATAAAAACAAATATGATTTATTATAGTATAAAATTCGCTATACATTTGTAAAATAATTTCACGTTGAGTGTCCTGGAGCCATCAAATAAACTAAAGTGTTTTTTTTTTAAATCCAACAAGTCATTGCCATCACCATAGCAACGATCGTTGCCGCATGGTCAAGCGCCGTCGATAGTTCTCCGTTTAAAAATGGAACCTAAACAAGGTATACAAAAAAAGTAATTATCTATTCCCTTTTTAGAATTACATTCGAATCTTTCTCTTCAAATGGTCCTCCATTACAACGCCTACTTCTTTCCCTTTCTCTTCATCTCTTCTATTTCTTGTTTGTTTATGAAAGTAATATTCCTTTAAACCAATTAATCTTCAGTTTTCATATCTTTCAACAACATATCAAGTCATTCTTCCGGCTGTTTATTTGATATATTACATAGTTGAAACGACCAGATTGATACTTGGATATTATGGGAATTTAGGAGAAAAGGTATGTCTTGTAAAGATAGCAAAAAAAAGCAAATCAAGATCCCAGCCTTATCAGGTTTTTGGATAACTTCGCTTATCCTCCAACTACCAATAACTCTATTTTTTCAAATAAACTACTCTCTACTTCCTCTACCTCTCGAACGAGCCGTTTTTGGCTGCCATTCTATCTTTTTGATCCTTCAGGTGAGTAAAATAACCTAAAGCATTAGAATTTGTTAGATAATTACTGGTTTTCAAACAATTCGCACCATCGCCGCCTACCAGGTGCGTTACTTCATGTCTTTGATAGAAAAAGACCGTTGAAATGAGTAGAATTTATTGAAAATCTCATTAGGCAAGCAGATAAGGCAAGGCCGATCACAAATAGACTAATTGCCAACATATATTGCTCATTATGCTATAGCAAATAAATATAAAAAGATGTGGACGTCTGTACACGAGGATCAAAGTTAAAAATGAGGTGGTTCTTTGTTTATCCCTGCATAGAACACTGTTGCTTCAAAAGGAATGTCGCAATTGAGTCGATCGACTTCCTCTTTTTCTGCAAATTTTTATTATATCTATTATAATAGGTTGTTCTCACTTGATTTGACCCGTCCATTGCTGGTGGACTTCCTTCTTTGGAAGTTGCTTCACTTGGGACGGGAGAAGCGTCAGAAGGGGACACATCCTCTCCAGAGGCTATTCCCGACTCTGGTCCACTTACTACATCGTCTGATTCAGTCGTTACATTTAATGGAGACATCACATGGATGACTTCTATCTCCTTTTTCGGATTAGTTGAAAGGAGTGAGCTGACGGAGGAAAAATCGAAGGACGAGGTTGATGGTTCCTCCTGAACTCTTTATTTCTTCCTTTTTTATCACTTACATGTTTCACTGGAACTTGTTGAACTCCAGCCAAAATGGGAAGAAGACTTGGATTGTTCAATACAAACTGTTGAAGCCATTCCATCGGATTCGCCATTCCTTGATTAGTTTGAAGTGTCGTGCCAAACAGTTGTTGATAGACACTATTGACGGGTGTTAGATCGATCTTTTTCTTTTTTGGAGCGGGACTTCCAGATGGAGATTTCGGAGACGACCCGCCTTCCTTTAACTCATGTTGGGCTAAAGAACCCGGCACTCTATTGCTGACAGCTATAGCTCTTGCCTCTCCAGGTTGACCTGTTCTCATCATACTAAAACATTTCCATTAATCTATAATAAATTATTAACCTATTGTTATGGGCATGGAGTTCCTTTTTATCGGGGAATGTCCAATTACAACATCCACAAGTAAAGACCCTAGTTATTTGATGATGTGTACTCATATGGCGACGGACAGTCTCATGAGCTAAAAAAAATGACAAAGAGGAACAGTCTTTACCTCCTATTTTGACATCACATAGTTTGCATTGTTGATCATCTCCATGGAAATTGAGACGATGACGATTGAGTGAGGCAGCATGACAAAAGGTCTTTCCACAATGTCCACATAGAAATTCCCCTGAAAACTTTGAACTGAGTCCTTCCAAACAATCTATCTTTACACAAAAACAAAGCTCCGAGTATATTTTGGGATGTAGCGTCAGAGTTGTTTGGGTAATAAACGCAACCATATGTTTATGGTCTGGGACGAGACCTGTCCTGTTTGACCTTTCTCTCTTTTAGAAGTCTACCTCTCACCCCTTTTCTACTCGATTCATATTGTCCAAAGATAGTCTTTCGGGTTGTTTTGCCAGCCACTTTCCAGCTGATGGGTCGATGTTTTGAGCCTATGACGTCATCTCGATAGGGAACGCCTCCTCCGCCACAACAGTAACAATCACGAGTTGGCTGCCAAAATCGAGAGAAAAGGCTTATTTTTAAAAAAAGAAAAGCAAAAGATGACAATTGAATGGCAGGGGAAAAGAAGGAGAAAGGGCTTTCATCTTGGCCCCTTATTCATTCTTGAATTCTCCTATGACATACCTTTCAGATCGGGACGTTTCAATTCAGCTTCGGGACGATACGGCATAGCTTCTTTGTATTCTGAAAAAGAAACAATCTCTAGAAGAAATAGTGGAAAGAAATCAAAAGACGAGAAAATACTCGTTGGGAGTGGCGAGAAAGTGAAGGGCAACACCTAAGGAGGAGCTTCAAATACAGATTTGACGTCACTCACGAGGAGCTTATTTTGACGGGTTAAAATAGAAAAATGATACGGTAATTACTGTGGGAAAAAAAGCTGAATCGATAAAGACGAGACCTTGAAGATCTTAAAATGGTCGAAGGAGGAGAGGGAGGAGCTGTTCCCCTTGGCATCTTTCCTCGAGTCATAGGTCACATAGATATGGCTAATTATGATGACCAGCGATACCGAAATCATGAAAAGCTGCCGCTTGACCTCAAACCAAGGACAGGATAGGAATGAAGCAACTTGAGGTCGTGAAGATATATTTGCTTGTTTGTTCTTTCTATCTTCCTCCTCCTTATATCAGATTAGATTGTTACAAGCTAGGAGGTCAAGGAAAAAAAGAGAGGAAAGGGGACTGTTGGTACTACAAAAAGGAGTGGATATGCCCGAAATGGCCGTCGAGTGACCTCCGGAAGACGCAGCTTTTGTGCGGCTTTTGTTGGTGCGAGGTGGGAGGACGCAAGCCGGGTCAAGGATGCCACCACAGCGACCGCCAATTATGGCATCGGCTACCGCAGGGTCGAAGCTCGTACTTCCCATCAGGGTCGATGAATAAGGAGAAACTTGTCAACTGGGGAAGGGACTATGTTGACTATCTTTTCATTAGTTCCTCAATAATTAATTTAATGTAATATAGGAACATTGTCCGAACAAAAAGCCTGCCGCGTCGACCATAAAGTCGGCTTCCCTCTGTGAGTCTGTCGCCCTCATTACGCCCTTTCAAATGGACTCTAGAAAATACTGTAAGAGACGCTTTACAGTCTAAGCTGTTTCTTTTGGCGATCGATGTCGGCTGTGACCATGCAACGAAAGGTAGCGACCAGTAATCGAGTAAGCGCATCAGCTGCAACTCGAAAGGTCAAACGAACTGATAGATTGAGGGAGTGGTCGGAGACTGTGGCTATCAGAAGAAATAGGGGGATAGAATATGAGATGGGAACAGCCGAAAGAGATTGAATATGGATGAGGCGGAAGGGAGAGAGAAGCTGTATGTATGACTGTCTTTTCTTCTCCCGCATTTAATAAATGTGTCAGAGGCTTCTCTAGAAAAGAAAGCTGAATCAGACGATAGGTCGATCAGCTGGTAATAAAAGGTCACACGCTTTTTGGCAGACGAGTAAGCGCTCTCGAAATAGGCGCCGGTTTCTGGCAATTTTGGGTCTGGAGAGACAGAAAACATTGCGCCATTGGAAAAGGCCGAATTTCTTGCGTCTGGATAATACACCATTTCCGTCCAGCTGGTTGCGTTGCGCAATTCCGAAATTCTTCCTGTACTACAATGTCCGGCTGGTAAACTGTCAACAAGGAAAAAAGAAGTGGGAGCTGATCGATACGAACCATCGAAAAGCTCCCATGCCAGTTACGGCCCGACTCCGAAAAGGAGGACGAACTATTGTTGTTTGAGGGAGTGAGAGTAATTGTACTTTGAGGGTCAAGCGCAAGCTTTGAGAATTGATTGGGATGTTTTGACGAGCGAGAGAGGAACTGATAAAAGTTGAGCTTCTCCGAGCAAGTACATTATATCACGTGGAGGGAAAGGGTCCCTCTCGGTCAACAACGACCCCATGGAACCTAGGAGAGAGAGAGAGGCGACCGGTTAGGAATTCTCTCTCTCTCTCTCTCGAGCTGTATGTGGCAGTTCCACCCGACAATGCCACATTACAGCTAATCCGACATTTGTGATGCCGCTGTCGGCAAATCGTTAATTGCAACCAATACAGTATAGGAGAGCATATCCTACTCCCTAAATTCGATGGACATCAAAAACCGGCGTTCTCTGATCTCTGTAGATGTCCTGTTGAGTTGTTTGGACATGGAAGTCTTCATCAATAATTATCACTTATGAAGGGGACCAAACTGTTACACTCGACTCTAAATTCAAAAAGACCATAAAAGAGATGATTGACTGATTGAAGTAGTGCTGATGGTTGGGGCAGAAATTCACAATAATTGCCGTCCGGTCCGGCATACAAAAGCCTCGCCGAGGTCAAAGGAAACAGTTGGAATCAACAGAGCGAAGGCTAACAAACAAAATATTGACTCCCTTATATAGAAGGTTATATAGAAGTTAATATCATGGTGTATCTTTAGCCAGAATTCACAATCAACTCTGTCAGATTTTTTGTACTTTATTTTAGGATTTCCTATTTTGAAGGAACCCTCTTGAGAGTTTGAATTTGTTGATTTAGAAAGAATCGATGAATAGAAAATAGATTATTATCTATCTTCTTCTTCATATTAATCAAACTCTAAAAAATGAGTTTATAAATAAAAAGTAACTAACTTCAAGTAGATTTGGCTTTCCTTCGCCTCTTCTTCCTTCAAATAAATAAACTAAGAGTAATGGGAGAGGGTATGCTGTCAAAGTCGAGACTAGAGAAACAAAACGTAAATTATAACTGTATGTATGATTATGCAATAATTCCAATTGTGATAAGATAGTTTCTAAGAAGAATGAGAAACAAAAATAAGCCAGCAAGAGCACCGAGTGTAATTATTACTTAATTTAGAAGAGTACAGAAACTCACAAAAGTGTCCCAAAGTTGAGCTAAATAAATATTACGTGTGATAGGAGAAGTAGCTTGAATTTGCCAATCAGTCACATATCCCATCATAAACCCAAAACCTCAGAAAGCGTCATTGAACGTCAGGAACCAAAAAATTCGGTTAGTTTAGAGAAATAGATTAGTTCGCCAAATTCTCTACTAAAACGATAAATCTTGGATACTAAACGATGATATCAACTTGAATCAAAGAAAGAAAGGAAAATGATATTGAAGTTATTGTGTAAGACACGAGCAGAATTTAAAGATCTTGAGGCCTCAACACATCCTCGACATATTCCATAACTATAGTCTATAAATCCATCTGGCCTCGTGTGCACCATTCAACTGAATAATATATTTACAACCCAATTGTCTAACTCTCATGGTTTTATTTACTTTTTTCAGTTGACATTTTATTATGATATCTCCGTTTGGAGAATAACATCAATCGAAGACAGAAACTTCTATCAGTGCGACAACCACTCAAAAAATTTTTTAGTAAAATAATTTAAGTTTTTTGAAAACAACATAACAACCAATAACAATGACAATCAACAACCTATTAATCTGTATAACGTGATAGTTCTAATTTTGGTATGATATTCATCGACTGCAGCTCCTGGAACAGTAATTTGCATGCGTAAGGTATTTTTATATTAGCCAATGATTTGCTCGATCTGCATTTTTGACACCATCCACGATAACCCATAAGTCCGCAATTTGTGCATACTTCCACCTATTTGAATATAAGAAAGAATGCTTAAAAAGTAAACCTTAAATTCATCAGAAGAAACCATTAGCCGTTCCATAAGAAGCATAGAAGCTCCATAAGCAATAAGACAATCACGTTCCATTTCTCCAAGTCTTAAGCCTCCTTCACGTGCTCGTCCTTCAGTGGGCTGTCGTGTTAAAGCTACTCTGCAAGAGTTAATATCATCATAGTAAAACAAACCTAGGACCACGTGCGCGAGCATGCATTTTATCAAGAACCATATGCTTTAGTTTCTGATAATAAATAGGGCCAAAATAAATATAAGCAGATAGTTGTTGTCCCGTAATACCACTAGTCAGCATATCCTTACCCAAATAATTGTAACCTCTAGCACCCAATTCTTCACATACATCAGCTACCTAAAAATCAGTTAAAAACTTATTCAAAAGTACTTGATCTCCACTGAACGCTGTTCCATAATGATAACGTCCATTCATTACAGCATTCTTTCCACTGAGTAATTCCATTAGCTTTCCAACTGTCATTCGTGAAGGGTATCCATGTGGATTCATAATCATATCAGGTACCATTCCCATATCATTAAAAGGCATATCTTCCTGTTGAGCGATTAGACCACAGACACCTTTTTGACCGTGACGAGAAGAAAATTTGTCACCTATTTCTGGTCGTCTGCAAATAAAAACAGTTACAACTTTGATTCAATAACCTTGTTTGTCTAAGCAGAACTTTGAAAAGACAAGCCTCTTCCTCATTGCTCGTAATGAGAACCCTTTCTGCATAAGATGGTATACTTCCTTTGTAAGTAACGGACACATCCTTGTAATCTACTTTCCTATCTGTAGTATTTGCTACAACAGGTCCTTGTGTCGGATTTCCTTCAGAAGAAACAATAGGCATGTGTTTATTAATCATGGTTTGCTTTGGCTGAATTCGTGCTCCAGCAAAAACTATGCCTTCTTCGTCAAGAACCTAAAATAATATATTATACTATCAACAATAACAAACCTTGTGTTTATAAATCGGTTTCATATCTCTTGGATCACGGGCTGGTCCCATAAGTTTATCAAAAGTCTGATTAGGATATTTCTTCACTGTGCCTTTTGCATGCTTATAAACTAGACAACGACCGTATCCTATAAAATATTATGGTACATTATACATAATATCTGAACCACCTCGATCAAGCGATGCCTTATTAAGAACTAACGCATCTTCTATATCATAACCACTATAAGACATAACAGCAATTATTCCATTAGCACCAGCAGGTAGCTTTTCAAAATTAATAAGCTCAATTGTCTAAAATATTCAGTAGGAATTAGATTATTTTTTCTAACTTTTGATTTAACCAATGGCCTTTGAGGATAACATAATAAATACATAACAGAATCAATCCTCTTTTGTTGATTGTAAGCTATTGTACCCATCGCTAAACTAAAATCATCAATCGTCTCGATTAACTACCTTGTTTTCCCATAGCACATTGATAAGTATTTCTAGGCGATTGGTTATGATGAGGGTATGGAATCAAACCAGCACAAACTCCAAGCAACGTAAATGGTTCAATCTGTCAAAATATTTAAAAAAAAATCACAAAACCTCAAGATGCGTAGTATCAGTATTAATTTCATTCTCGTAAACAGCAATCTGAGCATCATTCATCTCATTTACATCTAGGTATTCAATCAATCCATCATCTACAAAGTCTTCAAATATTCTCTGTTTATCAATTAATTCCTATAAACTTGATAAAAGCAAGATAAAAAAGATAGTTACAGTTAAATGAGTTTGAGTCACTTTTGGCTGACCATTCTCAACAATAATATATGGGCGACACAGACGTCCTCCATCACTTGCTATATAAACGGATCTTTGTTGCAAAGATCGGGAGACAGAAACAAACTCTGAGAGAAGGCCATTTCTATAAAATCAAGGTTATGAAATTTAACTTTATTACCGTCGTAAGCTCCTAACCGCATTAACTACACGTGAAGGGTCTGCTGCTGTTCCTACTAGAATACCATTAAGAAAAACCAAATCATAGTTTCTAAATTAAAACATTGATGATATGTTAAATCAACTAACGGGTTGTGAACATTAGCAAAATGTATATTCCTGAGATCTTCAACACCACAATTGAAGAGCAATCGTAGAACAGGTTTTTCATCACTATCCGTAGTGATATGACTAATTAGGGCCAAATTTTTTACAAGACCACATGCCTCTCCTTCAGGAGTGTCACTAGGACAAAGCATACCCCACTGAGACGGTTGCAAAGATCGTGGGCCAGAAACTTTTCTAGTCTTTTCAAATGTAGAATTAATTCTCGTCATCATACCCAGCGCCGAAATATATGATAAACGAGTTAAAACCTAAAAATTTGAATTTTAAAATTATAAATAGAAAAACACCTACCTGTGTAACACCGATTCTTTCCATTCTGAAACGCTTAATAATCCAATTTCCACTAGACAAAGCATTTACTATTGAATGTGTAATTAAATCCTGCAAGTTAAAAAAAAGTTGGGAATAGAAATACCTGTCTCATATGTTTTACAATATCCAGTGGAGCAGCAAGCGTTTTGCCAAGAGAATTATCAGCAATTCTTTTCAATTCACTATTGAACCGTTTAAAACAGTCTTCGAAAAGTAGAGCAAGTAATGATCCTGCCAGCTCTAGCCGCTTGTTTCCATAAAAATCACGATCGTCAAGATCATTCTCTCCTAATTCGCCTTGAATTAACCGTCTTGTCATTAGACCAAGATAAATAGCTTTCATTTTAAAATTTCCCTCTGGACAGGCTATGTGACATATCATTGCGCTAAGGAAATTTAAAAAAAATTTAAAGCTTACGATGAAAGAAAATCGACGGCTTCATGTTCTTTTACTACAGACGTTTGGGCAGAAGAAGGAGGACCTCCGAAAGTAGTGAATTTCCTAGCTTTGACCTAGAGAGTGCAATATTGAAAAAAAATACTTTTGATGTAACAAAGGCAAGAGCCTGTTGCTGCGTATAAATCTTGTGAACAACACATTCTTCCAAAGTTGGGGCAAAAGCTGCTACATACTTTTCTTCTATTCCTACAGCGCTAAGGATATCATAATCAGCTTCAATTCCCATCGCCTAAATCCAAATTCAAAAATTAATATAGTAAAACAAAAATTAACTTTAAAAATTATGGAAACAGGAATATCATCAGTAAGTTGATTATGACGAAGCAAGTATTTGTTACGTTTCAAAATTACATATGTTTTACTCTTTTTTTCTTGGGTTGATGATAATACCTGGAATTAGGGAGTATAATAGGCTGTGTAGCGGATAAGTTACTTCACATTGCAGTTCTTTCGAAGCATTTCTTCCTATTATTAAGCGGTTCTTTGATAATTGTTCTTGAATTAAAACAACTTTTTCTGATCCTCTAACTACAAAGTAGCCTCCTGGATCAAATGGGCATTCTTGAACGCGAGCTAATTCCTCTTCAGCCTAATAAGTAAAAAGTGCTTAATTAAAACACATACCAAATCTCTCAATACACATTTACTGGATCGCAACATTATCGGCATACGACCAATGACTAAATCTCTTAAAAAATGAAGCAATATTTAGAAGATATAATAAATTACTTTTTAAATACTTTTTGATTGCCTCTTGTATACTCAACATCAACATAGATAGGGGCAGAATATGTCATATCTCGTAATCTACACTCATGGGGTGTAATTTTATCATGGATTTGGTTTAACCCTTCCTCACTTGAAGGTTTTCCTACTCTAATATCCAAATATCTAGAGAATATTTAGTATAATGAAAGAGCCTACTTTAAATAAAAATTCGGATTGGCATCACTTGTAATTTTTTGGTTGGCCATTAAAATATTTTTTATATCTTCATTAACTAGATAGTCAAAGCTAACTAAGTGTTGCTTCACAAGTCCTCGCACCTAAAAAATAAAATAAAGCGAATGCATTTTTCTACCTTCAAGAAAGCTGGTACTAATTTCCATTTGTCCTTTAGTGTCAGATTTTTTTCCGGTTGTTTTACATCTGATGACTGCTTTGGAGTCATTCTGAAAGCATTATATAGTTAAGTCATACAGCTTAGAAATAAAGAAATTAATAAAACCTGACTTTGGGGAAAAAATATTCCTTCACTTGAAAAAAATTCAAACGAAGATGTAAACATCAAGCATATTTTTTGAATTCTCTCGCATCTTTGTCGCTTTTTTTTCTTTCAATTTTTCTTACTATTAGTTTAAAAACGAAGAAATTTGTTTTACTTCATTTATTAATTTCTTATATATATAATTTAGATGGAAACCCTTAATTTACCTTGGGTAGAGAAATATCGTCCAAATAAGTTGACTGAAATTGTTTCCCATCAAGAAGTCATCAAAACATGTAAGTATATCATTGGTTTATCATTTTGGTATATACTTTTTTAGTGACAAGGTTTATCGAGGGCAATCAATTGCCGCATTTGCTTTTCTACGGCCCTCCTGGAACAGGTAAAACGACTGCTATCCTTGCGGCTGCTCGGACAATGTTTACAGAAAAAGAACGAGCATCTAACATTTTAGAGCTAAATGCATCTGACGATAGAGGAATTCAAGTAGTTAGGTAGGAATTTTCCAGTTGGTAATAAAAAAATTAAAAAAATTTAGGCAAGATATTATTACATTTGCACAAACGAAACGGCTTCATTTCGATGCTGAAAACGTTAAAAATAATATTAAGTTGGTGATTCTTGATGAAGCAGATGCTATGACTAAAGATGCACAAAACGCTCTTAGAAGGTTTATTATTATAATATTAGTAATATTGTTTATTGGATTCCAGAGTCATTGAGAAATACACAGAAAACGTACGATTTTGTATCATTTGTAATTATTTGTCTTCAATAATTCCGGCTATTCAATCGAGGTTTTTTTTTAGTTTTGTTCAGCAATTATTTCAGATGCACTCGTTTTCGTTTTGCCCCTCTAGATTTAGAGTTAATTCAACCTAGAATTGATTTTGTAGTAGAAAAAGAAAATTTGAAAATTACTGAAGGGGGTAAAAACGCGCTACTTGAACTGTCTGGGGGTGATATGAGAAGGGTACTGAACGTGTTGCAGGTTTGTTTTTCTCTTGTAATTTCATTCAGCACTTAGGCTGTATCTATGGCATTTGACGAAGTAAATGAAGATAATGTGTATATGTGTGTTGGACAACCTACACCAGAACAAATGAAAGAACTTTTAAAAATTCTTCTGAATGATACATTTGCTAATTGTTGTTTAAGTGAGATGATTTTTTTTAAGCATTTTCAGAACTTGATAAATGTATGACAGCCGGTTTTGCTCTTGCCGACGTCATAACAAGACTTCATGATTTAGTATTTCTATTAGATCTTCCTGCAAATGTAACGTATCCACCTAATTTTTAATATTTATTTTAATTTAGATTTTAACTGCTCTCTTAAAGTCATTAGCTGAAACGGAAAATCGGTTGGCAAATGGAGGTTCTGATAAACTGCAAACCGCAGGACTTGTTGCTGCATTTGTAAAGGCTCGCCGTATGATTTCTGAGCTTCAGTAAGTTAAGATTGTAATTTTTTCAATTCTCACTATATGACCTCTTACATGCTGATCTTCATTTACGTGTTTGTAATTCGGTGTAATAAATTACTCCCCTTTCTGCGTGTTTATACATTCTCGTTTAGACGATTGTATTTCACATTTCCTTTCATTCTTTTTTTTTAACTTTTTTAGAAAATGGATAACCAAAATTCTGCTCGTTCTACGACATCATACAACATCACCCAACAAACATCTGGATTTTCAAATAATCAAGGCAATACAGATTACAATTATTTTATTGTTTAGAATATTCAGGAATATCTCAAGGTGGTACCATTGCCCAGCAAGTGTTTGCTCAGCAAAGGCAACAACAACTTCAATCACAACAGGGGCCCCCAGCTAGTGTTCCTGGCAGTTCTAACCCTCTTGGTTCTTCGTAAATTTTGTTATATATAGTCCTTTTAAAAAAAACAACGCAAAAATTTTTGGGCCCCTTACAGTATCCCCCCTAAATGTCCGAAAAATCTCCGTATTTCGGAAAATACATGTAACCATATACGGTTATTTTTTATTCAATTTTCAAATTTTTTTCTGTTTGTGTCTATTTTTATTTTGTCTGAAACCGTCCCTTTAAAACAGACATTGACTATGATTCCTTGATTGACAAAGACAAAATGGATTTCCCTGAAGAAAAGAATTACTAATTTCTTCATCTGCCTGTGTAAGGCATGAATTCTTTGGCATCTTTGAAATAATAAAGAGGGCGATAACTAAAACGAACTAATGATGAATTATTATTGTTTATCTAAAAAATACAATCTAGTATAGCAATATAGTTGTGTAATTTCATTTTGTCTTTGTCAACCAAGGAATCATACTCTATGTCGGTTTAAAAAAATAAAAAATAGACAACGAAAAAAATTAAAAAACATTTCATGAAAAGTGAATAAAAAATAATCGTACGTGGTTACATAAGCATTTTCCGAAATACGAAGGTTTTTCGGACATTTAGGGGAATATTGTAAGGGTGCCAAATAATTTAAATGGACTATATATACTTCAGCCCTTTTCCTCAAACAACGAAGCTTCCCGAAGATTATCGCAAAAAGGTTCCAAACGCGCTATCTGAAGAATATTTTGGAGATTTTAGTGGGTTAACAGTAGGAGAACTAGTATCTGTAGCACGAGAATTGGTTCAAGAACTAACAATAAGGTATTAAGTAATTCTTTGACTAGTGATTGTATAGAGTTGGAACAACATTTTCACTTATGAATATGAAATCGGATAAGCAACCTCCTATTGATCCTCAGGTGTTTGTCACCTACAATATGAATGTGTTCTATCAATTGCTTTATATCAGGTATGTACTTGTTATTTGTTAACGTTCTTTTATTTTTTTAGTATATTGATCTCAGAAAAAATGGGTAAAGAAGTTCCTTTGGATAATTTAATTGAAGAGCTAAAAGATATGACTGATCCGCCAGACACTAGATCAAAAGAATTAGTTGAACTGGAAGATAAATTTAAGGAAAATCGGTTAGTTGTTTTTTTATATCTTTATACTCTTTCTATAGAAAGAAACTAAGTGATATATCATGCGATTTGAAATTTTTGGATTGGACCGCTGCAGTTTCTGATCCACTTCAACTAAAACGTGTAGATAAGATGCAGATGGCTCGAGATCCAACGTCTTATCACTGATTGTTACAATCTTTCTTCAATAAATATTATCCTTTTTTAATTATGTTATACCTCGGTTTTATACCATTATTATTTTATGTTGTTATACTTAACTTTAATTGTAGATAAATGCCGAAAACTTCCATATTTCGCAGTCGCGTTGGAACTGAATTTTTGATGGGAAAAATAGTTCAAATGAGTAATATAGGATTAGATCGAACTCCTTGTGCAAAAGTAAATATTCTTTTAGACTTTTAATAATCTAGGTTCGATGTACCGTTAATGAATTCAATATTTATTTGAAGAAATATTTTGCTAGATCGTTCGACTATTGGGCACTTGATAAGCAATCATCAGGCACGCTAGGTGATACAGTTTTAATTAAACGGATAGAAGGTTTTCAACGGCCAACAGCGAATGTTGCTCATTCTATTGATAGAATAGTTTTTAAATTTGGTAAGTACTCATTTTTGTTGTTTTATATTATTCAGGAAATATTGTTGATCCCATTACGGGCAAAAGAGTAATCAAAGATGTTTTTGCTGATGAACAGGAATTGCGAAAACAGCTAGTGGAAGAAGTCGTTGATAAACCATTAGAACAGGTTTGTTTTTTTCTAAACTATTATATTTCTAGGATGCCCTTTTGTTTGAGGAACGACGAGCAATTCAACTACAAAAATTAGAAAAAATGAAAGATCAAGTTTCATAGGTCTCTCTTCAGAAGGGCATAGATTTACAAGCTTGTAGTTATTTTGTTAAAATAAATTTCATTTTCAAATGTTTTGTTTATTTTTTTGTTAATTTATTTTGTATATACTTCTGGTTTTAACTGTTTCTTTCAGTTTAGGATGGCTGATGACTGCGAGTATACATCAGTTGTCAAGATAAAGGATTTTGTTGAAAAGCGGGCAGTTCAAATTGCTGATTTAGTCAAGGTTTAGGGCATTTTTTGAAAAAAATTTTTTATAGGTTGTTGACAATTCCCTTCTTGTATCGGGGGAAGTTACTAAAGGTCCTAGAACTGCTGCGCAACGCCTACCTCGTCACATGAGAAGGTATACATTAAATTATTCGACCCTTTTTTTAAAGAAGAGCTATGGGTTACGAGATTCGTCGATTTCCAAAAGGCCTTCGTTCATTTGCAGCTCCTTATATCATTTCAAATCATAGGAAAAAACCTCCAAGTCGATATTTTCGAAGAAGATCGAGAAATTTACTTCAGGTATGAGATTTTTTAAATCTATTTTTTAGAACTACATACGAAGACAAAGAAAGGCTGTTTGGCTTGAAACTCATATCTGGCTTGCTAAACGATTTCATATGGTTGAAAAGTAGTCTATTTTTTTCCTTAAGTTCTTCTTTAGATGGGGGTATCGTTTACCTGATCGATCATTTCAAAGAAATTATCGTCCTATTTATCGAAATTCTATGAGACACTGTACTATTCGCGATAAGAGTTATCTCAATTGTTTTATTGTAAGTACTTTTCCATATTTGCAATAGATTTTTTTAGATTACGGGTCCAAGTCAACAATATATAATTGATTCTCTGAATCCTTTTTGTAATCCTGCTGTTAGCCCAACCTTTGCATACAAAAGCTCACTTTCTGGAGAATTTGAAATATCAACATTATTGTACAAACCAGGTTCATATCCATATGATTTAATTGGACCGGCTCGCTTTCTTTGGTCGTATTCAAAGTAACATTAGTTTTTATTTTTTTTATCTGCTTTTAGTGGAAAATCTACTATTTCTGTTTGGGTTCATCCCTCATGCAGGGAGCAGTTTTTATTTTTATTGATCTCACATTTATCGTTAGTGAAAGTTCAGAATCGAAATGTTATAGTACGTTTATTTTAATGGTTCATCATATAAGTTTAGCAGCATTCTCTTCCAAAAACATTTGAGGAATGGTTAGCAATTGAAAATGATATTCCAACTAATATTTATCGAACAAGCGATGGTTCTATCACGGTAATGACAGTCAATTGTTTTATAATCACTAGGTGGAAGACCTCAAAGATCAGCTTGTGAGGCTTCGATTATTTGGCCCGAAATCTTTAGACATAGTTAAAAGCAGCATACATTTAGTCACTGACGCAGAAGATCAATACATGTAACGTTTTTCAAGTTTTATAGTTTTAGAAATCATCATAAAAACTGGAATAAACTGACAAATTCAAATATAGTACCCGATTCATATGTTTTTTCACTTCAAATTGAAGATCCTCGACTGGCTCTTATTACGCCTATTAAATCAAAAATTTCTTCTAGTAATACAACATTTGAAAACTCTTTGGAATCAGTTGTACCAGCTTCAGATATTTGGTGTAGAAATACTAGAATGGCTGCCCTCAAAAAAAGGTTTTTTTTTTTTAATTTTAAAATATTCTTTATTTATATTTTCTAGATTGTCTGATATTGATTTGAATAAATTGAAGAGCAATTTACATTCAAATATTCAGGAAAATTCGACAATAATTCCAATTCTTATCGTTATTCGAAATCATGGTACAGGAAAACAGGAAGCTCTTGATGGTATTGAAATTATAGCTCCAACCGGTTTTGGTATGATATCTATCAATGTTTATCTTTTTTGTTAGGAAGAGATCTATGGATAGCGTTGCAACTTCGAACAGCCCATGCATCAGGTATTCGTGATGATTTGGCCGCACATCTTGAGTCTGAATGCTTGTCTTTTCCTTCTGATTTTATGGATAGTGATGCAGGAATAAAGGAAGCAATAGTTATGCAAAAAGAGTTAGAGGTTTTTGTCTTCAATTTTTGCAAGACGTTTTTTAAAGGATACTCATTTACGACGACCCCATAATAGGAGGGTATTGCATTGGAAAAATAATGCCATTAAGTTTCCATTTTCATTTGAATTTCCCAGTTTGATTTCTGAATGGTCAGGAATTATTACAAAACAAGCTTATTATCTACGAGACCGACGTTCTTTACTTCAACTTAAAGAATGGATCAGCGGAAAAGGAAAAAGGCCAGGTATACTTATTATTTTCTAGATATAGAATTAAATAATTTGATAGATGATTTAATTAGCAACCATCCAAGAGCTCTAATTCCATTGAAGCTTACATGTATAGCTAGTGGTCGTCCAAAAAGACTGGCTTTAGTTTGTTTACCAGAAAAGGAAGATGTTATTAAGGTTTGTCTGATATTGTATGATAATTATATTTAGATCCGTCAATGTCAGTATTCAGGAAAGCCATTTTCTTTGACAGAAGTCACAAATAAAGTTGACGAGATTATGGATACAACTTCGAATTCTTTAATAGTAATGTTCAAATTATTTCATACAATATTATAGGGAAATGAAAAAGAATTTGTATGGAAAGATGTTGTTTCTTTAGACATTTCAACACGTGAGAAACCGGTTGCATTAAAATCGCTGTTTCCTAATAACAAAAACATAGACAAGTATGTAAAGAATATTTAAATTTTTTAAGTTTCAGAAATACGAAAAAAAAAAATATAAATAAAAAGAAGAGAGAGGCTAAAAAGAGAAGAGTTGAATTGAAACAACAACGTTTAGAAATATTAAATGAAGAGGAAACTAAAAAGCAACAGTCTAGTTATAGATATGCTGCTTCTAGGTATAATTTTTTTAATCAATTAAAGAACATCTTAGAAAAACCGTTGGACGCGTCCTTCGGGGCGATTTCTCTTTCAGTGAAGCACGTGGTATCGCTATGACTGTTGTTCCTCTTTGTGTACTTCCTGAAATTGTATTTTATGATAGAATTCTTCTTTTCCGGAATATATCTTCAAAATATTACCACCCTGTTCAGATCTCTATTTTAAAGCATTTTGTTGAGTTGTAGTTTGTTTCTTTGTAAAGATATTCAACTATTTTCGTTTTTTTTTCCATTTTTGGATTACCAATTTTTGCGTTATCCTGTTCGTTTATCCATTAGTTGCTTTAGGAAGGATGTTTTCCTTTCTGGCGAGACTCCATACTCCATCGCCTACTTCATCACGCAGATCGCCTTCCCAATCTGCAGGTTGTCCACATGTTAACCAATTGAAATATTTAGGATCTCCCAAATTGAATGCTGCGTTTGCCTCCGATCCAACACAATGGGAAGCTACTTTTGAAAAATGTTGGCAGGCTGTAGAAAGATTATTGGAAAAGAAAGAAACAGATCCTGAATACATTATTCCATATGAGGATTTGTCCCATCTTTTAGGACAATTGGAAGTAATGAACCAATTATTAATGATGGAAGTCAATTCACAACCCGAGCCTGTCATTGGACCAATTCTTGACAAATATTTTACTCAACAAGTATTTACCTTTGTTTCTTAATATATTTCATGTTCAGATAATGGAGCGAATCATGAACTGGGCTATTCAAATCTCTGATGGGACACGCTCGATTTGTCAGGTACCTTGTACTTTGCGTATAAATAGTTTCAGTTATCACTTATGCGTATTTACGAAGTAATTGTTGGAGAAAGTCACACTCAAAATCATTGTATACTAGTTCACAAGCCAATTCTTAATCCCCTTTTAAGACTTTTTAATTGGTTAGTTTTTAACATCCTTTTATATTTATAGGTGTAAACGTGTTGATGGTCCTCGCTGCTCAATAACAGGTGAACCATCCGTTAATGACAAACATTTTGTTCTTCTCCTTAACCAGGTGTTTATTTTTTTTTTTGGATTATCTTCTTAGATTTGTACAAAACTAGCCGAAGACAAGACATTATTACATTTTTTCTTTAATTATGGAGGAGGCAGTCAACAGTTTTCAGTATTCACTCTATTAGTTCCTTTTTTATATGAACAAGTAAGCTGTTTTTTTCATGTTTATTTCTTTCCGAATGATGTTGGACAACTGGCAAGAGATGCTGTTTTACTTATTCTGTCGGTAACGCAAGTACATGATTCAATTGCTGAATTCATTGCTATAAAGGTAATTATTTTAACATTGGCTTTTATCATTAAAATTGCGCTTTAAAACATTTATAGTCTGAAATCTTCTGTCACATTTCCAAAAAAATGGTAAGTATATATTTGGAAGGGTGTTGGTAAAAGGATAACTTAAGTTGTTCAACCACATTTTTGATAGCACACTGTCACTTCAATTATTACTTGTTGTCTATCATAACTTTCTAATTATATGGAAGATCAATTCTATCAAATCTAATTTATTTCAGAGTGCTTTTTGTCCTGTTGTTGCAACTGGCCTCTCTGGTTGTTTCTCTCAGTTACCCCGTGTTTTGGCTCCTGAAGGTAGTGATCGTTTGGTACCAGATCACTCTATCGATGCTTTATTGAACTACCATTCATCTCTCGTATTTTGTAATGCAGTTGTTCAGGTAAGATATATTTTTTGTTTTACTTTTTTAGACTGCTCATCCATTAGTCGTCAATAAGATTTGCAGTTTCTTTTATTCAGGGTTTTTATTATCCGTCGTAAAACAAGCCCTTCTCCAGGTATCGTCTTTTTTATACTATTAATCATTTCTAGGAGGAAAGTGAAGCAGTCGCAGCTTCAACAATGTATTTACAACTTTGTCTCTCTGTAATTACAGAGCCTTCATTATTACAAACTGTAATTCGTATGCTATTGGTTGAGCGTGATGAGAATGAAACATCTCTCCTGGATGTAATAATTGAACGCATAAAAGGATATGACCGTGTTGCCTCGTCGTCAGTTCATTTGCTGGATACATTAGTAAATCTCGTTTGCGAGGATGTTATGCTAAGTATTGTTTTATTATTCATATTACTAGCTTTACTTTAGTGCTGGCTCTTCGTAATCTTCTTTCTCTTCGCTTCACCCGACAACAAATGAACAAAATAGTTGACACAAATTACATTCAAAATTTGTCCAAAAAACTTTTAGAATGTATTCCAGAATGTATGCTTCGGTTTCAAGAGGTTCTTTGAGTTATTTTTCTTTATCTTATTATTTCTTATTAGCACTGTTCTCAAGATACAGTAACTCTTTATATCCAAGAAGGTGGAGAGCTTGTAGAATCGATTGCTAATGCCTGCTCTTCATGGAAATGGAGATATGATGGAATTCGACCAAACCCATCTATGTTTCATACAAATAGCGAAGATGAGTTGAACATGACGGTAAGTTTGTACCTTCGAAAGTTATTTGTAGATACTTTCTCGATTCTCATCATGTCGATCTTCAATGACTAGTGGACGCGGATTAAATAGATATGCAGCATCTCGGTCGAATCATTTAACAGCTGAATCTACTTTCGGTTAGTAAATGGTTATCAAATCCAAACAAATGTATAGGAACATTAGTAGATCTTGGAGGAACAACTACACAAGGATTTAATGAAAGTTTTGAAGAAACAGCTGTGGAGGAAGATGAAGAGTTTGTATTGCCTCCAGTTTCGTAAGTTGTCTTCATACTTTACTTTTTTCTAGAATGTCGGCGTCGATGGTTGATTATTTTCAACTTGCCGCGTTTGACGATCTTTCAGAAGGCGATGATGTGAGTAGTTCGGATGTACAGGTAGAAAAAAACTTTAATATGATGGTACTTATTTTAGGTAATTAAACCTACAGTACAAAAACAGGCGAGTGATGCAGGTGTGGATTCGGATACAGCTATGGCTAGATCTTTTGTTCTTTCCGGATGGGGGGATGTGGAGGTTAGTTTGTTTAATTGTTTGTTTACTTGTCAGTTTTAGGACATGGATACATTTTTATCGCTTCTTGATCGACAACCCTTACCGAAAAGTGCAGAGAATTGTTCAGCTGAAGAATGTACTAATTATATAAATTCGAAAATACAGTATTGGAATGAATTCAAGCCTTTGGAAAAAAACGAGGACACTAGAAAAAGTTCTACAGTTTCTGAAACGTTACTGAATTCTAATATGATGTTTGGAATACCAATCGATGTTACTACAGGTATTTTTTTTACTGCTTATTTTATTTTTAAGCATCTTTAGAACCCTCATTCTTCTTAGAAACTATCTTATCACAATTGGAATTATTGCATAATCATACATACAGTTATAATTTACGTTTTGTTTCTCTAGTCTCGACTTTGACAGCATACCCTCTCCCATTACTCTTAGTTTATTTATTTGAAGGAAGAAGAGGCGAAGGAAAGCCAAATCTACTTGAAGTTAGTTACTTTTTATTTATAAACTCATTTTTTAGATTTTGATTAATATGAAGAAGAAGATAGATGATCTAGCTAGTAACATAGATGGGTTAGATTTATTTATTACACGCGCTCTGAGAACTTTACAAGCTAGATCCGACCGTGCCGAACGTGGTGGTCAAGAAAGGTTTCTTGTTTCTTACCATAATTTAGATATTGTAGGAATCATGAAGCGTCTAAAGATGAAAATATGTCACCTTTTTTTGAAAGAGGCAGTAAATTAGGTGGATCTGGCCGTCGATGGCCACGGTTTGTTTGCTTCTTATATAATCTTGTCTTTAGATATCATATTCATAAAGTTGTAGAATCACCCGAATCTACAAGAGACGACGACCGGTTGAAAAATATTGTATACTCAGCTATTATTCTTTCTAATCTGGTCCAATTTCTCGCCGGAATTGTCCTCCGGCACCCGTTAGCAGTTATTCGACAGAGGTAGTTTCCATACAATAATAGGATTTTAATAATATGTAATCTCTTATCTACTTATTTTTGATTCCCTTGATTTTTCACTTATTTAACATATCCCTTAAACTATAAGAAGCAACCTTCAAATCTTTACGCATGTCACTCACTCGCTAATATGTGCAAGTAGCTAGCAGGTGGTGCCTTTATTTGTCGTTGTTCTCTAACCTCTCCTCCTTTAGCCTAGTCCTTCTCTTGGTTAAGATCACTCGTTCAGAGACCAAACATAACGACATCCCCAACCATATCATTAGTCTGGGCTGTTTTATTGTTCAATTTTTTACCTGTGATTTGAGATTATTGTTTGGGTGCCTATGTATGTGGTTTGTTATGTATCATAATTTTTAGCATAATTTTCAGATATATATTTATAAAGATATATTTATACGTTATTTTTCTTCAACGTTGTTTTCTATCTAACTCCATACTTTTCTTTCTTCTTTACTTTGTATTTTAACTTACCTCCTAACTTTTTCGATTAAGTTCAGAAACCAAAAGCAGCTGGTTTTCGAAATACCACGTGCTTTCACTTCTTATCTTAGCGACATTTGTCTACACAAAAACTTCCCCATTCTTCCTAGAGACAAAGAGGGCAGAAAACTGAGCAAAACGCTTCTATTTTCTTGTTACCCCTTATCAAGGGTCTCTAACTTCAGTCTATTATGCCCGGACTGAACTTTTTTTGGACACTGCTCCAGATTTAGGGAAAGGAAAAAGAGTTATTAAGGAATTAGTTGGTGTACAAATTCATCTAGTCTAGTAAACTGGTACAACACTAAGATGGAAAAGTACCAATCGTGAAAAAGCTGCTTTACAACTTTCATGCTTTTAGCTTTGGTTTTATCGATTTACTTAGTTGATGCCTGAGGCACATAAAGTAAGTTTTTTTGCAGCTAACTTTATGCAAAGAATGTATTGGAATTACTACACTACACGACAAGTCATTCGTTTCTTTTTACCAGCCATTTTTTAGTGAAGATTCACATACTTTAATGAAGTATTTCACATGCTTGGATAGAAGCAGATCACTTCACCAATATCGTTCAAGGTTATCGGTGGACTGGCGCAGTAAAAGCCAGGTAACCCGATCTAGTTACAGCCTACAATTGAGCTGACCCCAGTCATTTCCATTTGCCCTGGTGCCCTAGGTATCGTCTGGCATCTCCCGCCTCATTGTAAAATGGCAATCACGTGGTCACGTCTATCAAACGTCAGCAGGCGGCGCTGGAATCGCACCACCAGACCTAGGAATACCGTCCACGCAACTGCTCCTCACTCCCATGTTGAACTGGACTATGTATACTTTTCAGGATACGAGACTGATAAAACTTTGGTGAGAAACACCAGATTTCCAGAGGCTGTCTAGCCATCTGGCGGAGCGCCAGTTGTTTGCGTTCCCTAGCCCTTTGCTGTGATGTCACCAGCTGGTCTTACATCTAAAATTATTGTTTTATATCTAACGAAATAACTTTACTTAGTCTTTTCTCTAGATCCGTCTACCCCTATTATTTCTATATTCCTTCGATCTTTCACTATCTCTCGCTTCTACAATTTAGTTGTTTCTTAGTAGCTTCAAAACATTGTGTCCTTTTGATTTCTGATTATTTTCTCCGCAATTCCAACTCGTCTTTCCTTGTTGTCACTATCAAGTAAAATTCACTCTTCCTCTCTAGAGGGTGCCTCATGTGACCCGTCAATCCAACTCCGATGTCTTTTGTTGTCTATCACCAACGCCACGTGTCGTCGATAGGACAAGTACAGTGAACTTAAAAAGGAAGGAATTGACTCATACTCTATTATTTTTAGAAGTGTCATTATTTGAAAAGGTCAAAGAAGAGAACAACAAATTTAGAAATTAATTTTTTGTGATGTAGTTTCAGGGTCTATCATAATCAGACACACTTTGTACGCATCAAAGAACCATGGGTGATTCCATTTCACTTCATTCTGCAGGAAAAACCGCCTAAAAGGTTTCACATGATTTTCCTAAACTTCTTCCCACCTCTTATGAAATTATTTGTTTATTTTTAATTATTGTTTCTTCTTACTACTTCGCTTATCTTTAAATTTCTTCATCTCCACACTAAAACCATTCGTTTCAGAGTTAAAAATGACTATGGTAAACAGTTTTCCGGAGAAAATGAATCTCTCTTTCTCTGGTTGCGGGTTTCTTTGTATATATCACACGGGTGTTGCTGTAGCAATAAAGGTAAATTCAATTCAATAATGTGAAATGGAAACTTTTAGGAATATGCACCCCAACTAACAGAAAATATAATATCAGGAGCTTCAGCTGGTTCGATTGTTGCAGCTGCGTTGATCTCTGGAGTCTGCATCTCTAAAACAACAAGCACTATTTTACAGGTTGTAAGGCAGGTGAGTATCTACTTTCGTTACTTGCAAGCACTGCAAATTTCCTAACTTTTGGATACCTTGACCCTCTTGTTTGCCTGCACATTGCACCCTAGAAATCATGATATGTCCACGTGAAGCTTAACGGAACAAACTTGAATGGAAAGGGAAAGAAAAAGGAAATAGGAACCTAATTTGTTTATTACAGGCACGATCACGAGCAATGGGACCTCTCCATCCTTCTTTTGATCTCCTCGGAATTGTGAGGGAACAGATCAGACTGTCACTCCCGGATGATGCCTACATAAAGTAAATATTTTCCTTTCTCTATTTATTTATGCAGATGTAATGGACGTCTTCAAATTTCCCTCACGAGGTACTCGGATAGTCGCAATGTTGTCGTCAGTGAATACACTTCGAACGAAGAACTCATTGACGTAAGTTTTTTTTCAATCTTTACATCATATTTCAGGCTATAATCTGTAGTTGTCACATTCCTGTCTATTGTGGACTCATCCCTCCACGATATCGTGGAGTCCAGTATATCGATGGTGGTTTCACCGACAATCAACCGGAACATGATGACCATACGGTAACCGTCAGTCCGTTTTCTGGAGAATCCGACATTTGTCCGCCGGATTGGGATTCCGGAAGTTTCTTCGGATTTAATTATGCTAATACATCCATTCGCTTCACGACGAGGAATCTCTATCGTCTTATTACAATCCTCATGCCTCCATCAACAGAGGAATGTGCCAAAATATGTATGCAAGGATTCGATGATGCATTGAGATTTCTAACAAAAAATGGTAAGAAGAGTCAGTCAAAAAACTGAATATTTTAGGGATGGCACCATGTATTCGATGTTTAACAATACAGACAATAAATGTACAGTCACCTAGTGGACAACGAGTTATCCCGGCCGATGGAAGGAGGGGAATGTCACCGATGACGACAGTTGTGAGAAGAAAAAGGAACAGTAGTACGATGCCTACACCCAGGAGATACGAGTCGGAATGTGAAACATGCTGCGAGAGTGAACAATTCAGCACTGGCGAAATCCCTAGCCCTACTCTACCTAGTTTGGTACAGCAAAGTAAGCCATCTACAATGGCTTGATGAGTCTTTTTTAGCGTTTGATGAAGCTTTCGCCGCTGAAGATTCATTCTTCAAATATCTCCTAAGCTTCCGGCTCTTCCGATATGCCCGAGTTGCACTCGGATTGGGTAAATTCCCCCTCGACATGTTCCTTATGTTAACGAGAAAGTAATCCCTTCTTATACCATTTTACATCTTTCAGCATTCTCAAATCGATGTCTGTAACAACCCCAACATGGATCATCGAGCGATTTACTAACCTTACCGAGCTGGTTAAAATGGAGATCGATAATCAGGCCTCCAGATATGGAATGTTCTCCTGTCAATTGGCTTTGACAGAGGTTGAAAGCAAAAAGAATCATCAGTGGTCAATGGAGGAAAAGAAAATGGAAATAGAGATGAGTGAACAAGCTAGACAAGAGATGGAGGTTTTGAAGAAACGAGATAAGATGAAGCGGAAGGTAAGAAGATACTCGATGACAACTAACAATATACAGGCATCCCGACCTAAAAAGAAAGAAGAGGAAGTCGATTGGGAGGCCATTAGGGCACATGATGTAGACAGTTTCGATCAGGTTGTGGAATATACAAAGTCACATGACTCTATGTATGAATTCCATTATCTGGATGAGGATAATAAGGTTAGACTAATTGTAAACTAAAATATAAGGCATTTTAGATGCGAAGTGTGGAACTATTCAACATTACTAATCCAGAGAAACGACATATTTGTCATTCGACTAGTCATCAAAACGGGAAACAATATCAGCGACCCGTTTCGGTATGTTTCAAAAGGAAATACTCTACTAAAATGTTCAGATGGTGCTGGAAGAAGAAGAGTGTCAAGCAAGTGGAAGTCAAGACCAAGATGTTGATAGCGGTCTTTCTGGCATTGAAATGCAAAATTCCTCAACAGGGTAGGTGCGTTTTCTCGAATTTAGAAGAAGGTTTTCCCTGACATTGAACACTTGCCTTTTTCAGCAAACGCGATGCCTGCTGTTCCCCTGTCCGAAGTTTCGAGACGCCGCCACATTCCCGAGGCAGTTTCAGCAGCAGAAATCGGCCCACAACAAGACGGCACACTCCCGCTGCGAATAGTTCTTTCAATAAGTGAGTTTCACCCAATTTGTTTGAAAAAACTTTTTAAGATCCCGATCTGCCCCTCGCGACGTCCAGATCTCTTCCGATTCCGAGGTAGACAATGAACGTTTTTTCGTCCCTGATCGACGAGTAAGACGACCAAGTAGTGATTATGACGGTGAACCAGAGCCAAGTGATACAGAACCAATCTCATCAAAAGCGACGGGTGTTTAATATTATCTAGTGTCGGTGATGTACATATATAGTATATATTATAAATGTTTATTTGCATTCAGCTGACTGTCTGTAATGGCCTCGCGTGGTCTGACGCATCGACGGAAGCGGAAGAGCTCCCTCACGGTTTGTAGGGATTATCGGCGACGCGTGCCGAACTCGGAGCAAAAGTACAATAAGCAAACCGTGTCCTTAGAACGAGACAATTGCAAATAGCACCCGAACAGTGTTCTATACTTGAATATTTATAACTGGAAAAACCTTTCCATGCAAATGGCACCCAGTTGTCATCTACTTTTTGAGACGAAAACGATTATTGTCGGATCAGTTTCACTGTGCTTTATGGAAAATGCCCCCGGGAACGACGCCTCCCACTCCAATAAGTAGTCGCTTGACCTTAGCAACCAGTTCCGTTGTTCACGCAGCACCACACTCTACCTCGTTGACTATCAAACTCGGGTCGACGACGCAACTTTAACAAACAGCCGCCGGCTAGATTTACTCGTGTTGGCTCAATGGTCTCGACGCCTTTATAAAGAGCCCGACGACCTAAGGAGGACTATCGACGGGATGCTGGTCACTCTCTTATTATCTATTCTTCTCTTTCCTTATGAAATTCACTCCGCTGCAAATCTTCTAGCTAAAGATGTAAGTCACTTATCTCTTGCTTTCTCTCGCGAAACCTTTTGTGGTTGTCTGCCTTGTATTTTCATGTTCTTCTTTCTTTGTTCGCCGTCAAGTAAACACAATTACGTTACACTTTCTAAGTGGCATTTCCTTAAAAAGTAATTATTCTTCCCCTCAGGTTATTGATACAAGTGCCCCGTCCTTCGAAACTACCTTGAATGATGCCGACTTTCTGGCTGCAGAGGAGACAGGAAGAGCAGATCTAGTGAGACTAGGATTTCGAGTAAAAGACGATCCGACAATGGGAAATCAAATGGAAGGAGACATAGCCATAGAAAACATTAAGGAGTTCGTGAAGAATAGCAACCAACTGGGAAGAAATGCCATCAGACAAGGCTATAGGTAAGAAATCAACTAAAGTTTCAAACTTCGTTCAGACGATGGCCGAATGGAGAGATTCCCTACACTATGTCCTCTCAATATGGCTCATACGCTCGATCCGTCATTGCAAAAGCCATGAAAGAGTACCATGACAAAACTTGCGTACGATTCGTCCCCCGCGATCCTGCCAAACATCACGACTATGTTTATATTCATCCAGATGATGGATGCTACAGTCTAGTTGGAAAGTGAGTATTTATTTAAACATTTAATAATATCAGGACTGGTGGTCGTCAACCTCTATCGTTAGACAGCGGCTGTATCCAAGTGGGAACAATTGTGCACGAACTCATGCATGCTGTTGGTTTTTTCCATGAGCAGAGTCGACAAGATCGCGATTCTTTCATCGACATTCAATGGAGGAATGTTATGAACGGAGCTGATGATCAATTCGAAAAGTAATTTTTAAACTTTGCCTAATAATTTTACAGGTACAATTTGAACGTTATCGATCATCTGAACGAACCCTACGACTATTCAAGTGAGTCAAACGAAAAAGAATGAAAGAGATTTGTTACTTTTAGGTATTATGCACTATGGTCCTTATGCTTTCAGTGGATCGGGGAAGAAAACAATTATTCCACGACAGGTGAATAGTAAAAATCAAACTTTCAATCCCCAAATAATGAAAAATAAACAAAAAACACGATGCATTATAGAATTTGTTCTTCTCTTGCTATAACTTATATTCGTGAATTTACAGTTAAATATAGAGAAAAGATAATTTCGATGCTAAATAGAAAATATTCCCATTAAGTAAACATGGACGTGCATCTTTTCATCAATAATAATAATAACTTCAGGGAGGAGCAGAGAGGATGGGACAACGAATAGCGTTCTCCGACGGCGACCTTCGAAAGATCCGAAAACTTTACCAATGTGATAGTCGTCTGACCGGGAATTCCATTACCGATCAGGTGAACTTCGGCTATACTAATCGACCATCGTCCTCGTTTTCTTCTAACCGTATTCGTATCTTTGGTTAGAGTTTCCCTTTTCTCATGTCCTCGTTTTTTTTCACGGGTCCAGTGACTGGTCTGTCTATCATCAAGTCCGTGTCTGTAATAAACCTTTCTATGTGATATTTTCTACAGGAAACATGTGTTGATGAGAACTGGCGATGTCCTTTTTGGGAACTGTTCATCTATTGTGATCACTATGATGAGATCAAATATATTGTTTGTCCTCGTACCTGCAAAGCCTGTACTCCCATGGTATTCCCTTCTTTGCTCGCTTATATTCTTTTTTCAGCATTGATCAACTATTTCATCTACGGGTAAAACATCAGGGTTATTCTTCAATAAATCTAAACTAGAAGTCATTCTGTATTCACTCTTCCCATCAGCCGCTTTGCATACAAAAGAGACTTTTCGCCGGTACACGTCGATATTCCCACAATGTCGATGACGGGGTCTTCTTCATTCCTTCGTACCTACTTCAAAACTCTTTGGATTCTCATCGCCCCCCTCCTCCTCTCCCCTCTACTTTTCTTCGACATTTCTGCTAGATGTTGTTACTGTATTCTGTTAATGAGTTGTTACTGGGTGGCAGAGGTTGTTCCCTTGGCTGTCACCTCTTTCCTTCCTATTGTTGTCCTTCCCTTCTTAGGAGTCGTCCCGATTAAACGAGTAGCGAGTTCCTATTTGAGTGATACGAATATGATGTTCGTAACGAGTCTCATGTTGAGTTTGGCTGTTGAAGAATGCCAGTTACATAAACGAATCGCCTTGAAAATGTTAAAACGATTCGGGACGAAACCACAATGGTAATTGTCTAATATTCGAATGAAAGGCATTCAGGTTGATGGCCGGCTTCATGATCATCACCAGTTTCATGTAAGTTCTTCTCTTTATATTCTTACAGTGCTCAGTTCTCTATGGATCTCGGATACCGCCTGTGCCGCATTAATGTCTCCCATCGCTTATGCTCTTTTAGAGTCTGTTATGACCCATAAAATGAAGCCGGTAAGAAAATCGAAGAAATTCTGAAAAAGCGATAGAAAGAAGATGTATCGATGGAAGATATGGAAGTGAATGGTGAAGAAAGACTGGACACATCTCGATTGTCAGTCAGAGATCAAGGTGATTCAAACCTTCTCTCTCTCTAAGTTTATAGGTATCTGTAAATGTGTCATGCTCATCGTCTCTCACGCTTCACTCATCGGCGGAACGGGAACAATCAACTCGACTGGACCTAATCTGATCTTCCGCGATACTCTGGAGAAGTTCTTTCCCGGCGAGGATACCCAGATCAGCTATCTTTCCTGGATGGCTTTTGCCATTCCACCGATGATCAGCTATATGTTTTCCTCCTGGCTACTAGTTCAGTTACAGTTCCTCGGATGGCGACATGTTATTCATATGTTTCGAGACACGACAGCAGAGGAGAAAGAGGATGAGAGAAGGGCAAAACTGGCTGTGGAAAAAGCATATGATGAGCTAGGACCTATGACGTGAGTATTGAGAAAAAAAAGAAGTCTTCAGGTTCGCAGAAAAGTCGACTTTGGGCATTTTTTGTGTTACTGTGGTCGCTTGGATAACTAGTGATCCGAAAGTTATCCCAGGCTGGGCTCTTCTTTTCAAAAAAGGCTATGTCACCGACACCTGTGCCGGCATCATAGCCGTTTTTCTTCTTTTTGTCTGGCCGAAAGAACGACCCGACTTTCCTTTCGCCCATAGTAAGTTCCATATCATGTTTAGTTCCTTCAGATCATATCGGTCCTTATCGATCTCGTCCTGCTCTGATCAATTGGGAAGTAGTCAAAAAACGCTTCCCTTGGTCGATTATTCTTCTTCTTGGAGCTGGTTTCGCAATCTCTGGTAGTGTAAAGGTTTGTTTTTCAACACGTCAACAGAAGAATCTAGGAGAGTGGTTTGTCTTCTCGTTTCGCCTGTTGGATGGAATCCATTCTCTTCGGTCTTCCTTTTCCCCTAATGCAGGCTCTCATCTCCGTCCTCGTTGTTGCTTTGACCGAGTTTTCCACTAACTCCGCGACAGCCTCAATCTTTATCCCAATAGCATTTAACATTGTCAGTAATTTCTAGCATCAATTAAGGTTTCCAGGCTGAGTCCGTTGGGTCCCATCCATTGTATTTCTCCATTCCGGCAGCCATCGGTCCCTCTTTTTCTTTCATGCTTCCTATGGCTACTCCAGCCAATGCGATTGTCTATGAGATGAATACGATGAGCATGTGGGACATGGTCAGTTTTTTTTCTTTCTTTCATTTTCAGGCATCGTGTGGTGTCTTTTTGAACCTCGCTTGTATTGCCTTCACAGTACTAAACATGAATACTTGGGCTTACTGGCTATTTTCGATGGGATCCATCCCGGACTACACACTGAGACATAAACTGAATAACTCAACCTGCAACTGATAATGAACATTTATTTATCAATGGTTATTTTCCAGTCTCTCCTCCCATTTCGTCTTCTCTTCAAGGCGAAACATTTCTTCGTCAATTCTTTCTTTTCTCTCTCCATGATCCGTCTGAATTAATTCTTAAAGATGGAAATTCTTACAGGCTCTCCCCACACTTGACTGATATTTTTTGAAATAGGAACATCGGAAATTGGAAAAGCATGAGCTGGAAAGGAAAAAAAGAGTAGGAGAAGAAGGATCGAAGTACACATTTAGATGAGCAACAAGCAGTTGTGAGGGAGGAGGAAAGGGCTGATCAACAGCTGACGAAAATATTTACAAGAAATCACAATGTTATTCCAGTATGAAGTGTGAATAGTTTTCTAGAAAAAGTTAAAAAAAAGAGTTCTATTGAAATATAAGTTAACAACTATTCCAGCCAATTCAATCGAAGACTCCATCGCACAAAAAATTAAAAGTCCTGACTGCTTTCTTTTTATGTGATGCTATATTTTGATGTACGATAATTGAGAAAGAAACATAAGAACAAGGGGCATATAACAGTTCATTCTATCGACTCGTTATATTTATTATCCTGTTCTTCTATCTCCTCTCTCACTTCCACTTCCGTCAATTTTTTCTTTTCTTCTTGTTCCTTTTCATTTTTTTCTTCTAGTTTCCTCTTTCTTTCAGCTTCTTCAGTTTCTTTTTTTTTATGATATGGTCTCCAATCGCCGGCAGAATGCCAATGTTCTGCCACAAAATAGAGGGGTAGATAGAAGGCTACTTACTGACTAGATCGTGAATTTCTCTGTAAGGAAAGTGACGGTCCTAAAAAAATAAAACGTAGGATGACTTTAAAGCTAGAAACCGATCGTGGAAGAATTCCTTTCTCTCTCCATAACGTCCGTGACGTCAAGAAAAGAGTTCCGAGAGAGAGACCGATACAAATTCCGTAGACCTTACAGAACAAATTGCTGTGTTTGTTTATCTTCCCAAAAGAAAATCCCTCTGTCGTTCCGAATAACCTCTTCTTAGTACATAACTTGGCTTTCTTTGGATTGTCAGGAGTGCAAGGATGTCTAGGAATCCTTTCTTAGTAGTATTACTCAACTTACTGGAACTTTGGAAGGTCTTTTGCAGTCAATTCAAAATTGATAGAAGAATGAAAGAGATAAAAGAGAATAGACAGACAGGACAACCTCATGAGTGAGTCTCGGTCACAGTGAGGGAAAAAACAAGAAAGGGGAAGTGTTTATTCGATAAATACATGCCCGTTTCTAGTCATTTACCGCGTCTGTATTGCCATTTCGATCGAGGAATTCCTTCTCCGTCCCTCCTAATGGAACCATCTCTTTCGGTGAAAGTGGCTCTGCTCGATATTTTGGACAAAATGTTGTCACGAGAACAGGTAGAACAAAGAGACCGTGAACGAGACCTGGAAGATTTAGAAGGAACAATCTTCTTACCAACGCCGACGACGATAAAAACGGTTTTGGCAAAAGCAACTATGGCATAGGTAGGAACAAGAATGAGGGGGAGCATGCAGAGGAAGGTAGAGAGGCCAGCTTGAATCATCGGGGCGGCCATTTCGTCGAGACTTTTGAAGAGTCTTTCGACAGGGGAACCACGACTACGGTAAAATTGATAGGCTACATGAGCCGTATAGTCGACACTATATTAGTTTTGGATAGATCGGATGGATACCTGAATCCAGTGGCAAGAAGGACATCAACTTGAGTGACTGGGTCGAGGTCCGCTCCCCACCAACCGAGACATCCAACCAGGCCTGAAAGGTCTCTCAGTCAAAACAACTTACAGTAACAGATTGATGTGATTGTAAAGGTGATAATGAGGACCCCGACTCGACTGGAGACGAACAATAAACAAACGATCGCCATACAGGCTACGGTGACTGCGATGGAACCGATCAAGTCGTTTCGGACCTGAACATTTTTTTTTTTTTTAAATCTCACGGTCAAAATAAGTGACAAAACAGGCGAATCGACATCAAAAAGAGTTGCATTAAATTCTGGATGACTCGAGAGAACAGACCGAATAGAACTGACGAACTGTGCCCTAGTGGCCCATTCTGCCATGTCTTTCCCCAAAAGGGAGAATCCAAAAGAATTCAGCTGACCATCACTGAAAAACGATGAATAAAAAGAGCTGAAAAATTTACTCTGATGAGTTCTTTGCCTCCTCGTAATGAACATTCGGTGGCATACCGATCTGTTTCAACCAGAAACCTAAATTCTTGATAGATGGAATGTATTCTGCCTCTCCATGGAAGAAGGAGGTCATTGACCAGATCTATTGAAAAAGAGTAAAATTTATAGAAAAGGAGACACTTTCTTGTCGAATTCGATATAAGGTGTAAGGAAAAGTAGAGTTCTATCACTACCATAAGCTCCTGGTATCTTCTCCAATTCAGACATCATTTTCATAAACTCTGCGTACTAAAAGAGATTTCTTCTTTAAGAATGACTCACATCGACGTCGTCACTGATGTCTGGTGGGTCGTTGACATATACATTCACTGGAAAGTAGGTGTTGAAGACGGGACGGATTCCGACTAGACTAGCCATCAATGGGGAGTCGGCTGGAAATCCTTTCGCTGGTTCAAAAGTGGACTTCATAGTAAAAACACCGACGGAACAAAAGGCGTAGAAGACAGCCACAACAGTCAAACAGGTCAGTCGTCCATTCAAGGATGTAAGGAATTCGGTATACTGCAAAGAAAATCTATAGAACGGAGAAAATGATACTTTTGTTAGTCCCTCGGCATCTTTCTTTTTTTCCGCTGCACTTCGATATTGTTCATCTTCTACACACAGGAAGACTACGGGAGCTAGGACAGTATACGTAAAGGCATAGTCAAGGAGAAGAGCGAGAGAAGTAGCTAGACAGAAGAGAGACATCTACAGAATATTGCTCGACGTCGAGAACAGCTGACCTGCCTGGGGAGTGGGGGTGAAGAAACCGACACCGAAGGCGATAATATTGGTGACCGAGGTGATGGTGATCGAAGGACCGACATCGACTATGACTCGGCGGAGACGAGTAGCCCGATCATGAATGGAGGAGCGGGCTCTCCATCGATGCATCAGGATGAAGGCATCATCCACACCTGAGAGATAAAAAGAAGAACATCTGTTACCGATTCCGAGTACAAGAAAAGGAGTAACACACTGCATAGAATAGATGGGATAGCCAATCCAGGCGAGTAAACCAAAAGCAGCCAAAGTCGCGAGGAATGGAGTCAAAATAGTGGCGATGACTATAAAATAAAAGGAAAAAAAATTTCATACCGAGTAAAGGAACCATTTTCAATGGACTTTGATGCCAGACGACGATCACGACAAAGACGAAGAGAAGAACGAACCCGATGGTCATCAATTTCGTCGCTTCTAACGCCCCTCTAACCATTTCCTTATTTGCTATTTCGTCTCCGAATATAGTGAAGTTTATCAATGGTGAGAAGTCGTTCGTTTTACTGATCTCAAAAAGGCTTCGCGTCACATTCTAAAAATTTTTGTACATTGTTATATAAATACCTGATAACTCTTCTTTCTCTCCAGTGTATCGGATCGTGAAAAATACCAGAGAACAATCCGATCTGGCATTAATCCCTGTGAGTGAAAGATATTTGAAGAGAGAGATAGATTCGTTTCTGAGATTGTTCGCATATGCATTCCGAGGAAGAGGGGAGTCGAAGAAATATAAGAAATGGGAAAGGAAACAGTAGTCGTATTGGATTCCTTCTCTTTCTGGATAAAGGTATCTTGAAATTAATAAACATACCAAGAAGGTATGAAAGGGACGATTTAGTCCACACATTGGATCGCAAGCAGCTTGTCCATATTCATTCTTTTTTGATATTACCCGTGTTAACTCACTATCCAAACGTAAAATCTGAAAAATTATGAAGATCCCTCCCAAATCCACCTCATTCACATGTTCCTTCCTCAATATATCTCCTTCATCTTTTGATTGAAATATACAGAATGCCCGTTGAGGAAAAACCGATAAATTATAGAATTCTAGGAATCTCTCTGTCTCTCTAAAATTCAAATTGTCCAATAAATAGACCATTACAATGATGTTTGTGAGTCGACGGGAGAGAAGGAACGTCGAATATCATGTTCAAAATGGACATTCAAAAGACCCGTGGCTAACCCAATGACCACCAGAAAACTGCCTAAAACGAGTGGAATGCTTAATGTGCCTCATTTGTTTTATGTTTTGAAGGGTTCTCGTAACTGGTTCCTGCCCTCAAATCCCAGGAATACGAGGGGGATTGAAGCGATCATATTTTGAGTGGGTCAGATGGACCAGTTGGATTTGTATTTTGAACGGGATGAAATGGTAATGTAAAGAATGTTTTTGTAGTCGACGAGAGGTCAAAAAGTCTTCGCCCAACACGGACACTGGTCAATGACGCCGTTACCTGTGATAGATAAAACGGGAAAACGAGTGAGCAGACGGGCGACGAGATCACTCAGCTCATCCCACATCTTCGCCCTATAATAACAAAGGCGCTATCACTTTCTTACCAGTTGTGAAGCGCGGGCGGCAGCTAAAGAGAGAGTTTCGGGATGTTGGGTTCCTGCCAGCGGAAAAGAGAAACGTACAAATTATATGCTGACTGGTAGAACTGGAAATGGCAGATTTGTCAGCTGGAATTCACGTGTTTTGAAATTGCGGAAAAAAGGGAAATTTATACAAAAACAGACTGTTTTTAGGAGGAGACGCCATTGGGAGCCTCGACCTTGAAAAATGCTGGCGCAGCTGTTCTGAGCTGGTTTTTCGGACAGTGGACAGTGACTTGGCGACCAGTTTATAGATGCTGATTGCGGGAGAGGCTGTACGGGTGGGAGGAGGCGATTGTCATTCGTTATGTACAATTTGTACAATAAAGAAATGGCAGAGGGAAAATAAAATGAAGTCCGTTCCTAACAACCTATTTCTTTTTGAAAATACGTTCAGAAACCTTTTTGTACATTAAATTTGCAAAGTAACTATTAACTTTTCAAATCAATTTTGTTTTATTCATTTTTTGGCAGGGAATTGGAATATAATATATATATATTGCCCTTTATGCATTTCTATGAGGGGATTTGCATGATCGAATTCGTAGATTTAAAAAAAACTATATAGATAAACTTTGAACACGTTTTTTTTTTTTAAATTTATTTTATAAATTAGAAAAATTATTATATGAATTACACCATAAAATACCCTTTTTTTATTATATTCTCCACAAATTATACATTTTTTTATCATCTAATTCATAAAGGAAACTTCAGAAAATTTTATCAAACCTTGCCATCAATTGAACAACATCAATGAACTTCTGATTTTAAAGAAAGTTATTTGTTGTCAGGGCAACACGCACTTCTGCGTCCATTCGGAGAATTTCAATTTTATAGTCGTTTCGACTAAGTTATCAGTTAAACATTCTCTTTTTCTTTCTATGTCTTCTATTCATTTCTATTTCTCCTAATAGTTTCATCATATTACAGGAATCGAAACGTTCTAGTTAGATTTTCTATATTTTGCAGAAAACGACGTCTAGTTGTTGTATAAATAGTTCTAATGACAAAGAAAAGAAAAAATCAAAAGAAGGCTGAGAGTGTAAATATTGTAAGTCATATGTATGCTCATTTCCTTTATGTTTTTCAGCCCGTAGATCAACCTGTTAAGGCTAAACTGCATAATATGGCTATGGGTTCTTTTGAGAGTCTATTACATGAAGTACTCAAACCTGAGTTCAATTCAGAGGTTTTATTACTTATTTATAATTTTAACTTGCAGGGTTCACTCAATAAACCGAAAGCAGATACAGATGTAGCTATAATTGCAAAAATTTTAAGGGAGGAAGATGCACAAAAACAACGTCAGAAAAGGGAGAAAATGAAAAAAATTAGTGAGTATTTTGTTCTTTTTAATTTTTATTTTGTTAAAAATTATTCACATAGCTTATATGAATTTAACAATATTCATTTATTCAGAAAGCGCGTCTGATAATCGTTCTACTTCTGTTTCGCCAACATGTACTCCGGCTATGCGGAGATCAATTGAAGAAGGCTGTTTCACGTTTGTTAAAGTTTTTATGTTACTTTTTAATATTTAGTGCTCCTACTGATGATATAGGATATATCGATGGAGGAGAAGGCGATAGCCATGAAGATGTTGAAATGGACGATTTAAGTAACAGTAGTGCCATTAGACTTGTGCCTGTGCAACTCTATCATAGAGGTTGTTTTTTTCTTTTTTTTGTTCCTATGGTTTACACCTTATATTTAGTTCATTTTTCTTAGAGAAAAACTTTTTTTTTTCTTTTTTAAGATTCATTTATTATTTTTTCAATTTTATTTTCAATCGGCTTAATTAATTGGGCTAAAATTATTTATTATCAATACAAAAAGGGCAGAAAATGACTTTTTCTGGTAATATTCATTAAATTGAAATTTCAAACATCGACCTTATCAAACTTGATTCAGTACATGGTAACAATTTTCAGGAAATGAAGAGAAGATTTGTGACGATCTTACGGATTATGAAACTAATAGAGATGATGTTTATTCGGTTAGTTTTTGACTACTTTACCATTATTTTAGCCTGTTTACAACAACAACATATTGACTGATCCTATTCTTCCAGCTATCCCAAAGGAACAGAAAAAAATACAGCTCCCACCGGTAAGTTTCAAACATTTTAACAAAAAGTTAGTAGAGTTGTATGTTGAAAATATTTCGTTGTGTGTGTTGGTTTTGTGTCGGCAACGAAAAAAACAAGATTGTGCGCGGTAAACCTTTTGGCGGTGTATTGACGATAAAATATGTCTTGGCATGCCTGAAGTTCATTCCTACGTAAAGTTTTCATCTTACTTTTAGTTTTTTTTTTTAAATTACTTTGAAGAAAAAAATGCGTTTAAACAAAAGAATGATAACACCTTTTTTCAGTCTATTCAGTCTATTAATTTCTTTTCGTACGAATTATTTTTTTGTGAGCTTCTACAATCTGTTCTTTTGTCTCTGGTCTTGATAATGCCATACTAAATTTATGGGGGTTTCTCATCCTTTGTCTTGACTGACTCAGATGGTCGGTGTATACCACTATAATTTACTGCTTTTTGCTTTTGGGTTGTGTTTATTCTTTGTTTAGAAGTGTATGGCGCAGATGGCCTTTACCGCGTGTAGCCTCGCGGTATCGAGCCATCGATTTGCGACTCTTTATCAACTCTCCACACTTTGGTATCTTGAGAAAACAAAGTCATTGCCATTCATGAAAGTCTGTCATCGGCCAGACTTATTTGTTTTATTTTGTCTGACAACTTTGGAGACTATGCTAGTCTTCGATTATAATCGAGGGAAGGGCGGTGTGCCGATTTTCAGTTGCGAAACCGAGTCTGACGCGACACGGCTCAGTTTTTCCTGTCTAGCGACGAAACGTAAACGGTGATTGATATTCTTCCTGACAACTATTTTCACAGGCTAATTTACTGTATTTATCCAGTATCATTCCCATGTTTCCCATTTTATCTGTTTGTTTTTTTTATTTACAAAGATCATCATATATAATTGATTGAGATCCATTTACTTTTTTGTAATTCATCAAGTTTATTGTTTTTTTAAGTTACCGGAATTCCAAGTCAAAATGCAAAGTTGACTGAGGCAATATTTTATTGACAGAATGATAAGAGCTTATCATACACATCAACTATTTCAACAACAAAAAAATCAACAAGCATTTTTGACCTTGAAAATTACTGACAAGCTGATAAAAAGGGAAACGCGCTCTCATATTTCGCGCGGGAACATTCATCTTTTATTCGAAACTTATTACTTTTGACATTTTACAAACTGCTAATGTTGCATCCATGTGGTTCGCCATTTTTACAAAGCTGGCCTTATTTTTCAAATACATCACCTCTTTCTGCAAAGAAAATAGTAAGTTTGTTTGCTTTGGTATGGAAAACATCGTACCTTGGTAGTGTAAATATTCATGACACTCATGATTACTGAACATTTATCTTTCGAAATCTTTTGTCTCATAATAGATTAGGAAACAAATCTTAGTTGTCAGGAGTGATCGTTGTAGGGATTTTTTTTTGCTTTTTTTATTTTTCCTATTATATTATAATTCAACATGTCTCTTCAACCTACAATATTATCTCTTTTCGAAAAGCGACTTTGAAAAAAGCTATTTCTAATCGTGCAACTTTCTACACATTATTGTCATCATTTATCGATCTTTCGAAATGCCCATGGACTAAATACTCTTTTCAATTTTTCATTGATAATTAACATTATCCAGACCAATCGTCTTGGGGAAATGTCAGTGACGTCAGAATGCCTTACTGATGATTCCATCAGTTCTTATGATGCCCAGCGAACCAGCAGTTATAACTTTTGTTCAGTTCCCAGATTTTCTGTCTACTCGGTGTTAGACGAACATTATGAGAATCATTGGAAAACTAAGGTTTGTTTAGTTGAAGTTTCCATACAGACTGAAAACGTTGAAAGTTTTTCAACCCGTTTGTTTTGAATAGAAAAGTAGTATCAGAGTCTTGTGTAGGCGGGGTTCTGTTATCGTGCTGAAATGATTCAGGAAAATGATCCACTGCCCATCCTTTTAACTGTTGATCTGTAGCCCCATCTATTCCCGATGTGACATACCTACACATCGACGCGTAGTTTCTCTTAGATGGCGGATTCTGATATTATCCCACGGTTTGGTCGATCTTTCACAGTTACAGCAGTTGTCGGGGATGGGGAACAAATGCTCTATGTAACAAATATGGTTCGTACCAAATATGGTGATTAAAATAAGTGATTTTACCTTTTTTTATTTACTAAATTATGCATTTCCAGGCACAGCCACAAGAAA
The DNA here is from genome assembly GCA_932521415.1 of Oscheius sp. DF5120. Classification (NCBI taxonomy): domain Eukaryota; kingdom Metazoa; phylum Nematoda; class Chromadorea; order Rhabditida; family Rhabditidae; genus Oscheius; species Oscheius sp. DF5120. Next base: position 4,555,030 of record OW051463.1, read on the forward strand.
CAAAAGAAATAAAGGATAATAAAAAAATTGACGAAGCTAAGAAAAGAAGATTGCTCAATCAGAAGAAGAAAGCTATCGAAAACACTTATACTGTTCAAAAAGTAACTATTCGTAAGTTTTTTTTCATCTATACTTTTCAATCTAAATTATACTGAATAGATATTCTACGAAGCACGTGTAGAAGGCGCTACGTTATCTTGGGGGTGGGAGCCCGACAATAGTGTTACTAAAAAAATTTTGCTGAAAACGAAACTGACTTTTTAATTTATTCAAAGTTTAGCATTAAAGTTCAACATCTGGTTTTAGTACCTTCTTAGCCTTATTTGGCATGAAGCCAGCTGACCGTTTGCCTGCCTCTTTTGTACCTCTTCCAACTATCGCGTCTCTCGACAATTTGCCTGCGCCCTCCTCATATGTTATACTCTTTGCGCACGTTTTGGCCTGCAGCTCACCGCTTTCTATGGACTCTCGACGGCTCTCTCGTTTTTCTTCGCTAGCGCAACTGTCGCGCGTCATCACTATAGCCCACTTCTAATTTTGTGCATATGAATACTATGTAATTTTTAACTGAACTTTCACTTGATTATTAATATCTTTCAGCCAGGTGCATGTGCCCTAACGTTTTAGAGGGCGATTATTGTATCAATCACCTTCTGGATTATATTGAACCAGGACAAGGCGTTAAAAAGGTAATCTTTATTTTTTATTGTTGTGAATTTAGTATAAGGACGATTGTGACGAGCGTCGTCGTAAAACGAAGGAAAATAAAAAGAACATAATTAGCACCGTCACAATCGGGAACACTCAGAATAAGGCGCCGGCGGCTGCGCCAACCAAGCCGCAGGATATTAAAGCTTCTAACATGAATAAGTAAGAAGTTTTTAAGTTTTGTCAATATCTTCTAGGGATGGAAATGGGAACAAGAAATCTCCCAATAAAAAAAATAAAAAAAGCGGAAATACATCTGCTGTTGCAAACACAATGTCCCGAATTGCTACTGGACGCATGTTTACTGAAGATGGAGAAGAAGAATTCCTCTCTGCAGATGAGGGAATAGTTTCGTCAAATAGTGATGAGGTGATAGTTATTTCATTTATTGACTCTTTTTGTTTCAGAACAATGTAGCAAAAGCTTCTGATCTAATGATGGATGGTGCTAATTACAGGTAACACAATATGTAATAATCTTACTATTTGATTATATAGGGCTGATACAGACGATATATCGTGCTTGGATAATCACGTTGTTGAAGAACAAGAATTTATAACCGTCGAATCTCGTGATAAAAAGAAGAAAAATCAAACGCAGACCCAGCGTACTGGGTAGGCTTACATAATTATAGCATAATATTTAGATCCACTGGAAAGTTTGAGTCGCGGAATAATTCAAAAAATGATCAACAACAGCGTCGTAACTCTCTTGATGATCGTCCTAAGAATCGCCCTCGTCCACAGACTGCTCTATGTCTTGGAGATTTTGAGAAAAAGGTACTTTTTTTTGTTTTGAAAATTTCACTATCTGGAATTTATTAAAATCTTTTCATTGCAGCCGGAAACACATACTAAAGCTAAAATTGTACCATTCAAGGAAGGAAAAAAGAAGCATGAACGTCTCGAATCAGCTGCTGATTCTGAATATATGGATGCAAATGACGAGGTTAGTCATTGTTAAGCGTACATAGTCAGCAAGTGATATGACACCGTTGTGCGTTCCTAATCGTATTGATTTTCGAACTGTTTGCGCGCTGCCTGACCAGTCGATCACGTTTCTAACCTGGTCTCATTCAATTCCTACTACTCTTTTTACAAAGAATTTTCAGATGGTTATTCCAAATCTAATGCAAAATGGCTCGATGCCCGAACGTTCTTTTTCTTATGCTGATGCTGCAAAAAAGTCAGCTGAACAAAGTAACATTTTTATTTATATGATTTATACCTAGTTCAGGTCGAGAAAATTCTCCCGCTTGCACTGATGCTGCCGCTACTTCGAGAACGCCAAGTCCACCACCCTCTGTCGAATGTCCTCCTCGTCTCGTTAAAGATAACAATAACGATAGTTTGCGTTCTGCTCCTATTCCTATCATTGCTAAAGATGACTCTTGCGGTCTTTCTTTCTATTTTGAGGAGGGTAATGGAAACGAAGAAATGAGTTTATCACATGAGGGTAAGGAAGCTATTTTTTTATTGTTGATATTCAATTTACAGATGGGGCTTTTGTTCTAAATCTTCCCGGTAAAACTGTTCGCTTTGCGAAAGGTATGGCTGCTCCTATTTCTCTGCAACCCGTAGATGATCACCATCGGACCATGGTAGAGTTGATGATGAATCGATGGAAAGCTTTTACTCAAGGGCCAGTTGGTATGTTATAACTTTGCTCGATAATTGAGATATTTCAGCCCCTGTTTACTATTCCCCTAATCTACCGGTCTGAAGCAGTAGTCTCCGACTACGGGTATATATATTCCCAATTGAGCGTGTCGACTTGCTCATATCTTAATTTTCACATACCCCTCCATTTTCCAAAGTTTTTATAGGTCATAACTGTTTTGTGTGAGCTTATACGGTTATGGTCATTTTTTTGGCGCAGTTGCCATCTCGGTGAATTCTTGAGTTACCATATTAATGCCGCCCCGTAGTTATGAATTGGTCTACTTATTATTATCGGGGTTAGGTTTAACTGTGTTGAATATTTAGACCATTGCTTTATTACGTGTATATCATTTTTTTCCTTTCACAGGCTAACCTTGCCGCGGAGTATGTTTGCACAAAATTCTTTTTTTTTAGATTTTAAGTTGCGAAAAACAGATTTCTAGTTGTCTAAGCCTCGGTGAACATAGCTTGCCTGGATTTCCATTACTTTTGATTTTCTTGATTTTATTGCACAAAGTTGCATCTTTTAAACCTGAAAATTCTTAATAAATATATTCTTGTAATCACGTGTATTTTCTTGTTTTTTTATAAACAGGTGAATGTGTTATTTTTAAGTTCTTCATTCGTATCTATTATATATATATAAAAGTGGTGTTATGAGTGCCGCTGCTCTGACTCTAGATGCCGTTCGTAGAATTGTTGCTAGGCACAAGACTACCATTTCCGAGGAAGATCTGCAGCAAGCCGAAGCATTCATCCTAGGCTATGGAAAGAAATTGGCTACTGAGAAAGATATTGCAGGGCTAGAGGAATTGATGGTTGCGGCGAGGTCTTCGTATCAGGTTATGGGACGTGTAAAAGCTGCCAAACTGATCCGAAAACTCGTCGAATTGTGTCTTTCGATTGACCAATCGCCAAGCCAAAAGATTTCTCTTGTTGAAAAATGCATTCAATGGGCAAGTGACAATCATCACGTCTTTCTGAAGAGAACACTTGATGCTTGTATGGTCCGGCTACTCCATGATCAAGGAAAATATATAGAAGCTTTGAAGGCCGCGGGAAAGCTGGTAGTGGAGCTAAAGAAACTGGAAGATCGTGAACTGCTACTAGAAGTATCTCTAGAGGAGAGCAGAAATGCATTCGCTTTGAAGAATTTTGCCAAGGCAAAGACGTCTCTTGTATTGGCGAAGACCAGTTCTAATGGAGTTTACGTCTCCACTGCCATGCAAGTATTGGTCTCTATTTTCATCTTCTATTTTTACTTTTTAAAGGCTGCCATCGATCTTCAGTCGGGAATTCTTTATTTGACCGATGAACAAGATTTCAAAACGGCCTATTCCTACTGCTACGAAGCTCTTGAAGGTTTTCAAATAGCCGGCGACATGGTCAACGCCATCCGGGTCCTCAAATACATGTGTCTCTGTAAAATCATGACCAACGAATCGGAACAGGTGCAACAGCTGCTGGCGACAAAGGTCTGCAGTTCTATTAAAGGAAAAGATATCAATGCAATCGTTGAAATGGCTGCCGCCTTCAACAAGAGATGTCTTCAAAGCTTCCAAGAGGTTTATAATATTCTAAATGTCTTTTATTCATTTGGGTTTAGTGTATGAACACATATAAGAAGGAGTTGATGGAAGATCCTGTAGTGAGGACCCATTTGGGCCATCTTCACAACAATATGTTGGAGAAGGAGATTTCTCGCGTGTTAGAGCCCTACTCGGAGGTGGAACTGTCACACATTGTGAAGAAAGTCAATCTACCAAAGGAAAGCATTGGAAAAGTCATTTCTACGATGCTTCTTGATAAGAAAATTTACGGCTTCATTGATCAACAAAACAGCATCCTCAAGATTTTCACCCCTCCGTCGACTGATATCGCCTATCAGAAGGCTAACGATCTTATCCTAGCTTTGAGTCATACCGTCGACGCTGTCTATGCTCGTGCGGCATTAATCAATTAGAACTAGGAGAATCATAAAAATCTGAAATTGTCTTGTCTTTCTCGACGGATTTGTCCAGTCATGATTGGGGATAGGTTCGTTAGCTTATTCAAGATGGACTTCTTGCCCTATACGGTCACTAAACTTGGACCAGTCGATTCAGTTGATAAGAAGATCCGGCAAACCCGTCGTGAATTAGATGAGGTTAGATTTTTCTTTTCTCGAAAGGGCCCTTAGGTAATGAATGTCATGCGCGCGAATATTGAACTAATGATAGAAAGATCAGAAGGTCTGGAGACCCTTGCCCATCGCGCCGAAGTATTGGATATGAGTGCCTGTGGCTATGAAAAGTCGGCAGGAGAAGTGAAGGACATGAAGGAAAAGTCGAAGCCGATCATCGCAATATTTGCCATCGTTACCGCCTTTCTTCTACTTCTCTATACATTGTTTTAAAATGCTTGATCACAATACAGTAATAACAATAGAGTAATGATCAACTGCTGGATTTCACGCCTCGAACAAACAGCCGAAAGAACTAGATAGTTGTCTTATTATTAGGCCGTGTCACTAACTTATTTGCTTTTCCTCCGCCTCGTAACACATAAGTGGTCTCGGGAGGAGAGGGCCGACCTCTGTGGGGTGAAGCCCCACTGTATATCCGCCCCTTAGGGTTTCTATTTTGCTTCGTCTCCTCGTTTGTCATAAAACCCATCTTTTGATTGGGTATAGCTGTCATTCATCATGCCTCAGTCCGTCTGCCTTTCGACTAATTGCCCTCTTCCTCCTTTTCAAATCGAGTCATCTTTAGTTATGTCGACAATATTCGATCTCTCTGTCGACGATCTCTATTCTCTAGCTGTCGTTCTTTCTCCAGCCATGAAGGAACAATTGAATCCAGAAGATATAGTCGGACTACGGACACGAGTAAGTTGAAGATATTAAACGGATGATTGAGACATCTATAGATAGTCGAGTGGCTTCTACTAAATAATTTTTCCACACTTCACAAATTTACAAAAAACGATGATTCATGGAGTTTTCCTTCTGATTATACGTGTGATTCATGTCGAAAAAAGAAAGAAGAACATCGATGTAAGTCGCTTCCCTTTAGTTTTCAAAGAATTTCAGATGCTCCGAAACCGCGAATTGTTTCCTCCGACCAACCGACGACGTCAGAAGTATTAGGACCTGTTTTGGCTGGAGAAGAATTCATAACATTCGAAGTGAAAGATCAACCGAGGCAGTCAACGAACAAGGACAATGAGAGGTAAGAACAAGTTGGATGGATAGAGAAAAAATTTTAGAGAATCCTTGTCTGGCTACTATTCCTCCGTGACGGATTGTCTCTTTGCCTTTAGTTCCTGCATCTTTCGTCCTTTCAGGATATGTTTCCATCGAGGAGTTCAATAAAATTGAGAAATTTATTAATACTCTTTTGATGACTTTTTTGAAAGCAATTTGTGTTGGAAAGCGATTAAAGTTCGACGACTTTTGAGCGGGGAACGAGACCGGGTGGAAGGGTTCGAAATTCTTCGAGTTTTCCACGATAAAAGTGATCATCCACCTAGGTGCTTTGCTTTTTTCTTTTTGACTTTACCTCTTCAACGATGATGAGTTTGTCTCCTTTCGAGAAATAAAGATTGCTTGGATCATCCGAATGATGGTCATCCATGGCTTGAAAGAGCTGGAATGAAATTGAATACTCTCACAAAAGAGAAAAACAAAAAGAACGAAAAAATTCAAAACGTGCTATCGATCACAGTAAGCTGACCCACCTTCTGCATTTTATATTCTTTTACTGACTCCTTTAATTTTTTAAAGTTCACAAAAAAGGAAAAAAAGATGACTCACCCTGGCTGGAATACTTGCGATCGAAGCGATCGAAGCGAGTCCGGAGGGACTTTTCTTGGCCGGTTGACTGCTGACATAAGTGAATGGGAAGATTCCCTCTTGGGCGTAGAGACGACCGCGGACCCAGTCTTGGCCGACGTATTCTAACACCTCAATCTGATCGTCTTTACTGAAGACGAGATCTCCAGGGACTCCCGAGTTATAGTCATATAAGGCAAAGAAAATGCCAATTGGCTGAGCTGGTTGGCTGAAAGAAGTAGTAGAAGATAGAAAAAGATAAAAACCTGGTGTAGTTTCTACCGAAAGGAACTGAATGAAGAGTCGGACAATCGACATAGGAGACGGGAAAGATGCCGGACTGACCGTAGAGGGTTCCATGGAGCCATTCGGAATTTTCCCATTCGTTGACTTGGATCATATCATTGGCTCGAAACTAAAAAAATAAGAAAGAAGAAAGAAGGAGAGTACCTGCAAATCTCCCGGAGTGCTGGAGAAATAATCGTAGAGAGCGACGGCGGTGTGAGACGAAGCGGTGGGAACTAGAGGGATTTTGACTTCGACGAAGCCCATCGGAATAATACCTTGTTTACCCGTTCGTGTATTTAACCCTATAAATAACTCAAAAAAGATGACAACCTACCGAATATCCATTGATCATCGACCTCTTTCTTCAACAGAATCGTATCATCCACCTCTGAAGTCAATTCATCCGGCTGAGAGCCAATGAAAGGATAACGAACAATGGCATGAGGCTCGATTGTAGGAGCTAAAAAGATAGATATAGGAAGGGGGAAGAGACACTTTCAATGGACAAACAGCTTCCAGATGAGCTGTCGAGGTTAGTGACAGAACCAGACTTTAGATTGGGAACGGAATAATCAGACTCGACTTCGAGTGGTTCAGACGACGAGATGTGTAGGTTAGGAATAGCATATACAGAATGGACTGGGGACGAACTACGCGACGTGCAAGTGGAATAAACGTTACCCGGTGGCATCCTTTTATCCGTTGGTTTAGGCGGTGGAGGACGACTCGGCTTCGGTGGAAGAACAACACCTGTATACACACAATATTCATGCCAATAGTGTTTTGATTCATGCCTAACGCAACGAAAAAATCCAATGCAACTGTTGAAGGAATGAAACTCACCATGGAAAGAAGACTGAGTAGAGCTAGACTGTGGTGGACGAGATGGCGGAGCCGTTGGAGTACTTCGGTATGAAGAAGCTGTCGAGGGACCAGAGGTATTGACATGAAGACTTTTGAATTCATCAACCAATGAAGAAAATGGCTTATTCGTAGGATTTGCTTTTGGGGAAAGAACGGGAGCTGGACGATTATAAGCAGGAGGAGCTAGTCTGAAGAAATTAAAAATGAAAGATATCGAAAAATTACTTTGATCAATAGTAAAAAGAAAATAGCAATGACTTACTCAAAAGATGGTTCCTTATAAACGGGTTTCAATTTCTGTGATGTCGACGCTCCTCGATGTGGTGGTGGAGGAGGTGGGACATCATCTCCTCCAAGCTTTTTAGGAGGAGGAGTCGGTTTTTCTGCCGACGAATTCAGATAAGAAAGTGCCTGAAAATTATATAAAATATAGACATGAAACTAACCGCATTTCTCGTGTTTGGATCTTTTGCTGCATTAATGGCAGCATTTCTTAGAACGGGATTTTTGGCCACAACTTGTGCCGCTTGTTGAACTTCTGGTTTTTTGACAGCCTCAAAGAGAGCTCTAGCAGCTGACACAGAGAACGCGTCTGAAAAAAAAAAGTTTCCTTCTATTAATTTTTTTTCATAAAATTTACGAATTGACTCACCATTCTTCGACATCCAGAAGCCTTGTTTCCAATGTCTCTCAGTTTTTCGACACTAGGCTGAAGTATTGATCGCGCGCCAATATGCGCATAGCCTGTCTTTCAGTCATGTTGAGTCATGTGTTTTCCAAGTATCTTTTATTTATTTTCACTTTTTAATTTAATATTTGGAAAAAAGATTGAGTAATATATTATTCGAGATTGCGCAATTATCATAGACAAGATAAGGAAAGCTAAGAAAAAATTAGAACTATTCTATACTATATAATTTGCTGGTTCTTCGCTTGTGACATAGTATGTCGTGTTTTTAATTCCTTGGAGAAAACGTTTGCAAAAACTTACTCTCTTCCACGATTCCTTCTCCAGTTTTCGGGGGTTTCGGAGGTGGTGGCGGTGGTAAGGTTGCCATCAGCTATACCAACTCTAAAAAACAAAATTTATTTTTTTTAAAGAAAAGAATAAAAAGGTGACATGTGAGGCAGAGTCATACCGCAGAGCACTTGTGTTGCAAAGATAAGATAAATCACGACTGTTTGTGAATCACGCTCGTAGCTGCTGTTTTTTCTTTTGTTATATTTAAATATAGAAATGCTTGCAAAAGAAAAATTTGTGAAATGTTCGTCAAAGAATCTACTAGAGCGACAGACCATCTCGAGCAAACAGTTTTTGACTGTGCCAAGTGAGTCGCCTGTTTACCCACATAGCACAGCGCTTTGGAAGCTTATACTTTCTGTTCATATGTATGTTAATCTTTATAAGAATCTTACTTTTTTAGGATATTTGAAAATTTTATTTTTACCCAACGATTTTCGATATTGACTGCCGTAAGTGCTTTGAAAAAAAAATCGATATCGAACGCAGCTTTTCTTGCAGCTCCTTTTTTTATTCTATTCTTTATCTTTTGTGATTTTGTGACCTTTTTGATTTTATCTAATTTTTAGATGTCTGCACAAGAATCTTCTACAGGTTTAACGGAAGAAGAACTTCTTTCAGGTGCTCCTGCAGAAATAAATCTGGTTAGTCTCAATTTTTATTTCTTTTTAAATATATTTTTAGGATCACGATCTTGATGAAGAGGCACTTCTTGATGATACGGTTCATGTCGAAATAAAATCATCAAAAGCAGATAAGTTACCCTGTGAAGTAAGTTAGTCTTGTTTGCTTTTTTAGTCCATTTTTTTATTTATTGTTAATCCCTCTTTTAGTTACCCTTTAAATGAGTCCAAAAACTACGGTGTATTTATCCCCACATATTACAGTTTTCCTATTTTACACCCCCTTCTTAGTGTTACGTCTTTCAAAGTATCTCGTATTTCACTGATCAGTATAATATCCAGTTTTCCATGGTCGCTCATCTATTTCCCTCAAGTACGCTGTTTCTACTTGGGGCTTCTGTAATTTCCCCCCCTTCTACATTTAAAATGAGCTTTTTTCTAGTTTGCTATTCTTACTTTTCTAATGTTGCTCTCTAACGGATTGTTGATATGTATATTTGCCCAGTGCAGAGCAATTTTTAGAAAATTTGTGAGTTCTCATCTGACCAATAAAATATGGTATGAGGAGTCTAGAATTGCTCGTCGTTGAAATATAAACGAAGTAATATCATTATTGGTTAAGGGTCTTTTAATTGAAGGGAAAATGGAAGGCGATGTATCTTGTTCGTCGGATTGTAGAACTTATATTTTAGGTACATAACATCGAAACCTCAGTTGACACTGAATATCACCATGAAGAGTTGGACTATGAAGATGATGAGGATGAAGATAAAGAATCACGAAGCAAATTTAGTTCCGAGAGAACAAAGGTACTTATTCTTATTCTATTTATAAAGAAGATCTTATTAATCTAACTTTTATTGGATATGTGTTGAACAATCTTACTTTTAGACCAGTACGTCTATGGCAAGCCTAGTTGCAACATCTACTAGTGTATCTAATATTTCCACAGTGAGCAAATCAAGTATTCAATCCAAGGATCAAACAGCACAGGTTTATTTTATGTGTTACCGTATTGACCGTGGCTTTGTAGAAAAATCTGCCTAGTTTGTTGGGTATAGACGTCAAACCGCCGCCGTTTGTTGGTGGAAAGATCCTGGTAAATCCTAACTTCGTTCCTCCACCACAGCCATTAGGTAATTATTGTTTGTATTTGTAATTTTTAGTTCGTCTCACCCTTCCTGGTGCACCTACAATAACTATGCCTCCACCGCCTTTCATAGGAGCAGGGCCTATGGGACCTATGGGACCTATGGGACCTATGGGACCTATAATTCCTCGATTACCTAATGGGATTCCTTTAGTAAATCCTGGTAAGTAAAATATTATTTATTTTTTATATTTATTATTAGGTTTACCTCATAATCATGGAATGGCAGGTTTTGGACCACCTTTACAGCCTTCGATGATGAACAGCGGTATGGTAGGCCATTGGGATCATAAAGTTGCTGCTTTCCTTACTAATGTAACGGGTCAAAGGAGGCGCAGAAGAAGTCCTTCATATAGTAGTTATAGCTCGAGCAGTAGAAGCTCTCGTAGTAGCCGAAGCAGGAGCAGGCCTGTTTACATTAACTATTTCACTATCCTTTTTAGCTCGCGTTCTCCACGAAGAAAACGTCGCAGTGACGAATATCGTAGTAATAGGCGGAGAAGTAGCGACAGACGATCTCGTGGTAGAAAGAATGAAAGAAGGTCGGATAAAAACAGAGATCATGATAACAGACATCGTCGGTATAGCAGGTCAAAAAGCGGAAAAGAGGTTTGATGAGTTAGTAATTGTATATGTCCTTTTAGGTTACGGAGGAATGTGCTAAAGCAGTAGGCGTTGATAATGATTATCTGAATAAAATGGAAGAACAGAAAAGAAAACGAGAGGAATTGGTTAGAAAAAAAGAACAACGACGGTTTGGTGGAACACCAGAAAAGCTTAAAGAAAAGTCCAGAGAAGCTGAAGAAGAGAAAAAAAAACCGTATCTATGTGCTACAGTTAAAAATTTAACCCATTTGGAGTCAGCAGCTACTAGAATTGAAAAATTAGCTACAGAAATTGGTGAAGTAATTGTAAGTTTTTTTTTTTCATTTCAGTAATTAGTCATTTTTTTAGAAGTGTTGGCAATTCAATGAAGATCAAGTAAAACTCATCTTTAAAGATCACGCCAATGCAAAAGCTTTCCTTCTTAAATGCAACAGTAAAGTGGTTCTCGGAGTTCGGCTGCAAATCAATTTGGAGAAAGCTTATTTCAATCTATCGGAAATCAAGTAAATTGTTTTATAAAGCAGTCCCACTTTTTTTTTCTAAATTTTTATGTTTTAAAATTGCATTTTGTTCCATCCGGGTTGTCTTTGTATTGTACATAGGTAAAATGATTAAATATATGACGGGTTAAAGCATAACAAATTTGACTGGGGTGATTTATTTGTCATTTCACATGGCAGATGAGGCTCAACCGGCCACACAGATTAGTTATTCTCACAGCTACACTAACGATAAGAAGATCAAACGTGTCAGCAGCTTAGCGAAGTTAGCTATATATTGTTCAGGTAATGGATTCGAGTATTGATAATATAATAGAATATAACGATGATAACAAACTGAATAAATATTGAAGTTAATCTATCCAAAACGGCACAATCACAGGTTAAAAAATAGCGGAATCATTGCCGTTCACTTTAAAAGAAATGCGAAATTCACCCATATTTCATGAATGTGTTTATGGAAGGCAAGTTGAGGGAAGAATATGTTGTAGTTTCTAAAAGGCTTTGATCAACTGATAAGATCCAGCTATCAAATCAGATTTGTATACAGCATGCGACAGACTAAGTTTATATGATTAATCATCAAGAAAAAATATATGACAGCAACCATCATTGTTACAAGTCTTTTAGAAACTGAAGTGGCATATACTCATCTTAGGCTGAGTCATGCCGAACAGCTATAACGCAGTTGGACTTTGGCATGTCAAACTCGAATAAAGCAGACCATATGCGAACATTTCCAGCAAACGAAAATATAAAAGAATAGTAAGCATGGTGCTTTTATGGCCTAATTCACTGAAACGTACTTCTAAAATCCAAAAAGTACAGCTCGTGAAAGCGTTTCATTCGATAGTCTTGCTATTGTATCCATCCGTTCTCCGCAATCTTGGTTTTTCTTCAGGAAATGGTTCTTCCACATGTTCTGATCTGATTTCATCGAAAAGCGACATCCACGCAGTCAATAACAATAAGAAACATTCATACAGCTATTGAAAAATGCAAAAAGGAGACGTTTTCATAAAGACTTATTTGTAGCTAATTCAATAGCTTCATGCGAAAATCATAAAGACTTAAATAATCCGGATTGCGCAGAACATTTCTTTTCGTTTTCTTTTATGCCACATAACAACAGAAATATTTACACAAAAGATAAAATTATACTCCATAAAAGAATAAAATCGTAGGACATATAAGTGAGCTTTAAGTAGAATAAAATAATTGTTATACGGTTTGATATTTTATTTTCGTAATCACGTAGTAGCATAGCAATCTTAGCTTTTCTTGTTAACTTTTTACGTGTATCGCTAACAGTTTTTTCTTTTCCTCCTTGCCTGACATATTCATTTATATAAGAACCGCTTACAGCAGAATAACTATAAAATCCTCGCCTATAAAAACAATTGATAATAAACAAGAATAGCGAGATGGACATCTAAACTATGAATAGAAAAAGGGGAACAGCAGTACAAGGGAGGCGATTGAATCGCAGGACCGTGGGTCAAGAGAAAATAAAGAGGCACGGGCTGAGCGCGGCGGCTTATAGTGTTCCAATATAGAACACTCGTCCGGAGAGCAGACGTAACATCTACGGGCTTACAGGGTGATATGGCAAGATTACAATACGAAGATTTGTACCGGCTTAGGGAGATCAAGACAACGGGCAAGATCAAGCGCCGGGAAAAGAAAAGAAGTCACAGGGATGAAGAAAATATAATATAACCGGAGCAGAAGACCCTCGTTTTAAAACCGGAAGAAAACTAAAGATAAAACAAACAAAGGAAACTAAGGCTTTGGATCAAGAATCGACTCGTCGGCAGTCAGACATTGCATCGAACCCGTCAAGGCATTCACATCCGGCACATCATTCGGTCCGGGTAGATCATACCGAGTCACAAAATCTTCTCCCATCCCCGGGAATGGCTAAAAGTAATTAATTAGTCTCTATTTTTCTTACCCCAGGTTCATCAGGAGTATCCAATAGATCTGTCTCAGAATAGTTCAAATTCGTCAAGTATTCACCACTATCTAGCTGATTCAAATATTGGCTTATCTCGTCGAGTCCCGGATCCGCGTACTTGGCAACTGTTTCGGCATTGAAGAAATTAGTCATCGGAGCAGGTGACTAGAAGAATCTACCTTGTCAATTGACAGTTTACTCACTCGATAGACAGGAATTGTCCCGAATGGATCTTGGACAGACCGAATGAGATCACGAGAAGTATAGGATATTTGAGTGACGGGAATGGTCGACGGTTGATTGGGAAAGGTCTGATATGGTTGATGATAGGACGGCTCCACTTGAACCGGATAATGGTCATATTCCGTCAAGTTGCTCTGAAAGTTCTTGTTAGTTGAATTATTTTCTAATTAATTTATCTCCTAATTAAGAACCTACTCGAGAGGGAAAAACAGCCGGGATCGGCTGAAGAGTAGCAGGCTTCTCTGTTATCGTGGAAGCAACCGACTGACAACCGATATTCTCTGCGAAGCGGCGGATCTCTATGGGAACAACGACATCGGCGGGAGAGATTCCGTTCTGCCTCTGCTGATCGATAGCCTGAAATCCAAGTTCTAAGAAGGATTAACTAATTACCTCGAGAGCTATGGTCAAAGATTCAGCCAAGTCCGGGGAAGTGTCGAAAAGGGAGTCAAAATCCGCATTCGCAGTCACCTGAGCAGTCTTAAGAATACTCGGATGGTAGTTCCTAGCTCTGGCAGCTGATGGCATTCCAGCTACGGCCACATCATTTCCCAATACAGCATGAACCAGATCGTCCTCATCATTATCATAAGCCGTTTCATCGATGAAAAGCCGTCCTCCGTCGGATCCACTAGAACTTTCGCTGGCAGTGAGGCTTCGTCTCTCTCTCTCCGTCACGGTCGATAGATATTTGGCAACAGCATTCAATGACATGGATCCGAAACCCATTCGGTCGACGAGAGCTCCATAGAATCCAGGGAATTTGAGGATATTTTCGATGGAGAAGATGAGATTTCTTGACTGTCGACCACTTCCTGATGCGGCAGTAGATCCATCGGAAGACGAGCTGGACGACATAAAACTCCCAGCGGGACTGTGGGCGATTACAGATCCTCCATGCGAATTGGGTCCACTGTTATCCGAAGTTCCGGTGGTCAGAGTCCCCGGAGTGCAGACGGCCTGTGGACTGGGAAGAGCCACGTTGGGACTGCGTTGCTGTGGACTTTGAGCTTCGATTACCTGCTGACGGCGCATTGCCTGCTGATAGGCGAGCATCTAAAAGTTTGCCCTTTTTTTTCTCTCCTCATTACCTGAGCCATCTGTTGACGAAGATGAAAATGAGCCAGTGGGTTCTGTGGATTGTTTAAGAGGTTCTGATGTTTCCTCCGTCTTCCACCAGGATTAATAGGCTTGTTCTTTTTTGCCCTTTCGTATTCATCATCTCCATGAACAGTCTTAATATGCTTTCGAAGAGACGAGGGGTCAGTATAACACTTCTGACATGTCCCGACCATGCACATGTATGGCTTCTGAATACAATTAAAAGGAACGGAAGGAGCTCACCTCATCGGAATGAGTTCTATTTTGATGTTTAGCCCGGTCACTGGCATTACTGAAGGCCTTTAGACAGCCGGGAAACTCACAATGATATGGTTTTTCCCCTGTATGCGTTCGGATATGTGTCTTTAGATTCTCGAGTCGACTGTAGGCCTTATTACAACCGGCATACTGTAACGTATTAATATGCGAGAACAGGAGAATCTTACGGGGCAACGATTAGGCTTTTCACCAGTATGACGACGAACATGGACGACGAGCATATAGCTGGCTCTGAAGGGTTCTGTCCTTTCACAGCCCTGAAAAGAGATGAAAAAGTTGAGTCATCTCTGAACAAACTGACTCGCCATTGGCAGTACCAGACACGTTCCAACTGGCCAGTATGTTTATCTTGGACGTGGTTGACCAACGCCTGCAACTGGGGCTCATGGACCGAACGAAAATGTTGGATTAATGCCTGAAAGCGGTGTGTGAATTCAGCCAAAAACGAGTTTGTTAAAAACAAAAAAACAAAAGCCGGTAGCGACTGATGAAGAAAACCAACCTGACGAGTGGAAAAGGCTTGGTCACAATCTCCCCATTTACATTCGTGATCTTCCATTGACTCGACATCGATTGACTCGCCGTATTCTGGAGATGGCGTCTCACGGCTCTTAGCCAGGCGACTCGCGTGATCTTTCACAATAACAGGCTTCTGGGTGAGACCGATGTCGAAGTGGGCCTTCTTGAAGGTGCCTGGGGGGCGGCCCATACGGCGACCCTGAAGACATCGAGATGTTTCAACAAAACAAAAAAAACGAAAGAAATGGAACGCGAACGGCTTGCGCAGTGAGGACAGAAAGAGACCTTGGTCAACCTAGATTAGCGTGTCAGCCCCTTTGTCTCTATTTCACACCTCGTGTTGCCTTCTTCCCTTTTAATGCCACCGCCATCTGGTTCCGAGTGACCTCCCAGTTGATCTATGGCTCGACCCTTTTTCCATTCACTTACCGTTGATCCAACACGGACTCCTTTCGGACTGACAGTTGACGGACCGGCTTCTGATGGTCCTGGTGAGATAGAACAACGAGGGACAACCACAGAGGCAGGGATGGAAAGAGGAGTTGGTTGGATAGGTTGTGGTGTTGAAAGAGCCAATGGAGAAGGTAACGAGGTGATGACAGGGGTCTGAAAGAAGCTCTTTTCAAAGAGATATTCTTACAGTCGGTTGGATGACCACATTTTGATTAGAATCGACCTGGGGAGCCTGTTGTTGAGTGGCTTGCAACATGCGTAGCTGCTCAGCAAAGTTGGCGAAGGGAGCCACGGCCTGAAAAGTGCTGTTCATCGGGGACAGTTGTCTCACCTGACTGGGAGGAATTCGCATGAAATTTGTTGCTTCACCGAAGGGATTGATCAACGGATTCACGGGTGAGGTAGCCGCTGTCGTGTTACGGTTCAATTCTTGGAAATCTGTAAACAATCTCTTATTCTTGTTAAGTCTTTCATTTTTCTTTTTATATCATTTCTCTTACATAGTAATAGTTGACAGATTTGGAGAAAATTTTCAGACTCTTGAGACAGAACAGCTAAAGGATCATGAGGTTGAGGACGGTTTGTCTCCAATTTTCCACTAGATGGATGACCAGGCATCATGACTAGAAGTAATAGGAAACTAAAGAACAAGAAGAAGGCGGTGAAGTTGCCGAGTGGGACGAGTGAGACGGCAACACGCGTTTTCTCTAGGGTGGGCTTAATGACTTTACAAAACGGAAACAGCTGCGGGTTCAAGAGGAGGAGTAGGAAGAAAAGAGACACCGTTCTTGATGGAATAGGCTTCCTCTTTCACTAATGTTGCGGGTGGTCGTTTTTACGAGAACGACCTTGAAAGAGAAAAGACAGATAGAAGGGACAAACAGTTGTAAAAACGAAGACGAAGAAAAGAACGCTTGCGATCGAACGGTGAGAAGCTTTCTTCTCAACAAGATCTTGAGAAGCCCTCTTCTAATCAGCCGATCAGCCAATTAGTTCAGGAGAAGAAGAGGAACTTACAGTTGATGGCTCTGGCTCCTTCAAGTCCTCCTCCAGCTCCTCCACCATACATTGTCAAAAGAGGATTTGATACAGTCCCTGCTTGTGGTCGCATAACATTTTGATTCATAAGGTTCATCATCCTAAAACAATTTCTCTTTTTATCAATCGATTGCCAGTTGTTCCTAGTGAGAGAGGGCCATCCTCACGAGGAGTCCACTTTTTTCATCCCCGCGGTCTCGTTCCACCCTTATCAATCTCACCCTCTCCCGTCTCCCTTCTCTCTCTTTCTCTCTTTTGCTACGTGGGGCGAACACCGTCCGTCCGTTAGAGGGGGGATTGTTGTGTAAATTTACAGCTAGCTCCAAAAAAGTATCGATTCTCCTTGGAAGAGAGAAAGAGCATGAGACCAGAAGGGTTGACTGGAACCGGGGGTGGAAGAGGAATACGGTGGCCGATGGCTCATTGATATAGAACGAGAAAGGGTAATTGACAGTTATTAGAGTCAATGGGTGTCAGCAGACAGAGCTTCTTCTCTCTCTACTTATTCTTTTTCAGATTTTCAAAGAGCTGAAAGATCGTTCAGAAGATGGTTTTATCCCAAATAGCAGTAGAACCTGTACAATACGAATCATCGTTCAAAAATAACGACAATTGTCGTCAAAATTCTGATTGTCTTCAGAAATGGTTCTGTCTGTTGTCTGATGTTCCCCCCGCCCCCCTTCATTTCAATAATGGAATAAACCTGGGTGATCAAGTGTTAAGGTTAAGTCTGTCATTGTGTTCGTCATAAAAGAGCACAAATGATGTGTTTGGGCGACGTAAAGGTAACGTGATTTTTATCCCCTGCTCAATCCGACGGATTTCTCTTTTATTCGAGCTTTTCAGCCTACCAAAAGTGACGAGAAAGCAGCCAATAAAGGCAATTTCCTTTTTCTTCTAGCAACAAGAAAACGTCTAAATGGCTGCTCTTACTAATGACAAATTTTTCCAAAAAAAACTGCTCTCTTCTATGTAACTTTTAAGTGTCGAATAGCTTTCCTCTAAAGCGATTATTTCATTAGATAAAATGCCAGGTTGTGACAGCAGCTTTTTTATGCGACCTCATTATTGGGTAATTATGAGTATTAAAATGGAAAAAAGGGATAAAAGGCGGAGTAAGAGAGGAAGAAGACTCGGTCAAAAAAGGGCCTGGCCTCGTAAACAGTCGGCAAATAGATGGGGGATGACCCGAAGCCGTAAAAATGAGTTTTTTTTTCGGTGGTCGAATGGCCAATTTCAAGGATCAGGGTCAGAAAAAACACGTGGCTTGAGATTTATTGTTAGTTAATTGTTTCTCACGTGAGGCCTTTCGGATTAGATGTTTTTCCATCAACTAAATAGGAGGGATTTTACGAAAAATCTTTACTACAGTATCTGTCGCCACGTTCCCCTCCGTGATAAGTGAACACCCCGACAGGGTTAAAAAGACGGGTGGTTAAAATGATTAGTCCTCAGTAAAAAAAAGAGAACTAAACCATTTGATTAGATTTCCTTATCGTAAAAATAAAGACGTACAGAAGATACAAATCGAAAGATCCGTTCAATTCGCTATAAATCTCTAATCCAGTATAAGCTAGACGAATCCGCTCGTTTTCGGCTGCTTGAATGTGACTAATATTTACAATGAGGGGGATACAATTCGGATGTTCAGTTTTACATATAGGGAGAGAATCACATGAGGGATTTGTACTAGACTACCTAGAAATAGAGATCGGAGAGATTCCCATAGACTATACGTTCCTGGGATTATGAGAGGGTCCTTTATAAAATTAGATATCTTCTTTGTTTAATCACGCCCATTAAAGGAAATGTTTTAAACTTCTTTTAAAAAAAGTATAACGACTGTAAAAAAACCTAGATAGGAGACTAGACTCTTCGAAAGAATACAGTAGACTCCTCTCCTCTTTTTCTTTTAATATAAATGAGAAGGACTCATTAAACCTCAGTCGAGCATGAAAAGTCTTGTCTTTTCGTAGAAAGCTATCAGTGAAAAGAAAGCGAGACTCCGCCCAGTTATTACCTCAAGGGACAACTTACTTGAAATTCTGTTGAGCTTGAGCGACGAGAACCTGAGCCATGGCGTTCTGAAAAAAAAAAGAAGTTTACAGGCGACGTAGACGAGGACCACCCATTAGTAACACGAACTTTTCGGCACGTAATCGTTCCTTTTTCTTCCCCAGATGGTATTAAAACAATAATGTTCTAGATGAAGTATCAATCAAGAAATCTCTCGTCAGGTCAAAAGGATCATCCTCCTTTCCCTCTTTTTCCTCCTCCAATAATGGATGGCAATTGGTGACCGCCGGCTGGCCGATAAGGCGTTCGCAACAGGACTTTACGGCCCTCATCAGCCCTTTTTTCAGCGACGTTTTAGTCCTGATAGCGAGAAAACTAAGCTAACTTAAAATATCCCGGATGATTATGTTGTCACGCTTAGGCGAATAAGCCGATGAAAGCTTATGTTCTCTAGTTCGTACTTTCCTACCGTATCGTCCCTCATATCCCTTTTGTGACTCACGTTATTAGCCATGACTATCCTCAGTTGCCGAGCTGCGTAGAGTGAATAGGCGTGTCGGACTAGCGGCCAGTTCACAGGGAGGGCATTCGGCGATCTCGTTCCTCCTCCTGAAATAGGCAATATCATATGAAGGTTCAATGAAAGGTAATAACGCGGTGACTAATGAGGGCAATAAGGGCAGGAGAAAGAGACATTTTGTATTCCTGACCAAAAGAGGGATACGGTAGAGAAAAGGATAAGGTCAGGTGAAACGGACACGAGGCTGCATGAATGTTGCCACCGGGGGTTCGTCCTCCCCTATCTTCACTTGGCTCTTATCTTCTTTTCTAATGCGAAAAAAGAGCGGGTGGCGCAGCGAGGGGGGCCTATCGATTCAATCGTTACAATTTCAGAGAGGGTACAAAACAGGAGAGGAGTCTCCTCCCCCAATGGCTGATTGTCTATCCAATACTTTTTTTTTCTTCGGATTCCTCTAGCGCTTCTAGCTGCAGTTATTTTTCTTCTTATACAAGTAGATCCTTCGCTATTTCCCACGTATTATAAGGCCCAAACAAACCGTAAGATAAACGCATCGATCACCTGTCAAAAATGCCCCTTGCTATCTTCCCCCTTTTGCCCCGCGGGCTCCTTCAGCTGATATAAACACTCGACTAAAGATACTTTACAGACTGGAAAGAAAGACTACTGTATGCGAGTCTTTTCATAGGATGGCAGAGACAGCTGAGAGCAGAAAAACGAAGCTTGATTCTTGGCAAGTATGACGTAGGAAATCGACTCAATTTCCTTCTACACCTAGCTCATCCTCCCTTATCCATCGAGAGTATGTTTCGACCACCCTGAAGTGAAGAAGGCTGGGCTGAGAGGAACGGGGAACAGACACCGCGGGCCGTGTGTGTTTGCTTTCCGGGGTAAGAAAAACTCACTTGGAAATTCAATATATACTGCGAAGGGGGTCCGAAACCGAAAGGAAATGAGACGAAAGAAGTCTTCATTACCCGTCAGGCATTTTCAATCGCTACAATTATGACTCCTCCGTGTGGCAATTAACACCCCTGGCTTTCGTCGTCTCTTTAAATTGGCTTTGCTTTCCAAAGGGGCATCCTCTCTCTTCATAGAGGGGCCATTTCCCTCAAAGAGAACGAGAAGAAAAAAAAACGACTGCGGGGAGAGGGTAATTGGCCGCGCACATACACACACGCATGCGCGGGGAATTGCAACAATCACGCTGAGAAAGACGACCATAAAGTGCCGCGAACGTCGTGTTCATCCCCCTCCCTGACAAGAAAAGGCTGGGAGGTTATCAGGTCTTAAAGGGATTAAAAAAGAATACAGTAGATAAAAAAGTGGATCCAATTAGTTAGAATTACACAGGAAAGGCGTCGAATTCTCCCTTATGAAGACTAATAAGCACCATCCACGAGCTGAGAGATAGAGGCTTTGAAAGGGAAGAAGGATGAACAAAAAATCTACATGTGATTAACGCGGAGCCAACGACGTCGGTAGGAAAAAGGAGAGCGAGGCGTCAATGAACACGAATGGCGGGAAATTGAAAGCGGTCCCTTCCTCTGCCTCTGCTTCATTAGAGAGAGGAGGAACGGATGGAGAGAATCACCTGGGAGAGAAAAACTTATGACGTCGATTCACGCAATTTTTGAAAAAAAAAACGAATTGGATAAATGAGGGAAGAGATAAAAAAAGGGACGGGATCAGTCGCCGATTAGACGACAGATTAGCCGGATTTCTCCATATATTACTCTATTTCTGCAGGGCTCATTGTTTTTGCTATAAGTTTTCTAACTTTAAATATTCTGGTAGGAATGAGGGGAAATGAGGGAGAAGAAGATGCGGGTCGAATAAATCCGATGAGGCTAACCGGAAGTCGGCTGCTGTCGACTGCAGGGAGGAGAAGAAAAAAAAGGAATCTAAACTGAGAAAATAAACCAAGGAAGACATTTTGAATGAGATTTTTGCAGCTGTTTAAACAGCCGATTTTTCATTTAAAAAAAAAAAGAGCTAGTGGGTGGCGGAGAAAGGAAGAGACATGAAGGAAGAAAAAAGTCAACGGGTTCCAGTCTAATCCCCAAGGTCAGTCTACTCCTTCTTTTTCTTCTCGGATAAACATAATAACTCGATCGAGGAGAAGATCGTCGGATTGCTCCCCGAGACACACGAACACGCAGGCATGTTGATAAAGGGCGGCGGGAGCGCGAACGTTGAAAAACGAGGCAAGAGGAAAGAGAGCGAAATAGTGGGAGACGCAGAAGTGGCCGGCGAAGAGCTGAGTGCAGAAAAACAGCTGGACGAATGTTGCGTTCGGGGCGAGGAAGTGCAGTTTTCAGGGAGAGAGAAAAGGAGTCCGGAGGGAGGGAGAGAGAGTGAGAGGGGACCACCCGTACGGAATTGGAAATGCGCGAGAAGGCTGCGAGCTGTTCTTTTCGAGGAAAGGGAGTGGGAAAATCAAAAAAATTTTTGACTTCAGCATCGTATCTTCGCAATCCTTCGATGTTCACTCGTGATATCTCTTATTATCATCCTCCTTACCCCCATTTTTTTCACTAAGCCCGTAAAATCTTGTTATTATATGTATTTAAAACATCACTTTCCAGTTTCTTCAGATTACATTAATAATCCTAATATAGGTAATTTATGTCATTGGCCTCCTCTTTTCTTATACCACTTCCAAAAGGGAATTGAAGGCAGAGCTGAGCCAAT
Source organism: Oscheius sp. DF5120 (assembly GCA_932521415.1). Taxonomy (NCBI): domain Eukaryota; kingdom Metazoa; phylum Nematoda; class Chromadorea; order Rhabditida; family Rhabditidae; genus Oscheius; species Oscheius sp. DF5120. Next base: position 4,577,082 of record OW051463.1, read on the forward strand.
TGAAAAAAGAACAGTGTGAGTCAAGGCGTGGCAGCGGGTGTGCAGTCATTTTTTGGAGGAAGATCGTCAAATAGACGACGGAGAGACCACCCATGAGTTAGTGTGGTCTCTCCGGGGAAAACTTTGAAAGACTGGCTGATAGTAGGGTGACACAGTTATGTTTTAAGAGTCGGGTTTCATAAACATTTCTCCCCCCGTCACCTGACCATATATTCCGTTTTCTCCCTAGAACATACCGTAATCACGGCTAGGCGGTCTCGCCTTTCCCGGCTCTGATGTTGGTAGTTCGAAAGTTGATGAAGACGGCATACTTTCAGAGGTCATGATAGCAGAATAACTTGAAGGGAGGAGTTTGATCAAGCGGGAAGATTCGAATATCGAGAGGATTTGTCCGTTTGAAAAAAGATACATCTTTTGGCGGGACCGTTTGAAGGGATTAACCTTGCGATATCGAAGAGAAGATGTTTACATAAGATCTTTCAGATTTTCCGAAACGACAGCCGAGGGATATGAATGACCCTATTTCATGTGCTGTCATTGCTCCTACCAAAGGGAACTTTGACCCCCCATCTTCTTCTTCAGAAGGAGATGAACGCGACCAGACGGAAACGCCATGACCGTCACACCCAATGAAACCAAGAAAAAACGACAATCGGCCTTTTTCCCCGATGAGGGGGAAGAAGATACCCACCTGATGTAATCAGTTGACAATCTGAATAAAGGAATATGCTGAAGGAGGAAGGAAGGAAAAGAGGTTACCCGGAGCAACGGCTCCCAGACTGATTATCCTCCCTTCGATTAACATGTGACGGACTCCCAGCCTCTCTCGTTCCATCTGTCTTCCACTTTTTCCTTCCCTTCTGCCAGGCGCCGACTGTGCGATCGAATGGCTAATAAACTGCGGACCAATGTTGCGTTCGAAGGAACAAAGAGGGGACGAAACGAGTAGAGGGGGAGAAGAAGGGAATGGAGGTCCATCCGTCAAAAAAGAAAAAGAGACTCGCAACAACGAAATGCCGTCTTATCAGAAGGAAAGAAATCCAAAAAAGGGCCGTGAAGAATTTTCAAACGAGTTACCAGCTGACGAGGGGGGGGGGGCAGTTTCTTCTTCAGAAACAAAGTCAGTAAGCAGGATTAGTAAGAGATATGTTTACTATAGTGACGATTATACGTGTTTTCTGCTGCGGTAGCTCATTTAATGCCGGAAAATGGTGAGGGACCTATTCGACAGATATCATGGCGAACTTGCTATCGATTTCATCAAGAGCTGTCATCGTTTCGCAACTTTTCCACTGAAAATCTCAGATGTGAGAGGAAGTTATATATCTGACAGACCAGACTAGACGAGCGCCTAGCGACCTAGGATCAAAAGTTGAGAACTCTGAATTCCCCCTAAAGATCAGAGCAGAGCGTAATACAAATATTATAGCAGGTTAATTGGATCAGTCAGAGTATTCATTCCCAGGGCTAACACTACTCTCACTCTGAAAAAAAGAAATATGTTTACGTCATATACACAAGTGGTTCATGATATGGGTTTAACTTTTGCTTCCTCCATCTAAAAAGCGTCCATCGTAAAGTGTGAATCTAAAAAGAGCAAGCGAAAGTTTCTTTTTTATATGATCTATGGAAGCGGCTGTCAGCGTTGTGCGTCGATCAAAAGTTGTGTTTTGTGATTTGTTTCTCTTTCCAAAAAAAGATCCTCAGAAAGGAGAGAAAGTAAAAAAACGACATCAACGAAAGTGCAGATGGGAGTAAAGTGGTAAAATGAAAGAGAGAGAGGAACACCACCCCGGTTGAAAAATGTTCGCCCGACGGAGATTATGATCAGCCGCGGTCGAACGCGTCCGACTCAAAAAATGGGGGCTCAAAGTAGGCAGAGAGGAGACGAGAAGGATAGCCTCTTTTTTCAGTTGGACATTCAACGTGGTCCGCTTGCTCTTCTTATATTCGAGAAGGAGGAGGAGAGGGACTCTAATTGGGAAGACAGCTATTGGAAGACAAAATGGAACGGGTTACTGTAGAGAAAGAGAGAGAGAGAGAGGAGAGAGCTAATTGAACCAACAGGCATTTTTTCAAATTCGTATAAGAACATATATATATTTTTTGAACATATATAATATATGTATATATTTTTACATTTAGGGAGAGTAGAGCTTGGGCGGAGTTCATCAAAGGAAAATTATAGAGAAAAGTCCATAAACAGCCGACAATTGTGTAATATGACAGCCGTTTTTCTGTCCTTTTCCCTCCCGATTCCCGTACCAGTTTCTCCACTTCAGAGGCCCTCGATCGACGTCGTAAATCAGGGTCGTTAACTCGGGAGCAGTGCTGCCTTTCTAGCCCCGCTGTTGCGATACACGGGAGGACAGGAGGGAGAGAACAGGAGAGTTCGGAACATTTGTTGCGAGCCTTCACTATTAATGACCTCCCACCTCTCTTTTTTGAAGGACGACAGCTGTGGGTCCAAGGGGAAAAGATGAACGATCGAGGGAGAGAAGGAAAGTGGAGCAACTGAAAAAGTATAGAGGGCGAGAGGAAAATGGCCTTCGTAAGAAGAAATATTTCTTTCAAGTTTCACCCCGCCTAATAGGACGGGTTACAGACGATTAGGATCGCCTCGATAGGTGTAAACGAGTCAAGTTGAGAGAGATGTCTACCACTGGAAGAAGACCCACCCCACCCGGTGAGCACGACCACAGCGGGGGATGGTAGTCTCCTTCAGGAATGGTGGTCGTGATAGATGCCCGTATCAATCGCAACGCGGCGTTGTAAAGGACTCCCTTGGAGAGGAGGGACAGATAGAGGTCATACTCTCCATTTTCCTTCCAAAACATGGGGCCATTGAAAAATGGAACAAAAGGCAAAAAGTTTCCTGGAGATATGGGGAATTGAACCCCAGACCTCTCCCATGCTAAGGGAGCGCTCTACCACTGAGCTATATCCCCACAACAGTTTAATTTGCCAGCATATGAAAAGGCCCCTTCAGATGTAAACTGAAGGAGTCTTTTTTGAAGGAGAAGATTCGTTGGAATACGGTAGCCTCGCCCCCTCCCCGGATGCTGTTAATTAGCCAACCAAATGAGGTGTTTCTCTGTTCGGTGGCAGTTGCAATTGCCAACGAACGACATCCATCAGGACAGTCACCTCACAAAGCCCCGGCGACGAGCATAAATCGCCAGTAAATGGCGACTAGCCGGCGCCGAAATGTTGCCATCTGCGGTGGGAAAAACCAGAAGAAGAAGAAGAATCTGTTCCTCAATCGGTGCAACGTCGTTCTACTTTTTTCCGCGCTCGTTTCGTCCTTCGAAATAGATCATAAAAGCGCCGACTAGGCCTTTTAGAAAAATGAACTCCCGCAACTTTTACGAACGGAGTCTGTTGTTTCCTTCGGGGACGATGTAACTGTTTACTACTCCTACTCATAGGTGGTCATGTTTACGGTCTGGCGATAACCAGAGGGTATAAAAACTTGACTTCCCTCCTGTTTAAATATTACTATGAAACTCATCCTCGTTTTCCTTCTTCTCACTCTCTTCGCCACAGCTATCTTCAATGATGGTAAGTAAGAGTAATAAAGAGGCTTAACAGATCAAAACAGATGGTCCTCCAGAAGATCTTGAGCCGGTGATTGACTCGAAGAACCGAGTTAGAAGAGGATTAATAAAGAATCCATTTAAGAGGATAAAAAAATTGCTCAAAAAAGTCAAAGTTGGAATCAACATACCCATTGGATAACTATTTCACATAAAAAATATTTAACATAAAGATTATAATTTTTCCGTACCCTCCTAGTTATTAGTTACCAATTAGAGAAAAATTATAATTTTGAACAATGTTTTATCATATAATGGATCTTATCTACCAAACTTCCAAATGTGGGGATATAGCTCAGTGGTAGAGCGCTCCCTTAGCATGGGAGAGGTCTGGGGTTCAATTCCCCATATCTCCAGGAAACTTTTTGCCTTTTATTCCATTTTTCAACATTGCTATTTTTCTTGAAGAACATTAAGAAAATGAATAGAAAAAAGACGTAGAGATAACTTTTATTCTCTACATAGTCATAATACTGGTTCCAGCTGTCGTTTTCGTATTGCCACCGGCAGTGTTGGTAGTCATCTCCGATATGACTTTGGATGCTTGACTGTCCATTTGCGATTCTAAATGAGATATAAAAGAGGAAGAAAGGGTTTACTAAGTGTTATTTGGCTGTTTCCAGTTGTCCCGCTGAAAAAAACATCTGTCATACCGCCCGTCGTTCCCGAGGCATCACATCCGTATCGTTTATACATTCCTCGATACCAACAGTTGTAGATAGATCGACGGCAGAAGTACATAATGGGAGCCATGAGGGCAAAGGCCAGAATAGAGCCGAGTAGCCATCCAAAGAAGATGCCCCATGTCGCGTAGCCGTCAAAGAGCTGTTTATGTGGAGCGACAGACAGTATATAAGCATCATATTTTCCCTGTGGCATTTCGGTTGTAGTTTCTCCAACAGATATGTCTGTATCTTCTTTCGTAATATTAGGAATAGGTTCTATAATTGCATCTCCATCCGCGTGTTCAACTTGTATTTCTTTGTCGACCTCATTATTGTCCTTGTTTTCTTCTTCGACCTTCTTCTTATAAGTCCCGTCATCATGTTTCCCGAAAAGAACATATACTTGACTTGTCTGAGCACGAAGACCGAATTTCGGATCGAGACATTCGGGCGAGGAGAAGGACATCATCATTTTGTTGCCAATATTCACTCCTCCAGACACTTGTTGACGGAACATTGAGGTTACGGATAGTTGAGCGAAACTTCCACCAGTTGCCTTGGACGATAGGATAGTTAGGTCGATGCGGACAGTTCCTTTTTGTTTTTCCGTTTCTCGTATCAGTCGTATCGGTACTTGTTCCTTTCTCGAATCAAAAGCGACAAATCCATTACGAGGCATGATGTTGACAGTCGCGCCAGATTTACATGATCCCTCCTTCCAGTCGGTACAGACTGTGAACCAACTACATGTTGGCCGGAGGTAGACATGCATTGTCTTGGATGTTTCGTTGTAGTTGATGAGCATGTGTTTTCCGTATTTGCATCTAAATAACATAGTTAAAAACCGAAGAAGGAATCTACCCGTCATTGCATTTGAACGCATTATTTTTATAATCTTCAGATTTCTTTAACTCTAAATCCAACGGTCCACCTTTTCCAGACCATAGAAAATGAGCTAGAAATTTTCTTGACGAGTGAATACTATCGTTTCTTTCCCTCGTCGGCATCAAAAGGTAGATATCGTTTGTTGTTGCCTCTGCTCCATGAGGTATTTTCTTCGTTAGTTCTTTGAGTTTCGTCTCGGCATTCCCCCACGCGTGCTGGAACTTTTGATTAGACTGTTGGTGGAGAAAACAAAGAGGATCGACAGACTTGTAAGCGGGTTGAATAGTTCTTTCTGGGATAACTTCTACGGGCTTAGTACATTTCAAGTTATCACATGTGAGAAAAGTCATGCATGAGGACCCAACAGGTGAAGAACCGAATCCTATTATTGTTTGGTCGTGGTTACAGCTGAAGAAGAATTAGAGGAAAGAAGACGATGAATTACCCTATGTCAACCTTCTCATTTATATATTTGGTCTTGTTTGTCTTGTCTGGAGCCCATAATTTCCACTCTTGTTGATCTCCACAAACATGAGAATGTAAGTATTTCTGTTCTCCCGACTGCGCCAAGACATTGCTGATCTCAGACGGACGGATTTTATCCTCAGATGTCGTGAAGACTGGGAGTTGAATTGAGTCAATAGCGCAGACAGCTGGATAAAGTAGTAGAATGAGGAGCGGAAAAAAGAGCAGATGCTTCAAATGGTCAGCCATCTTCCACAACAGAGGCTTGAATTATAAAGAGCAAAGCAGCAACTAGCTCAGTTTTTACTTGTTAAACATGCCTATTTTCAGATAGAACACGTAATGCCTTTTCTTTATTCGACTCCTGTTTTATGATCCCACCTACAGCCATAGTGGTTAGTATCACTTTTCTATACCGTCCTTGATTGAGCAACGAAATTTCAAGATGAACTTCAAAAAGTTATTCGAGAAAAACAATGAAGTGTTTGATCATGTCTTTACTGTTTTTCTCGAAAACCAATCAGAATATGGATCATATACACGATAGACGATTCTTCGCTGTCGATCTGGCATCACATCCAGATCGTCCTCGTAGGGATATGTCGATCTGTAGGGGGAATAGCCAGTGTAAGGAAGACTATAAGGATTATAGCTTATGCTATACGTAGGAGCGTAACCACCATAATAGGGAGAATAGTAGTCTAAAGACAATGGGAGAACGGAAAATGACTCACATTGGGGAGTGACGACTTGGAGAAAGAGGAAAAGACCAACTAAGAGACGCATTACTCTTTTTTTCCTTCCGTTGCAAACCTTTCCTTTTATATTTTCCTTGTCGCTTTACACAACTACGTCCATTAACAAGTGCTATGGTTTGTGCTTTGCGGCCAGTTTGAGGACACTTATTGTCCCTGCAGACGGACGGGTAAAAAAAGCTAGTTAACCAAGAGATGAACTATGTTTCCTTTTAATCTTTAGAAGAGTCGATATAAAGAAGAAAATGGAGGATTTGAAGGAGAATCACTAGACGTACAGAGAGATGTTCAATAGTTCAAGGCCTTTGACAAATAAAGCAAATAATTAAACGAAGAAACAAAGGGAAAGAATGAAGTTGAGCGTGCCATCAGTGACCGATGATTCTGCTGACAATTTTATAAAACAGCGTCGATTGAGCCGATTACAGTGACTCCAGTGTCTCCAGAGTAAACATATTGTATCTTCTCTTCTTTAAATAAGGAGAAGAAAGAGGAGAAGGAATATAGTTATAAAGGTTTCAATAGGGAGGTCTTCGATTTGATAGATTCATTTTATAGAGAGAAAGGACTGGCGTAGAATCATGATATGAGCAGCTCTAACATTTGCCGTCATATTTCACCGACATTGCACCACAGTCCGTCCCCTGGGACTTATGTTAAATAACCACCGGTCGATTCATTCCATCATCAGTCGCCATGTCGGATTCCTCTATCTTCTTCGGTAATCAGACTCGTTTCGTTGTTCTTGTTCTCGTCACAATATGCCTGACCTTTCTGATGAGCAACTCTCTCGCCTATTCCTTTACCGTCATCTGCATGGACGACGTGTCTGACAATCGAACAGACCATTGGTTGAACTCGCCCGCCCATAAGAACGCTCTCTTCTCTGTCGTGGCCATTGGAAGTATCTGTGGAACACTACCATTGATGCATATGTTACAGTATTTTGGAATGAGGTAACTATTCATTCATAACATATAAATGTTCAGAAAAACACTGTGTATGTATGGACTGTTCAGTGGACTAGCCACCCTCCTCTTCCCCCTGGCAGTAGAAATCGGCTTCTTTATGGTTGTCATCTGTCGAATGTTCCAGGGTCTCGCCCTCGGAGTCCTTTTTTCTGCTACAGGAGCAATTGCCATGTCATGGGCTCCATTGACAGAAACCGGAACATACATAGCTATGCTCTCTGCCCACGTCCAGGTATTTTTACATGAGCAAAGAAAACCCCTACTAGCTAGCTTCTATCATTACCATGCCCGTGGCTGGCTTTCTTTGCGAGTCACACAATTGGCGATTTCTCTACTATGGACAAGGAATTGCCACTCTGTTATTGTTCGCCTTGTTCTTTTGGTTTTATGAAAATCATCCCAACAAACATAGGCAGGGATTAAAATTTTGTCATTTTGAATAATTCAGGAATGTCAGTGTAAAAGAGCTCTCTCGAATCTCTCAGAATCGATTAGAATTTCAAGGGAAGCAGCGTCCACCTTACTTGGCTGTCCTCTCACATCCCAGTATCATTGGTTGTCTTTTATCGAGCACTGGCAGTTGTTTTGGCTTCGTTTCTCTCTTGTATTATGGTCCAACATATATAAACAAGGTATGTCACTTTATCATTGACTGATTGAGTCAGGCGTTGGGTCTGGATCTGCGTGCCACTGGTTTTGCTACAGCAATGCCTTATATCTTGGCTGCCGGGATGAAATTTGCAGCTGGACCTCTCTACGATCGAGCTACTTTTCTTTCTGAAAAATGTCGATTTCTTCTATTTGCATCTGTTTCACAAGGATGTATGATCGTCTGCTTTTTAGTCATTTCTATTGTAAGGGAGAAAAGATAATAATGGGATTTAGACAACCAATTCGACAGTAGCTCAAATAGCATATACCTGTGCTATTTGCTTCGCTGGATTAAATATTGTAGGAGGAATAAAATGTGCCCAGTTGGTAAGCAAAGAAAGAAATTTAAAAAAATAACAGGTTGCCCAACAATTCGTCCACTTTGTAATGGCTGTTATGTCGATGGGTATGAATTTAGTAACCCTCGCCTGTCCAGCTATTGTAGCTATCCTCTGTCCCGAGGAAACACCAGCTCAATGGGCTAGGCTCTTCTTCATTCTTGCCATTATTGTTACTGTTTTCAATTGTCCCTTCGTCTTTTTAGCTCAAAGTACACCGGCAGAATGGACACAGCCGGACTGGAAGAAGAATCGTATTGTGGACTTCACTTCAGAAGAAAAAGCTGTCAAAACTGTGTACTAAAAACGAATAAAAATTGATTTTGAAATATCAACTAATTTGTTTTCAGACGTAACGAGAGCAGTTGATCTATGCGCAGCACTAGGAAGTGTGGCATAAACTGCCAATTCTTGAACTTGATTAAACGTAGCCGCTCCATCAAACAGTCGGAAAAGCTCTGCTGAAAGTTGGCGACATGACAACGGTCGTGAGAGTGGATTTTGGATGTTGTACTCCAGTTGTCATCAACATCGCGGACAATCGAATCAGGAGCATGCGAACCATGCAAACAGCGACAGAAAAGTAACGAATGCTGCAAATAATAAATGTAAATTGAAACAAAATATTATTTTATATTTTTCTCAATTTATATTTTATTACGGTCGTTTCTATAATTTCTGAGTACCCTTGCATAATTCTTAAAGCACATAAAAATGTAATTTTATTGTAGTGTTTTCTGTGATATTTACTAGAAAGGTTTATCGCTAAAACCAGAAATTCTTGGGTTGACACTGTCTGTGCGCTCCATCATGTGGCGGCAATTTTTTCAGTTCAAACTTTTGTTATATTCACATTTTTTTGAGAAATGGCGGAATGCTATAACCCTGCTTTTCTTGAAAAATATCTTCCCGATTACTACAAATCTATTTTTCCTTTCAAGTCTTATACAAAATGGATATGTTACAATAAAAGTAAGTCCTATCTTTGTAAATAATCTTTTCAGAATCAACCGAATATTTCAATAGACGTGAATTCGCTTTCATTCTAGAAGGAGATGTTCATCTTCGATATAAAAGCTTTGAACAAGTAACTGATTTCGAAAAGGAATTATGCAAAACAGCCCCTCAAAAATTAGATTTGGGCGCTGTTTATAACTATTGTGTAAGTTTTTCTTTTCTATTTTTCATAATTTCAGCCCCGAGATAATAAGAAACATGGTGATTTTAAAGCAATTGAAAGAGAATTAGTTTTTGATATTGATCTAACAGATTATGATGTTGTACGCAGTTGTTGCTCGTAAGTTTCTGTTTTTCTAAATTCTGGATTTTAGGGAAGCGAAGGTTTGCAAAAAATGTTGGAAATTTGTTGTTGCAGCTGTGTTAATTTTGGATCGAGCGCTTGATGGCTTGTTTTTTACAGTACTTGATATTATACTGTTTAGAAGATTTCGGATTTAAAGCAAGAATGTGGGTGTTTTCTGGACGTCGTGGTGTACACTGTTGGGTTGGTGATGAAGTTGCACGCAAGCTAAATAACACTGGAAGAGCTTCTGTTGCTGAATATCTTTCTTTAATTCAGGTTACGTTACTTATTCTGTAATTACTTATGTGCTTATGTTTAGGCTGAGAAAATAACAGTTGCTGATAAAAATGGCCGCATATCACATCCGTTGATTGAGCAATCATACCATATATTAATGAAAAATGGGCTTATAGATGAAATGGTATATTTTACTCTTATACTAGTACTTTTTCAGGTAGAAGAGCAGGAATGGCTTCATGACAATCATTATGAAAAGATTTTATCAAAGTTTGAAGACAGTGACGTTAGGGAAAAAATTACTAATGCGTTACAACCGTATGTTCTCTTATTTTTTTGTGACTTTTTAGATTAAATCCTAAGAAAAGATGGTCATATTTAAAATATAAATACGCAGATGGAAAAAGAGATGACGTAGAAATAACAAAAGATGAAGTTTCTTTTGACACTGGCAATTCGTTCCTCAAATGGTTTGTGTTGTATAATGTTTATCCAAGATTAGATGTCAATGTATCCACAGGTGAAATGCTGAGTTTTTAACATCTTTTAGAGCTTTAGGAGTTAATCATTTGTTGAAATCTCCTTTTTGTATTCATCCAAAAACAGGGAATGTAGCCGTTCCTTTGAATATTGAAACTATCCGTGAATTCGATGTAAACAACTGCCCTCGAATTGAGTGAGTTTTTTTTTTAACAATTTATCTATAGCATTTTGCTAAAAGAATTGCAAGATAATTTGAAAAATGATGATCTTAAGGAAAATCGAAAAATTTTAGGTAAGGTTCTTTTTTTTTTTAAATTTCTAATCCGTGTTTTAGGATATAAGCATACTTCACTTGCTTATTATGTAGAAAACTTCGATCGATTCGTTGATCTGGCTGTTGTCAATTAATTATTGTAATTTGGATTTATTTTATAAATGCTGTTAAAATTATTTTTTATTATTGAGCATTATTTTATTATTAATGTACTTGCAATATTTATTATTATCGTATGGAAAGCGCGCTCCATCTGGTTGTTGATTGTGAAAATGGTATAGTATGTAATTGAAAGTGAACTTTCATCTGATGCTTATTTTACCTTGATTTTTTGTTATCTTTAATATTTTTCAGAAATCATGGGGAAGACGGCAAAGGATAAGCGGGATATTTATTACAGAAAGGCCAAGGAAGAAGGTTGGAGAGCTAGGAGTGCCTTTAAATTGATGCAGATTGACGATGAGTTTCATATTTTGAAAGGTATATTTGAACTAAATTATAGATTAAATTATGTTTCCAGATGTAACGAGAGCAGTTGATCTATGCGCAGCACCAGGAAGCTGGAGCCAAGTGTTATCACGTCGTCTTATTGAAAGAGAAGGGTCTTCGGCAAAAATTGTAGCGGTTGATTTACAACCAATGTCTCCTATTCTTGGTGTTGAACAACTACAAGGCGATATTACAGAAGAAAATACAGCCAAGAAGATTATAGAGAAATTTCAAGGAGAAAAGGCGGATATTGTCGTATGCGACGGTGCTCCAGATGGTTATTTACCTACTTTGCTATTTACTTTATTTCAGTAACGGGACTTCATTCTCTAGACGAATACATGCAAAGCCAACTAATTTTGGCTGCTTTTAATATTACAACTTATGTTTTAAAGCAGGGTGGAAGTTTTACAGCTAAGGTATTTTGATTAATTTTAATATTATGTTTAGATATTCCGTGCACGAAATGCTACTCTTCTCTACTCACAGATGAAAATGTTCTTCAATAATGTTATTTGTGCGAAACCTAAAGCAAGTCGTCAAAGCAGCTGCGGTATGAATTTTTCCCCTTTATCTACATTCAACAATTTTTAGAAGCATTTATAGTTTGTCTTGGTTATAACCCTCCAGAAGGATTTGTTCCAACAATGAAAAACCCTCTCAATCTTGGCGATTACGGTTTGTCCTGTATTTTTTTTCTCATTTATTCAGATGAAGCCATTAATTCTCTCCATGGACCTAATCGATGTCTTATACCTTTTGTGGCTTGTGGTGATTTATCAGGTTGGGACAGTGATAGAAATTATCCTCTTGAAGGACCAATATTTGCAAATGGTAAAATATCTTCTACTATAGAAAATAGGTTGGTTGTTTTTAAATTTATTCTGAGCATTTTCAGGTATAAGTTTCATGAAGTTGTGCAAGAGCCAACTGAACCAGCATATAAACAAGCTGTCACGTTAAAGAAGGCCGACAAATTGGTTAAAGTTACTTCTAAGGAATTGGACCAATATGTACCTTTTTTTAAATTATAATTCATATTTCTAGTTTAATGGCATAGTCAAAGATTCTAAAACAAAAGAAGAAAAAGAAACAAATGAAAGCGCCGGTAATCTCGGCTACACTGACGATATGTTGGATTCCGTTTGTACTATTTTTAATAGTTTTTAATAAAGCTAGTTGTTATTTACTGTTTCAGTAAAATATTTTATCATCGATTTTTATAATTCAAATTTATTTACTACCTAAACTCTTTAAGAAATAACTTACTGTTTAAAATATTCTGTTTCAATACGCTTTGTATATTCGATTAAATTAGGATGTTTCTTCAGAGTATTAGCAATATCCATGGCTGGTAATTGCATCGTTAATATTGTAAACAAATGTCCGAAAAGAAGGGCATCAGCTTCCGTTGGCTGACTTCCACAAAGGTAAGCATTAGAACCTAATTGACTTGAAAGAGCACGGAATACTTTATCACATTGCTCAACAATCTCATCCATATTCTAAAAATATTACAAAAAAAGGTATGTTACCTTATCTCGAAAGTTAACATCTTGCAAATATGTTACAAACTCTTGTCGCTTTAAATAAGGAAGAACACTGCATATGGGCCAGTGATAAACAGCCCCATAACGCTGCTTGGTAACATTTGAATATGTGTCGTCATGATTCCATACAATGTAAAGCTGAAAAGGACAGTCATGCGAATTTAATGGAACTTACCTCAATAATTCGCAATAGATGATCTACGAGAGACATATGTGCCTTCATTTCTGCAGCCTGAGCTTGTGTCAAATGCTCCGACAGCGTAACACCTTTCTTATTGACAAAATCTACGATATCATTAAACCCAGAAATCAACGTTTTCTGAATTTTTAGTAACGGTAATTTCCCTAAACATAAACTGCGAAAAGTTAGAAAAAATACCTGTAGGTGAGATAAATTCAGCATTCGGCCTTTGTTTAACGGCAAAAGGTAATTGTGCCATACGCAGAAAAGTTTGAACAGCCAAACAATCGGCATACTCATAGAGAAGAGCCTGATCATCTAACAAAAATAATAATTCAAGAAGGTTTAGAACTAACTGAGATAGGGCGTAAAAAGCGCCACTTGACTCCACTCCTGCTCTACATTCAAAGCCAAAGATTGATTAACAAGTTCTGATATAAGTCCACCTTTTGACATCTACTTTGATGTTTGAAATACATAATGACATTAGAGGAATCATGGAGAAAGCCATAAAATAATGGTGTACAAGGTAAAGATATACTTTTTCTTCATAAAATAAAACAATAACAACAAAAATTAACAACATCGAATTTTAACGTACTCAATAATCTTGCTTCTCAGGCTTTTTTCGAATACCTCGTTTAGCTAGTTTTTCTGCTTCTCTTTGTTCTTTCAGACCAGGAATCCATTTTCGTTTTTTGTTGTGCTCAAAACCGCTCACTTTTCGATTTTTTCCCTTAGTTCCTAAAAATAAAGTAATAAAAAAACAAAGTACTACCTTTCTTATCGGAACTCTTTGTAAATTTATTTTCAAGTTCCTTCAAAGCAGCTCGATAATCATTCATGTAGTTTTCGAGATCCTCTTTGCTTACTGATATTTCAATTGGCTTTTTCCAAAGGTTTGTCTTTTTCAACATCATTTCGAATCTACGTTTCTAAAAATAGAAAATATACATTAAAAAATATTCTTCACATCGTCTTTATCAGCCAAACTTAAAAGATGACCTTCTTTTCCAGCTCGTGCCGTTCGACCTGCTCTGTGCACAAAAAGACGGTCATTTAAAGGAAGATTGTAGTTTATAACACATTCCACATCCTCAATATCTACACCACGGGCCAATACATCAGAGCATATCAAAATCCGTGTCTGAAAAAATAACGATGATAGTACTATATATTTTACATACAGCACCCGATTTAAATTTTTTAAGAACTTTCACTCGTCTATGACCATATAAATCAGCTGTTAAATTTGCGACACTATAGGATCCCTTAGATAGCTCGGTTAATAAGATACTCAATCTTTGAGCCGAATCTCTAAAAATTAATATTTCTAAAAAAATAACATACTTTTCATTAACGAATATTAGCACTCTAGCCCATGTTGCATTAGAAAGTTCTTGATGAATAATGAGAGGGTGGAGAGGTTTTTCCGATTCGTAAATTTTGTGGATAATTTGTGAAGGAAGGGCTAGAGCTCCAGTAATGTGATCGCATCCATCACTGATCAACTGAATAAATACATAGTAGCTATCACATAAACTAACTTTTTCACTACTCGTTGCATTTGCTCGAAACAAACATGGTCTATGCAAATTCCACATATGCAATTCATCAATATTTTTTGATAAAGTAGCCGATAATAGTAATTTTCTTGGAGCACTACGTGTATTTAAGATATCACCGAGATTTATGGCGCGAGAAATGCCTGAATTAAAGTTTATTAAATCTGTACTAAACAGCCCTACCTGTTCGCCGTTCAATTACATCTAACCACTCCATTCGCGCTTTTAATCCCATATTATCTGCTTCATCAATAACCAAGAAACTAAGAAAAAGAATGAAAATCTAAAGTTTAGCACCTGAGCCAATCCAATTTTATTGTATTTTCAGGACCCATCAGATGCTCCATGAAACGACCAGGAGTGGAAATTATAATATCAATTTTACTCTAAATAAAACTTTTACTCTAATTAGAAAACTTACATTAGTGAGCTTATTAACTTCTTTTTCAAAATCCTCAGCACCCGACAGGGCAATTATACGCGCATTATAAACATTAAAACGACTGAATTCCTGAAACTAAATAGAACAATAAAGATTAAAATTACCTTTTCTATTTGTGTAACAAGTGTTTGTACTGGTGCCAATATTAAAACAGAAAGAATTCCGGCTGGAACTTCGCCTACTAGGACCAAACTAGGCAAGATATAGCAGAGTGTCTTACCAGAGCCTGTAACAAAAAATAGAAAACTATAAACTGAAAATTCTACCCGTAGGTGCTGAAATTGTAATGTCTCTAGGACGTAAAATTGGCGGGCTAATAATATTTTCCAGCAGAATAGGAATAACAGACTTCTAAAGCAAATAAAAGGACAAATGAAATACCTGAACAGGAAACCAATGTTTTATTTCAGTTTTGACTTTTTTAAACAATTTTTCCGGTATGCCTTTAATTGAACTGAGTATAGCTAGATTTTCATCAATAATCTCCGAGGGAAACGTCGTAGCATTTTCAACCCATGAGCTAGTCACACTAAAATATTAAAAAAACACGAAATTAAACCTACTTGATTTTGGATAATGTATGAAAATCTTGCTGTCCAAGGACTTTAAACTCTTTCTGATAATCATTATTATCATTTTGTATAACCGAAGTTTCTGGATGATCATGCCATTCTTTTCTGTAAATGAAAAGTTAAAAAAGGAAAAAAAACCTACGGCTCTTCGATTTCTTCATCATCCATGACTTCATCGTCATTAGCTTCCATTTCTTTTTCTTTCGGTATTTTGCTTGATTTTCTCTTCATATTGGTTTTACCTATCTGATCTAAGCAAGGAATAATAAATAAACATGAAAACAAAAAAATTGATAGAAATGAGCTGCATGGTTTTTCATTGGTGCCTATTGAAAAACAAGTAGGGTGCACACAATCAGCTATATATATATGTATATATATGTTGTAGCATTTGTAATATGATTTCAAATTTCCAAAATGATTCCAGTCAAAGAGATCGTTATTTTCGATTAACCAACCGTAAATTTCTAAAAAAAAGAACTTTTTTTTAGTTACATTTAACACTTCCTATCTCTTGAATATATCATGACGCAATTAAGAAACTTGTAAATAAATACAAATTAAAAATAAAACATAACATCGACAATGGTGTTTTTCGAAAAACAAATGGAGCAGATATCCTTACTCAATCAACTCCTAGGAGCACTTTCCTTTTTTTTTTTATCATTTTAGTTAATGTTCGTTTCTTTCTAATCATAAAATGTTTCTTTCTCAACGAAGAAGGCGGTATCAACCGGAAGGACTTTCTCTTAATATTTAGGTGACCAGTCAATGATCTGCCTATCTTATATAATCAGTCTTATCTGATCGGGTCAGCCACTGTGCCGATTGCTCTTAACTGCTACTGCTTGATATGACTAATGACTACACTCTTGTACCTACTGAGGTAAGTCATTTTCTTTTTATGTTATGAGTATAAGTCTTTAATTTTTTTATAAATTTTAAACACATACCTAACTGATAAAGTAACTGTTCTATCAATTAAGAGTGAAGTCACAAAATATAATCACAAGACAGTGTTTATCAGACATATCAAACAAATCAAGTAACATGAAACACAGGGAGCAATATAACATAAACACTAAAAGGAGAGAAAGTAGAACAAGTAGTAGTGTATTTCTTGTGGATAAATACATCCATCTCGTTGTAAGACAGAACCTGTCCTTCTTCATTGTTGCGACATTTTAGTCTATTCTCTATTCTCCATTCTTTCAACTTTCTTCTTGTAACGCCCATCTTACTCCACGCGGTTACACTATTCGGCAATCTATTCGCCATTCGATCCGTTTGCTTTCCTAAATCAACCTTTTTCAGCGTCGTTCTATGCAAAAGAAGAACCGTCATGAGTTGTTGTCCATCGTGGCACTCGGAGTGGGAACGCTATTCCTCATGACCGGATATGACACCCAATCCTTCGTCGTCGAAAGTGTCATGCATTCTGTGAATGCTAGAGAACCTGGGAAAATTGACCGACATGCTGGATACTATGGGTACGCCGCCTTTCATTGAAGTTAAATATTCCAGACAAGCTGCTTTGTACGCCTCATACTCGTTGGCCACGTTGATTTCTCCTTGGCTCTGTTACCGACTTGGTTCCCGTTTGGCCCTTCTTATTGGTTCTCTCCTCTTTACTCTCTATCTTTCCGGCTTTCTTTTCCTCAATTCCTATTTCTACTATCTGACTCAGCTATTAATGGGCATCGGCTTCGCACGTAAGTAGAACCTGTCCAGAATTTCGCTGACATGCCACCTTGCCTAAGAATTTCTTTTTTTTACAGTGTACTACTCTGGACAAGGTCAGTACATGTCGGAACATTCGCGTCGAGAGACGATTAGTCGAAACTCCGCCTTGATCAGTGTCATTGGTAATGCTGGGTAGGAGTGTTGAAAAATAAATCGAATCGGTTACAGAATGTGCGTCGGCGGTTTGGTTCTTTACATCATTACGTCATATTCACCGAAGAGAATTGATTCAACCGAAGGAAGAAATGGATCAGCAATAGGGGAACAAGTAGCTTATAGGTAGAAAGGTCGAAGAAGAAAAGAGACCAAAAATTTTAGACATTTCTCCAATTCTGACATCTATATCCTTTTCGGCTCTTTAGCCGCTGCTACAGCCGTTGCCAATATCATCTTTACCTTTCTACCAAAGAAGCAGTACGACAGCATGGCACAGACAGAGAAGATCGACGCCCCCACATGGAAGACTCAGATTTCTCTGATCGCCGGAGCCATGAGGGAGTCTCGGATTCTTCTGTTGACCTTCTTCTTCGTTTGTTACGGTCTTCAAGTCTCCTTCATGCTTTCTGCTTTTCCTACGACCTTCTCCTTTACCAAAAGTCTCGCCTCTCATCCCCATCTACCGGCCATCTATTCAGTTTGTATAGGAGCTGGAAACATAATCAGTAAGTCATATCCTTAGCTATAATAAGTCCTTCTAGTGGGTCTTTATATCCAATTTTTCTCCGTCAAATGGCCTAGTTTTGGTTTGGCTCCAACTATGGTCACACAATTGGTCCTCGCCTTCGCTACCTATGCTATAATCCTTCTAGGAACCCCTAACTTGGCTTCGATCCAGCCAACAGGAGATGACACTCTCTTCTTTCATCCCAGGTTAGTTTCCCTTGTCGTAAGAATCTTTTCAGTGCCATGCTATGTCTGGTGATGGGTCTACTTCTTGGAATGGCCGATGGCTGTCTCTGCCCGATGAGAGTCATCGTCTGTACTCTCGTTTCTCCTCAAAAGAAACTCCAAACCTATTCTGTTGCCAAGCTATATCAGTCATTGGCATCTTGCGTAGCCTTCTTCATCTCACCATATTTGAGTATTCAACATTGGATCGTCCTTCTTTCTGTAGCTCAAATAGCCTCCGGCACTGCCTTCTTTATTGTGTCCCGTGCCATTTGTCGCGATGCGGCTCCTCCTGTCTCTGATATTCCGGAGAACGACAAGCAGACGTTGACCAATGTCTGATTTTGCTCTTTCCAACTGACTCATCCCACTGGGAGCTGTCCACTCGATCTCGTTTTGTTCGGGTTTTACTTTATTAAATATACATCACCCTAATATCTTTTCTTTAAATCTTCGCCCGAGTCGCGTAGTCGACGTAATTCTCAAAGACAATGTCCCTATCCTGTTCGATTCGTTCATTCGTCATCCATTCCGCCTTCATGTCGACTAATGGCTGTTCGACACACCATCTATATGCGACATTCTCATCAGAAGATTTCGCCTCGTTGTCGGTGGCCGTCTGAACGAGCAAAGCACCGCAATAGATACGTCCAATGGCAAAGGAGATGTCCCTCGCAATGGCGTCGATTCGAATCTGATCACGCAGGGCAGAGTCTCCTGCACGACCAAGGAGCTTTTTTAATTGATCCATCGCCGAAAGAAGAGCCGTCTTAGATTCTCGAAGCTTCGAAGTGTTTTCTATAAGAATTAAAAGTATAATAAAAAGACTAACTAATATTGCTAAGAAGATTATTGACATGTTTTTCAAAGGCTAAGAAGACGTTTTCTTTCCCCGAAAAAACTCTCAAGACATCAAGTGACAGAACATTTGTCGTTCCCTCCCAAATTGGTGTTACTTGAGCATCTCTTAACAATGTCGGCAGTCCTGTATCCTCGATGTATCCCTGTCCTCCGAAACATTCAATGCCTTCCGAGATTGCCGGAACACACAATTTGCCTGCAAACAATTTTAACACTGGTGTCACGAGTCGCAGGACTGTCCATTCCGTTTCACTCGCTTTGCCTGCCTCCTAAAAACCATTCAATACAATGAAAACAAGTACCGTTAAACCGAGAAGACGAGCAGCTTCGAAGAGAAGAAGAAAACAGGCACGAGTCTGGACTTCCAATTTGGCGATAGTAGCTGTATGAAGAGGCCATTTGGCCTGTGTCTGACCGAACACCTCACGACGAGTAGAATAGTCACGAGCGAGGGATAGAATTCTTCTCATTCCAGCGATCGAGGCAACGGCATTGTGTATCCTTGTGATGTTGAGCATGTTGGATATCCCGGCGACCCCTCGGCCGACTTCTCCAATTCGTTGTGCAATACATCCGTCGAGGAGAAGTTCTGCAGTTGGCAGCTGTTTCGTACCCAACTTATTCTTCAACCTGACCATTTGAATGCCATTCAGACTTCCATCGTTATTTCTGATTTTCAAAAGGAATAAAGACAAGCCTTTAGACCCCTGAAAAAATAGTAGAAGAGAAAAATAAGTAACCTACGCTGATGGCATTACCATCTTTGTCGACGACACGAGCCAGAGTAAGAGCTACATCGGCATCTATCGCTGAACTGAACCATTTGTATCCATGAAGTCGATATTTGTCTCCCTCCAATTGGAGAGCATATGTGTCACATCCTCCTCCAACATCACTTCCTCCTTTCTTTTCTGTCATCCATTGTCCACTTGTCCATGCCTTTTTCCCGTCTCGAGATAGAAGACGTTCCAATGTTTCTGTGGCAAATGGATGGTCGACATTTAAAACCTAAACATATATAGAAGAAGAAGGAAAACCTTTAGAGTCTTCACTGCTCCGTCAGTCATGGCCATGGGACACGTAACAAGACCGGCGGATGGAGAGAAAAGATACAACTTGGCTACTTGATGAAGACGACGAGTTAATGGGTCGTTGGTGATAGAATTATCATATCCAAGGGAGACAACACCCTCCTCCGCGCAAATTTCTTTTAATCGATACCATTCACTACATACTTTTAGATTATCAACCTAGAACTCTAAAAAATTATAAAAAAGACGAAGGAACTGACTCTCCTCCCCCAGGCATCGTGTTGTTCAAGAGACGGCTGTTGAAGTTCACATTGACGTCCCAGATGATCAATCTCAGCCACTATTCGATCTCCAAAACGATCTAAATCACCGGCCACTTGGTCGTAGGAGGATTGAGGAATTAAACGTCGAAGAGTACGATCCAGCAGAGGATCATCACGAAAGGGATTATGTAGTGTTGGACCGACCTGTAAGAAAAGTAAAAAATGAAGAGAGAATTACTTGACTGAAACTTCCTGTCTTCGCATGACCATAGGCAGCTTGAGAAGACATTCTGAAGAATCAATAGAGAGAAGAAAACAAACCTGATAGCAACTCGGAACGGAGAAATGGCGACCATTCTATTATCGACTGATTAAAGGGGAGGGATCGAAGTCCGCGTAGACACAGAAAAGCACACCTTTCTTATATAATCTGTCCCAAAAAAAATGATTTTTTTTCCAAAATAAAACGCGCTTCGAGACCTTTTTCGTTACTGTAGCTTTTATACCTATATTTGGAACAGACTATAGCTAGAAGAGCCTGAAAGTAGTCGATTTGACAGAACAGATGACAATAGAAACCAGAAAAAGGATAATACTTTTATTGACACCTCTGGGATCACAGCTAGTCACCAATATATGTACACACAAATGAAAGAAAAGAAACCCTGTTGGAGAGGGAATACTGAGCAAGAGGAGAAGAAAGCGAAGCGGATCAGTGTCGACCACAGCAGCTATTCAAATGTGTCTGCGCTTTTGCCATCAGATTCACTGAGCCGTTCGTCGTCCGCATGTTTTCTGACTTGTAATTTGTATACCTAAATATGTCTCTTCTTTCTTTTCAGTAGGATTTCTACCTCTGATCCGCTGTTTTCATATCATTAGCCAATCGACTGGCGACTTGTTCGAATAGCCGGTCAACATTTGTCGCATCCAAAGCGGAGGTCTCCAGGAAATAGTCAAAGTTATTTACCTCAGAGAAATCGGTCCCTATTCTTTCTGGTACTTCTCTCTCATCTTCCTTGTCTACTTTATTCCCTAAATCCATCAATTGAGTAAGAAAATAACCAACCGACTAATATCTTGAGGACTCGTCGATTCGCGTAGGATTCAATCTCAGCTAACCATTCGGGTAAACAGTCGAAAGACGGCTGACAAGCCACGTCGTAGACCTTGAGGATATTTGAAGAAAAGAGAAAGAACCTACGAGAACGATGGCATGAGCACTTCGATAATAACTCTGGGTGATTGAACGGAATCTTTCCTGTCCTGCAGTGTCCCAAATTTGAAGCTGAATCGATCATCTATATCTCAAAAAGAGATACCTTAATTTTATCACCAGCAACTATAACTGTTTTTATCATGAAATCAACGCCGATAGTGGCACTCTGTCCTGGCGGAAAGATTCCCTAAAGTAAGATGATAAACATGCGATTGTTTTGACAGGCTAATCAGTGACTGATAACGAGAAAAGGAGCCCATATAATGATACCTGGGTGAATTTTCTGACTAGACAAGTCTTCCCGACGCCAGCATTCCCGACGAGGACCACCTTAAAGAGGTATTTGTAGTCCTCCATTCACCATCCACTTCGAAACTGAAATCGATGAATAACTGGCAGAGAGGATTTCTCATAGACAACGGGAGAACTGGATACAATCAATTTCGACTTGACTGACAACAACTGAAAACAGCCTCTCTCTCACACACAAAAGTAGAAGTGAGTTCAAAAAAGGAACACAACAGTAGCGCCAAGCAGTGTGGCCGGCAGTGTCCGTGGGGGCCAAGCGCCGCTTGCGACGTCATTCGAGTGAACGTCACTGTCGATGACAATAGTCATGTACCTGTCCATTTTATCCCTTCGATTTGCATCAAATAGAGAAAGTAAAGATAAAGACTATAAAGGATGCAAATAGCACTTTAGCTGTCAAGTGACCGGCTGCTCAATGACAATTCGGGGAGCTTTGCTCGCTGATCTTTCTCCCGCTTCGAATACCTTCTCTGAATGAGTCGGAAGTATTGGCCATCTGCTGTTTGTGCCCCGGTGCTATCTTTCGCCATTCTAGGAGAGTGCTCGCCGCCGTCGATGCAATAAGCCGCTGTCGATGGTGGTGGAAGACGGCTCCCTCTGCCCATTTATGAAAAACAAAGAGAGTCAATCATTAAACAGAATAGACTCTCCAGGGGATCAAAAGAGACTACTTTTAATTTACAAAAGAGATTCCTCTAACTACTCCGAATGAGTTCCTCTCTCTTGGATCATAAAGGGGGCTATTCCTTGGCAGCAGTCTCGCTGCCAAACATCGTCCGTAGCGCCGCCATTTGACAACAACTCGGCTTCTTTTCGAAAATACCTCGCCTTCGTTTTGAACACAACATACATAGCCGACCGAACAATTAGACGCTTCCACCCACAAGTATAAATGTTGGCGACGGCAGTAATTAGGACATCAATAGAGCAGCAGAGGAGCCGCTCCGTCTCCGTGTGGCCAATAACACACGACTCGAAGTCTCTTTGAGAGAGAGACAAGGAGCATGTGATGGCAGTAATTGTTGGTGGCCAGCCATGTGGCTGAAGAGACCTCGGACGGGAGAGAGCGGACTGACCCCCGAGTGCACATTAATCCCCGCACAACCGGGGTCGTGTTCTCTCTTTCCTTTCCCGTTCGTCCTCGGAAAGCTATTCTCTTCTCTTGAATCATTACCAGTCAGGTGATAGGATTAGATTAGAAAGAGAGATTAGACAATCAGCTCTGTTGATGACTCCCCGTGTGTCCCCTAGCGGGGCGTTCATTGTCTGCCTTGGTTTATTCATACATGGGGTTGGGCGTCTCTCTGCTCGCGTCGCTGGCCTCCCTCACACGCGAGAGACCCGTCGCCGCCCTCGTTGCTTAATGTCTTTTCGACATTCAACCACTTTTGAAGGCCTTTCTTCATTTTCTACTAGAACATATACTTCCTTTCGAGCGATACTATCTATCCTTTTCCCGCAACCTTTCTACCGACCCCATTTGCATGTTCTAGTAATTGACGTATTGAACGGACTGCAGCTGTTTGGTTGACCGAGGACGCCCATTCGACCGTCTGTGCTGCCATCGCCCGCGAAAACGGTCAACACGACTTTTCAAATGAGACGGCCTCCTCCTCTCCTCTCTCATCCGTCTTTCTCTCTTCCTCTCCCAAAAGTGGCATCGAGTGTGACGGCGGGGGCCGGCTGGCCAGCCGTGTGCATTGCCGCAGTCGCCATCGACGTCTGGAGGAGGAGAGGAGACGCCTCCAAACTGTTTACTAATATCCCTCCGCGTCGGCGACCCCTCTTCTCATTTCCTCCTTTCGTGGTTGATGCATCCGCCATTTCACAACTGCGGCGATTCCCTACCCATCAGCTGGCGAGTGGCCGCCATCTGGTCAGTTCCGACCCCCTCTCTCTCTACAGGCCAATCGATGAGTTCTGTCTCATGTCCTTTCGAGTTCTCACGCAGCAATACTCGGCCATTTATCAGCTCATGGGGGCCTCTCAGGTCAACTAATAACAGTCTCGAGTCACACACCCCCGTGAAGAGTTTCGATCTTTCTTCTTTCTATTCCCTACTCTTTCCTCCTATGTGTCATTTTCAGATCTCATGTTTGAAAATGTGTGACAACAACGCATTTTTACGCCTACTAGCCGCAGCGGGGCAGTCGTCACAGCCACGAAATCCACCGAGTCAAAATGGCAAGACGCAGCCGGATATGATGATGTGGCAGCAGGTGTTGGCCGCCCAACAAGCAGCTCAAATGATGGCCTATCAGCAAATGCAACAACAGCAACAAGGTCTCGGAGAGATTTTTCGGCAGCTGAGTGAGATGACGGCGAAAAACGGAAAGAAGGAGGAATCCTCGAAGGCAGTAGCGACGGCGACTATCAAAGAAGGCAAGGAGTTGAAACTAGAAGCAGGAGAGATTCCGAAGCCGATTAAAGAAAGTCCTTCTCTTCCTAACGCTGCTTTGGAACAAGCAATGTGGCGAATGTTAGCAGCTCAAATGCTGCAACAACAGTCAGCGTTGACTAAGACAAATGGTCACAAGAAAGATAACAATGGAGTTCTCGACCTCTCTTCCCATAAACATTCAAAGGAGCCAAGTAGGGTGGACTATCGACCGATAACCTCATTTCAGGTACATCGAGCGATGGAACAGAGACGCGGAACTCGACAACCCCTTACGAGACGACCGAACATGGCAAGAAAAGAGCGCCGCCGAGTGAAAGTGCCGCTCGACTACCTCTACAACTGGGGTAAAGACCGGGTAGATGACTAAGCGACTAATTTAGATGGAGGCGACAGACCTGTATCCGTGCCCTCGTTGCTTCTGGTGTCCGTGGTGACGTCATCTATTACGCTCCATGTGGGAAAAAGCTTAGTTCATATGCTGAAGTCATGAGGGTAAGATCATCATTTTCTTTTAATCACCAATTATAGTACCTAATGAAGTACCCTTTTCCGGCCATAACACGTGATAACTTCTCCTTCTCAAGCAAGCTCATAATTGGAGAGTTTATTCAACCACAGGAGGGGATCGACGGGGAAAAGGTAGGAAGATAAAGAGGGGGTGAATGAAGACATTCAGATAATTACGAAATTGACTGAAGAAGAGGTCAGTGACCAGATTAGTCAGCTGATTAGTCAGAAGCCACTGCCAAAGACGACGGAAAAAAAACATAAGGAGGCTGCTGCTCGATCTGCCACGCCTGAAGAGCTTCAAGATCTATATGATCTATCGGAAAAGGCTCATGATGAGGAGGAAAAACATAAATGGAGTCGGGAGCCTGTCGATGATCTCCTTCTGACAGAAATTCGACCCCTTCCTGACCTATCTAGAATCCCTAATCTGAAATTGGAAGGAGAAGGCTTTGCCGACGCTCTAATGATCTTCGAATTCTGTCAAAACTTCGCCGATGTCCTCAGTATAAACAGAGAAACTCTTCCATCTTTGGAAGAACTCGTAGCCGGTTTGGAAGGAGACGTCATTCATATCGAGAAGGTTCTTGAATTGACTCGAGATCTTTTTTCCCTCGCTCTGGAATATCCCGGTCTTCCCAGTGGCAAAAGGTATCCCGCCATTCTTTTCTTTCATCTTATTTCCAGAGGACACACGAAACTAGGTCAGTCACTAGCTGACGTGGGAATGTGTCGAGAGAATTACTCCGAGCTGATGAGACATTTCCTATCATTTCGCTGTTCACAAGGGAAAGCACTATCCAAATTGTTGGAGGAGAGGTCATTTGAAGAATTGACAGGGGATCAAAAAGCAGCTATCCTCGCCTTTCTTTGCAACGAACTCGTCTGTTGTCGAAACATTGTCCGAGAGATCGAGACAAATCTTGAAGAAATTGGAAAATTGAAAGGAGAAAGGTGGTTACGAGACGGGAAGGCACGAGCCTTACGAGGACAACAGAAGAGAAAAAGAAAGGAACAGATCCATCATGAGGAAGAAGGAGAGGAGAACAACTCGGACAGTGATGGTAGTCGACCAGGAAGCCCCGTCCATCATAAGAAGTTCACTCCCGGTCTAGGACAAGTAGAAATATTGACAGAAGAGGAGGAGGCAATGACTGTGGAGGAACTTGATGAGACGATAAGTACCTTGAAGAGTGAATCGGAAGAAATGAAGGAACAAATAAATAGCTTGAATAGTAGAGTGAGAACATTCCCTTTTGGATGGGACAGATATCACAGGTAATCTCTTTATTCTTCTCATTTTCTCGTTTAGACAGTATTGGCAACTTCCTCATGTTCCTACCGTGCTCGTCGAGTCGATCGAATCCTCAGGAGTTTCGAATCCCGCCTGTAACGTGGCTGAAACCTGTTCAAAAGACCCAGCTTCGTACATAAGTAAGACGTTCTCTAGTTTTCTTCTATCCACCTCCTTCAGCCGAGCATTATACCGACCCGGATGTGTTCACCGTGATGGAAGATCTTGTCGACGAGGTCGTTATGATGAAAATAGCTCCGGAGAAGAAAAAACGAAAGAAATGTCGACGGATAGAAAATGCTGCGAAGAGAGGATGGTGGATGATCAACAGTCGAGAACAGCTGGAAGCAGTGAGAGGTAGTCTTCACGGAAGGGGAATTAGGGAAAGATGTCTTCATCGGTTGCTCTGTAAGAGTTGGTTCCTCAAAGATGTTCGTTGTACCTCTAGTAAGTCTTTCCATTTTCATTCTACGATTTTTTATTCTTTAGTGGAACTCTTTTCTATCGATGAAGAAATTTCAAGTAATCTAACGAATTCATATTCTCTTTGTGGCATTCGAGATGCCCTTGCCTTACTGGAACATAGAATATGTGATGCTCGCTTGGGTCCTCAAGGATGGATTTCTTCCTCTTCATACCCGCCTGAAGAATCTGCGAAATGGGACTATTCTTTGCCAACTACTGATCCTCCGAATCTTGAAAGCTTGAAGAGTCGGTTGCTGAATTGTGAGCAGCTGGTGGAAAGACGATATTTAATGCAAAATTTCTATGCTGGGTAAGACAAAAAAAACTGATAAATTTATTAATTCTAGATCTACCCCTTCCGTGGCTCAGGTGTTAGGTCTAGAAATGAAAGAAGATGAAGAACAGAAGGATGAAGAGTTAGAAGATGAGGAGAAAGAGGTGCACAAGGAAGAACAAGCGGAAGAGGACAAAAGTGAGCTGATTGACCGCTGGAAGGCGTATGTTCAAGAGGCTAAGACGCCGTCCCAGTTGATGATAGCCATACAGGTACACCATTATCCTTTTTATTTTCATTCTTTTTCAGTGTTTGGAATCCTCTATCGCGTGGGAACGATCTATTTCCAAAGCTTATTGTCAGATCTGTCGGAAATCTGATCAACCGGAAAATCTTCTTATATGTGATGGATGTCAAATGGGACATCATATGAAATGTTTCAAGGTATGTATCCCTCTTCTTATCATTGAAGTTTCCAGCCATCTGTCGTATCTGTTCCGAAAGGGAATTGGTATTGTCCTCG
Source organism: Oscheius sp. DF5120 (assembly GCA_932521415.1). Lineage (NCBI taxonomy): Eukaryota > Metazoa > Nematoda > Chromadorea > Rhabditida > Rhabditidae > Oscheius > Oscheius sp. DF5120. The sequence goes on from OW051463.1 coordinate 4,604,282, forward strand.
TTGTCGAGAACAGGCGGGTGGAAAACCTATCTGTGTTCTTTGTCAGAAGGAGGGCGCCCCCATCTATCCATGTAGAAAGTGCTATAACTTTCTTCATTTGGAATGTTCGAAACAGCTAACTCCTGATAAACCGAGTGACTATTACTGTCCCGCGTGTGAGCCAAAGAATTTCGAAAGACGGGTGATTCTTCGAGGAGAAAGTGAAGAACGAGGAGACATCGAAGAAACTCCCGACAATGAAGTGAAAGACTTTCGACGAGGAACGAAGAGGAAGGCTGAACCAGCTGCCCCAGTCATTTTTCCCAGTCAAATGAATCTGGATTTGTGTCGGACGATGTTAGATGAATTGGAACAGCAACCGAGTGTTGGACCGTTCTTAGAGCCCGTTGATTGTACACTTGTCCCTGGTTACAAAGAGATCATTATGAATCCGATCGATATTGCAACGATCAGAAACAAAGTCGATTCGGAATGGTAAGATAAGAAAGTCTAATCGATACCTGTTTTTCCTTTCAGTTATGATACTCCAGAAGATTTCGCTGCCGATCTCGATCTAATGTTCAAAAATTGTCGAACATTTAATGAAGACGACTCACCCGTCGGCATCGCTGGCCACACTCTTCAAAAGTTCTTTACAAAACGATGGCGACAGGTCAAGTATAACTACAGCAAGCGTCTTCGTCGTCTTCTTCCTAAAAATTAGCCGGTTATTCTGTGTCATTATATTTCTTACAATCATTCCGTCCGGTTTGGATATATCGATACTCACGTAATATTCTTTCGAATAAAGCATTTACTAAAAAGTATTGACAGTAGTTCAATCATCCTTCTTTTCACTATTTATATATTTACTACTGGCGAGGGTCTTAAACAAACGGACTTAAACTTATAACGAGCAGTCGTGTTCTCCTCTCTCTCCCTTCCCTTTCTTTTCCTAACTATCTGTGTGTTAGTGACTATACAAATATATTCAAAACTCTTTGCGAAGAATCTTAAATCTGAGATAGATATACAGTGGCGGACAAAAGTTTAGCAATTTTTTTCTTTTCGGTCGTTCGTTTCAATTTTTCATGATATGTTGAACAATTTTTGTTTATATAATCAGAAATGGCATAAGTATAAAAAAAAAAGTATAGAAAATATTTATTATAAATTTATTGAAATATGCGCGGGCAAAAGTTTAGCAATTTTTTTATTTATACAAGAACATTTTACTAATAACCGGGAAAATAACTTTTTTTAAATATTAATTAATATTTTGTGGGATATCCCAAAGAATCGATTACGGCTTTGCATCTACGAGGCATTGAACGAACTAAATCTTCGATAGTCTTCTTATCGATTGCCTTTCATTCCTTCATTAACAAATCGAATTTTTCACCTGTATTCCTCTAGTTTTTCTATCTAACACATCCCACAAGTTTTCTATCGGATTTAAATCCAGGCTCTGACTTGGCCAATCCAAAACAACCACATTATTGGATTTCAAATAATTTTGAACAAGTGCAGATTTTTGTTTGGGATCATTATCTTGCTGATATATCCAGGTGGAATGCATTGTAACTTGAAGCTCCCAAAGACACGTCTCGTATAATCGGTACTTGCAGATTGATTGGAACTTCAGATTTCTTACCCATACTAAGCTACAAAAATTAGTTCATAAAATATAAAACATCAAAAAAGAACAAGAACAGAGAATAAAAATCGTACAAACAAAAAAAGAAAAATTGCTAAACTTTTCTCCGCGCATATTTCAATACATCTGTAATAAAAAATTTTCTCATCCGATTTTTTCCGTTTTTTCAACGGATTACTATATCTTATGCCATTTCTGATTATATAAACAAAAATTGTTCAACATATCATGAAAAATTGAAACGAACGACCGAAAAGAAAAAAAAATTGCTAAGAGATTAGCTGTCTTCTGCCGTCCTAATTTCCGTCTTCCAACCTTCTGGGTCGGTTCTAGCGCGTCTTGTCCAAGGCTGGAGGTGGCTGCGTTTATTCTTTTTATGTCGTCTTCTCATTGTACTGCGGTTCTATGCCAACTCTTGGACTTCATTCCATTAATCAACGCTCAGGTGACATTGTAGTAATATAGTGTTGTTCATTCGATCCGATAGAGACCATCCTAGCATTGCTGCACATTCCTCTATGGGGTTTTAGTTTGTTCTTCTCCGACGTTTTTAGTGACTACGCTTCGCATCCGTATAGTAGCTAGGGGATGATACGTCATATCCGGGAAATTGTAAGGTTGGAATATGATTTGTCGTTCACAGAACATACGCCATATATGATTGGAACTTTCATCCATGAAATTGAAACTTGGGTGTAGAATTATATATCCATGTAACCATCCGAGTACTTTTTAAAGGGATTTTATTACGGAGTCACTCGTAAACCATAAGGTTGATCAGACGCTTAGGCTTAATGAGTCCCATGATATTTGTCCCAGATGAAGTCCTTCTAAGCACATAGAGCTATCAACCCAAAAGAATCAAAATAATAAATCTTCTTGTTACTCTTGGAGTAACATACCCAATGAGTACCTCGACCATCTAAAGAATCTAAATTTACTATGCCTACTTCTTCTTCTCCAATTCCTTCACTCGGCAAAGTATCTCTCATAAATACACCTCTGAAGTTTTTTATCTCTAATAATTTTACAAGTTCTAAAAGATCTAGATTTGTTAGTGGTTTCAAATTTTTTGAAAATTTCATTTATTGAGCATTATTTTTATTCAAAAATGTTAGCGCAATATTTCGACCATTTCGACCACTGGATTTCGACCATATTTTTTATAACGCACTTTTCGACCATTTCCCCATTTTTGAAAATTGTTGAAAATGACACATTTTCTAAGAATTAAGACACAAAATCAATGAAAATAAGCCTTAAAATGGCTGAAAATGTGTAAAATTGAGGATGGGCGAAAAGGTGTGCTAGAACGGTAAAATACATATTATTAGGATAGGTATATGGCCCTCGTTTTTCATGATTACTGTCTCTTTCTTTTTTTTCATACATGGTTTACAGTACATAAATGTTATTGAAATTATAATTTCCATTCCTTATTTCATTAAAATCCTTTACGTCCCATTCCTCTCTCTCTTATCAGTCTGTTTTGATCATATGAGAGATAATATTTTACTCTCTCAGAAATAAATTTCCATTTCATTTTTTTTGCTAGCCGCTGTAATCTTACGTCACTATTTTTTTCAACGCTGTGGCGTAAGCGACCATGTAAACGGTATATACAACAGTGATATCTTTGCTATCATCTTTGCCTCTATTTTTGTCTATTTTCTGTGTACCTTTTTTCATAATTCTTTTCTTGTTTTTCTTGTTTTTCTTATCGTTTCAATTCATCATTCCTTTTTATTTTTACGAAGTTTAAGAAGCAATGGAAACAGACGATAATGAGTTTCCTTCTACATCCGTAATTGTTCCTAAATCTGGTTTGTCTAACTTTATACTTTATTCTCCATATAAACAGGTCCACTAAGATTGACTCCAACCATTGATTTTCAAGATATTACAATAGGACAACTTTTAGCGGACGGGAATTATGGAGTGGTATACGCAGTCCGAGTTGCTAGTCGTAGCCAGGAGGAAGATATGGCCCTAAAATTAGCAAAACCTACCGACACAGCAAATAGACATCTGGAGAACGAGATTAATATTTTAAAAAATGTGAGACCTATGTTGAACACAATCAATTAGCACAGATGGACAGTCAAAGAGTAGTAAGGTTTGTTGCCAACGTTGTCCATCAGAACGAGCATTTGAAGTCATTTATAATGGAGCGCATGAATCTGGGAAGTCTTCATGACTGTGAGTTAAACGGTTTCCATTATTATTTTTAGTCATCAACACTACAAAAAACAGTCCAACACTACAAAAAACATTCCATGACCAATGGTTTTGGGCAGATCTCTGTAAACAGTTGGCTGATGCTGTTCACTATCTTCATGTTGAAAAAAAACTTATTCACGGAGATATCAATCCTAAAAAGTGTCTTTCCCGTTTTCCTTTTACAATCTTTTCAGTATCTTATTATCTTTTAATAACAATATATGCCATCTCAAAATAGGAGACTTTGGTACTAGCTTCGCCATTGGCGATCCATTTCGAATGTGAGTCATCCCCCTTTCCTTCAATATTATCTCTAGATACGGAACTCCCCTCTATAGTTCCCCTGAAGTATTTTATGGATTCATTTGTACCACAGCCTCGGATATCTTTTCCTTCGCCATGACCTGCTACTTCATCATGTACCAAATGTAGGTATATCTCAAGTGGAGATGCTTTCAGGGAACCACTCCTCCAGCTCAATGAGAGCCACTCTAATTGTGCTCAACGAATGCACGCAGGTCTTTGCTTACCAGAAGAACTGCAAAACCCAAAAAAACCTCCGGAAAGGCCATCTCTGAACACACAGGATGAAAGTAGAACAGATATTGAAAAAAAAATTGATATAATCATTGAAGCGTAAGCAGTCAATGTTATTTAACTTCTTTTTTTCCAGAGCATGGAATCATGATCCAGAAAATCGCCCATCCATCGAAGGGATCCTCAAGATCATGGAATCCATGTACAATTGTTCCTAAATTCTTTCTCTACGCATGATCTCAATAAAAGAAATATCGAAGTTATATTTGTATAAGGGAACTTTCATGTGGAAAAATACTGAGAGTAAAGTTCATTTAGGTGAAAAAGAAGCCTTTTCTTAATATGGTTCCCTTTCTTTGTTTCTAGCTGTTTAGGCAAACTGCCACTACGGATATCTCGTATTCTATGAAAACCAATATAACCTCTCCAAAGGTACTGGACCCAAAAAATGAATTTAAGTAATCCAGCTATTATGAAGTGGTAAGAATGACGATAACCCGCGGCGATAAAATCAGTGATCCGTATTTCGAAGAAGAATCCTAGATTGAAGGCAATTTAAAGTCAGCGGGAATTCGCTAGGAAGTATGGTGTTGATACTAGTTCGATTACTGTGAAGTCGAAATGTTGATTTTAAAAACAAAAATCAGAAGCAAATTAATGCTTATACTATCAAGTCTATCCAGCATTGGATATATTCAATTTAAATACCTCTTCAAACACGTACTTATCAGGGCTGTGTGGGATTCCTGTTCCCGTCCCGAAAAAAAAGATTTCTCGCACATGTCACAACGCGAAATTTTAAATTATGTTTTGCCTAATTTTTGAATCTTTTTAACTTATTGTAGTTCTTTTCAAGGAAGATTCTATACGTAAAAATGAATAAATACTTTTTCTCTGACTATCCAAATCAGTAAGAGTAGGCCAATATTTTCTTCTTTTACATAATATACAGTGCGTTTCATAATTATAGGGGCACCCCCTTTTTCACCGATTGCGCGGGCGCGTCATTTTTTTTTGAAACGAGACTATCACCATTGAATTCAGGAGGGTTGAAAACCCCCAGACAAGTGTTGGTCAGCTGATCCATATCAAATATTCGAGTCATCGGAAAAATTTTTTTCGAAAAACTCGAAGTTCGACCGTTTCATAATTATAGGGGCACTTGTATAAATTAACAGAATTTATTTACAAAAGAGAACAGAAATGATTATTATTGTCATTTAATACTTAGTTGGCCCCCCGCGATTAAATGCGACTTCAAAAAGACGATTAGGCATGCTACTTGCCAAATTCTGAAGGAGTTGTGGCTCCAAAGCATCCCATGCAGCTTTCACCGAAATTGCTTGCCATTCGCATAAATTTTGTGGACAATAATCCCCCAAATATTTTTTCGATAGGATTCAGGTCCGGACTGCAAGCTGGCCATTCCAGAACGTCGATGTTATTAGCTTGAAGCCAGGCCTTAGTGGATCTGCTGGCATGAATGGCCGCATTGTCTTGCTGAAAAGTCCATCCTTGACCTGGGTTATTCTGTAAGAAAGGTAAAAGATTATCTCTAAGAACTCCCTGATAGTCGGTCGAGTTCATTCGACAAGAAATAAATGCTAGGTCGAGCACTCCATTGGCAGAAAAAGCGCCCCAGACCATTAACGAGCCGCCACCGAAATTTCGAGTGTTGAAAAATCGGGGTTCCTTCCTTAAGTCACGCCAATAGAATTTGGTACCGTCTGGGCCATCCAAATTAAACTTTTTCTCATCCGAAAAGATCACGTAACAAAAAATGGTCGCTAGAAAAAACACTTACCTTTGTCCAATCCATCTGCTGGTTAGTCCTAGCAAATTCCAGTCTAGCTTCCTTGTGACGGTCAGTCAATCGAGGGGCTTTGTTCATAGATTGTCTTACGAGGTAAGGGCAGCGATTTGCCACCGCCAGACAGTAGTCTTCGATGCAGAAAGCTGCAAATCCTCACGCACTTGATTAACAGATATCATTGAGTTAGACATCGTTCTCTGAATAAGGCGGGCAGAAGCGGAAGAAACTGACCTGGGACGTCCTGATCGTCTCTTTCTTCCATAAGCACTCGGATTCCTAGCGTACTTGTCAATCAGATTGGCGGATCGGCCAAGCTGTTGAGCAATTGATCTGTAGGACACTCCACGCGCGAGAAGAGCATCAATTTGACTCTTCTCTGTGGCAGTGAGCATAGTTCCACGAGGCATGTTGCTAGATAATCAATCAGATATCATTTTTGTATATTTTAAATAACTTCTTCAGGGACTATGGTCGAGATTATACGGCTTGGTAGAAGTGCCCCTATAATTATGAAACGGTTGAACTTCGAGTTTTTCGAAAAAATTTTCCCGATGACTCGGATATTCGATGTGGATCAGCTGACCAACACTTGTCTGGGGGTTTTCAACCCTCCTGAATTAAATGGTGATAGTCCCGTTTCAAAAAAAAATGACGCGCCCGCGCAATCGGTGAAAAAGGGGGTGCCCCTATAATTATGAAACGCACTGTATGTACAACAGTTACATTACCTGCTTGAATCAGCTAACTCAGTCACCTTCTTGGAAAGAAAATTCTAACACCTTCCCGAATTTCTTTTTTTTGTTCCCGTCCCTAATTTCGGGACCAAGTCCAATCCCGTTCCCGGTCCCGTCCCGGTCTAATTTGGGTGTCCCATTCCCGTCCCGGTTTGAAAATCCTTATCCCGCACAGCCCTGGTACTTATATCATATTAAATGAACACCTGATAACTCGTTGTAATCAGATGGTAGGATCCTAGCATCACAGAAGATTGCAAGTAAATCCGGTGTTTCTCGGAACGTTTTTTAATAAAGATATAGGACATTTCTGTTTTTTACTGTCATAGCAACCTGGCGGGGCGGTAACTGACAGAAAAACTACAGAAGGGCAGACAATGGCATTCGCATGGCTATATTCGTCAACATTGAAAGATAAAGTAGTATCAACATCTTTTGTATACTAAAATAAAATTTAGGTTAAAAAATGGCATATAATATCTTTGAAATTAATCGATACATCCATTCTGAAAAACATGATATGGGAGCAAATCATTTTCACATATCCAGAACGGGGAGTGGACATCGAAGTTGTCCTTAACGCAACTGCTAAATTTACAGAAAGATACATAAAGTAATTAACTTTGTAAAGAGTATGTATATCAGAATGCATAGGAAAGAATTTGTTTCATCGCACTATTCCACAACTACAAGAAAATTCGAAGAATATAGCTATGCATAAATGAAAATTTTAGAAGAGAAGATGATAGATTTTTAAGGTCAACAGCCTAACTACTGTTGAAATATATTTGATGGATTACCTTCCTCTCCTTCGTCTGTTATCATTTTTATTCGCTTTTTTCAACTCTGAAGGGATTAGAAATAAATCAGAAAAGTCTCATCGACCCCTCTGATGGCCCATAACGATTATCTTTACGACGTGTATATTTCGCCGGTCGAGCGCAGAAGTGGCCAACACTGACACATGGCAGCCGCACCGAGATTTATGTATTTGTCGGAGAAGGTTCAGAAGTGAGTCTCAAAGCGACGGCAAAAACTTGAAGACTGGGATACTGTAGCTATCGTCTCTTCTTCATTTCTTCATTTCTCTCTTGGGTATCGTATTCCCTTCACCACCTCACCCTCCTCATAAATCCGACGCCGACTCAGAAACTGGCTGTAAATTTTGTCTCGTTTGCCGATTGTCTATCGAGATAAAGGTCATGGCTTGTGTTTCGTTATCCGATCGTCTCCACCAGTCAAGTGTCTTGTTATGAATTGTCCGCCGTACAATTGGATACGGCTATAAATCGTAGCATCTAGACAAATGTTGCGAATAAATCAGCATATGGTTCGACCTCATAGGACGTATCTCAGCTGTCATTTCCAACAACAACAGGTTGTAAGGCATTTATTAATGATAATGGGTGGTCTTTCTAAGTTTATTCTCATTCTCATATCTACTAGTCCTTTCACCATTTATTGATTCCATTATTTGCAAAAAAGTATTTAAAGGACAAAAATCTTATGATTTCTCTTCAGCGTCTACTTGTCACTGTCGGAAATCTTTATCTTACCTAGCAGATTAATTGCGCCTTGCTCAATGCCGAGTAGCAGGTGCTCCTACACCTACCGTAGTCACTTGACTCGCTCATTGGCAGACAAAGCGAGGGATAAGGTAAGTTTATTCTTCTGACCACAAGAAGGTTGTAGAAAAGCGCTTTACAATATGTAAAATATGTCTTTTTAATTCGTTGAAATATTAGCTATTGATAAAGAAAAGTGAGTGTTCTTAATCAATAGTTATTCTCTAAGAAATAAGAAATTCGATAGGGTGTTTTTAGTGTTCTCGAATACTGAAAAGAATTTGACAAGTCCGTAAACCGTGCTAATGTTTTTTTAAACTGCCCATTGTTTGATCCTATCTTTCAGACTATAAAGAAGCCTGCAGATCCTGGTGGTTTGATTGATAACAAATTTTTAAAATCTCGAAGATTTATTCTTGTTCACCGTTTATAAGGGTAGAGACAGCTGAGACATATACATTGTTTCGAAGAAGAAGAAGAACATAATAATCACAAATAAAAGGAACATATGTGAGAGAGAATCGTCTCTATTCATCACGAACGGAAATACCTTGTCTTATAAGAGAAAGGGAGTGATAGAGAGGGCTACCTTGTCTTGTCCGCACCATGTGAATTCACCTTGTGTCGAGCAAAGAGACCGAAGAAAAACGACTATAGACTAACCAGCTAGAGGGATAAAGCTTGGAATGATAGACAGGGAGAAGGAAAAGACGGTTAGAATTGATTAGATAAAAGGAAATTACGAGGGAAACCAAAGTTGGCAAATGGAAGAGAACCGGCAGGGAAGGGCATCATTTGCGGGGTGATGGGTTTGTCCTGAAAGTCGTCCTGAAGAGTGAGAATAAAAAACAACACAGGGAAAAGCAAAGAAGGTCATTCTCCTCGAGAAGAAACACATGGGACACAGATGGATGAAAGAGCCATCATTCACCTGCCGCGCTGTTTCTAACAGTCTCTCGTGAAATATGACCTTCTCAAATGTTGCCTATATGCTCACCTTATTCTCCTTTTTATGTTTCATTCTTCGATTTTGGAACCATATTTTGACTTGTCTCTCTGTTAGGGTCAGAGCATGAGCTATCTCCAAACGCCTTTTCCGAGTCAAATATTTGTTGAAATGGAATTCCTAGAGATTTTATACCATTCAAAAGAAATCCTACCTTCTCCAATTCCAGTACTTGTACCCGTGTATAGGCTGTTCGTTGTCGTTTTTCACCTCGTGGACCAGCTGGAAATGTCTCTATCGGTTATGGAGGATAAGCCCATCGAGAGGCCAGCAGTAAATCTCACGACTATTTATGACGGCCCAAAAGTCGCTTGTCGGCCGATTTATGGCTCTTTTAACAATAAATATCGCAACTGGCAGCTGGGGGAGAGGAATCGAAGCGGAAGAAGAGATATTCCTTTCCCACCACCATGTCGCCAGAATTTCTAATGGAGCTGTCGACCGGGAGCATCCATCACCTTCTCCTTGCTTTGTTTCCGAATTCTTGAACAGTCTACCGTATCCCGTTTTATGCATTAACCTGGGGATCAAAACAGAGATTAATGGCCGTATCTAATGCATTGTCGAGTGCCGTTTTGGATGGAAACAGGTGTTCAGAAGGGAGAGAAAGAGAAAAGACCTATTTTCGGCAAAACACGAGATGGATGACACAGCGGGAGTCAATGTTTTCACGGATCTCCCACGCCCTCCTCCTGCATCTGTCTATGGGAACTCTCTTCTCTCTATCTTCTTCCTTCCACTATCCATCATCGTCGAACGATTTGTTGGGGTGCTCAATCAGCTCCAATCAGTGCTTCAAAGAGCCCGTCGCGGCTGTATTACAACAAACTCGAGAGGGGGTATTGTGACAGCCGATCGACACCTGACGAGACTCACCGTATTCTTCCTTCCCTCTGATCTTTTCCGAAAGAGTCAACACGCATAAATTGGCTATTAGATTCTACGAATAGCCGACTGATTGCGTCTCGACACGCGCGACTACGGTAGGCAGGAAGGAAAAGCCTAGAAAATATGGTCACATTGAGAGGTCTATTCCGTTTGGAAGAGGAGCGATAAAGATCTCACGACTTGTTTTATACCGTAAACCCTACTGCACTCTCCCTGACTTCCTAAGGATTTCAATCTACCTGAAGGACCCACCCGGGAGAGGATTGATCGTCACTCGATGCTGATAAATTGAGCCGTCGGGAGGACAATTATTAGACGAAAAAAAGTGACCTACTCGAGTTGGAATGAACTCGTGTCATCCAGGGATAAACAGCAGCACCCGAGACACTATCCTTGTCTGTGTCGTCACCTTTCTTGTCGTCTTTCTCCTCTTTCCAATCGGCTTGTTGGCCATAACAAAGGGACTGAAAAATGAATCAATAGAGGAGCAAAATGATGAAAAAAAAATTTTTTTTTGTCTAAAAAGTGGAATCAAATCCAACTGGAGACTAAAATTAAGACAGATGGAAGATAAGATATAGAACTTCAATATTCAACGTGGAGCTCGGATAAGCAGAAGAAGAGAACGAAATCTTTTGAATCGTATCACAGAATATCAAATTTCTTATTCTATTAATCATTCATTATCAATCATTTCCAATACCATCTCTCGACAAATAAGCATTTCTCCCCGTCGGGTGTCTATCTTTTCTTTCCAATCATAGCGCCACTTTACAGCCGAGGCAGCGCGAAATGTATGTGAGAAAAAGGAGAATTGATCGATTTGAAAAATATGAACCAAAGATATCTTGATTAAGAATAGAATATAAAAAATGAAAGAAAAAGAGGAATGATAATAATTAGTAATAATTGATAATGATTAAGAGGATACGGTAGAAAAAGAGAAGAGAATGGAACGGCATAAAAGCTCAAGAATTACGGAGAAAAGCAAAAATATTAAGTAAAACGGATACCAGAAACATTTCATATGGGTTAATTTTTAAAATTTGGAAAAGCGCACAAGTTGAAATAAGAATCCTAAGATCGAATTTTTCTACACTTTCAAAACCTTTTAAAGCTTCAAAATAATTGTGTTTATGGATAGCTAGGGAAGACATAAAGACCTACAACGAAATTGATTTATTCTTTTTATTATTTAAGTTTAAGAAAGTGCTGGCTATTACGTTTGAGCTAAACGTACCTAATTAAAAAGAAGTATATTTTTTAGTTATAAAAGGTATAAGACTAAAAAATCTCATGATGGCCGGCTATGGTGTGCTGTGTTCGTTCGGGAGGAGTCGAGAGAGGCGCTCGTAAATCTGGCAACGCGCGCTCATTTATCAACTACGTACAGGAGCCGAGAGGGACAGATTGTTGCGATAATGGAGATTCGATTATTAGACCGACTCACATCGTTGCTGTTTCCAGAGTTGGCTGCCAAGGCGGAGAACTGACTAACGGCTGCCGCAGTTCCCGGAAAATATTGGGCTGCTTGCTGCTGAGCTGCTTCATAGTAGAACTGTGGAAGTGTTGCTGCTGTCCCAGCAAAGTCAGCTGGAGAAGTCATCGACGAAGGAGGACTTCTAAAATAATCAAATTGATAAGGGAAGGAAGAAGAGAGGACAGAAGAAGCATCAAAGGAGTCTAGGGAACACTATCTCTCAAATTTTCGCCATTGACACTCTCCTACACACTACACATCAGTCACTCTCAGAGGCCAGGCTGCGAGAATATTGGAGGTATGGCGAGAAACAAGCAGAAAAAAAAAGAATGGGGAGGAAATCAATGAGAGAAACATCTAATCAATATCTGCAGCAACTCTAAGAAACTTAAAAAAACAGAAAGTCATAGAAGAAGGGCGTGGAGTTATCAGACGATCGACAATCGTCCCAAGAAGGCCAACGGTTTCGCGAGATTTTTTAAATTTCCCGCGTCTTCCTTCGAACAGATCATAGATCTGATTGTGATTAGATGAGATTCATCAAAATTGCTCAATTGTCTCGTCGAAAAAGATGACGTCAAAGCCTCGATCGGCTGCTAACAAATGGCCACTCATTAAGCAATGGGCGGGTCTGCGGACAGCGCCACCCCTGGCTGCTGATTGGTCCATTGGGCGGGGTCTCTCCCCCCCTTTTACGAAGACTGCGCGAAATGAACTGTTCCTTCTCTTTTTGTTGAAAAGGCACAAATAGAGTTCAAGAGGAGGAAAAGTTCGTCTTCGAGAGACTGGCGGTCGAGATGAAAGGCAGCCGCCAGCCGGCCTATCAATTGTCGGCCAGATTCCGAATCTCGCCGAGAGAGGAGCCATCCATCACACGCCATACTCGCACTGCCGCCACGCTCCTCCCTGGCTACCGTATTCACAAAACACAAACTTTGTTACTGTCTGGAATCGTTTAATTGACCGGAAATCATTTGAAATCATTGGAGTTGAAAAAAAGAATGGGACTGCACATGAAGGCTTCAATAGTTGCTTTTTAATTCAGGGACACCCAATTATCAAGCAGAGCTCAAAGCAAGGAAAAAAAGAGAAATGTACAATAGATGAGAGTAGTACGGATATAATTATGACATATGTATTATTAATTTTAATAAATGAAATAGGCTACAAAACTGATGTTTGTAACTCTAATCGTGAAAAGGCATTCAACCAGAAGTGTACAAAGTTGAGGATATGAATAAAGAATTATGAAAAAAATCAATGAGTGATAGCATTCTACTAAAAATACCAATGAGAAGCATATAGAAAGTACATAAGGAGGAACAGGATGAAAGGATCCTATTCTTCCTTATGTGTCTTTTGCTTTAGAGCTGTTTGCTAAGATTAGACTCATATTCTATTAATGTAAAACGATTTAGTCAAGGGATTTTTGTTTTAGAAAGATTGAAAAAGGAGAAACAATGAAACTTTGTAGGTGATAGACCTGTGATAGATAGATCTATAAGAAGTCTTCCTTTCCCAAGGATTGCTAAGAAGCAGGACTGGGTTAAGTAATTGAGTGGACAAAGAGAAAGGCGGAGAGAAAGAGATAGAGAGTGGAGAAAGAAGAAGGATCCCTCCCTCTTTTTTATTCCAATCCGTCCAGCAATTAGAGACTATCTATCGAAACAATTAGACAAACATTATTGGGCGATTGCGTGATTTACGAGATCTGCCTGCCGTTATCTGAGATCCTGATGAGATCTCCAAAGGTCCCTCACCCGCGACAGTCTCCCTCCCTCTAAAAGTTGCGCAACTCTCTTCCTACCAGCAGCTGTCTGCTCCTCTCAAAATTTATGACTGTTGGTCACGTCGTAATATTATTAAAGTTTACGACGTCACACCCAAATGAAGAGGATAATTGTTTGATTTTTAAACAGCCTAATGAATAGGTTTATGGGGAAAAGATGAGGGTCTGTAGTAAGGGTCAGAGACGTGTCACTTACAGAACGTGTCGCCTACTAGCTTCGATTGCTGGCGAACATTTTAGATGCAGAGATGTAATTGATGGCAGCCTGGCACGAGCACAGATGCCACGAGGTTTTTTCGAGGTAAAAAAGAGAAGGAGAGAAGTTGACAGATTACCGTCTCTTCATATGATGATCATCTAAAGGACTACTTTTTATCCTGAAAGTTTGTCATCTCTTCTCATTACAGTCGGTTGCATTCTTAACCGGCGGCTGAGAGAGGCTTTGATAAAAAGCCAAGAGAGTGACCGAAAAGAAGATTAATCGACCGATAGACGACGGAAGAAACATTATCAAGTTTGTGAGGGGGAGAAGGAAAAGATGTTTTTACTCTTAACATCAAAATGAAGTTATGAGTCCTAGTTTCCTTATTCTACATAGGAAGGAGAAATTTAATGTTTTGAGCTTTTAAACAACTCTAGAAACTTACAAAATGTAATAGGATGGAAAAAAATGAATATTTTGTTTACTATATGAAATTTCGCCTTTTTCAATTCGCCAGAAATCAAAAAGAGTGAGGAGCCGCAGTATCACTACAATAAGAAGACTTTCATTTTTAACCAATTGTTTAGCAGCTCTAGCTTTCCAAAGAGATATAGGTTGGGTAAGGAAAGATCAGATGCTTACCTTCAAAACTTTCCATCCAGCGATATCTGGTATAAAATTAAAAAAGAGCTTATTTTTTTCCGAAAGCCTTCTTTTTTCCAAAAATCATCATTCCCCTCAGCCAAATAAACTTCATTTCGCTTTCTTAGGCAACATAAGCTACGTCGCAAGCGCCTGACGAACCTATCATCGCCCAATCGGCGCCTTCCCCCACGGCTTACGGTAGCGTTTTTAAGTGATGGGTTAATGAATTGTTATGACACGTTTTTCATCATTAGTTTAGGAAAGAGAAAAAGAAACTTAGAGTTATCGAAAGAGAGAAGGAAGGTAGGCCTAGAAAACTTCTTCATTTCACAAGGAATAATAGAAGAACGAAAAAATGGAAGAGAAACAGCTGAATAAACAAAGCAAACATTTGCTGCTCTGTTACAGCTAGATGTTATCTTTCATTAGAGTGAGGCCACACATTGACAGATTGGTGATAATTGTTGGCGAGGCCCTCAGTCGGATCAGTGTTTAGCTCCGCCCCCAGAAGTGCTCTTCTCTCCTTGATCGATTAACTCATTTCCTTTTTCTATATTTGTACTTATTCTGACCTCTTCCTTAAAATCAAAAGCATATGGGAATAGAAAAGGTCGATCCGGTTTTCTTCGCGTGGCAAAAGAAATTGACGAATGGCAACAACAAGCAATTTTTTTTAATTGTTTTAACAATAGGAATAGGATTGATTGGACTTGAAAAGTTTAGTAAAGAAGAAAAAAAAAGTTTTTCTATCACTTTAACGTCGATTTCTCAGGTGTTTCGCATATTAGAACCCTATAATTAATTGAGGACTAATATGAAATTTGAATTTTAACATTTTTTTTGCTTGAAAACTGCTTTGTATGGTACAAAAAGAAAGTCTGACAAAACACTTATTTTCTCCTATTTTTTCATTTCTTTTAATCATGAATATATATAAGAACTTATTTTTCCTAATAAAATTCTAAAAAAAATAGGAGAAAATAAGTATGTAATAAAAAAATTGAGTTTATTAAATGTTATGTTTCCAACGAAAAAAAAAAAAAGTTCTAGCGAAACTCCATTCATTCCAGTAAGAAAAAGCCTCCATTGGATGATTTCACCTGTTAATTTGAATTTTATGTCTTCAATTCCTATTCAAATAAATCATAAGTTTCCAAAAGATGTTGTATCACTACATCTTTTACCAGAATGTCTTTCTTCTGCACAAGATAAAACAAAACTGGTTTACTTTGGTCCTTGACCATCTTTCTTTCTTCTTATCCTAACAACCCAACGGGTCAGCTCAATCTATCAAATGTTACGGTAGTTCCCAATTACTAAGAGAAGCAAGATCCCCGTTCAATTTCCGCGGTCATTTCTCATCAACAATGAATCCTCTCTTGTCTCGTCTCGGGGACGTTCTTCTCCCGATAAAAAGGACTTTTTGTGCTGATTCGAATGGATATACCGTAATCCAAAAGAAGAAGACAGATGAGAACAATTCGTCTGACTGTCGGAAGGGATCTTTCGCTGGCTGACAGATGGTCAAACGAGTCGCAACATTTCCAAGGACAGTGAAGTACGGTAGGAAGATGGGGGGACATCATTGTTTACGACAAATGGCGAACGTGAGTGAAAAAAAGGGAATGAAGTGAAAAAAAAGAGTGCAAACAGGCGACTCAAAATGACAAAACGACAGCCGATTCGGGGCAGAAGTATGAAGAATGACCTCCCAGAGGGAGTAGAGTGGCCAACCATAAAAGAAGTTTATCTAATTTGAAGACCTCTAGAAGTCGAGGGTCATCTATTACTAGCTGCCAGATAGAAGATTCACTGCTGCTAGTCGAGATTAGCATTACAAAGGAACCGACACTCGAGGCGGCAGCCGGCCGATGTCAATAGGACAAGCGGTCACCTACTGTCAGCTGGATACGTGTGAAGGATAACAGTTTCTGTGTAATATCTATGTTGATCTGACAGATGGAGTGACAGCTCTTGCCCGAAAAGAACACCCGCTGTACAACTTATGAGACATTGTTTGCCTTCCTAACCATTATATCAAATGATGACTGGGGGTTTATAAGCAGAGGAAAAGCCACAGAACTTCATACAAACTATGCATTCCGCCGTCATATTTTTTCTCTTTTCCACTTTTGTCGTCAGCAGTTTGGTATTGGTAGTTTCCTGCAGAAAATTATTATAGGGGTGTTCTGCTCAAACAAATTCATATGCTACTTTTGAAACTTCAACTGTCGGAAAAAAACGTCGATCAGTGAATGAGGTCATAGTAACACTTGTTACCAACAAAAGATATGACGAGAAGACGAAGAAACAAAATCATGAACGCGTTCGAAAGATTGTAATAAATTGAACATATTATCAAACATTACAGCTTAATAAATTCCAAGACCAAGAAGGGTTTTACATCGACTATTCCGAAATTCAAGAAACAATCAAACAACAAAGTGGCAAATTTGCAGTCGAATATAAGTCAGTTATAGAAATTAGCTATTTAGTTTTTCAGAACCACAGAAGAATGTGATCAAGTGAAGAACTTTGTTCGCGGAGCAAAATCTACATCTCATGAAATCTCTTACATTCTTCTCGCCTGTGGTAATCAACCTCTGCAAATTATTTAGAGTTTTATTAAATTAGAACAATGCAAAGTAACAATAAACTTAACAATCTATATACCCGCTCCTAATTCTTGAGCACATTTAAAAAAGCTTCTTTGGGGATTTGTATATTTCCTAATGTCTTCATTCGTTCCTTCCCTTTTTGCTGGTGACTCAGTTTCTTGTTAAGTCTCTCCATGCCTAAAAAAATAAACAAATATGAAATATGAAAATACTGACCTCCTTTTCCAAAATTTCCTTTTAAAAGCTGTGTAAAATCTCTTTTCATTGGCTGGATAGTAACTTGTGATAATGCTTTTGTTGAATTTCCAACACAAGCTAAACATGAGAACAATTATGAATTACATACCTTTGATATTTACTTCGAATTGTTGCCTTGGAATTTCACGTTTTAAACGGTGTACCAGAATCTTTCCACGCTCTCTGGCCATAGATGCCGGAATAATTTGAGAAAATTCTGTGACTTCTTTTCCATTAATCGTAATAGCCAACTTGATGAGGCGTGTCTCATTGTAGCCGTCATGTTCGTAGTCAAATGAGGCGTAGCCAGATGTTAGACGTTTTAATCGCTCGAAGAAGTCAATCACCACTAATACATAAGTGGTTGACAACAAAAACAATACCTTCTGCAAGAGGAAGTCTCCAAATAATCATCAGTTTGTCTTCATCAATTGAGCTGATTTCGCCTCTTTCTCCACGACATTCACTACATAATCCATTAACAGTACCCATATGCTCTGCAGGAACAACCATTCTCACCTATAGTTTATCATAATGGTTAAATCTAGCTATACCTTCACCATTGGCTCTAAAAACTTCTCAATATCGCTCTCATCAGGAAATTTACTTGCATCAACTATCTTAATCTCACTTTGTCCATCAAAACGTCGTTTTCTAATGCCTTCATTATTCTAAAAAAAATGAAATCAACAACTGTCATTAACCTTGACAATTGCTCGATATTCGACTGACGGTTGAGTAAGTATGACACTGGTTCCATATTCTTGATCTAATCGTGCCCCAAAAACTTCCATGTGAAGTACTCCAAGAAAACCAACTTTCCAGCCTAATCCAAGAGCTGGTGAAGAATCGGGAGTGATAACTACAGATGGATCATTCAAACTTAATCTTTCCACGGCCTAAAAAGATAATACTATAGAAAAAGATCACTTGTTTTAATCCTTCATAATCGCTGCTTTCAACTGGGAAAAGACCAGCATACAGAGTTGGTTTTACAGATTTAAATCCCGGAAAAGCCTCTACTGCATCTAGTAGTGAAGGGTCAAAAAGGGTTTCTCCGACAGCAGATTCCTAAAAAGTCAAAACACAATATATGAACTCACTTTTACTGCTTTCATACCACAAATAACATAGCCAACTTGTCCCGCATGCAATTCAGTACAAGGAGCCATATCTGGACGCATTATACCAACCTTGAAAATGTTAACTATATTGCTGAATAAACCTCGGACACTTCATATTCTTTTTTGTTATGGAAACTTCGAATCTTCTGTCCTTTTTTAATCGATCCCTCTTTTACTAGAAGAAAAGCGATGGCTCCTCGAAAATGATCAAACACAGAATCATATATAAGAGCTCTTAAGCATACAGTATTAAGAAAAAAACGTACCTAAATGGCGCCTCTCGCTTTGATGAGGGAGGAGGGATACGTTGTACAATTTGATCAAAGATTTTTTCAACATTCAATCCAGATTTTGCAGAAATTTTAAGAGATTCAGATGGATCAAACTCAAAGAGGTTTTTTAATTGCTCTTCTACCTAAAGACAGTATAACACAAAAGCCAACATACTTTTGGAATATTGGCTCCGCTAAGATCAATTTTATTAATAATAGGAATCATGGTGACACTCTTCTCAAAAGCCAACCAAAAATTTGCAATTGTCTGAAAGTCATATAGCCATCTTCCTAAACATACCTGAGCTTGTACTCCTTGATTGGCTGCTATTAGTAATAAAATTCCATCACAAACCGAAACCGATCGTGAAACCTCAGCAGAAAAATCAGCATGTCCTGGTGTATCAATCAAGTTCAATAAGTATTCCTACAAATAAAATCTAGAAAAAATATAGCTTTACCTTATAAGGAAGAACCGCTGTTTGAGCCTTTACTGTGATTCCCCGTTCTCTTTCTACTTGTAATCGGTCAAGCATTTGATTATCTCGTTCTCCTGGTTTCACGACTCCCGTCAATTCTAGTAGTCTATCTGCTAATGTGCTTTTACCATGATCAACATGAGCTACAATGCTGTAACAGAATAAAGATAAATATAAAAGTCCAAGACATACCAACCTAAAGTTTCTTATTTTATCCGGAGTATATTGACTGAGATCAATAAGACGTGTAGGATCATCATGCTTCAATGAATACCAACGAATTCTCCGATTACCATGTTTGTAGATATGTAACACATTTTTGAACAACCTTGATGGCGGCATAACCTCTATATTCTCATTTCTGAAGTAATAATATTTTTAAACATATTTGTGGCAAGATGTAGATTTTTTTTTCCAGTATAAAACAGTAATATCACAACATAATAAAATTAAAAAAAAAGAAAATCTTCGACTGAAAATTCAAGTACGCAATGCGTATCTGTTTTTTCCTGTTCAAATTTGCTTTTTAAATTTTTTTTAGTTATTCCATTCAATTTTCTATGCATTTTTGGTGGTTTTCGGTCATTTCATGGCTTCTGGCCCTTTTCTTGTGGTTCCAAGAATTAACCGTTTTGGTTCTGGCCCGTGTAGAAACAGATTATTCCGACTTCAAAATAATTTTTTTAATTTTTCTTTGGATTATCATAGTCTTCTCCTTTTTCCACGCAGTGAGTGTTTAACTCTCATTTGTTTGTGCTATCAATTGTATGTTAGATTTTCACCCCACCCGCACCAATTCCAAAGAATTTTGCACGGCGTCAAGAGGATATACAAGAGAGTTCAGTATATACTAACCGCTATTGTGAGAAATGCAAAATTTTGAAGCCAGATAGAGCTCATCACTGCCGTATTTGTAATCGATGTGTACTGCGAATGGATCATCATTGTCCTATTCTACAGGTTTTTATCGTTGTCCTGTTTCATTTCACCTGTAGATATGTGTCCATCACGGCAACCACAAATTCTATCTTTTATATCTTATTTGGCCTGAAATTCTTGGTATATATGCTACTTATCTTTGCATTCCATCTACACTTCGTTCTGCGATTTATGTCTGGAATAATTTCGATGTATATGAATACGAGGACCAATTTATTATCAGCGCTTTTATCAATGCTATTGTAGTTTTCTTTTTCTTATATACTTTATGTAGACTATAATTGTGGCTGTTAGCTATCTACTCTTTGATCAAATTCCAAACATCCTAAAAAATCAAACCATCATTGAAGATACTCAAAGGAAGTGTACAAATGAAGACCATTCTGGCATCTCATGGAGATCAAAAATGGAAAATATAAATGCAATTATGGGTCCTATTTGGAGCTGGCTTCTCCCAATTAAGACTATTCCTGGTGATGGATATACCTACAAGAAGGAGAAGGTGCAGTAGGAGACAGTGATCTTTGAAAAATAAACTTTTATTCTATTCTATTGTTTACTACCTTATATTTTGCTATCTGTTTTGTTTATTCCATATTTACTCTTTTTGTCTATCATTTTTTTGTTTTTAATTTATAATCTAATACATACTTTTTCAGGACATGGCTGATGTAAGCATCCTTACCTCAAACAAAACTCTTTCTTGTCATCAAATCGATGGTGCTGGTGTTATTGATGATCTTCAATGGCTCATAGAAGAATGTCAGGAAAGAATGATGATCGATACGGTTAAATGGTGTGTTTTTATATTATTTTTTTAATTTAGTTAGGGCGGCTGAAGTGCTCGAATTTGTACCAGAACAGTGGTTCCATGATTTTGAGACGCATGAAATACCTTCAACTTATAGAGTATTTCTATTTATCTTTTTATACTTCTTTAGGAGCCTTTTCGGGTTTCTGTTAAGAATCGTCATGTTTTATTGGCTAAAACGCTGTTCATATCAAAGGAATTTGCTCGAGCAACAGTATTTCTGTCTAGTCAAAAGGATGAAACCCCTACGAATAAATTTCTTTATTATTCAGCCAGATTTTTAGTAAGTTTCTCTGATTTATTTTTCTACTTTAACCTAGATGTGCGAAAAATTGATATTAGAAAATGAAGCTGAAGCAGTTGATCATAGAATTACAAATACCGGTTTTGAAAATAAAGATCATCATGATCTTTCTGAACTTTTACATGATATGTATAAGGATAAGAATGATGAATCAAGCAAAATTAAGTTCGACGCTTTTTTGCTTTATCTGTGGGTCATTTTTCAATATTTTATTCATCTTTTAGGCTAGGGAAAATTGAAATTTCTCTTGGCAATGCGACAAACGCTTATAATCATATGAAGAATGCTATTGAAATAGAACCACGACTTTGGGCAGCTTGGGAAGAGATTGTGAAGCTTATTCCAAATCCAGATGAGCTACAAAAAGTTTATCTTTTGGAAAAACCTAGTCCACAAGCATGGATGTCAGACCTATTTGCTGCTTTAACACTTCGGCGGTTTAATTACGATAGGTAATAATTCTTCCTTTATATTGATTGTATTTTTTTGCTTAGAAATGGTACAGAAATGATCGACCAACTTTTATCGCGAGGTTTTCCAGAAATTCCAATGCTTTTATCTCATAAAGCAGCAATGGCTGATAGTTTGCTGGGTATTTTTTTTCCAATTTTTTTTACTGTTGTTGATTTAGAACATACGCGAGCTATGGATTTATTTTCTAAACTTCGTACGATGGATCCATTGAGAATAGAAGACATGCATCTTTATTGTGATTCTTTGTTTTGCATGTCCGAGAGGGCAACTCTTACAACGTTAACACATGCTTTCTATAGAACCCATAAATTTCATTGGGAAACAGCTTATATTGTTGGTTAGTTTATTTTTAGTTCTTTAGATTATGTATTCAGGTAATTATTATACTATTAGAGGAGACCATGAACAAGCTGTACGGTTTTTCCAAAGAGCCCTACGACTTAATCCTAAGGAAGCAAGTATTTGGGTTGTTATAGGACATGAATTTGTCGAATTGAAAAACAATTCTGCCGCTTGTTTGGCCTACAGAAAAGCTATTGGTTCGTTTGTTTCTTTTAGATTATGTTTAGAGATTGATCCTCAAGAGTACAGGGCATGGTATGGACTTGGTCAACTCTATGATATTTTGAAAAATAATGTGTTCGCATTGTATTATTATCAAGAAGCTCATAAATGCAGGTATTATACCTTCTTTTTTTTTAAGATTTTTCAGACCTTGTGATTCTCGTATTCTTGTAGCGCTCGGATTAATATATAATAAACTAGAAAGGACGCGAGATGCCTTGAAATGTTTTACGATAGCTCATAAATATGGAGATGTTGAAGGAACTTCGTTATGGCACTTGGCAAAGTAGTTAAATTTTTTTTGGTAAAACTTTTTTTCAGGATTTTTGAAAAAGAGCAAATGAATGATCAAGCAGCTCGCACATATGAAATGTATATCAAAGGACTAGATGAAATTGAAGTTTGTTAATTATATCTGTTATTTTCTTTGTAGGTAGTGAATGACAGTATTCCTTATATTGTACAGTTTCTTGCTAAACATTATGCTGCTAAAAATGAATGGGAGAAAGCAAAACTTTTTGCAGAACGTTGCCTTGGTCATGAAAGTGTAAGTATTTTCAAATCGTCTTGATTTTTTTTAGATTGCGGAAGAGGGACGGAAAATTTTACGAGATATATCTACTAAAGAAGAAGCGACTGTAGTTGCTGCACCAACTGCATCTGAACAATTTGTTGATATGCAGATTTCCGATGGAGAAGCTGATACTTCCTATGATTAAGAATTTTTTTATTGTTTTTTTAAGTTTAGTTTTTAGTTTTTTTTTCTGTATAAATGAATGATTTAATCTTACAGAATTTGAATGATTTAAAGTTGAGGAGACAGAAACAGCTGGTGTGATTTGATTGTAGCGGAAAATTACACCGAAAAGTCCTGATTCTATTATAATGTTTCTCACATGAGGAGTGACTAGGAGGACTGTCAAACATTGTGAACTAGTCATGAACTTGATCCAATAGAACCTGAAAACAATTTATTGTATTTTTATGAACAACATACCAAAATTCTGTTAGAAAAACCAACATATCATTGTCTTGTTATTTAATGATCTAACCTGAAGACAACTTCTTGAATAATATGCATCAAGAGCATAAAATGTTGAGCAAATAATGCAAGAAATGGAAGATGTTGTAGTTGAAAGGATAGCATCGAGCTAGATAAGTTGCCGTTTGTTTGATTTTTACGTAAAAGTAACGGCTACGTTTGCATTACCAAAGGATGTTAGGACCTGTAAAATCCTGACCCGTAGTAATATTGTGATCAATCATCATTGTTATAAATACGTCTCTTGACTAAGGTTGTTCCCCCTACAACTGAAGTTACAACAATTGGCGATCAGGATACAAGAATTCACACCACCAATCTACACCGTCCACCACTATGCCAAGGCTCCCGAAGTATGAAAAGACAAACGAACCGGATAACGTCTCAACTATTGAACTAATGCGGCTGATTATCGACGAACAAAAGGCACAACAGGATCAACATAGAATTCAACAAGAACAACAACATATCCTCACATCCCTCGTGGAGAAGCTATGCAACCAACGAAACGACACTACCATATCTCACGAAGCACTGTTCGATAGACTGAGGAAAAGAATGGAGAAATTTTCGTATAATGCAGGATCTGAGGAAGGTTCGTTCGAAATCTGGTACAACCGCTATCAAAATATCTTCGAACAAGAATGCACCACATGGGATGAACAACAGAAAACGCGACTCCTGGTATCAATGCTAGATGGCCACAACCACATCCTGCCACGGAAACCTGCCGACCTCAGTTTCGCGGAAACAGTCGAAACTCTCAAGTTACAATTCGGAGATCGAAAAAAAGCACTTGTTTGCCGACGCCTCGAGGCCTTCCAGCTGAACATGGACCCACAGGAAGATTCCCAAGAATATGTTAATCGGGTGAAAGCAAAATCGACAAAGGCCCGTTTCATTGACATAAAACCGAACCACTTGGAATGCATGGCGTACATTTTTGGCTTGCGGGACCCAGCTTTGGCCGACTACCGAGCAAAACTTCTTCGACTATTAGACCAAAATGATGCAATGACGGTCGACGATCTAGCAAAGCATTTCACATACTGGAAGACAACTAAAGATGACTGCCGTACATTCGAAACATCGCAGAACATCTACCCAGTCCATCACTCTGGAAAGAAAAAAAATCCTCCACACAAACCACCTCACCAGATGTACAACAACAATCGACAAACAAACATACCACCAGCGCCCTGTCCTATTTGTGGAGGAAACCACTGGAAAAGCGATTGCACCCAGAAAAAAAGAAGAAAAGGGAGGTGCTAGGACCTGTAAAATCCCGACCCGTAGTGATATTGTGATCAATCATCGTTATAAATACGTCTCTCGACTAAGGTTGTTCCTCCTACAACTGAAGTCATAACAATTGGCGATCAGGATACAAGAATTCACACCACCAATCTACACCGTCCACCACTATGCCAAGGCATTCCATCATTATATCTTCCCATACGAAAAGATTAAGTGTTAAAAACAATGCAACAACCCAAATAATTATTGTGTAAAGTGCTATCAATTTCGTTTTCATATCTGTAAATTTTTATTTGAGTTTTTGAAACTTGTATACTTTTTTATAACGAACTGGCATCGCAAATGCTGTGAATCTCTTGATAGATAATGGAATATAACTAAGTTAGTTCGAAAATAAGCGGAGAAAAAGTATGAGTAATATGCGAACCATCTTGGAGTTTTGGAGTTGAAGATAGTAAGAAGGCGATATTTCCGATGACGCATAATAAGTTATATGTGGGAGAACATGGAGAAGTCACTAATACTCTGGAAAATCATTAGTCAGTGAAGATTACTTACACCAAATACAAGAATCATATAGAATGGTGAGGCTAAGTTTACATTGTTTCTTTTCCTTGTAAGAATTACAGATATTAAATGAAGATAGAGAAAGAAACTAGTCCATGAGAATATCATCAGAAGAATTTGGCCTGAAGGGTGTGATGGTGGTGAAGGATCCATTAAACAATGCTGAAATGAATCAGATGAAATTCAAAATTAAATGTTTTATGTATATGACATCACTAGCGAATAAGTAATGGGTTATTTAGATAGACAGGTGAAGGTAAAAAAATCAGCTCCTCCATAATTAATAATAAAGCGAAAAGAAGCTAGGTTATAGAGAAAAACTATTTTAAATCTACTACTCGTCTCCTTATATACTCCTCTTTTAACACCTCGTTGATTACATCGGGGCCTTCTTGAACAGCCGATCAACATAACCCGGAATAAATCTTGATTTAACTACAAGATTTCTCTTCCGTGTTATTGAACACCTCGCAAGTTTTCGCTGACCCTCAACGACTTTCTCTTCGTTCCAGTCGCCTCACAGTCGGATCCTTTGAGCTGCCTAATCTCCACTCGCTGACCCATATAAAGCAGTCACTTCAGGCTGTAAAACTTGTCTTCTCTCTATCCAATAAATATTACTATTTTCAGATGTTCTATCTAGGTTTAATCCTTCTTCCTCTTTCTACATTTGCATTTCTTTTCCCATCTTCGGGCGGTGGTTGCGGTTGTAGTCCATGTCCCCCACCACCAGTGTGTGCAACGACTCCCGTTTGTCCGCCAGTTCAACCATGTCCGCCAGTTGTAAGTAGAGCTCTTACTATAACAACATATAAGTATTAAAAATCTAATATCAAATTCGAGATTGCGATGTAACACCAACAATTAATCAAATTTAAAGTACGAAATTCCGATAGTTTTTCCTTCATATTTATATTTCTTTTTTCCAGGCAACTACACCTTGCTGCCCGACATGTAGCTGTCAGAAAAGACAGAAGAGAGCGGCATTGAGTAATGGAACGTTCATTGTAAATCAAGATGTTCTGACATCAGAACCTAAGGTATAATGTATTTTGATTAATTTTTATGGTTTGTAGACTTCGATTCGTCTGAAACGGGACATTTTAGATGATGTGGTAAAGATAGATGCCAAATGTAACAGTGAAGAACTTCGCGAGATAATTATCCAGGTATTTTGAATGAAATGATTCGTTGAAGTCGTTAAAGAACATGGATCGAGTGACATCGGTGGCAAAGAAGAGAATCCAGAACGAAGCCGAGAATCGTCTCGACGGCCGTTACAATGTCATCTGTGCCCGTGGAGATTTCTCCTACATTACAAATACAGAGAAATTCTGTCAGGAGACTGTCGGCGACGTGACTTGCTATGTCTTCAAGCAGTTGTCCGATGTTGTTCGTGCTCGTCTCAGCTGAAGATTCTCTTCTTTCTTTCCTCTTCCCTCTAATCGATCGATGTGTTTTACGGCCGGCCCCCAGATTCGGCTCGATAATGTACAGTCATAAATCAGCGCACAACGCTTTTCGCAACATTAGCGAAGACATAGAACGATGGATGGAGACGCAGACATTTGGAGGGAAAAGGACGTTTTTTGAGGGGGGCAGAATCCTGAAGGGTTCTGCCTGTAACAACGAGCTTAGCCATCAAATGTCTGCTAATCCCGCGGCTACAGGCCGAACTCAGAAAGGATTAAGATAGGAGTGACTAAGCCAAGAAAGGATCAAAGCATTCGAGTGTCAGAGGTGGGAAGGAACAGTTGCCAGCCCCATTGAAAACATGTTGTTGCGTATCAAACAAGCTTTTTCTTTTCTTCTCCTGACATTTTCTTACCTGTTCAACTTCTAAAATAACCTGAAAAGATAAAAACTCTTACCTGTCGACGTGTTAGATGCACCTCGAAGAGTGCGGGATCCGAGGGCTGGCTCCGCCCACACAGGGTCAGAGAGAGAGAGACAGTACAGGCGGTTCTTCTTGACATACGAATTAGCATCTGTAATAGGATGCACGGAGAAAAGGAAAACCTTTTGGAACAAATGACAGTCTGAATCAGACAGTGGCAAAAGACGTTGCAGCTAGAAAGGACAAGGTTAGGGGAAGGAAGAACTGACTAATGTATTGATCAGGTGGCTGATATTTTTAAAAGACAATTGCATAATGCAAGCAGTTAGAAAAGAAATAATATATTCATGGCTATCACTTTGGCGATAAATCTTGGAATTTTGAAATATTGTAGGCTTAATTGATACAAAAAAATAGGGAAGGACTTTACTCCCGTAATCAAATAATGCCCTTTTCCATCGTAAAAATGCTGGCTGATAATCGGACTGTCATAAAATAGAGAATTCTTGAAGGAACATTATTTATCGATCTTTGGTTCCTCTCTACCACATCGCCATCAAACAGTGGCAATTATTATAGAATCAGAAGAATAGAAATTGAGACAATTGGAAGTGAGAATAAAGATGTCTTTGAAGAAAAAAGAGGAATGGTCAGTTGTGTGTCTTCTCCGCCTAACCCATATGACAGGATGGCTTTGTTATCATCGCTCGTAATGATAAGAGTCCTCTCCCTCTCGTAAATGTAGCGATAGTTGGAAGAGTGATTCTCTCCAATATAGACCGCCGTTCATGTTGGAGTTGATGGCTCGTCCGATTCGCTCTCCCATGAGGCGTACACGTTTTTATGGCTGTGTCCCCAGCGCGTGATATCAAAGGAGATGAAAACATTGATCGAATTGAGTTTCAAACAGGATAATTATTGGAAAATAAAAAATTAGAGATCTCAATTTTTGATAAGAATAGATAATGAAAATCCATAGAGAATTGGGGAAGCGTTTTTGAATAACCAAAACACTGTTAGACTAATGACTTTCCTTGTGAAAGAATCTATAAAACGAGGGAATTATCATCATCGGTTCAAAACATGTCCCAAGAACTTCAAAAGGAATCGATTGAATTTCTCATTGAATGAATTCTCTACTTCGGAATCTCGACTTCAAAACCAGCAGAGGGTAGAATATTGCTAAATATTTGGACTGGATAACAGCCGCTCTCTATATAGTACGGTGGAGGAAACAACTGTCGGGGCGGCAGAAGAAAGAGCCGACGGATTGTAAGCAGACCATCAACGGCCATAAATCTCGAGGCAACCGGCGCTGCTCATCTGTCAGCGACCAGTCAACAAATGCAACTCCGCTGGGACTGCAAAGGATCATTTTCTAGTAAAAGGGAGAAGAAGGGATTTTTATGAGTTCTCTCTCTACTCTCACAGGTCAACACCTATCTTATCCTTCTCAAATCACCAGATCCGTCGCTTGATGCAAAACCAACACGATGACGATAAGACCCCGCCGTTCGTTACTTTTATTGGTATAATTATCTATTTCTGATGACACAATTGACCGATAAGATACGCGGCCGCAAAATAGTCCCTCTAATTTGGGAAGAAGAGAGTCCCCTCCCAATGTTTCTATATCGGTCGGTTGTGTGTCGTCTCCCTGTTACACAACACAAGCGGTATGCCGCCTGCCGAAAGACGTTGATGGATCATGCTGGCACATGGCCAGCAGCTTACCGTATGGCCATGGTGGCTAACCGCCCATTACTCTGTTTTTATGGAGTAAGTGACAAATTGAACGGCCAACTGATAGCAGCGAGAAACAGGGCGTTAATTTATGAAAATAAAGACATCTCAAATGCTGTCTTTTTAAATTTCTAAGTAGGGCAGAAATCTTCCAAAATTATAAAAGATCCCAGAGATCATTCGGGCGTGTTCTTAAAGGCTGATAGACTTTTTAGAATGAGCACCTATTACTTGAAAAGATCCGAAGAAAGTTACAAGACTTTGTCTTTTTAGGATCTGAAGCGGATTACAAGATTATCTGGTCACTCTCTTCGCTATAGTCTAAACATGTGAACAACTCGAAAAGATGAAAATAACAAAAAGAAATTATCATAATGTTAAAAAAATATTTCCCTAATCAAGTAAATAGTTTACCCTCTCCCATATCCATCTTTACTCTTAGTTGTTTTATCTTCCTCTATCTTCCCGCCTAGGTGCCATTCGCCTTGCCCCGAGTCACATATACCCCGGGGCGCCGATCGGCTCCTTTGCCTACCGTAGCCGATCGATCATCTCATCTGAAGTCGGTCTCTTTCCGCGTCGATCTGGCGGATAATCCCATCGACGTAACCATCCACAACATACAGTAGTCTTCTGTCTATGTCTTTAATCGTCGCCTCTCATCGCCCTTGGTGTTCGTTATTCGAAGAGACACGAATGAGACAGAAACTAATGATATCAGAACGAGAATACGGTAGTCAGAGCGACAGGATAATTTGTCATCAACTGGTAATAACTGGGTGAGAGAGATGAACAGGTTGGGAGATAAAGATCAGGATAGGAGTAAAGGAGAACAATGTAAAGGATATTGAGATGGAATAGAGCTACTCGAGAAGGGGACTTTGAATTTATCCAGCTTTCCTTACGTCACCCTCGTAAGTCAAAAGAAGATTAGCCAATAGGAAGAACTTGCCTTGGTTTATCATTTCTCCAGAATAATTGTTTTAATTTCTTGGAAGCGAATACAGTTTGATTATTCTAACACTTGGATCTTTGAAGACTCATTGTCTACTTCTTTATATAGTTTTTGTAGACAACAGAAGGCCTCTCTAACCCATTTCTCACAGGACAGCTCTTTCAAATACCCTAACGGTTTGTGTATACGGTTAGTAACCCTGAGAGAAAAGGAAGTTAAGGATATATCTGACAGGACAGAAACATAAAAATATTGGAGACGCGACACCTCATGAATACAGTATATAATAAAAATAATATTGAGATCCAGATGAAACGTACAGAACCAGGAGAAAGAAAAAGACGACGTCTGGGATGTCAACACGAGGTCGGTCCTCCTGGGTCGGCCGATGAATAATGTGCTGCCTCTGCGCCGAAGACGAATGACGTCCCCGTTCTTTATCATAATGTACAACTTGGTCTTATTGATGGCCGGCTGTCTCTTCTGACACTTATATTCCTCGTCTGTTATTTTTTCTTTACGATTTAAAAATTAGATCAGGTTCCTTTGTTTCAGTGGTGAGGAGGGCAATATTTTTGTTTTCAAAGAGCATTTTAGAAAGAGTCATTTGTTCTCCAACCGCTACACCTCACACCTTTTTAATCTTGTTTTTTCGTTTCAGGCGACGACACTGTCTCTTTGTAACAGGAAAGGCCGTCTACTTTAACCATTTGAGTTCATTTCTTCCTTCTAATTTCTCTGTAGTTACGAGTCAACTTAGTCTAAATTATGAAAATAGCAGCTAAAATCTTTTTCTAAAAATATCTTATGATCTTAATGATAAGTGCTGCAACGCTCACATAACTGTCCACTGAAAATTAGTCTTGGCATTCAAACTACTCTAAAAGAAACCTATACGAATAATAGATAGAATAGAAATGCAGGGATCTACGCCATTTAAGAAAAGAGCCGACTGCCTGCCTGCCAAGTCGCGAGGCGGTAATCCATCTTTTTAGCCATAGAAAAAAGTTGTCGGCAAGGCTACTCGACTAGATTTATAGTCAATTGACGAATATTCATTGCGGCCTGCTGGGATGGTAGATGGTTGACTCGTTGTCGGCCGATTCATCATAATCGCACATGTTCTCCATCGTTTTCACGGTCCATTGCATCCGTCAGAAAACCGTAGTCTCCTCTCTCTTTCTCCTCCTTCCTCAGGAGATTAATCGACCCAACTCCGCTTTGATTTACAGCAGCCTTCAACCTCGTTTGCCACGCGATCAAGAATGATCCAAATCACCCGCCAAATGTGTCAATTTTCACAAAAGAATACTGTATTGGTCACACCCTTTTTGCCCAAACTGACCTCTACTGAACTCTATTCTAATTTACAACCCATACTCCCTAGAGAAGACAAGACGTCTGTTCCTCTAAGATTTACGACTCTTGCGTACTCTGACGGCTCATCATTATTAGCGACACAATTTGTATTACAGCCTAGGAAGCCGTCACTCCATTTCTATTTTTCCTCATCGTTTATTTCCAGTTTCCAGTTATTCCCTAAATCATTAGTGTTTCATCGACGAGTTTTTTTCCTATCGTTACTTCCTTTTGTAGAAGAATTCAAGTCTACTGTAACATTCCTAACAATCCTATCAGGCCTTTCATTCTTCCTCTATGATTATTTTTTTTGGGATGGAATTCTACCATTATAAAGAATGGATGAAAAAGGGATATATAGTGATATTTTGTTCTCTTAGATTTGAAAAAAATCGAAAGATGTTAAAGGATACTCTGAGTCTGAATCGGACAAAATTCCAGATTCTATTGTTATTCTATTATTATGAAACTAAATTCGATCAATGTTTTCATCTAAAAATATAGAACTCTCAAAACTCCTTAAGAGCATTAGTTCTTTAGAAATAAGAAAATTCTTGCCTCCACTCCCTTTCTAGAAAATGATTCATGAGAGACTCTGATTGTTTAAAAGAAGTGATTAAAGTGCTATAGAAAGACAGGAGCATCTTTCTTTTTCAAGCCAAGTTTAAGTTATTCTCCCTTTCTGTTGATTCCCAACTTCCGGTTCCATAATTCTTTCAATCATCAAATAAATGTCATCCTGCACTAATTATCTCTTTTCCTTTCTTCCCTTTCAACCGTAGCAATCATTCTCTTCAGCCATCTCCTATTGGTTGCTCCCTTCATCGCTCCGCCTCCTCCCTTCGTCTTCGACCGCCCGCTGACTCCGCCCCCTGTCAGCCAGTCCGTGATTTATTGCTGAGTTTGGAGAGCTGATTAATCGAAAGGAATGAGCTGCACTGATTCTTATGGAGCTGCTCCGTACTATGGGCCACCGGAATGGCCACCTTATCCGTATGCAAGATGCGCCGAGTTAAACAGGTCAGTCAGTTTTTTTTCTCTCTTGGACCTTTTCTGGAGTTATAACAGTCCATCTTGATAAAAATTAAAGGGGTCATTAGGGTAAATAGATAAGTCATCAGCACCTTGTTCATAATCTTTGATGCACCTTTGACCTCTACATTGTGGTAAAAGATGCTTCTAGAAAGCTATGGTCTGTGAGTCTTAATAAATCAGAAAATATCAATTTATTGATAGAAGGGAGCTTTTAGTATCGAATAGCCTGAAGTCTAGATGACCAAAAAGAATCCCACCCAGTTGAAAATATCTGTTTATGACGATACATCAGCCGGGGTGGTAGTTTCTCACGACCGCTAGTTGTCACATGATGCATTGCCTGTCAGCTGACAGCTGTTAACTATCACTACAGTGGATACTCTTGTGATTATAGAGATCTACTGCCGCCGACGACAACGACTTCTCCGGTTTATGCTTCTCTTCCTCCTCCATCTACTTCTGTCGATCATCTCTGGCAACCTCAAACTTTCACTACACAGTCTCAACCTACTCAAAGTTTCAAATGGATGCATACAAAACGGACTCAAAAGCCAGCCGGTAGGTAGGGGGTTTCCATCTGTTCCAATTAGTCCTGTCTCCCTTTTGTCTGTTGGGAAAGGTAAAAAGAGGGAGAGAGACCACCTGGCCCCTCCTGCCACCCGTCGAAAAAGCGGCCCCATTCGTCTTCGACACGCAGCCGTCGACACCCACAAAAGATGGATTGACTCTCGGGACGAAAAAGATCATTACGACGAAGCTTCCCCTTAATTGAGAAAAAGATGTACTGTAGAGAAAGGAGTAGGGGAAGTCGTCTCTCTCTTTCCCGGCTGTTGTCTGTCCAGTCGGCTGTCAATCAAACGGCACCCGAGCGTAGGGAGAGAGGGATTACTGTAGTCGCGAATACGTGCGCAACGAGTTTAGAAAAGGAAACATTGATTGAGAAAAGAGAGATTTCAGCTCCGAAGAAGAAAGTCATCGATGAGAATGGCACTAATCGGACAAACTTCACAACACATCAGTTGACAGAACTCGAAAAGGAATTTCATACTAATAAATATGTCAATCGGACGAGGAGGAACGAAATAGCCACCAATCTGAAGCTACAAGAAGCACAGGTAGTACCTCCTTTCCTTTCCTTTCAAATAGAATAATTTTGGGTTAAAATCTGGTTCCAAAATCGACGAATGAAAGAAAAGAAACGTGAAAAGGAACGTGCTTTCATGGCCCGTAACACGATGACTCCGTGGGACACTCATTCTCCACCGACATCGGACGACTCAAAACATCACTTGTAACCACTTCGATCCTCTGTCTTTCGACGGGTCTTTTCCCCTTTTCTCTGTTCATATTTCTTTCTTTACTCTCTCTTTAGTCCGTTTATTTTGCTCAATCAGTCTTTTCTTCCAAAATGTTCGCACATATATTCGATAAATCATCTATGTCCTTCAAATGCGGTAAAGACAGCTCCTAATCTACTTATCAAAGAAGGGCGACCAGCTGCGGCGGGTGCCTTTCATCTCGACTGACAGGATGCAGTAATGCGATGGAGAGAGAAAAGGAAAGAGGCTGTCACACCCTCACGGTAACATTGTTCTTTCATCTTCGGGATGATTAATGAGAGAGGGTCAACTTGGGAGATTTTTTTAGCCAAAATTAAATGTTATTTAGTAGAAAGAGGTTGCTCTCCTAGAAATGCAAAGGGGAATATGCCTTAAGATTATTTATAGTTTCTATTTCATGAGAAAACCTCTTTATGCAACCAAAACACTTTTCTTACAACTTTGTTCTCTAAATCTCTTCCTGACCTACGGTCCAGATGGATGGAAGCTTTATTTCTTTAGTAAGAACATGAACAAAGGCTTGTATTCCTTTTTGATACTCTTCTCGACTTTTTCTCAACTTCCGAGATGTTTAAAGAGGTGGTGTCAGTTGAAATATCAGAAGATATGGGTAGAATTCACAGATTTACAACGGCTGATCCTCTACCTGTCGACCAGGTTCATTTCCATTTTTTTTCGCTCTTTCTTGGAATTCGCATGCCAAAGAAGCACGATTTTATAATCAAATGTGTGAATAGCTTCTATATAAAACCTGACTAAAGGTTAATAAATTTCTTGTCTTCTGTTATGAATACTAACGAATTGACCACAGTGACAGGTAATAGCCTTTAATCCAATCAAAGGCTCTTTCGGCTAATCTGATGTTGACCCATGTTGCTCCCAACCCGATACGCATCTTTTCCTCTGTCGATCTCTCAATTAAGCCAATTAGCTGCTCATATCATGACAGGCGGGTAGTCTTTGATCCCCATAGACAATAGTTATATTTGAAGGAACGAGAGACATTTGAGCAGTTCTTTCTGTCTTCTCCCGCTGGGTCGGGTCATAGATAGTTTATTTACCCCCCGTCTCGATTACTCAAAAAGAGACGTGTAATACGGTCAACGCGGCATTGTTTTGATTGCGTCATGATCTGAGTAAAGTTATCCAAGAGAACAAAAGAAGATGCCGCCAACAAGACGAGAGCAGCCATTGGACTTTTTAATGGGAAGTGCTGACAGCCGGGGAGGGGAGGATGAGCGATGAGGCCAAGTGGCTATTTGGGAGGTATTTGATGGCCGAAGGAAGTTTATGTAGACGAATTGGGATTCTAACGGTCCATTCGAAGACACTTTTAATGGAAGTTTGTCTTATAAAAAGAAAAGTTAGAAGAGGGAAACAAGTCAATAATGAAATTCCTCTTCCTCACCCTGGCTTGTATCTTCCTAGTTGCTGAAGCTTGCGGATCTCCATTTCCAACTGCTAACAACTCTACCAAAACCATAGAAAAAAAGCGTCGATCCGTTGAAGACGTTTCTGCTACTCTTATCAACAATGCCAAGTTCCAACCAGGCAAACCTCGAGAAGGTCCAGCAAATCGTAAGTTCCTTATCTTCTTGGATAACTTCCTCTTTCCAGTTATGTTACCTCTCGAAATTTTCATCTGGATGAGATCTTCATTGTAGAGACAATCAAAAAGGAATCTGGCGATTTTGACGCTAGATTGAAATGTGAACAACTAAAGAATTTCAAGGCCCAGATAGCTTTTGTACTGATCAACTGCGGGAGTCAACTGCTTCAAATCCTATAAACTTTCTCACCGCCATGTATTTATATCAATTCGCCGCCCCCTTACGACCCTCATTTATCTTCATCGTATGTAATCTTCCGGCTGTCAAGAGACTCCCGGAGGCCAGTTGTCTGTGTTGTGACTGGCTATTGATCATCGGAGAATGGATGAACAAAAGATATTGTTAACCAGAGACAACAAGTGCCGAGTTAAGAAAAAGTGATTAATACTTTAAGGGAAGAGGGGTTCGAGGTAGTTAGGTCTTCTTGAATGGAAAAGTGAGATTATAGAGGGGAAAAAGGAGAGGAAGGAAACGAGGATCGTCGAATTCACATTCCCTGAATCCTTTGGCGAAAGGATTCGACTCAATCTTCAAGGAAGTTATCTAAATTGATTCATATCATGAAAGAAAAGAGTTTACCCGATGATTTTGATAAGCAGTTACGGCGATGAAAACGGTCTCCTCAAAACTATGTATTGTCCTCTCTTCCGAATCATGTCTAACAACATGGATTCTGGGAAGATAACGATGCATCGAGTTGACAATGATCTGATAAGGAAGGTCGAATAGTTATTTTCATTTTTTGAAAAAAAGTTCCCTTTTCTCAAGAGTTTCTGTATTCCCATCAAAAGTATATAATTCATCATATTTTCAGTGATTGCTAAACTCTATCTTGGACATATCAAATCACCGCTATTCAGTACTTGTCTTTATGACCAGTTACCTTAAAATAGCGCATTGGACACGTGTTGTGTGATTCTATTCAGTGGATTTGACAGAATTGGATATTATACCCTATAGTTACGACATTACCACTACTACTTTAGCAAATAGCAACTTGTTATATTTCTTCTGCTGCGTTCCAATTTCCGATCAACGATACGAACCCTAAGAAGACTTACATAGCCGTTCTTATCTAGTTGATTATTCGTCAGTTTGA
Organism: Oscheius sp. DF5120; assembly: GCA_932521415.1. Lineage (NCBI taxonomy): Eukaryota > Metazoa > Nematoda > Chromadorea > Rhabditida > Rhabditidae > Oscheius > Oscheius sp. DF5120. The sequence continues at coordinate 4,640,463 of OW051463.1, forward strand.
TCTTGTCAAAGGAGGCTATCCCTTTCATCCAATGGGCTCCAGATGCTGGAGAGTCTGGATGGACGAAGCTTCTACAGGGCAGCTCGGCCTCTCCTAAACATCGTTTATAGAAATGAAAACCATTCACCCGGTCCAGTGGCTGTCCATTTACTTTGATGAAAGGAATATCGATATCTCTTATTATCTACACATTCCAAATCAATCATGAGAGAGTAAGAAGCGGACGAATCAAGACCTGATATGGAAACCGACAGGGTAGGGAACATTCTCCTTGAAGATATGAGGATAAAGGAGGAAAAGAAGCTTACCTGCCACTTTTGGTGACGATCATCTCCGTTCCTAAACTATGAAATCGTCGCCAAAGAGACTGTCCTTCCAACTTGATTCGCACCCTCTCCTTTCCTCCTCCAGTTTCCTTTGAGGATCCAGCGTGAAGACCAAGTAGAAAGTCTATGGAAAAGTTCTTCGACATTACGGTAGCTGTAGATCAGGCGATTGTGACTCTGACAAGTGGGCGATTCCATTGCGAATCACTCTGTTATAGTCACCACATGTGCTGCTCAGAACCAGATGTCTACGGTAGGCTCGGGAAGATGAGTCGACAGCCGGCTGGTGATGACGAGAGACAGCAGAGGATGAACACAATGTATTAGGTGCCGGAATACTTAGTGTCGTTTTTTCACGAGGAATTTCAAATCAAATATTTTTTTATTCATTAGCTAGGAAATCAAACAATATATTCACCAAATGACTCAATAATACTTTCCCATCTACCAATAAGAGAGAAAATCCCATGCTTATAGAATTCGGGGTTTTGGAGCCAAATGGAGGGAAAAGCCATTTTTAACATCGGTTGATAGCTCAGAGAAAGATGGAAAGAAGAATGCTAGGCGTGACTCGTCTTCACAAACGAAGTAATGAAACCATAAGATTAGAAACTCAACTTCAAGATTGAGTCAACTTAGCAATGCGGAGAAAATTCTCATGGGCTTACAAAATCCGGCATATGGAACAAAGTAGATGGGCAAATAGCTCAACTACATGGATGCGATGCAATAACGAAAATTATGGGAAAGAGCTGGTGGAACACAAATAAAGAAATCTGGATACAAACTGTCAATCAGCACTATAAAGTGATCTGATTCCAAATAAATAAAAAACATCGGTTGAAGAATGGTAATGGTACCCTCGCCAAATCCAATATTAATTCGATTGACGGATTCTGTAGCTTTTAGCCTAACTTTGAAGTTATAATTTGTACATTAGACCGAGGCATGATCGATCTTAAGTAAAAATGAAAAAAAAATAAATAGAAAATCAAGTATTACAATAATAAATAAGATATTAAGCAATAATAATCAGCAAAAAAAACGACACTAATTATTTTGGTACCTAATACTCTTGCAATTGCTTTTCTACAAGGAATCTCTTTCTGATTTTTTTTAATTGTTATTTACTTTTCATTTCGATGAAATATGTTTCTATTAGTAGCACCTGGTTGGCAACATTGTGTCACTTCCATCTGGTACCATTTAACACGTTGACAGAGTTCCATAGAAAAAAAAGTGTTCTCGGCAGAAATAACGATGCAAGCCTCCTTCACAGCTGGTTTCATCAGATAAAATGAAGCAAATGATCGTCAGATAAATTAAAAACGGATGCGAACCAAGGCAAAAAGATGTCTTTTTTTGGTAAAAGATCGCGTGAGCATTCCTTCTGAACCGATTATAAACTTTAACAAGATAGTGCTTTCCATTTTTTTTTTCTGTCCCAAATGATTGTTTTCAAGAAGGTCCCTTCTTCATCGTACATCCAGATGCAATCGTGATGTTAAATCTTCAAGTTTAATTATTAAAATACCACATATGGGCTGTGTTAAAGAACTATTTTGGAAGAGTGAGATAAAAAAACGCTTTATTGAAAAATATCAGAAATCTCCTTTGAGTGAAGTACTCTTCAGATGGAACTTCTCCTCAGCTCGATTTCTAAACTTTTTCAACTGTCTACAGAGAAACTTGCTTGATTTCAAAGAAGAAGCACCGCTTCATGTTTTCAAAGACAGATAGACACGGTAGATGGGAAACATCGAGGGGAGTGAATCTATAAAATCTATGAGTTGTCTCTGTCCTACCTATTCGGTCGCTGATCACAGAAAGCTAAACACTTCTTTCCAGCGATGGTGGAGGCTACACCTTCTGTAGCACAACACTATATAGTCGTCGTTACAAAGAAGAACAAGTCATTTACCTTCCTATGGTCAAGTCCTTGAGCCGCGCAATAATGGATCTCATTAGCTGCTTCAATCGGGCAGCCTTCTTCTTGATGAAACATTTTTTCTAGCTAAAAATGAGGATATGAAAGGTAACAGGGAAGACTGACAGTGCGGGCAGAGTAAGTGTTAAAGTGACAATGTTTTAAGCAGGTGTCGGGAAGTCCACGAGTCTCACAACAAGTGTGAAAGATGAAGTTCGGGTTCTATAAGATCTAATTGAGCTCATTAGATGCTCATACAGTCAATCTATCGACAGTGAAATTCATTTTCGAGACATCTGTAATGAGATCTGACTCCAATGGAGCAGTGTATGCCTGCTCTCCCTCTTCGTCAGCGACCATTATCCCATCCTAAAAAGTTCTTTTCTTGTAAAGAAGGTTTAATCACAATTCGCTTAGTCAATCCACCGAGAACTCTCCTTTTGGCACATCCGTAGCTGCCACACGAGTATCCAGGCTGACATCCAGTTCCACAAGACGGCTGTACATAGGTCTGCTTTTTTTGACAACATCCTGATCCTCCACCCTTATGACACTGAAAACTAATCTAGAAGGAAAAAAACTTACTGCTTCGCCTAGGTTAAATAGAACTACAAGAATCAGAAGGCAGAAGATCATAGTTGGAAAGAAACCGGAGTAAATTGACTCTTTTTGTACCCGGTTTGACGGATGAAAACACTTGAGCATCCCGATCGGCAGCATAATTACCCGTCTGTAGACAAGGAGGCTCGAGTTACTCGAGTTGGCAGAGTATAAAAAGGAACCGAGATGAATGAAGAGGACACAACATGTTGCTGAAAGTATTCCTTCTCTCTCTCTTCATCACGACTGTATTCTGTGTAAGTTTTTCAGAATTCATTTGAATACCCCTTCAGTGTGGATCCAGTGGTTCTTGTGGATGTTGTGGGTGTCGAGCAAAGGCTAAGGCTCGGGCAGCTAAAACTGGAATCCTGGTTAGTTTTTTGCCTTACAACCAGTTTCTCCAGAAGACTAACGAGATCTTCGACGAGAAAGATGATGGAAATATCTTTGGCCTTTCCATCTGGAACGCTACAGCCCTTCCAAAGGATCATGAGAGTGCCATGCGTCGTGTAGTAGGTTATTTCTTTTCCAAAGATTCTTCCAGAACCCTAACTATCTTTTCCATCGATGTTGTGAAGAGAGAAAACTTCCTGCTTCCTGTATCCAACATTGTCACTTCAATACCTACGATGCTAAGACGGTATATAATCAAAGAAATTGTAAAACCTCTTCAGCTGCAAGCAATGTTCGTTGGCAGCCATACCTGCCCCATAGAATACCTTCCAGAGATGCAGTTCTGTGCAGCGCAGGGAATGGATCATCGTCAAGTACGTTCTCCTCCTATCCCATATAAATGATTTTAGTGTTGTGTTGAAAGAGAAATGGACAAGACGGGAGCAGGAGATAAGTGTCTAACCTTCTGTGATCAACGACCAGATCTCTACACTCCAATAGATTTTACCTATGCTCCTTGCTTTGATCGGTAACTACTCTATTAAATCCAAGGGCTTTAGGTTCGAGGATATGAAGCAATGCTTCTATGAGAATGTTAAAGTCGAGGCACAAAAACGTTTCTTGTCACAGAATCATATAGAAACTGCCAGACTAGTTGAACAGGAAGATGCTAGAGGTAATCTAGAGTTTTGAGATTATGAAATACACATTTCTGAATTCTTCTTAATTTAAACTGCCCGAAATCTTTATGCTATGTATAAAAATGAATAAATACAATTGTCAATAAATATGAAAATAATAATAATAGTAATGAATTATAGCTTGAAATTACTGAAAAGATTGATAAGACTCCGACGACGTTCGCCCATATTAGCAGTCAGGTGACTTTGTTGAGCAGAACCAGCCATTATTCGAGCTGATCTAGAATTTGGCTATCATCTCGAGTATTTTGTAGTATTTCATGGGTTTTACGAAATAAAATGATAGGAAAAATAACACTGTGGCGAGCAAGTTTGGACGAAAAATTATTTTCAAAATTGCGGAAATAGGAAACTAGTCACGAATGTTCGCGTTTCTTCAACTTTGTTATTGTTCCCAAGAGCTTTGGTTGCTGATGTTTTGTCAGATAAATTGCTTATTAATTCGTTTTTTATGTGTGACATGCGAACAAACAGACTGAAATGAGAACCTAATTTCAAAGATATATTCTTCTTAACATGAACTGTCTTCTCTCTCATATTTCTCTCGACAATTTGTGTTTTTAGATAATCGTGATTGCTGCTTGATTATGGCTTCGCATAACGTTATTGAAAGAAACATTTTGAGCAGAATCCCGGTTAGCTAACTTTTGTAATCCTTTACGTTCTTTAGCAAGAGATTCAGCGAAAACCGGAAGTTAAGATTGTTTCTAACGCTAATGGTAATATATCTATACCCAATTATTCCTCAACTTTGGAAAAAGTACCTACTTCTACGGAGTTCTATTATCTCGATCCTTCTGGTATCGCTCAGGGTCCCTTTACGAAGGTTAATGTGATTATTTTATATTTATACTTTGTATTAGGAAAAAATGTACGGATGGTATTCGTTGAACTATTTTCCTGATGATTTGAAAGTCAAACGCAAGGAAGATGCTGATTATAAGACTCTAGCTGAGTTGAAAATTATAAATGGCCCCCGTGTTTTTGATTACAAAACTCCGATTCCACCACAACCAATTGCTCCAACTCCTCATCCAATATACTTAAATAATAATGTTAGGTATAATTAATTTCTATTGGTTTATAAATTTTAGGACGATTTGGAATGACGCGTTTCCCTCTACAATATATAATCCGACTATTACCCCCGCTTTTGACGAATATGCAATGCTTGCTGAAAAACAACGTTTTGAGCAGCAGAAACGTAGAGAAATGGAAGAGCTTATAATAAAAGCTCGACAGCAAGTTGAAGAAGAGCGGAAAGCTGCAGCTGCTAAGGAAGCGGAATTTATAAAGAAACAGGTCGGTGACCGGTATTCTCGTTTTGTTAAAAACCGATTTTAGGAGCTACTTCGTGAAGAGCTTATGAGAAAACAAATGGAGACATTGAATATGCAGAAGAAATGTGATGCATTAGAGGCTGAAAAAAATGCCCGTTTGGAAGAACAAAATCGTCGCCATATGGAAGTATTAAAAAAACTAGAGGAAAAGCGCAAGGAACATGAAAGAATGGCTCAAGAAGAAGATAGAAAGCGAGAGATCGCGCGAAAACAAGAAGAAGCTGAGCGTATGAGGTACTTTCTATTATTTTAAAATAATGAAAACGTTGTAGGAGGGCCGAACAAGCTGCAGAAGAGCATCGTAGACGCTTACATCAGAAAGCGGAAGAAGATCTCGCGAAAATTCAGAGTATGGCTGTTATTGAAAATGCTCGACGGTGCGAGGAGATTAAGAAAGCCGCACTAGATACGGAAAAAATGTTTAACAATGAATTCCAAACTGAGGTTAGAGTTTCATTAAAATTTAGTTATTTTTAGAGTATGAAACCAAAGATTAATGCAAATAATTTGCCAAAAGAGCATGGTGTTTCCATGAAGAAACCAGTATCTCAGAAGGCTCCATGGTCTACAACATCTAACTCTCCTCGTGATAAAACATTGCGTGAAATTCAAGAAGAAGAGGAACGCCAACAAGCTGCTGAAGCACGTGAACGTAATAGACTTCGAAAAGAGGTTTGATTTCTATTTTGATTTCTTATATTCCAGAGTGGATCAATTCATGATAGTAATCTGCGTTGCATCAGTGGTAATAAAGTTCTAGATAGGCTTGCTTGGAATGGTGCTGCACTTAATCCTGTTCCTGTGCCCTCAATCAATTGGGATGGACCAACTCTTCAAGATGCTAACAAAAGTGTTCGAGCTTCCACTCCTCAATTGAAGAGTAATAATACAGCTAAAACTTCTAAAAAGCATAATACTGAGGTAAAATATATGTTTTTTTATTAATTTGTTTGTGTACTTTTTAGGTTCAAGATCTATTTAGTCAATGGGTTATTAAACGCATTAAAGAAATCAACCCTGTAGTAGATGCTGAAATTCTTTGTTCTTTTCTTGCTGATGTGGAAAATCCTAATGAAGTCGAAGATTTTATTGAAGGAAGTATTGGTACTTCAAAGGTCGCAAAGGAATTTGTAAAAGAATATCTTCAGAAAAGGTCTGATTCTCGTAAACGTAAGGATGTCGAAAAAGATGTAAGTTGATTAGAGCTTTAGCTAATTATTTTTTAGGACCTCTCAAGTGCCAAACAAGCAGGAAATGCATCAGGAACTATTCAGAGAAAGAAAAAGAAGGGAAAGGTTAGGTTTTGTTAGTTGCTATTAATGTTTTTAGAATACTCGGTTAGTTGTAGATGGTTCATGTCTCGGATTTCGTGCTGCCGCCGATCCTAATAGAATTAATCAAGGAGAAATCGAAACGGTTGCATTTGCTTCTGGTCAAAAACGATAAGTTAGTCTTACTTCAGTTTTTAGTGCAGGTCTTTTTTTTCATTTGAAAATTTCTACTGATTTGCTTTTATGTTAGGTGTTTCTTGATATTTTTATGGTCTCATCAACGATTCTTTTGGGTCAATAAATGTAATGAATGTGTTTGTTTTGTACCTTTGTACCTCACCTTTCTAATAATTCTTTCAGCTGTGTTGCCTTTTGCTCTCTATTAAGTTTTCTCATCATAATCACATGAGAAAGGTAGGTGTACAATATGAATCCAATAACAGACCCTAATATAAAGAAAGACATCATCTGTGACGATCGAGTGTGCCTAAAATTTCAGTGTATTATTCAATGAAATAAAACCTTTGAGATGGTTTGTAATGTTTCCCTTTGGCATAAACTTTGCCAAATTCAGGATGATGTTGTGATTCGAGAGACCAAATGATTTGTTTTTCAACATGATTATCTCTCCAATCATTCTTTCGAAGAGTAATAAACTGATGAGTTGAAAACCATCCCTGAAAAAATAAATTTGAATGATTCTAAATATGTTACCTTTTGTACATCGGTGAAGTTATCATTACTAAACTCATCAACTATTGTCCAATTCAGTTTACGAATTGGAAACGACATTACGTCGATTGAAGAGACGAATAGCCAAAGAAACATACATCAATTATCTAAAACGTTTGAGGTAGGTCGAGTAAAAGAAGAAAGCATTTCAAAAAGTCCGAATATGGAATGACGAAGTTGGCTCATTGTTCGTCTGACACAGCAATTTGTCATATAAAGGATTGACAAAGGACAGGAAGATATGGACAGCGTTGGCTTTTTATAGGGGAGAGTAGTACTCATTCAAACTCCATGTTTCTCTCTCGTAATTGAACCGCGATGCATTTTTAACGGTTTTCATCAGACATCCATCCGGCTAGTTCGGATATTCAAAGGGAGGAAAGAAACTGACGGAAGTGTTTAGGTTGGTGGCCCATTTTCAATTTAGGGTGCCATTCAATGTCAACCTTCTCGGTGGTTCATCCATCTTCGAACACAAAAAATGAAATTTATTCAAAGACGAATTAAATGTCTGGATGAAGAGGGGTTCTCATTATTCCATGGCCCAAGCTATAAACCGCCTGCGAAAGCCGAATCGAAGTCTATTCATTTGGGTTAATTCCTTCCTGATACAGACAGCCGACGTCGCCAGAACCATTTCGAGTAATAGTAGGAGCCTCGTTTAGTTATAGATGTTGCGATATAGATCAGAGAAACAATAGAAGTGCCGAGAAAAAGGACTATTTGACCTCCGACCTGGAATTTATTGAAGAAAATGGGTAGACAACGAACTTGAGAGATAAAAGCAGTCCATGATGTAATCTGAATCTCCGAATAGATCTCATACTGAAAAATATTTGTTATTGGATAGAATAACTCACGAATATATCGGGAAAGTATATTTCTATGTTGTATATGTCTTTTCTCTCCCTATTCACATTCGTAGTATATTTAAAGAAGTAATCCCATCGTTCACAATTCAACAAACACTATAAATTCTTCTTTTTCTTTTCGTCATTTTACTCTATATTTTATAACTCCTGCATTGAGTAACTCATCATAATGTTGAACAACAAGATCTGGGTCACAAGTGGGAAGACCCTTGGAGACTCGTGTCTTGGTCAGGTAGGCAAAGGTACAGTTAAAGGGACCAACAATGTTTTCTACCAACCAATGATTCACAAAGCAAGTATATTTTCCTGAGGGTAATTAATACTTTTAGAATGATCAATTACCTTTATCGTCCTGATTGAAGTTACAATGTCCCTGCTTGTGTTTCATAAAAAGTTGACGAGCTTTTAATCGAATCTTCCCCACATATCCATAGGTAAGATAAAGACGAGGATACATCGCTATTTCTGGATAATCGTCTCCCAAATATATTACAAACTGTTTCTAAACTTTTATTCATTTTATTTTCTTTCTCTTACTTGAGGACCACCGTCGATAAGTCGACTTGCCGGAGTCGCAAAGGATAAAATCAGCTTGTCCCCTTCTCCAGCACCCAGTTGGTTGAATCTACTTAATCTCAAACATTTTCCTCTCATCAGAACATAACTTGGCTTAAAGATTTCACAACAATTCAATGGCCTTTCTCGATAGGTACAATTTATGAATACCTATTAAAATGAAGACATAATTAACAACGTGAACTAACATCCTGACAGGAGAGACCATTGTCGTTGAAAGTAAACTGGAACAAATCGGTTAAAGAACGTCCTCCTCTCCATCGATTATAGTTCAATGATACCTGCTGAAGTTGCTCGTCTTTCCATTTATCGACTTTTGTATTTTGAAATCCACTGCCAGCGATGTAGTACAACAGAATGTCACGAGTATCATTATAAGCTGTGATACCAGTTCGTCGAGAAATATCTGAAAAAAATGGAGAAAACAGAAGACGAACCAGCAAAGAGGATGTCATAATTAAATGTGTCGGGATTCTTTGGACATACATAGAAGGTAGGAAGAGTCATTGTATTGTTCTTAATGAATGGAAAGAGAAAAAAGAAAAATCACCTGGATGGGTATAATATGAGTAGCTGTCCGATTCTCAATATATTCCTTTAACATCATCCACGTAAAATATAAGGAAGCTACGAGGAAAGCGAGCATGTTCAACCCCCACAGATATCTTCCCCAATTGTCCATCTGAACCGTTTCCCTAATAACGATATTACCTTGAAAAAGAGACCTGCTCCATGAATTGGAGTCTTTTTATGTGATCTGGTTACACAATTAAAGCAATCAGTATCCGATATGGAAATATCGACGGAAAAGACGGGGCGTGATCTGAATAATAAACAAAATGGAAACAATTACCCAGTATCATTAGATGAAAATTTGGTGAGTCGATACATGGAAGAAAGAGAAAGGTAATTTGAGAATAGTGAAGGGCTTTTTCAAGTGTTGAATTATTTGATATACTCCAGAGAAAGGGGATATAAATTTGAACTAATTCAAAGAATGTTTGTTAGAAGATCAGGTTCGAATTCCGTAAGGATTATAGGATTTGACAAAAATTTCATTTTGGAAGTTAGTTAGTTTGAAAATATGGATTGAATGAGTCCTATCAACGAACAACAGAATGAAGAAGGTAATGAATAAAGTACTATTTTCATCGGGCGCTACGCTGTCTTTTGGTACGCTGATGGGAACGTAACGAAAGAATAGTACAGTAAATCCTCAGATTCGTTCCATTTTTACTCTGAATGCTCTCTTTCTCTTTTTCATCTTCTTCTTTTTATTGTTAAAAGTGTAATAGTGATCTGTGATGACAAACATTCAGAACGATTTTTTATTTTGGATGTAATGGGCCGATAAGTACAGTCATGCTAGAAAGAAATCTTAATAAAGCCGAAGAAGCGAAAGATTCTTTTGGTTAATACATAATACCTGTCTGTCGTCACAACACATTATATGATACAGAAATGGGGAAAAGAACTTCGGCAAGGGCCGTTTGTCTGAGCAGATCGGGGGAGGATATGTTCTATAACTAGAGGGAGAACGAGATATCTATGCTTTGGAGACAGAGACATCGACCCGTCTCATTCGCTCCTTTGACATCGCTCGTCGAAGAGCTGTCAGAACTGTTGAGTTCTGTGCTGGTGGCCGTCGAGTTGGTTTCAATGTTCCTGGTCCTTGCGTCTGAGATTTTGTCTTGGTCGGTGTGACGACCGCCTTCAGTTCAGAAGAAGAAGGCGGAACCAGTAGGGACGTCTTTGAAAATCGACCAGGAGCCGGTTGAGGGGTCTGAAAAGAGAAATTAGACTGGATAAAGAGGTAAATACTAACCATCTTAGAGACCATGCTGCTTGCCGAGCTGCCTACTCCACTTTCTCCCTCACTACTATGTTTCTTGTTTTCCTTATCCTCCTCTAACTCTTCACTATGTCCCTCATCTTCCGAATTATGTGAACTGCTAGCCTTTCCCGTGACAGCTGATAGACTCATCCAGGAAGGAGTCGATTTTTTGACCCATGGATGATTCAAAACATCTTCCAATGAACAACGAGTGAAGGGATCGAATGACAGACATCTCTGGATCAAATCCTTGGCTTCTAAAGACATTTATCCTCATATAACTTCTCTTCTTACCGGTTGAAACAGGAGCAAAGAAAGGAAGAGGACCTAGCAGATGAGCAGTACAGATATCTTTTTCATTTCTAAAGGGGAGTCGGCCATTAAGAGCATTGTATAGAAGGACTCCAAGTGACCAGACAGCCGCCTCCTTGCCAAGATAGAGAGAATGAAGAAACCATTCGGGAGGACAGTAGAGACGAGTACCTATAGAGAATCTATTCTTCAAAAGCACGAGGAATGCGGTCGGGCCGCCAAAAACACATTAATCTGATACACAAGGCGCGCGGGATGAACTTGTCGGCGGTTGGGACGAGTTGGACTGTGTGACTTGTGAAGCTGCGATCGAAATAGGGTCATAATGGGGACGTATTTTAATGGTCACGCGAAAGACCCCTGTCGCTTCAAACCTGGTAATAAAAAAATTGCAGAGAAAACAACAAAACATCCCGACGACGTCACAGTCTTCGTTCTTTACCCCGCCGCAATTTTTCAAAAAGAATGGTAATGAACTTTGGAAATGTGAAATTTTTACCTTGAAAGTCGGTGTAATGGGATTTTTTGAGAACGGTAGCTGCTCCAAAGTCGATCAATCGAGTTTCTCCCGTTACCAGATCTATGACTATGTTCTCATCCTGTAAATATATTAGATAAAAAGAAGGAGACGGACCTTTAAATCTCTATGAAGGACCTTCTTCTGCGAACATTCATGGATTGTTTGAGCGATTTGGCGGAATAGAAAACGGGAGATCTAAAACCCTTTTATCCCTCCTGAATCAGTTGACTTACATCTTCATCCAGCTTCTGTTGTCCCTTGATGAAATCGAACATATCCACACAGGGGTACGGTCTTTCCATAACGATCAGATATCCTTCGGGGATACTGTACCAATCTAATAAACGTATTACTCCTCTGATCTTTGAACATTTTGCCAACATACAAATTTCCATTGGGACTTGTTCATCATTTATCTAAAAAATTTTATTCGATTAACTGATGATTCCATACCTTCCCCCATTCTCTTACTGATCGTCTATCGATGAATTTAACGGCTACAGGCATATCATCAGAGATTCTGATGGCGCGATAGACTATCCCGAATCCGCCTCTGCCCAATTCTCCTTTCAATTTATAATTCTTTTTGAATTTTGAGAAGCCACGACCTGAAAGAGTCATTTTGGTGACAGGTAGAAGCTATTGTTCACCCCATTAACCAGTTCACCCCCTCCTTTCCCTCTCTTCTACTCTACGGTGCTGTTGTCGTCCAGCAGAACGGGGGCAGGTTTGCGCCTTCAAAGATTCCAGTTGCGGTTGATATGGGTAGAAAGATTACTGTAATCCCTGACTTTGATAAGAGGGCAAGGAAGGTCAAAAACCCCAAGAAAGGGAATAAAGAATGGAATAAAACTAGCTGAGATATGGTCATTAGGACCAGAAACATCTGAAAGAGATCGGAAACTCACTTGACTCTCCATTAATCAACATCTTCAAATTGAAGAGTTGAAAGGTCGCCAACTTTTTGACCTTTTTCGCCAATATTGGCAATGTCATTGCTGATGAGGATGCCAGAGTGTATCTTGTAAAAGAAAATCGTTGTCAATCTGAAAACACGCGGTTAGGAGGCGGAGACGAAGGGCGACACGCCCATCAGTAAAGAACAAGCTACGGAGGAATAAAGAGGAGGTTCATTGAGTCGAAGAAGAAGGGGGAGGGAATGAAGATAAAGAGACTGTAAATTATATTGGGGGCGTGATCAAAGAGAATACTCGGTCATGAGCCGGGCTCAAAAAAGAAAGGACAAAAATAGAACAGACAGATGACGCCCAGACGAGAGATTTACTTACAAATCGGCTGATCAGCTGTTTCAGAAAATTCTTATTAAAAGCTAAAAGGAAAATAGGTTAGTTTCTTTTTCAAAATATAGCGAAACGTGTGAAATTGGTCGGATAGTGACAGAGCAATAATCAAAACCCGAGTCGGATCTCGTCAAATGAGAGCTGTGACCGGTCACGATCAACCGATATTGTACTAAAGAAAGAAAATGAGACCTCCTTATAGAGAGAGAAGCTCGATAGTACAGTATTCAAAGTTATCAGTCGGGTTCTTCGGCGAACCGAAAAGTTCATAGTCCTGTTTTCTCTTTCTGAATTGAGAAAACATCGATGAGGTGTCAGGTGTTCGTGTCGTGCCCCCGGAACGGCGATTCATCTATTAAACTATGTCCTCAGTGCAGAGCCCGTGAAGCAGGAAAAAAAAGTGAGAGAGGCAGTCTGGAATAGCAACAGACGTCACGAATTTGGCTGAGAGAGAGATAACATCTGAGGGGATCATGGAAGCCGTTTATAGTATTTAAGGAAAGGGGAATGACATCATCAAATTCATTAAAAACATTCGACGAAAGTATACCTCATATTTCGCAACATAAAGAGACAAAAAACGGGATAGGGACACCACGTGCGGCATGACTGGAATGTGTTTTGGAGGTTTACAACCTTCTAACTTGTAAAATCTCTGGTTCGAGGGGATCATAAAGGATGAAAAGATCATAAAATGGGTCAGTTTGAGGAGGAAGTGAGGGGAAAACAGAAGTGCTGATCCGAGCACTTCCCTTGGACCCTATAGAGCAGGTGATCACAGAATGGAGAGAGAGAAAAAGTCACCCAGTCGGCATTCACAAAGGAAGAAGGCCTTATATACGCGTCGAGTGACGTACGGGTCAATTTGTAGTGAACGGTCGTTGCCCCCAGGGGGTTCGATGACTCAATTGGATTATTCGCCAACAGCGGCATCAGCTGGTGGCGAGCTGTTGGATCTGGTTGGTGACGCGCAAGGTCGACTAGGAGGAGACCGAGTCGACGTTACCGACGTCAGTTGTGAGTGACGGCCGGGAAGAGTTGTTTGTTGGGTGTAACCTCCTTGCAGGCGAGGCCGAAGATTTTTGCGTGTTAAATTTAACTGCACAACTGGTAGGATCACTGACAAAATATAAATTCTTTTGAGACAACATGCTTGACGCAAGTCTTTATCACGTGAAGAACAACCGGATGAGAAGATCCTCACATTACCATTCAAATAGGTGTCAGTGACACTTATTTGAAACCGGTAGGAGACGGGGATAAACGGATTGGTATGTGGATCGGAACTTTTTGGCCTTCTGAGACCATTATTGTGGAGAGGGATAGTAGTATTTAAGAACGACAATCAGCCACCCAATTGCCTCCATCAATCTATACATCAAGAATGCGGAACATATTTGCCTCCACCCTCACCATATGTTCGCCATCCATCTCTTCCAAAAGAATGTTAGTTTTCTAAAGATGAGAAAAGAATGGGGATCGAATGTCTTACTACACGGAAAGTACGTGAAAAAGACAATAGATGGAAAGCTAGAAAACAAGTGGGCAGAAACCACATGGAGTTTGAACTTTTCTCCTATCTTCTTCTTTCGGAAAGAAAAAGTCGCTCATCTGCGAACCCGACTTGTTTGTCAACGATCTATCTACTCCTACGTCGAGCGGGTGTCAATTAGGAAAAGACAAATGATAGAATCGCGGGAGGACAACTGACTTACATGAGATAGAAAGAAATCTTTGGAGATAACTGGAGACCTGAAATTCATCTATAGGCACAAAGAATAACCGATAAGACCCTGACCAAGAGAGCGAAAATGAAACTGATAGAAGCCTGACGCGTCGACAACCGTATCGTTCTGCCATGTTTGTTCTAATGGGAATGTTATGAATCTCTTACAGAAATCAATCCCTCCAGGAGAAGAAAAAAGAAAGAGAAAAGAGACAGGTTGACCCAGGAAGAAGACGTGGAGGTCTCGCCTGGATTAATCTATTTGCCGAACTGTTAATCGCCGGTCGACATCATCGGAAGCCGACCGGTTCCAGGCCCGGAAACTGCCGGAGGGACTGTGAGTCGAGCAAACAGAAAGGAGTCCTATCTGCTTTCTAACTCAACCAGGTCGAAAGTTAACAAATAAAAACAATCTGTGACGTCGACAGACCCGTAGAGACCTCCCTGCACGGATCATTAGTTCTATCTTCCTCCCCATTTCAATACCATTCAAACAGATCAGGAAGTTCTCAGGGACATCTCGCCCAGCCTCAATAAAATTGTTAAACTCAGATTGCTACGTTGAACAGATGTTACGAGGGTGGAAAACGGATTATGTAAATGAAAAGCTCGATTTGAAAAGGAGATGACATGTGGGAGGCAAGATATAGTTGTGGAAGACAACAAAAATCCTGTGACCTTGAAATAGTTTGACGAGACCATTCCAGCCAATCTTTAAAGACTTCTTTTCATTGACAAATCAGTCGTCCCTCCAAAAAAAAAAGTTTTAGAAAGAAAAAAAAAATAGTTCAGAAGATCGAGCCTTCTCCTCCCTTCTGCAGCGGGTCGTGCAACACCAGACCAGTTATTCAGTTTTGCTGTCAAACTATCCTTTACATGTGATGATGTTTTGCCCTTTTTCCTCGTGGCAAAAGAAGAAAGTAAAAAAAAGGGGGAAGAAACCATTCTGGCAGCTCGCTGACCGGTTGTTATCTTTTGTGTGTCAACAAAAAATGAGCGGTCAGATTTCACAGGATCGAATTCAAAGAAACGAAGGGCAGAACATGACAGTCAAAGAAAATTGTCATGGGTGTTTGAAGAAAAGATCGGAAGGTAAACCCCCGTACTGATACGTGAGAAGATCGGGAAAGACTGGAAGGAAGCATATACTGACAGAAAAAGACAGAATCGTATAACTTAACTCAAAAGTGGTACCAAGGATACGTCAGAAGCTATTAAAAGTGAAGATAGAATTCGACAATTTTTTGGGAGTTATCAAGGGGCTTTTAATTCCGAAAATTTGGAATAATATACGGTTCAGTTAAAAGACTTGGTTCTATCCCACTAAAGGACAGGTCTGTTTCCCCCTAGACAGTGAAGTGTAAAAGTACATATCTCACACCAGAAAGTACAAAGAAAATTACGTTTTCAGATTGTCTTTCAACTGACAGTTGTTCTTTTCCAAAAATACATGCTAAACAACGAAAAATAGATAGGATGGCAACATGATATGTCAAACGGAGTTAAAGACAGAGGGCATAGATGATATCAAGAGGGAGAATAAGAAACGGTACAAGCGAACCAAAAGACGTCCTTCGTGCGATTCTATCAGGCTGGTACGTCACCCGACACGATAGAATCTTTCAACCAAACTCATTCTTTGGCCGTGAGAATGTCCGACGTGTCGGTCGGTTTTCCGGAAGGCGGACCGGCCAGCGGAAGATGCGTAAAAAGCCGACGAAAACAAAGAAAATCCGGTCGTCGACTGGCGATTATCACCACGTGAAATGGGAAGAAAAAAATCTTCCATAATTTGTCTCTCTCTCTCGACTTTTACAACAAGCTTTTTGATCAATTGGGGGATGAGACGAATTGCGTCAAATGAAGGGGAAACGAGAGAAGGATGATGCCCCGGGTGTCACAATAAACGGGCAGGTTTCTTTGTAAATGCCACAATGCGTGAACCAGGGACGAAAAGCAAACGGTTTAGGACTTCTGCAGCACAAACCAAGAGACAAAGAAGAACAACACGAACAACACCCACCAGTAACAGTTCCACCGACCACAACAGACAGCTGACATGTACTGTAACCAGTAATCCTTCCAATTTTAAACAAAAAACCACATCATCTGAATGATATTGGGTGAGAAACAAGTATCCAAAAATAGGATAAATTTATTATCGAATCAAATGTATTACTACATTACTATGTAATACGCAAATTCAAATGACATATTGTACTTTTTATGTCAAAAATTGTGAGCTATCTCTAAGAGATAGTTACATAAATACCAAGAAAATAAAAACGAATATAAAACGAGACATATGAAGAAAATATCAAAACGCTAGCCTTTGATCGTAAACAGCCCTAAAGCACAGTATTTTAAAATGATGCGTAAACAAAAAACAAGGAAGGAGACGCGCAGCTGATGAATTATAGATTATCTCATTTCATTTTCAAATTGACTTCCTTTGGGATAAATAGTTAACACAGGTTTCTAAAGAATGTCATAAAATGAATTGCCTTGGGCAAAACAGAAGAAAGCGAACTGCAAGGTCACTGTTGCTCTTATCGGCATCTCTCAAACGAGTTTCGAAGCACTCGAAAAGCACTGAGGGAAAGGAAAAGAATGATAATTGGGAGAAAAACGAGAAGAAATCGTCAATCCCGAAGACAGTCCGGGTGACGTCAGCGATCTTTCAAAGGCCAAACTTAGTCTGATGTTAAAGGAAGAAGGGGTTAATGATTTTCCCACCTCATATAATATTCCTAACTCAACTATCCCAGAATTTCAATTTCAAAGCAACTTGGAAATAACTTATCTTGGGTAATTCTTGACGCTCTTCCAACGGTTCTAGTCTTAAGGTAAATATAATGTAAGAATTACTTGGAAGAACGATCAACCCAAGAGATCACTCAAATGCTGATTTGTGGGGAATCGGAGAGAACAAAATGCAAACCTCCCTCTCAAATATATACACCATGTAACCATTTATCAGAGCGGAGAACACTGCGTCATGAAGAATCAGTCATGGAGCAGGGATTAGGAGGACAACAGGAGGAGGTTCATTCTCTATGCAAACAGCCCAGGACAAAAGACATGGCAGTCGACGGGCGGTAGCTGACCAATGGCTCTTAAAACATGGAAGAAACTACGTCAGAGAAAGGGATTGTTTATTGCAAAAACCACATGAGAATAGAATGAACAGATGGAGAATGACGGATAGAGGGTTAAGAATAGCTAGTAATGAAGAGCAGCTGGGAAGAAAGAGAACAATGAACAGTCAGCAGAGAACTATGATGTGACAAACCAATAATCCTTTAGTCGTCTGTTTACGTTTACAATGATGCTGCATGCTCCATGATGACAGGAAATTATATGACAAGAGAAAGAATAGACAGATTGCACGTAAAATTTATTATGTGCATTATCTTCAAGGCTGCAGTACATTTTTTTAAACACAGAGAATGCAGAAACTGAATCTTCTATCAGTAATTGAAGACGAATGCGCGCAAATGTTTATTATATACATTATATAATACACGTGTATATACATCGATTCATCGTTTCTTTATTGACGATCACGACAATATCCCTCGGAACGTTCACGTTCTACGTAACAGTAGCCGCTCTATAACTTCGTTTAATCATATCAAATATAAACTCACGCAGCAATTGCCCAAGCTGCCATCAGCCTTGCAAGTGGCACCTCCTTGAAGACAAACTGCACGGCTACGACGGTTACGACAATATCCCTCGGCCCATCCGGCTTGCTGATAGCAGAAACCACTCTGTTAAGATAGTTGAGAAAAAGTAGAAAGACTCACACAACAGGTGCCCATACTACCATCGCCCTTACAGACGGCATCATTTTGAAGACAAGCCAAGGTAGAAGAGAAATAAGTCGCGAGGACAGCAAGAAGAAGAAGGAAGAATTTGAAAGAGAACATTTCGATGGGAATGGCAGTAGGAGGACATCTTTTATATTGGAAAGAAGAGGAAAACATATTTTGGATTCAAACGAGTCACCGAGATATTCCATTTGGAGATGGAAAACATCTGGTTCGAAATAGAAGCAGAAGTGAGTCAGATACTGTTTTGTAACGGTAATAGCTGAATGTCAACATGACAAAAGAGGAGGGCATCAGAGTTCATCGCAGACAGATGATAACAGTTGCTCCTTTTAGCTTTGCTTTACTGTTTGTTTATAAATGGAAACCATTCATTTGCCAGTTGTTTAAAAAAATGTTTGCGATGGAAAGAAGCTGCGTAGTTTATCCATATATTTGTTTCATCTCTCGAAGAGAGATGGCTTCTATTTGTGGGATTACTAAACTGAAGTACTAAATAGAACTTTTGGAGTCTACCGACTCTCTATTTATCTTATTTAACATTAAATAAATGGAGCAGTTATGTTCAATAGATACGAAAATCGTAAAACAAGTTTTTCTTCTAAAATGCATTACAACTTCAACTGTTCTTAAAGGTGATTTTTCTTCTTTGATTTCAAAAAATTTAAATTCGTCCTTATATTAAACACAGAAAATGTAGAAACTGAATTCTTCTATCGATCAGTAATTGAAGACGAATGCGCGCAAATGTTTATTATACATTATATACATTATGTAATACACATGTATATACATCGAGACACCGTTTCTTTATTATAACGTGCGCCTTATTAGATTGAACCTTAATAGGGTAAAAGAATAGGAAAAATACGAAAACAGATCCAGGAGAAGAAGAGGTAGAAGATGAAGAAACTGGATAACATCGGTGGACATAATGGTGAATGCCATGATGTAGATCACAGAAGGGTTGGGTTTCTTAATTAAATGAAGGATTGTTGTGAGAAAGGCTACGGTAAAGACGGCTCCAATAAACATTCCCAAAGCTATCCTGCCTTTATATACGGCGAGTAACATAGTAATGTCAAAATAAATTTTACGTTGATGAGAATCAATTGAGTAGATTTGGTCGAAGAGAACATTTGGAGACATGTGTTTGTAGATCAAGATACAAACGCATGGTACAAACCCCATTTTTGGTCAAAAGACCTGGTGCGACTAGACAATGATACAGTTGTAATAATAAATAAATTTTATCAAGACTGTCGACGTTCTTCCGTCACTTTCGATACTACATACTTCTACAGAAGTGTTTGTAGATCAAGATACAAGCGCACGTTAGTTTTTCAGAAGAATGCTCTCGCAACGTACCCGCTGTATACCCACATATACCCACACAGCTGACGTGTGTTTGTAAAACCTCTTGATACTCGTCAACGGTTTTTGTATGACCGCCTTTCCAATATAAAAGATGTCTTCCTACTGCCATTCCCATCGAAATGTTCTCATTCAAATTCTTCCTTCTTCTTCTTGCTGTCCTCGCGACTTATTTCTCTTCTACCTTGGCTTGTCTTCAAAATGATGCCGTCTGTAAGGGCGATGGTAGTATGGGCACCTGTTGTGTGAGTCTTTCTACTTTTTCTCAACTATCTTAACAGAGTGGTTTCTGCTATCAGCAAGCCGGATGGGCCGAGGGATATTGTCGTAACAGATAATAAAGAAACGGTGTCTCGATGTATATACATGTGTATTACATAATGTATATAATGTATAATAAACATTTGCGCGCATTCGTCTTCAATTACTGATCGATAGAAGAATTCAGTTTCTACATTTTCTGTGTTTAATATAAGGACGAATTTAAATTTTTTGAAATCAAAGAAGAAAAATCACCTTTAAGAACAGTTGAAGTTGTAATGCATTTTAGAAGAAAAACTTGTTTTACGATTTTCGTATCTGATCACTGCCGTCTGCGAGGGTTTCTTTTTTGTTTCTCATAAATTTTCCCAGGCAGACAGTCTGCGAAACGGCCAATGTATAAAAGACATAAAAGGAGATGGTTGTATATAAGAATGCCATCGACTAATCGTTTTCATTCTGATCGAAGTAGTAGGCGGTAAGATATCTACCATATCCCTCACCTTGGTTCTAGGATATTCTTCCGTCTCCTTTCCTTTTTTTCAATCGAAACTATGGAACCCATAGGAAGGTTTTGAGTCCGGTTACGTCCATCCCTGTCTTTTGTCGTTGTCCGAGTCAAGTCACCAAAAATTCTAAAAAAAAAATTGAGTTTAATAAGCTAATTTTTATTTAGAATCAGTCTGGATTCCTGATCCCAATGATCCTCTCAACTGTAATTCGATTGTAAGTAATTAATAGAGGAAAAAAATTATTTCAGGCTAAAATGCCGTCAAGCATAACGAACAAGTGCTTCAGGAAGTATAATTATGGAGAACAACCAACAGGATGCTCTCACAATGGAGGAGTCCAAGCGCCAAACAACTATGTTGATTCTTTTACAGGTGTTTTCTGTAATTGTCAACAAAATATGGCTGGATCTGGACATTTTTGCAGTAAGTTTATCAATTAAGAAGGACTACTATTTCATTATTCACCTTCGAATAATTCTTTTCAGCTATGAATTGCCCTGACAGACTACCAGCTGGACAAAAGAAGCCTCCATGTTCCAATGGACAGATCTGTCGTTACGCCCAAGGATCCTCGGGACAAATGGTCTGCGGTTGTCAAGAATACGAAGACTACAAGGCAGGAAAGTGCAGATTCAACGGAACGAATATGTGTAATACCTGCCAGTTCAACTGCCATCTCTCCACAAAATGTATACCTGACCTAAAAGATTTCCGAAAATATCGCTGTTCGGAATGTAGTGAAATCATGGGATTCGAATATAAGCCATTCGCGGCTAACAATCGTGACACATGGTGTCAAAGTAGGAATGTTTAAAAGGAAGAAAGATGATGTTTAGATATTAACGAATGTGCTAATGGAAAGCACAAATGCGATAAGAATGCCAAGTGTGACGACACCGATCCATCAGACGACGATACCTGGGGAATCAAGTACAAGTGCAAATGTCTCCTAGGATTCACCGGTCATGGAACGCAGTGTTCTCCCTGTATCGACATCGATGAATGCAAACTCAATCCTACTATTTGTGGCCCAAACTCCATTTGCGAGAATACCATTGGTTCCTACAACTGCAAATGTGGTCCTGGATATCAACCGGAGCGAAATACCTCGGTTACAGATACGAACTCCGGATGTGAAGATATCGATGAATGTGCCAAAAAGGAAGATCACTGTAAAGCTCACTCTAAATGTATAAATACTATTGGAAGCTATGAATGTCCATGTATACTCGGATACAAAGGAAATGGCAAGATTGCAACGTGTGAATGTAAGTATTGAAACAAAAGAAGTCAATAATATGTTCAGTGGACGACGCCGTCTGTGCTACATGTGACGAAGAATCCACCAAGTGTGTGATCAATGAACCGAAAACAGCCTACGAATGTCAATGCATAACCCAGGTATTTTCTGCTTTCTTTTTTTTTAATAAAATTTTCAGAACTACCAACGAGTCAATCAGACTCATTGTACTCCATACGATCATTGTGCTCACAAAGACAAGATCAGATGTGCTCCGGAACCAAAAGCCACTTGTACGAATCTACCGAATGGTAAAGGATACACATGTGCTTGTAATTCTGATTATATTGACGAAGGAGTTGAAATGGACGCTGGAATGGGTTATAAGTGTCTACGTAAGAACATGATGTGTGATGTCAAAACTCCTTTAGACCGTGATCTCTGTAAACGTACCGCTCCCTGTTCTCATGTCGCAAATACAGTATGCCGAGTCACAAGCGAAAACAATGACTATCTCTGCGACTGTAAACCAGGATTTATCAGACAGGTGGCGGACATTAATGAGAGGACAAAGCCTTGCTATGGTAAAGATGCTATTTCTACTCTTTAATATTTTCAGATGAAAAGGGTCCACAAGCCAATAACTGTTCTCTCTGCTTAGAGAATTCGGAAGTCTGTCAAGATGTGCCAGGAGGACCGGGATTGAAACAATGTGTTTGCCGGGAAGGATACGAGCGACCACAAGGACCTGGTTCTGGAGATGCTCAATGCATTAGTAAGCTTATTATCTGTCTCCTAAAGTCTTTCTAGATATCAACGAATGTATTAGAAAGGATAAAAAAACTTGTGATCCAAACAGAGGTGAATGTAAGGATCTAATCCCTACAAAGAACAACAATTTCACCCAGTTCAATTGTTCCTGTATTCCTGGATTTGAGGGAGATGGAACAATGAATAATTGTAAAAGTAAGCGGGGGGAAAAACGAAAAACACGGAGGGTTTAGATATCAACGAATGTGAGCTGGGTATTCATACGTGTGATAAGAAAACAGAGAAATGTATGGATAAAACACCTGGTTATGAGGTGATTTGAGAAAATCATAAGTTGACATACATGATTTCCTTCTCAGTTTTCTATCTTTCCTAAATCAATATATTTCAGTGCCAATGTCAAGAAGGATACGTCAAACGAGGAACCCAATGTGTTGACGACGACGAATGTACCCGAGCTGCCTTTTATTGTCACCCATTGGCCAAATGTAGGAATATCGTAGGAAGCTATGAGTGCTACTGTGATATCAACGATAATAGAAAGCAGAATGGTACCGATGACAAAGGAAGACCTACGTGTGGAAATATTAACATCTGCAAGGACGGTCTTCAAGTAAGGTCCTTTTGCTTTCTACAGATGTTTTAGGGAAAAGCAGAAAGCTTCCCTGCGTGTCCATCGGTCAACCATATGTGTATTCCGGATGGAAACAAGGCTCAATGTATTTGTAAGGACGGTTTCGTCGCCAATGGAAACAATTGCGACAGTAATGAAACTCTTTTCTTATAATTATTTTAGACATCAACGAATGCCGAAATATTCAACTAAATCGTTGCGACGAGCGAACTACAAATTGTATTGATAAAATACCTGGCTATGTGTGTGAATGTAAGACAGGGTACACACAAAACAAAACTTCACCCCTACATTCTAACCACTTTTGTGAAGATGTGAATGAATGCGAGAATTTAAAAGGAACCAAACTTTGCAATCCGAACAGCCATTGTGTCAACACGGCTGGAGCCTATATCTGCGTCTGTGATGATGGTTACGAGATAGCCAATGGAACAACCGATTCATCTAGACCATACTGCATACGTATGCATCTGTTTTGATAATTTTTATGGATTCGATTTTAGCCAAAAATCCTTGTCTAAACAATATAAGTCCCTGCTATGGAGGAGTCTGTAATTACACTCCCAAAAAGAAGCCATTCTTCAAGTGTAGTTGTAATGAAGGAATCGCTAAGCATAATGATACAACTTGCATCGGTAAGTTTTGATAAACGGTCACTGCCTTTAGATTCGAAATATTGCGACGTGACTGACTTCTATAAGTGTCCCGCCAACTCGAAATGTTCTCTTCGTGTCTGTGTCTGCGATGAAGGCTTCAGATGGGTCGATGTCCCTCCGCCAATCACGATCGATCGATTGAAGCTGAGAAAGTGTGAACCGATTGACTTCTGTGCCACTGATGGTCCAGTCGTCTGTGACAAGATGAAATGTCGCAACAAACCCCAACCAGGACAGGGAGAATGCTATTGCGATGCTGGATTCGAGAAGCCTATCAATGAGAAAAAATGTATTGACATCAATGAGTGTCTATCGGAAGAAGCACAATGTCCGGATGACACAGATTGCTACAACACGATTGGTAGTTATAAATGTGAATGTAAGCTCGGATGGCTGTCTCAAGGAGGCACTGATTTGAATCCAAAATGTGTGGATTTCAATGAATGTCTCAACTCTAACTATCACAACTGTTCTTTCTATAAGAACACCATCTGTGAGAATATCGAGGGAGGATTTAATTGTATGTGTCCACCTGGATATAAGAGAGATCAAATTGGAGGAGTCGAGTGAGTTATCTATCCGTTCTCAATCCTTTCTATATTTTTAGCTATGGTACAGAGCTCTGGCGTGCTTGTGTCCCTGTCGATCCTTGCGATCCATCGCCCTGTCAGTCCGGAATCAAATGTCAGAACAGAGGCGGAGTTCCTTACTGTGAATGTCCATTCGGATATGTCGGTCTGGGAACAAAGGAAAGCCCTTGTCAAGGTAAAAAAATATATTCAATAATTCTCTGTAGATGTCAACGAATGTACTAACGGTCATCACAACTGTAGTGTAGAAACTGAATTTTGCCATAATATCAATGGAGGATTTATTTGTAACTGCGAAAAAGGATATAAAAAAGATCAATCCGGCTCCAAGTGTATTGGTGAATAATCTTCTTTAAGAATCATATCTCTTTCAGATATTGACGAGTGTCGAATTAATATGAGTGCTTGTCCAGATCCTTTGACAGAATGCAGCAACACAGCCGGCTCCTTCAAGTGTAACTGTAAGAATGGCTACGTCATGAATTCTAATGGAAAATGTGAAGGTAAAGTTGCTTTTCTTCCTCATTAAGATTGATGCAGACTTGAATGAATGTAGTACTCCTGGACAATGTGGCCCTTCGCCTGCCAATATCTGTGTCAATATTCCAGGATCTTACAACTGTACCTGTGAGAAGGGATACATAAAGAAGTGTAATACATGTGTTGGCATGTACTGTGAAGATATCGATGAGTGTAGCACAAGTGAAAATGCATGTGGACCACATGCGATATGTAAAAATACCCCGGGATCTTTTATGTGTAACTGCGAGCCGAATTATACTGGCAATCCAAATGATAAAACGAAAGGCTGTGAATGTAAGAGTCCTTTCTTCTTCGAAGATCTCTTCAGACATCTCAATGTGTGACAGATATCCTTGCAAAAAGAAAAATGCTCATTGCGAGCCAAATGCTGACTATAACACGTCGTGTGTCTGCAATACTGGATTTATTGAAGACATTAATAAAGTCTGTGTTGCCAATCCCTGCGATAGTCAGTTGTTTTCCTTTTTTTACATAATCTTTTAGAATTTAAATGTGACGGAGGCAGATGTATTCTTGACTACAAAAAGGAGCCCGTTTGTTATTGTCAGAAATCCGACGAGATTTATGATAAAACAAGTGGCACGTGTGTCTCATCGAATGTCTGTAAATGTCTGGATGGAAAATCCCATTGCATTAATAGTTCTGCCTGCCCAGAACCGAAAAATATGGAATGCAAACCGAATGTTGCTGTAGCCAATTGTACCTGTTTGCCTCATCTAAAACAGGCAGGACAGACATGTGTTGGTAAGAAGAATTTTTTGTAAACCCGTAAAACGAAAAACTACAACTCAGAATTCTTTTTCAGGCCAAGACTTCTGTCGTAATTTCCCTTGTGTCATTGACCAATCTCCTACTGAATGTGTACCAATCATGGATGTCGACAACAAATTCCAAGTCGATAGACAATGTAACTGTAAAACGGCCGGCTACATGTGGAAACCGAATCCTCTTGGCTCATTGCAACCCGGAAAATGCATTAGTAAATCCCTCTCCTATTTTTCAAGATGTTTGCAGTTGACAAAGAATGTGTCCAATCTAACTTCTGTAGTGGTGTAGGAAATCAAAAATGTGACTCTAATACTGGACTGTGTAGATGCCAGGATGGTTTCCAACGAGAAAAAACTGGCCTTTGCGAGAGTAGGTTCACTGTAATGCTAGTTTTATTGAATTTTTTTTAGAGATCGACAAGTGTGAGGCATACAAAATACTCAATGGAAAGTTGCCTTGTGAGCTACCGGCTTATGGAATTGAAGAAAAGAACATGTGTGTCTGCAAGTGTCCTCCCGGCTATACCCTCGAATGTCTGAACAATGTCACTCGTTGTAACGACATCCCTGAATGTTCTGAGAAACCCTGTGCTGCCAACATCACGCATCCCTTTTGCAAAGAACTCATGGGATCCTACGAATGTACCTGTGGAGAAACTCCTGATTCTATCGGATATACTATCCAAAAAGGTTTCTGTGTTCCGCCAGATCTCTGTAAAGAAAAAAATATCACTTGTCCGATCAACTCCTATTGCATTTCTGCCACTGGAAAATGTGAATGTAATAAAGGATACACGCGATACGGAGGGTCATATTTCGAAGGAAAAATCGTGAGTATTCCTTTCTTTAGTATAAAGATATCTAGACACCTTGTGAAGACGAAAACGAGTGTCAGACCTATAATCCTGTAGTGCCCGAAAACAGTAAATGTGTAAATATCCCGGGAGATTACACAGCCATCTGTATTGACGGATTCGAGAAGAAACTCGCCGCTAAGCCATTGATCACAGAGACTCATAATGGTGGAAAGAAGGAGTGGAACTTCACTTGTGAGGATATTGATGAATGCAAACTAGGCAGTGAGTATTTCTCCATTTATATGATGATCGTTTTAATTCAGAATGTGGAATGGGAACAAAATGTTTCAACTTGCCAGGAACCTTCAATTGCACATGTACTCAACCCAAACAAATCCAAGTATCTCCACAAGCTTGCTTTGAAGAGTCTCCAAAGAGTCGGATGCCTTTTTTTATTTTTATCATTGATTCTTTCAGCAACCAATCAATGCACCAATTGCAGCGATTTCTCCACCTGTATACATCTCGCAGGGGAGACAACTGCCTTCAACTGTACCTGTCTTAATAAATATGAAGGAAATGGAGTCGGAAAGAATGGATGTAAACGTATGGAATCCTTCTAATCCCAATAGTTTTATTCTAGCAATTCCCTATTGTGACAGAGAACCCAAACCATGTCACCCGATGGCTAAATGTACTAACATGAATCCTGGCTACTCTTGTACTTGTCCAGAAGGATATGAAGGAACGGGAGAAGTAGAATCATCAGCTTGCCGACAAAAGAACTTCTGTATTACGCCACAAAATCCATGTCCTAAGGATGCCACTTCTTGTCAAATACGTGCAGTTATCAGCGATTATTGGAAACCGAAAGACATCAGCCGAGCCCTCAGCACTTGTGTCTGTCCCAATGGATTCTACTTCGATGACAAGACGTTCACATGCTTGGATGAAGATGAATGTGAAATGAAGAAACAGAAGCAGGATGCTGATCATACGCCTTGTCCGAAGAATTCAACCTGTCAAAACACACAAGGAGGTTTCTATTGTATCTGTCCTATTGGATACACCTATGACATGATAAAGAACGAGTGTGTTGATGTTAATGAATGCGAAAAAGGATTGGCTACTAGCTGTAAACTGGATACTGGAGATTGTAGAAATACTATTGGAAGTTGGTACTGCTACTGTAAACAAGGTTTCCAAAATCCTTTGAAGAACAATACTCTCTGTGAATGTAAGTTTTATCTCATACTTGGACTTGTTATTAGATATCGATCGCTGTACCACCTCGGAAAACCCATGCGACTCTCAGACTTCCATCTGCCACGATGCCTACGAAGCTGGAATTCAATGTGAATGTAAGAAGGGTTATCAGAGTAGCCCTAACGAGCCATATAAGTGTGTTGGTGAGTTTGCTATATCTCTTTGATTACTTCCAAACTTTCAGATATAAATGAGTGCGCCTTCCCGAATAACTGCAGTTCACTTACACAAAACTGTAACAACTTCGCCGGCGGATATAATTGTACCTGCCGTACTCAATACGAGCTGAAGAACGGCAACTGTGAGCCGTTGAAGCCATGTTCCGAGAAGTGTGCCGATTATTCAATCTGTGTTGTCGACAGAAATGGTAACTCTACCTGCAAATGTATCGACAACTACAGCTGGATTGAGAAGAACCAGACCTGCTCCATAAATTCATGTAATGATTTCGATTGTGGAGAGGGAGGAAAGTGTGTTATTATCCAAAACAGAAACGATTCTCTCACCAGTAAGAAGCTATTAGACTAAGGATACTCCATTTAGATACTCAATTACCTTACCGATGTGTTTGTAACGACGGATACACCCTCGATCCTGTTCGTCAACTTTGTAAGAAGGGAGGAGATGGATTGAAAATGTGTCAGAAACAAAAACTCTGTGGTCCATTGGGCACCTGCATCGCCAAAGACAATAAAGACGGATACGATTGTAAATGTCCCAATTCCGGGTGAGACCTTCCTGGTTAAAAAAACTAGATTCTTCAGATGCTGGCCAAGCTGTAACACGACCCAATGTCACGAGTTGGCTACTTGTAAAACCGCAGAGAGAGATGGCAACACAGTCATTACATACTGCGACTGTAAGGATGGATATTATGGCTTCGGTACTATCCAGACCGGCTGCTTTAAAACTGAAACATGCGATGAAAGACTTTGCAGTAAATATGCGACCTGTCAACTGAATAAGAAAGGAAAGTCGGAATGTGTCTGTGCCCCCGGTTATCGAGGAAATGGAACATATTGTCTTGATGTCAATGAATGCGATGAGAAGATACACAACTGTGATACCGAGAAGGCGACATGTATCAATGTTCAAGGAGGGTTCTCTTGTATTTGTAATCAGGGTTTCACTGGATCTGGAACAAAGGGCAACTGCAAGGATATCAATGAATGCCAGAACAAGCAGCTTCATAAGTGTGAGCTACTGACAACGGAGTGTAAGAACACCGAGCCCGATTACTACTGTGCCTGTAAAGACGGCTTTGAAAACACGACGAATTCCTTCTACTTCTGCATTGATACAAATGAATGCACCAGGAATCAGACGATCTGTGGTGAACATGAATGCCAGAATCTCTCACCCTTCTATCAATGTAACTGTAAAGAGGGATATGTTCAAACACCGAATAAACGAGTCTGTGATGATATCGACGAATGCACTGCTGGAACTCATCTCTGCGACAAAAACGCTGACTGTTTCAACATTCCTGGAGGTTACAACTGTAGCTGTAAAAATGGATACACGGGAGATGGAAAAAAATGTCAGATCAAAGACAAATGCAAAGACCAAAAGGATAACCAGTGCAATAGTCAAACTACAACTTGTCAAATGATTCAAAACAGTGCGGACTATGTCTGTATCTGCAAGTTGGGATACAAAAGGCCACCTGGACAGTCCGTCGTTCACAGCTGTGTTGGTGAGTAGAGTTAGAGGATACAAGACTATAACTTGTTTCAGATATTGATGAGTGTACGGAGACGCTGAAATACGACCCGGAGACGACGATTTGTACCAATCTCATTCCAGGTTACAATATGACCTGTATCGAGGGATATTATGACAAGAACGTGAACGCTTCCAACGCTGACTGCCATCCACGTGATGAATGTTCCGAAGATCCTGCCTTTGTGGAGTCTATGGCTATCTACAAGGAAGGAAAAGTTGAGCCAGGAGATTGGCAGACATGGATGATCAAGCCAAAGGATAACTCGTCTGCATATGCGGCATGTTACTACTGGGCTCTAAGTGGAAATAGATTCGGACCCGAGTTACTACCAAACTGCAAGAATCTTCCACCGAAACAGAAAATGGATACCTTCCAAGCGGCTAGAGGCTTCATCCTACCGACTGGATACAGTTGTGCCTGTCCGGATGGAGGTCTAACCTCTATCGCTTCAGGAGTCATTTTGAGACCCGTTTGTTCTAAGCAGAAGTGTAACTGTAACAAAGGATTTGTTTGTGATGAAGGACAATGTGTCTGTGAGGATAAGAGACAAAAAATCCGTATTCTCAATGGTCAATCCGTCTGTTCCGATGTCGAGTGTGATAGCAATTATCAAGTTCCTCCAAAACTGGTAAACAAGGCCACCAAAATTCGATGTGTTAACAATACTTTTGCTCCGATCCTTGGATACAAATTAATCAGAGACAAAAAGACTCTAGAATTGCTCGATGTTCAGGGTGAGTCCTCTATTCTGATGAGGAAGTTATTCTTCAGATATCGATGAATGTACGGAGAACAAGGGAATTGACCCATGTTGTATAGGCAACTGCACTGGCGATGCTTGTGTCAAGTGTATCAACACCGAAGGAAGCTATACCTGTTCCTTCCAGAAGGATCCCAGTCTGTTCTGTGAACGCGAAAACACTGACAGTAATAGTTGTTACTGTAAACGTGAGCTCTTTTATTTGTTTCTTAGATTTTTTTTAGAATATAGTTGTGGAAAGACAGAAGCCTGGTACTATACCTGCATCACAGGTAACTGTAATGCTACATCTGATTCTCGATTGAATGACCAAAAGTTTAATAAACCTCTCTGTTCGAGAGTTGAAGGAAACGGCAGTCTACAGACTTTCTCCTCTCTCAAAGCCCTTTATCAATACGTCTGCAGTTTAAGTACACAGAACCAAAACAAGTATGCCTGTCTCTTCGATTCAAACAACAAGGATCTGACTACTTCTCCCCTTTTTAATTACTGGGGAGCATGTACAAGTCAGTAATTCAAGTGGTCAAAGAAAATCCCTTTCAGATGATAAAAAGGTAGTCAAATGTGAAGGAGGAGGAACTGCGGAAATGAGATATCTAAATGGATTCAATGCTCTTCTCTGTCCAGGCAGATTTACTCCCATGCCGAAAATGTAAGTTATTCCTTTCCCACTGAATAGATCTTTTCTTTCAGTCCAGCTGTTGCTCAGCCATATGGTCAACCGTACAGTGTCGAGCCAGAATGTCACCAGAACTGGCTAATAGGAAACTACACGGTTGGCTTCTTTTCCCTTGATCAGTATGCCAACATAAACCCCGCGTATCCTCTGTAATAGGCTTCACTTCTGTGAATAAATTCTATGTCCATATTTTGTCTTCACGAACATCCTCCGATCTACTCCTTTACAACCATTCATCGTATCGTAAAAATTGTCCACCCTATGGGCCATAACCATCGATGTTCGTCCTACTGACCTTTGGTCAATTCATAACTGTCTATTGTTGTATTTCGACAGATTCAAGTGGTCTAGCCACGACATTAGGAGCGGATCCACCTCAAATAGTTAACAATGTTGCAGAAGTCCAAGCAGCTGAAATGACTGCTCCTGTTTCAACTGTCAATACCGAGTTGTTAGCATCAAATATTGAAGAAGTGATCAATGACAGTCCACAAAATAATCTTTTCTTGGATTTCGACAATTCGGAAGAAGAAACAACAACAAGCACAATAAGCACAACCACTACAACTACAACAACCACTACAACAACAACGACACTCAAAGGTAAGTGTTCTGTGAGCTAATTGACTTGTGACTTTTTGAGCCAATAGGTTTCTTTAGAAGAAACTGTAGAAGCGTCGAAATTGGATAGATAGTTTTAAGTTCAAAATTTCGATTTTCAGCCTGTGCCACTTGTGATTTAAGTACCCCTGACAATATTATCAACGACGAAGGTGCCTATCCCTGGGCTTTAACCGAAGGATTCGATAAGGATGGCTGCCAGACAAAGCTCATCCAATGTGGAGCACCTTGTGACAATCTCTGCAGTCCTGTTATGACTGTGAGCTCCTCCCCTTCTCTTCTAGAGACTCTTTTAGATCAATCGATGTATCGAAGAAGGCTGTGGATCCAAGCAGTATATTATAGTCGGTAACTCTACCTGTTCCCCTGTCGAACTGGTCATCACTTGCTCTGATCATGGCTGTACATGGCTGACCAATAGCACAGCTTTTTGCCAAGATACTGATGTCAAAAGGAAGCAGGAGAGTTGTGAGCCTGTTGTCGTTAAATCCGTTCAGTGTACTCTACGCTGCTTTAGTTTTAAGAAGAAAGTAGCTGAGTTAGGGTTATTTGGGACGGATCAGGAATTCTAATAAAGACTTATTATTTGTTCTTATTATTATTGAGGATATGAGCATCGGCAAGTGAAAGAGACATATAAAATAAGAATTAGAAAGGCACTTCTGTAGCAGCAGCATCCATATAGGCAAGGAAGTCATGACCATAGGCGAGACAGACCTGCTGGAGACATAGGGCATCGTCCTCAGCAAAGTGATAATAGGCAGAGCCGTGGACTGCCTGAAAAATAGGCTATAAAATGTTGGCTATATCACAATTTCTTTGATTTCAGTTAAATTATGTTTATCTTAAAAGGCAGCTTGTACCCAAAAAACCTACCGTTTCATAAAGATCTTTCAGTCTGTACCTTTTGTTCATTGGAACAAATTCCCATTGTCCTGCAGCCGTTTTTCTAAACTTTTTATCTTCTCCTACAAACAAGCAACTCACTTCCAATCCGAAGGGGAAAATCGAGTGAACAAAGCTGCCGGCCATTGGCTTTTACTTAAAAAATTCATAGGATGATCGACTGAGACGTCTTCCGTGTTTTGTTGTTCTTGTTCATTGAGGGATAAGCGAGTAACTATTTGAGATAGAAAGAAATGAATGCAAAATTCTTACTCAGATTCCAGTCGATTCCTTGAAGAGTTTGAGTCATTCGTTGTTTAATGGAATCTTCAATGTTTTGAAAGGCAAGGAGACTGTCGACGAAGAGAATCTAGATGAATCTAGATTAAGATCTTAAATAGCTTACCCCCTCTGGGATGCTATGTGATTCAATCAAATTATATCTATCTAATTCTCCGTAGAGAACACGAAAATCAAAGTAGAGTCCATTGTGAGCAACTAAAAGGTGTCAAAAAGAGACTTCCAATACTTACTGAGGCAGGCAGGTTTCGGACAAGAATCAAGGAACTGTCTAATTTGCTTCCACTCAGTATCAAAAGTATTCTTTAGATGAAGATCCTTCTTCTCATGAGCCAAGGCTACAAATTCTGGATTAAGTTAGAAGGAGAAGATAAGAACCTAATGGGTTCTGACTCTTAAGGTTCTCATACTTCTGCCATTCATTCTCTGAGAGTTTCGGATTGATTTGGCGAGTCATTTTGTTCACTGGAACACGAACTTCTTTGGAACCTGGCTGAATAGAAGAATAAATTAAACAGGAGTTGCTCACAATATCTCGGAGATTCTCAAACTCTTTTATATACTTTTCAAATGTCTCCCTTGGAACTGATACAAACGACATCTCGGTGATCATCGGGTAGTTTTCCTTTTGAGCTAAACAACTTTGACAACAATTTTACTGATTTACTATGCTTGATGAATTTATCTAATTCATTCGCAAAATCCGCCGGAGATCTCGATTTTCTCAACATGTAGTTTTTTTTTGGATCTGTCGAAGATGTCCGAATCAACCCGGTCGTCTCCAAATCCCAAAAAATAAGTGTTTTTATTGATTCTTCGTTGCAACGTTTCCGGGAAACATTCTTCACAGGACTAATAACAAAAAGGTTCCGACCACGAGTAGAGGATGGAGAAGTTCTAAATAAATAAAATGAAAATATTATGGAAGAAGAAACCTGTCAGCGTTAACAGGTCGTGTTGGAGTTGTTTCAACAATAGAATTTGTTCGATGTTTCAGAGCTTGTTTGGGGACAGACTCGAACATAACAACTCCAGAACGAGCATAGGTAAAATTGGAAGGAATATTCGTAGCCAACAGATCACCCTCACCGAGTTCCATAGTAGAATTTGCTTGTTCAGCTGGAGTGTTATCTCGTATTGCCGTCGACTAAACATTCTTCTTACCTATCAGTGGATGAAAATACCTACCTCAGCAAAAATATCGACTGTTTCTAGGATCTCCTGCATTATATTGGCACTCTGACTAAAAAAGAAATTATGGGTTAAAGATTAACTTTCAGCAGATCATAAAGAACAAGTATGAAAGACTTACATAATGTCTTGATGCTGTGCCATTCTCATCGATCGACTAGATACCTTGTGAAATTCATAGAGAAGAATTAAATGAAGATATGGTGAAAGATGTTAAGACGAATTTCAAAATAGTCACGTGGAGCATGTATACGCCATGACCTTGTGTCACATCAACGGGCGATGAGGAAGAACGTCGTTCCCTAATGTTTTGGAAGATACATTGAGGGCCATTAATGATAGAAAGTGAATAGCTTTGTTACTAAAGAGTGTTACTAAAATCAGCAGTATACTTTTGCGCTAAGTTGTGACAGAAGAGCAGAAAAAAATAGTCATAGGAATCTTGTTAAGAGGAGCTTTAGTTTTCTAAGATCGAGAGTTATTGCTCTGTTGAAAAGGTCAATCCTTTTCAACAGAGAAATGGAGATCTTTTTTTATCAAAGCATCCATATCAAACCCAGTATATATTTGACGAATTGTCTTATGTATTCTTTTTCAACTTTCTTATATTTATAAACCATAAAATAACTCTTTATTTTGAGATGAAAACTGACTGATTCAACGATGTCTGAACGTTTTCTCCTCCCAGACCAATTATCAGACACAACTAACCGGAGAAAGGAGATTTTTACAACGGTTAGGAGTATATAGCCTGAAGGAGAACGCCCTTGGTTTTGTGTCTTTTGATCACTCATTTCTTCCAATGGTTCTTCCCTTCTTCTTCTGGTTCTCATTTATTGGTTTTGTATATTCTTGTATATCCACACATCCGAGTTCAAATCCAACAACGATGACTACGAGTACGGAGAATCCGATCAGTACCACGACAACGATTGAAACGACTACCACTCGAAGTAGAGAATTAGACGTATCGATAGTTTCTTTTTAGCTTGTAACCCCAACTGCACAGCTCCTTTGGAATTCCCCAAAGATGAGAGCAGTCTCACTCCCGTCGTCATCAGTGGAACTGATTGTAATGGCTGTCCTACGAAGATTATCCAATGTCCGGCCAGCGAACAAGAAGGTTGTTATACTATACTTCAAGTAAGTCATTCATTTCATAATAAAGGATTTTCAGATAAACAATGGTGATGAGGACTGTTTTATTCATTATGAATACAATCCCTTCTCTACCATCGACTTTACTCTCACTTGTTCATTTGATGGGACAGCTTGGACGACGGATGGATCGGCTTTATGTCCAGAGAGCCGAGTAAAAAGATCTCCCTTCTGGATATTAGGAAATAGAATGGTGTATCATCAGAATCCACAGACGACGGAAGAAAGGTAGGTCTTAATAAAGTTGGTGAAAACCTAGAAGCTTGCTATTTAAAAAAAAAAGTCTAGCTCTAGACTTGTACTTAAACACAAACACAGGGTTCAATCTACAGAGAAATGTTATAAGATTGCGTAAACAATGATGGCACATAGTGGGTGGAGGGAGAGAGATTACGTAAATAGATAGACATGTGATCTGGTAAGAGAGATTTGTGATATTCCTCCTAAATAGACGTTTTTTTCAATTTCAGAGCTATTGAAATAAAACCAAAGACCACTATCCCCATGTCTACATCGTAAGTGATCGTTAAAATAATAACAAAAAAAACTTTAGAACGGAAACTACGCCGAATACCACGATGTGAGGAATTAAAAATAGGAGTATTAAAATTTATAGATCTATCACGACGAAACCAATGACAACTACCTCTAATTCTACTTCGTAAGAAAAGGTTTTTTTTGTCTTAAATACAAATTCAGGACCAGCAGGACGACTACGATAACTAGAACTACGACTACATCGTAAGAGCCGAGAGATTATTCCATTAGGTTGATTCAGGACATCAACATCGACTTCTACAACAACAACGACTCCTACAACAACAACAACAACAACAACAACAACGACGACGACACCTACCACCACGACAACGACACCTACCACCACGACAACGACAACTGCTAAAAACTGTCAAACATGTACCGATCAGATGATAGTCGTCCGAACGGTAGAATGTATTCTTCAATGTACACCTCAACAAACGAAAAAAAAGAAGCAATTTTTCTCCCTTTTTAATTTCGACTTCTAATAATAATAAACATTTATATTTTTGTGCTGTATAAAGGTCAATTCTCCGTTCCTTGAATGGCTCCTAAACCAGTCTGAGTTGTAAACCCAAGGCATCTCCAAAGTTGAAGGAATTGTTTTATCGGTCGACGAAGATAAAAGAAATGATCAGATACCATGGGGGATGAGATTTGAGAAGTAAGATGATTAAATATTCTCTTTGAGGTCTAAGAAATTTTATTTTATAAATATAAAACTCATAAAAGAGGTACTTATCCTATTAAGAGATGTTTTAAAAAATCTCATTATAGATATGGATACTTCGAGAGAGATAAGAATATATTTATTATTATCTTTCTTCTCATCATTTTTTATAACTATAAAGGGCAGATTGAAGGAAGGCAGCTGAGACTCTGAAAAAAAATTAAAAAACTTTGAAAAAAGTCTTCTAGGTTTGACAGTCATAGGAATCTACTTCCTTAAAAAATTCTTTCTCCATTCCTTTGTCACAATTTAATACAGAATCCTATTGTTTGCTGTTGGGATTTTATAATTGAAAAATGACAGATGTTTTCCTTGCGGAAAGGCGAAAAAATGCGTCAGCTTGTAAGACAACAAATAATATAAGATATTTAGATATAGATAAAAAAGAAATTTTTTAAAAAAAAAATCTGTATATAATTTTTCGAATAGATTTGGGAGTTGAGCGCATTAATAACTGGAAAGAAATTCTTCAAATCTCCAAGGGAGGTTCCTAAGTTAACTCACAAGTTGGCAGTCTGTTCCTTCTCCACTTGACTCATATGAATACACGGAATCCATTGAATATTTGAATCCTTCTGTTTTTCCTCTACTAGTATCAATGCGCATTTTTCACAAATCTTTTGATCCTCATTCGACACACAGAGTCGTGAAAAATTGAAGGGAAGTAGAAAAGACATTCCACACTGAAATTATAGGAGAGTGAGAATAGTCAGTTTTTACAAAAGACAAACAGCGCGGGCTTAAAGACGACCGAAGGGACAACAAATAACGAAATTGTTTCGAAATGACCTGACACATAGATGTTTGATAATCGGAGGGGGGAAAGAGACGAGTTTGGAGATTGTTTATGTTAACTAGAAAGAGAAGGAGACTGATGGGTGAATGCTGACACAACGAAGCAAGCTACAAAGGGAGAGATTGGTACTTGTGCACTCTGATTCATGTTTGCCTACAGGGAAAAGAAAGCCGAAGTAGAAAAAGACCATGCATTCTTTTCGTTGAAAAATGACGTCTCTGTTGGAAACCTCTCGAGCAAGAATCGAATACAGAAAAAATTTTTAAAGATCACTCTTCATAATTATAAAAGGTGATTTCCTACCCGTTCTAAATCTGCATTCTTGACCCTGCGGCAATTTATCTCGATCACTTTCCCCCCGATCAGGCGACCCATTTACCATCATGTAACCCTTCTCCAAATCTTTATATCTTTTTTAGGTGGGACATCTTCCTTCGCTCTACCGTCGAATTTTTTCTCGATTCCTTCATTCCATCTGAGGAACTAGAAACTCATAAAAAGTACTTCGACTCAAATAAATCTTCATTTTGATTGAATCTTCTCCCTTGCCTCATTCAGTTTTCTGACCGTTTCTCGACCGAGAACTATTCTCATTCCTTTGTCTCGTGTCTCATACCTCCATCCTTCTGCATCATCTATTCTCAAAGGTGTTCCTATATGAGTACCGGCTAAGACAGACAGAAGGAAACGATGGTATAGTTTAAGAAGCGGATGGCATCTTTCATCTATATCATTCTTCGAAGAGCAGAATCGTATTTCCCTTGGTTCTGGTTGATCATTGACCAGTTTGAGAATTCTTCTCACAGACGACTCGTAGGCTTTGATATCAGTGTGGGGATATCTAAAACAGGAGATAAAAGAAGGAGGACTGGGGCTAACAAACGTGAAAACAATGTCATCAAAGCGGTAAAAGAGGTCGCCCCAGAACAGGCGACGATCCTTTTCATACCAAACAACCAGACTATCTGGAGTATGACCGGGAGTCCAAAGGATCTAGAGAGAAAATTCTACACAAACTACTTCATCACCTGAACCGAATCATCCTTTCCCAGCGGGATAATCTCCTCGTCATTCAACCATCTAGTCACTTTATATGTATAAACCTGAATTTCCTCCAAAGGCTCAAAGATTTCCTACCTCCCAATGCCAGCTACTGTCCATCAATTTAGTATAAAACTTATGCTTTTTGGAAGCACCCAGTCCTTCTACTTGAAAGCCTAGCCCGAACTTTCCAGTCGTAGAGAAGCGCCAGTTGCCTCCAGTCTATTGCTTAACTTTAAAGAACAAAAGAAGACTCTACCTGTTCCCTATGATTATGTGTATTAATCACAAGGATCTTGAGTTCTTTGTCTTTGAGAAAGTTTAACTGCCTAACGAAAGTGTAAATGTTTCCAGAGCCACAGCCAGTATCGATCAGGATAACTAAATGGAGTAATAAAAATAAGAAAAAGAGGCACCTCTGATCTCTCCCTTGATGAGATATGATATCGGATGAAGACCCCGATCATCTAGTTCTTTTATGGCGAAGACATTTCTTGACAGCTGCGTTAGTTCGAAGGACATCGAATGCGACAAAACATGAGGATGGGAGGCATGCATTAATGATTAGACAAAGACGTAAGTCTATATTTATGGGCCAACAAGAAATCAACAATAAACCAGTAGAAATGAAAGACTAGACGGCGAGTTGGAGTTGTTTGTAGACCTGTCGTCGATATTCTTCAAGCCCAGCTTCCATATTTGTCACCATTCTGTCCTTTACAACCCAGAGTTCTTTACATACGAGTTCAATCAATTGTTCGTCGTGAGAGACGAGAACAACTCCTCCCTATAGACTTTACAGAAGAAGAGAAAAGTCTTACCTGGAACTTAGAGAGAGCATTTCCCAGAGCAGCTACTGTTTCGACATCTAAATGATTAGTCGGTTCGTCCATAATCAGATAATTGGGGCTGAAATAGAGTTTAGAGAGAAGAGGATAACTCACTTCATCATCGCGATATTAGCAAAGGCTAGACGACTTTTCTGTCCTCCTGACAATGTATAAACTGACTGGAGAGCCATGTCTCCACTGAGTCCAAAACGTCCGAGAGCTGCTCGATAATCCTCTTGATTCTTCCCAGGATGATTCTTGGCTAATACTTCAATGGCCGTCATATCCATGTCCAATTGATCAACATGATGTTGAGTAAAATAGCCGATTCGAATTCGTCGATTGACATTTCGAAGACCCGTAGTTGGATTGTAATCACCCAAAAGGATTTTCAACAGCGTTGTCTTACCAGCTCCGTTCTCTCCCACCTTGTTTAATTTGATAAATCTATTTGGGTTAAATACTCACAATACAAATCCTCGAATTTGCATGTGTTCCTAAATTTAATTTCCTGAAGATGAATTGAGAATCTTCAGTATATTTGAAGGAAACATCGTCCAGTTGTAAGACGGGATTGTTCAAGACTTCACACTCTGGGAAGCGGAAAGTAATGTCAGCATCCAATTCAACCGGCTGGAGGACGGGTCTAAAAGAATTTCCACTGTTTGTCCTTCAACCCACAGTCTTTCCAGCATCTTTATCCTACTCTGAACCATTGAGGCTCTCTTGGCATTGTATCGGAATTTGTCGATGAACTCTTGTGTATGAGCCCTCAATTGTTGCTGGGCCTCATATTCTCTTTGTTGTTGAGTCAACTTTTCTTTCATTGTCTAAACAGGGGAATAAAAACCATATAAAAAACAAACCTTCTCAAAATTATCATAATTTCCCTTGTAATGATCCAATCGACGAGTGTGTAGATGAACGATATCGGTACAAATTTCGTTGAGGAATTTTCGGTCGTGGGAGACTGTTAAAATCGTCCCTTCCCATCCCTAGAAAATTCTAGAAGAGTTAAAAAAAAGCTACCTGTAAATGTCCTTCCAACCAGTAAACAGCTCTCATATCCAACATGTTTGTCGGTTCGTCAAGAAGCAGGAGATCTGGTTGAACAAAGAGAGCTCGAGCAAGGGCCACACGCATCCTCCATCCTCCAGAAAATTCCCTATAAATTAATGTATGAAAAGAACTAAAATAAAAAGTTTACTTTGTGGGTTTCTTCTGCTCATCTGGTGTGAATCCAAGACCATACAGAATCGAGGCTGCTTTGGCTGGTGCCTTATCCAATTGAAGAGCTTCCATCTCGATATAGAGTTTATTCAATTCATCCATCCACTTATTTTTTTCACTATCTGTGATATTTTCTCTGTTTAGTCGTGATTGAAGAGTCTTTTCCTTTTCCATCATTTGAACTCGGCGGGTATCTGAGGCTAAAACGGCATCCAGCACCAATGTATCGTCTCCTTCGACCTCCTGCTCAACAGATAACATGGAAATTCCAGAAGGGATACGAAGTTGACCACTTAAAATTGAAGGATGAAAAAAATCAAGGATGAAAGTACCTGGAGATCATTTTAAGAAGAGTCGTCTTTCCTATTCCATTTCTTCCAACTAATCCATATCTACGTCCATATGCCATTGTCATATCAGCACATGATAATAGCTGTTTGGTTCCAATAGATATATCCATGCTCTCCAGTTTAATATCTTTCGAATTAGACCCCCTGATTCCTTGATCCTTGATCGGGGCCTGTGTCGCTGTGGCCGAACTTTCTGGTCTTTTCTTTCGTATAATCGGCTCATCTGATCTGCTCTCTGCCTTGTTTTCTGCCCTCTGGTTCGCTTTCTTTAACTTATCTTTGTCTACTAGCTGAAATGGCAACAAATAAGAAGAATAGAGATCATACCATTGGTGTATCGCGTGATTGAATCTTCCAAATACTCTCCAGATCGGCGAAATTCTGATTCTCCGCAGCCATATCAACAGTTTGTTCCAGTTTCCTTGTATTTCCAACGGTTTCTCGATTGTTCTTTGGTACATTTCTAGAAGTAAGAAAAAATGTAGTCAATTAAACTTACTTTCCATGAAGAAAGAATAAAAGCTGTTCACAAACTTTTTGTGTCTCCTCCAGAGAAAAATTTTCAGTATACGCTTGAAGATGTTCTCCAACAGCGTCATAAACTTCCTTTAAGGATGTTAGATCTTCTACGTTTTCTCGAAGAACATCTAAAAGAATAAATTTAATTTTTATAGTGACCATTAAACCCACTATTAACATAATCTTTTACTTCCACCGGAAGCTTTGGAAAAGATCCAGAAATATAGCCGGGAATTGCAGCAATATTC
Source organism: Oscheius sp. DF5120 (assembly GCA_932521415.1). NCBI lineage: Eukaryota > Metazoa > Nematoda > Chromadorea > Rhabditida > Rhabditidae > Oscheius > Oscheius sp. DF5120. The sequence continues at coordinate 4,681,742 of OW051463.1, forward strand.
GCCATTTAATTACTAAAAAAATGAATTAATGAATAATTTTTAAGGAGAAAAAGAGAGAAAGTTTAGGAGAGATTACGCGTTCTTTTGAAATATACGCAATGCCAACGCAAAATGGTGAGACATAAACTACTTCACTGTTAGAGAAAGGAGTGTTTTGTCGATTTAATCAAGATTATAAATAAATCAGAGAACAAGAGAAGAATTTTTAGACTGAGTTTTTGAAGAAATCAAGGATAGAAACAATGGTAAAAAGAGTTGTTAAAGCTTAAATAGTTTACGTTTGTAAAATCGAAGTAAAAAAAAATAGACCGCGAGCGTTGAGTGAAATCTTGATTATTTATGTCGTCTGTCCCAAAAAAAGATTCTTTTTGAATATTGCTTGAATATTGTTAAATCTCGACGATTAAATTCATTTTTCGCTAGACACTATATTTATGTTGATCAAACTTTTAGATATCCTTCCTACACTCTTAATAAGATAAAAGACAGTATAATAATCACGTAATAATGAAAAAAATAAAGAAAAAAAAATTGGAAGAACAATTTTCATTCGTTATGCGCGCTTCAAGACTTTTTATGTTACATTATTATTTATACCTATAAATAAGATTTTTTTTTTGCAACTTTTTCTATGCAACTCTTCCAAGTTAGATTAAAAACTAGATATAGTTTATCGGGTATTTACTAAAAAATTTCAAGTTTATTCAAACAGGTTATTATGACTAAAAGAGAATCATGAAGATATCATCGTGGACTGAGTACTCGCAGTAGAAATATTTCTCTCGTTTTTGAAGGGATCTTCTGGATGACCAATGAGACTGAAATAAGTGTCAAAAGAAGGCATACAACTAACAAGTCTTGAGTGAACAGTCTCTGCCTATGCTCGCTGCTCTCTACAATTTCTATCTGCTCCTTCGTCAAGTGAAAATCGAGAATGTTGAAGTTCTCCTTTATCCTCTCCACATTGACAGATTTTGGAATGACAGCAATTCCTCTGTCCAATACGTATCGAAGGAGAATCTGAGCTGGAGATTTTCTATAGAGAACAGACAGTTTAATGACATTGAGATCTTCCAGGGCATTTGGTGCCGGTGCCCATTTGACTTCACTTAGGAAGAAGATGAAAAAAGGAAAGGAACCTACGTTCCAGCTCGAGAAAGAAAGTTGACGCGGCCAGGGGAGCCGAGAGTTGCATATGATGTTATTGCAATTTTGTGTTTTGTACAAACGGAATGGAGGTCATGTTGGGGCCAGTAGAGATAGAGTTCTATCTGGAAAATATGATAAAAATAAGGAAGTTCCTGCCTGATTGTTATGGATCGGTATTTTCGCCGAGGCCATGACTCTTTCGATCTGCTCCGTCGACCAGTTGGATACTCCGATGGCCCGAGCCAGTTTCAACTCATAGATATGTTCCATCCCGCTCCATATATCCTCTACTTTGATTGAATGATCCTGCTCGGCCATTGTTGTCTAACAATATTCGTCAAAGGAAAGGAAACAAAAGCTCACATTGAAAGCCGTAGGAAAATGAGCCAGATAGAGATCAATGTAGTTGAGCCTCAGTCGTTTCAGAGACTCACGACAGGCATTCTCCGCATTCTTTGGACTCAAATGGCTCGCCGCCAGCTTAGTCGTAATGAAGAGATCTTCTCTCTTGATTTTTCCAGCATCGATAGCCTCGCAAACGGCTTCTCCGATGGCCTCCTCATTTCCATACGAAGCGGCTGTGTCAATCAGACGATAACCGACATCGATGGCCGTCGCCACAGCCTTTTTTACTTCATTTCTTGAGCTCTAAAAGGAAAATAAAATAAGCAGAGGAAACTATACCTGCCATGTTCCCAATCCAACAAGCGGCATTAGAACTCCATTCGATAGAGTTATCCTCGGTCCGCCAACAACCATGTTTCGTAAATACGAAAAAGGTATGAAAAAAATGAATAAATAGGTTGTTTACGAATATCAATTGGAAACGAAACAAACAAATTTGCTGTGTAGCGCGTTTACGATAAAGCAGCCATAAGAAACGATAGATGTCTTAATATTTATGAGGCTTCAAAACCTACAATAAATATTTGTAAAACCGTAATAAATGTTTTTCTTTTAGACGGCTCTTTTCGACGTCACCTCCCAGACTCGTTTTTTTCTTCGGTTGAAGTGTCGGCGGAACAGAAGAAAGTTGATAGAATCCCTTTGACCAATTGGGTTTTCATTCTTATCGACGAGAATCGACACCAAGCGAACGTGAGGACATTTCTATTCGGAACTTCGAGAATTCCATCATGATACGAGATGTAGATGAAGGTGGCATGAAAGTTTTCTCTATCGACCAGGGACATTTCTTCTGTCAACAAATGATGTCATCAATACTATTTGTATGGGCTCTGATGAGAAAGAAACCGTAGGCTATGGCTGAGATGTGAGCGACGACAAGAGAAATTCGAAAGCAGGTATTCGGCAGGTAAGACCATTATGGCAAGGCCGATCATTAGAAGCTGAGCAAGAAAGTAATATAGAAAAAAGCGATAGACCTCAATGACAATTTGAATTAGATATAAAATAACTTCTTCATGTTTATAATAAGAGTGGTCATAGTACCAGCGCCGTCGTAGACAAGCAAGTAAGAAAGAACTGAAGGAAGGAACGAGATTCATATTGGTTGAGGAGAGACTGTAGTCGTGTCAAAATTGGTTAGAATCAAGTAAATCACCTGATCCAATAGCTAGCACTTCTCATTTTTCTTTGGTCTCTATTGTCGTATTAGTCGATTTGCCTCCTGTCGATAACCGTGAGCAATAAATATTAGACTATTGAGATTTATTTATTTATGAACCGTGTAGAATTATCTTTTAAATCTCTTTCAGAAGCAGAGGTAAGGAATGAACAAATGAAAAGTGATAAAAAATGAAAGGGAGCACTGGGAACAATGATAGAGGAGAGACCATAGAATGGATTCAAGTCGGAATCGAATGATATTGTAAAAGAGAAGAGAGAACAATTGATATGAGAATGGAAGGAATTGATAATCAATAATTTCAATACAATGATAATTTCTGAGAAGGTTATTCGTAAAAAAACTTTGAGGAAGATAAGTGAGAGACATAATACCGGGGCGAAACCCGAATTCTTAACTGAGAAAAGATACAGAATAACATTTTGATATGGAGAAAACATCGAGTAATCTGAAGAACTATCTTTATATTTATAACTATTTACCGTTGAAATTCAAAACGGCAAAGGGGCAGCTGCTTTATCCAGATACTCAAGAAAAGGTTCTCCATAGGCCACCAGTATTTGACAGAGAGCCTTTGATCTTTCGTGAGAATTCTTGAAAATTGTATCTTCATTAAAGATCTGAGTATAGACTTAATTTAAAAAAAAACCTTAATGACCCACTTCCTTATACATATAGGAAATCTTGAAAATTCCTTTCTCTCGTAGATTTCTAGAACACCAAACAAATGGCTTATTTCTAATAAAGTAAAAATATAATGGCTATGGCTTACCGAACGAAGGCATCGAGACGTCGCCAGTGAACAACAGACGATGGTTGCTCTCTCAAAAGTTTGTCTGGATCACGTTCATATCTGTGAGGAACGGGACAGAGTTTTTGAAGGACGAGATTATCGAGGAATAAACAGGCATAGAAGCTATCCGCGAATGAGAACTATAGAAAGATATGGGGAATCGAACAGGTTACTTGGCGGAAGACATCGAGATCCAACTGGTATCTGTTGAGTAGAGAAAAGAGGAGGAAAAAGTCGGAGAGAAGGCCGTTATGGACAACTGTAAGGGTATAAATCGGAACAATCGAATAGGGAAGAAATACCAATGCAGGCTGGCTTTTCGACTTTTTGAAGGAAACGGATCACAGCTGGATATTGATCCTTGAAAGTACCGATCCTCAATTGCTCTGAACAAAAATAAAAAACTATAAGAAAGCACTCACGGAAGCTCCGACAAGATTCTTGGATCCATCCTCTATAAAAATTTTCTCCCTTCTCGTAATGATTGAATTGAAGAGTCAGATTCTCTGCTGTCATCTCAACCAAGAGGTTTGGATTTTCCGCTTCGTCTTTTTCTTTCATTTCGGTTGCAGTTCTATTGAACTCCTCCCTGCTTATGGCATACAGACATAGTTCCGTTAAACGGAACGGATAGACCGACTCTGCTAAATAGTAGAATATCGATTGATGGAAAATTTCTCATACCATTATTGATGCTATCACGTAGAATCATCTGAATCTCCCCGGGTTCTTGAGTGACCCTGTATGGATTATTTTTTAATTGGATCACTGTGCCATCCATTGTGCGACAGCGAAAAAGAATAATGGATTTGAAATTTTGACTTCTGGAAAATAATGAAACACAGATAAAACGACTTACTCCATCTGAAGTTCGGCCTCCGGCTCCTTCTTAAGAGGAAAGGTTATATCTCGATTTTCCTCCTGCAATTATTAGTATTTCTTGTTTCATTTTCCGAACAACAAAACACGGAAATGATAAAGAGGACAACGAATCGATGATAAATAACGGACGAGTCAGCGGCCTTTCTGACAGACTAGGCCAGTATATAGTCTACTCACCTCCAGCTTGACCTTTTCAATCTTTTTCTTATGACGCAGAGAGGATGACGATGGCCTGCTGAGAAATGTAAACATTGTGTTTCCATACCTTCTCAATGGCATCGCCTCCTCTTCGGTTTCGACTTCTTTGTATACTATATCTTCCTCAATATCATGAGGTAATGGGAGATCATCGCAGTTGACTATCTCAAATCTTCTTTTGATCGCCGGAGGAGACGACGTATTTTCATCATCAAAAAAGTCGGCCATACTCCTGAAAGAAATAAATCAATCGAAGGAGATCGGGGAGAAAGAGAACGAGAGCTGACCGTCACGAGGAATGCAAAACAGCTAGTTGATTGATCGAATATCGCAAAATAGACGGTAGCTCTTTCTAATCTTAGATATTTCGAAAGTTGAAAAGGTGATGAAACAGTCACGAATGATGATGACAATTTTAAGAAAGAATTGGGCGGACAACAGAGAGAGAGAGATGTGAAAAGAAGAGCACGCAGGTGCAGTCGGCGGACAGCGGCAGACAAAAAGGACAAGGGGCGACAAATTGTTTATAGCAGTATGTTACGATGATGAGTGAATGAGTAAGCAAGAATAAGAACTAAGGAATAATATGAAGAGACATGAAAGAAGAAGGAAATACGCATGTTCCTGTACCCCGTAATACTCTACTTTAGAGACCATACCACAGAAGATTCATGTACTGGAAGAAATAAAGAGGCAAACTTATATTTTCAGCCAAACAAATAATTATTCTAATTCTCTACGAAGATTTCATAGTCCGATATTTGTTATTTGAAAAAAAACTAAAGAACTAAAAATGATCAGGTACGAGATGAATTTTGATGAGTAGGTATAGGCAAAGAAATAAATTTAACAAAATCATTTTGTATCCAACTACAGTTTCTTGTCTCTCCGAAATTGATGTCCTTAACTGAATTGGTTCCATACTAGTAATTTAAAAATGCTAAAGTCTAGATATAATTAACGATAGATCTGAGGTTTTGAATGAAAATTAACTCATAATCCTGTCTTCATATTCCTTGTTGAATTATAACTTATAAAATCCTACCTTATGAATTGAAAGAGCAATGTAGCACTTTTTTTTTTAACTGGTTAAGTATGGTAAATTGAGAAGAAATTTCCTTATTCCCAGGTCAGTTTTCTATCTAACTGCATCATCAACATGTCGGCTTTCGATGTCGATAAGCTCATTCGTAATCTTTTTGCAGCCGGGCCCGTGGAACATGAATTTTCTGTCTCACTTCTCGTCGACCTCTTCCAGCGTACTAAAGTTTCGCTCTCTGAGCAGCAATCGCTTCTCATTCTCTCCGGTCCTCTATATATCTGCGGCGACATCAATGGTATATACATTTTCTTTTGACTTTGGCTTTAGGTCAATATGCTGACCTTCTTGCGATTTTTGAGAAAGGTGGATGGCCTTTCAATAGCCGATATTTATTTTTGGGTGATTACGTAGATCGGGGAAAGAACTCTCTCGAAGTTCTGGTGCTATTGTCCGCTCTACAATTGCGATTTCCACAAAATGTACATCTTCTTCGTGGAAACCACGAGTTTCTCACGGTTAATAAGTTAGTTTAATTTTATTTTTTAATTCTTTTCAGAAACTACGGTTTTCTATCAGAACTTCGAGCTCGTTATCTGAATCGACAGGAGTGTGATTTATTGTTCGAACTCATCGGTCAGTTCTACTGCCAACTACCGATTGCGGCTCTGGTCTGTGACACGATACTTTGTATTCATGGCGGACTGTCACCTTCATTGAATTCCATTCAACAGCTGAAGGGGCTGAAACGAGGTCAAATGGAGCCAACAGATCTGTTGAAGGATCTTCTTTGGGCCGACTCATCGCCCAGCTGTAAAGGATACCAACCGAATGACAATCGGGGCTATACCCTTGACTATCAAGCAATCAGCGAACAATGTTCCAAGCTGGGCGTATCAATGATTATTTGTGGCCATCAAGAGAAGGGAGCTCAATTCTCTAACAAACAAAGGGTTTTCACGCTCTTTTCCGCTCCCAGTTACTCAGATGATTTTCATAATCGAGCAGGTGTGTTGAAGATTTCGTCGCGAAAAGAAGTTACCTTCATTTACCTTCAAGCCAGGAAGATGCGTACCATCGGCAAAACAGTTACCGTAATTCGATCATCATACTAGATACATTTGAAATAAATTGATAAAGCTTTTGGATGCTTACAGAGAAAAAGATAATCAACAATTGAATATGTAATTACAGCAAAATTTTTAAAAATCTTTATAAAAATTAACGAGAATTATGTTCTCGGTAACGAAAATTTAAAGTTGACAAATATAGAATAAATTTACAGTGTATTTTCATAAGCATCTAAAGTATCATTGTAGCATGAAATAAAAGAAGTGAACATTTCGGGTTCTTCAGTTGAATTATTTTTGTGTTCTTCATCCATATCATTTTCATGATTATTGTTGTTTTCTTCAGCTTTACCATTTTCGGCCTAAATAATGCAGAATTTTTGACAACAAGAACATACCTCAATTTTCCTCTTCTTGGATTCCATAAACTGGTCAAATGTAGGAAAACATTTATTCCACATAGCGTCAAATTTCTTTTGATAATCCTTATCTATGGGTAATTGTATAATTTGACGCTTTTGGTTCGAATGTCGCCGTCGACTGTGACTATCAATGAGAATATCCGAGATTCCCTGAAAAAAAATAAATGAGTACATAATATGTATTATTTCTTACGTGATAATCACAATGACCACAAGAAACTGTTGCAATGTTTAGATGTCGTTTGACGTGATATTCATAACGCTTTTTGCTGTACCCATACCTCCATGTTAATTTCGTATCACAAACCTAAAAGTTAAATATAAAAGCATTTCACTAACTTGACAAATTAGAGTATCCATCCATTTCTCCCTTTTCTTCTTAAACCATGAGTATCTCTTTTTCATCCTGTTCCAGTCAGAATCAATTGAAGCATGAAAAAGAAATTATACCTAACAAAACAATATTACATCAGCCTCCTCGTTCACTCGTTCGGTCTTTGAAGAGAAGCTCACTTTAGAAAAAATACCGGGAACCTCATCAACAACTGCGATTTGATCACAAACTCCCTATAAGCAAATTAGAGAAACTGAATAAAACTAACCTTTATCACTTCTAGAAAACCTCCCACATTTGTTTCCTTATTTAGCTTAATAACCACATATTTATCATCCATATTACTCTAATAGTTAATGCTAATCACAAACATATTGAGAGAAAAAAATTAACTTTTGGTTTTTCTTTATTTAGTAAAAACTTATTATCATATCAATATTTTTTTTTCTAGATTTTATAGAAATTAAAAATTTTTTTTTAGTAAAATAAGCAGCTATGCACTAATACAATAATAAAATTATTATATACAAAAACATAAAGAATCCAAAAAATAAATGGGCTGATGTCAAAACAAACTTGTGTAAACATCTCTCAATAATTTATGAAACAACTACTTGTCAAATATCAGCCCTTAGTAGTTCAGTTATATTCCAGTTTCATACAATGGATGTGTTGCAAACCTTTGCAATGAACCGCACAAGAGTAGTATTTAATTTATTTTCTCTCACAGATTGCTTAATTTTCGTTCTAGATACAGAAGGTGAGTTAAATAGATTAGAAAACTTGAACTGATCAATTGAAAGAAAATTATCTTTTCTTAGAATTGGTTGATCTTCGCATAAGTACTGCTTATTACATTCGCTTCAACCCTAATGCATCTGAACTCATTCGACTGATTGTGATTTGGATGCACAAAAACGGGAATTCCCTAGACAAGAATGACACATAAAATCCGAGCAACGACCGATCCATTTCGGACTTTTCGAAGCCATCTGCTTTTTTTTACGAAAAACTAAACAGAAGGAAAAGGTGTAGTTGTCGTGTAGTATCGCTGCCAATCCTTTTTAAAAATATTTATGTTGGGAAACTACGACAATGAATGGACAAATGAAATACAAAGCGACTATTGAGAATGTTCTTCACCCGTTGTTAAGGCCACAAAACCTTGAAAAAATCATCAGTTCTTCTATGAGAGCCTGATAAAAATAGGATTCTAAAGTCTAGAATAGACCATCTTCCTTAGCTTTCCTTGCCAGAAAACATGTCAGTCAACGATACTGCTGGTCTCATCATTTTTATGTTAAATACAGTTATTACTAATTTTCTTTTCAGATGAGTTTCACGGTAAAAAGCAAAACAGTAGAAGATACATTGATGAAGGTCGTTGATTGGGTGCTGGGAACGTCCACAGCTCATAAGTGTTTTTCTGGACTAAAAAATATTGTTTTTGGGTAGGTCCTTTGAGAGAATTTTTACATATATTCTATTGATTTTCTTTTTACTTTCTATTAAAAAATAAATGAAAAGAGACAATTCAACCGCCGCATTTCGGTTTGTAAACAGCGGACAGAAGAGGCATCCAACAGGGAGGATATTCAAATCTTAACCTTTTCTCTTTTATAATTCTTTAAATTTAAATCATTGTCTCTTTTACAATATTGATACATCCAAATGGCTTTATCAGGAAGCTACCACGAAAGCGAGACAGCTTACCCGCGTCGACTCCGCTCTCTTCACGAATTATAGGCTTCAATCGATACACTAATACAACATTTCTTGTCTTGGAATTATAAAAATAAATGGAACAGTTACCTCCTCAAGATCCTCAAGTGAGCTTCAATTCTTTTAAATTAGTTTTTCTATAGCCATCTACTTCTCAATCAAATGGTCTTGAAATAGAGATAGTCGGAGGGGAGGAGGTATTCGAAGATATGGAAGGGGAAGAAATAATCGAAGGAGGGATAGAAAACGAATTCGACTGTTCCATTACAAATCATTATGAATCATCAATTCTCTATGAGGTAGACTTTTTTTATGATAAATTTATTGATAGCTCTATCAACCAATAGAATATGAACACGGTCTGATCTGTCGAATATGTCATCATTTGGGGAAACAAGTGATATTCGTCGATCGAAGTGCTTATAATACTCATCGATACAAAGTCCACGGATCTTTTAATGTGAGTTGAGTCCTTTTTGAATTTATTCTCTCTTAGAATTCAATCAATTGCCCCCTGCCGACATGTAAAGATGCTTTCGCCTCGACGATACACCTTCGAAGGCATTTGATGATCAATCATGAACTTCCTCTCGAAATGCATCACCAGATATTCAAGTCAATGTGTGATTTTGAGGTATATTTCTGGAAAGAAGGAAGTAGCCTGTTTAGCGATGGAGGAATATAGTTGAGTCGGCGACTCATAGTCAATTTGTTATGCATACAAAGCAGCCGAATTCAAAGAGACAGATTTTACATTGTTCAAAAAGTGAACACAAGCAGGTTCTTCAGTCAAGGACGTAAGTAGTTTCCTTTTTCTTTTTTATTTTTAAAATAGACGGAAACTCCCGAAGAGAAGAATGCAAAAGGAAGGATCATGCTGTCCTGCAGTCATATCCTATCGTGTAGAGGAAAGATCAGGGTAGATATCTATTTCCATTTATTATGTTAACCTCCTTCAGAGCTGTCCACTGTTTCTATCAACTCTACCATGTCGGACATGCGATGGAAGATGAAGAAGATCTTCAATCAGACCAGAGACCAATGGCCCTCCACTTTCCTGATTCCCCTACTTTTATTGGCGATCGCCCCATGCAATACCTACAGATCGATATCTTCGAAATGGACAGTTGCGTCAATCAGGGACTCATCTATTCATATGTCTTAATAATCACCGATCTTTTCACTGGATTCACCTGGGCAAAGCCAATGATTGAACCGTTAACCAAGATTCCCATCATACGAATAATCAATGACATCTTTTGTACCTTTGGAGTTCCGGAAGGATGTTCATTTAGTTCTTCCTCATGGCAACGACTGTTGAAAGATACCATCTTACCCTTGGAGGATGTCTATCTGGTAAACATACGGGAGATTCTCAATGAAGTATGGAACCTTCCTTTATGATTTGATTAACCCTTCCAGCCGCCAGACTATGATCGTCTTCGTGCGATAATCGTGGATAAATCCATTGAAGAATTCAAGATGGCTGCACGATGGGCTGAAGTATTACCATGGGTCATAATGGAACATAATCAATCGGGAAGGAACAGTCCTTTTGAGGTAGGCTCTTTTTCTCATAAAATAATTAGATATAGAAATTCTTCAAAAGAAGACCCTGCTCGGTTTATCCTCTCCCATACATTCCACCTGATAGAGACGATGAAGAGATAGAAGATTACTGTCCCCCACCACCATCGACAGTGTTTGATCTCAATAAGAAAGTCTATGTATGCTATTCTTTTTTAATTTTTTTTATTAATTCAGATGAGAAATATGGATCCCCGCCGAGGAGGATATAATTTCTATTTATTTGGTTGGATAGGGGAGAAAGACTTTGTGAATTCTCCCCATTTTCCCTATAAAGTCCATTATTCAAGAAATGAGAATCCTGGACCCAACGAGCGTGAGTAGACTAATCAGAAGATTGAAGAGATGTTCTAGATTCTCCTTTTATATGGGTTTCTCCTTATGACCTTCTCTCCATGGAACAAAGAATGTCTAACAATGGTAAGGAATTTATTATATATAATCAAATATATTTCAGTTAGTCATTTAGTCATCCCAGAGCTCCTTTGTTCTTGTAAAGTCGGTACAGCTGAAGAACCTTGTAATCTATTCAAAAATCCTGTCTGCACCAATGACATGTCGAAAATTTGCTGTGAGAAAAGCAAGCTACGCTGTGGGTATCATGAGAATTCCAGTGGAGACGATTCCTATATTGTTCGTTTCTCTTTTGCATTTTTATAAGTTTTCTAGAAAATGGAAAAACTCACTCGATACTTCGCCGAAGGTTGTACTCCCCAGGAGAAGAGACAATTGAGGAATGCTTTGAGATTGACAAAGGATAAACTATGTCCACAAGAGAATGGAAAAGTTAAGGAATATCCGGAAGAAGTAGCAGGAGAGGAAGTGATAGGGGAGAATGGAGGCTATTATGAGAGGGCAGAATCTCCAGATGACCCTCCTCCGGTGGTTAGTTTTTATCTTATAATCTATTAGAATGACTCAGAAGAAGAAAAGAATGCCAGTGAGGAGTGGAGCAGGATCGATTATAGTGAGAAGTGCTGAGGATCCGACACAACTAATAGCTTATGGAGGAAGTGTAAGTCATTTCCGACCCTTTATTCAGTTACTTTTAGACGATAACTCAACAGGTAAAAGAAATAACAGAACCATCTGGAAGAGAGATTTATACTGAAGTCATGGTGGAACAGCCACCAGAGCAGACTCCTGGTCCGAGCACCTCTCAAACTACTCCTACTTCCTATGAGACGCAATCCAAGGAAGAAGTTGGCCCAGTCTTTTGTCATTTTATTATTTATTTAGAAGTTCGAAGAATATATCCCGCCCAGAAGGGAGGAGAATTCTAAAAGACCAAGTCAAGAACCGGTAAGAATGCATTTATTTTTTCAAAATTACATACTTTAGATCCGTCGATCGGGTCGACCAGCACGAGCGAAAGTTTTTAAAGATTTCATCACAGAATGATCTCAATAAATTATCAATTTACTCATTTTCTTATATCATTTTCTTGTTTTTTTACATCTACCTGTCTTTTTTTCTTATATATATATATATATATATTGTTTTCTATTTGCAGGTTATAGCCAGAATGTCAGTGGATCCAGTCTTCGCTCGACGATTAGGAAAGCTGGCCCAAATGAGGGATAAGGCTGATACGCCGGATGAATTCTTCACTCAGATGGTCCATAAAACAGTTATGTTTGAGACGAAAATTGAGAGATGTAACGATAAGGTAGGTATATCAATAGATTTCCAGAAAAGGATTTTAGGAAATAGCTGACCTCGTCATTCAAATGTCGGCAGACTCTCAACGGAAACAGGATCTCGGACAGGCACTGGTGTGTCTTCTAATGACCGAAAAGGAAAGTGCTCAGAAGGTAGATTCGTTCTATTTTTCTATTATCATATCCTTTAGTACATTCACCTCTTCGTCCAGATGGGTGATAATTGGTTCCAAGCCCTCTATACATTGAATATGGTGATGATTGAGATGTTCCATAGACTTAATGAAAATTGTAAAGACCAAATTCTGGTCTTTTTTAGAGAAGCCATCAGATGTAATGTACCCAAGGTAAGCACAAATTTTGATATTTAAAAGGAAAATTGTAGCTGGAGAGCACGTTGATGAATTTTCTGAGGACATTGAATGGATCTGGCAGTTGGGAGAGCAGACTTCGATTAGCAATAGGGGTAAGAATGGCTAGGAATCACAACGATTAGCTCACAAATATTTATTCTCTTCAATTTTACAAAGAAGGAGGGATTAGTCTCAACTTATCCATGTCACCATTACAATCAAAGCTGTCACAACATCTTCCAAAGACTTCAAATCTTTGAAAGATCGGATGAATGAGTCCTCCATAGATGGCATGATATTCCTGGACATCCATACTCTTGTTGAAAACCATACTGTGAAAGCAGAAGTTCCCCTTATCACATCCTCCCCATTCCACATAGATTGGTTGTTCCTGATCTACCGTCTCCACGAAGAGATCATATTTGACACAATAGCCCGTTTCGCAGAGGATTTGTTTCCCATAAGGAATATTTCCGAAGACGAAATATTTTAAACAGGGGAACAGACAGTATACGGACGGAATAACCAACAATAAGATGAGAAGGCGCATAGCGTCAAAATGACTTTAATTGCCGGGGAGGGAGAATGCATTGCCGACCGCCTACAGCCATTTTTAATGATATATAGCTACCCCATATTCTTTCAGTATGCTCATCTCTTCTGGGATACGAGAGAATGGATGATGAATTCGACAAAGACCGGCAGTCTTTATTGCGGTTTACTTGTCAGTACATACTGTCACATCGTAGCAGATATAGCACAGAACAATCAGATGGAAAAACAAAAAGAACTTATGGTCAATGTCATCGATACAATTGTCAGGTAGGTTATCTCCTTCTGCTTTTAAAAAATTTATAGACGTCGTCCGATGGAGACTTTCCTCCTCGGTCGAGAACTCTTCTATCATCTAATGAGGATATCTAAAATACCCAAAATAGCTGAACTCTTCGCTGATATTTTCAAAAAACCTAAGGAGTTTCACATCAAAGGGAGTGAGTTGTCTAGACTATTCTAAAGTTTTTTTCTAGCTGTTGACGATATCCTCTTCAAATCTTCTGTTCCGAATCTTGCCTCCATCCGTCTATCTCCCGAACTGTCGAAGAAAGTTGAATTCCTCATTACAGGAATGAGACTGACTAATCAGACGAAGCATTTAGAGTGGTTTACATCAAGTGTAAGTCCTTTCCCCTCTCTTTACTTGTAGTATTTGAAAGGCCCAGATGCTCAAACCATGAGATCCGAACTGATTCGTTTCGTCCTCTACTACATGCCTCAAAGTCAAACAAACATATATGAGGCTAGAATGCAGTTCATCTTCTATCTGCTGAATCAAATGCCAGTAATTTTCAAACATTGGCAGAGTGTATTTTCATTTTCAGTATGGTCCCGAATCCCAATGGTGTAAGACAGCTCTCTGGTTCGACTGGCTCTTCTGCGATGCTCAAACACCTTTTCACGTCCTCGAGCCTGCTTTTGCCATCGTCAGATATTGTCTCGGAGCTCAGACATCGAAAGCTAACTCATTATTGGAGTATTTGGTGAAGGAGATCAAAGAAATCTTCCCAAAATATTCGAAACAGATTGAAAAGTCATCGAATCAGGCGATGAAGATCATGGCCGACGTCTTTGCCAGCAGGTAGGGAGTCTGTTCTTTTTTCTTTATGCAGGATTCTAGTAACCAAGCTCCTGTTGCTAATATTCTGGACAATGGTCGGATAGATCCTACTGTTAGGGAAGAGATTAGAAGAATATTCAAAGACTTCGTACCGAGTGCACCGACCATAGAGTACGCTACATTGTCAATTTTGATAATATTCTTTAGTCAGTCGATTCATGCTTCTAACAACGGTCAAAAAGCACCGAAAGTAGACGTGAAGAAAGAAGAATACGACAGAAAGAGTAGAAGTCCGAGTCCGATTCCACGACGAAATCAGCAGGTAGCGCAATTTCCTTTTTTCCCATTAACATCACCCCTGTTCATTTTTGCATTCTTTTATATTCTTTCTTTTCAGATATCAAAAGAAGAGATAGAAAAGGAACTCGAAGCCCAGATGTCTCAACTTCGTGATGATGTAAAGGAGATAGTCCAAACTGTGAGGAATGCCTTCAATTCCGAAGAATCGGATGACAGTGATAGAGGAGAAGCGGTAATGAAGTTCATTCAGCAACTTTTAGACATCGTAAGATCCTTTTATTCCTCTTAAAAGCTTTTTTTAGGAAGATACTTTGGAAGAGGAACAGCACTGGATAATCGGTCATTGTCTCCAAGCTATCATCGGCCGACCAGAAAATTCTAAAAGTCTCGTACCCGAGGCAAACACCAAGCCAAATCAAGATCCATTTCAAGAGGTTTTCAGTCATCCGGTCTTCATTGTATTCAGAAATCTTTGGTAGAATTTTTTTTTTTCAAAAATTTAGTTATAGTATGACACCGACAAATGAAACGACATCGAGGACGCCCTTAATCAGAATAATTGCCGCCATGAGGGAGAAGGACAACTACATTACAATCCTCCTTCTCTATCTAGTCAAATGTGGTCTCGGTACAATAAACCCTAACAGCGATCCAGTCAAATGTTACGAAGAAGTGGCCAGTGAAATGGAGAAGGAGGTTTCGGAGTTATTAACTGATGACTTGGAGGTATTAGAAGAGTATTTAAAGACTAGAAGACTTATAGACCGTCGCATTGGAGGATAACAAGCTCTTCTCCGTCATTATACCCTTTGTTTTTGAAAAATTCGCCCAGGAGATTAGCTCTTCTCCAGATGTTCTTCAAGTCATTTGTTCGTATTTGGATTCGATCCAACTATCGACGATTGTTGGATGTATGATCCGACAGGGGACGACGCTCTTCCGAAAGGACAATGTTTGTAACATTGTGACAGCTTCAATGGAATGGTCCACGACGACACAGCTCATGTTATGGCAGTTGAGTAGGTCCTTCTTTTTTCTTCATCAAGTTTCCAGTTCACTCTGACGCTGTTCCAATGGATTGGCTGCTTCCTTTGGTTCCTAAAATCAAGTCGGAACAGCATTCTGAGACGGCTGTCAATCTCCTCTTAACCCTTCGAAGATTGGATCGGGAGCCTGGGATGAATCTGCTGAGGACAATTTTCTCCCGTCCACCTTCAAAGGACGATTTCTTCACCATCAACTGTTTTAGAGTAAAGAAGCTTATATATAAAAAATGATATATTTAGATATTGTTACATGACACAGAACAGATGTGTAACAAAGTAGCCGAATTAATAGGACAATTAATAAAGAAACTGATAAATAATGGAGAGATTCATATGCCAGCGGTGAATGCACAGAAAAATCAAGGAAAAAAGGCTGCTCCCAAATTGTCATTGGAACAACTGCTTCATCATTTGACGATGTTCATCGAGAGCTGTCAACTTAAGGAGCAAAACGGGGCAGAAACCTTTCTTACAAAAATACATGTTCAAGAAGCATTTAAGACTATTGGCGGGTGAGTTGAAAGAATAGAAAGTATTGTTTCCAGTAACGACAAAACGACCATGATGAAGCCGAAATTTGGTTTTTTATTCAATACTATCGAATTACTGTCAGGAGACAGTCCCCAGTCATCAAGAACCCTTCGAGGAAATAGAGGTGCCAATCACACGCCTAATAGTAAAAAGAGACCGAAAGATGATGATGTGAGTATCCAAAAAATTCATAAAAAAATTTCCAGGACGAAGTGATGGCCATTTCATCTAAACAGAAGAAACGACAAGTTATCACACTGGATTCGGACAGTGATTAGTCCATCCGCTTCCCTTCTTCGATCTCAAATATCTGCTTCTGTCGGGTCTCCGTCCTGGTTACAAATCTTTATTTTTTCTGAACAGATTGTTCGTACTCTTTCGTTGTTTCAAAACGAAACAAACTCTAGCGAATAAATTATATTTTATACATGGGAATAGAGGTTTACAAACGAACGTGACTGCTATCTTCCTCCAGAACTGAAAAGTATCATTATTTATATGTTTAGTGGTTTACCATATTCCGATGCTCCATACTTTCCATTATTACCTGCCGGCGGTTGGGGAGTAGAAGGAAGTTCTGTAACAATATATTGGGAAACTGAGGCGGAAAATGTTCGATAACCTAAGGAACTAAATTAACTGAGGAAGAAGCGCTATTCACAAAGGAGGAAGAAGGGAATTAACAGTACCGTATCCTTCAGCTCCATATCGTTGATTCGTATGGTTAATGATAGTAGCAGGTCGTTGAAGAGTTGCCATAGGGATTCGAGGAGCTACTGGAACGCCATTGGCATCTGGAAATAAAATCTTTGGAACATATTTTTTATTTCAACTCTGAATAATTAGGGACACATAGCTCACCTAGATTTAAAGTTAGTCGATTCAGTTGCTGTTGTGATCCATAGATCCCTCGAGGGGTAACAGCAAAGCCTACTCCTCCATGGACTGAATACCTCTATGAAATAGCTAAAGATCTTACTGTATCTGTCCATCGTAGTCATCGGTTGCTGAAGTGTATTCGCTTGATGGTAATTTCTTTGTAAAGATAGTGTATTTCCTTTAGGTGACATAGTTCTATTCTCTATCCAGAAGGGTTGTTGCTGAGACAAATATTTTTGAAACAATCAGCTTCCAACCTTTTCAGACCGATCCATAGTGCTCTTCTCCATCAAGGATCCTCTAGATGAATCTTGGTCAGAAATCTCAAAAGCAGCTCGACAGTAGGTAATAAGGATGACCAAGAAACTATAGATGAGAAGGACTAGAAGAAGATGATTGAGTTTCAAGGAATGCTTACCTGATCCAATAACTTGATCTCTCACTTTGAAGGAGACGAGAGGGAGACTGACATAAAGAGCGACAGTCAGGAAAGCGGTGAGAACCTAAAAATTTATCTAGCCTAAGCAATCCCACCATGATGAGTATATTTTGCCGACATTCGACTCTTTTGACAGACAAAACAGCACAGACCACGGTAATGATGACAATAAGAACACTTAAGCCACAAGAATACAGGAGTCGATGCTCAAAACCGACACCTGGAGCACATCTCCAGGCAACTCCGTGTTGATTCGAAGTGACAAATGTCATCTCATTTGGCCATTCGAAAAATCCCCACTCGAAGGAGATGACAACTTGGATTAGGACGATAGCTGTGGATATCCAAAAGAGAATCAAGGAGCTAACAACCTTCGGATTCGTACTTGGTCGAAGTTCAACACTCCAAACAACAATTGTCTAGGGAGATTAGTCAAAACTTCTCGCTGTGATTACCTTGACAAGTATTGGACTCAAAACAGCCGCAAAAACTGGTCCAAGGGCTAATCGGCGGACAGAACAAGACACAGGATTGGGAGGGATCATAAAGAAAATGGACACTATGCAGAGCAAAGAGAGACCTGATAGTTTAATTGGAAGATAGGAAGAAAGTATTACCTCCAAAGGTGTACGCCGTACAAGATCGATACTCGTCCACTCCAGGAGCCACTATTCGATGATACATACAGAGCATACAGACAAAGAAGGCCAGGACTAAAAGTACTGTTATGGGAAATAAGAAATATCTACCTGCTCCAGCTGTATAAATTAAAACAAAGAGATCCGTCAATGAGTCTTTGAAAGCTGGTCGACTACTTGCTTGATGTCGTCGAATTTCTTCCGCAGCACAAGTTGACCGTGGACAACTGCTCCTTAATGGAACCCTGCTTCCATCTCTTTCTTCCATCACTAAATCCATCAAAGCAGTGTATTTGAATCCTAGGAGCTGTAAAATCATCTAAGACCTATAGATAGACTCTACCGTATCCCACTCGGCTATTTTTTCCACCTCTAGCTGGGTTGTATAAATGACTCTATTGATAACCAGACGATGATCACGAAAACCCGATGTACTGTTGAAAAAGACCTCTGTTATTTGGTTAATTACTCATAGAGAGAGAGAACTGACCTCCTCCTTCTCCCAGAGCATGAACAAATCGAGAGTTGAGGATTGCATTGAAAAGAGTGTCCTGTGGATCGTTTAAACAGTCATTCAGGCTTTGAACCAAAGCTCCTAAAGCAATTTGAATTGGGAAACTTAAATGTAAAACCTGGACATATATTGTCTACCAGATTTCTGATAGCATGTGCAACAGAATGTACGGCAATAGTGACGGGAGCAACGTCGAGGTCTGGAGCTACTGCGGTGAGGTTCAACAGCTGCTTTTGCTCACATTCCCTGAAGGTTTTTTTTATCATATCAAATATCATGATTCCTACTTTGAAAACTGTTCTCCAGTCTCATTTTCTCCTCCGATATGACATTTGAAAGCTGTTGACCAGAATTGACTCCTCCAGGAGCTGGGAAAAGGAAGCTTAGCAAATTGAGAGGTAAGAGTCTGCTGCTCATGCGATTGTCGGACTTTGTTAACGGCGACCTAGAATTTCATTTTTTTTTTGGAAGAAAGGGTACCGAGAGGAGTAGCTGATCAAAGTGTGACCATGTTTCGAGGAATTGTTTCGAGGTGAACCAACGAGAATCTTGGGTGCTGAGGATGATGAATCGGCCGGCAATTACCTGGAAATTTTAGTTAAACACTTAATGGAGCTAACCATCTCCGATCTAAATGCTTTCATTAATTCTATCCAATTCCATTCACTCAATAGAACCACAATTATCCTCGCCTCGGTTAGAAGAAAACGACGAACAGCGCTTTCAGCTCCCGCTTTTCCTTCATTCTTCAATCCAATACTATGCTCAACACAGATCCCTCGACTAGATGCCAATTCAATTAATTGACGAGATGAACTGAAAGATTTGATTGGTTGAATAAAGAGAAAAACACCTCAAATATCGATCATCGTAGAGTAAATTGATACATTTGCTGCCAGTATGATGGAGTAGACCAAGCATGGCTTCTATGGGAGATTGCATCGAAGGCAGAGTTCCAGTCGTGAGAGGCTAAAAGAGGTTGATTGATATGATTGGTCTACATTTTCAGAAGGAGAAAAGAATGTGTTGATGGTCGGGATTCGAAGATGTCGGGCGAATTCGTCGACATTTGGGAGATGAGCTCCGTCATCTCGAATAAGAGCTACTAAATCTGTCCTGAATAAATGATATGAAACGCTAGAAGGAAAAAAGGACTTTTGAATATTTGTCCCGGAAAGAAGTTCATAAAGGTCGGCCACAGTTCGAAGATCAGAGGAGCAACTATCTATGATGACGGCACCCAGAGAGAGACCGGCATCTTGAAGAACTTTTTGTGAGTTGATCTGGATGAAATTTGAGAAAAAATGATAATCTTACAGCGCTCAATGCATCCAAAAATACCGCCATTCGATTGAATCCATTCACATCCACTCGTCCACATTCGAATCCCTAAATTCCACTCATCTACAAAAATACCCTCATTTGTTTCCCAAGACGCAAGTGTCCGATTACCCGTTTTTGCCGCCTTCGACCGGTTTGCAAGAAACACTTAAAGAACTCACCTTGTAATCAGCCGATTCGTGAATGGGGAAGATGGCCAGAATATAGAGACGGCGACTGGAGGGAATAACAAGGATATCATTCAGTAGACGATGGCTAGGAACAGAGACTTGAGCAGCTCCTACTCCTTCTTCTTTTCGTATTGGTCTGTTAGGGTTTGAATGAGGGATCAGAGACAATTACTTGACTGATAGCTTGCTCATCTTGGCAGCCGGTGCTTTAGTAGCTTTTGTAGTCCAAAGAAGAGGAGTTACTGATGGAAGAACTGTAGTAGTTGTAGTCGAAGTAGTAGAAGTAGAGGGGTTCACCTGATAATTAGAATGAAAATAAGACAACTTACATAGGATACGGTAGAAGGAAAGCTAGGCACATTCTGTTGATTATAATAACTCTGACTGAAGGTTTGTTGAAATGGCATAGGAGGTTGAGTATTCTGAGTGGGAGGACTCTGAATTTTTTTCGTCCTCTCTTTATTCTCTTTACTTGATAAGGAAACATGGCTGTGAAATTTGTCTGAAAGAAATCGGTCAGTGGAAAAGAAGCCATCGGGTTGCCATTAGCACCGAAGATCTTCCCCTGCATCGGTTGAAATTGTTCATATGGATTCGAGGGACCATTTTTGAAGACGGCATTCGTTGCCTCTTGTAGATTCTGCTGAAGTTTCGTTTGGAAAACCTAGAATAGACGATTAATTGAGGATGAGATATTACCTGCGATCGAAAATCGAGTCCTTTACCTCCTGAAAAAAGAAGAAAAAGTAGTAGTACAAAGTTCTTCATTCGTCGTCAAAATATCATGGAACGAGTCTGTAAAATGAGCAGTAGAAGAAGATGTACAATGGTCGTGTTGAAGGATTATGGTAGGGAGGAGTCGTCGGTCAAAAAGACAAAACGAGCGTACGCAAATAGAGGCGCACGCCGAAGAGAACGAACGAAGCTTAATTAACACCGGGAGGGACTCCAAACAAGGAGCTCGAACAGTCAGAGAGTTCTAGCGACATTTTGGGACTAGAAATTCGGGCAATGTTTCGTCTGCCTGAGGGTCGGAACCTGAGACCAAAAAGAAACAGGAGGAGCCTGGAGATCATCTTCTTTCAGACTAAATAACTCAGACTCAAATTGAAATATTCAGAACTTAAAGATCCAAAAGACTGGTGCGATTACCTCCTATTGAAGCCAGAGAACAAAAAGCTACTGTTCCTGGGGCGATGGCTCGGTCAACAGCCTGCGAAAAGGTTCGTAGCGCATTATAATAATCCTCCCCAAACACATGTTCTCACGGATTCTTCGACACAAAAGAATCTACTGTTTAGGACACAAGGCTTTCTAGATTTTCATTCATCAACCAAACAATAAAGAAACAAGAAAAATACATACACTGGGAGAGTTAATGCGAGGCTATTCAAAGAAGATCTTTTGCAATTTGTAACCCGAAGGAGAGCGAGGAGGGGCCTCATAATAATCAGTTCAGGACCATTTAGTTATCATCGGGGATGGACACGTATTGTATAAGGGAGTTAGGAGGAAACAATGAACTACGGGTCAACGAAACGGACTTTCTTCGTATCACCATTTTGTGCTCGCTTAACAGGGACATCAAGAGTTGTCTCCGGCAAAATGTGATCCGTGTCCGTTATTAGCTTCTGCATGTCAGAATGAGCTCTCTTCGGTCGGAGGAATTGAGGCTGAAAAGTTGTTTTAGTGATTTAAGAATAGCCTACCATATTCTTTCCTTCTGTGATGAACATGAAAGCAATAATACCTAGGATGACAACGGAGGAAAGAGCCAGAAGAGCTGCTCCGACGGAAATCCAAGCACTTCTTCTGGCCTCTGCCTCTTCTTCTGACTTCCTTAACGAGGCAGCTAACCCACATTCTGGGATAGCCAAACAACCGAGAACTCCTTCTCCCACATCTCTATCGCCCAATGCATCCAACCAATCGACGAGCCATTCTTTTCCACAGACACAGTGCCACTGATTGTCGGTGATATCGACGGCCTCGAGGCTTTCCATATCAAAGCTGTCGAATGTATACATCGGCAGATGAGTAAGGGCATTGTTGTTGATGTAAATTCGTTGAATGACCATTCCTTCAAAGGACTTCGGCTCAATCTGGATGAACTTTTGGGGGATATAAGGTCTTTACCATGTTCAACTTATTATGATCCGCTGCGAGGGTGGTGATGGTTTTAGGTAGATCTTTGGATCGAATTTTTCGCAGCATGTTGTTTGAGAGAAGAAGAGTCTTCAGTCGATAGAGAGGGGCCAGGAAGGACTGGGTATTTTCTATGGATAGATAGAAGAAAAAAAAGACACCTTACCTTCACTCAACAGCTCGATGAAATTATTCTGAAGAGCTAGGATACTCACGTGTTGTATTGGCTGAAGAGCTTTGCTTCCAATCTAAATTTTTCATAATTATCCAGTCCTCTAGTTTACAGCCTAATGCTATTCAAACTCACATGGGAAATGTTGTTGGCGGCTAGGGTGAGACTCTCAAGTTTTGAGCTTTTCGATAAGCCAGAAAGATCTCCGTCGTCGATCTCGGAGACGTAGTTTCGATCCATGGAGACCAGGATGAGGGACGGAAGATCTCTATAATGTCACTATAAAGAGAAAGAGATAAATACTTACTTCAAAACGGTCTCCTTAAACGACTGGATGTTGTTATTATTAAGGAAGACCTTTTCTAGTTTGGGTAGATTCCTCAACTCGACACTTAAAATGTCATTCGTCCCCAGGTCAATAACTCGGAGTTTCTTCATATGAGCAAAGGACAGATAATCGATGCTCTTAATGTGATTGTGATGAATAATGAGAATTTCCAGTTGATCTAGCCCTTTGAATGTATTGGCAGTGATTACTTCCAATTGATTGTTGGATAGAGTGAGCTTCTTGAGATTTCTGAGATTTGAGAAGGTTCCGTCCTCGATAACTTTAATCTCATTCGAGTCGAGATTCAACTCTCTCGTATCGTCAGGGAAGATGTTTTTCGGGACGTTTCCGATTACATTGGCTAAAAGAGAAAAAATGAAAGGAAAAAAAACAAACATACAGGAGAGATCAATGATCTGAAGCTTTGGAAGTTTGTTCAAAACGGAGAGGATCTTCGAATTCAACTGATTTCCTTTCATACTGATGGAAGTCAGATCCTTCGACACATGGCTGAGAGCTTTCTCCGTCACTTGGGCCAAATCACACTCGTCAATCGAGAGATGTTTAAATTGCACCTAAACTCAGTTTTCTTCTTTTCTATTCTTCTACCTTTTTTAAGAAATCTTCTGGAACTTTAAAAAGGGTGGAACTCCAGATCTTTAGTGATCCGACCTCAGTCATGTTGAGAACGGACAAAGTTTCCTTGAGAGTTGGAAAAGTGCTATCCGAACATTCGATGGTCACTCCGTCGACATTGTAATAAAATCCGTCTTCTTGACAACGGCAGGCTAACTGCAATTGAGTTTTCATCTATTCATAATTCTACTTACAGTTCGATTCAACCTAGCAGCTACTCGCTTAAATTCGGTATCGATCGGCGGACATTGCCAATTTTGCGCTAAAACAATTGTAGTAGCAGAAAGGAGAAGAAGCCACAAAGGCTTCATCTCGAATAGGACACTAAAAAATTCATATTGAAAAGAATGTTTACATAGAAGAGTAAGCAAGAGGGGGGAAATTGAAGGAGAAACAGGAAGAAAATTTAAAATCAATGATAATGCTATCTTCATGAATAGCAAGTCAGCGGATAGGAAACAAATAAACAAAGTTGAAAGAATTGCGAAAGTTGTCATAATAATTCAGGAAAATAAAACTTCATTGAGGTTTTCCAGATAATATTATCATGAAAGTATAGTTTTATGATGATCAAAAGAAGGGGAAAAATTAGGTTAAAAAGATAGAAAGAGGAAAAAATAAGAAAAGCGACGAAAAATTTGAAAATATTGTGAAAAATGCCTGCACCGGAACGTGAGGAGTCAGCTGGGTCCGACCTCCAGCTGCCACCAGGCACGGCCTGGCATGCCCGTCTCTTTGCTCTCTCCCGTCCATCTATACTCTCTCTATGTCTCCCGTCTCAGGCCTCTCCACTTCCGACGGCCTTCTCACTCCGGCCCTGAACTGCACCTCTTCGTCCCATGCAGTGCTTTGTTGGCTGTTCCTGTGGGTAGAGAGAGTAGTTCATAGGCACATCTGGGGACAGAAAAGAGCTGTACATTATGAAGAGGATAAACATAAAATTTTAAAAAAATGAGTACTTCAAAATGGTGATCTGAGGGACCTGATTGCTGGTCATTTGTGGATGGAAAAACAAGAAATGTGCTTTGGAATACAAAATACATTTTTTGATTAATTAGTGTTCGTCCCGTTGTAAAAAGGGACAACGGGTGAAAGAAAATGTTTCATAAACAAAATACACAACGACAGATTGTTTTAGATACTGTGATAATCGTGAAAAATAAAGTTTTCTTTGCGTAATTTTTTTCTTTAAAAAATTTAATTTTCTCTCATTTTCCGTTTATTTTTGCTTATGTTCCAAATGTTTTTCAGATTTTACTGCAATAAACGACGCCGAAGAAAATTCCAAGAATCCAATCAGGTTAGCCAGTTTCTTATTGATTTTTCTCTTTCTCATGTTACACATGCTTCATGATAATATTTTTCTAAAATTATTCATAATAACTAGGCAAAATCTATTATGTCCATCAATCAATTCATTATAATATATAGATTAAGTATTAAGAAAGTACAAACTTTTCGAAAGAAATATCGCAAGTTAAAGTTGAGGTTTCATGCAAGGAATTCTTCATCTAGTTAAGTTAGCCTATTTTGATAGTTTTGTGATGAACTACGCAAAAATTGAAAGTGAATGGAATGCCGTGTGGACGAAAACACATATCTCGTGAGGTCTGTGCGCTGCTTATCGGTTTCTGAACTATAGTAATTTTTGAGATTTACTGTTTTTCTTCCTTGTTGCTGTAAAACCCACTGTTTCAAATACAGAATCCTTGAATTAAACTAAGTTAAGCCTATTTGAACATCATAATATGATTAGTAGAGTGTGACGTCAACTAATCTCATTGTACTTACCTGATATTAGTAAAATAAATCAAATAGTTGATTTTTGTTTAAATCACTGTTTTCACTACTATAATTATAAAATGGTCTCTTTTTCAGGTTCCATGAGCACTAGTGACGAATTACCTGCAGAATCATCTAAAGTACCAGAAAATGGTGACCCAAGTGAGTCAAAAAAGCAGGAAGAGGATAATTCAAGGTATATTGCAATTTATACTTACATTATTTCTAGGTTCGAATGTAATATCTGTCTTGATGTAGCTCGCGATGCTGTTGTTTCTATGTGTGGCCATTTATTTTGTTGGCCTTGTCTTGTTCAATGGCTAGATACTCGTCCAAATCGTCAAGTTTGTCCTGTTTGTAAAGCTGCTATTTCTCGAGATCAGGTACATATCGTTTTTAATTTTTTTTCTTTCCTTTTTACATACATAGAGATGGAAAAGAGTAAAGTTTTTAGGTTATCCCTCTATATGGACGTGGCGGCGATACAAGAGATCCACGTGACAAAATTCCTCCTCGACCCCGAGGACAGCGTACAGAAGTTCCGCAGGGCGGTTTCCCTGGTTTTCAATGGGGAGGTGATGGAGGCGGAGGAGTTCAGTTTTCAATGGGTATAGGTTAGTTAATATTTTTCTGGGGAAACTAATTAATTGAAGGTATATTTCCTCTATCATTTATGGCTTCTTGGTTTACAAATATGGGAGAACGTCGACCCGAGCCCCCACAACCTGGTAGTAATCAGTATCGAGAAGAACAATTTTTGTCGAATATTTTTATGTTTCTTGGCGTCTTTTTCGTCTTCTGGCTACTAATTATATAACCACAAATTCATTTTCAAATGTGATATATTGTATATTGAAAAATCACAGTCAAATAAATCCGGATGTATAAATATTAGCTTTTCAGTGTTTACAAACATTTTAGCTTCCCATAGCCAGGTAAACGACAATACTGACGACAGCAACAATAATTGCAAGAACGATAAGAACTGGAGTCAAGGAAATATCATCCTCATTTGGTTTCAATGAAATTAATGGAGACGAGTCGAGTGGACATCTAACCGATTCCATTTCTTCAGGTAAGAGACTACGTTCCCATCCTTCGTCAACATGTTCTAGGAAACAGTTTTTATCTTTTTTTTACTTACCAATATTTGTTTCTAGTTCTAGAATTTCTTTGAAATTATTCTGCGCATCTTCAACGGAATCAGCTTCAAACAAGAAATCTTGCACCAAAACAGAGCCATTGACAGGAAGTAAAGTTGTTGCAATCCTGGGTAGTTGATGTACAGAACAAGGACCATTCTCTTCGCCGTTTTCTACAATCTCCATCGATTCATATTGTAGTTCTAAATGTTAGAGGTTAAACCATTGAATAAATGATATTCACCTGCTCTTGCCATTAGCGAACGAATTAAGTGATGTTTGACGGCCGTTTTCACGGTTTCAATCTTAGATCGTACCGGAACGGCTGCTCGAATTTCCATATCGAATGTTATCTCGTGAAGATTGTCAGCAGAGTGACTTTGAATTTCGTTTTCTTTGTTGACTGTAATTTCTGAATATATACTTGTATAAAACTCACAGCATGAATCTATAAACATCTGGATGTCTACAGAGTTTGATTTTTTCTTTTTGGGATTGTCAAAGAGGGGTTCTGAGTTTTCACGAATACTTCCGTCAATAAGAATCTGTAAGACTTGAAAAGGGATTATGGCTAATAACCATATCACATGAGAACAGATTCTCAGCGAAGGGGCGAAGTGCTGCGTGGAATTCTTTGTAGAAATCTGGTTGATTTCCACGGAAAGGAACGTTGAGAGTTACTTTGATTGAAGCATTTGTTACAAGTGAAATCCATTCTAACTAAAAAAAAAAGTTTTGTTTCTCAAACTGCCAACTTGAGTGAAATGAACTTTTGTTGTAGACTCTGGACCACGTTTGACAACGTCGATGATGACTCCTTGGGGTTTTCCATTTGGAGTTTCGACAAAAACAAGTGCCTAATGTGGAAATTTTAATTTTAGAAGAATTTACCATGTTATCGTTGACATTTGACAGATTCAATGTCGTAAGAGAATTATTTGTTCGTTGAATACGAGCAACAGCTCTAGTTATCAAGGTACGTTGATCATTGAAAACATTTTTATTGGAAAACCATGCCAAACCTAAAAGAACGATTCTATTTCTTTTAACAATTTCTTACCAACAACATTGACACCTCCAGGAAGCATTCGAGTGATTTTTTCAGCACAGTCGCTTAACCACACATCATCCAAAGTTTTACTTAATTTGTCACCTCCCTAAAATTTGATAAGCAAAAAAAATATAAAGACAAAGGAAGATGAGTACAACATTCACAGCACAGTGACTTGAGTAGTTGTGCAGCTCACCTCTTCCGGATTTAGATGCATAAGTTCACGATCTTTTTTTCGAATATTAGTACGTTTCGAGGGATTAGCACCCTTTTTACTTACAGAATCGTCGGCAGATCCAGGTAGAGGACATTTAGCTACGTAGGCGACGTGTATATCACCATCAGAACAGAAGGATCCGACGAGGAAATAAGCAGTAGCAGGAACTGCCTTGTCCTTCTCGATTTGACAATGAATCTTGATAGCTTTGTCAATCCAAGACTCGAGCTTTGAGTCGAAGATAATCATTTCTGCAGGAACATCAAGTACAAGCATAGTGTTAAGACGAGATTGGAGTATGATTACCGCCCGACGGGAGAGTTGCTAGGGAAACCAATGGGTAACGATACTCGCAGAAATTTATTGATCATGAGAAGGCGCTAATTAACACAAAGGGCTGCAAACGATAATAAATTTTAGAAACAATCAAAAGGCTGCCAAGAAGATTTAATGAATGACGTAGAAATGAAATCTCCAAAATGTTTGCTCTTTCATTAATTGTTTTGGAAAAGAATGCTTCCTTATAAACTACAAAGATTTTGTAGTTATAAATTTTACTGTTTACAAATGTTTGCACACGTGTTGTGAACAACAAAAAATCGAATTTTTTTTTAAATCACAGCATGATAAAAAAAGAAGCAAGAAAAACAAGAAAAGGCAATAAACCGTGTGAAAAAAAATGAAAAGTAAATTTGGAACTTGGCTCCAATCCAAATCGACGCTATAAACAACGGCCGCGGTTTGAGTCGTTTGAAATATGTTTCCCATTTTTGTCTTATTAATATTTCTTTTTTAGTATCTTTTTTGTTGTGTTTTATTGTAAAAATAACGGAAAATACCTTCTGGAATCCAAGTAGAGCGTCTGCGTTTTTGGAGAATTTTAAAATCAATGTCTTCGGAGCATTCTCGAAAAAGCCAAACCATTTTGTCTACTCTTTTTTCTGGTATAACATTTTTTGACAACTAACCGTTTGATGCTATGCTGAATAAGGCGAATGCTCTTCAACACACCTGCGGCGACGGCAATGCCGAGTTTTTATTCGATCAGTAATTAGCAGGTGTCCCCTCACTGGACAATTTGTCCAAAATATCAGGATGACCGCTGTTTCGTAATGTTTTATATTCCTGATTAAACTTTTTTTGTATCTCTTACGTATGGTTTTTTACGCCATTTCTAAACCTTATTATGCGCCAGTTTCCTTTTTAAGTACGAGTGGGTATGAGTTCAAGTGAATAAGCTCGCGTATTGACTCGACCATTTTTCTTTTTTGAATTATATTACCAAAGAGCTTGTTATTCTCTTATTTTTCTCAGTTTTTAAAGAGAGTAGCCTTAATACGGTGGGCGGAGCGTCACTGGCCAGCTGCCAATCGATCAGAGCGAGAGTTGCACCACCTGACCTCTGTCCTTTCCGCCTATCAGAACAAACTTTTATATAATTTCTAATTGGGAAAGGATATTGTAGATCATCACCCGATCAGTTACCTATAAATAATAACAATGTCGTTCTCGCCTGTCTCGTTAATCGATTGGCCACCAAACGTGTGGCCCTCGCCGATACTTCAAGGAATGCTTATCCACACACAATAGATCTCTAATTATCACATATTTGACCTTTTGTCGGCGCGAAACTAACTTTTCAAAATTGGTTTTGTCAACTTCCGATTTGCTTCACAGAGCATTACAACTGACTTCCTGTCTCTATTCCTATTTGCTCTTATCTATATATTTTTTTTATTTTCATTTTTTAGGATAGCAATAGTCCGTCAGACTTTTTGTAGAATGGATTATTATTCCCAGGGCAGGTCCCAAGTTTCGGCTCCACAGGTTAATCAGCATTATATGAATTTTACTCAGGTTAGTTTTGTACATTTTCTTATTATATATTTTTCAGGCAACACCTGCTTCTTATTCTATGAACTATGGACAGCAGATGCAGCATCAACATTCTTCACCTTACCAACAGCAGCATTATACTATGTCGGCCGGTCCGGCTAACTCTGGCATGGATTACAGTTCGTACTTTTATTTACTTTTATGTGTTTTCTTATTAAGATTCTCAACATGCTCAAACTATGAACTCTCACAATCCGCAGAGCAGTGGACGTGCTCGTAGTATTCGTAGCGGAATAATGGCTTCGGGAGATCATAATCATCAACAACAACATCATCAGAGAAATCATTATCCTGCTCAAGTTCGTATTGTTAAAGTTTGTTAAAGTGTTTCAGGATTTTCCTGTACGTATTGTTGTTGATCATAAGCATGTTGGCGCTATTATCGGAAACAAAGGAGCAAATATCAAAGAAATTATAATGGATACCAAAGCTCGGATTATCGTGGATGTGCATAAAGTTGTTAAAGATGCTCATGGAAATGCTGATAAGGTAGCTTGCTAATTTCTTTTCCTTTAAACCTTTATTAGATTATAACTATTGTTGGATCGCTTGAAAATGCTGGCAAGGCCGTAGCTAAAATTTTGGAAATTGTTCAGAAAGAATTGGATAAGGACGAAACTAGAGAGTAGGATATGTCCAATCTATTTTATTTTTGTACAGTCATCATGAAGTTGAACTTCGAATTCGTGCTCATAATCAGCTTGTTGGCCGTTTGATTGGTTGTAAAGGATCTACTATCAAGAGAATTATGCAGGAAACGGGTACTCATATATCTGTATCAAAGTAAGTATCTATTTTTATTCATCGTGACTATTTAGTTATAGCTCCAATGAAGTCCAGCCTCGTGTGAATGATTCCTCTTATAGTGCCATGCTGCCCAATTTTCCGGAAGTCCTCGTCCAGCTCGAGAGAACAATTACTGTTAGAGGACCTAATATTGAAAGTGTAACTGCTGCTGAACAGAAAGTTTCTGCTAAACTTCGTCAAAGTTTCGAAATGGATCTTCAAAATCGAGTAAGTTTTGTGTTTTTTTTTCAATTTTCAATTGATAATTTTAGTTACAAATAAGCGCTGCACAGAATGTGGGTGGATTACCTTTTATTACCCCAATAACTGATCAATGGGGTGTTCCTATGATTCGTGCGCAAACTAACAGCATTTCACAAATCCCGAAGATTATCAAACTTTATGTCCCAAACAATATGGTTGGTGCCATTATTGGTGCTAAGGTATATTTAAATAAGATTTATCATTAATTTAGGGCATGAACATCCGTAATATTATTCGTAATTCCGGTGCTTTAATTAGAATTGAAGGTGGTGATAGAAAAGATAAATCAGATGAAGAGAATAAAGCAGAAGAATCTACTAGCTCGCAGGTCGCTGTAGAGTGTCACTCCGCTCCTTCTCAAAGCGATATTGAAGATGGTCAAGGTGATGGGTCTCTTCATCACAGACATTCTGATGATAAGAGAGTATGTGTACGGTTCACTACAATTACTGGTTTTCTTATAGGAGGATGATCGCTTAGTAACTGTTACCGGTACAGATATTCAGCAATTCCGTGCACAATATCTGATTTATCAGCGTATTGCCGAGCAACAAGGTACTTATCTTGATGAGGTTTGTTTATAAATGTATGTTTACCATTTTTAGGTGAGACTCCGCACTGAAGTCGTAGTCCCCTCCCGTCTTGTCGGTAGAATTATTGGAAAAGGTGGACAAAATGTTAGAGAGCTCCAGAGAATAACTGGAGCTATTGTAAAGATTCCAGAAGATGAACCAAAAGTTGACACTATTGATGAAACCAGCAAAGATGGTTTGTTTCTCTACTATATTTTACTTTTTTTAGGTACCCCTATCGAAGGAACCATTGTTCGTATTATTGGAACTATTCAAGGATCCAGTTCAGTTCAAGCTCGTATTGGACAACTTATTCATGAATTTAGTCGCACTACTATTCACGATAGAAAGCGCGACAATGAAAATAACGGTTAGTAACTTTCAGTTATATTTTTCAATATTACTATGATTCGGTTTTTACCGAATTGTGTATTCTCTTGTTAGATTCTGGTGTTTCAGACAGCTTGTCGAACAACAAGACGGCCAGCCCATTGTCCAGTGCTGCCGAATAGAACTTCCAGAAAAATATCTTTTCCCAATACGCGGTATTTGTTTATGTTTCTTTCGCAAAATTTCTAAATTTTTAATATCTAAAATATTGTTCGGGTCGTCGTTGAGTGGTATCCTCTGCGCTATTTTATCTTTCTTATCTTTGGTGTGTCGCATTTCAACCAAGCCCCAGTTGTGCGTCATGTCAACACACGTTGCTTCCCCACTAGACCATTATAGGTACATGATATCGTGTGGACTATTGCGGGTATATTTATTATTGTGTGTTTATGTTGAGTTCGTGCGCAGCCCCGGGCGACCAGCCAGCGATTTTTCTTTCCCTAATAATTGTATTTCTAATTTTCGATCCAAATTTTAGGGGAATTTTCGAGCACTATTTGAGCTAGCTCTATTACTCCCTATTTCATCGGTATGTATTTGTAACTTTGTTATGTTACCAATTTGCATGCCCAACATTTATTTTCGATCAGCTACTGCGTTATAGATACCTAGAGAGGCTTCAGTCATTATTTTGTATCCTCATATTAATTAGTCTCTGATGACCTAATAATTTAAGACTGTTTGCGTGTTGCTGCAACGAATATATAATAAAAGTGGAGTTAAATTAATTTTTTTTCAAAATCTTCTGAATATGCTGATTTCCTTCATACAATGCGACGAACAATATCTTCGTGGAACTCCGGATTTGAAGTGAAAAACAAAAAGATTTTTTGTCGCTTTTGTGGAAGTTCATTAGAACTTTCTCTTCGCGGCGTGCAAGGTCGAAACTTATCTGCTATATTTTTCCAAACTCCCTTTGGCAAAGACAAACATTATATTACAAATTTGACTGAGTAATTTCCTTAATATGCACATAATATTTTGTTAAATTTCATGATAGATTTCTCACAGAATAGATTCTAATATTTCAAGAATAGATAGACTGCTAGCTTTGCTAATTCATCAATATAAGTTTTAATTGTCCTTTGGTTGATTTTTAGACAACCCCCGACAGGATAGGTCTTGGTTTGTTGAACTATCATACGAGGAGAGAAGAACTGCGGGATTATTCTTGATTGAATAAACGCACATCCGGTAATAAGATCGAAAGATAGATTTGTTCAAGCATCAAATCAAGCTCTATCCTCCTGCACTCCGGTTGTTCACCCTTTGATATTTCTCATCTTGATTGTCTAATGGATTATCCGCTGTTTGAAAATTTGAATATGCAGTTAACTTATCACATGAGACTTAGAAACTTCATGTCCTTATGTTTGAACTGTTTCTTTCTTTATTTAAATTTTCGTCCTTTTTGGTGGTATTTCCAAATCAGGTACGTGAGATATCTAAAAATCGAATCAAATGACCATCGAAAGGGCGGATAGTACCGTGACGAAAGATCTTCGTAAAATATTTAGGTCGATCTCTAACGTGTCATACGGTTAGGATACATCACTTTTTATCCATACAAATCACAACAAAGCATCTTTATCTCGCCGATATTTTCATATCATTCGCATTTTTTATATCTTTAGTTTCAAATACCGATAAGGGAAATGGCTAGCAATATTCTCAAGGTTTGGTAGCGTAGCACAATTTTTAAACCGAACAATTTTGAAGGACGACAGCCCCAAATCAAGCGGTCGTTATCGCCGACCAACAAATGATCCGATAGGGGAAGAAGCTAGAAATCAGAAAAAGGTATTCACTCTTTTTCTTATCATTTTCTTTTCAGGTAAATAAAAAAACCAAAGAAATGAACAAAAATGACAACTATCTCGTCAATGTGGTATGTCCCTGGCTGTGTAACTCTTTTTTTAGAATCCTGGTCTCAGTTCGACTTCCAAACGAACTATCGGCCCCAGAGAACAAGCATGTCCTCTCATCACATCACTTCTTATCACTGGAAAAATCGTAGGTCTATCGATTTAAACAACAATTCACTAGGATATTCCAATCAGTTCCAAGATATTTCATCTTCCAATAAAAGAAAGTTTCAAATATCCCGATAGTAGTGATGACGAGGAAGAATACAATCCTCAGAAGAACATCGACAGGATTTATAAAAAACTCATAGCGGAGCTCAGCTGGATTGTTAGGATTAAAAGTTACAAACAAAGAAGATTTAGGACAGAAAAAAACAGCTTCCAAACTCACATTTCACTCTCTTGATGCAGGCAAAAATTCCCAGAGTAGAATGGAATAATTACTGTTGGATTTGTTTATGGCATATGGGCATCAGTGAAGATCATTGGGAGGAGAAATGTTCCTTCGTCGAATGCGAGCTGTATTGTTGTAATCGAAGGAAGAAATATAGAAAGAATGTATAAAGAGTGAATAAAGCAACACATATTATAGAACTCAATCTCGGAGGGGAGAAGAATCGATGTCAACGCCGAGTCATTTGGTTCCATCCCAGATTCAAATGTCCATCTTACGTCAGAAAATCAAGGAGATCCTTTGTCTACTATTCTTCCATGGAATTCAAGTTTTTGCGATTTCCCAGATGATCTCCTCGCTCAAGGATTTATTCATCATGAACAGCCATTATCACACTATGAACAGTCAACGACGAATTTACCGCCTTATTCAGGATTCTGGGAAGCTAAAAATCTCTCTGTCGGATATTCGATGACTTATCAAGAAGGAGAAACAAGACCGATGATGTGAACCAGAAAACCGAATGAATACTTCAATGATGCCATAAAAGGTCTGTCATTCGAGAATATCCAATGAAGATCGATAAAATTGTCCTAGTTAAGTTTTCAA
Source organism: Oscheius sp. DF5120 (assembly GCA_932521415.1). Classification (NCBI taxonomy): domain Eukaryota; kingdom Metazoa; phylum Nematoda; class Chromadorea; order Rhabditida; family Rhabditidae; genus Oscheius; species Oscheius sp. DF5120. Next base: position 4,716,262 of record OW051463.1, read on the forward strand.
AGAACAGCTGACAGTTTATCGTTTGTTTAATTTTATTTTCGCAAAATAAAGAAGTATGTTTATTATAGTTGTACAAAACAACAACTAAACATTCTTCCTACAACGTTCACCCGTTAATCAGTATAATAATCATGTATTGACGCAAGGTTTCAATGGGCAAATGAAGCTCTGGGATCTCCGACAAAAGACCAGTCCTGTTTTAGAATATGAAGGTCACAAAAACAACGGTTACAAGCTTTCATGTATTGTAGATAGTGAAGAAAAGTTCGTATTTGCTGGTTTGTTGTCTTTATTTTTGTAATTTGTATTTTTTAGTAGGAGACGATGGCTGTACACGTGGCTGGTCAATTACTTCTGGAGAATTATTGTGTGAACTACCCACTCCAAACCCTTTGACTGAAAATTCCGAATATCCCCGTCTAGCGTATAGTGATCAATGGGGTGGAATACCTGGAAATACTGCCTTGATAGTAGCTACGAGTAGCTGTATAAATGTACATCAGTTAGAATTGTAGAATGCATGGTACGTTTTCATTGTCTTAAATTTTTCTGTGATATCAGAAATATTTGTAACTATTCTCATTTGATTGTAGTCTTTTACCGGTGTGTTTATAACTCGTTTATGATCTGTGCTGCCGGGTCAGTATTAATTATTCTGATCTAGCCAAATAAACGTACCGCAAAACTTTCAAATAGATGTATAGTATGTCTAGTTAGAACAAATTTCAGCTGGATATTTATAAATAAACAAGTATATTGAATAATCAGTGTTATACACATGATGCAGTTGAACGATCAAAATTTTCTTATTGAAGTGCAGTTGTGTTAGACAGTGCATCACTAAGTAACGGAACATTGGCACTGTGGTAGAATACTCTACAAAATTTAGAGAATTTGGAATAAAAAATTCGCTTACTCATGACTGTATTTTGAGTAAACAGTGCCTAATTTGCGTCATTTGATTGTAGTCTTTTACCGGTGTGTTTATAAGAATGAAAATACAGCTCATAGATTTGTTTCTTGGGGAAAATATACAATAAAGACTTCCATTGAATTTGGATAATAGATCAATCGGGGGTATCATTAAAGAAAAACGAAGTATTCTGTGGGCATCTAATTTTACTTGTGATATCTCGATGTTGTACGCTCCTTTTATTTTTATCTAAATATCCTCCAAATTAAGATCAAAATAAAAAACGATTTCTCTTATTTCCCATCCGCATCCTACCAGGCCCATCGAAATGCAAAAAATCTCTCAGCAATGCGTGGACTGACGGCAATTATGTAAACTAGTGCTCAGCTTGGCCTTTGAAACTTGTGTCCTTCCTCCCTTTTCCGTATTTTTCCTTATTTTTATCCTCCCTATCGCTTATTGGACCGCCCCTCTCCCCAATTCGTCCCGCCCCCTTATCCTTTTGAGGTAATGTTCACGTGCTAATTTCAGTATCATCTATGCCTACATGTTCAATCGTCATCTAGTTGTCATCCTGGCTGTCCAACTCGTAGGTAAGTTGCGTCGCCTCTGCCATACAGACTCGACTGATTCAAAATAGGCATGTATATAAATGACATTCGCTTCACTCATTTTGTTCATACCAATGGACATATACTAAAATTGGAACAATACAGAGAAGATTAGCATGGCCCCTGCGCAAGGATGACACGCAAATTCGTGAAGCGTTCCAAATTTTTTTCTTATGTTTTTCCACTTCTGAATGGCACCCCAGGGGACGCTCTTTTCGCTCGGAAATCAGTAGACAACCGGCTAAATCAAATCATTTTGCCGGAGGCGACGACGTCGAATGAACACAATATGATGAATGACCTCTTTCCCATTGCTTAGATACAAACAACCTGTTGTTCGTTTGCACAATTCCCTTGGGTAGTGATCAGATAATCCGTTTGTTTTGCTTCCCTTGAAGTGTGCAATTAGGCGGCCATGCAAAAACAAAGAGGATATCTAAGTACCCGCGAGAGGAAATAAAAGGAGGAAGGAGCTGATTGTGTTTTGATCGAGACTGACATTTTATAGATGCTGACGACATGTTGAGGCAGCTGTATAATAGACTTATCACTGGATACGAGAAAGAGGTAAGTCTTCGATTGTTTTCTCTTATAGGAAAATATACTATTCTTGACTTTGGACCCAAATGCTACTTTCAGGTCAGACCAGCACCTCGCCACGACGAACCTATCAATGTGACCTTTGTTTTTTCCTTAACTCAAATCATTGACCTGGTATGATCTGCCTCCTCTATATTCTTTTCAGGATGAGAGAAACCAAATTCTGACAACGAATGCTTGGGTTCGACAGTCCTGGAACGACTATAAACTCATCTGGGATCCTCGAAGTTATGATAATTTGACGAAGATTCATTTACCTGCTGAAAAAGTCTGGCGACCTGATTTGGTGTTATATAACAATGCCGACAGCCAGTATACGAAGTCAGTCATGTCAACAGATGTTATTGTGGATTATTTGGGAAATGTTCACTGGTCTACTGCTGCCATTTTCAAGTATTTTCTTTACTATATGGAGCTGTTATAGATCTTCCTGTCCCCTCGACGTCAAGCACTATCCTTTTGATAAACAAGTTTGCACCTTGAAATATGCCAGTTGGGCATATGATGGGACGAAAATTGATCTAATTTTGACTTCGGAGAATGGTAAGAATGATGATTTATAAATGATGTTCTAGGAGATGAGAGTAACTACATGATGAGTACAGAGTGGAAATTGTTGTTTATTAGGTGTGCCCTAATTCTTCTTCTATTTTTTCCAGGGCGGAGAAGAATGCTGTCGTCTACAGCTGTTGTCCAGAACCGTATCCCTTTGTAGATATTCATATCAGCATCGAGAGACGACCCATGTTCTATGTAATTTCCTATAAGACTCTTGACTCTCCTTCTAGGTTTTTAATCTTATTCTTCCCTGTGTTCTGATCAGTGGAATCGCCCTCCTTGGCTTCTATATGCCATCAGACTCCGGGGAGAAAGTAACACTCGGTTTGTTCCTCTCTTCTTCATAGAATCTCCTAGGCATCACCTCTCTCCTCTCCTCGACTGTCTTTCTGATGTTAGTAGCTGAGGGAATGCCTCCAACATCGGAAGCCCTTCCTCTTATAGGAATCTACTACGGGGTGACCATCTTTATCGTCTCTCTCGCCACAGCAATGTCTGTCTTCACGGTAGGAGCTTTTCAAAATAAATAACTATTTTTAGCTCAATATCCATCATCAAGGTCTCCACGGTCAGCCGGTGCCTCGATTTCTTCAAATAGCTGCTTTCAAAATAATTGGAAGGGTTCTTTTTGTAGATCTACAGCCTTATCATAGCATTACTCAACATGTTAGATATGTGTATCAAGTGAGAAACTCCTTTTTTAAACGAGGGGGTTTACAGAAAGACGGTTCAAATACTCCCTTCATTAATCAGTTGAAACCGGCGACGACACTAGATGTGGAGAGATTATATGAAGAAGTAGAGAAGCCGGTGATGAATGGAAGTCCGAAGAAGACAAAGAAGGTAGTGAACTTCTCTCTTGAGTAATTCAGATCCAAACCGTTTTAGTTCCCTACACGTGCCTTCAGGGAATTCAGGAAACTTGACGTAATCCATTCACTTTGCTTCTTTTGCTTTTAGTCTAGCTAGCTCTTTCGCTGTCGCCTTTTTATGTTTTTTTCGAGTTAATCATTATTTCCAGGTGTCTTTTTCATCGCCAGTGCATGATTCTCCTCAACAGCAGAAGATAAAGTGTTCGCCGTTGAAGTCACGAGAAGGGGTCGATATGTTCGATGTAGAATTTCTGAAAGTGATGAACATGGTTCATGCGACGATCGAAAGGAATGAAATGAGAGTAGCGGAGAAGGATCGACGAGATGCGATGCAATTAGAATGGCAGCAGGTGAGACTCCAATTTCTTTATTTATGATGGATGGCTGGTTGACATTCGTCAAAGATCATCAAAACGACTCCCCGAGGCCAAGCCATCCGTCATACTGCTCGTTCATCGCGTAATACATAATTCTATTTACTACGTAATCGAGGGGCCAGAATAATTCCGTTTTTTTCAGGTAGCGATGGTATTGGATCGCTTCCTGCTTGTTGTTTTTCTCATTGGAACAGCCATCTCGACATTTACGATACTGTACCAGCGGGAATTGGGAATCTTCGAATGAGATAATCAGAGATACCTATGCGATTTCGAAGAAACGGGTCAGGAATAAAAATATTCCTTAGATAGAAACGCTTTCATTAAATAAGTAGGTTTATGAGAGGGGCTCGAACTTCATGCTGACACTGTTGATACAATAGCGTTCGCCCGTTTCTTTCGGTCCATCTTCGAATACATGACCCAGATGAGCATTACACTGAAGAGTTCAAAAAAGTGAGAGAAACCCACATTTTTACATCTGACTTCAACTCTATTCATTCCGTGAGAGTTATCGGGGATTCTGATAACGTTCAAATCATTGTCAACCGACTTGGAGAAAGCTGGCCAACCACATCCTGACCAGTACTTGGAATCAGAGCTGAATAAACGATAATACAGAAAAAGAAAGTTGTTTACCTGAAAAGGACAACACCACAGCAGGTGCAAACATAACGACCCTTCTCGAAGAACTGATCGAAGTGTCCACCTTGGGGTTCGGTTCCTGAATATAAAGATAAAGATGAAAAAAATTACACACCTGCTTTTCTTGTTACTTCGAATTCCTCTGGAGAAAGTATCTTTTGCCATTCTGAATCAGAGACTTGGGCAGCAGGTTTATCCGTATTGAGCTTCTTGATTCCTGGCGTTTGGTCACCTATAACATCAATAAATATGTTTAGTTTTTCTTTCTTCTTCTGCTCGACAGATCGACAATCAATACGAGTTGAAAAATAAAATGTTTTTTTGTTCACTGTTGTTGATTCATGTGATAATCAAATATTGAGGAAGACTTTCTTTTATATAGAATAAAGAACTCACCGATATCTTTTTTGGTGCTCATGCTGCGACAGAAGATTTCAAAACTCGGGACGACTCCTGAAGACATCGATAATAAACGTTTCATTGCCATATTTTGGTAAAAGTGCGCTTAAAAAGTAAGTTTTGGATACGCTTTATGGCAGATTCTATGCTACAAAACAACCCTGTTATTTTCACATGTGTTGATACACCAAATAACACTGAAAGAAACTATAAACGTTGCCTAAGGTGGTGAAAAGAAGAAGGAAAGCAAACAATGAAAGCGTTATACGAGCAATACGTGATTGCGTCTTACATTTTTGATTTTTCGAAAGAATTCTTTTGTATTTTCTGCATCGCCTACAAAATTATTCATTGTTATTCGTATAACTTTTCAATAATTGTATGGAGATTTTATGTATGAGATATGTAGAAAAAAGAAAATATATTTTTTATAACATATAATTTATGGCATTTTTTTAAAATTTAAGTTACGCTTCCAGCTCTAAAAATGACGATGCGGAATGAAGATTTCCGCAAATTACTTGGGGCAACTCCAGCAAGAACGATCCAAGATACACCAGCTCGAAATGAAGGAAAAGGCCCTTCATTCACTCACAAAAGTAAACCGAAATTTAAGCCACCACAGCAGCAGAAGAAGACTTTTAAACCACCAAAAGTAAGTTTTTCCTTTATTTTCATTTTGCTTTCAGGATACAACTGAAGACGATGAAGAAGCTATTCGACTGAAAGAGATTTTGAAGAATTATCGTGATCGTGCTGCAGAACGGAGAGAAAAAGGTGGTGCTGAGGTTTATTATATATCTTTTTAAAAAAGAAAAATTGTTTAGGAGACTGATGAAATGGCTAAATTAGCAGCAGCTTACCAAGCAGTTCCTGGTAGCGCTAGAGAATCTAGAGATAAAGCCCATTCTAGAAGACAGGCCATAGAAGTAAGTTGATTATAGTAACGTTCAATTATACTTATAGGAGTCGAAATTTCTTGGAGGAGATATGGAACACACCCATTTAGTAAAAGGGTTAGATTATTCTTTACTGCATAAAGTAGGTCTATAGTTGAACTTATACTTGTTTGTTTAGGTGAGGAGCGAAATTGATCGTTCCGTGACTAAAGAGGAACAAGAAGATTTGGAAAAAGCTTATGTAATTTTTTGTATCTATTTTAATCACATTTTAGAATGAAATGAAAGAGAAAGAAGAAGCTGAAATGATTCCAGTACAACCTACAGCAGCTCAAAACAAAATGGTAAGAAGTATTCAACAAATACTCTTTAAAAATGAACTTCCCTTGAGGTTAGATTTGTCATTTTTTTTCATTATTACTATTAAAGGAACGATTTGTTTAAAAAAGGAAGAATGGCATATGTTGTTGAAATGGAAGAAGAAAATCAAGATGAAGTGCCAACAACTCTTTTGAGGTTAGTTGCTTTTATTTGCGTTTATTTCAAATATTCGTAGATCATTGATTGATTGTCCAAACAACGAGTCTAATTCAAATATCAATGCAAATAATCAACTTATCGCTAAGCTGACACAAGTACTATCATATCTACGCGCTGATCACAAAAAGAAGAAACGACCGGACATGACAGAAGAAGATATTGCAAAATATCAAAGTGAAAGCATTTATGACAATGAAACTGAATATGTACCTAAGAGAGAAAAGGAGAAGGAAAGGTAACTTTTTTATGGGTTGTAATTCGAAACAAATGTTTAAGAGACAATAAAGACGAGAAGGATAAAGATCGTGATCGAAGGAAAACTTCAAGCTATTTTGACGACCGTGAAAAAGATCGCGAGAGAGAAAGAGATCAAAGTCGTCGTGATCGGGATCGCGATTATGACAGAAGAGATCGTGATAGAGACAGGTTTGCTTATTTTCAATTTTTAATTTGTTTTTAGAAGAAGAGACGATTATGACAAAAAAGAAAGAGAAAGAGAGCGAGAAAAAGAGCGTGAAAAGGAACGGGAACGTGAAAAGAAGGAGAATGAAAGGGCTGAAAAGGAAAAACGACTAGAGGAAAAAATGGAGAAACGAAAGAAAGAAATGGAAAATGGAGGGTAAGTTTTTCTTCTACTCAGGTGTAATACGTTTTAGCTACGAAGAATGTTATCCTGGTGGCTTTGCAGAATTAGGAGGAAATTGGGGCGAATCTGATGACGAAGATTATACAAAGATGGACATGGGAAATAAGAAATCGGGCATAAAACGATGGGATTTCGACAATCAAGAGGACTTTGAAAAATACCAGGTATGATTTATTTTTCCTCTCATTATTTATATTTAGACTGGAAGAGAAGCTATGCCAAAGGCAGCTTTCCAATTTGGACTCAAGCCGCAAGATGGAAGGAAGACGAGAAAAAGTGAAGTCGCAAACAATAAAAAGTTGGATCGGGAGTTGCAGCAAATAGAAAAGATCAATGAAAAGAGAAAAGGTGCCAGGGGAACTGGGTAAGTTCCTTAATTTATTACTAACTGCTTAATTACCTACTTGGAAATAACACTTTTTTCCAGGACTGAATACAAGAAACCGAAATATTGATCTTTCTTCACTATTATGTTCTTCATTTTACTTATTTTGTAAAGGTAATAAACAATATAAAGTAACATGAAATCTATAACATTAGTGAAACATTATTGTTGAATCGCTCCTTGAAATGTCCTACGCAATTTCTTATTTTGTAAGTATGACTTGTAAGCCATTGACGTTCACAATCTATTATGGGACCACCATTGCGTCAGATTGGGATTCTAGGTCACACGTTGCAAGACTCCCGAGTACCGTATATGTGCTCGTCAATGATCGACGCTCCGGTCATTTCCTTCTTTTCGCTTTAGTTGGCTGTTGACTAAAATCAATTGATCGACTTCTTTATTTGCAATAGATCAGTAGTTACAAAAAAGGAAGTTGAAAATATTAATTTGATCTACAAAAAACATGCTATAAATAAATACAGTATGCTACGACTTTGAAAATCATCGTTCGAAAGTTCCCTACTTTTGTTCACCTTGTTCTTTTTGTTTTTGTGTATTGTATTGGATTTTTCGTTTAAATATTTGGTGTTAGATGATTTATTGAAATCTTTTATTTGTATCTTCTTTTTCTCAGCGCTTACAAGGAGTCAAATTTCAGTACTAACCCGGCAAGATGATGCTCCGGAGCCGCAATATGAACAATGCAAATGCCAACAAAGTTGTGAAAGATGAGAAGGAAGGTAAATTACATTCCATTATTACTATTCTTAAACTGCGTCCAAGTAGTAACGGTTTTAGTTATCCAGAAGAGGGCAGTAAAGAAGCATTTGCACGATGTGGAGCCTAACAACATGGAGCCAAAAGCAAAAAGGCCTGCCGTGAATGACATATTCCAAGGAATTGAAAATTTCGTTATTGACTCTACCAAGAAGCAAGAAGTTAAACGAGTCAGCAAACGTCACGACGTCGATGCTCTTCCTTCAGTCGCTGAAGAGTTGGTTTATTTTGAGTTTTCCATATCATTTAGGTCTCTTGTACAAGATGAACTAGATCCGTGTCCATTGGTCGATTTCGACAAAGAAGTAGCTATGGATGTGCATGCTGTCAGTGAATTTGCCGCAGATATATTCAAGTATTACAAAAGCCGGGAAAAAGAATTCCAAGTCGACAACTATATGAAGCGTCAAACCATTACAAAATACAATCGTGCATCTCTAGTGGATTGGATGGTTGAGGTTTGCTCTTTTATTTATTTACTCGAACTTTCGTTTAGATACAAGAAACCTTTGAGTTAAACCATGAAACGCTCTATCTAGCTATCAAGCTTATTGATATGTATCTCTGCAAGGAAACGGTTACCGTGGAGCAGTTACAGATTATTGCATGTGGAACATTGCTTATAGCGAGCAAATTCGATGTAGATGCTTTTGTTTTCAGTACTAACGTTCTATTAAGGAAAGAAGCCCGCCACTCCTTGATGATTTTGTCTACATAGCTGAAGATACTTTTACTCGAGAGGATCTTATCAAGATCGAAATGAAGATACTCAATGTCGTTGGCTTTGATCTCGGTGCTCCACTAAGCTACCGATATCTTCGTCGTTATAGTCGAGTAATGCACGGCGATATGGAAACACTGACACTAGCCCGTTACATTTTGGAAACAATTCAGATGTTCTATGATTTTGTTACGATGTCTGAGTCAAAAGTTGCTGCAGCAACCTTTTTATTGGCTCTCAAAATGAGAAGTCCAAAGGCAAAATGGTAAGATGATTATGGTTCTATTTGTTGTATTTATAGGACTGATGTTCTACATAAGTATAGCGGATACCAAGAGGAAGAGTTAATTCCTGTGCTCAATACTATTAATCATGCCATGCATATTCGTTCTACTGGGTTGTATCGCAAATTAGGCACTGTTTACTCAAAATACAGTCATGAGTAAGCGAATTTTTTATTCCAAATTCTCTAAATTTTGTAGAGTATTCTACCACAGTGCCAATGTTCCGTTACTTAGTGATGCACTGTCTAACACAACTGCACTTCAATAAGAAAATTTTGATCGTTCAACTGCATCATGTGTATAACACTGATTATTCAATATACTTGTTTATTTATAAATATCCAGCTGAAATTTGTTCTAACTAGACATACTATACATCTATTTGAAAGTTTTGCGGTACGTTTATTTGGCTAGATCAGAATAATTAATACTGACCCGGCAGCACAGATCATAAACGAGTTATAAACACACCGGTAAAAGACTACAATCAAATGAGAATAGTTACAAATATTTCTGATATCACAGAAAAATTTAAGACAATGAAAACGTACCATGCATTCTACAATTCTAACTGATGTACATTTATACAGCTACTCGTAGCTACTATCAAGGCAGTATTTCCAGGTATTCCACCCCATTGATCACTATACGCTAGACGGGGATATTCGGAATTTTCAGTCAAAGGGTTTGGAGTGGGTAGTTCACACAATAATTCTCCAGAAGTAATTGACCAGCCACGTGTACAGCCATCGTCTCCTACTAAAAAATACAAATTACAAAAATAAAGACAACAAACCAGCAAATACGAACTTTTCTTCACTATCTACAATACATGAAAGCTTGTAACCGTTGTTTTTGTGACCTTCATATTCTAAAACAGGACTGGTCTTTTGTCGGAGATCCCAGAGCTTCATTTGCCCATTGAAACCTTGCGTCAATACATGATTATTATACTGATTCTTTAACGGTTGTACAAAACAGCAACTAGACGTTCTTGGCCAATCTGCAATGACACTTGGATGCTGATAACAAAACTACCTTCTTCTCCATCAATACAATGCTTATTTGACATTCGCAGATCGGAACACATAATCTTCTTAGCACGTGGACACATAATGATTATATTTCCATCAGGAGAAAATTTCTGACATACTACACTCTTTCCTTTAGTAGAAATATGGAATTTTTTGTCCGTAACGATATTACAAATAAGGGCACATTCTTCTAGTCCAAGTGAAATATACATATTATTCGGAGACCATCCACAACTCCAAATTTGTGATGGACCAGACATATATATGTTATAAATTGGGCTGTTCAGTGTAATTTCACTTTCTGGAGAACTCCAATCCGCTAAAGGATGAAGAAAGACGCTACAACGGGAACGTAACTGATTTTGCTCAAATCTGAACAAATCTTATAAAAAAATTTATAATTAACAAACCTTGCTGCTGCTGTGACGTAAAGACAACCAGTTACATCTGTATCGATCGGAGCAATACACATATCTACAACTTCAGGATCAATTATTCGGTTTCGTGAATTTTCCAAGTTGTTTTGCTCGAATACCAATCCCATTGTATTTTGCAGTTTACTGTCATCGCGTTCATAGTTATAAAAAGCTTGACTAAATTAAATTATCAATGACTTTAAAAAAAAACTTACTTTTGTACTTCCTTGTCCACCTTAACATTCACGCAATCACTGAATGAACTGAGGTCCTCTAGAGTCCAACATCCAAAAATTGACGTCGCATCATTGGAAACGGAAAGAAACTTACACCCAGTTATTTGGCCAGCCTCATTATCCTTAACCAGTTTTTAAAAAAAAAAGAAACCATACCACAATAGTATGCATAGAATGTGGTGTTGACTTTACATTCATAACCTTTACATTGTCTAATGATCTTTGCATACTTGTCACGTTTGCTCCTAATTGTAACCCTAAATTTAAAAAAAAAATTACAATCTTATTGCGAGTTACTTGATAGAAGTGTAGTGACTGATATTGGGCCTCGACGTTCTTTGATAAGCTTACTATTTACATGAATACTATTAATCGTTTCTTCCCTCCTTATCCTTCTAGCTAGGTCGAATTTGTTATATCCAGAAATCTATAAATACTGAAATATATAATAAATTCTTACTCCTGAATAAGAATCGGCAATCGTAAAATAACGACCTCGTTGAGCGTCATAGTACATTCCAGGCAATTCTGGTGGTACTCTATGTTGTATTACTTCAAGTTGTTGATTAATCTCTGAAAAATTTAAATATTTTTACTAGAGTGAAACCTATAGCAAAGCAAAGGATATATATTTTCACTTTGAAATTTTTAGGAAAAATTAATTAAATTAAAACATTCTCACCAGGAAGTGATGGCACAGAGTCGTCCCTACGGTTCGTACGTTCTTTAATTCTTGCAGATCTTCTCTAAATATAATAACTAAATAACTTGCTAAAGGTACTTACAGAATTATTTTGATGTCCATCACGAGTAAGTTGTGCTAAATACAACAAAGAAGTAGAATTCAAAAAAAGACTTACGATGCGAATCATTACGTTGACGGTCTTCTCTCCTGTTTGAAACCGGATAATTTGTACAAGGGCCAGAGAAATTTCTTGTTCTACCAGGCATTTAGTCGCGTAAATATCTGAATGTAAAAATTATTAGTACGTTAGTAACATTAAAAAAATCTGAACAAGGTTGTTCTAAAAGATTATTTTCAAATACTATAATAAGCAAATCAATTTATTCAAACGGGAATTAAGTAAAACACGTGGAAACCCAAACGTGATAAGCAAGTGACTGCTGAAAACAAGAGAAAAAGTCACATGCCAGACGTTTATCTTTGCGTGGCAGTGAAAATTCTAATACCAATGGCACGATATGATGTATTTCAATTTAAACAAAATCTCAATAGTAAACACAATGAAACTAAAAATAATGAAAATATATATAATAAGATATAATAAGAAGCATGATTTGGAACAATAAAAAGCTGTTGGAAAAAGTAATGTAACTCGGAAGGGAAACATATAACACGCCAAAATGATTTGTGTACTTATTCTTCGTTGCCAATTTAGAATTATTGTATTTTATTGTAACTGATGAATTATTGTAACTCAATACAATTTAAACGTATCTGGATAAATCAAACGTTTTACCCTGCTTGATAAAAATGAGATTTGCAACTGTAAAATTATAGGCTTTCCTCCACAATAACAGTGTTTACAAGTATTCACGTTCAACATGATCCTCTTCGTCAATTATATTTCCTACTGCCTATAGTAATTAATATCATTGTTATTATTTATGTGAAATGACAACATAATTGAAGTAATCTTTCGAAGAAGATTGGTACCTGACCATACATGAAAAAAATTTATCTTTAGCTATACCTTTATCATCTTCCTTTAACTTATTATCTTCGTCTTTTAGTTTATTATCGTTTAGTGTACGCCTAAGTTCTTTATCAATTTTATCAACGGATTTAAGCTTTTTTTTCAAGTTTTCCTTCCTTTTTTTAACAGCACAATTCAAACCGCTTTTTGTTGTTATGCGTTCCTTTCGACTTGCTTCTTATCTTATCGCCATATTGGTCTCTATTCCCTACTTTAGATGGCTGATATTTTAACGGAATTCAAGGAGAATGGTTATGTCGTTCTGGAGGATTTTTATACGACAGATGAACTGGACGAGATGAAAAAAGAAATGGAAACGATTGTCGAATCATTTGATCTGCAAGATCATCCAAAAAGTGTTTTTTCTACGTACAATGACGCACAAGTGAGTTCTAGTTGATAAGATGACATTTGTATTGTTTAGCACATTTCAGACGAGTATTTCTTAAATAGTTCCGATAAAATACGAGCTTTCTTTGAAGAAGGTGCTTTGAACGAAAAGAGAGAGCTGAACGTTCCTATTCAACGAGCTCTGAACAAAGTGGGACACGGTGATTTAAATGTAAAACTATTGAAATCTAATGGCTTCAGCTCTTCACTGGTTGAATCCAGTTTTCTATAAACATACTTTCAATCAGAAGATGAAAGATCTTTTTTGTCAACTGGAATTCAAAGAGCCAGCTGTTGTGCAGAGTATGTACATCTTCAAGGTTTTTGTCAGCTATTTGAGAATGATATAATTCAGCAACCGAAAATAGGAGGAGCTGTGACGGACCACATAGATGCCACCTTTCTCCACGTGACTCCTATAGAACACCTTATCGGCGTTTGGATTGCCGTTGACGATGCCACTGTCGAAAACGGTTGTCTTTCCTTCATTCCCGGTAGCCATAAGGGTAAGGGTTTAAGTTTTGAATAGAGTCTTTCAGTTTCATCCGTCGATTATCGATTCACTCGAACTAATGATACCTCGGGTGGTCCTCTTTTGAAATTTCTCGGTGAAAGACCCGTCTATGATCAATCAAAATTCGTACCGGTCCCGATAAAGAAAGGTAAGTCCACAGGAGGAAGAAGAATTTTTAGGATCTTTAATACTTATCCATGGTCTAGTCGTTCATAAAAGTGAGCAGAATACTTCAAATTTAAGTCGTCACGCGTATACTTGTCATGTAATGGAAAGGGAAAACACTGAATGGGATCCATTAAACTGGCTACAGGAGACTGATAGTTATAATTTCCCCCATTTATATGAGAATTAAAAGCTAATGAACATGAAAGGATTGATTTCTGAGGAGACTCTTTATATTTAAAAGTCTCTAGAATTTGAATCTGCTAATAGCAAGTACTTTCAACCGAAAACGGTGTTTTGATTTTTCACATTGCTCCACCTGTTCAAAGTTTCCACGTAAATGTGCCAGCTGACTGGCCTCGGCAGCTCCACTGTTGTCCGTTCTTCTCACCCGCCGATTAATTGACGAACATCCCCCCGGCAGATGGCCCCGAATTGTCGTCCCTTCGACTGTCAGCAATCTATCGCTCTCTCGGTTGACCTTGCCTATAAATTCCCTTCCTCTTTTCTCCCATCGAAATGACTATCACGGTATGCAAATGAACCTCTTATCCTGTCGGCCACCTCGCTCTATTTGCGGCGGGCATTTTGGCCTGACGGGTCCTTTCACTCATTTGACCAATCGATTGAGGGGTTCATCCGGCCAGCCATGTTCACCGGATGAATCTCTAAAGAAGACCTCCGCCTGTTGTAATGCTATCGTGTTGACTCTTCCCCTTCGAAGCCTGTTCTACACGCGGCTCTTCCCGGCTTTTCACACGCATAGCCGAATTAGCTACGAAGAGGGTGAATCACCCTGACGGGCCGATAATCATCGCGCCATTGATCCGTCAAAGAGTTCCCACATTGTAACCGCTTTGCTTCGTTTGAGCTTGAGCGATTACTAAGAGGTGTCAACCCTTTGATTTTTGAAGAAACTCTCTAAATGACAATCTGATATTTTTTTCCGCTTATTTTCTTCCTGGAGGACCCATGTTTCTTGAAGTTGGTTTTCAAAATTATGCTTTCTCCGGCTCTACTCGTAGAAAACACGTGTAAGAGCAGAGCAAACAGTCTCCTTTTGCGCTCTCCTTAGATTGCGCGGGTAATCCGGTAGCTGTTCGGCAGTTTTCTTCATCCGGTTCGCTTCTTGTCGTAACAGCTGACTCTTGTATCGGTTTCTTCCTTTCGATAGCGCCTATCAAAAAACGAAAAGCAAACAATTTCTACTTGTACTGTCCCCCTTTCCGGCCATGATTCATATGATATTTTGATTGAAGCGCCCACTTCTTTTGATAGTCTTTTTCGTTTTGCATCGTCTAGTTTTTACGTTAAAAACAGTCGAAACAGGTGCCAAAACTAACATTGTCGCGACTCGCGACGCGCGTATTTGTTGTGACACTTCGGTTATCATTGAATGAAGGACGATCACCGCGAAACACTGAGAAAGGAGAAGAGACGAAGAGACTATCCTATCAATTATTGGAACTATTCTTTTCCCTTTCTTTTCTACCAATTCATTTCATTTTACA
The DNA here is from genome assembly GCA_932521415.1 of Oscheius sp. DF5120. Lineage (NCBI taxonomy): Eukaryota > Metazoa > Nematoda > Chromadorea > Rhabditida > Rhabditidae > Oscheius > Oscheius sp. DF5120. The sequence goes on from OW051463.1 coordinate 4,731,476, forward strand.
GCCGATGAACAGTCGAATGAGCCGTTTAAGACGGTCTCTTTCCCGATCAGTCCATCAGTTGGGTTCCCTTTCACGGACCGGAAGTCTCTCCGGACTCGTCCAGTTGCCCAGTAATACCACTGGAACAGCCACATTATGTGATAGGTTTGCGGTAAGGCTCATTAGATATCTATTTACTGATAAAATTCTAGACTGCTGCCAATTTTTCACAATTGAAATCGACAATTCACGCAAATAACGAAGCGTTGAAGGAGATTATCAATGTTTTTGAGGAAAAGTCAGTCATTTGGCTAATTAAGTTTACAATTCCAGGGCTGCTTTGGACTTTCAATATTCAAAAGCACTGCAGAAGTTGTCAGCTAGGTTGCATAAAGTAGCTCATCACCTGGAATGGTGAGTTGTTTTCTCCTTATTTTTAGTTCCAAGGACCTTTCGTCCATTGAGGACCATAAAGAGGCGTTGTTGGTAGATTATTGTCTTCTTTCCAGTGAAATTGATAAAGGTTGGACTACTGTTGCTGAACAATTCGACACCCACTCGACTCTCCACAGTAATCTAGGCTCCGCCATGACTGATGATGTTGTTCAACCCCTTCGAGCCATTCAAGTCAGCCAGCAGAAAACTATCCGAGCTGTAAGTCTCTCACTTTTTCCTCAGGTTCCTTTTCTAGGCAGAGACTCTAGTTGATAGAGAAATTCGAAAATACAAAGACAAACAAGATGATATTATCCGATTGAAAAAAAATTTATATGAGCAATCGAAACAGTTGGAAAAACTAGAGACAGTAGATGAGAATACGACTTCGAAGACACCCGGTCGAAAACAGAAATTAAGAGAAACAGTGAAGAAAACAGAAGATGCATATTTATGGGATACGATAGATGTCGAGAAACAGAGAAGGGTGACTGAAAATGTGTTAAGAAAAGGAGTCGAGAGTCTCGAAGCCGTTGAAAGACAGCGACTGGCTCATTGTCAAACGGCTTTAGGAAGATATCAAAGGAAGATTGACCAACTAGCCCCGAATTTACAGACAGTAAGTGAACGGATAATTAAAGAAAATTCTAGATGTTCGAACGTCACGCGAACAACCTCGATTTGGCTGTTCAGGCCTCCGCCTCAGAGTATATTTGCTCCATGCAACCGTCTTCCTCTGCTGCTAATAGTGTCCTTCTAACTGACTTCTACGTGAGTATAGCGTTTATTCACCAATCTCTCGATTGACTTTCTCTACCCGTTTTGTCAGCTCCTCCTCATACTTCTCCAGACTAGTGTCAATTACCGTATCCTGTTCCAGCTCGTAACATTCGTTTCTTGACTCGATTGGGCAGTTTCTTTTGTAGTGTAGTTTAACCGCTGTTGCCTCAGGAAGATGGATGCTGGAAATGACTTTTGAAGACAAACGATGCAGGGCGAAGTGATTGAACACTGTCACGATGTTCTCGATCCTAAACATATTTTTGTTAGGGGAAAACAATCTTACTTTGAAAAACTCTTTCCGTATTCTCCAACGTCACTTGTCTTTCTTGATCTTTTGTTATTTTTGAGCAAGAAGAGATTACTCTTTCCTGTCTCGTTACTTGGAAATTTGAAGACATTTCTCACAACGATAGAGCTAATGGCTCTATTCTTCTCTTTCTCTAATTCTTCGAGCATTTTTTCATAGGAAAAATGCTTTAGCGGTACAACAATTTCGTCTGTGTCAATTATTAAAATGTACTTGTGACTTCTCAGATGTCTAAAACAATCTAAAGAAACGAGGAAGAGCACCGATAAAGGCAGTCATTATATGGAATAAGCTCGTGCCTCCTTTTCTGTTGTCGATTTCTCCAAATATAGGCACTTCTGACTGGGTCTAAGTTGGGTGAATTTCCAGGAAGAGAAAGGGAAATCTAGAAAGTTGATGCCTTTCTCTCTCTAGTTCACCTTACTTGCTCTACCTTTCCCCTCTTCTCATAAAAATTCAAAATCTTCTTTGTTTTCCTAGAAACTGAATACGAATAGATGGTTACTTTATCAGCTCCAAAGAGAAAATTAGCCTCTAACCATTCAACAAGCTCTTTTGATATATCTCTCTGTAAATCTGAAGTTTTTTTAGAATTTAGCAGATACCTGAAAGTCCAATCCTTTCACACAAACCGCGACAGCTTTTATTGCGTCTAATTCTTTAGGAAAAATAACGGCTAAAGCGTCTTGTTGACTTCTACAAGGGGTTGTAGAGAGGAAGACGTTCATAATTTTTGAGGATGATAGACGGGAAGGGAGAGGACAGCTGATGAGTGAAGGAATGTAGAAAAGATTCCTATAACATGATTAATCTATGCAAACTAAAAAAAAATCATCCAATAGATAAGAATAGGATTATAGCAACAATTTAGCAACAACCTGTACAAATGAATAGAAAGCTCACCTGGGATCCCATGCTCTTTGCCATATTTCCCTCACATATCCCTTGACAACTGTCGCTCCTTTATCCGATGAAATAGAGCAATACACATTTGTTCTGTTCTCCAGATTCTCCCATGACATAGCAAGGACCTAAACCTATATTCTTATAAATAAATAGAAATAACCTGAATAGCGTGATTATGAGGAAATAAAGAATTAGGTCGATCATCAAAAAAAGCTGAGAATAAGTGTATTCCATCGTTCTCTATCCATCCAGTCTCCCTCACGTTCTCCGGCTGCCTTGTTCTACAACTCCAATACCATTCCTCCAATTTTTTTTCTTTCTCTACAACGCCTCTGACTTTCGATTTTCCATTCTTCAACCCTATCATGTAATCCATCGTTTCCATAGCATAGTCAACATCTTCTATGAGATCATTAACCTGAAATTAGTTAAAATAAACAAGAATAAAAATCTCTATACTGGTTTGTCATCGACAGGTTTTGGAGACGAGGAATTATCCAATAGAGCCAGTAGGATTACTGCCACAACAGATCCTATAGCAAGACGATTTCTTGAATTCCACAAGTAGAACATAGCAAAAGGAATCACATAATAGATTGAGTCGTCAACCAAGGGGCCGCAATCGATGCCCGGGATGACCTTGTGATCATTATGTTTAGGCTGAAAATTTTGGAGAGGTTATGGCATCGGAAAGAAGGAGAACCTCGTTGGAAAGAGTCAGTGGGATATTGGATGGAGAGTTGAAACGGATGTATGGACAGGGAACAGCTGACATTATGGCTACCAACACGCGACAAATTGTAAGCTTTTCATTATTTTTAAAAACAAATATTTTTAGACCTTAGTGGAGTATATTGAATATATTTATTATAAGGTAAACGATGCTTTGAACAGTTTGGATGGCGGATCGGCTAGGGGGTATCATCGATTGAGTCGGTTTCAACACAGACTCAAGGATAAATCAGTAAGATATCCTCTTTGGCTCATGTCCATCAATAGGGCCTTCCAATGACCGTTCTTTCTATTCCGTTGGCTGGAGAAGATCGCTCGTTACCACCTCCATCAATCATGGGTAAGCGATAAATAAAATAACTATCGATGACTTCAGACTCTTCAACCTGTAAATCGGATGATGATCCTGAAGAATACGACAAAATATCCGATGAGGGATTCTATAACTCGACTAATGGCTCTACATCTCGTACAACTATAATCGACGATCCCGGTCGTCATTCCACTCTCTGTCGAGCTCTTTACGACTTTCAACCAAAACATGAAGACGAGATATTAGTCAAAGCCGGTGAAGTAGTTCTAGTGGAAGATCGAATAGGAGACGATTGGCTAATAGGCCATGTGATCGGTGACAAGGAAAGGGAACATTTGAGGGGACGGTTTCCGACTTCATATGTAGCTTTTTAAATTACGGGTTTAATAAAGAGTCTTACTGATGAAAGAATTTTATTAAGTCATAATATGCTATCAGAATTCATTCACGTGATTCATAGATGGTATAGTTAGTTAGATAACAGACAGAATATTCAAGATAAAGAGCATCGTCAGCCAGGTTTCATTGAAATAGAGGAGAACTGAATAAGCTAATATAGATATAATGGAGGGTTGTAGTGTAGAAAAGGACTCTGGAGTACTATGGACCTTTATCAAGAGCCTGAACTTGATGAGCCCATTCAGAGATCAATTGGTTCTCTCTCCTAATTCTTTGTTCCGTTCCCTACTCTCCTCCAGCGTGTATCCTTATCTCTTTCGACTTTTTTACTCTTTGAGAATCTCCGGGTGATGATAAGCCACAAGCACCCATGCTTCCCCTACTGTTGTTTGTTCTTTTATGGAGTTCCTGTTCGGCAAGGGTCGATACCGATCCGGAGGTCAACATGACTGTCGTAAGTCTCCTTCTTTTTTCTTCAATCTATCTTTTCTTTTAGCCTGAAATCATTCAACGATGGGGATACACGGCTGAAATCCATCGGGCTACTACTTCAGATAAATACACCCTCGAAATGCACAGGATTCCTTATGGAAAGGGGCAGTCCCCCGGTGGAAAACCACGGCCCGTCGCCTTCCTTCAACACGGTCTTCTGGCTTCCAGCTCCTCATGGGTGACTAATCTTCCTGAATTTTCATTAGCCTATATAATGGCCGATGCAGGATTCGATGTCTGGCTTGGAAACAGTAGGGGAAATGACTATGGATCCAGCAGTCCCACTCTCGACACCAACTCAGAGAGCTTCTGGAAATTCAGGTATGATTTTCTTTAGTTAGTGAGTCTTTCCAGCTGGGATGAGATGACGAAGCACGACCTAGATGCATCTATTGACTATGTCTTGAAGGAAACTGGCCAAAAATTTGTCTACTACGTCGGTCACTCTCAAGGAACTGAGATCATGTTCTCAAAACTGGCGGATGATGCGAAATTTGGATCGAAAATTCGCCAATTTCATGCTCTAGCTCCTGTCGCCACTGTTGGACATGTCAAGGGATTCCTCTCTTACCTCGCCAATGATTTCTTCTTCGAAACCGAAGTGTTGTTGGATATTTTTGGAAGAAAACAGTTCCTAGCCGACAATACTATCTATAATTTGTGGGCCAAGAAGTATTGCTACGATGTAAGGAACCCATTTCATCATTTAGAAATTCATTTAGATTTTGGTTGATTATGCTTGTGAGAATTTTCTCTTCGCCATTTGTGGTCCCAATGGTCATCAAATGAATGTGACTCGTCTGCCTGTTTTTCTCGTCGACGAACCATCAGGCACATCGTCCAGAAATATCATCCATTGGGCACAAATGGTTCGATCCAATAAACAACAGATGTTCAACTACGACGTTCCCGGGGAGAATGAACTCCATTATGGAAAAGTAAGATATTCAAAATGATGTACCAGGAAGGTCCTTTCAAAATGGAAGGCTGAGTTTATGGGGGGATATAGCTCAGTGGTAGAGCGCTCCCTTAGCATGGGAGAGGTCTGGGGTTCAATTCCCCATATCTCCAGAAAGTTTTTGCTTTTTTTCACAATTTTCAATCCTTACACGTTGACAACATTGCGTCCTGATACCAGGATGCATTTTTTGAAAAAAAAAACACATGCTGTCCCACGCGCGTGGCGCGCAAAAAACGATCCGGTCGTCAACGTGTTAACTTAATTTTTTTCAGAAGACAGCTCCTGTCTACGACATCACAAAAATCAAAACGGATACGTATCTTTGGTGGTCGCCTTCCGACTGGTTGGGAGATGAGATCGACATAACAACTTATCTCATTCCTAAGTATCCTTCTCAATATCTTAAAGGAAACTTCAAACTCGATGAATTTGAACATCTTGATTTTATTTGGGGAAATCGAGCGGCTGCTGAAATTTATCAGCCGATGATTCAGATAATGAAAGCCGACATCGGACAATAAATTTTCATTTCTTTCGTTTCTGTTCTATTCATGCGTGTCACGTTGTTTCTTCTATTTTCATCTGTTTCATTGGCAGCTAAGGATCCTGAAGCTCTTTTGGAAGTGGTAAAAAGGATGATTGACATACCTTTAGAGTGCCTTTTTTTAGCCTGAAATCATCCAACGATGGAGCTATCCTGCCGAAGTACATAATGTAACTACGTGGGATGGATATCCTCCAAATGCATAGGATTCCTCATGGAAAGAAAAACAAAAATAGGAAAGAGAAGACGGTTCACAAGGAACCCTTATTCTCTTCTCTAAACTCGCCTCTGATCCTTCTTTTGCAGCAAAGATTCGTCAATTCCATGCAATGGCTCCCATAACAGCTATTAAAAATATCAAAGGAGCTTTATACCTTTTGTCGCTAACTCCTGCCGACCTCTTTGTTGATGTTTTCCATCAAGGGGAGTTTCCTTTGAATGCGGAGAATTCATTTATGAAGCTCTTACCCTGTAAAAATGTAGATTCTGTTAATTTCAAAAACATGTTTAGCCCTTGACGATAACTCTTTGTTCCAACTGGCTCTTCGCTGTTTCTGGATACAGTAGCAATCAACTAAACGTGACACGTCTTCCTGTTTTCCTCAGTGACTATCCAGGCGGAACATCGACACAAAATATGATTCATTGGACACAAATGATCAAGACTGGAGAACACAAAATGTTTAATTATGGTCTGAGGTCCATCAATGTACAAGTGTATGATCAGGTAAAGATATTTCGACGAGCAAAGAGTGTCTAGGAACATCCTCCCATCTATAACATAAGTCGGCTAACTACTTCCCCGTATCTCTACTGGTCACAATCCGATTGGTTGTCCACCGAGACAGATATAAATAGCTATATATTAAAACACTTTCCTTCCCATATTGTAAAAGGAAATAATATGTTGGAAAACTTCAATCACCATGAATTCGTTTGGGGAAACCTAGCAGCCGATTTTATTTATCTTCCAATGATCAAAATTATGCTAAAAGATGTCTAATAAAGAAAATGGAAAAGGCAAAAATTTTCTGGAGATATGGGGAATTGAACCCCAGACCTCTCCCATGCTAAGGGAGCGCTCTACCACTGAGCTATATCCCCATCTGTAACCTTGAGTGTGAGAAGGTGATACATAAAACGGACCAGTATATAGCATAGGAGCAGGCTTGGATGATCAAAACTCAATGATTTTATATGCAAATTGCTTCATCTAATGCGCCTGAAAAAGGATTATAAGGCAGAAATACTTTTACTTTTTTTTTAAATTTCGATAGCCATACAGTCAGGTGGAGGTAATGAACAGACACTTATCTTGTCAAATAAGGGATAACTGCAAACAAATTATATTGGTGTTGAGTATATCCTCATTTCTTCTCTTCTTCAAATTATTCGTCATCTGACTGCTGTAATGGAAAAACCTCCCACTTCCACATCTTCCGTGTCTAATTTACCCTTATGGTGTAGTAATCTTCGACTCATACAAATCATCTCTTCTGCTACTAACGTATATTCTTTTTTTTTACTATATTTCTAGATTTTCATGATCTTTCTAGAGTCAGGTAATTTGTCGTATTTCTTCTTTGTGATCTACATGTTCATTTGTGGCGTCTTCCTTCATCATGTACTCCGTCGATGGATCTTCAATATCGATGGTCGCTATGATTTAGAACGTCTGCTGAACGAGGAGAATGTAACTTCCCGGGTTCAGTATGCGATTGCCTCATGTACAGCATGTCTTCTCAGCTGGATGATGTGGTATCTCATTCGATTGGAAAACAACTTTGGACTTATCTTCTCATCGCTCTGTGGACTAGTCTGTATCTTTGCCTCACACACCCTTCTTTTTCTCGAAATATGTCATTTGTTCCCAACCATGAACAAACAATAAATTCATTTTTATTCTTTTGTTCATTCTATCAAATGGCCGTCGTTTCACAAATTCTCTTCATTCGATGAAGTCGAACTCGTTCTCGTAGAAATGCCGTCACCATTCTCTCCATCAAATCACCCGCTCCTTTTGCAAGTGACTGGTCACCAGAGGCACATTCCTGCCGAATCAGCTCGGGAATATAACGAGTAACACATCGAAGAGCCCTAAATATTTTAGGAAGAGTAAGAGGTCATACGCGCATGTTTCCTTTGTGGCCTGGAGAACAGACTGGTCGTCGAGTGCAAAGTAGCCGCACTTGACAAAGAAAGACTCTAAGGAGTGGTGGTTTTGGTAGCAGGGAAGGAAGACACGGAACTCTGGAAGCATGTTTGTTATTCGAAAGCTGATATTGATGCTACTCAAAACAGGCAAAAACTTTCTGGAGATATGGGGAATTGAACCCCAGACCTCTCCCATGCTAAGGGAGCGCTCTACCACTGAGCTATATCCCCAATAACTGCAACCTAAAAGGTACTGATCAGGTTCAGAATGGTCATTCAGCGTTTGTTGGGAGAATAGAATTATAGAAGGGATTTGAAGTCTAAATTGGACGGGATAGATTTTAATCGGTGCAATAGAGCAAATCCGGGCACAAAAACAAAAGAGTTTTTAAGTAAAAGTTGTTTAATAATATCGATTTTTCCATGGAAATTCTGCTTGTCACTCAAAAGAAGGAATATGAGAGCTTGATTTCATTATTTTTATTATATAAGCGTTTTCGACTCACCGTTATAGTGTTTGATACAGATGAACTCGTTAAGATAGTTCCTCCGATGGAAAGGACGAAGGAAATAGTCGTGATTCGGATCGGTCAGACATCCATAGGCACAGTCTCTTGATGTGTTGTACTGCCTAAATATTTTTTCTTTATAACTGCCTTCTTATACTTGCAATGCTGTTCGTGTTTGCTGTGATTAAATTGGTCATTAATCAACGCTAGTACCGCATCGTGACTCGAACTATTGTTCGAATATGCTTCCTGACAATCCTTCCAACATTTTTTATACAGTTGTGTTTTCAACTCTTCCTCCAACTCCGTCTCTCCCCTGAAAATCCCTCGATAAGATAAGACAAGAGCCAATGAAATGATTTGTATAACTTACGATGAAAGGGAGATGATGGAATAGAGCAAAAGGGGGGCTACAAGGAGCCGCATGAGTGATGGCCGACAGTCTTATCAGTGAGGATTAGCAAAAAAAAAAAAGACCTTATGGCTACTTCAACTACTTCCTCATCATTTTGCGTCACACACAGATGGACAGCTAGAGAACCATTAAGATATCAGATGTGAAATCATGTGTTTATTCGGTGAACGAACGTTTTTTTACGGATTCGGGGGTCAAGGAGGAGAAGGAAGACATTGAAGAAGGACAGAAAAGACAAACAGAGAGGGTAGAAGGTGTCGGCTTCGAACATCCGAGGAGCAGTCTAAAATAACCACTTCCTTTTTGTTTTTTTTCCTACCGTCTCCTTGAGATTCACAAGAAGATATAGGACCAGAAAGAACAGAGGAAGACCTTGAAGTACAGATAGTGCAGTGTCCATCGAATCTTCCGGCCTGAACATGAATCTTTATCAAACTTTTACTTACTTGATTCGTCCTCTAATTGCTCCAAGATACAAAAAAATAAAAAAAAAGCTGGCCAGCGTGAATATAATACCAATAATTAAAGCCATGTACTCCAAATAAGCCGATCTTTCAGGTACTTTGAGGTGCAACTCATCGTCAAAGATACAGTCTAGTTGTATGAGCATTGGCCATGAGAGACAGAGCGTAAGAATCCATATGATGATGGAAGAGAAGCAGGAAGGACCGGATTGGAGACATTGGATAATGGAGGGGTAGAAGATGACCAAGAGGCGTTCAATAGGGACGAGGAAGAGAGCGATGAGTTGAGCGAAAAGAAATACGTAGGTCTGAATTAGCGGTATGAGGGATTTTTTTATTTTTTGATCATCGAATGACGGTTTTCTGAAACACTTCATACTAAAAATAATTCAGCGTTTTAAGAGCTATAAAAAATGGTGAAAATTAGAGCTTTTTTTTTTAGAAACTTTTTGTTCTTTTTACAGAACCCTGATCATAATCTGCTTCTATTACACTCGTGGATATTATTTTCTGTCTATAATTTAAATGGTTAAATGTTGTGTTCCAATATTTTCTTGTGGGGCTTTTGGCGGTGGAACGCATTTCTTATCGATACCAAAGACCATGTTATTTTGATTAACGTTGGCGAACATCTGATAATTCGGATCGATCGATCCTCGGAAAAGGCGGCTTAATCATCGTATTCTTCTTCTTTTTATACTATTGCTGAAACAGTCAAACAGATGAGGAGAAGGACTTCGAAGAGAAGTACCGGTTAGAAAAAATTTAGAACAGAAACAACTTTGACTTTTCTTTTTTTTCCAGTAATTCCTCACCTGTGCATAGCAGAAAGTAGGCAGATAGGTATGTCTACTATGTCCAAAGAACTCTTGACAGAAGGGAAACTCCCTCAACGATGTCGTCAAGAGATAGATTATCGTACTTGAGACATCGATTATTCCCTAGGCATAAACCTTTATTTTCCCCCCCGCCCCCTACCCTGGACAATAGCAGTGAGTAATAAGTCGATTTGAAAGCCTGTTTAATTAGCAGTAGATTAATGAGATAGAAATAAGGAGGAAGGAGGATAAGACAGCTGGTCAGATAGAGCCAGTTGCTGGAAGAGACCATCGAAAGAACTGGTAAAGAACATAAACACTTGAGGAGCGAAGGACAGTTTATTAAATATCGACGGATTCATCGAGGGAGATGCCATTTATGACGGATTGAATCATCAGTTTTTCTATTGTTCGAGGGGAATGAGCTCGTGGTGGTTTAGGTGGGGGAATAAGAGATAAAGAGAGCTGCTCCTCGTTTTCTTTTGTTTCTTCATTCTCTCCATCACCAGGTTTTGACTCACTATTCGCCCGTCTTTTGGGACTTCGATCATTGAACAGACCATGACGACGGTAACTGTACACTCGATCCATCGGATTGAGTTTGGCTATCACCTGGAAGATTTATCTATGGAGGTTCACCCTTACCGGCAGCTCTATAGATACTCCTGAAACGCTGTTTTGTTTCTTGGTGAATCGTTTCTCGAACTCTGCCTTGTAATCGAATTCCGTCATTTCTGGAGGAGGTTCATCAGTTACCTGATGATGGACTGGGTTCAACTTCTTAATAACACTCATTATCTCTGGAAGATGGATGACAGATCGTCGTCGAGTATTCGGAGAAACGGATCTCCCACGATCCTGTGGAAGATTTAGTCGATCGTCTTCATGAGCAGTGACAGTTACATGAAGAGATAATCGCCTTCCATCAGACAATTCGGCAGAGGAACTAGATACCCACATGTCTAGATGTGGTTCTATGTCTAGTTCCGTATCCTCTTCATCTACCCTGCTTGGTTTCTGTTTATTCCTTCTCTGTCTTTGCTGCTCTTTCATAATTTTGTCAAAGAATTCGTCCAACTCATCCTTCGTCGCTAGACGAGATTGTCTATGTTCCATTAAAGGACCTGGAGGGACTTGAACAGAGCCCCTTTTAGTCGACTGAGAGTGTTTGTCCTCAGAAATGGACCCTCGTCGATTGACTTCTTTACGTAGGCGATAGGTTAGCTGTATCTAAAGAAAAAATATAATGAAGGAAGGAAGAAGAAAACGAATACCTGATCGAAAAAATCATACATTCTGTCATCATCCGTTTTGTCCTTTTTGTTCTTATGAGTTTGTTGGAATTGCATGCTATTCACAGCGACGTCGTAGATTTTTTGAATGTATTCCTGAACCATTTATTAAATGTGAATTTTAATGAAGATTAATGAGCCTGTTAGGCTATTCCTCACCTCATTAGCGACATCTTTATAGAGTGAGAAAAGGGTAGCGAATTGGAGAAGAATGCTGAGTTTTTCTGAGCAAGGTGTTGACCAGATCTGAAGGCAAGTTGAATCATCAACAAGTCATACATGTTCTGCTCGTTTCAAGACGATATTCATTATTTGAGTAATCTTGATCCAGTACTCATGTCGAATGGTATCCCTACAATCTTCTTATCATCAATATCCCTTCCCACCTCTCCTCGTATAATAGTTCCTGGACATTGTAGTGTGCATGGCTGTATACTTCCCTAACCAATGCTGTGAAATTTTTGAGAAATCGACCGGACTTCTTGGAAATATGGGTAGTTCTAATGGCTTCCATCGCATCGGTGCATACTGAGGTAATGTAAGAAAAAAGGAGGGCTTACTTTTATGATTCGATGCCGTCTCCCAGTATGTGTCGCCCAACGTCTTATGGAATCCTCGATAGAGTTCGGCCATCTCATCACAGGACAAATGAAACCGTCCATGGGAATCCGCCCGAGCTCGCCGACCGAAAAGTTGCATAATTCGATGGACAACTGAAAAATTAGGTGACTAATCGGTCGACTGATAGAGAAAAATGATTCCCGGGAATGAGAGTGGGCGCTGGAAAGGGGGAAGAGATAGAAGACAAGCGGAACAAGGCAACAGTCACGTTGTTTACCGCGTGCATCTGAAAGGCTTACAGTTGTATCTGGCGGTTCGTAGACCGGTAGGCCACAGCGTCAGATAACCGACCAAAGGGACTATAAATTCGTTTATGGAGACGATATTATTTTAGAACAAAACTCCAAAAAATTAGGTTTTGAAAATATGTTTGGGTTGGTCACACCAGTGGCAAGGATTCGTATAGAAAAGAGCATGGAATTTTAGCCAGTAACTCTTAACTCATGATTAATCACTGGGATTTAACTATAGGGCATCATATAAGGGGAAAAATAAATTAGTAACTGGAAACTGAAAAATTTTAACGAAATGTAAGACGTGATAGTAAAGCTATTAAGAGCGACAGAAGGGTGACAAAAGTCCGTGTGCTTATCTAGCCGTAAACGATTGGCAAAGAACTCTCCGATCAAAATAACTAGGTTTCTTCTTTATTATAAAGTAAGCAAAGAAAAGAGTGGTAAAATAAATGAACTTGTTTAAAATTAATGGAGACTTCCATCTCAAAAATGGAATAAATCAACCACATTTTACTGTCAAAATCTAGTCTAACCAGAAAAATTTTAAAACTACAGTATTGCAATTTATAGCCCCCGACACGAAAATTATATAAGTTGGCCGGTCACCACAGACCTCGCCATAAACAGTGAAACATGTGAATGTTGACTCTGATTTTCGTCATGATACATTATACTTTATTAGAAACGATTTACATATTAATCGTCATTGTAAATCTATATCAGCTTTTAAAGAACAAGGTTAAGAAAAGAATTTTCATGAAAGAAATTACAAATATACAAAAGCCACTAACACTATCACAGAATAATTCATTTTGTATACCCGTTCAGAAGCCGTATGTTTCGTTGTCGAGCTGCACTAAATTGACGACGAGCTTCATGCTCCATGAAATCACTATAACAAATAAATAAGAAAAAGAAACCATTTACCATCTGAATAAATTTGGCTGAATTTCTTTCCATCGTACTGTAGATTCCACCCAAAACTCGAGCAGATTTCCATTTATTGCAGATCTGAACACTGAAAGGCATTAAACAGTTGAATAAAGTATATACCTTGCGATCTCATCCTTATCTATGCCAAAAATCGTCTTCATTTTTTTGTGGGTATTATAGCTTGTATATAGTTGTGTCATTTCCTATAATCTACGATGATAAGAATATAACACTTACATCTGTCCATTGGCTAACTTTTTTGATAATATCTTCACCAATTTCTTGTTCATTATTAACATTTTCTCTGAAAGTTATAAAACAAAAGAGGCGATACGATTTCAAGTTATATTACATCAAAAATAATTTATTCAACGACCTACTTTAGTTTTTTCGGGGATGGTGAAAGATCATTAGTTATATGTCGTTTTCTACTGACTGTTCCACTAGTAGAACCATTGATTGATGATCTTCTTTGCTCTTTAACAAATTCTTCTTCAATTTCATGTTCTACAAAAGATGAGAACTAATATGTACACACCTATTTCATTAATTGATTCCGATTGAACTTCTGAAAAATGTTTAGCAAATTCTCGTTCAATGTCATTTTCTGTAAATAAATAAGGTGAAAAGAAACAACAACCTATGTCCAGATCTTCTTGTAACTTCGATGTCAACTGAGCAGAATTGCACCTGGATTTTGATGTAAAGTCAGAATTCTAAAATACTTGCGAATTTTATACAAAACTTACTTCCTTTTGTTCAGGTGGTACATTTAGGCTTGTACTAGGGGCCTGCATTTCATGATGAAGAAAAAAATACAAACTAACCGGTTCAATTGCTAACATTGGAGCTGGAAGAGATGGAAGTCCAAAAAGTTGACGTCTACTGTTTATAAATTCAAGTTCAATTTCATCTACAAATAACTTCTCTTTTAAAACCCTGAACAAAGAGACGTACCATTGAGATCATTCTCCAGTGAACTGTGTTGGTGTATTGAAGATGTTGAGCAATATTCTACCTCACGAGTTGCCAAAGTTTTTATAATAGCTTTGTTATCTTTCATTGCTAAAAAAAATTGAAAAAACCATTCTGCCAAAAACCTCTATAGACAATCTCTTCATGATTTCCTTGAGCACGAAGAAAATTCTCCAAATCAACAATAGTAACATTCTCGGCTTCAAAAGTTCGTTGCTAAAATAAAATTATCAAAGAGTGAGAAACCTACGTTTACAGTTTCTTCTATTTGATATTGCATTTTCTTCTGTTTTGGTGCTTGATAAGGGGTTAATTCAAGAAGCCCATCGAATTTCTAAACGTTTTCATTGAGTAAACGTAATTCTTACACTATCATGTTTTTGGCATATTTTAGCAAGGAATTTATCTTTATCCAAAGCTTCTAATGAATTGTCTGGTGCGGAGATTGGAGTAAAACTAAAAACCAATAATGAAAAGTAAGAACCTACCCCCAATTCTCATTTTGAGCCAAGAATTTCTTTTTCTTTTTATATGTAGTTGTTCTATCTATTCCGGGAAGACAGAATACATTTAATGTATTAATATCAACCTAAAAAAGGTTGAAAAAAAGATTCCTTACTTCCCAATTACAATCAGACATTTTCTCATACTTACGACATATATTTTCTAAATTAAACTTAAAGCGTAGGTTGTTCTTGTATAATTCTGCAGCTGGTAGAAATTCATTGGGTTTCATCTAAACCAAAAATGTACAATATAAAACGGCCAAAAATTGAATCAACGAGAAAAACATTCATTCAAATAGTCCGATTACAGCAAGGGTACGTTATTCGCATATGCGTAAAGCGATATAAAAATGATATCGATCGTTGAAATAGTGAAGCAGAAAAAATTTAGAGAAAAATAATGTAATAAAGGATTTTATTGTACATTGATAAGACAGAATGTTAAAATAGGATGTAAACATTAAAAAAGTAAAATGTAAAAGAATGTGATAGAGAATTAAGTATACATAGGAACAAGCTTTGCAATTTCCTCGCCTAAGATTTTTGTTTTCATAAAAGTTGAAGATTCCGCGTATACCCGAACAACATTTTCTGTTCCACTAGGTCTACAAATAAAAATATCAGCACAAATGTGAAGCTTACCTGATAAATGCTCTAACGCCATTTAAATCTTTTACCAACTTATCAACCATATCTTGGAGTGCTCGAGGTTCAAGGAGCTTCGTTTCTGACGAGTTAGTCTTGAAAATACTTCTATCATGAACCTGAACACGTACGAAAAATAAATTTAAAGCATTAAGAAATCTAACCGGAACTTTTATCTGAATATTTGGAGCGTCGTGGTAAAGTTTTTCTTCCCAATCCTGTATCGACCACTTATAATGACGAAGTATTAACTCCACAGCAAGCAGATCCGCTATTCCGTCACCCACTACTTCATTAATAACATTTGAGAAATAATAAAGTCTCTTGACGTTAGTATCTGTGGTGTCAGATCTATAAATAAAATGTCAAAAAAAGTAAACATACCGAATTAATTGTTTAAATTTAGTGCTGAATGTAATAGTACCGTGCCCGTTTGCTTCAAAGTAGATACCTATATCATAGTCCGTAGCTTTGTGATGAAGATGTTTTACTCCAGTAGGCACACAAGCTGGTTCAATATTCTAAATACACATTTTCATCAATGTCTGAACGAATACTAGATGTTCTCGGATATATCGAGTAGACGAGCCATTTGCATAAGCAGTTTGGACAATACCAATAGTGAGTTCGTTAGCAAGTCCAGAAGCATCTAAAATCTATATCGCAGTAATACATGATTTAAATAAAATTAATACTTCTTTAACATATCGTGCGTAAAGAACAGCAATTTTATCTCCATCTAAGAGAACAATCTCGTTGCTTTCACAGTTTTTCCGTCTAAAATACACCAGCCTATCAGCGTCACCATCAAGCGAGGCACATCTTTGAGAGCTGGGTATATTAGTTTTTTCGAGCCTTTTTGGTAAAATGCTGTTGAGTTTAACAAAATCTGCACCACACTAAAAACATACTATATTATAAATTATCTAGCCTCATAATTAAGTTCTCCATCTTGACCACAATTGATCAGAATTATACCATTGCCTCCAGTGAGCCATCCCATCAGTTGCCGAATTGCTATTGCTCCTACCCCATTTGCGCAGTCTAGCAGAACTCGAAAGCTATCATCATTCTAAAAAAAATAAATAATTACGATTAAAGCGAACTGGAGTAAGTTTTAGCAACTCATTGTATGCTGTTGACAATTTTTTATAATATCCTTGAACAGAACAAATTCCAAAACCAGGATCATTTGAACAGCGAACTATATAGTGCAACTGTGGTGTTGTTAGAACACCTAAATAAATGTTGGATCAATTAGAACTTTACCATGATCTACAAATTCTACATGACAATCACTAATATCTAATAATCTAGCTCCGGCTTCAACTGCAGTGCGAAGAGATGGTCCAGATGAACGTGTGTCAATAGCGCAAATAATCTTCGCAGAACTAATATCTGATGATTTTACGATCTGTGATTCGAGTTTTCGGACAGTAGCTGGGAATTCTTCTTCGGATGTATTAACCAACATTGTCGCATACTCCTAGAAAGAGCTACAAATAAAATGTAGTTAACCTCCCAATCCGAGGCTAACATTTCACCCATGGGATCGACAATTTTTAACCCATTGTCACATGCTGGATTATGGGAAGCGGTAATCATTATTCCAATGCTCTTGTTCAGGTGTCTTAAAATTACCAAATGATAATATTGTAAAAACGAACCTAGCACGTAGGTTGACTAAATATCCTAGACGAAAAGCAATGAATGTAAGATTTTCCGCTTTTGTACGAAATCCTGCAGTTCCATAAGATAACCTAAACATGTGACTTCATAATGTATAAAAAAATTTATAACTTGACGTCATCGTATTTATGCTGTTTCTTAAAGATCTCCGGGATAATGGGAAAGTCATTCATATTCTGAAGCAATACGTTATATTGAATAAATAAAGTAAAGTATAAAAAAAAAAATATATATATATATAATAACTAACAAAAACAACGCAAAAATTTATGGATCGTTACAGGATCCCCTCTAAAAGTCCGAAGCCGTATTTCGGAAAATACTTATGTAACCACGTACGGTTGTTTTATTATTACGATTTCCCTACACTCAAATTATTTTTTTTGAAATTTTGAATTGTGTGAACACTATTTCAGTGATTCCTTTGATAAAATTAGAAAAATAGACTTCAGAAGCTGATTACCACAGACATCACAATAACCGTAGATGAAAATCAAGAAAGAAGAGTCAAACGTTACCAGTAACACGTTCAATTTTCACATCGAAGGAGAAATAGCTGAGGACAAGAAAGGATGTAAAATGAAGGATCCAAGTGAAAAAAGCAAGACAATGTCAACAAACATTGTCGATAGCGACGTTCATCTCTTCGGTAGTAAGTAAAATGAATGAATAGTATTGCGGATTTTTTAAAATCTTTTTTTTCCAATATGAAAGAAAAACCTTCTTGAAATAACATCAAAACAAAAAGCTAAGCAGAGCACTTAGTGACAATATATAATACAGTTTTGAAGAACTTGACAGATCAGCCATTTCAAATTTCGCTGTAATAAATTGCTCGATGCTTGAGGTACACTATAAGACTGAAATCATGAAAAATATAAGCAAGAACGAAACAGACCGTTCAATAACCAGAGCAGCGTAAAGGTTGAGAAAAGATAGAATACCAACAGAGCAGGCAACGACCATAGCAGCTGCAGCAGGTCCTGGAAATGATAGAAAGAAATGGAATCCACTCACCATTGTCCATCATTGCTGATAATCTATCAAATTCTAATCTGTGGATCTGAGATTTGGCAGCACTATACATTTCAGAGTTCTCAAATGTTCTAGTTGCTGCCAGCACAATGAAAAGCATCCAAATTGCATATTGGACTAAAAAGATAGTTATCTGAAAAACGATTAATTAGTTTTAAAACAATATACTTGAAATATATAGATAGGAAAAGCAAAAAAGCGATTATTTCCCATTAACGCGATCATAAGTCCTGCAAGATTTACCCATTGAATGAGACAGATGCCATACTGAAATTGTTAGGTTAAACAATAATCGCTAACTTTAATGAAGTTGTAATCAAGGTAGTAATGTTGAAAACCGACAATACCCAGAGTAAACTCAATTTCAGGATCCTTGAATTTGAGTATATATTTCAACGTCATGCTGACCAAGATAGCGACAAAAACAAATACAGAATGAAACTAAATAAAAATTATTAAGAAGAAATATAACTGACTTTGATGTGACAGCAACAAAAACTACTGCTTTTCATAAGATTGTAAGCTTCTGGATGCTCAAATCCTTGTCTATTCCAACTGAACAAAAGGTACAAAAGATTATGTAATACTTATGTAAGGCTTCAAGATTTGGACTATCTCCATTTTGACTGAAACGTAATGTTTCGTCGAAGAAATCATTTTGTGGAGTTCGTCCTGCCAGATAATTGAATTGTTTTGTTTTTCCCATTTTTTTTCTAAAAATCATGTAATAGACTAAATGAAAGGAAAAGAAAGAAGTGTCAGAAAAAAAGAATAGAAAGAAAAGTATCGTGAGGCAAGCATATTATAAAGTAATCAAAGATCTATCTGTAACAAAATTCAAATATTTAATCTTTTTTAGTCGAAAAAAATCTTATTTCCTTGAGTCATCGTCTAGAAACATCCATTTGTCCCTTCAGCATTTTCTTACAGAAAATATTACTTTTATAGAGCAATATTTCTCATATTAGAATCGTTGAGTGCATGTTTTTTTCATTGATTATTTGATTGCTTTCAAGGCAGTTCATATAGCTCAATAGATGTTAAAGGGTAGGTTCCACGATTTTTAATATGAATACGTAATTAGGAAATAAGATACCGTAACTCTGACGCGAATTTTTTTTTTACATTTTCGTTATTCGTAATTTATTCACAAAACATTCAAAACTAAGAAAGCAAAATTAAAAGCAAATTGTATATCACATACTGCACATACTACACATGCTTGTATATCACATACTGTATACTGTATTACTTATTTTCTTTTAAATCTTTTTCCTTTTTTTCGCAGTTTTATCAGGTTTTTTTTTGTATCGTACAGCATATATTGGGGTTTGCTTTTTAAAAAAGGGAAAAAAAGTAAAAGAAAATTAAAACAAAAATAGGTACTTGATAGAACATACAGTATACAGTATGTGATATACAATTCGCCAAAATTAAAATAACAAACAGAAACAACAAAACTACAAAAGTATGTGCCAAGAAAAATTTATGTATAGGCGCAGCCGATGCGCAATCGGCGCAAAATTTCCTATTTTTCCGGAATTCAAATATAAAATAAACTGTTCTTCTAATCTATTCTTCTTCTTTCATTTTTGATGTGATAATCATGTCGTATAATTACTGCGGTTATCAAACAGTTAGTTTCTCTCTCAATTGAACATTTTATTTTTAGATTGATATATACAATAGTGTGATTAAGGATGTTATAAACGGAGTTAAAGAATCATTTATCGATGAAGATGTTGATTTAGATATTCTCGAACAGATAGAAAAGGTTAAAATCTTTTATTGTATTTAATCAAAAATATTAGGTGTGGGTTGACAAGGTTGAAGCCACTAAATGTATTGAGAGAAAGCCACAAAAACCTCACATCATTGCACGTCCAGTGGCTATTCCGAATTTGAGTAGAGCCGTTTTAAATCAGGTATTTAACTTTTCTTTTTTCATTTTGTCTTTAGCGTGTACAATATGTTCGACCTGATGGTACTTCGATTGTTCCCGTACAGATTGTCAGTTAATGTTTAATTCTTATGCTATTCTTTTTTAAGGTTCAACCACCACCTCTATTAATGCAAAACGCACCAATGTATATAGCTGATCAACCTCAAGAAATTGTTTATCTTCAAACAGGTAAATATTGTTTGATTGTTGTAATTTCGATTAGTTCAACAAAATATTACTGAAGTTGCTGACTCTTTTCTATTTCCACGTGGACCAATGTATCAAATTGATGGTTCGAGTGATAGGAATTATGAAGACAAACACGATATTAGACCGAAGGGGAAAAAAAGGTTGCAGAAAAAGAAGATTTTACAACTGGATGGGAATGGTGCTACAATGTCCGACTCTTCCAGTGAAGACGAAGAGTTTGACCCACTTCGCAGAATTGTGGAAAAAATAGGAAATGACGAAGATATCCCGGAAGATGAAGATCAAGTTAATTTTAAAAAAGTCCAAATTTTCTTTAGGTTGCTCCTGAAGAGCCTCCTTTAAATTCGGATGATGACGAAAATGATGAAGACCTGGATCGCGTATTTGATACTAAGAATGTTATTATCTGTCAATTTGAAAAGGTTGTTTCTTATGTGTACATTTTGAGAATTTTTTAGATTAACCGTTCACGTTCCAAATGGAAATTGAACCTTAAAGATGGAATTATGAAGATTAATGAAAGAGATCATTGCTTCACTAAGGCAGGCGGTGAAGCAACCTTCTAATATGTTTCTAAGTTGTGAGTTTACTTTTCTACATTGTTTACTGATGTTCTTTACAATACAAACTTTGTTTTTCTTTACTTGTTTTGTTGTCTTTTCCATCAATTTCACTTATATCGTAGAAGAGTTTGGTGAAACACCAATATCAAAATCTCGGTAAACTGATGACTCTCATGTTTATTACCACATCTTTTGTATTTATCCCTGATTTAGCAGCTTTCCAACGGATTTTAACCCAGTCTGAAGGAGATTGGATGAGGCTCCGTCTTTGAAATTTGTGAAAAAGGTAGATAACAGCTTGAATGCATCCATTGGTTCGATGTTGAACTTTTTGGCTAGATAAATCATACATTTAATATTCCTAAAATTACCGGCAGCATTGAAGATTTTTGTGACTTTTGGTACATGTTGCATCATATCGTTTTTTACTTTATCATCAAGTTTTGTGTATTTATCGAGCATTTCCCGAAAGAATGCCTGGGCAGCGAGATTCTCTGGCTTGAGAGAGGGAACTCCCATGGCCTTTTTGGTCATCTAATGTATTGATTAGCTGGAATTCTAAGTTACTTACGTCCATAAAAAACTTCTTAGCACCTCCACCCAGTGCTGCAACATTCATCTCATCACCTGCATCAGCCATGAGAAAAACAAGGAGGACAAAAAAGAGTTCACCTCTCATTTTGACTGAAAATAAGAGAATGCAGACTTCCGCTAAGTCAAAACATTGGAACAGTTGCTAGGAAAAGAACAAATAACAGCCGACGGCAAACGAGTAAAAAGAAAGAAAACGACGCAGGGTTACAATAAAACGTGCGATTCATGGTCTTTGTGTACACTTTTTGATGGATGAGCAGTTGAGAGAGAAGACAGCCACGGCTCGTCTTTATTATTTTGTTCATTTTTTAGATATTATCACAGACGAGGGGGTGTTTAAAACCATTGATTGCTTTCTTTTTTGTTGGAGATCCAATATAGCTCCCCAGTATTGATAAAAGATGGCAGATTTCGAACAAAAGAGGGCAACCAGAGTGAAGGAGAAGTAAGGAAGTTTTTCTATTAGTTTGTAGATCACAGGCATGTTCTCATTGAAAGCAATGCTGCAGTCATCGACTGGAGGACCATTAAAGTGGATGCAGTAATCCTGCAATAGTAGTATTTTGTCTAGGAATGGTATGGTGATTTTTTAAAGGTCGCGCATTTCTAGATTTAATTTATCCTTATCATCGCCCAAAACTTTTTTTGGTAAAATTACTATAAGATGAAGTTTACTTACATCGAGTAGTATTGTCCGAAATATGAACCATCTGATTCGATTCATCGAAAGTTGAATATACTATAATCGAGTATATTTTACAGCTATTTGTACAAACCAGTAGGAATACAACACAAAAATTCCATCGTATCCTCACAGTTTTAGTGACTTTTAGGGTTATCGTTGCAATGAATAACATAAACATCGCACCATCACAGAAAAATGTCAAATCGGGAAAAACAAGCTGCAAATCAATTGGATACTTAGAATATTCTACTCCAAGAATTTCCGGTCTCAAATTCTCCAATCCGTTGATGATCATGAAGTCTCTCTGCATCGCATTGGTATATTGAACACCTTGAGGTAAATAGTAAGTAGACAGAAGCTCATTCTCCATTAGGAGAGACGCGCTTTCTGCTGCACTGCTGTCCTAAAAATTTTTCCAATAAATTAGTGAAACTGACTATAACTAAGGGCCAGTACTTGGTATATGGAGCTCCTGCTTGCCAATTTGTCAGATCAATATATCCTATTGTGGCGAAGGAATAGAGATTGAGATGAAGGTGAATGGTTAGACAAATGAAGAAGAAGAAGGTGAACTTGTAGAAATGACTGGCAAAAATAGGAAAATAGATAGAAGGGGTGGTGGAAAATTTGGCACTGAAATGGCATGAATCCAAGACCTCAAGCCATTTAGGAGATTCACTTACAAGAAGAAGTATATCATATCGCCATAGAATAGTACGATTACCGGTTGAATAGCATATTTAAAGGCTGTGATAAGTCGAAGAAAGAACTGTAGTCCATTGTATAGAGCTACTCCATTGATTTCAGGCAAAAAATAGGGTCTATAGATTTCATTTTCATCAAGACTCCCACTGTTTGTTAAGATCAAATTGAATTTCTACAGATTATTCTATGTCCGATAGATTAGTTACCTCATAAGCGAGGGAACTTTGAAGGGCTACAAGAGAAAAGATGAAAATTGAAAGAGCAAGAAGAACTCGAGAGCGGGGAAAGGAATTTTGATTGATACCAAAGAGGAGAATAAATATAGATCGAAATGACAGAAAGAGTCCAAAAGTCGTCCACATAATCGATATCAACCAGATCTTCCATTCAAAGTGTCCCACTCGACGATTAGATTGATCCGTTTTGAATAGTCTATCGAATTCCTCCTCCACTATATAAAACATTTTAAGAAAGTTGAGGATTATCACCACATGAATAAGGATATCCGAATTGCGGAAAATATTGACAAGGATTCAATATAGGTTCTTGAAAGAGAAAATTTCTCAGCTTGAAATAACTGGAATAGGCCTTCGACCAGCGGATGATGCTTGATCGTTGAATAGTTAAATTTTTAATAGGTTGCAGAGAAGGTAATGAATAGTTTTGGATGAATTTGTTATAGCCGATATTAAGGAGTTGAATGACTTGTCCATAGGTTTCTCTATTTCCTGAAAAGATGGACGTTTAAGAAAAAACTAACGGGTATAGATGACTTGAAGATTGTTCAAAATGTCAAGAGAGGTGAGAAAGGTTCCTTCAATGGTTAGATAACCGATGATGGCTTGGAGATTGTGGAGTTTCGAGAAGGATTTGTAATCGGGAGGATAGGGACCTGGACGAAGAAGTATAGGTAAATTATATTACCTAGAATGTATAGATTCCCTGCCAATACAGAACAATTTTTCGGCAGCTCATCTATCGTCCAAAATTCATTGAGACCCTGTCTGTCCATCGAGAAACATGGATCCGCTGAAATTTTTTCTAAAAATTATAAACGAGACAAACTATTATTACAAGGTTTGTACATTTTTCCCGTGAATTGTGGATGAAAGACGAGAAAACTTATCTCCTATACTTTCTATATGAATCAGAAGAAATGTACCTCTGGGGTGAAACAGTGATCGGTGCTTCTATCTGGTTCCCAGTAGGAGACAAAGTCCAGTTCCTCCTCATATGATATGACAATCTCCCCAGGTCCTTCCACTCGTTTGAGTGAATTAAATCCCATCTTTTTGAAGAAGCCGTCTCTGACATAGATGACGTTATGGAGTCCGAATTGGGCAGCTGAAAAAGATTGAGAAGGAAGGAGGAAAACAGAACCTTCTTTCTCATCACAAACGACTTCTTTCAGTCGATTGAAGATGGATAAATTGGAAGCAGCAGTGAATCCATAAATCTTTATGCATCCTTCAATACGTTGAATATTTCCAAACACAGAATACAATCTCACAACGTGTCTATTAGCCGTTGCATCCAATACAAAGTGTCCCTTGACAGTATCACATGTCTTGTGTAAATGATGTTCTTCGAGCCATTTGCCGACCGGATGAGTCACTTGACAGGTAAACGCTAGACATAAGGGGAGAAGAAGAAACCAGCAGCTAGAGATCATTCCGGTTGTTTTCGACAGCATAAAGAGGAGATTGAGAAAATAGCAAATATTTTTCCCACGCCCCATAATTTAATATCGGGTAATTGTTTCGGAAAAAATCAGTTCAGCAGTTGATCTCCTTTGTTGTTCGAAGAGGGAGTCCTCAAAACCGGTAGTGGAAAAAAAATCAAAAGATTGGAATTTTTGAAATTATTAGAAATCTTGAGTGATCTAGAGAAGAAACATGAGCATATGACCCTTCTGCCAGAATATCAAAAAAATGCTTCCAAAATACTTGGTTTAAAGATGAGCCCCCCCCCCCCCCCCTTGTTTTTTCAATACTCTACTAAAATTCAAAATGAGGAATAATTTTTGAAAAGGTACTTCTTTCCTTTTGAAATCCCTGCTTTCCGTAATCCCAGTTGTCTGTTTACGTTTTTCAAAACTAGTTGTCAGAGTTGAAATTGTGGCTAAGGAAAACACGACATGGCATAAACAGCCATCTATTGTCCTCCAAAAGTACCAGCTAATTCTCGTGACCCCTGTTGAAAATGATGGCTCAATTTTTTCTAATAACGATAAGGATAGCTCTTTATCATTGCTTTACTATGACATAAATTATTTATATCCATCTCAGAATCTCTCCATCTCCTCCTCCGACCCATTATAAACACTTGGATGAAGGATTCCATTTTCCGGAGGAACAAGAGACAACGGACACCCGAACATCCAATGACCATTACCCGGACTATAATAAGCAAGACGAGAAATGGTATGTCATGAGTTCATTCAGCTTATCAAGTTTCAATATACAATTTGAATATCCTTACATTTGAATAGTCGTATGGCCAGCTGTAGTATGCCCAGTCGTGACACTGTCATTGACCTGCCATTGAACCGGATTGACTACTGTTGCTACAGGACGACCGGTAGTGACTACGGTTCGATGTTTCTCCACATGAACATCACGATCTCCATGGCGGGTGATCCAGCGATGAGAATAAGCAACGGGACCATAGGCGAGAAGGGAGATTATAAAGGCGATGACGGCCAAAATCCAACTGTAGCCAAGCTGAAGAGAGAGAATTTTTGTATTGGAGAAGAGACTTACAGGGAACCAAGTATGTCTGTAAGTGGTAAGAGAACCAATTAGGAAGACAATAATAGCGAGGAAAAGACAAAAACTGGAGATGCCAATCAGGGCATAATCGGCTAGAAGAAGGGAAAGATTAATACGACGGAAACAGCTGAAAGAATTTGTCTATATGTTCAAGCTGAAATTTTACCAAGAAATCAGAAGGTAGATGAGGAAGATAGCTTGGAGAATAACAGCGAGGACCATGAAAACGAGAGTAACGCTGCTCCATCCATGAGTAACGTGGGAGAAGCAAGATCTTGTCAATCCTGTCCACGCATTATAGGTATCAATCCAATCTATAACACGATCGAAAGAAAGGGGAAAGACTTACGACAGCTACCGAGGGCTGCACACGTAAAGATGAAAGAGATAAAAGTGATAATACCGGCAAGGAGATGACCACGGAAGGAGACCAACATCGTCGATAAGAACACAACAAGACTAGCCTGTTGACTGCCTTGGCACTTGCCGTAACTTGTGACCACATGGTTATATTAAGGCTCTCTCCTCTCGTCGCGTCATCTATCGTAAACATGAAAACAAAATGTAAAAATCGTGGAGGAATGTGTAGCGAAAAAAGGCAAAATACGACAAACATGTTATTTCTTTGAGAAGGCCATGATGACGGTCAGAGAACTAGAGGTAGACAAAATACAAAAAGAAATTATATGATACTAAAATTGAAAGTGAATAATCAACGTTAAATCAGCTGAAAAACAGTTCCAACCAGTTTTAGGAGAGGGATGTGATCAATTAAAAACTGTTGCTGCCGATAGCCAGTCTGATGTTTCCCTTAGATTCTTTGGGGTGATAAACATTTTCGTCAAGAGACGAGGATAATGACAATGACCTTTCCACCTGACAATATGTTTCTTTTCGTTTTTGACCATGCTGAATCCAATGGAAATAGCCGCAGATCGTGGAAACTCATACTGAACTCAAATCTT
Source organism: Oscheius sp. DF5120 (assembly GCA_932521415.1). Classification (NCBI taxonomy): domain Eukaryota; kingdom Metazoa; phylum Nematoda; class Chromadorea; order Rhabditida; family Rhabditidae; genus Oscheius; species Oscheius sp. DF5120. The sequence continues at coordinate 4,758,054 of OW051463.1, forward strand.
TCAACTGATAAAAAGGGGCTATTATCATAATAAGAAAAGATAGATGGTCAGAAGGGCTCGAAATAAGTGATCCCAAACAACTGGAAGGTCTTTGGATAAATAAAATGTTTATATTAGAAAATGAAGACTTACTCAATGAAGCAAAGAAATTGACAATGAAAGGATTTTTCAAACAAGTCCACTGTCGAGTTGAAGCCATCTACTGGGATTCCAATAGAAACGGTGACTATCTGTACTACATCACTTGGATGGGTGCTAAGAGCTTTAGCAAAAAAAATCTAGATATAGACACAGTTGGGGATCTACAGCAACAAGTAAGAATAGACAGAGGAAAGTAGATATTATAGGGAGTAACTGAACTAATTACTAATGTTTCACAACTTTCAGAAGCATTTGAAGGTACATTTTTGAAGTTTTAAAGTCTTCATCTAGCTGTTGACCAAGCAGAGAATTCAAGAGCTTTGGTACCCTTCATTGAGGCATAAATAACTCGGGATGTCTTATTATTCTTCCGACCTGAAGAAGACATCTTCTTCTTTTTGTGTATACAGTAAGTATTAGAAAGAACGAGTAACTTGAAAAAAGTTACAGCAACAAAAAGTTTCGAAGTCTTTAATAAAGAGATGTTCTTTTATTATTTTCATTTTTTGTGCGATTACCTTGTTTTTTTTAACATTAATAAATCTTTGTTTGCAAAATAATAGCTTCAAAAACAGAAAATGAAAATAATAAAAAAACAAATCTCTTTACTAAAGACCCACACTTCCAGACCTTTTTCGTTACTGTAGCTTTTATACCTATAAAAAGTAATTTTTTTTGGGAATGACTATATGTTCTTTGTCGAAATCCTCCGTTTCAAACTTTTTAAGTTCTGCCAGTATCAATTTTCTTCTTTCTGTTTTCTTCGTTAATCTATAGTAACGAAAAAGGTCTTTTTAATAAAGAGATTTGTTCTTTTATTATTTTCATTTTGTTTTTGAAGCTATTGTTTGGCAAACAAAGATATATTAAATTAAAAAACAAGGTAATCGCACAAAAAATGAAAATAATAAAAGAACATCTCTTTATTAAAGACTTCGAGACTTTTTTCGTTACTGTAACTTTTATAACTATAAAAAAGTAACTTTTTTTTTGGGACAGACTATGTTTCTTTTATTATGGGGGGACTAGGCCTTTTTTAGTAAGAAAAATATAAAACATGTTACTCACAGGTTTGTTTCTAGAACAATATTAACTGTATAGTGCAGTTCTTTTTGTATCTGTTCCTACCATTTTTCAACAGTGTTTCGTTGTAAGACGACTACTTTCTCTATCTAATCGTCTCCTCCTTATCAGTTGAAAATCCCGCCACCAATAGTCAACAGCGTTGATTTGTTGTTTGAATGTCACGGTTGAAAGACAGCTACGCTGAGGAGAATTTCTTCGAAGAAGAGACGGCTCTCGATTCTCGGCTGAGAAGCACGGTGAGTATCAATCACATTTACTTTTTATTCTAGGCCTCAAATGCTACCCTTGTTCCTTCAATGTTTATTTCTTGGTTTGATCTCAATGCATATGTGAGTCTTCTCTTTTCCTTTCATCATTTCTAGGTTGATATCGAAGGCAAATTCAAGGCGGAAGATGTTGAAATCAGCGGAACCCGTCAAGTTTTAAACAATAGTATATTTTTTCTATTTCCAAGTCAATCTCTTTCAGTCTTTGGCTGCGCAAATCCGGGTGAAGTCCTTGCCATCATGGGCTCTTCCGGAAGCGGCAAAACGACTCTTTTGAATGTTTTAACTCAAAGAAATCTATCCGGACTTCATATGAAAGGACATATTACTGTAAGACATCTCTGTATTCGTTTTATTCCTTCTAGGTCAATGGCGAACCAGCCACAAAACATTACATGAAGAAAATGGCCGCTTATGTACAACAAGATGATTGTTTCATAGGGTCATTAACAGTGGAAGAACACCTTTTATTCAATGTAAGACACCATTCTTTCTATTAGTCATTTTTAGGCTCGTCTCCGAATGGGAGATCGTCATTCATCAGAAGAACAAAAGAAAAAGGTTCGAGCAGTTATCGGAGACGTGAGTATTTTCTTTTTACTTGAATTTTGAACCCAGTTAGGTCTGAAAGATCTTAGTAATAATATCATCGGAACGAGAACAAGGAAAGGATTATCGGGAGGAGAAAAGAAAAGACTCGCCTTCGCTTCAGAGGTAACTGCCCTGCCTTTAATATTCTTCTAGATTCTCACCTCGCCTCCAATTTTGCTTTGTGATGAACCAACTTCAGGGCTAGATGCTTTTCTAGCTTATCAAGTCGTCTTAGTAAGTCAATATTCTTCCTTTTTAGTATGAAATAGGTTCTGAAAAAATTGGCCCAACGTAAAGGAATGACCATAGTACTAACAATCCATCAGCCTTCTAGTCAGGTCTTTCAACTTTTTGATCGGTAGGTCACATCACTTTGAAACATGTAATTGAGAATTTAGGATTTATCTCTTGGCTGAAGGAAAAGTAGCCTTCTGTGGTTCTCCCTCCGCAGCTGAAGGTCTCTGGAAAAGTGTAAATCGTCCATTACCTAAGAATTTCAACCCGGCTGATCATTTCATTGCTACATTATCTGTAACAAAACCGTCGGATAGAAAACAAGTCGCGGTAGTTCAGTTTTTTTTCTAATAAAAAGTCTCAGATGATCTGCAACGCTTTTGCAAAAAGTGACTATGGAAAAGAATTATTGAAAGAAGTGAGAAATGATGAACAGGAGAAGGATTACTATAAGTACCCAAGGAAAGAGAGATCGTCTACTGTTGTGAACGAATACAGAGCTGGGTGAGGAGAGGATACGGTTGATTATGGATCTTTCAGATGGTTCCAACAGCTTTACATGCTGATGTGGAGGAATTCTAAGACAACTCTGAGGGAACCAACATTAATTCGTGTACAGATCATGCAGTCTATCGTAAGATCTCTATTTTATTGAGAGCCTTCTAGATAATCTCACTCATAACGGGTCTTATCTATTTGAATAATACGATCAACCAAGAACATATTATGAATGTGAATGGGGCCATGTTCCAAATGATTACAAACATGTCCTTCATGTTTCAATACAGCTGCGTTTATGTAATCCATCATAAAAATATACGACTTCTTTAGAACTTCTGTCTTGAGTTTCCTACTTTCCATCGTGAACACGGATCTAATCTCTATCGAGTCAGTACATATTTTTTGGCGAAGAATATTGTAGAGGTAAAGAAAGAAAACCAGATTAATATAAAACAATAGATTCCCGGTTATACCTTTTGTGCCGCTCTTTTCTCGGCTATTTTCTATTGGATGTCGGGAATGGTACCGGCTATTGATGCTTTTGCAATCTATCTTCTGGCATCGATGTTGGTTATGAATGTAGCTGTGTCGATAGGATATGCCTTCGCTTGTATATTTGGATCAGTTGCAGCGGCTCATACTTATCTACCAATTTATGTGACACCGATGTTTGCGTTTGGAGGTGGGTTTTTTTTATTTTTTTTATTTATCCAAAACAATATGATCTTCCTTCATTTCAGGTTTCTTCATCAATCAGGAAACCCTTCCCTTCTTCTTCTACCCCTTCAAATATCTTTCCCATGTTCGTTATGGCTTCGAAATGGTAGCCAACAATGAATGGACTCGAATAGACTACATTTCCGGTTGTAATCAAACTGGGAATTGTTTCTCCAATGGTGAAGAAGTTTTGGAGAATTTGGGATTTCAAGAAGGAGTCATCTGGCGAGACGCCCTCTTCCTCGTCGTTCTCTTCCTTGTCATCAGAACAATTGCCTTTATTGCTTTATTAATTCGATCAAAAACAAAGAAATAAATATTATTAATCATAATCATCGGGAATGTTAAAGAAGGTACCGACAGTTGGGAAATAGAGAGCAGAGAAGCCATCAGTTCCTCCGACTCCAGCGGCTGGAACGGCCCAATGAGCTCCCCAAGCGACTTGTCCACTCAGCCAGTCAACGTTGACTGATTTCGGGGCATAGTACCATTTGTTGGCGTGATCGCGATTGTGCGGATCGTCCGGATTAGGTTCCCAAAGTCCTGGAAGAAGTTTTGGATGAATGAATGAGAGGAAAGTTTACCGGGTTTTGTGAAAGGAGAACGAGATCTGGGGCGATGAAGGATACCCCGTTGGTCAGTATAACCTCCATACTGGCTGTCGGCGCTAGTAAAGACACTGTCGGTCGGAACGACAGGTACATTGTCCCTGAAAATATGATCATAATTATGAAGTGCTCTGAGATAAAGACTTATTTCGACCTTCTCAAGAACTTACTTCTGCTTGCCGTCCTTTGGAATTCTTGGCACTCCACCATTGTCTGCCTTTCTCTTTCTAGGATTCACTACTTTTAGACTGAAATTCAGTTTTCCAACTATCGCATTTCCTACTTTGGTACAATTTCTTTCAATCCTGGTGGTAGAGCCTTAACTCCTGGTAATTGATGCAATCGAATGGGCCCATTAAAGTCTGTCCCGTTGGCAAAGTCCCAAGGATCATCTCTAGAAAATTAAAAATAGAGGGGATTTCTCACTTTCTTCGTTGATTTCCGACCCCCGGTTGTCGTATATTGACTGGTAGCTTATCTCCAGATGGAGAAACGACATTAAAGGCTTTTGTTCCGACGGGTCCCTCAATGGACTTGCCTTTTTCTGCTTTGGAATAGATGAATTGTGAGGCGTAGTGATATTGTTCGTATTTCGGACAGCCATTGTACCAGAGTCTGTCATTTTTTCCTTTTTAAAGTGCTTGTGTTTACCGACAAGTGTTGAGGAACAGGGGAAGGGGTGGAGGATTACAGAAACGCTGTACATATGGATAGAGATAGTCACACTTGCACTCAGCAGTACAATGCTTATAGATTCGTTGATCGCAGTCCGGGGTACATGGTCTTTTCTTCTTTTGCTTTCTGACACGTTTCTTTTTTCCTTTCTCGGGCTTCTAAAGATAGGAGTATTCCAGTTCCAAAAATAGAGATGACGAGTGAAACAGACCGTGGGAACATAACAAATTATGTGACGAAGTGACGTTATCACTAAGGAAGAACAAAACATAGACAAGGTCAACGTACATTTGGATGATCGAAGTCGGGAAAACTGCTGGCAGAGTTAGAGTCTTCAAAGGGGTTCGCTGGACGGGGAGTCGTTCTGAAGATTCAATAATGGTTCAGGGAAATTGAATGGTATTCAAAGAGGCCTCTATCAAGCTCTAGGATCCCAATGACCATAAATTTACATAATAAAATGTTTGATCCCAAAAAGTATTCTATCTCCCTTTTAATTTATAGTTTTTCTTTTACTCTCTAGTGATTTCACAATAGGAATGATCCAGTTTTCTGGTACTTTATTCTTCTTTCACGTCCAAAGAAGACTCACGCAGTAGCCACCAGACAGGACTCTTTATAGCTGGGACAAAATTTCTGTGTTATCTTAGGATCATCGCTCTCTCCTTTACAATAGTAGTTATAGTTGACCGAGAACTGTTCACAGTATTCCTTCTGACTACCTCGGAATTTATAAATTCCTCCAGATTCGCCATCGTTTCCATTCTTCTAATAATGTAATTATTGATTCAAAAGCCTACCCTTTCTCCCAAAAAAGTTCCAGATTCTTTGAAACTGAAAGAAATAGTTAAAGAGACGAGAAGGAAGAGGACGAACATAGAAAACAAGAAACTGGTAGAAGGAGGACAGATTTATTGCATGCATTGAGATCATGGAACATTAAATGACATTTAGAATATGACAACAAAAGAAGATCATGCGGAGAGAGACCTACGAGCCGATTTTATCTGGACAGTTCTTTCTATACGAAGTACAGAACTTCTCATTGTTTCCTGACGTGTCTCCCACACAATAATAGTTATAATTCTCCGAATATTTTTCGCAATACCCCGTCACTTTGGCACTCTAAAGAACTCTTTTCAATCTCAATATTTTTCTTACTGATTCAGATTGTGCTCCAGCTCCTTCCGTCGTCGGGGAGGTCTCCTCCTCCGGAGGGCCTTCTTCAAGGAATCCTTCATCATCAATATCTGGTTCAGGTGTCGTGGTAGTTGAAGAAGTGTCTTTAGAGGAACCGCCCTTTTCACAGTTGTCTTTGAATGATCCGCAAAATTCCACGGCTTGTTTCGAGGCAGGAAAACAGAGGGAAGCGTATTGAGTCTTGAATTGTTTACAATATTCAGTTGTTTTGTCTAAATACTTTATTAAACAGAGAAAGGAAGAGGTTACCTGGTCGATTAGTAACCGAGTTCTCATCAACATGAAAGGTTTTCTCTAATGGCTGAGGTTCCGGGAACTTTCTAAAATATCTATAGTTCAAGACTTTAGGGAATAACTACCCATCCTCTCGGGAAACTCCTGGAATTATCCCATCACAAGCAACCCGAAAAGCGGAACAGAATTGGGGAAGAACTCCATCCAACTCTCCATCCTTTGGCGATTTACAATAAACTTGATAGTTGTGATGATATTTGTGGCAATATTGATTCTTGTCCTCATGTAGTCGACGAGATTTCTCTATCTCTTCATCATCGTCGTCAGTGCTCTGTAACAAAGAGATTTGACGTGACAATGGGTGCAACAAGTAGGAAAAACAAGGAAGAGACTTACATCTTTGTACCCTTCTAGCCATTGCTTCATGTCCTTGAAAACCTCATCGATCTCAATGGGTTTATTTAGACCGAGGACATTGTCTGTCACTTTGCCAAGGAAGTGGGAGTCACAGAAGGAAAGAGTCGGGTCTCGACGACAAGCTTCGTAGACCAAATCTCGCCGAATAGCTAAGAGAAGAATAACAAGAGAGAAGAGGTCTTACCAATAGAAATAGTGGGAAAAAGCAGAAAAATAAGAGCGAAGGCTATCATCTCTGGCCAAACTAGGCACTACTGATGGCTGTTATTGTTTTCGCGATTCGAATATTTATTGCGGTTTGTACAGAAACGGGTGTAATATATGGAGGGGAGGGGCTAGTCGTAGTCGTCGGGGATGTTGAGAAAGTTTCCGATCGTTGGGAAATGAACCGTTGAGAAGCCATTCGTTCCACCAACCTGGGCAGCTGGGACGGCCCAATGAGCTCCCCATTGAAGCTAAAATTTTCTATCAGTTTTTTCTAACCATTTTACCTGTCCATTGAGCCAATCAACTCCAACTGAGGACGGCGCATAGAAGTATTTGTTGGCGTGATCGCGATTGTGGGGATCGTCTGGATTCGCCGCCCACAATCCGGGCTTTGTGAAAGGACTGCTACTTCTTGGTCGGTGGAGAATACCCTTATTATCTGTCAGCCCACCGAATCTCTATAACTTCCATTCGTTCGCTATTTTCTTTTTACCGTGAAAGGATCTCCTCCTGCTCCAATTGCCGCATCTGAAGGGATAACGGGAAAGACAGAAGGAGCATGGGCCTTGGGACGAGAAGGTGCAGTCTCTCCGCTATAAGCTCGAGGAGATACAGAGTCTTGACCTCCTTGACCGAGAATATCTTGGGTCAATTTGGTTGGATTCGAGGTAAGGGCATTCAAGGCTCTAAGAATCTATTTAAAATGAAGAAAGGTTCTTACCGGAGGGTTCTGAAGAGCTGTTTTTGGTCAATGGGAGGAGGAGGAGTCGACTTAGCTGTTAATCGCCTTCTTCTTCTTCTTCTGTCCTTGCTTCTTTTATGAACAGCTTCAAAGACATCGACCAACTCGACTCTCTCCATCCGACTTCTATTGGCTCGAATCTTTTCTTTATACCCTGGTGGAAGAGGTGGAGGAATAAAGAGAATCTCTTCAGCATGAGTTGTGGCTCCTCTGGCTAGTGGACGAAGAGCAGTAGGGCTTCCTTCCGCCAACGGACCACGACCAATACCATAAGGATTGGTACTAATGCCAGCTGAAAAACAAGAAAAATTCGTTTTGGATTAAGGAATCAGCTTCCAAAAACAGTCCATTGTCCTTCTTATTTTTGTCTGTGCTCAGTCAGATGTATTTCACGTGACTGATTACAGGACAAGTTCTGCCGAAAATAGAAAGACTTTCTGCAACCCAAAACTCACGAAGGACTTTTCCTTTCTCCGCCTTCGAATAGACGAATTGAGATGCATAGTGATATCCATCGTATTTCGGACAGCCATTATACCAGAGTCGACAGGTGTTGAGGAATAATGGCATCGGTGGCGGATTGCAGAATCTCTGCACAGCTGGATAGATATAGTCACACTTGCACTCTGCTGTGCAGTGAGGGAAAAGACGGTGGTCACAATCTGGTTTACAGGGGAAACGTTTCTGGAAGGTCTATTGAAGACGGGGAGGAAATACCTTCAACTCATTGTAGTAGAGTTCTTCTTCAGTAACTTCGGCATCTTCAATTATTTCAACACTTTTCTCACGAGAGCGAACGCGAGTTTTTGACACGAATGGATCAGCCGGCCATTCAGTGACCCCACTGCCGGAGGTTACTGCCTTATTCGGACAGGCGTTTTTATATGATTTACAGAACTTTCCAGTGGACTGAAAAAAAAAATTTGAACTCTTTTTTTAAACATCGTAAGAGTCACATAGGGTACCCGGAACTTAAGCCAGACAACGACATCTCAAATTTCAAAATTTTCGGCGAAATGCACTGAAGCTACTCTTGACTTTTTTTCCTATAGTATCCTATAGTATCTATTGAGCTGTCCCGGTAAATCCACCCTCTGTTACTCCAAAAATATTTTAATAACATCTGTTCCCTATATAAATACGTGTACAATTGAAAAAAAAGCAAAGCTCATATTAAATTATGCGCATCTGTGAAAGGAATAACAGCACCCATGGAACTCATAGCTCTCTGCTATCCAAGAGTAAAAAATATATGATTCATAGGAGCTAAAGTTTCTGAGAATAACAGAGAGCTTGACAATAGATATCAATGGATAAGATAGATTTGGAATTGTCAAAAAAAGATGGTCACAAATAGGAATTATTACCATATGAGAAGAAAAAAACTCATTTTTGTCAGATATGATTAAGGACGAATTTCGAAAGATTTCTGCTTTGAGATGTCGAATCGCTATTGTAAGTTTGATAATAGTTCTGTTTAGCTGTACCCGTTATTTTTGAACTCAAACTCCCTTACTTCTTGATCTCCTTCATGTTCTCCTACACAATAAAACGAGAAATGCTGTTCGTAATTGTCGCAATATTCCGCCTTCTCTCCTTTGAATCCCTGAACTTCTTCAGTATCTTCTGTTGTTGTCGGCGACGCGGTGCTTGTTACAGATTCCACAGGATGTGCCAGTGTATTAGGCACGTGTCTTTCACCTTCTTCCGCAATGAACTATAGTTAGGGTGCTGAATGTTCTTAATCACTTACCCCTTCTGGATCTGTGTCTTTCTCCCTCAAATCAGAGTCTTTTCTCGGTGGTTGACGAACTGTTCTCGAAGTGAATGGATTACCTCCGACTCTGCAATCTTCAGCTATTATCATCCCGAACGATGAAAAACAGACCTCGTCACGGAGGAGGCGATATCTTCCAGAAGAAGTTTATCATTTGAAGAGAGAACGGGATTCGTGGATCGAATAACTGACGTTGATACTCCTTCAACTGCTGAAGAATGACAGAAGGAGAGAGATGGATCTCGTTGACAGGCTAGCTGAACAAGGAAGGAGGGTCCATCAGCTGAAACAAGGAATATTTTAGAATCTCTTACCTACCAGATACTTTGAATAATACGATAGTAAATAGGATTAGCAGACGCATCTATGGCAGCAGTCTGCCGATACGAGGTTTTCTTTTAAGCGACGGGTTCGCAACCCAAGGACGAAGACGAAGTCTGGTGATTAATCGGTCATGCTCCTACATGATTTTAAATAGTCACGAAAAGGTAGAACTATATATTATATGATCAAGAACATTTATTTTTTCTATTTTTGTTGAAGATTTTTAAAGCGCGATTGAACTTGATCACCATTCGACTTTGATTTCAGAAACATGATCGACCGAAAAATGTAGTGAAAGTGGAAGAAAGAAATGATTTATTGGTTGATTAAATCTTATCCCATCATATTATACATTTCACGACGAGCCACATCAAGAGGAGGATGATGGACGATCACTCTTTTCTCACTTCCTCCCTCTTCCAATGCTCGTTTTTCAAAATTCGGACACCGGTCGAACCAGTTACTGAAACGTCTTCTTTATCAATCTTTAAAGATCTCCCAAACGGGTTCAGTTGTCAGCTTCAATCACCTGCAAGACGATATGAACTCTTTTAATGTTGGCGGGTAGCAGAACTTTTGGAACGTTGGCCAGTCGTACTCGCATTTGCAATCTTCAGTACAGTGGGGCTCATGACAATCAGGGGTACAAGGAACGAGGTTGGATAGCTGGAAAGGGTAAACGTCATAAGAGTAAAGAACAAAAAAAAATAGAGAAGATGCAAAAAAATCTTCGTTCTATATGAAAGTAAGCCACTTTCTTTGAATTTTTGAATTCAGAAGAGACTGGCGCTCAAAAAAATGAGGTTATGAAGATGTTTCTAGTTTTCTTGGTTTTTCGAAATAAAAAAATGCTTGTTTAAAAAATCGAATTTGGATTCTCCTTCTAGGTTTTTATCTACTTTCAAAACTTTCTAAGATTTTTTATGCTGCCAACTTACCCTCTCGAGTATATTGTCATAGGTAAGATCATACTTGAGCTCTTTTTCAATCCTCTTTTGTGCCAATCGAGTCAACTTTCTCTTCGTCCCATTATTCCTAAAAAAAATTGCCTATCTTTTATCTTTCAATTACTCTTGTCTGAAGCATACTCTCTTATAATTAGGACAAAATCTCTCTATCTTTTCCAAATGATGAGCTAGTCTGAGCAATTTCTCCGGTGACCATATGCCCCTGCAGTAGATCTCGAAATGACTTCGATAAGCAGCACAATACACGTGTTTATGTCTCTAATCTGTTTAAAATTTGGTCTGTTTTTCAATACTTGACTGTAAGAAGGAACGAATAAAAACAGCAGCAGAAGAGAGATGACTTTGGTCATGACGGGGGAGAAGGACAGAAATAGATAGAGAAAGACGGCAGTTTAAAGGCGTATGGGGTCAAACTGTGTTTCTTTTAAATGGAAAAAAGGAAAGCGTCATCAGGACAGAAAATGGTCTAAACCAAATTGGACTGAAAATGACGGAGGGAGATCACTCATTCGCTCCTCTTCACTTTTTGCAGTTTCTCGATGAAATTTTTTTTCTTCTGGCTGGTAAGTTGTTTTTTCATGTCATGACTGCGTAGATCGAAATAATATTCTGGTGGTGTCTTTTCCTAACAGTCGCAAGTCTATTTTCCTGTTGCAAGAAGAAAAATAAGATGGAAGAGGATGATGGAGGCGAAGAAAAAAAGGAGCCAGAGGAACAACAGAACAAATCATCACAGAAGAAAATAATGACAGCTAATTCGAAGGCAGATTTTCGACAGAAGGATGTGATCATTCAAGTGCCGAAGAAGCATCAAATGGCTAAGACGAATGATCCCAACTATCAGGCAGGATGCTTACTTTTCCTTTATTTTTGCCTATAGACACTCACTGGATTGAACAATGAACAAATATTTCAAACTAAAGGAGGTCCGATTGGAGGAAGCATCAAGAACCCAACGGGTAAAAATAGAGTAAGAGTGGTCAGAACAAATGATCCGCGTTATCAAACACTCGTAGGACTGGGTCCAGATGTCTTTGGCCGTTTGTTCTATTACAAGCAATTTATCGGTTGTTTTAGCGAATAAGAAGAGGGAACCAAAACCACCAGCACGATGTGGTCAAATGGCTAGAACTACCGACCCAAACTACTATACTCTTGCTGGACTTGCGAACGATCAAATCTTTCAACCAAAAGGAAATAGCGGAGGAGAACTACAAATCAAAGCTCCAGCTCAAAACAAAATGATCAGAACAAATGATCCGAATTATCAAACACTAGTCGGCTTAACTAATGACGATGTAAGAAGGTCTATTCGATAGGTTTGATATTTCTTCTAGATCTTCAAACCGAAGAATACGCCGAACAAACCATCCCAGAAGTCAGCTGATCACAGAGCTGTCGATATTAACGATTCAAACTACATGCATCTGGCCGCTGTAAATGGAATCTACTTCGGAGCCGACAAGAAGAATGACCGATACGGTGATGATAATCGCTTTTTAACGTATTAATCTGAATAATGAACGAAGCCTTTTATTTTATACGATACTCTCCCTACTACCAAAGTCCTTCTTCTCGATGTCATGTTTACGTATCATGTCGGGTTGATCATCATGGATTTCATGACTATACGACATGGTCAGAGCTTCGGGAATCAACAGTTCATTCCAGCCAAAGGACCACAGATCGTTTACCTAGAAAAATAATCTGATTTTCATACTTGAAGTTCTCACATGTAGAAGGATTCGACGGATGTCAGGTGAAAGACCATCTTCACATAGGCGACACCGAACTTTTACCACGAGAGCATCGGTTCGATAGGAGTTTATTCCATTCAGTCGACTACCATTCTCGACAAGAAGGATTCCAACTGTCTAATTCAATTTTTCTCCAACTGATTTGCAAAGCTGACCTCAATATCATCCACATCTGGACTGTTATCCACTAGCATGTCCAACGAGTTGTACATCGGTTTGACAAAGCACTTACTTACACATGAGTCGATTTGTTCGTAAACTGGAAACATTCTAGAAGTTTTTGTTCTATGTTAATGTCAGGGAAACTCACGCAAACAATGTTTTCACGCAGTTTCGAAACATGAGAGAGCTCTTTGCTCTTACCTCTAAACGACTACGATAGTCGTTTAGTAAAAGGGCAAGAACGCATGAAGACAATCCCATGCCTTTCTCTTCCGTCTAAAGGAATAAAAAAACAAAAAGATAAATGTACCCGATGGATGTGAAGAACTATACTTGCAGCAACTGGTCCAAAACGAGAATCTGCCATCCATCTCTGATGAAGCATTTCAGCTAAAGCTTCTGGAGAATGACGTTGAGCTATCATACTATAAGCTTGAACTGAAAAAAGGACTATAGAGAGAAACGACAATAATAACTAACCCGGTAAAGGGCCGAGTTGTGCTAATTCTGAGAGAGAAGCGAAGAGATTTCTCAAATCGTCCGACATTTTTGAAAGAATAGATGGAATCGATGTGTGAAGTCCGCCTCGCAGACATCTGTTCTTCTTGAAAACAGCTGGTCGATTTTTAAAAATGAAAACATAAGTATATCTAGTGATTTAACTGAAATTGGAATTGTTATTTTTACTTATTTATAACTTCTCATTTTAATTCAATTTTACCAACATTGACTAATATATTAGTAGTATTTTTTTTTCGTTTCGTTTATCAGTCGGAAAATTCCCCCTAAGAAAAGATTATTTGGTTTTATCGTCGACCTTCCACAATTGAAACCGATAAGATTCTTTGCCAGTCAGTGTAATAATGCATGCTGTTTACAATAGCTGCTATAATGCATCCAAACGAACACCTGTTGATAAACCTTTTCTAATCACTTGTATCTTTACTTTTTTTCATAAGTATTTGTGACATTATTATAGAATATGTTACAACGAGCACGAACACCGATAGTGAAAACATATAGGCAATATTCTGACGTGCAGGCAAAACGACGAGCAGTAATAAAAGAAGGGCCTTCTTTTCAAGATTTCGTCTCTTCTGGTTGGTATATTTGTTTTATTTTTTATAGTTTATAATTAGATAGTATTTCTGAAGCTGTAGCTAAATATGAAGGCAAATTAAAACTTGAAAAGGGTGATAAACGACTGAGGTTACCACCTTGGTTGAAGAAAGATAAGGTAAAACAGTTTTATTAATTTATTTTTATTAGTTCAGACATTACCTAGCGAAAATGAAAATGTTGCAAAATTGAAAAAACAACTGAAAGAATTAAAGTTAGCCACAGTATGTGAAGAAGCTCGGTATGTTATGTGGGTATCGCAAGGATTTCCAGTTGTCCAAACTTAGGAGAATGTTGGGGTGGATCTAATGATTCCATTTCTACAGCTACAATAATGTTAATGGGAGATACGTGTACAAGAGGTTGCAGGTATGTTTATTTTGTCTCGTTAATTTCTTCTTTTTAGGTTTTGTTCGGTGAAAACAGCACGAGCACCCCCTCCATTAGATGCTATGGAACCTGAAAACACAGCAGAAGCTGTCTCTTCCTGGGGTGTTGATTATATTGTTTTGACTTCGGTTGACAGGTATGCGTTAGAATTATTTCATGATAACATTTTAGGGATGATATTCCTGATGGAGGGGCTTCTCATCTCGCAAAGACAGTTCAACTTCTGAAACAAAAGAAGCCATCTCTATTGGTTGAATGTTTATTGCCGGATTTTGCTGGCAATTTAGCTTCTGTCCAGCTGATGGCAAAGTTTTTTAATTTGTTTATAGAAATCTCCTTCTAGGAGTGGTTTAGATGTATATGCACATAATGTTGAAACCGTAGAAAGATTGACCCCATGGGTTCGTGATCCTCGTGCTAAATACAGGCAATCATTAAATATGCTAAAAGCAGCTAAAGAAGCTAATGAAAAAATAATAACGAAGTCATCAATCATGCTAGGATTAGGAGAGTCTGACAGTGAGGTAGATCAACTTTTTATTTTATTTCATTGTGACAGATTGAACAATGTTTAAACGAATTACGAGAAAACAACGTTGATGTTGTTACATTCGGGCAATATATGCAGCCGACAAAACGACATCTACTTGTGAAGGAATGGGTAACCCCTGAAAAGTACTTTTTTTTTCTTATTGATAATCATAATTGTAGGTTTGATGAGTGGGGAGAAAAAGCGCGTTCAATGGGTTTTCTATACGTTGCTTCTGGTCCACTTGTTCGGTCGTCTTACAAAGCCGGTGAATTCTTCCTTAAGAATGTTATACAAAAACGGCAAAGTCAAATGTGATAGATATCCGCTCAGGTTCGTTACCGGTTAACATTTAATTTTATTACCATTATTAATAAAAATCTTTTATTTTTTTTTTGTAAACTTCATTGGTATGATCCGCTTATCTTGGATGTTATTATATATTACATACTATTTCAGATGAAAATAAATGAAGCTGGCACTATCGCAGTAGTGCAACCCGATTTCTTGATTATTAGGCATGTTTTAAAGATTTTAAACCTTTATTTTCAGGTGTCATTCTGGAGTTGTTTACGCGTCTAAGAATATTTGTGCTACTAAATTTGAGCAGACCGATTGTGTTTTGGTTACCGCAGAGAAATGGAATTACAAGAGATTGGTACACTTCATATTAAATATAGCTGCTTAATTTTTTAGTCCCCCAGTTTGAGCGAATACAATATCGTTTTCAAAGCAATATCAGTAAGTGAAAAAGTTATTCGTGGCCTTACAACAATCACTGAATTCCATCCTGACAATAGCTTTTTTCTTCGGCATGTTTATTAATTTTTATCTCATTTTCGTTTAGATTTGGAAATGATAACATTTACTGTCCATCGAAATTTTATGAAAGATATTACAGCCTATATGATGTAGTTGAGTTCGAAGCAGAAATTTGGAATGATCCGGTATGTTCAACTAAATCGTAACCAGTTCATTTTTCGCCGTTATTCCTAGCTGACCTGGGTGTTCGTTATTATTGCAAATCAATGTCTTTTGTAAGAGAAGCTAATGTTGTAAAAGCAACAGGAAAGTTCAAATACATTAACGAAAATGGTCTTTATGGAATAGTAATAGGAAAACTGGATGTAAGTATTTCTAAATCTTTTTTTTTTTTCATTTTCTTGTAGAATGGGCGGGATATTGATATACGTGTCGATGTTACCACAGTAAAGCCGGTATGTAGAAACTTGAACGAAGTGAGGCACTTTTTTTTGTTGATTTTCTAGAAATTTGGTTTCAATGAGATAATAAAAGTGAAAGCATATGAGCAAGGACAAAATCGGAAAAGCATCGAAACTTGTTTTTCATCTATTATTGCAACTGATATTTATCATATTATCAAGGATGACAATAAAATTGATATAGACTCATTTTTCGCTGATGAATATGAATCAGAACAGAAGGTCAGTTTTTTTTTTACATTCCATCCTCTTTCCAGGAACGCCACACACCACAACATCTTCGATTACCGAGTTCATTAAGCAGGTTTTTCATAGATAAATGTCTAACAAACATTTTTAGTGAGATTTTGAATACACAATTTGAATCCAAAAAAAGTAGTTTTACACCATATTAAGAAGTCTCACATACATGTGTAGTGGATCGATTTCTCGGTAAGTCGAATTACATGCATTAAATCATTTCTTCTATTAAATTTTTTTTACGCTCACCAGGAATTTTTATTACATTTTTAAGATAACCGTTAGCTGCAAACATGTTTCTTGCGACTTGGCGCATATAATACTAAGCAGGTTGGCAGCGATAGTGTCTTAATCTCAACTCAATCTGTAAACAATCTCGAATTAAGTCGAACCCGCAGGACGAACAGATAGTAATCTCTGCACCCATCTCGTGCAGCATTTTTTGACTTATTTTTTCCTTACGAATGTGGTTGCATTATTGTAGGTAACGCTTCTATTATGGCGGCTAAAGTTACGTTGACCAAGAAATCATTTATTGTGTCTCATCATACCACCGGTGTTGCCACTAATTTTATCGCTCGAGAAACGTGTTTGGATATCTCGCGGATGTCTTATATTGCTTCTAGCGGCTATCTATCACTTATTTCCTGGATTCACCGCAAATTAGATATCCTTATCCATTTCGATTTTTTTTTATTATGTGACTTAGAAAACCATGGTTTGTTTTCTTATGCATGCATTTCGATTCGCAATTTCCACAGCTGCAAATTAGGGGTTAGATATAGTATAGGTTTTCAAGGTGAAAACAATTGGATTTTAAAATTATCTATAACAACTGTTGAGTTTTATACTTCATTATACAGTTATGTTTAGTGATTTGTTTTCAGACTCATCACAATTGGGCGAAGAACTTCGAAAACTCTGCTTGCTTGCTCATGATCTGAAAGGTTATCATTGTGATTATTGCTCTTCTCATACTCGTTCGGTTTGATTTTTTTCTTTCTACGGTTCTATTCTTTTTTTTTTGCATACTGATCTCATATTTGCTTATGCGTACTAATCGATTCTGCGCATATAAATTGTTCTTTTCTCGAGTTAATTATCCTGCGAGTGGGTAGATATATACCAATTATACATATATTCCAATTTAAATTTAAATTGTTTGTTTTTACACGATTTATTTTCAGGATAGTCGTTGTTACGGTCTTCTAGCTATTTTCAGGTTATCGTTTGAGTGGTTTTCCTAGTTATTACTTGCAGAATGTCGTTAATTAGTCAGAAAGGGAGTGTTATGTATGTTTGTAGGAATAGCAATCAAAATTTTTTAGCGCTTCGGTAAGTTGCTTATAATATATAATTCTGCTTTCAGCTATGATGGTTCGGCCGTTATTGTAACTGGAGAATTAATTAAAGGAAAGGATTTTTTGGCTGATGATATTATTGAATTCGATGGGCACCCTATAAGCAAAGTATCTTAATTATTTTTGCTGTTATTTTTTAGGCTGAAGCTATTTTATATAATACAGTCAAGCCTAAATGGAAGGCGACTAGAATTAAATTTTTAAAACATGCTGAGCAATGGAAAGGAACCGCAAAAGTTATAACTTTAGATGGTAACGGAGAATATTGTTTTTTAGAAGGCAAAGATCCTGTAAGTTGTTTTCCTTAACTACAATTTTCTTTTAACTTCTTACATCACCGTATTTTCAGAAAGGTGTGAGTTATAACATTTTTTGCACCAGAATAAGTGTTTTACCACCTGTGGAAAAAATTGGCACAGTAAGTTTAAATTACAAGATTTGTACGTTATTTTTGTTTTTAGATTTTTTCTCCAGGTAGCACCGTAAGGGTAATTTGCAAAGAGCAAGTAGCAACACCTAAAAATAATCAAGTGAAGTGGCGTACTATTGCTGCTACCGATATGAAACATGATCTTCGTTTAAAAGCTGGCTCACCTCTCAATTCATACGAAGCTGTTCCAATCACTCAACAACAACAACAACAGCAACAACAACAACAACAACAACAACAACAGCAACAACAACAACAGCAACAACAACAGCAACAACAACAACAACAACAACAACAACAACAACAACAACAACAACAACAAACTAAGCCAGCACTAAAACCCAAAGTCAATTTTTTATTTTAGATTTTTAATATCGCTTATTTTTAGGTAATTCCTCCTGGACCACGTCCTGCTACCGCTGCTGCTGCTGTAAAATCTTCAGTTATTGCTCAATCTGCTCTTTCAAAAAATCCACTTCAGCAGACAGATGTTAACAACTCTATGTCCAACATTACTCTTGCTCAAGTTGTAAAGGATTCTATTGTAAGTTTCACTATTGTTTGTTTACAATCTTTTTTTTCTTTAGGCTTCTGAAGCAAAACCTTTACCTTCACCCATTTCGCCACCTACACTTGCAAACCAGGATATTTCCTATAATACTCCTTCCGTTTTTTGTTAGTTTTTAAGTATTGTACAAACTTTATTTTTAGCTGATACTACATCTTCTCATCCTATTCCATCTTTTCAATGGATGAAATTTGATATTATTCATTCGATTCATGAGAACTATCGTAGGTCTTTTAAATTAAATGTTAATGTTTTTCAGCTCCTGAACTTTCTGTGACCAAGTCTCATCCAAGCTATGCGTCTTGCTAACGAAATGATGAAAAACATTCTAATCAAGCAATGTATTTTTAAAAAAAAGGCAGCTGCTATAGTTTCTCTTATATTAGTTTGTTTCCCTAACACTTTATATTGTTAAGCTTTTTAGTTCTGTCATATCAACACCCACCTACTTGTTCTACTACTTCCAAACATTCTGCCAGCTTTATGTTTTAATAATTTGTTTAGTTGCATTAGATATTGTTATCTACCCATTCAGGGCTATATTCAAAATAAAGCATTTATTTCAATTATTATGTGTTTAAACAATGTTTGTCTCAATATTATTTTTTATATCGAAAAAGTCCTTTTATTTAATAGGTAAACGATTCCAATATAATAGCTCATGCCGTTAGAAGTTTCAGCTTCTTTAGATAGATCTGTAGCCATTTATCTCACTGGAGAAGTCCTTCACGTAAAAGTACGTACTTTTCACTCACTATTTTGCAAACCACAGTATGGAAAACATGTATTTTTAGGTGTGGATCAAGAATATACAGGCAAGAGGAAAGCAATCGTTAGCTTGGGGTAGTGTACAGTTATGTTGTGGTTAGTTTTTTGTATTTTTTTAAATTCATAGTAACTGAAATATAGTCTTAATATTGGTTTAGAACGAACAATTGGTGCTCAACCAGCACTGCCCGATAGACCAACTACTGCAATAGCCAGAAGTGCTTCTACAGTTTATACTTCAGTTCCAACTATCCTTTTTTGTGATGTACAGTTAAATGCAAGAGAGCATCGCCATTTCTCAGCAGAGGTTAGTTTTGACAACTTTTAAGAAATTATTTTAAGATTCCTTTACCAGCTCATGGTTTGCCTCCTTCATTTCGAGGCCATCTCGTAAAATATATTAATAAAGTGACAATAGCTGTGCAACACGTGAGAGATCCTATCAAGCTGATCAGCATACCAATAAGGTAAAAAAAATTTTCACTTTTTTGCTTTATTCGCACAGTTCCATAGATGTGTTCTGCGGCTTTTTCTGCTCAATAGGTTTGAGGTTTATTCGAGCAGTCTCCATTTTGAAATTCTGGGCTTCTTCTTGTATAACTCCTTGATGTCTTTGTCTTCCGCAGTACAGGCCAGAGACTGGATGAGTTTGTCTGAGCGAGATGGTCCCATGAGGCGGGTGATATGAAGTGGCTGACACTACCAATGAACATTAGAACTGGATTCACCCGGTAATTATCATTATTGCTTGACCGAATCTTATTGGCTAGTCGACTATCACTTGTATTGACAATCATATGGTCGGATTCTCTGCCTTCAGGATTAAAATAAGCAGTATTCGGATCCATAGGTTTCGGGTTTGATGCTCTGCACAGCAGAGATAGATTTGTCAGCCATCTTCTTTTGCTAGCTATCCTTTTATTTGTTCTGTTGAGTCTTTTCGGTCGCATTGCAAGCGTTTACTACCATCTTTAGGTAGACCCCTTTGTGAAACTGTTAGAAAAAGAATAACTTTTTAATCATTGTAAGCGTGTTTCAACAAACTTTAACATTCAATACTTTTACAATATTTATCAGGTTAATCCCGACTGCTGGAATAGAAGCTCCTATTAATCTTCAAGCAAATCCATTTCTTATTGGCGATACAAATGAACCTACAGTTTCTGAGGTATGATATTTAATTTTTTAATTTTTTTTTTCATAGACGGTGGCATCAACTGTGGATAGCATTACAGCAGTTAGAAAACCTTACGTATTCTCTATGACAAGTTCCGAAGGAAGAGTTACTAATCTTACACTTTTCAAAAAGGCATTCCGGATAGGAGAAGATATCATTGGATATCTGAATTTCGAAGGTTTGTTTTATTACAAAGTTATGCTTGTATTGTTTAGACTCAGAAATTGATTGTTTGCAGTACTTTGCATGTTTGGAAACTGCTGAAGAAGTTGATGTGGATACAAATGACCCTGCTACCAATGCAAGAGTAACAATTTCTTTCATCGTTAGATGCAATTTATAGAAACATTATACACCTATTAGCCAACAATATGGTGTTTGCGCTTTCAATGAGGATACTATTTTCCGACTTCCTATACCACTCCACTCACCACCTACATTCCATACAGATCTAGGTGCTTTTAGATTAGTCATTTTTTGATAGATCTGTTGCAGTACATCTAAAATGGAGGCTTAAATTTGAATTTGTTACATCTAAACAATTGATGCAAATTGAACATGATGGACTGACACAAGCCCCGAGAGGTAGATTTTTAAAATGTTTAAAAAGGTTTTCAGATGTTCCAATTGAAACGTTAACATGGCATATTGATATTTGTGTCTTTCCATGTACACCTGAAAATGGAGCTCTTACCGATGTTAGTTACAATGGAACTGCATCAATGCTCATTTAATAATATTATGGAACGGGTATGATTGTGATTAGGTTTTTAACAGAATGTTTTATGCTCAAAATGAATAAAGTGAAACCCGATAGTCATTGAATGTTGTACAGGCTAACGTAGACGAATTAACAAATGTGGCTCCATACAATAATTCTTTACCAGCCTCCTTATTCGAGTAGATTATATTCAATTCTGAGTCCAAGACTACAACTCCACCATACATGACAGAGGCAACATACAACTTCGATTCTTCTTTACCTATAGATTCCATATGCCAGACTCCTCCAGCAGTCTGTAACCATGATATAAATAGCAGTAAAAGATATAACCTCTATACACATAATGGGTTCGCGCAGATTTCGCCTGTCTAAAAGACGAATGTTTTGATCATAACTACCTGTGAGAAGAATCTATAAGAATTGTGAGTACTTACAAAAACTTACATTTTCATCCCGCCAATTGACAAAGGTAACACCAGCATCAAAATTCTTACAAACAGCCGTTTTCGTCAAACTTCTTGTATCCCAAAAAGTTAAAAGAGCATCTTCTCCGCCAGTGCAAAGCTCTTCAGCTGTAAGAGCAACACTCCAGACCTATAACATGCAAGAAACAATACAAATTTACCTCACACGGCTCATTAGTATATGCTAGTTTATGACCAACCCAAGAAAATATAATTTTTCCAGAAGGATAATCAATAAGAGAAATTGTTCCTTTATTGGATGTAACTACAGCTTTTTCACGATTAACTGATACATTTAGCAACATATCATTCTCTATTTTTATTGTATGGGATGTCAAGTCTACAAATATGAAAATTGAAATAAGAAAGTAAAAAATTAACCTGATAAATTGAGTAGTTGAAGACTGCCATCTGTCAAAGCAGAAATACAGATATCGTCGACAATTTCGAAACGAAATACGCCGGCAGAAGTTGGTATAACACGATCAATATGTAAATCGTTTGTAATAAAGTATAATGCACCATGACGAAAATCAGAGTCAGAATCAAGTTGATAAGTAGAAACAATTAGCTGAGAAGATTTAAATCTGCAAAAAGCAGGCCGTTGCTCCAATGCAATAAAAGCCATTTGAAAACTATTGAAGCTTTGCAAGAACTTCAGCTGTAGCCTTTTCACGTTCTTTCGACACTTCAGAGAGTACTTCTCTAAAGAAAATTATTATAAGTGAAAACATGACGCTCTAATAATAAAATAGTCTATTTTCAACGAAAAATTGGCCGCTAAGACCCATTGCGCGTCCTTCTCTAATTTTTTTACTTTATTGTAAATACTTGTCTTGTAAATTATTCGTTGCATTTTCTCGTTTACAGAGACATTATCCAATGTATTAAATAGATACAACGGGTTGCAAGATCTTTGATTTTGACGGAGCTGGCTATGAGTATTAGCAAAACATCCATCCTACATGTATTGAAGAAGATGTCATTGGAAATCAATTTACCAGGTACAAACCTCTGCAGAGAGGCAATGCAAAAGAATCAATGGCACAAGCAGCCGAAGACAAGGGTAAGCGTCTTTTAAAGGAACAGTACCACACAACCTACTTCTTGGTTCCAATGTCTCCAACCTTGCGTTCTCAATTTAAAAATCGAAGTTTTCTTATCCAGTTTACTCGAAGTTTTCTTTTTTGTACTGAATTTTTTTGTGGAAAGAATGCCTAGCAAACATGAAGTCATGACGTAGTAAATTTAAAATTAAATTAAAAAGCAATTTTCTAAGTTGGAAACATTTTGTCAACTTTTCAAAACTTGTGTCTCTTTACTATCATTTAATAAAAAAAGGGAAAAAAACAACAAATGTCGCGAGTAACCGAGTTAATTAATGACTTCTTGTGATAATTACAGTACTCTAAAAGTGATACGCAGGCGCGCAGTACAAACCTGTGCAGTTCCTTTAAAAAAGTTTCCATCTGAATTCCTCGATTGGAGGACGCGCAATGGGTCTCGTAAACTTTTCTTCCGTTAAAAATAGACTATAAAAATAAGGACGATGCTAAAGACTAACCTCACAATAAGACGAGCCTGAATAATGTTCTTCTTTAATCGTTCACTACAAATCTTATTTCCAGTATAGGTCGGCTTAATATCTTTTCCTAGCTCTTCCAGTACAGCCAAGAGATGTTCGTATTTGGTTGTACCAGCCTTCACCTAAACACAAATGCAACATTGTGATTAATAACAAACTGTCGATGGAACTGTATATTGAGGTAATCCACCGGTGAAATCTTCAGCCATATGAATAA
This sequence comes from Oscheius sp. DF5120, assembly GCA_932521415.1. Taxonomy (NCBI): domain Eukaryota; kingdom Metazoa; phylum Nematoda; class Chromadorea; order Rhabditida; family Rhabditidae; genus Oscheius; species Oscheius sp. DF5120. Next base: position 4,781,456 of record OW051463.1, read on the forward strand.
CTTGCTAAGATCACTCAATGTCTTCTGAAATGAACCACATGTATAGTAAACGTGTTTAGTAAACTATTTACTAAAGGAAAAATACAAGATAAATAAATAAAATTTTTAAGGTTATTTTAATTTTCCTATTTCCTAAACATATTTTTCAATAAAAATTAGTAAATACAAGTAAAATAAAATGGTGAACAAAAGCAATAACCGATAAAATTAAAGGACGCGAACTGCAGGTAAACAGAAAATGAGGCCGATAAGGGGCGTGGCATGCTCCGCAATTACTTCCCCTATTCCACATCTGACCTCTACTACTTACAATCAATATATCTCTAACATTCTCTTATATAAAATATCTAAACATTCAACAATTAGATAAGAACAGATAACATTGCAGGTTTTCGCAGTCATTCTTTTTCACAATCGATTAGGGATTCCTTGTAGATATTAATACAAAGATGACACAGGTTTGCTCTTCTCTGAATTACTTACCTTCTTTTAGTATATTTTTGAAATGGCAATGACATGTGGCGGATGCGCAAACGCAGCTCGGAAAGTCCTTGGAAAACTTGGCGGTATGTATCTACACAAATGATAATATTTCATGCAGAAGATAAGCTAAAAATAGACGACATAAATGTTGAAACGAAGCAGATAACAGTAACAACGAATCTGACATCAGAAGAAGTATTGGAGCAATTGAAAAAGACTGGTAAGGAGGTCAAATTGGTCCAATAAAGGTAATTTTCAACAGTAGTGATCATTTAAGCATTCCATTTTTGTATAACCTTTTTCGATTGTACTTATAAATATATAATTTATTCTTAGCGAATGAATTGAGCACAAATTCCAGTATCTTTGATATCACTGACGATTTGTGCGGTACGTATCAAGTACTGATTGTAAATTCCATCCCTTTCAATATCTTCAGGAGCATTCTTTGCATGTTTTCTTATGAAGTTTATAGCATGCTGCTCATCCACGACGTTCATCTCTAGCTTTGCTCCCCAAGAGACCAAAGCTAAAGGCTAAATAATTTCGTAGCAAATTCAATTCTACATTACCCTTTGTTCTGAAAGATTGTTGTATGGGGTTATAATGTGGCGCCAAAGACAACTCGTTACTATCTGACGAAGTTTGTCCAATTCCGCGCGATTCACACAAGGATGATACAATAGAACTATTGTTCCATGCTAAACAAAAATGTAACCTATTAATTTATCAAACCTCTAAATTATGAAGCCATCTTTGTGGAGGAACGTACAAATACTCTCCATATCGTGCCCAGTTCGGACGATGATCTCCCCTAATCAAAACTGATAAATGTCCATAACTACCTTAAAGGAGGAAAGTCAGTGTAGACAAGCTCCTGCTGTATACACCGATGACCCACTTGATCCGTCCTTGGATTGAAACTAGCATTAACTACAGCTAGATCGTAATAAACAGGTTCTATTCCCTAATTAGCTCAATTGAATAAAAATCTTAAAAATCAATACCTGCTGTACAGCAAATGGATATGCATTAGCACAAGTAAACTGAGAGAAATCTCGCGAGTCCCAATCAATGCTAATACCCGTCTACAAGAAATAAAAGCTAAAAACCAGTTCTCAAAGCCTACTCACCTGCCCATCATCACAAGGCGTTTGCACACCCATAATGGCACCCGTATACGCCGCTACTTTGACTAAGATAAGCGACAAAGAACATAGAACTAAGTACATTCTGCAATAACAGTTTGAAAATATAAAGAATAACGATTACCACAGAAAAAAAACAAAATACTATAAGACCTAAAATTATCTCTAAAATGAACAATTGAGAATTTTTTTTATTAGAGTTAAGAAGAACTGACAACTAGAGCAGAAAACAAATTATAAAACAACTGATAGAATGTCTTTTTGCCCAGCTGTCACTAGAGGAACCGGCGAAAGAACTGGTCGCGCTCGATGTTTGGGATAAGGCGCACGATGGTGGTCAAAACGAGGAGCGTAAATGACTCGGACAACATCTAGCGAAAGGCATGATAAGGTCATCTAATATAACTACTCCGACACAATGACTTGGATGTTTTTATCACTTTTCAGAACTCCTATTGCCATTTTAGTGCCGAAAGTATTCTCCAAACGAATTCTATCAATCTTAGTGTAGAGCAGCACGGCCTACAAACAAGAAATGACGTTCGCTTTGCGAGCAGCTAAACACACGACTCTTCACAAGGGAGTCGCATTGAAAAGCACCAATACGTTGCTTTAAAAAAGACAAACCTTGAACCGTGCACCGTTTTGATCTTTCGCCATATTAATAAATGCTGAATAAAAATTTGGATGCGATGGGAGCTGATAAAATACGATTTGATCAATTCCCTTAAACTATAAAAATAAAATAAAATAACTTACACGTATTCTTTTTCTATTGAAATAGTAGAACCGTTCAGTTACTAACAAATAACTCTTCCTTTCATGAATGAACATATCTTTCGCTCTTTTAATCTGATTGTATTCGTTTTTCAAAATATGTGTCAATAAACCTTTGCCTTGTCGGCATATTCATGGCAAGCCACAAAACTTTCTTCCATTCGTTTCATATGATTTCTAACACGTACAAAATCAAAATAAGAAGGAATAACTAAGCATGTACGAGGCTTCATAGTTGATAATATCTGGAAATTATCATACGTATAGAATTAATTAAATTTACCTGAGAAGTAAAATATTTAAATCGTGCATCTGATTGATCTTCTGTTGTTTTCACATCGAATCTATGTAATTCTTGACAAAGAGGTATTAAAATCTAAAAATATTTTTTTTAGAAAAGTGATCTATTATCTATTAAAAGAAAGTTTGTAAAAAAAATAACTTACTTGATTGAGTGCTCCTTCTTGAAGAGGCTGGGCAACGACCAAACCACGGTGATTCATAGATTCTTTATACATCAAAGCCAATAATATTTCAACCGGATATCTCGAAAATGCAATAAGCTGGTGAAAATGTTTACTATCTCCATCTATACCAAAATGAATAAAAAAATACTAATACTAACCTAAAAAGTATTGCCTAACACGAGTAATATCAGTATTAATTTTCGGTGGCTGCTGAAGTAATTTTTCAAATATAAGAGTAATATTTTGCCAGTTTTGCTGTTGTATAATATCTGCCTAAATTTAAATGTACCTGTTGAAAAGTTAAAAACATACGCTATCAAGAACTGTAATATTTATACTTGAAATTAAATAAGCTTCTGCATCCTCTTTTTCTAAAATCATCCGTAATCCTAAGGGAGAACACAGTATAATATCAGCCCGATCAAAAGGTTCATATAATTTCAAAGTCTTCTTTGATAAAGTAATTCCAATTCGAAAACAATCGTCATTATTACCAGTGAGAAGTTCCTAAACAAAAAAAATAATAACATCGATGGAACTAACTTTTGTTTCCTGATCAACTTCATCATCAAATTCTGGAGCTTCTGTTGGATTAGAAAACTCTGTTTCAAAACGAGAAGCTTTCATAACATTTTGTTTAGAATCTGCAACTACATAGATCAATATCAAATTACCGCCAAATATTAATATTTTTAATCGGTCAACAATATCATAAGCATCTTTTTTGAAGGGGCAAAGAATCAAAACTGTAGGACGTGCAAATCCTTGATCGCGTGTTGTTTCTATTAGTTCGTCAGTAATCATATCCTATATGGTAATAAAAATAAATAAATACTACTCACTTTTTCTTGATTAAGTTGCAATTTTTTCTTATTATGAATTATTAGGTTTCGAGTTTTAACTAAATGATCAACTATATGAGCTATGTATACATTCTAAAGGTAAAGTGAATATAACGAAAGGTCAAACCCTATAATCTTTAGTTTGGGGATACGCCAGAAGATCAATATATTGATTCATAATATTAAAGAACGTTTGTGTCTCACCTGCAAGTACCCCTAAAACAACCTGATTTAACAAACAATAATAACAACAACCTTGAAGAGCTTCAAAATTTCGAGTAAGCCCATTGTTCCATCCTAACATCTCATGATTTAAAGAATTTTTGTTCAGGAACTTAAAGTAAAAGCTAAACATTAGAGCAATTCATACTTGAGTTTCAGCTCCTGAGTAAAAAACTGCATTTCCAACACCATCAAGATCAATCTTTCCTATTTCACGTATTCTTTTCGACTGCTTCAAATGACCACGTTCAGCATCATCCAAGGATTTCTTTATAAATTGAGAAAAGTAGTCTGCAACTACATCGTTACCGCCATTACCACTTTCTTCTTCTATTTTTCTCTTACGGTTAAGCGACATTTCTTTGGAAATCATATAAAACGAAATATTATAGTTGCAGCAAAGAACGGAAAAAAACCAGAAGAAAAAGGACAATATACTTCCCAAAGCTTTATTGTACAATAGATTAAAAAAAAAGAACATAAAACCGTTACTCTTGCTGATTGTCATTTCGCATAGTATCTGGAATAGGAGGCGGTGATGACAACTTGTTGATCACTGGACCATCTTCTCCTTCGAAATAAAGGCCAATAGGGCAGGGTGCCTGTGCCTAAAAAATAATAAAAAAAATAATTGACAAACCTTTGCATTACTTGTGGTAAAGCCGCATTCTTGAAGTGTTCGTCGGTCCTCCATGGGAGTATATTTTTCATAATCATTCAAATTGTCATCATGAAATTTAACCAGTATTTGTTTTTCAGCTGGTATCTAAGAACTTTTTAAAAATGATTTACCAAAAGTAAACCTTCAAAATGCCCTGAATAATTTGTTTCAATTCATTAACTAATGTAGAATCCTTTGCATCCAGAAAAATATGTTGACTCTGATGAATTATTTCGAAGAATAGATCTTGGACCTGAAAAATTTTTTGTCACGATAGAGTATTTGACAGAATTAATAATTATCACGGGTTATTTCATTTTTCACGCCATCTGTATATATTGTATATCAATGCAAACAAAATTGCTGACAAGAGCAACAATTATTCAGCTGTTTTCTCTACTTTTTTGCATTTTTAAACAATAAAACAAACCATTTTATATCGATTGAGGATCGAACAAAGCTGAATCTAAGAAGATGGGCACTATTCCAGTGCAAATTAGGAAAACATTGCTCTATTGATATAAAACCTTTAAAATTGGCATTGGTCCATTTGGTTTTTCGAATTTTTCAGTCCTGTGATGTGTTTACTTATTTCTTCCCAGCTGTTTGTTGCTTTACACTCCAACTCATATCTTTGTAAATTATGAAGGGATTTCTGACAAGTCAAAGTGTCCGATTTTTTCAAAGAAGTATTCCTAATATTACACGAGTGGTTACAATAGATGCTATGAATACTCTCATTGCTCCTAAAGATCCTCCATCGAAGACATATTATGATTTTGCAAAAAAGCATAGAATTGAATGTGACCAAGCAAAATTAGAAGTAGCCTTCGTCAAAGCTTTGCATGATCAAGCATTGAAAGTACCATGTTTTGGACATAAATCAGGTGGAGCACTAAAATGGTGGTCGGATGTCGTGACAACTAGTATATGCAAGGTTTTTTTGTTTACTTCAATATTTATTTTAGGCTGCTGTAACAAAATGTGATGAAAATATAGCAATTGAAGCTGCTAATGAATTATTTGAGCATTTTGCTAATGCTCAAGCTTGGAAAATCGTAGATCCAGAGGTTAGTACTTATACACTGCCCGCCATAATTATAGGGACACCCCATAAAATACCAATTGCGGGCGCGGATGATCTTCCTTGTATTTCTAGTTGATTCCATTAGATTCCTCGTGTAGGACAACCCTTAGAACCATTCTCAAACACCAGTGAGGATGGACATCCAAAAAGATGATTTGAACGCGCGCCAAAATTTTAGGGACACTTCGTATTTTATCAAATTTATTAGCGAAATATATGACAAATCAATAACAAAAAATCACCAAATATCGAGTAGGACCTCCCTTAACAATAACAACATCAAGAAGCCATATCTTTAACACTATGAATAAGCTTACAAAGGCAATGGACAGCTGACCACAACTGGAAAAACCAGCCCACACCATCTGGCTGCCACCACCAAAGTTTCTCTTAGAAAAAACCCTGGGCTCCTTACAGAGATTTCTCCAATAGTGGCTAAATCCATCAGGTCTATCACAATTAAACTTCTTCACGTCACTAAAAATGACCTAAAACAAATACAAAGTGACAAATACAGAAGGACGTACCTCATTGAAATCCATAACAATATGAGCTCTCGCGAATTCCACACGAGCAGTTTTCATTTTCTCTTTTGCAATTTTATGGATTCCAAACCCCGCCTGGTGTAGGACCTTTGCTTGAGCTTTTTCTGTCTTCGATAGACGAGTAGAACGTGGCATTTTAGTAATATTAGTAATACGATGTACCAGTTTTTCTCGAACTTTCATCGTGATTAAGACCTCAAAATCAAAGTGTCCCTATAATAAGAAATGCCATTCAAGCTGCATGGGACAGTATTCAACCTCAGACCCTTCAAAACCTTATTCACAGTGTTAAAGATATGGCTTCTTGATGTTGTTATTGTTAAGGGAGGTCCTACTCGATATTTGGTGATTTTTTGTTATTGATTTGTCATATATTTCGCTAATAAATTTGATAAAATACGAAGTGTCCCTAAAATTTTGGCGCGCGTTCAAATCATCTTTTTGGATGTCCATCCTCACTGGTGTTTGAGAATGGTTCTAAGGGTTGTCCTACACGAGGAATCTAATGGAATCAACTAGAAATACAAGGAAGATCATCCGCGCCCGCAATTGGTATTTTATGGGGTGTCCCTATAATTATGGCGGGCAGTGTAATTTGTTCTATTTTTACGAATATAGGTCTCTGAAGTGTTAACTCAATTGCGTCAGAGGGGTTTCTCTCTAGCAGTAATATCAAACTTTGATTTCCGTCTTCGATCGCTGTTGAATCAGTTACAACTAGCTCCGTTTTTTGATGTAATTGTGGTCAGCGGTGAATTAGGATATGAAAAACCCGACCCCAAAATTTTTGATGTAGTTTATAAACATTTCGACTTAGCCCACCCTTCAGAAATGCTTCACATTGGCGACAGTGTTAGAAAAGATTATCTTGGCGCTAAAGATTATGGCGCTAGAGCTATTCTTTATGATCCTAAATTAAAGGAGTCGTCTATATCAGTTGAAAATAAACTTGTGTCATTCAAAAACCTTAATATATATTAAATAAATATATCAGTTCATTCTTGTTCGTCTTCAAAACAATTGTTATCTTTCTCAACTACATCTATAAATTAAATTACAATTTATTACTGTTTTACTAAACCTAGAATGTTCCGTAAGCCAATAAAGAGGAAGGAACAAGCTGTTCGTCAGCGTGTGGAGCAGCAAGTAGATGATGACGAAGCGGTCGAAATCGTAAAAGAAGCAACAAAACGAAAGAAGAGGGAGAACCCAATGTTGCAGTCGGTACGTCTTCCTTTTTTTAAGATTCTTTTTTTTTTAGACAAAAAAGAAAGCAGAGGACGACACTAATAACGCTTCTTCAAGTAGCGATGATGATGAAGTTGTAAACTTACATGCCTATCCTGCAAGCGGAACAGATATATCACTTGGTCCAACAGATTGTGGTTTGCTTATATATAAACGTTTTTAATTTCAGGCGCTACTTACACCACTGAAAAAGACACTGCTCATGATAGAGATGCTCAAGCACAGTTTGAGCGAGTTCAACAAGTTTTGAAAGAAGGAGGTGTCGAGAAGGTTGTTTTGATCATGAAATTGGAACTTTTGTTTAGGATGGAAAAGTTTTGTACAAAGGCATGGCTATGTATGGTGCAAAAATAGCCCCAGATACTGTCAAAGGAAATGCATCCAACGGACTAAACAGAATAGGTAATTGTATAATATGTAGTGGTGTGCGGGATTCAATATTAGTTTTATTTATTTAACTTTTTTTTCTCGCACACGTAGTAATGAAGTATGTAAAATTTGTTTTAGGACCAATGAGAGCCACTCAGTTTATGCGACAAACAGTTAGGTGGGATTATGCTCCCGATATCTGCAAAGATTACAAGGAAACTGGTTTTTGTACTTTTGGAGGCACGTATTTACCACATTCTTCAGAAATTTACTTTCAGACTCATGTAAATTTTTACACGATCGTTCGGACTACAAACATGGATGGGAGATCGAAAGAGATTATTTGGCTGGCAATATAAACGAAGTAGATGATACAAATTATGAGATTCCTCAAGACGACGACGATGCTTTACCGGAAGAATGTTTCATTTGTGGGAATCCTTTTGAGAATCCTATAGTTACAAGGTTGGTATGGTTTTTTTTAAAATACTTTAACACTTACAGCTGTAAACATTATTTTTGTGAGGCATGCGCTGTAAAAACTTTCAAAAAATCCAAAAGATGTCGGATTTGTAATGAAAACACGGGAGGAATCTTCAATATCGCGAAAGGTATAGTAGTTAATAACTATAAAGTTCAAATTTTCAGATATGATAGCAAAAATGAAAGGAATTAAACGAGTACAAGAAGAAGAGAAGGAAACGATTTCTGACGAAGACGAGAAACCGGATTCCATTAAGACCGAAGAACATAATCATGAATACGGTTTGTTCTATCCGTACGCATTTTATATCTCAGGTAAATGTGATCATACACACGAGGTAAAGGAAGAACCAGCTGATGAAATAGATGTTGATGAAGAAAATGCACAAGATGAAGAGATTGAGGACAATGAACCGCAAGAAGAAATTGAAATAAAGATGGAAGAAATTGAAGATGATGGAAATATATCGAATGCGTCAGATCTTGATGATAATGATGATGATGATGATGAAGAAGAAGATAAATGAATTGTAAATTGCTTATAAAAATCTTAACTTTTGCATTAAAACAAAGTTTCATCGCACCGTTTATAAACAATCTAAGCAAATTTACACTATACACGTAAACAGTAAAAGCTGGAACAGGTGCAAAGGAATTGAAGATCCCGTAGAAATTAGAAACATAGAAGAACAGCGACAGGAGAAGAACTAACAGTGCAGTTGATATTTTTGGTAATGTAGGAGCTGTAAGATTCAATAAAACAATAGTTTTAACCAACTCAATGCGAACAAACATAAAAATTGAACTTACATTACTTACTACCGCTGTTTTCTCTTCTCTTGGCCTCTCCGTTTTGGGCATTGTTAACAATCTTGCGAGTGTCATTGCCAGGATTGGCATGCTTGTGCTCGGCTCGGTCAGCCTTGTTACGTTTCGTGTGGGTACCAGTGATTTCCTAAAAAAAACCAGTTCGCCATAATCATAAAAGAAACTTACGGGTCCTCCATCAACCTCGAATTCAGCAGCCATCTGCTCAGCACTAGACATTATTGTTGTTAGAACTAAAAAATCTCTATTTGACTGGGAATCGAACAGATGAAATAGAAGGAATGAACAAACATATATAGTAAGCATGTCACGTGAAAATGATGAAATTGCCGAAAAATTGATAGAACAGATCGTATGGTCTATCTTAAAAGGAAATGAAAAATAGACCATTGCGCTTTCCTTTTTTCAGGGACCTTTATATTTTGCGACTTTTTCCGTTGGAAATAGTCTATATGGGAGCAATGACACAAACAAGTGATTTGCGTGAAAATCAACTATTTAGTTTTATAAGATAGATATGAAACTCAAGGCCTTCAGATAAACAGTAGAAGGTCGAGTCCAGGGTAAAAAAAATGGCCGCGACTGGCAAGACCGACAGTTTTAGGGGCTGCGGCTGGCGCGGCACGTGATTGGCGTTCAAAACAGGGCGATCGATAGCAGCGTCGGCAAAGCTACAGCCTTATAATTTGTGACAAAATTAACTGAATACTAGGAAAGAGTAGAAAAAAAAATCAAAGAGAAACAGAATGAAAGAAAAACATTGAGTGAAAACTCTAATCTTCCCGCCGACGCTTCGAAAATGTATGCAATTCAAACCTAATTTTTTTGTTATTCACTTTTATATTTTTTTCTGTAAATAGTAAATATTTGTCATAGCTGTGCCATAAAACTGCAAACATTCTGACACCTCTAACAAACAATAAGAGTGCTACCTTCCTTTTTTGCTCAGAAAAACAATTAAAAGCTGCATCTAGTTTGAAGCGTATTGAACTAATCGGCAAGTTTGGACAGACAAATACAGCAAATGTAAACACTATAGCGGTAGCTGTCACGTTATCTTGACAGTCTCGTGTTGCGATGATAGAATTTACATCAGTGGTAAACAAGAAAAAAATTGACAGCATGAAGCCGTCTAGATATAGCAGAAGGTCAATGATCACGGGTATCTTATATACTCCAGCCGAGGAGTTGTGGAGAGTTGCACAACCTTGTGCATACGCGTAGAATGTTCCGGAGATCTTTCGCCTCGATGATAAGTAGCAAATAGGCATTGACCTCGAATACATATGTTGACGTTTCGGGAAAAGTCATCCATCAAACGCGATAAAGGACGTATGAACAAGCTTATTAACAAGAGAACGTAAACAACTTTCCCTTTTGCACGATGTCATTGAGAAAACAGAAAAGAAATGACCTTTGGTAAGTGGCAAGGTGACCTAGTTCAATCTCAAGCTAGACAACCACTTTTTGAATCGATTGGTTAGTTTCTTTTTTCTTGTTATTCCTAATAAATTTAAAGTCAATAAAACTTGTGCTTTATCAAAGTTTTGGATTATTTTTCCCGTCATCAAGACGATTTCGGTCCGTTCTTTTATTTACTTTCCTGACTATTTACTTTTGCCCGAAAATTTCTAACTTCTACACGAAAAAAGGTTTCACTGAGCAGCAAAAAAGGCAAAAATGTCCGCAGGTGGCGGTCGACGCAGCTGTTGTCTTATGTGTCTGTTGTGTCAGCGCCGCGGTTTCTCTGCTCTGCCATTGCGACCTCGCTTTCAACTTCTTTCGCCCTTTCCCCTTTTTTTAGCGGATGCCATCTCGGGGCCTTCCCTTTCGACCCTCACTCTACACAACGGCTCTCGTTTATCTAGCCGTAAATGTAGCTGTAGTATCTTTTATCAGCAGTTATTACGACATAGGAGTTAGGAATATTACACTATGGGCCATAGATAAATTGGATGAGGTAAGTTATTCCTGAAAAGAAGTAAAACATCGTTTAGTGTGAATATACAAAAGATCGATTAGATTGGTTACGTGAAATATGGCAAGATGCCAAGGACAATATAAAATTCTCAAGTAAAAAGGCCAAAGTTAGCGATATAAAGGTTAGTTTTCTTTCTTTTTTAAAAGTAAATGTTCTTTCTGTTTTTTAGCCTATAACAGCAAATGTAGAAGTAGATGGTGAATTACAAATACTCACACTCGAGCAACTTTCACTTTTTGATGGAACACGATCCTCCAGGTTCATTGCATTTATTCCATTTCATTTTATTTTTAGACCGACTTATTTAGCTATTTTGGGACGTGTTTTCAACGTTGATAAAGGGAAAAAACATTATGGAAAGGGAGGCGGATATCACTTTTTCTCAGGTTGGATTTTTTTTAGGTTTTCCTCGCGTTATTTCCTTATTTTTTTTCTAGTTTTTTTAGGCTTTCTTGTTTTTCTTGTTTTTCAGTTTATTTTTTGTTGTATTTTCAGGGAAAGACGCGACTCGAGCTTTTGTAACGGGTGATTTCACAGAAAAAGGACTCATAGATGACACGAACGGTCTTTCACACGATGATTTGTTAGGTAAAACAGCTTTCTACATTTTACTTTCTCATTAGGTATTAGAGATTGGGTTTCTTTCTATGAAAAAGATTACATTCCCGTTGGAGTATTGGTGGGGCGATACTATGATGCCAAAGGCAAGCCAACTGAGGAATTAAAACAGGTAAACAGACTAAAGTAGAGATAAAAAGAGCAGGTTCTTTCCCGTATCGATGCAGCCGTTGAGCTGAAAAATTCAAAAGCCGCAGAGGCGGAAGTTTTTCCTCCATGTAATTCGGAATGGCATCAAAACAGCGGTGGACGAGTGTGGTGTTCTACAAAGTCAGGAGGAATCAATCGAGATTGGGCGGGCGTTCCGAGGTATATTAATGGAATAAAGAAAGATTGAACATTTTAGACTTCTGGTAGATAAATCGGAAAATACAGAACGCTGTGTTTGCGTGAAAAACTTCGGTCCCGGTCTGTCTAGTCACGCAGCACAGGGAGCCAATCGAGGGGATTTGGATCATCCTTCGTTGAAGGTATCCTATTTGTTGTTTCATGACCATTTTTCAGCTCTATCCAAACTGCTCTCCGACATCCAACAGCTGTAAGATCACCTCTTAATCGTCAATTTCTTTCTATCCACTCATTCACTTGATTGCTCATCTCCTCCCTTTCTCTGAAACACAAAATCTCAAAAGGGTATTCTCTAGTCTTCATTATATTTATGTAAATAATAATAAAAGACAAAATAGGCATATACACGTGTCGGCGAGAGTGGGCAAGGTAGGGGCTGTAGAGAAAGAAAGCTCTGAGAAAGGGTTATGAGCATCGACCGGGAGGTCTCTTTGTGTACTTTTTGTGATTTTGAAGACAAATCACGGAGAAAAAAGGGATTAGATCCGGCCGAAACGAAGCTTCTTACATTCATCTACTCTCCAATAGCAGTCTGGTTCCGGAGCGGCATGATTCAAAATGAAGGATACGCAACAACGAGCCTCAATGTCCATATGAGGTCGAGCAAACTGAAAGAATATAGAGTCTGAGAATATATACCTGTAAGAAATCTTTCCACTTGGCTTTGTCCCTTTCCTCCATCGGCTCCAACAAATTGCTCCTCAATACAGCTCCAAAATCACGAAAGATAGACTTCAAAGAATCCTGGTTGGCTGGACAGCTTCTCGATTCCCAACATCTTTTTAATCGACTATATCCATCCGCCTATTAAACGACTATGAACTTAGAAATCTACTCACATCGTAGACAAGAAAAGCAGTAGATTTCCTATCAGGATCCATGACAACATAATCATCTGACACAAAGGGAATGTTCTGCTGGAGCTGATTCAACTCAACAGTGTATTTGCCTTTAGAACCGGCTATTTCCATCGATATCTGCCAAGGATTGGTGGTCAGTTGCTGAAGGAAAAAAACATATTAATCTAGGAGAGAGGAATACCGTAATATCGATTTGTTGAGATCTAACTTTGACTTGAATCATCGGCCAAGATTTTCTCTGGAACCATTCTTCTATCATTGTGCCTGCGATTTCATTTTCTGTGACCAATACCACCGCTTCTTTCCAGTCATTTATGGATACATAACCGAAGGCCTTCTTTCTCAAGACTTCCCTGACCATCTGGGTAACTGTCGTGTTGCCATAAGTCTCATCCAAAGTATAGAAAATTGCAGTATCTCTCATCGAACAGTCGGAAGTGGGAAGGGCTCGACTATATCGAGAAGGACGAGAAGAATCTACGGACAGATCACCAGGTCTCACAACATTTCCTTCCTTCTTTGCGGTTCTCTCCAACCATCCATATGTCTCATCAAGTTTCCATTCAAGATAGATAGTCAACGCGACCTGAAATCTCTTGTCATTCGACCCGTCGCCTGTTGTCCATACTGTGTCACCTCAAAGCCTTGCGCAATCGTTACCGCCTGTTCGCCAGACGTTGCATTGTCGTTCACGCGGCGAGTTACCTTTTCCGCTAAATGTCTTTACAATCCCCCGATCAACTCAATGTGTGAAAAAACCCTCCCTGTTCTTCGTCTCCTGTCAAAAGAAATCTAAAACCTTCAGGGAAGAAACAGGTGCCCCCTCCCCTCTCAGCGAATATGAAATGTGATGCATAGTGCCGCATATTACAATCTCTCTCCTTTGGCTACATCGTAAACATCAATCCTCTCACCTGCAAACAATCGTCGGAACTCAAAATTCCATCCGTCCATTGGGAGATCAAAGCACGAGTTAGTAGTTCGTGATACCGATTATGATAGGAATATTCGAAGGCCGGATCAGGAAGGGTGATGATACCAAGAGAGGAGAGGAAATCCGATTGGAGAGGGCCATAGATGATCGTCAATTTCTTTTGAGGGTATGGATAGCCGAACCAGGAGGACAATGTCGAGATAATCTAAAACACTGAATCAAAAACAGCTGGTTACATGAGAAGTCTGTTCTTGAACGGCCTTGTGTTTTTCCGTTTTGTTCTTCTGCATCGAATCAATGAAGATTTCCACTGTCGGGATTTGCTGGCCATTCAAAACTGTTTCATTCATCAGAAGAAGTTCAGTTCCTTCAAAAGCAACAAAGACTGCTTGATCGGCTGTAATGGGATGACTAGGACGGAAGCAAGTCTGCTCAGATGTCGTGAAGTCGACAGGAGAGTTGGATCTGGCCTGGGAATTCTGCCAATGCTTCAAGCAAAGAGATAGACGGGCCTAAAAAGGTTCTATTTTTATAATTATAGATTTCTAACTGTGGTTTCTTTGGTATCAAAGGCAGGGAAGATGCTTCTAGCTGCGTGATTCTTCAGCTTCGATCCAATCATTGACTGTTTTACCAAACCCCTTCCAATCTTTCTTACATGTGCCTATAACTATCCTCTTCTATTTTTCTGTTCATCCCACCTTCGTATAAGCATTCTTCGGCTGTCGGCCATCAATAACCGTAGAGAACTGAGGAAACTCTAGTCGAAGAACACTTCCAGCTGGGACATCCTCGGCTAGAATGAGCGACAAGTCATCTCCCTCGGAAACCGACTTGGAAACACATATTGTCCGACCTGAAATGTCCCCTTTGATGACCGCTAAGCTGTGTTTAAAGCCGTCAGGACCACATGTCGAAAAATCTGCGGGTTGTGATTGTAATTTTTCATACTCCCACTATTAAGTACAAATGTATTAGTTAGTTGCTCAAAAGTGTTGAAATGTCTTTTTTTCCCACCCAAATGGTTTTTTTTGCTCTGCGAAGAACTCTCCGCAATCGTTTTCCGACTATAAAACGAACAGCAGCTGACGGCAAATAGATTTTTGCTGAGTCATAGATTAAAAAAAATCGACCGAGATGATAATTATCCTTGAAAGATTTGGGATAAACTATAGGGAGAAGGAGACAGCTCATCCATATAAATCTTTTCTGATAGCCATTTGTTCGTCGTGTCGTTGTACAACGGGGACATGTAAAAATTATACGAACAACTGACAAGAATAAGAAGAAGATCATGATCGAATGATTTGAGAGGTGGATGAAAAAAGCGAGGGAGGAGAAACAATCAAGAAAACAGATGAGATTCATGTGACGGAAGGGTAAAAATAGCCTCGGTTTTGCAAGAAAGAGGACCCTTTGGACCCAAAACTTATAATTACGCCTATGTAGCATCTAGTTTAGTAAAGAATCCAAAAGAAGTTTAGCTGTTTTAGTTGATCTTTTTTTCTCAAATTCATGGAAGCTATTATTCCCCTCTCCTCATTAGTCAATATCTGGCGCATCCATTTGGTCTCCTTTCCCACAATCTCCCTCATTTTTCACTAGTTTGTATGTGTATCACCTCGGCGGTCAAGTCAGTCAATGACGGATTGCGGTGACCCGGCACCTGTTCTTCGTTTTCCTCTTTTTCTCTCTACTTACCCGATTCACAGTCCACCACAGCCACATCGTCGATTCCTCTCAATGTTTGAGCCGCATTCAGGGAGATCTACAAAAGACGGAAGTATATTGATAGCCTCATTAATCAGTCTTTTACTACAAAAAGAGACCGAAGGAGCCAACTGTTGTCACCCGTCATCGCCTACCTGTTTTCCCTCTTTGTTCATTTTAAAGAAGATTTGGACACCTCCACGGATTTCTATATTCCTTTTTGGCAGCGGTTCATTGAGAGAGAGATTCAGTTTATAGAGAAGTGGAGAGAAGGCATCGGGTGAAAGAGCCCTGAAGGATGAATAGATTGTTTCCCCAAGAGTTTACAAGACGACTCTCTGACCACATGTGGCCATTGATATATTTCAATGAAAGCTACTTACGTTACGTCGGACGTTGTTCGGGAGCAGGAAACTTGAGCTGAGATGATAGCAGAGCATGAAGAGAGCAGCTATAAAATAAAATTGAAGAACTTCCCTCTCAAAACAACTGTTTATAAGTGCTCCCTCTCCTCCTTATAAGCAACCAACCTCCTTATTAGCCTCCGTTGTCGGAGGCATAGTAACTACCTCTTTGACAGTCGTTGCGGTCAGAGTTGTTGTCGCTCCTTCTGTTGTTCCTTTTGTTGAAGTCGTAGTAGGAACTGTAGTCTCTTCCATCCTTTCCGTACTTGTCGTTATTGGCCTCGAAGTAGTCCGTGTGGTTGCTAAATCAGGCTACTTATCTCCTCCCTCCTCCCCTACTTGTTGTCTCTTCTTTCGGAACGACTGGATGATATAAAGGAAGAGAGGTAGCATTCAGAGCAGACGAATCAGTGGACGATGATCGGAGAAATATGTAAGCGAGTCCGGCGGAACAGAGAAGGATGAGGACAACAATAGCTAGAAGCAGCCATAAGAGCCAAGAAGGCCGGGTCTTCTTTTGAGGAGATGCCATAGAACCTCCTGAAATGGATAGATGATAAATAAATGGAAGGAGAGATAGATAGAGCTCTGAGTCACTCGAGTGAGGTATGGAGGTCCGCCATTGACCACGCCCACTCGCCAGATCCCGATTGGTTATGACGGCGACGAACAGACGCATCTGGGCGGTGAGCCTTTGACCTGAGAACGGGCAACAGGAGGGTGCCGAAAGTCACAACAGGTAACTGGGTGATCGACAAGTCGACAGGTGGACTCTATATTTTTTTCAAAAGAACCTAATCTTCTTTGCACTCCATAAAAGATACCGGCCGATGACCTGCTTATCTGCCATTATTCTCTGCGGATACTCGAAATTTTTGATTAGATAATAGTCTGAATTTGTGTCTTGAGATAACATGAGAAGAAAATTGTCATACAATAGGATATCCTGGAGTGAGAAGGATATTACATAACAGACTCCCGTAATTTCATCCATCGTGATTGACCCCCTGCGGTAGAAGTATCCCTGGCACCTGTTGAGGTCAATGCTAGAAGGGGATCATATACCTTCTGTGGGAAGGAGGAAGTAACGGTATTTTGAGAAAAATGCTGAACCGGCAAGTATGAACAGGGTGGTTCGAAAGCTGTTTTCGAGTGATAATGGTTTGAATAAAAGGGAAGTGAAGAAAGAAATGAACAGTCATGCTCCTGCTGTGCTTCCTTTCCATCTTCATTATTTGTGGATCTTTCGGAGACAGTAGAATTTTTCTTCGTCTTTTTAATCTCTCCTAGACGATGTTCCTTACTTCGCCAGCCTTCTCACTGACGAGTCCTTGACCGAATATGTGATGAATAAGCAATCTCTTTTCCAAGCAGGTCGCTGTAACTTCAGTGAAGACTGGAAGAAGTCGAGAGTGATGACTGGTTTTTTCGGAGGTGAAAGCAAAAAAGGAGTAGATGCTCCGGAAATCTCTCACATTTCCCTGGACTCTATCCCTAACAGGTGAGACAATCCTCCCTTTACCTATCTGTTTTTTGGTTTAGCTTCGATTCTCGTACCCAATGGCCCAACTGTCAGACAATCAAAAAGATCTACGACCAGTCTCAATGCGGTTCTTGTTGGGCTTTCTGTACTGCTGAGTAAGTTTTTAATTTTCTTTATTTTTATAATTTAAATGATACTTAGGCTTCCAACCTCAAATATATTATACTCATGTTATTTCAATTTTAGAACTATGTCAGATAGAACGTGCATTGCAACAACTCAAAATGTAGAAATTTCCGCGGATGACATCCTCTCCTGTTGTACTTCTTGTGGCTCGTAAGTTTTTCCATTCCCTTCTCACAATCCACAGAGGATGCAATGGCGGTTGGCCAGCCAACGCCTTCAACTATTGGATCTCTACTGGAGTCGTCACCGGCGGGGCCTATAGCTCCTACGCCGGCTGTCGTCCCTATGAAATCCCTCCCTGTTCTTCCAACTGCCCTTCTGGTGGATACAAAACTCCTACTTGCAAACAGATATGTGAATCGAATTATCACGTCGCCTATTCCGCCGATAAACACAGAGGTAGGTTAATTGAGGGTGCTGATCTCTGTTAGGTCAAGGAAAAGCCTATTCCGTTCCTGGAAGTGTCGTGGCGATCCAGAAGGAAATCCTTGCTCATGGACCCGTCACGGCCACGTTTGATGTCTATGGTGACTTCTATCAATACTACGGAGGCATCTATGTGGTGAGAAATCTTTTCCTCCTCTCAATGTCTCTAGCACACTGGTGGAATGTACTACGGTCGTCATTGTGTGAAGATCATCGGTTGGGGAAGTGATGGAGGACACCCATATTGGTTGGTTGCCAATAGCTGGGGGTCTTGGTGGGGAGAGAAGGGATTTTTTCGTATTCTCCGTGGAACCAACACTGCCAATTTTGAGAGCAATATTATTGCAGCCTTGTCTTAATAATTCAACTTTTTTGTCATAATAAAATTCTTCATTCTTTGTGGCATGAATACATCTCAATAATAACCGGGGAGACCCCTCGAAGGTAGACCCATGACAGTCGGCGACACACAAACGACTCCTTGCTGGATCAGTTCAGGAGGACAGATACAGATGCCTGCACTACAAACCGATCCGCCGGTACATTCGACTCCTGGGTCACATTTATCTCCGGGAAGCATTTGGGGAATAGATCGGAGAGGAGTGACGGGGACAGCTACCATAGGACGACCGGCCAAGGCGACACAACCACTAACAAGGGAGTAGGCAACGGCCGAGGGACAGCGACACGTTCCTTGAATACATCTAGAAACAGATTTAAGCTATTTGTGAAAAATTACTTAGCAGAGCCGATACATTTAGGAGTACAGGATACAGTGATTGCTAAAATTGGTCGGACTGGAGCTTGAACTACTATATTCTTCACTTTTGGTGGTTGCGTTGGATTCACTTTGACCGATGGCTGAAGGATTTCCTTCTCATTCTATCCTTCCTTACCTGTAGAGTAAATGTTTTATTCCCATGAGCATATACTGGAACCGGATTCACCAGAGGAAGACAGATATTGAAGCGACATGTGGCCATGGCCTCACATCGTTGTCCTCCACTACAAGAAGAAAATATTGGGACTAACTTCTGTCCATAAACAGAATGGAGGAGAAGAAAGAGAACAAAGAGGGACAACATTTAGAGGAATGAGCCGGAGGAGGGCTTTTATGGGACAGGAGAGCCGGGACAAAAGACCGAAAGAAACCCGAGACGTGACTCCGCAGAGAAACATTTGAACAAGAGCACGGACTCTGGAGAAATTACAAATGAAACGAATTTTCATAGATATCTTCCGTTCTCACCAACATTTGGTTTTGTTCTTATTATTTCAGAACGTTTTTCAGCTTATCTTATAGTATCTTTATTTATTTTTAAGATAATACTTTCTCAAAAGTTTTTCCAAACGTCTTTAAATTGACTTTATATGCGTTAAAAATGCATTTGCTCTCGAATTTAGCCATTTCCTGACAGAATTCTTCTTTTGAATTTTTTTTTGAGCCAGTTGACCACCATAAAGTAAATTATATTCAAAATTTTTCATGATTTATTTAAAGCAATCAAAACCAATTGTCAAACCATCCTTCTTCCTCCTTTTCCTCATTTTGAACAATTTTCAAAGCAATGATAACTGATGCCTTCTTGAATTGATCTTCTAGCTTTTCAGCACAGCCAATGACTTCAAATTTGATTGTTTCAAGAGATTCTTGAATGCTCTTGGTAGGGTATAAATTGTTTTCCTAAAATCATAATAGACAAAAAACGAATTACTTTTACCTTTAAATAGTCCTCTATCTCAAGGGTATATAGCTCTGACGAGAGACTATTTCGTGCAAAAAGATTGTCCAGGACGGTAAAATAGGTAGTGTAACTTTTACTCGACAGACTGATAGACCTCAACCTAATCCACTCCTGGACTTCTGATATCCTCTCAACTTTTGAAAATTTCCATTTGGCTGTATGCTTTGCATTGATAGCACTGTTTAATACAACTGTATCTTCTCCAACTGTCAAATTTATCCTGGCCGTTTGGACAAAATCGTTATGAGTGTAGTTCATCCAGGTAGAAAGACCGACTGGGGATTCCTGAAGAATATAAATATTTACTAGAGTGAACACCTTACGAAATGTGATTTAGTCATTACGAGATCTTTAAATTTCCTGACTGGCGTTTTCAAGCTTTTCTTTGATCGGTTTAAAAAAACATAGTCAGCGATATCAGGAAGAAATTTAAATTGGTTGGCTGATAAGAAAACATTCGAAATGTAGTCACGACTAGCGCAGTAGGCCTTCGCTTCCATGACTAGAGGGTTAGTCCGTGCTTCACCGATTGTCATGAAGAAAATCTTCGAGTGAAGAGGTCTAGCAGCTACTAGCAAAGGAAAGAAGACAAGAGTCGCCAACATTGAGGAGAATAGTTTGATCGGGCTCTTCAGCCTCAGTTGATCAAAGCGAGGAAGCCACTAGCGCTTCGCTTCCATTCTGTCCTTCTCCCTCATTTCCGCTCTCTTCATACAACATGAAAACCCTTGTGCTATTCGCTTGTGTCGTCCCTTTTTTCCTGGCTGCTCCCTACTGTGGTAATCCTAAAGTTCCACAGAAATACTCATTAGAAGTAGTTAATGAACTAGCCAATGTGAGTCTATTCGAATTTTTCAAGATTTGTACAGGAAATCACCATAGTAGCTGATGCATTGAAAAATATCAGCAAGAAAAAGCCAAACTTTCGATGGCAGACAATCGCGAAGACATTGCAGATCGGAAGTAATCTTAAGTTGTCGCGGGAGCAAAGGATCGACGAAATGACAGAATACCTGGCTGTGATGGAAAGCATTCCAAGTGGCGAAGTAAGTAAGCAGTAAAATTTTATCCATTTTCAGCCTACTATTCAATTCTCAGCAACGTTTGAAATAAATCGTATTGAGAAGTGGACACACAATTTGGAACTTCTAGAATTAAAGCCGACTACGATTCTTTTAGAAACTATTAGTCTCCCGTGGAAGGTGGAGAAGACTTGGAGAGCAACATCGTCTATGGAAATTAAGAGGGACATGATCTTATCAAAAATCAAAGTATGTCAAGAGAAAATTAAAAAAAACAAATTTATAGGAATATCTATGCAAGTGATGGAGGATATAGATGAAAAACAATCTTTATTATCGAATTTTTCTATTAGTATTTAATAAAAATTGAAAGTAAATATTATTCTCATAATTACATAGACAAATTTGATTTTT
Source organism: Oscheius sp. DF5120 (assembly GCA_932521415.1). Classification (NCBI taxonomy): domain Eukaryota; kingdom Metazoa; phylum Nematoda; class Chromadorea; order Rhabditida; family Rhabditidae; genus Oscheius; species Oscheius sp. DF5120. The sequence goes on from OW051463.1 coordinate 4,802,747, forward strand.
TTTCTACCTTAAAAATGTAATCTACCGCAGGTGACGAATAGTTTTTATGTCATTTAAACTATCATATTTTTCTTCGCTTCTCTCATCATTTTTGGTTAATAATAGCTGAGTTTTTTTAATCAAATTTTTTGAAAACGATTTCGAAAAAAGAGGAAGCCATGTATTTAATAACTATTTTACCCGTTCCTCATAAACAATATTACCATTTTGTCATTGTGTACCCATCCACTTCAGTTAATCGAGCGCAGTTACTAGGTTACCCGCAAAACGATCCACGTACATAGACTATTTTGACAGAGGCAAAGCTTGTCGGGTAACCTGGAGACTTTCTTTTATGAGAAACTTGGTGACCAAACAACGCTCTTACAAAATGTGTCGTCGGATTATATCCCAATTTATTTTCTGATGACCTACCAATTTGTCATCCGAAAGAAAAGATATTTAAATATATGGGATATTTGTTTAGGCGTCCGCTACCAAATTGTAAACATTTACTGTGGTTGAACACGTCTTTTCTATTATGTATCTATATAACAAGTAAATAGATTCTTACAAAACAGTCTTCTTGACGAAGTATATTGTAAATGCATACATTATCCTTCACGAATTGATAAGTCGTTACTTATTTGTCAAGATTAAATATCCAACGCTATTAGAAAGAGCTGTTCTGATGATGAAAAGTAAATTGTTCTGAGAATCAAGGCTAGTTAAAGTGAGAGAAACTGATATATTAATTGTTCTAAATTGAGAAGGCTCTCTTCAAGTTGTCTGCTTACGTTGTTACATTGCAAAAAGTTCGATAAATTCTTCCTTCTTGAAAGTAGCAATTAATCTGAACACTTTGTAGAAACTGAAAAGAATAAAGGTTATAGTTTAACGAAATGCTAATGCTATAAAAACAACTAAAGCAAAAAGAGAATAAACATTGGAAAAAAATTTCCAATAAAAACTTTAGGTACTACAGTATTCCTTCCTTTCACTCCGCCCTCAAGTAAAACTCCGCCTTCATTTGGTTGGTAAGAAGCAGTTATACTGCTGCTTTTAGTCCTGACTATACGACCTTTCCCAAAAAATTTGATGCTTTATAGAACATGATGTTCTTCTTCTTGTTATTCATTCTTCTACCAAATGTGGCCTTTGATATAATTTTGGAAGATCAAAATTCGTACTTAATGACAAATCCTATCGTATATAATAGCGTAAGTTTAACATTTTTATACTTTCCTGAGACTTCTTAGAAAGCTTGCGAAATTATGACTGAGCAATTAACAACGATCTCTACGTCAACAGCTGTTCCGACTACGGTCATTTCCGATAAAATCTCAAAAACTCTACTCTTTGAGACATCAACTAAAGAGGAGAGGGTAAACTTTTGGAATGTTTTGACAAGCTATAGACAACCACGTCGACAATAAAAGCAGACAGAACTATAACAACTGGCGAAGTTCTGGAAAATTTAGAGGAGACTACAGAGACGACTGCCAATACATCTTCTACAACCGATACTAAAGGAGAGACAACTGGAGAAAAAAGCATACAATCAATGGAATCAAGAGTTGATTTGGATTCTACTGCTCCACCATCGACAGCAGAAAAGGACGAGAAGACTGACGTTTCAAAAACGACTGCTACATCGGATTCTTTCTTTTCTTATTCAACTATGAATACGAAAGATATTTCTAGAAGTATATCAATCATGGAATCCGAGACAGAAATTCCTTCGACGTCCATTTTTTTCGACGATCCAACGATCCTGCCTGCTCAACCATATAGTAGTTCAATAATTGCTCCATCGTCTCCTACCAACATCACTGTCCAAGGCAAAAAGCCTTACAATTATTATTTTCAAAAATTATAGATTGCATGAAAAAATGTAAAAATGGGACAAAAGAAGGCCCTGATGGCTGTTATTATCTCGTTCCTTCGGAAAACATTTACGTATAAAAAAATTTTTCCTAATAGTTTTTTTAGCACTATCATGATGCTATATCAATTTGCCAGAAGAACCCTATGGCTAGAATGGTAACTCTCTTCGAATTTCAGCAGAAGAGCGAGTTCATCGTAGATTGGATGACCGGAGAAGGATATACTAACATCTCGATCTTTCTTTTTGAATATCCTAATTTAAAAAAAAATTTTAACATATGGGTCCGTTACTTCGCCAATGTGACGAATAATGTGACGAAGGAAATGTTGACGAACAACGAAGTCAACAACTTCACTGCCATCTGTCTTTCTCCTTGTTTGTTGACAACTTTTCTTCTAATCAGCATTTTCAGTTGCTTGTGAAAGACTGACTTGTAACCTGGGTGAGTTGGAAAGTTTTGAGATCGAGCCTCTTGAGAAGAAAATTCTCCAGTTCGGAGAGAATATTACTACCAATTGTCTACCTCCTTCTGTTACCCAGATCAATTATACCTGTAATAGGAGGGGTCTCCTCAGTCCTCCGCCAAAGGATTGCGTCCTCCCACGTAAGTTCTTATGGACTTTTCTTTCTGAGTGAGCTCTTCGATCTAAAAATTCAGTTTAGTTTCTAATGGGTTGTCGGGTAAGCTAATAACAATCCTTGAATACCCAAAAATGAGGCTGATGACTGGTTTGCTCGATTCCGGATTATTTAGGATAGATCTTCAAGTAGTTTTCAGTTGCCTTCAAGAAAGAAACTACGACTCCTAGTAACTCACCAATCCGTAAATCTTGTGATTGTCACAATGATGGGACGGAAAAGTGTATTCGCGTCCAGGGAGGATATAAATGTGTTTGTAAAAAAGGCTGGATGGTAGACCGCTTTTTTTCTTCAAACTTTTCTATATTAGAAGCACACTTGTTGGAAGAGCATTGGTCCATGTCAAGTTCCTCCGGAGAAGAATCCATGCCAGAACAAAGGAACATGCGTTGACTTGGTGGACCAGGTTAGGCTTTTGAGGGAACAAACCTTTTCAGTTCCGCTGTGAATGCAAGGGAAACTGGGGAGGGCCTACTTGTGAACGATATATGAAGAATTGGACCTGGTTCTGGACCAAGGAAACCGTAAATCTGCTTTATTTTCTCGTACACCTTTTTCAGATCACCTATGTGACTCCCGGAATGGCTGTCGCATACACCGTCTTCTTTAGCGAGACTCTCCGACTTTTATTTGCAGCCTTTGTCCCCATTCTCTTCAGCACTAACGTGGTAAGAACCTCTCTCTTTATTCATCAGCCTCCTTTAGGTTTTTGAAAGCCCTGCTAGAACTCTTTCAGAAGGAAGATCACATTATATGGCTCTGAGCTCAATGATATATATGGTACAGGCAAGTCCGGTTTATTGGAGCTGGACAACAGATGGTTGTATCATTACCACCTTCTGCATGGAACTCTTCTTTTTTATCTGTAAGCATTGGTTCTATAAAGTGAAGAATTGTTAAAAATTTTCAGCACAATTCTACTGCATGGCGGAAAAAATTCTGTTATTCTTCTTCCGTTGTGGTTGGGCCAGAAACCGATGGTCTTATGGAGTTGAGACATGGAACAATGACAAAATGGATTTAAACTACGCTCCTGTTCCTCTCTATCTCTGCCGAACGGTGAGTTTTGAAAGAAAGAACTTTTTTTTTTCTTACGAGCCTCCTTTTGCTACATGCTACAGGTAGATAGTGTATGTGGACAATATATGAAAACTATGATATAAGAAAACAATGGTTTTATCAAATATATTTCTTTTAGTTTATCATTTGTGTGATTTTCTTTTGTGGCTTCACCTTCGAAACTCTCTCTATAGTGAGAAACTGGACAGAGGTGACTTTCCTTTTTTTTTCACGCTTTCTTTTTAGTATTCAAATCACTCTTCCTGTTACGTTGACGATGATGAAATGCTTCTCATTAAGATCTGCTTCGCCATCATGATAACTGGTTTAGGTTTCGCTGCCAAGTACATGAAGAGCACGAGACCGGAGATTACTGCCGAGCAGAAGACTTACTATGAAGTCTTCGGAACCCGCAATAAGGTCGACAATGTCTATGTACTTGATCGAACAGATTTTTTCGTCATCTGGATTCCTCTCCTTCAGGTCGCTTGTCATGCCATCCAGATCAAGTCATCCGTCGCACAATGGAATTCGGATCCCAGCTCCTTCGAATGGTGGTGAGCAATGCAATTCGACTGGGAAAATTTTTCCCTTCCAGGCTCTCCATGAATCTCTCCGCCGTCTACTCCTCTATGGTCGTCTTCCAACTCATCGCCTATCATCCTCCAGTAATGGAGAAGATCATGCTCTGGGTCATTCCCATAATGCCCGAGACGACATATGGATTTTGGCCGGAACGGAGTCCCGTTTCGTTCCTTTCCATTTCGGAGGTAGTGATTCCTGCTATCATCAGAAATTCTAGATTCTATCCAGATCAAATGGTATCAAACTTCCAGAGAACCGTGGCTGGCCTGTAGATGTTAAAGAGAAAGACTACATCAGTATCTACAGAAGGGAACAGATGCTGAGGAAAATGACGAGGGCTTATCTGGGGAAGCGATTGAGGGGAAAGAGACAAGAGTCGGCCATCATGGTCAATCATTTTTTTAAAAGAAGTCTAATTTCCAGGCGATTACAATGGAGTTTGAGCATCAACAGATGGATTTTGGATTGAAGAGATATCCCCAATTGATGGAATTAGATTATGAGGAAGGCTATGAGACGAAGCAGATGCGAAGTTTAGTGGAATATTGGGCTATTCAGACGAGGAAAGTAAATATTCCTGATTTCCAAATACCCAGAAACAAGGTCTTTTTCTAAAGTTTTAAATTTTTCTAGCCATCCACAGATCTACAGAAACTGTACAATGCTATGAAATATCCGAATTATACTCCTGGGCAAGCTGCGAGGGAGAATTATGAATGGGTAAGTGACCTTCTCTCACATGGCTTCCTTTAGCATCGTCTTCGTCGAGTCTTCATCAATCTTGGATATACTCCCCTTCATGAGAAAAAAGGAGTCTGGGTGATTAGTGAAATGACTGGTCAAGTTAGCATAAGGCTCAATCCCTTTATACAAGTTGTTCATCCCGAACAACAAGCGGCTTATCAAGAAAGATTAGAAAATTTTGAAGCGAATCTCCAGCATCAACTTGGAAAGAATAGAGCTCGAGAACGATTGCACGAGGTCTGCCCAGAGTGGGTGGTCCTCTTCTCTCTATATTATTGATGTTTTAGGTGGTTCTCACCTTCTAAGAATCACGCGAAAAAATTGCCCGCGGCGGAGTCATATATCAAATCCATGGCTCTCAATGATGTCTTTATCTTTTCCGAGGAAACAGAGATATCTGTTGTTGGGCTGGAAGCGGATATCTACAGAGAACTCTTGTATAGCGGAGGATTGTTTGTAAGTACTTTGCCTACAAAATTCTTTTTATTCAGAGTGCCTTTTTTCGGAAACATACAAACCTTCTTCAAGAAGCCCGGACAAAGCGAGACTCCATCATCCGCCAACTAAAGGAAGAAGAGAGGAAAGGTCAGGAGACTTTCGGCTACCTAATGGAAGAAGAGCCGTTTTTTGACACCGTTATAATGGACGTCGATAGGAAGAATAGGAGGAAAAAAGAGTTGGCCTACGGCAGTAATCGACGAGACATTCCATCCAATTGGTATCTATTCTAGACGCTTGTATTTCTTTTCTTGGGCTTAGAATTAAAAGCAAATTTGTAATTTCCTTTGAATACTGTAGAATAGATACGTAAAATAATTGACGCTATTCATTGCTGATATTAACAATTTCTTTTTTTAGGACATTGGGATATTAAGAATATTCACGTAGACCAGAACTTTTAATGGTCTTAAAGAAATTTAAAAAAAAACAAATGAAAACTGTAAATAGAAACTTAGCCGAATACACATTCACTTTTTTGGCAGATAACCCCCACTGAGAGAATTAATAAGAATTGAGGAACAACGCGTAGGAGAGTTATGGGAAGTATTTTTTATAACCGTTTCCATGGATTATTTTTCTCTTCTCAGCATATTGCCATTTAGATGTTTTCATAATCTCGAAACTAACTCGTCTGACTCAAAATTTTTTCATGCTGGTACAATTCAGTAAGTTCATCTCAAATAATAGTTTACTAGTCTAATTACTCTGTTGAGGAAGGAACTCGGCCAATGACATTTCCATGGCCTTGTTCACTGCGTCCTGATCGGCTTGACAGTCGAAGTTATCCGGAAGATTCTCAATGAGACTCATCAGTGCTTGGGCTTTGTCAGCTGAAAGGAATGATAAGTCCAAGGAGAACCTACACTTGTAGATATTGTAGAAGGGTTCGAACTGCTCTTTGATTGTAGCCCAGTCATCGGAAGTCAAAGCATTTAAGTCCTTGACCATATCCTTTCCATCTGTCATAACATTGCAGAACATCTTGGCACGATCACTATCGACGTCTTCGTAGCTTTTCTTCTCCCACTAAAGACTTATTTGTAGTTGAAGATATATAGCTACCTTGGCGATGAAGTCCTTGGATCCTTGAGTCTTCAATTGCTTCCAGCGACTGATGGCCTCGGCCATGATACTTTCGAAGATTGGATATACGGATGAACATTGTTCCTTCAATAGAGTTGCAAATTCTTCACGGGTATGAGGGACGGGATATTTGCCGGAGTGGAAGTTATTCGCGAAGGTGGAGACATCCTGCTTCTGTTCGGCTGTCAATGAGCACATTGGATCGACGGCCCATTTCAAGGTCAGACCTATCACTTACAAAAAAAAGAAGAATGAAGCTTACTGGCTTTAGAAGGATCCTGTAGCTTGGCACATACGTTGTCAATGAAACTGGGGGTGACTTGGAAGTTGAGATTGACGGGAGCTGCACTGGCAGAGATGACAAGAAGGATAACAGAGAGAGCCCACATGGTTATGGGACTAAAAATCGAGTCAGAGCAGAGAAGCGGAGTTTTAAAGGGTCTTTGCGAGGTTGGAAGAGAATGAGGGGAGCGAGATTATCCGACTGATTGGCTCATAGGAACACATGTACCGATCAATGACCAACTCATTATTAAAGGTGAAGAGATGGAAATATTAGAGAGGAAGAAAGAAGAAAGGTGCGAAGAAAGTCATGGTAGCGGAGAGGGAACCAGTAATAAGTCCTGAAAGCGTTTTCTGAGTTTTCGTACGTTACTGTGGGAATTCAAGCTTATATATCCACCTAGCAAGAAAAATAGATTTGCCTAAATTTTCTAAAAAAAAAGTGTCAGAAGTGTTAAATGATCTCACTATAAACAAGGCATCTAGTTTTCTTTTTTTTTTTTTGTTTGACACCAATATACATGGGATCACTGAGACGATTATCGTGACCAGTTTGTTCCAATCCTATCGAACCATAAAATGCCATCGAGAAGTTTAGTCATAAATCAGAAAGTTCAGAAAGTGATCATTTATTAAATTTTTCAAGGTTCTTCTGGTTGAATTAGACATAAAAGCTGAAGATAAGCCAAGATACTTTTTAACACGACTATATTCTTCAGGTAAACTTCTTAGTATCCGAAGAAATTTCTATGAAATATTACTATTGAATATTTACTTTTTACCTAACCAATGAGCCTCCTACACACACTATAAATGAGACTGGTCTTTGCTTTTTTATCGCCGACTAATCACACCCTATAAAAGGCCTTTATCCCTTTTGTTCGTACTATAATGGCTCATTTAGCTCTCCTCCTCCTCTCCATTGGGGCTGTTTGTTCTTTCAATCCCTTGACAGATGATGTTACCTATGACTTTGCCAAGAATATGATTAACCAGACTGTTAATAATGCCTGGTTGAGCAGTGAGTCTACTTGTTTCATCCTGCATTAGATTGTTCAGAATACATCCCAGCTGATCTGAAGGCCGAAATGTCTGATTTGATCCAAGATCAGAATAAAGATGAGCTTCAAACATTGATTAATCTTCACAACAATTTCAAAGCCGGCAAGATCCAACCGCCTCAAAACCGCCAACAGGCTTTGGCATTCATCCAAGAGAAGGCTCCAGCCAGTTATAACCGAGTACAAAAACTCTTGGATACCTTCAATAGCAAATATGACACACTTTCATCAGCAGCGAAGAACTATGTTAACCAACTGGAGAGGGCAGCCTACAAGGCGGGCAGTAAAGACTTTCAAACACAATTCGTGAATGCCATTCACATGACAATCAATCAGAATGATAAGTGGAATAAGCTGCCGGAAAATGTGAAGCAGGAGTTCAGAGATAGATGGCCAGAGATCTGTGCTTTCTATGAAGGTAGAAGATACTGTAATGAATACTGTATTTTTTCAGGACCTGAATTCAAAACTGCCCTCACTTTAATCAAAAGCAGATCGGACAAGGATCTCATTGGAGTTGCTGCTAGTCTGATGAAGATGTTCCAGAAAAAACTAGACGAAACATCTTCTGACAGTTCTTCCTCTGATTCAGCTGTTCAAACACAAGACGAACAGACTTTCCACACCCAAGTCGAAGCCTATTAGTAGAATGAACTTTTCCTCTTTATGTCTTCGGGTTGCTATGGTTTCAATTATCACTCGGCTCACCTCCATCGAGTCATGTTTTCTTTCTTCTTTCTTTTTCTTCTTGGATCGACAGAAGGATTCTTCAACCCATTGAATAACTGCACGTATGAGGGAACTGTTCTTCTTATCAATCAGACACTCTATGGATCATTATCTCGTTTGTTTTTATATTTTCCGGTGGAGATGTTTAGAGTACATTCCGGAGGATATGAAGGCAGAAATGGAGGATATTATTAAGTTGGAGAATGAAGATGAATTGGAGAATTTGGTAGAACTGCATAATCGGATGAATAATGGAGAGATTCAGGTGAGAAGAAAACACATGAGTCACCAGAGATCAAAGTTATATCATCTCAAAATTCAAACCTTGGCAATATCTTTATTTTGTATCTATTTGATTTTTTTTAGCTATCCGCCTTCATGAATGTTTGATTAAATGCTCGAGAAAAGATTCGCATAGCAAAAATGATTAACTTGACGAGAGAAATAAAATAGTAGGTATAATAAAGTTTAGCGCGAAAATTAAAGAGTAATTTAGTAATTTGAAAAAAAGATCTTGATTTTTAAAAATGGGAATATAAAAATAGAAAATGGAAAAAAATTCAACGTTCTTGAATTTGAGTCAAAGGCAAAGATATTGAACATTTGGTTTGAAGTTTCCTCTTTAAAAGTCACATATGATGTTTACAGACGCCCCATTCTCGTGTGGCCATGCTCTCCTTACTCAGAGTAAATTCTAATGCTACTTATGACCGTATAGTGCGTCTCTTCAACAGCTTTCTCACTAAATATGACAAGCTCAGTCCAGAAGCTAAGGCATTTATTGATGAGGTTTCTTCTTTTTCTAATCTTAATGAAATCCTAGATGGAAAATGGTTTCTTCAACGTCACACTTGAACCAAACCTTGAGAAACGACTCACGAATCAAATCGAATTTTTCCTTGATGAGGATGCCATATTCAACCATCTGGATCCAAAGGTGAAATCAGAGTTTACGAAGCAATGGCCGGAAATCATGGCCTTCAGAGAATGTAAGTTAGTTGAGAAAGGGAATCAAATTTTCAGCTAACATTTATCGAGGATTTGTTGCCATCTTCAACGCCGCTGATCCAAAAAATATTGGTCAAACGGTAGCCTCAATGGTTGCCTTGTGGAAGAAGCATCAAGGAGAAAACTAACCCATAATTTCCTTTGAATAAAATGTGTTGACACCATATGTTTGTGTGTGTCAATTATGTCGACACCTATCTCTCGATAATTATTTCTTTTGTTTAGCCTGGATCAACTTAGCACATTTTTATTGTGTCAAGCGGCCTCATTTCCGTTGGAGAAGACTAGTTCCTTCTTTGTATAGTGTATACACTACACTGTTTATCTTATCAAGGTCAGATAAGAAAGCTTTTCTATAATTAAGGTCATTGCAGTGGTCTTACGTAGTCAGCTGATTTGTTCTTTGTCCTCTGTTTTACTTGTTTACATATCATTTCTTTCATGTTGTGGACTGGGGGGGATGTATTCTGAGGCTAGTGTTCCTTGAGGTATTTGCTGCTATATTTCTCTTAATAATCTTTATTATGTAAGTAGTTTTTCTTCTTCCGCTCATTGGTTGAACTTGAAAACTTAAACTAAACTAGTAAAAAGTACGCTACACTTGGTAAAAAGAAGAAGCCTGAAAAATATCCATCCATAGAAACATAATAAACTGACATTCTCAAGTTAAGAAGCGGTGAACGGAAAGTAAGCCTGTAAATAGTAAAACCTCCCAGTTCTTGAATGACAATCGTCTTCATTTCTAGAGGATAACCGTTAGAAATAGGGTTCATATTGAAGCCAAGGTTCTTACTATTATCTCATTTCATTTTCTTTGGATTTTTCTTCTGAATACAAGAGGACCTTAATTTATCATGTTTTGGCTTATATATCGCTAGGATGGTTGCTTGTTCAGGATTTAACAATTTTCTTTCTATACATTTTTCTATCTATATCCCTACTTTCAGAATGCCATCCATCCGCGTTTTCGTCCGTAACTTTGCTCGTAAGTTTAAAAATCTACCTGTATGTCCTTACAAAATTTTTTATGTCTTGTTTAAAAGACGATCTTCTTTTCTTAAGTATCAAAACATCTCCTTCAGTTGCCACTCAAAAAAGTCGTCAAGATCCAAGAATTGAGTATGAATTTGTTCCAGCAACAGAGAAAGATTTAAAACAGATCGTTGATCTGTGCTGTTCTGATTTTATTAAGATAGAGCCTAATAGTCGGGTAAGCTGTTTTTCTATTGTTACAACAAAAAAACTACAGGCTCTTGGCTTTAAGGAAGACGAAACTCGTTGTCTCTTCGAATGGATTATTGGCAAGGCTCTCCACTATCCCTATTCTCTCAAGGTCTATCACAGAGCCACTGGAGATTTCATCGGAATTCGGACTCTCTCTGAAGGAAATCGTGACCCCTCCCTTGACTGGGAGCCATTCAATTTCGAAGCAAAAAAACTGCCTATGAATGTACAGAAACTAGCAAGTGTGCTGGACGAATCAAAGAAAAATTTTTGGCAAATCGTGGATCCATCAGTAAAAAAGGTTATTAGGAGAGAAATCAGCTTTATCTGTGCTGATCATCAGAGGTATAAGATCTCTTTGATTGATGATGTTTAGGATATAGAAAGGGAATCGCAAAAACAATGGTAGAGTTGAATTTGGACTTTGATCAGCTCCGTGTAGGAATCCCTCCTTTCTCTTATTTTTTTAGACCAATGGAATCCATGGAATCGTCTCTGAAGCCTCATCCATTGCAAACCAAACCCTTCTAGCTAAAAAGGGTTATAAATGCATTTATACGCCGAAAGTAGAATGGGAGAACAAGGTGAGCATGGATCGAACCCGAATGATTTATCGAGTTAGTTAATGAGTATCGGAGTAAAATACATTAAGACAAAAAATGAGTATTTTTTTATTGACGCTGAAAAATACTGATCACAAGGAGAGTGAACCAGCTACAAAGATTAGGATAAATGAGAAGAACGAATAACGGAAGGAAAGGACGGGCACAGAAATGGCTTTTTATCCTCTTTTTTTGGTCCTCCCTCCTCCGGTTTTTTAAAATCATTAATACAGTCTCTTTTTGAAGAGCCATAAAACTCATTGGGAATTTATCAAACGATTAGTTTCAGATAGACGATGGAACAACGACAATCAAAGTATTCTTCAAAGACATCCGTCATACAAATATTTAATTATACCCGTAATGAACAAAGATATCTCATGGCAGCCCAATAGAACTCTTCTCCGTTTGATTCTCATCCATACTATATTGTCTGATGATTTGAACCGGCTTTCGTCTTTCCGTTGCCGGGTTAGGTATTCCTCTTTCATGTTTCGAAACGTACTCTAGTACTTTGCCTCTGGGGACTCCGGCGGGAAGAGAGAATTCCTTCGGTGGTCGTGCAGGCAGGGAGGATGATCTCGTTGTCATCTAAAAAGAATTCGGTTAGATAGATGCAGAAGGTGGAGAGCAACTAAAAGAAGCTAAAGAACTAAGGCGTTAAACATGCAAGCCTCAAGCTTTTACCTCTTACCTTCGGGATCTTCCAGGTCCTGAAATTAAAATATAACATATTTTGGGTTAAGAACATTAAACGTCCTAGTTACGGCTTTTAGAAGGCTAGAAATTGCTCGAGTAACTTTAATAAAGGCTACAGCAGATAGATTGCTATGCGCTTCGACTATAACCTATGAAGAAGCTGAATTCCATTCTAGTACAATCAAAATATTCTTTGAGAAATGTTATGTGATAAACTAGAGGAAGAATTATATATTGATTAACAACCGATATATACAAAAAGATACTCACCTTTGGGGTCTCGTCTTGTGAATTCGTCTGTGATTCCCTATGTCTGAAAAAACTCCATTATTTGTTTTGAAACATTCATCCTTACATGCTGTCCATTCGACTGAATTTTCTTCTTCTTGTTGTTGATTTCCGTCGTAGAGGGAATGACGAGCCATCGAGGAAGAAACCACGTCGCTCGGAGGGACGGTCACTTCTGGAAATATATTTCTAAATTGCATATTCTTCGACAATCCTTCCATTGGTTGTTTTTAAGAGGAAAAGAGTTAGGCAGAAAAACTTGCTAAAAGAAAAGTTTACAAGATGATACAGAGAATCAAGATCCCCGAAAAGCCAGATCCAAGGACAATTTTGGATGAGGCAGGGGGGGGGGGGGGGGGGAATAAAGAAGAACGACACTTTCGATCAAATTCCATCTCGGGAAAGATTTCAGTGATTACTCAAGGAGCCACTCTTCTATTTAACGAGCTTATTGTAGAAAACAGCTAACTACCAAATAAAATTTTTCCTTACTTTAGTGGACTCGTTGGATGGTCTGTGCTTCCTACAGACAGGGGACCGGCTGCACAGACGGACAACCCTTGCGTCTTGTTGCTTCGGAATTCATCTAGTCGACGAGCTATTTTCAGATAAGAATCGTCAGTTTGAATGATGACTTCTTGACGAAGGTCTTCATCATAGACACTGTTGCCAAGACCAGAGGTAGAACTAGATCGACCTCGTTGTCTGGGATAAATGATATTACAAAAGAAAGAAACTCACTTAAAGGATGGTGGTCGATGGAGAAAACTGCCATCCATTCCTGATCGAGACATTTCTCCATCGCTAGCCATTCTGTCATCCCAACTATCTTCTCCTGATCTGAATCCTCTTCTTTTTTTGCCTTTCCTTTCCTTACCTCTCTCCTGTCTGCATTTCTCCATCTATTCTCTCCGCTATCGATGTCTGCTGTTCCTTCTCTCGTCTACTCTTCACCGATTCCGCGATAGATGTCTGTTGATCCATATCATGTCGACTTTTGAAACTCTCTGCTAACGATGTCTGGAGAGATCTGTCTGATTGAGATATCTTCGTTTGAAAACTCTTCGCGACGAGTCGTTTGTCACCGGGGGAGGTTATTTGATCTTTCAATGGGATCTCCCCCCTCTGTGATGTTTCAGCTGAGACTTCAACGAGGAGAGGAGAACGGACACCAATGCCTTGATCAACTGTCAGTTGATAAATGGGAGAGGTGTTCATATCACGACGAGCACGAAGGACAGAGAGATGACTTCTAGGAAATTATTGGTAAAAAGAAGAAAGATCTACGTGTTTTGGCTGATAGACTCGCTTTTCTCGTCGTCAGTCCATGGAGCATTTTCAATAGAAAAGTCGAAGGATACCAGCTCGGCTGGAGAGGCACCCGTTGCACGATCAGTGACTCGGGGATAGAGAGTTCCAGTTCCTCTAGTAGAGGTGGAAGGGCTCATAGTGTTCATTCCTTGCTCCTGAAAATTCAAATGATTCGTGGACTCTTCGATCGCTTAAAACATGTCCTTGACCTGCTCAACGTTTCTCCCCTCCCCAAGGAGTCCTATTCATTCATTCACTCTGCACCTAATTGAGTTGTTGTGACAATGTGCTCTCCTTTCTACAAGCTGATGTCACTGTATAAGATAGCTCCAATTGGCACAAAAATCTCTGTATCAATTATTTTTAAGAAGGATTCACAAGAATATGATAATCAGCCAATTTTTACAATTCTTCCCACTAAAACATATACATCATTTGAGGCGGTAGAACGCGAAGCGATAAGTAATCAAAAGGCAAAAGAGGGAATATCGATGGAGATGGAGGTAGCTTCGATAAATGAAATCTATGGAGAAGAATGTAACTGTCAGAGAAAGCGCAGAATGAAGAATGAGAAGAAGTGTTTTGAAAAGTCTAAATCAGAGATCTCAAGCGATCTAAAGCTTATCGGCAATTCCGAGTACGAAAACTCGTTCTCCATCGATACCTCCGATGTCTTCAGATAGGAAAGAAAAATATAAAGTTTTTAATAGGTTTTAAAGAATTTTGATCTTTAGTGAAATGACTATTTCATTTCTTTCAAGATTAAACATTATTGTCTAATTGTAGCCTATAGATGATGATTCAAGTCCGACACAAAGAAAACGACCAATTTGGTCATTCAATACACTATTCTCGTTTGTTATTTTGTGGTCTGATGAAAAATGATTGGAAATAGATTCCACCTCTAAATATCTCCCTCCCCCTCCCTTCCTTACCACAGAATCGCCTATTATCAGTCGATCTGTCTCCATACTTTTGCTCATCACTCCCAGCACCTCTGTCAGAATCTCCTTATCCTGAAAAAAATTTTTCTAGCCAAATCGAATATTTCGCTTACAGTCAGTTGATGAATACTTCCCTTCATACTGTCCTCACAAATTGACGTTTCAATTCCTATCTCAATCAATGGCGGTCGAACTGGTTGTTTCTGAAGATTGAAGAGTCTCAGCATGATCTCGTCTATTTGGAATTGAGCAATATCCGTCTGCATATCACAATCGATCATTCCTGGTCGGGAATGATCCGAAAACATGACACGACGTTGTATCTTGTCGCTGGATTTCCTCTCAATCACACTGAAATTTGATACCAAGGAAGAAGAGAGCGGGTACCTGACAGAGTCCAGAGGAATACTGGACGCATCGCTGACTGAATCTCTCTCATCTATCGAGATATCCCGTAGGCCTGCTAGATCCACCTTGGGAGTAACTTGTGTTTCCATATGAGCGCCTGGAGCGGGAATCATTGGGTCACAGGCGATACTCTGAAAGAATGAGAGAGAGAGACGAAAGGGTACCTGATGAACAACCTGTGCCTGTGTTCCTGTAGCAAGTTGGATCGGCGGATCAGTCTGCATGTTCTTGTTATTCGTTTCCCTTATTATCCTTTCATATTGCTGAGCTTTCTGTTCAACTTCGGCTGTCTGTCTATCGGACATGATAAGAGGGGCGAATAGTTTTGTCCAGGGACTTTGTTTCTCCATGACTTTTGGTAGAAGGTCTCCTTCTTCAATGTCTTTGTGAAGGTTTAGGGCCTGCTGGGCTTCTTCCTAGAGAATAATGGATAGAAAAATGGTAGAAAGGAATTACCTGGAGCTTGATCATCAAGTTGTAGAGCCATTCTTCGATTTTTATCTGAATAACAGAGAGCAGCATAGAGACGATGGAAAGGCCGATAATGACGAGGATAAACATAAGGATTAAAAGACGAGGGTGGTCCGGAACGACATCTCCTGTACAAAAAAATAAATAGATGAGGGGACTAACCTAGTCCAATGGTGGACAGACTGACGAAAAAGAAGTAAAGTGAAGTAAAAAAACTCCATCGTCTCTCCCAGATGAGAAACAAAGCAGCACAGAAGCAGATCCAGCCGATACAAATGAGTAGTGCCAGCCAGACGGGGATGGTACTGCTCTCTTTGATATGTTTTTTTCTCCCTGTCAGTTCTTCCTCTTCATTTCCTTTCTCCACATCGAATTTTCCTTTTGAGACGATTTTAGCTCGCGCCTTTCTTCCGGCCTCTTTGATATGTTCTCGATATCTTCGCCACCATTTGCTAACCAAAGATGTTAGCTGCCTACCCGTATTTGAGAGAATAGCAAGGACAAGGGGGATGCCTGGAGAAACTAGTAAAAAAGAAATACAGCTTACCAATAATGGCGTAGAGAACGGTTAGACTCCTTCCTAACATAGTTCTTGGGACGATATTACCGTATCCGATGGTTGTGAATATCGTCCCGACATAGAATAAAGCTCCCCACATGTCCCAAGCGAGAGCCTCCGGGAGTTTGACTCTATTTAACTCTTTTTCAAACCAGAGAAGAAGTTCTCTTGCTTTCAAAAATTCATTGGTTTTCAAATATGCCGCCATATCCATTACTAAACCGTTTCTTAACCTTTCCAAGGCTGCCTCCTCCTTTCTAAAAAAAAGTTGACTATCCATGGATGCCTACTTCTTAAGAATCTTCTCATTTTCATTTTCGACTATGTAGAACATCCAAGCGCCCAAAAGAGCATAGAGAAGCAGAAGAAGAAAGGGAGCAAAGTGTCGACAGTGATATTTGTCATAGTAATATTTCAATATCCCTAGAGTATTTGAGGGTTTTGGAGCTAGAGATGGCTTTCGTATCGTTCCATCAGCTATAGAATGTCTGTGAGCACCCGCAATCATCATCTAGAAAGCATTGGAATAAAGAGAAAGAGAATTACGGAATCATCAGTCAACGAGAAGAGTGATAGACGTACTTTCGATCCGAGAGAAGTTCCACTGAGCTGAGAAATTGGCCGAGAGCACCTGTAACAAGTCGTTATTCACAAGTTAAAAAGGATATATAGTTATAAAAAACTAAATTATATTCAAGAAATTATAAAGAAACAAGAGTTTTAGTTCCATTGAAAACTTTTTTTTAAATTTTTATGATAAGGAACAGCTGCGTCTGTCTGCAATCCTGGAACACGTTCTACTTAATCTATAGAACTGCAAATGAGTCATATAGCCCTTAAATTTAAAAAAAAATCTGTCTGTTTATCGATAAAATTCAATCACATGATGCGATTAACACTCTGACCTGTTAAGAAAACAGATACAGCTGATTCGAGCGTGAAGTCAAAACATAGGTCATTAAACCCACGATCGAATTTTTAAGAGTCTGGAATGAGCTTAGTTCACTCGAGGGAAAGAGAAAACATGTATTTAAGTGATTAGATAAATGAGGAGTTTTTGAGAAAATTTGGGAAAATTTTTATATTAATTCATATAAGTTAGACATAAAGAAAAAAATGAGGCAAGATCTTTGAGAAATTTTTTTTTTTCAAAAAAAGCACGTTCTATCAATTGGAGAAGAAAATACTCAAAATCGTTATCAAAATCGGAAATCAAAAAGATGAAAGAATAATGAGTCAGTTGTAATGCTCTTGAATGACATTCGCCAGAGAGAAGACCATCAATTGCTCGGTTTTTATTGCAAGCGGAGAGTGCAACAGGGAAAGAGTGATTCGAACAGACGACGAAAGGTGAGAGGAGAAATAAAAAGTATTGACACCTTCTCGACAACTGACAGTCCGGGACTACGTTATTGTGTTGTTTTTAAAGCCGGAAAAGAGGATAAAGAGCACGTAGATCAACTGTTTTCTCTTCAATTTTAATTCCTTCGATTAGATCGAACAAGATTATAAAAAAGGATCTCGACGTTCAACCGATTGAATTACTCACGACGATAGCTATTTTTCGAGAGATGTCAGCTGTCCTCGGATCACGATTTCAAAGACTAAAAAAGCGACGACACCGGAACGACGAAATGGTGATTGATCTCTATGTGAGGAAGACGGTCATAAATTGTTCTTTTGTGGAGGTGGAAACAGATAAAACCAACAAGAGATAAATCAGACAATGGGTATTAGAAACAATTATCATATTTGAAGACTCAAAATGAATAAATCAGCAAGAATAGCTAGAGCGGGTAACTTTTCAACTGCTATCTGTGAGCACGCTAAACAATAACAACAAGGAAATCCTCTCTTCTGAAATTGCCAAATATATAAAAGAAATGTGTAGAAAAGCAGACAGTGAAATGTTCGATGATCCTAAAATTGCTCAGCTAGATCATATTGAATGCTGAGTATTACGTGAGGATTTTTTTTTCGTAGTAACAATTGTTTCAGACGATATTCATAATTTCTTCTACGTAAAGATAACCTTTCATTTTGGATGCGTACTAAGTTAAAGAATAACTTCTTTGGTTGTGTTTCACGAACGAGCGAATGGGAAAACTGAGAAGTAGACTGCTCACGAAACATAGAAAAACGGGGAGGGGGGGGGGGGGGGTGGAAAGAATCTGCTCTTTTCCAAACAAAAGCACCTGTTGATATATTCATGTTTTATCGTTTTCCCATTTATCACTTTTCCGAAACAACCATATTTCTAGTTTTTGAGTAAGGGCCACACAAAAACTGATCTGGTCGGAGCTTGATAAACCCATCAATCCAACGTCTATCTAGCTGTAATCCGTTGGCGGACAGCTGCCGGATCTACACGAATTTGACAAGGAAGAGAGCTTCGTTTTAACTGTTTGGAGATGGGGAAGAAATTTGAGAGGGCTGTTTTGACTTACCTATGATTATCGTAGTTACTGCGAAGAGCCTCATCGGTGTATCCTTCGGCTAGTTGTGTTGTCGTCGGGGAGACATGACCTCCGAGAAACATCGCCATAATGGAAGAATAACCAGTGGATATCTTCCAGTTGTCTTATCTTATAACTTCACGTAGGGGCAGACGGGAGGGAAAACCTTGTTGAAGACGGCAGGAGGGTTCCTCCCTTCGTAGGTTGCCGTAAACAGATTGCTGTAACTGCGCAGCTGTGCTGTGAGAAGATGCGCGAGTCCCCAATTATTTAACACCTTTTCAAGATGGAGATATTTAAATTTCAGAAATAGAGTCTCGAACTCCCCTCTCTCTTTCAATTTCGGCACGGAATGCCGAGCACACTCTGGCAGTCTCTCAGGCCGGTCCTACCGCGACGGAATTATGTCGCCGGTCGGCCTATTTATTCGAAATATTTCCTCGAACCTCAAAGCAAATAAAACGACTGGCCGGCGGTGACGGCTTCGTTGCGAGAAAAAGTGACGAGAAGGGGCAGACGAAGAAGAACGAGAGGTTCGCGCGAATGACAAGAGAGGAATCAAGAAATTCTTTTTTGAAAGGTATCTGAAGATCATGGTAGTAGTGATGGCACAAAACATCGAGAGTTTCTCCGTTCATCTGTTGAAGAGCAGTTCTTCTAATTGGAGTTCATTCTTCCTTAAACTGAAACGATAAAAAAAAATCTAAGTAGGGCTGTACTGATATCAATTTTGATTAATCTTTATTGAGCCCTATTTAGATTCAATTGGTTGTCTATCAGACCATTCAGGTTTCTCTACTCAAAGAACACTTCTTTTCTTGCCTAGACTGCCAGAAAGAGATTGTCCACAAGTCATGTTTGTTATTCTCCGAGCCGTGTTTTAGGGTCCAAAAAGCAGCCGGGTCTGTATAGAAAAATGTCTGACCAAGAGAATGGTCTTCTTTGCAAATAAGTTAAAGGAGAGCCAGTGGAATCAGAAATCGCGGACGGTTTTCTCAAGAGGGAGAGAGCCTTGCAGACGGGGACTCACGATGAAGGACTTCAGACGGCTTTTTGCCTTCTTCTCACTTGAAAAGGAGTTTCTTTTGACTGCTTGATAGAAAACGTGGAGAAAGAGTCTGTACCATCGAGTCGATTGAAGCTCTTTTCCTAATTCATAGTCAGCCAACTGGTCCTTTCAACCGAGTCCATTTTTCTCTGTGTGGAATGTTTTGGAAGGCCGTGTTTCGCTGGTTAGCCAAACAGTGGCCAAAAAGCGACGATGATCGAGGAGGGGCCACTCCCTACGGATTTGGCACGTGGATCACAAATAGACCTTCAACGACGACGACAAACATAGCGAGACGCTTTTCACGGCAATGGAGAAGAGGCTGGAATGTAGGCAGTTGAGTCAGCAAAGTTGAGAAATGAACCGGTAGAAGAAGGAAGAAGAAATTTGAGTAGCTTCGGGAAGAAGAACTGTGACTGGAAGAGGAAAATCTAAAGAGATGTATTTTTAAAGAAATTCACCGGCTGCGTTTTGGGTGAAAAGGAATCTAGAAATAAACTGGGCTTATCCAAAAAAAGGAATGATAAATAAATCAATGTTAATATGGAAATGTCGACGAGTTCTGAATTGATAGACTGGAATGAAGCTAGAAGATTCCAAGGTGCTGGTGGACTAAAGATGAAATTTGAAATCCGTATCATACCGATCACGTCCGCTTGAATCCAGTCGTTCTCTCCCTCACGTGTTCTCCATCCTCATCCCGCCAACTGTCATCCACGTCCGGAAGAGATCTATCCATTCGACCTTCATGATGCTTGCGTCACGCGCCTTGCAACGCTGTTTTGTGTTTGCCTGCCCGGTTTCCGGCGGCCGTTATAAGGACGGCTGGCGGAGTGTCCGGACACACACATCCATCGGGAGATGCTTCGTTTCACCGTCGCCTCGGCTCTGCTCGCCATCTGCTCCGCTCAGCTGCCAGGTATTTCACACATTCACCTTTTTCTGACACACATTTGACATCTATGACACATCCGATGGCATGATGAATAACCTGGTGTGAACCTAACTCTTCCAGCAGCCCCAATGTATTCGGCATGTGGTCCGGCTGTTGCCTGTGCCGCTCCAGCGGTCTGTCAGGCATCGGTCTGTATTCCACCCACCGCCTATCGTGCCCCACCACCACCACCACCACTTCCTACTTATTATGCCCCTGCTCCAGTTGCTGCTCCAGTAGCTCCAGTCATCGCTCAACAGCCAATCGCCTGTAATCCTGGATGCCTTGCCAGCGCAGCGTAAGTATTTAATTCTTTCCAAGAATCTTTCTAGTTGCATCGGAGGAGCTTGCCATTGTGCCAATCCTGCTGTTGCCTACAGTCCCGTTGTTGGATGTGCTCCGGCTGTCCCAATCGCCCCAGCTGTCCCCCTGGCTCCTGCTCCAGTCGTCGCTGGTCGTCTGATCCCTCAGGTATTTTCCTATGCATCAATCCTTCTATCCTTCCTTCTCTAGGCTCTTCCTGGAGCTCCCTGTGAGCCAGGAGTCGAATGTACCGGTGGCTCTGTCTGCTCTCTCGGAGTGTGTGTCTGCCCTCCTGAACTCGTCCAGGAAGGAACTGTTTGTATTGCCCGCACCATTTACGGAATCGTCCCCCCTGTCGCCCCGGTTATCCCCGTTGCTCCAGCTATTCCCGTCGCCCCGGTTGCTCTTGGAGCTCCTTGTCTCGCTGCCCCTGCTCCTGCTCCCTCTCCATGTGTCCCAGGAGCCGTCTGCTCGGCTGGTATTTGCAACTGTGCTCCATCTTACATCCCAACTGCTGGAGGATGCATCCGCAGAAGTGAGTTAGAAGAGTAACAGAATAATGAGACAATTTTCAGAGTAAGCTGTGATTTCATTCCTGCGGGACGCCGCCATTTTACCGTCGTATTTATCTGTACATTTGTGGTGAACAAGGCAATGAATCATACGGTTCTTCTTTCTTTTTTTC
This sequence comes from Oscheius sp. DF5120, assembly GCA_932521415.1. NCBI lineage: Eukaryota > Metazoa > Nematoda > Chromadorea > Rhabditida > Rhabditidae > Oscheius > Oscheius sp. DF5120. Next base: position 4,824,237 of record OW051463.1, read on the forward strand.
AAGGCTTGACATCCAATAGAGTCATATTATGAAAACAATATAAAGATCTTCTCGTGAGAAGAGATAGAAAAAAATACAATGTAAAGATGACTTTTATTCTCTACATAGTCATTATACTGGTTTCAGCTCCCGTAGTCGTTTTGCTACCACCAGTAGAGGTACTTGTCTCTTTGTTGTCCATTTGAGATAGTAATGTCATCTGGCTGGCTGCTCCTGTTGCCGCTCCGAAAGCGGCACCAGTTAACCCACCCGTCGTTCCCGAGGCATCACATCCATATCGTTTGTACATTCCGCGATACCAGTAGTTGTAGATTGACCGACGACAGAAATACATAATAGGAGTCAAGATTACAAAGGCTAGAAGGGAACCGAGCAACCATCCAAAGAAGATGCCCCATGTCGCGTAGCCATCATAGGTCTGGATGAGACCATAAGGTCCGCCAGACAGCTTACCGTCATTCCAGTAGCCTTTTGGTACTTCAGTGAGAGCAGCAGCTATGTCGTCATCAATCGTCGGCGTGGTAGTAGCCACAGTTGTTAGATTTTTTCCTATTACTTCTATAGTTTGAATATCTCTGTCAATCGGCTGATTGTCCTTATTTCTGTTTTCGACTTCTATTTTGTATTTCGGATCATCATCCTTCCTGATAGGAACTTTCACATCACTTGTTTGAGCAAAAAGACCGAATTTGGGGTGGAGACAGTTAGGATCGGAGAAGGTGATCATTATTTGGTTGCCGGCATTGATCTCTCCGATGACTCGTTGGCGAAACATCGAAGTGACAGCCAGTTGAGCAGCGTCATTTTCACTTTTACCAGAGAGAATGCTGAGGTCGACGCGAACGATGCCCGTATGTTTCTCCGTTTCTCGTAACAATTTTATCGGCACTTGTTCTTTTCTCGAATGGAAAGAGACGAAACCGTTACGAGGCATGATATTTACTACCGAACTGACGTCATAACATTCTCCATTCTCCCATGCGGTACAAATCGTGAACCAATCACACTTCGGCTGGAGGAAAATATGCATTGCCTTTTCCTTACGCCCATAGTTGATCAGAATATTCTCTGCGTACTTGCATCTACACTAGATAATAGAAGGAAATGATCCTACCCGTTTTTGCAGTCGAAAAGTGTTGCAATATTATCATTACCTAGCGGACCATTTTTTCCAGTCCACAAATTATGAACAAGGAACTGCTTCGACGAGTCAATAGGACCTTGGGTTTCCCTCGTGGGCATCGAGAGATAGATATCGTCTGTAGTTGCTTGAGTACTATTGGGTATTCGTGTCGCTAGATCCTTCAATTTGGCTTCAAAGTTCCCCCAAGCGTGTCGAAGTTGTCCCTTCTGCTGTTGGTTGAGAAAGCAGAGAGGATCCAATGTCTTGTAGTTAACAGAAGTTCCTGTTGGAAGACCTTCTTTAGGATTAGAGCACTTATCGTCACATGAAACAAAGGTTTTGCATGAGGAACCAGCGGGCAAAGAACCAGAACCAATTATTGTCTGATCATGATTACAACTAAATAAGAATTAGACGATTGAATAAAGCGAAGGTCTACCCTATATCGACTTTTTCAATTGGTTTTTCTCCTTTATTCGCTGGAATAGGAAACCACAATTCCCAATCCTGTTGGTCTCCGCAAGTGTGAGAATGTTCGACTTTTTGACTTCCCAACATCGTAATAACTTTGTTTATCGCAACTGGACGGTTTTTATCATCAGACGTCGTGAAAATTGGCATTTTGACCGAAAATGTGGCGAAGACAGTTGGATAGAGGAACAGGACAAGAATCAGAGAGAAGAGCAAACGACATTGCTGCGAATAGTTAGCCATCTTCCAATATAATAATCAGCGAATGATGGCGTCTGCGAGTTAGACATTCTTTTTAGTTTTTTACAAGAAGGTAACAGGATATTTCATTGATCAGTCATTTAGAAGCTTCTAGAACGCATTTGATTTGAAGATAACTTTAGAGACCTGTAAGAAATGTAATCTCCCTTGTGTCATCAAATTTAAATACAGTATTGCCGTATTACTTAAGTTAACTGTGGATCTAATATGTAGCTCCAAAAATGCGACTACAGGAGGACATCTTTTTTTTACTGATTTAATTGAAAAGTGTGTCTTTTAAATGTCTTTTAAATACATAAAAGACGATCCAGAAACAAACAGCTATTAGACGTAGAATCCTAAATTATTAGATTGGCGCGAAAATAGCACATTAAAGTATGTTAAAAACGAAATTTTTCATGAAATTTTACAAAAACTGCCAAAACTATCTGAAAAAGGAGTAAAAAGCACACCAGTTGTGAACGTGATACTTCGAAGATATCAATCACTCTAATTACAAACCATAAGTTCATTTTCAAGGCTGCTATATACTTTTTTTACATCAATTTAATAGCAGATACTTTCCGTAGAAAAAAAATTTAGAAAAATTTTACATGGAGCCCATGAACTTGAGAATGTCTTTGATAGGTGGACGTAGACGTGGATTATTTACTATTCATTATTTTGTGGTGTCAAAGGTCGGCATATATAGGCAGTTTATCCTCTGTTGAAACCATTTTTAACTCCTTTAATTCCTTCTGGAAACATCTGATTTACTAATTAGAAATAAATTTTAGATGGTTGCCCTCGGCGGCCTTGGCTTCTTTGGATGCATCGATTTTTTTTGGGTTTCTTGGAAGTATCAACTTGATTGACTTCTTGGCAGCAGTTGATCATTATTTGATTCCTATCGTCCTTGCTTCCACTTCTTCGAAATCTTCTTCCGAGAGCAGCAATCGGTTTTTTTTTTTACTTTTTGGTTTACTCAAAGTTCGACCCAGACACTTTCCCCCCTCCCCTGCCAAGTTTATAAAACAATAGTTTAGCTTTCGAGTCGTAATTCATTTTCTTTTTATTCTATTTCTAACAGGGAAGAAGAATTCGATAGCATCCAAGACAGTCGATTCCAAATCAATCGCAATTAAATGCTACGATTGTTAAGGAATGAAAGAGAACGATCACCGATAAGAAATCTTTTTTGTATGATCATTAAATTAAGGTCGTATTAAGTACGGTAGATTATTTCAATAATGATAGTAGAAATATTGGATTTTTAGAGGTTCCCACTGGTGATATTATCATTTATTATTTTTATTTTTATTTCACTATATGCTATTAAATCACACAAAGGTATAGTACTTTCACTTAGTGATACAGCAGTTAGAATCTACTTTTAGAGGAAAGAATGCTAAAGAAAGCTTTTGTTATAAAATGATACACGCAATCCGATCCATGATGGAAGACTTTTTACCCCGACCTTATACTGTTAAAAGCTCTAAATCGTATAGTACAAAATTGATATAGCAAGATACGAACTATTGATAGTAAATGCACAGAAATTCAATAGAAATAATAAGACAAAATCTGATTTTTTTATCCGAATATTTATTAAAATTTATAACCATATGGTAGAGTTGTGAATCAGCTTATCCATTACAGGATCCATAGTGTTCTCTATTGAATCGGTCTCGATTCTTCCAAGTTTTTTCTTAATACCCATTCGTTGTAACTTTATTGAAGTAGGTGGTAAATTAGCTACAAGAGATCGTACTTGCTGTTCCATAGCTATAAAATATTATAACAAAATAAATATATTTAACTTACATTTAAAATTAGTTTGATTTGTAGTAATACATTTGATCCTTTTCAATCCTTTTGCTTTTACAACATATTCCAAATTTCCACGCTCTTCAGACATTTCTAATGCATAACTTTTTAGTGTAAACAAAGCGAACAACTTTCCATCCTTCTGGATTTTCATCCAAAGTTCCCCTAAAATATTACCTCTCCACATCAAGTATTGTTTTCATATATTCCTCAGACTAATACTCCATGAATTTAATTGTCGACCAAGTTTTAAACCAAATCTCCACCATGAACTATTTAACAGCATCTTTGAAATAAATTTCTTTGATGAATTTGGTTGTATATTTTCTGGGTTTAATTCAATACCTGTTTGACACTTCACAAGATTGAGATACTGCTTTTCTTGTTCCGTCATATTCTTCTTTGGCCATCCACATGATTTCTGCTTAATTTTGTAAAGTTCTTGTTGAATTGTGTAGACAGCAATCCATTTTCAAATTTTTCAAAATGTCAAACTTCCTAAACATCTAATAGCCTATATCTATGTTCCAAAGCTAAATTTAGCTCAATATGTGTTGTCGTGATGAAGAGAGATCGTTCTTCATTCGTATGCTTAATTTTATGCTCCCATATTATTCGAACATTATATCCAGCCTTTCTTATTGCATCTATCCTTGCTAGTGATTATATACTTCTTCATTAGTTAGATCCTTATTGATATGTTTTGGATCTACACATTGAACAACGCATCCCTATATTCGATAATCTCATTTGACTTCTCATGATATGCATCTGCAAAGGAGTTACCAGCAGCGGTTTTCATTTCTTTCTCACCACCATTTAAGAAATGTTGAAAACTTTTCTTTTTCTCGACTTCTAACCATTGGATGTAGCGAAGCACTAACTTTAATTGATATTGATAGGTGAATATTCCATTTTCGTGTTTTTTTCCTAAAAGATTGGTCATATTAAAGAAGTAATTTTACCTTTAACGTCTCACGACTTTAATATACGCAACCACAAAAATAGGATACTGTAATTCCGACGTGCTGCTTCCTTTTTGGATTTCGCCAATTAGTGGCCATCCCGACTTTATTATTTATATTTTATTTGTTACGATTTCCCCTTGCTTCACCAGGACTTACACATTTTGTTTTTTTTTCGCATTTAGTGGCCCAGAAAGGCATCCACAACATCCCATCTCCCCATTCCGATATTATTATAAGAGAAGAACCCACTTCTAATTGTGCACTCGTAGTTGTCAAATCCAGTGAAACAGCTATTACAGAGTGAACTGTAACAGACCAGATTGGGATACTGTTAAAATCCATTCTAATCTAAATAAAGAAATAATTGTTTCAAAGTCGTAAAACAGCATTTTTAAGGTTTCTTGTCTTCGATTCTTTTATTTTCATTCGGTATAGACCAGCAGCAATTATGCCATGATTCTCCAACATGTGTTTGACAAAATCTAAGAGATTAAAATAATGTCACAGACTTACTTGCAAAAAATCTTTTTTTCAATATGAGGCTTCTCTTTTACTACTACTACTAACAATTGGTCAACTACGCTGCACTGTTCCATTCCTGATACTGATACTCGACAACTGTTGCAAGCATACTCATGCCTACCGCGGTGACAATACTTACCGCTTTAACATGTGCGAAAGCTGCGCTGGAAAAAACCGGAGATTTTAGAGATGAATTCATCCCGAATAAGTGATCTAATAAATATATCTAATAAGCAATAAGATAAAACAGTTTTCAAACTCACACATCTAATTAGCTATTCATACTGTAAATATGGGTTAAAGAAAGATAGAGAAAGTAAAGTATAAGATATACAAGCATGTGTTGTGTGTATAGTATGTAAAATACAATTTGCAGATAGGTTATTGCTGTAAACTGGTAAACTATACAATCTAGAGAATGGTCAGGGTCGCGCTAGGTAATTATACAACCAAAGATTGGTTATTACAGTAAATTATACTGTTTATTCAAATAGCATAGTGACTATAAAATTAGAGGATACGAGTACGGTTCCATCTTTCCAGTAAGGTTGCATGCGTGGGGCCATAAGGAACAATGTGAAGAATATTATATTTTTGGAATAATTCTTGTACTTTAGTATTTTTAAGTTCATCTGTATAAATAGAGATTGAATTAAGGTAAAAAATTTAGCGAATGCCTTCTCAACATCACTACCACCTTTGTTTTTTAATGGATACGTGAATAAATATCTATTATTGTTAAAATCCATTTATACAAAACATTATCTTCAGCAAAACGTAAATAGTCTATAAGATCAGTTAAATAAAAAAACTGACTGATATCAATGGAGCAACCTTTGCAATGAATTTCATCTGGCCTCCAGATGCTCTGAAGGAAAACAGCTGAAAATAGAAGATTTTCTCAAGATTTAGTAGGAAAAACAAATAGAAGCCGTAAAAGATGAAAATTCATACTGATGTTCACATAGCTGAAAAATTTTTCCTAAAACAGTCTTCTGGTACCTGATTAGTTTGGACTCCTTGATTTTCATCGAAACTGATGGAGAAATACAGCGGGAAATTGGCTTATATTTCGATTTTTCGATTTTTTTTTCATTCCATTTATTGTTTATTTGTACATAAAAATTATACTTAACTATTGTTTTATAAACTTGGCAGGGGGAGGGAGGAAAGGATCAAAATTTGACCATTTTTGGATGAGTAGTACTCTTCTAACAATAAGCTGTAAGCCTCTTCGTCATTATTGTTGCATGTAACTCTGTAGGATCCCGATTCGCTATGTTGTAACTTTGGCCTTTGTTCAGCCCAACTTAGGACAAGTCAGTGGCCGGGGGGACCGGCCTCTTTCTCTTCTCTTCATTGTTAGTGACTAATAAATATATTTCGGCCTCTATGTGTCAAGAAGGACTATATCTGGGACAGACATCACGGAACATATTAAATCTATTCGTCGAATCAACTATATGGCTTTCGAAGCTATGACAAAAAAAAGAATAGAATATATTTTGGAATATTTGGTTTATTAGATGTTAATTGAACATTTAATACTTAAAAACAATTTTGATCAAACTTTGACAGTTGCCGCCATGAGAAAATAGATTCATAAGAAAAAGTCTAGATCATTGGGATAAAGGCCAATAGAAACAAGAGAGATTCATTTGTCAATCACAATAAACAAATATGACTTCATTGGAACATCTGCCAAATAACCTTAAACATCTTCTCTTTGTCTTCTTTCTCCATTATACTATAAGAATTAAACATATCCTGTGCCGCCGTTCTTGCATCATGTGGATATTCTACCTGAGAATGAGACATCAATATATCAACAGCAGAATCTATGTTTTCCGCGACATATCCACGGATCAATCTATCGTGACTCTGTAATTATTCTATTTAAAATAATAGAAATTACTCTGTCATAAAGGACGAGATATCCACGCCAGGTGGGGACGAAAAAAGTACGCTCACAACTGTTACTATAAAGGCAGCGATTCTTCAAACAATAATGGTTGATCTCTTGCGTCGTTAGCATAGGTTGGAGACTGAATTGTTTAATCGTACTCCATTGGATCACTCCCTAGAATCAAGATTAGAGTAGAAGATATTCCTAAGACTTCAATAAAGGGGATCAGTGACTGAGCTGCATCTGTGTATCCATGACGACTGATGACTTTATTAAAAGCTAGAAAGGTAGCTTCAAATCCGATAGGAAGATTTCCCAAAACATCGAATTCTATCTCAGGGATTCCCTGAAGAATATGAAAGTTAACTTTCAATTTACTTGCTGCTGGATCTTTTCGATAACACTAAAGGGCACTACGTTTTGGGTGATGATGACACTACGAAACTTCAAGATTGAAACAAAGGGCAGATACTCTTCGTCGTCAGCTGTTCTCCAGTAAAGCGTCTCTACCCGACAGTTCGTCAGCTTCATGAATTCTTCCAATATCATTTCCTGCTCTCCACAAGATTCATTTTTGAATTCTACATTTTCGAATAAAACTCCTTCTAGCTGTTTGGGATCAGTTATCGGTAACTTTTTACCCCAAAAGCGTGCTTCAAATCGATAATTCTAGAGGTTTAAAAAAGTTGAAAAGAAAGGATACCTTTCGAGGCACATCGCCGCTCCTATCAACATAGATTATGAGAAAAGTTGGATGGCGATAAAGAGAAGAATGGAAACGGCCCAGATTTATTTGAATACGTTTATTCAAGCCTTTACATGTACGGCGGCAATAACAAATTTGTTCAAATGACATCTGCAAAAATTGTATTCGGCAACAAAAAGACTGCTGGATCTTTTCTGGTGACAAACCTTTTTGAGAAGATGCTGGAGACAGTCGAGTGGGATATCCAATATGGGAAACAGCATTATGAGATGATGAAATATAATTTAGAAGAAGAGACAAGAGAAGCGTGAAATATTGACAACTTTGCTTCGCTTTTTCACTCTTCAATGATAAAATATCAGCTGCACAGCTGTCGTTAATCACCGAACAAGTTTTTGATTTCACAATTTCATGTACTGCTTTTCCCTCCAGGAGATAATCCATCATGGCTATGTATGGAGTTAGTTGCCCGAGACGGTTTTTGGGAGCGATGTCATGAAATTTAAAACTTTTCTAGCTATCTAAATGACTAAAAATAGCGAAAGGGCAAGATCTTAAGTCGATTAAGGTTAACTTTTTACGGTTTCTGGAATCGGCAATCAGGGTTATATATCATCTTTACGTCACCATTTGAATCTAATATTCCAATTATCAACTTGAGTCAGATCTCTAACTCATCATCGAGAAAAACGAGCTTTATAATTCATATTTATAATTCGAGCCTGCTTTACCATTAAATGATGGAGACTATTAAAAGTTGGAGAAAAAAGTTTTATTTTTAATCGATAAATAATAACGGTAAACAAAGACAAAAGTTAGTGTTTTTCTCAAGCAGCGGGAAGAGTAGAAACTACATAAGTGAAGAAAGTATTTTTAAGGTGTCTAGGTATCCACAAAAGTCAAGAGTTACTTATTTCAGTATCATATTAAAAAAGAACACGTACGCGGTTACTACTATTTTTTTTATTTTTTTTCTCGGTTTTCTTTGGTTCATAGGGTGTGTCTATTAGTTTATATTTTATTTAGAATCCGATTTAAACTTTGTCACTCCACTTTTCATTTTCAACCGTTTTTGGACTAAACGTCACATATATGTTTCACTGGCAAATGTCAAAAAGGTCTTTTGTATTTGTACTTGTACTTATATTTGTAGTTTATTATTATTAACAATTTGTTTTTAGAGGCGAACTGTAGAGGAAAAGAAAAAACTGAGTTTATAACTTTATTTGTAAGAGTAAAAAATTGAGTTCAATAAGTGAGTGACAATCCCCTAATCACTAACTCTAACCGCTCCCTGTTATACGCTTTCGTTCCAAAGCTCTCTAGCGCCTTTCGTATCTCTACCTTTGTAACTTTCTGGAGTTGTATGATGGAGTTTTTATATAAAGTTTCTGCTGCCCTTCTTATGTCCTTCACAACATAGCCTCCAATGAAACTCTGTTAAATATCTTCTTTCCTTACAATGACTTACACTAGAATAGAACAGCCTTGTTTCCCTAATGAAAAGAAGAAGAAGTCCACACCAAGTAGGTATCAAATACACTTTTTCGCGGAGATCCGTTAACTCATAAAGATTACGATTCTTCAAAAAATAAAGATTTTCGTCAAGGACATTATTTCTATTTGGCAGAGAAAAATTGAATTCCTTTAGATTACTTCGATTGACTATTCCCTGAAGTTTTTGTTGTTATTTAAATGAGATAATTAACCTCCAGAAAAGAAGTCAGCGATACTGAACTATCCAGTATTACATGAGCCATGCTGATCTTTTCAAATAATAATAATGTCTGTTCAAATCCCATTGGCAGCTTTATCACACTTCCAAAATCTATTTCAACTATTCCCTTTAGAGTTGTTGCTAGTTGAAGGTAACGACTTACGTATTGTTGAAATTTCTGAATCATAGGCATATCTGCAACAAATGATTGGTTTCTAACACATCGAACTTTCAACAATGAGTATATATAAATTAGTGACCTAGAATGAACCTTGAAATTTTGGACCGAACTGAATTCGAGCCGAATCACTCGGATTCGGTTCGGTCCAAAAGCTCATTGTATGTGGAATAAGGTTCAAATTCTTTTTTTTTCAAAGCTCAAGCCAAGCTTGATTGCCAAAATGTTAAACGTTCAACTTCCGAGCACAAGCGGATCGCCCATCGTTGATACTGACGGTTGTAGACGATTTGTTGATTGCCAGCTTATGCATTGAACTCGACAGTTCGCATATGTGATGAAGTCCTCAAAGAGTAGGTTTTGTTCCTCACGTATTGGCATATCAGTGATTCGTAGAAAAGTAATGAAGGCCCCTTGTAACTGTAGGGGATCAGTGATTCTATGAAAGGACCGTCTATTGTTAATAAATATGAAATATCTCTGAAAGATCAATAATCAAAAAGAAAAATAACCTTATGTGACAAAGCAACGCTCTGATCAATGTTGATTGAAAGAGTGCAACTGTGATGTGACTGTGAGGTGTCCAAACTTGTAACGGGTGCACGAAGCCATCCTATGTTCTTCATAATGCTCTCATTCATGGTTTTGCATGTTTGACGACAGCGGCAAAGAGAAGAAAATGTCATCAAGAAAAAAAAAGTCAATAAACTCGATAATGTTACCTTGTTGAACACATCAAAATTGTTATTAGCAGGAATATTTGAAAGAAAGAAAAACATTCGAAAAAAATGAAATCCAAACAGTTTCGCGTCAATCGATACTTTGAGCGCTTTCTAAATATGAGGAAATACGAAAAATTTGAAATAGAACGATGATAGATTGCGTTCAAGAAAAAGTCAAACTAACGTTACCAATAACACGTTCATCGACATCCACGTCGAAGGAGAAACAGCTGAGGACGAGAAGAAGGACAAGAAAGGATGTAACTTGATCAAAGTGACAAAAGTTGTTATAAGCTCGATACCTTCATCTCATCCGTAGCAAGAAAAATGAATAAATAGTATTGCTGATTTTTTTAAATTTCTTTTCCAATATGAAAGAAAAACCTTCTTGAAATAACATCAAAACAAAAGCCTAAGCAGAGCACTTAGTGACAATATATAATACAGTTTTGATGAACTTGACAGATCAGCCATTTCAAATTTCGCTGTAATAAATTGCTTGATACTTGAGATACACTATAAAGCTGAAATCATAAAAAATAGTAAGTAAGAAGCTCAGTTGCATGAGCATCTTTCTTCATAGATTTCTAAATATTTAGAATGAAAATTAGGAAACCGTAAGCTTGACTGTTCCGATCAGTGAAATTGACAGCACTAACCATAAGGAACAGATATTTATTTTTTTGATTTGGTTTTGTATTTTATACTGATATTAAGAAACCGGATCAGGAATCTGATAGTTATTTTACTCCAATTGTTCTGCAGCAGTAGTAGACACGAATAGACCATCAAGGAAATGGTTACTCAACATTTTTTATTGTTAACATTTGACTTTAAGGAAGTGTTTCCATTGTTCTGCTTGGAAGTCCTCTTCCAGATGAGATATCTCGAACTGGTTTCTTTCTGATGCCAAGAAGCTAAAGTCGAAATCTATTCTTTCACCTCAGCCCTCACCTTGAGTAAAATGTTACGATAATCATTGATCAGGGAAAAGGTGAGAATAGGATCTACCACTTGAGCGATGGAGATAATGGCTCCAAAGACATAAATAGCATCTCCGATGTTTAGTTGAAACAGTCCTACAACAAATGCCATAACAGCTGGCAAGGCGTTGAAAAGAAAGGGAAAGAGAGCTTGGAAAGAGAGGAGAATGTAAATACGATAATGAGCTTTAAAGGAGGAATTTTGAAGACGTTCCATCTCCTTCAGTCGACTGCGTATCTTCCACCAACATATGGCCACGCAACTGCTGATAAGGAAGAGGAAGATAATCCAACTAACAAGGGTTATAATAATTCTCCAATTGGGAAAATCATCGACCTATTGATCCTTTAATATATTCTCATATTACCCATATTTTGGCTCCAATGTACCCAGTTTCCTTCAAATTTATCCCACTCGCCATTCGAATATATGGGCCAAAAGTTTCATCCGTATCCTCATTGCGATGTAGTAAATAAGCTCCCCACATGAGAAATACCCAGCAGCTAATACTAATTACGAGGAATAAAAGGAGAGTGGTAGTTGAAGTATGATGTCTCAGATTTGTACTGTTCTTATAATATGATCTGGCTCAACAAACCCTTTAATCATCGCATGACGGGTGATGAAACTCCAAGCAGTTACGATATTCATAGCCGCGAAACAGCCAACAAATAGGTAAATGAAGATGTCTTGGATCATCAGAGGGCAGGTATTAATGGACGCGTAAAAGAAATAGCCATTTGGAGGAGCAGCCCAAGCCTAAAAATCTTTTATATGAAGGACTTTCACCTACAGGGATAGTATTGATCTGTGCTATTGTCATCAAGGAAGCAAACAAAGTGTAAATAAGTAAACAATACTTGTAGATGCCTATCTTTTCCGACGAATAGAAAAGAATAATCGGCAGAAGAGTCAAATTTAAAATGGTCCCAAAAATACCACACAATAGTGGTAGCCACTGACTCCAGTACATCTCCAAATCCAATCTAAAACTGGGTATTATCCAAAAATGAAAAGTTGGTTTATAACGTATATTATAAATTAATCACAGGGCAAAGAAGAACCATGTGACACTTTACTTTTTGGGTGATATTTGAGATGTGATCGTAATGTACGATAAAAGGGAAAATTTTAGGACCACATGTTTAAGATTAATAAATCAGGATATCCCCCATCATACAAAACAAAGAGAAATGTCAAGTTCTCTTAGGTGGTATTAAACTTTGTTTTTCTTTTCTTGTTACTTTTCGAAAAAAAAACAATATCGCTAATGCTATTTTATATCTGAGACCAAAAATTATTGTTACTGAAAAGCAAGAACACTTTTTACGGTGAACATATTTATCTATGAGGTATATTACGTAAACAGCTTCTTTCCAATTTATGAGTGTACGCCTGATGCGGATGACATATCATAGATTCTCAATTTATGAAGTCTCAACACCTTAAAAAAGTCATCCAACCTGTTCACTTGATACCTTCAAAACAGCTAGTCTATAATCTGATACCAACATAATTGTCAGCAAAGGATCCAAGACTTGTGCGAAAGAAAGAGTAGCCCCACATAGGACAATCAACGCTCCGAGATTAATCTGTGTCATTCCCACAAGGAAGGCCAAAAAGGCTGGAGATGTGTTGAAGATGAAGGGAAAAAGGGCTTGAAAGGTCAGTAGCAAATAGAGACGGTAGTGGATTCGGAAGGAGGATTCTTGTAGTCGTCTCAAATGCTGGAGACGGCGTCGGATCTTCCACCAACAAATAATTACACAGAAAGAGACGGCAACCATAAAGAGACTAAAATAACCGACAGAGACAAAGAGAGTCAAGTTAGGAAAGCCATTAATCTGTCAATAGAGGTCTAATAAATTGTTTGTTTACCATAACTGGTCCTCCTATGAAAGTAACATCTTTCAGCGTGACTCCAGAAATATTTATCACAGTCGAGTCGAATAGCTGGGCTACGTCCTCTCTTCGATGAATTAGAGCAGCATCCACTATCATTGAAATCCAAAGAATTATGCAAAATCCAATGACTAGTAGATTTCTTCGATTGAATGGGTCTTGCAGAATGTTTGATCTAAACTGTTAGAACAGAATGAGAATACTGACCCAAGAAGAATAGAAACTCTCGTGATAAAACTCAAACATATAACAATCAAATTAAAAGTAAAAGAAGCAATGTATCCGTAGAGAAAGATGGATTGAGTTAACAGAGAATAGATGGTGACAGTAGAATAGAACACATAGCCATTGAAAGGAGCATACCATGCCTGGAAGAAGGACTTCATTGATAGATTCCCCTACCGCTAATGTATTCACTTGACAAATTGTCATCATCGCAGCAGACAGAGTATACATCAGAAGACAATACTTATACGCTCCAATCTTCTCCGAAGAATATAGGAGAATGATTGGAAGAAGAGAAACATTCAAAATGGTTGCAAGAGAGCCAGAGACGAGGGTCAACCATTGTGCCCAATTCATAACTAAACGGTTATGATTGTCGGCTCAAGAAGGAAAAATATTCAAATAAATAGAGACAGATGATGACAATTTCTATTTCTATGGTGACTAATTGCCTTTATTCCATTTGTTGTTTTTTATGTTCATTGCATAACATTGTAAGGTATTGAGATATCACTTTGTATAAATCATTCAGGTTACAAAATATAGATAGCACTCGAAAACCTGTAACAATCCTAGAAAGCTTCACAAAAAATGTAAAAGGAAGGTCAGATTGTTTTCCTGATCATTTTCACATAACATCAGCACTGCTTTCTTTCTTTTTTAAAATAATCTTTGCCACCTCATACAACGATGATATTTATTATGAAGAACCGTTAATTGTATGGGGGTATTGCTTTGACTTCTGGCAGTGTATATCGAAAATCGAACTCGAATCTAATGAACACTAAGTTTGCTAAGTACAGTCAATAAGACAAAAAAATGATTTTGCAACTTCAGTTTTATAACAAAAAAACTGGAATCGAAAAAATCGAACTCGAATCGAGCATTCGCACAGCCCTGGTGTATACCCATCGAAGTACATATCATACAGGATATGAAAACGAGGATAACTGTATATCTTTATTTCGAAATTTTGAATCTTTGTTCACCATTGGGAGTTGGGATGATTACTTCGATCTCCTCCCACAACTGGGTAGTTTTTTTATCGAAATATTCTTCCAGACACCCGATAGATCGTGGTTGAATGGTGATAAAGGCATCACGTTGGTTGACAGAGGTAATTATCTTGTCACCCATGTCATAGCCAAAACAACGGAAATCTATGATCTTCATGGAAATTTCTGGCGCGGATTCAGTATAAGGAATTAACTGGAATAATATTGAGAACAGCAGTTAGATATACCGTGAGAAATTGTCCAGGTTGAAGGAGAATGTTATTAGGAAGGGGAATAACTTCCCGTTGATAACGAGTTCCAACATCAACATTCCTCACAATCTCAAATCTGGATCTACTTGACCAAGGCTGAAGACTTTGAGTCACAAGATGAGCAACTCACCTGCTCTCCACGGTTCTTCAAGATTATCTCGAATGGTTTACTTGAAATGACGGAGAGTTGTCCATTTTTATGAATTCTTCTAGCTAGAAGATAGTTCGAATTATATTTATAAGGCTAAAAAATAGATAGACATTCGATATGATACATCATAAGCCTGTGGATGAAAGTGTGAAGAGAAATAAGTTATCAAGATAGCTGACGCAGCCATCACGAGGAAGCCTGAAATAACTTTAGAATTTAGAAACTGATCTTACAAAGAGTAAGATATCGCTCAGTTGCCAAGACAAAATAAGAAACATAAGAGAGGAATAGACATAGGGTAACCATCTAAAATTTATTTCTATTAAAAGGACCTTACGAGGAAACAGAAGCATAGCGTCAATGGTTTAGAAAATTTCTTTGCAGGAAGTTCCTATATTTTCTGAAATATTTTTTGCTTAGAAATCTACCTGGTTTCTCCCAGGAAGGGTAAATAACCAGCACATGCTAATTACTCCTACTACCAATGGCCATCGACATAATACTTGTGGCAGATGCCATTGAGTAGTATAGGCGAACTAAAGAACGCTGATAATGAGAGCAAAAGAAACTAACATTGAAGGCAAAAATTATTCCAAGAATTAAAACAAGGAAGGTACGATGACGGGCACTAAATTTTTAACTTTTATCCGATAGACCTACTCTGAAGTAAATCGTTTGTGATGATCTGTTTCTGTAATTAGAATAGGTCTCTTATTTGATGTGAATATGTTGCTTGCATATTGCTGGAGATTTCGACCAAAAGACATGTTTCAAGCAAAGCAGGAGGAAGAACAATCGCAGTAATGTACACGATCAATAGGAAGAACAGAGAATCATCAGTGCTGACCAACCTTAACGACGCTGAATCAGCGGTGCAGAAACAAAGTTTCGAGAATATACATGCGAAGAGTTAAAGACAATAGTTTGGAATGAATGTATCCCGAGAATTTTCAAGGAATGGGATGCTATCAAAACGACGAACATGAATCCTTAGAGTGAATTATGAAAAATAAAGTCGATTTCAACAATGAATTTTGAATAGAATTTTCTTTCTTTCTATCAGTCATTGTTACTTTATTACTGAATGCTTTTGTTCTCTTCAGTCATAATCTACTCTTTGACCAGGAAAAGAAAGTATATACGAAAAAGGATCCGTTTACGATTCCCGTAAACATAAATATTTTTAGTTGCTTTCCCATTTAAAAGTTCCGTTTATTTGGTTAAAAGCCAAACGAGATGGCTCGTTTTCTGATCTTCTTCTTTCTCTTTTCTTCCTCTCTAACGGCTCCATTGGTTGAGGAACATCATGAAAAGAAGACAGTTCAACGTAAGGATCCCTTTTAAGGCCATAGACTTTCATTAGCTCTCACTGTGGAGGCATTCGACGGTTATATTGGCCTTCTCAACATGTTCAAAGAAATGCTTCCGAAAAATTTGATGGATACTCTTAATTCACTCGACGTATCCCAAAAAGGAGAGCTGATCTCCTTCATTACCGACTGGTTTCAAGAAAAGATAAAAAGACCCGAGACAAAGATGGAAATTGTCGAGCTGATCAAGGAAAAACTCCCATCGGTAAGCTATATATCTTATCAAGAGTTCTCCAGGTATATGACAAAATAGATCGTCTCAACACTTCCTTCTATGACAAGTTTAACGCCCTCAAGCCAGAGACTCAGACCATGCTCCGAACTGTAATTCGATCCCTTCTCTATTCATTAATTTAGTGGCGAGATAAAGTCGTAGCAGTCGAGGGTTCTACTCCAGCCGAATCCGCCGGCAAACAGCTTCAGCTGATTCGAGAGTTCGGCACAGCAGTACAGAATTTAGATGCCGTGACAAAGGAAGATTTGAGAAAACAATTCCCAACGGCTGTGAAACTGACTGAAGGTGAAAGTATTAGAAAAAAACCAGATAATTTAGGACTGGGATTCACAGTCGTGACTACGATAGCAATGATCTTCCAGAGGATCACCGAAACTCTTCAGCCGGCAGTCCAGATGGCGACTGTTAACCCGCAGGAATGTGCACTTTCCCTAGACAAGTAGATGAAATAAATGATTAGTTAGCTCTCTCATAGGGAGAGATGACAGCAAAATAGCTTTTTCTGAGGAGTAATTTTTAGAAAAATGTGAAAATGCCAGACTAATTTGTTGTGGCTGGACTCCATCTCTTAAGACGTGATGAATTCCGATCTCTAATAATCGAAAAAGTTAGTTGTATTTTATTTTAACTATTTTTTGATTTGAAATTTCATTTTTTTGAAAAGTACAAATCTTTATTGAGATATGGCGAAATCTTTTTTATCATCAGAAAAAAAGGCAGTCATGAGATCGACGCGTAGTTTCGTAGAATTTGAGGAATTTAAACGTTGGACGTTATTTGCATCGGCTAAAATTCGTTTCATCTTCTTCAAATCAAAAGAAACTCACAGGATATCGTCGTCTATAGGATTCCGGCTCCTGTTGAGCCTGTTGCTGATCGTAGTTAATTGTTATCTCCGAATTTATTTGGAATTTTTGAGGAAGAGGTTGTCCGTCTGGGCCGCGTTCACCAGAAGACGGGGGAATGACGATGTGCTGAGGGACGACGAAACCAGGGAATTGACCTTCGGCTAAGGGGTCAGGGATGACTCTGAAAAATCAGATTTGGGCATTGGCTCGGAGAACCAGAATAGTACTCGCAGTAGTAATTTAAAAATTACTTACGGAGCGGCTTGTTTCTTCTCCTCATCCCTCGTATCTCTCCTCTCTTCTCTATCCCGATCTCTATCCTTATGTCTGTGTCTCCTTTTATCCCTGTCATCACGATCATCATTGTCTTCTCTTCGTTTGCTTCGATGTCTTTTGCTTCTTCTCCCTTCTTCATCCCTTCTCCTGTCCTCATGTCTTCGATCCCTATCTCGATCCCTATGTCGATGATCCGTCGTAGCGGTGAATTCCGATTCTGAATATCGAGACTTGCTTCGATGTCTATGTCGGCTGCTGGATCTCTTGTGACGGTCGAAATCTAAACATTTTACTGAAAAGAAAGAAAGCACCTGTTTTTGTCTCCGAATCTGATGAATATTGAGGAGATCTATCTCTATGTCTGCTTTTGGATCTTTTCCGTCTCGAAGAGCTTCGGTGATGGTGATGGCGATGGTCACAATCCTTATGAGATACAAGACTTCCATCAAACATTGAGGGAACGGATCGGGAGTGCTGAACAAACTAGTCATTAAAAAATAAAATACCTGAATAGGGAAGGTCTTCACGGGCTCCTCTCTCGTTGGGGAGATCGGTTCACTATTCGCCTCTCCCCTGTCTAACTTTTGTTGTGTTTTCACCCAATTCTTCACTGGATCCTCATTCTCTGCTTCATACACCATAGGCGGTTTCTTTGGCTCTCGATTGTAGTTCAAAACCTCGTTTGGATCCACCGGATAAGGAGTATAACTCGGTGGGAGTGGAAGAGGAGTCTGTGGCATGCCTGTAGGAGAGTATGGAGTCGGATAAGGTTGATGAAGCGGCTCAGCAAAGGGTTTGTTATAGGGAGGGTACGGGGTTCGACCCGGATAAGGAGAACGATTTCGAGGATCAGGAGGAAAGTTATCTAAAAGACATGTAATGAGGAGTAAAAGAAGGAAACATACCACTGAGCTCGAGAAGATCTCGTCGACTAGAATAGGGACGGCGGACTCGTCGACTGCCACGGGCTTTACCTTCGTATTGACGGGTAGTTTCGTCAATTTTTCGATAGTACATCAGAACGACAACGATGCAATAGACCTAAAGATAAAAAGAGTTAGATAAATATTGAGTATTTTTTTAATTAATTAATTTATTTTTTGACAGAAACACCAAAATCTCTAATTAACCATTTTTGGATTCTATAAGTAAGGTGAAACTAAGGAATTCTAATTCAGTGTTCAAACTTGCCCTAGGAAACATTTTTCATGATAAAAAGACTTCTCGAAAAATTCCCTTCTTTCTAGCCATTATGGTTTTGGTCTATAAGACACGAAGCAAAACAATACTAAAAAATATTATTTGAATTCAGCGCCTATACGTACTCCACGACTCAAATTTCACGTCAATCAGACCACCCTTGACAGCTATTCCTATACAACCCACGAATCACTAGACTACTCTTATTTCCCCATATTACATTATTACATTGACTTACATTGACGAAGACTCCAATGATTTCGATAATCGTCAAAGCCAGCCAGTAGTCTCTGACGTCCCCTGCCCACCACATGATACAATAGGCCAGAGATGAGAGTATTGAACAGACCATACAGGGAAACCATGGCCAGATGAGATATTTTGACCACTAAAAGACTCTGATTATCTAAAAGAGAAGGACTTACAGTATGAACTCCCCAAATGAGAGCTACAGCTGCGAAAAGGAGAAAAAAGACGGATATGAGACAAAGTACTTGGATGATGAAGAGACCTAGAAACGAATTTGATGTTTGATTTTCTTTTTAACAGCTAACGTTCTCTCCCGGTTCGGAGAGGGGAGACCCAATGTTGACTTTATTATGTAAGCAGACTCAAAACAAATAGGGCTGACTCACCGACATAATACCTCTCCTCTGGACTCTGCCAGTAGGATTCATAATAGCTGGGAATATCATATTTTCCATAGGTATTGTAGTTGGGAAGGAGAGTATTCGCAGCGCGGTCCTTCTCATACTTGATAGCCGCCATCTGCCAGCCCATGATACCAAGTTGGGCTATGGAAAAAACCTAGAAAAATTGGCTGACTCTAGGCAAGAAGAGGGAAGAGGAGATCCCTCTTCAGCTGGCAGATGGCGGAAGATTTAAAAAAAAGAATCGCGCTCTCTCCGCCCCAATCAAAAGAAAGAGGAAGAGAGTACCTTCAATTATACTCGAGGTACGGGCGGTAGAGGCTCCAACACAGGGACAATCCCATTTGCATTGGAGATTCGCCTGAGACATTACGACTTCTCGACATGCGTTCAGAACGTACGTCTGCCAGCTGAAGAGGGCCAACGAGGCCACCGAATAAACCTAGAGGAGGCCAAGACAGTCAAAGAAAAGGGGGAAGACTCACGACACTCCATATCCCGATTGTGACAGCACTGTCTTTGAGACTACAGCAACACGGATTACACGACATCTCAACCGGGACACGCTGATGACATTACTTTCTGTTTTACTGTTTTATGGATTTCTTAATTTCTTACCTTGTCAATCAATAAAAAAGAAGTCTCCTTCGGTGAAAAAATAGAAATATATGTAGTTCTGAAAACTAGAATGTGTAAGAAGAAAAGAGCAAGGTGAAGACTGTCAACAGAAGATAATCGATTTCCAAACAAGGCGTCGTAAAATGAGTCAGAGTTCAGATAAGAGAGAGAGAAAGAGAGAAGCAAATCAATGAAGGAAAGGATATGGGGGGATAGAGTAGCCAGTCGGCTGGCTACAGCGGGAGACACCATCGGCCACACGACTCTGTTTGCACTCGCGGTTCGATATGTAAATGCAAGTATACGCAGCCGACACGAAGAGGTGGACAGGAAGGGTGAAGAGCTAGTTGATCTGAACGGAACAATTTCTTGAAGAGCTATTGGGTGACATAGGCTGAATCCGAAAGAATTGCTGTATGAGATACATTATTTATTTTTTTTGACAAGAAGGTCAGTCTAATCCGAACCAGCTGATCGATGTGGACAACAGAGTTTCTTTCACCTTCGTTACCCTTCAATAGGACCAAAAAAGTGCCGAACTGGATCAAGAATGGAGGCAGACAAGCTATTTTTGACTCAAAAGAGTTCTAGTGAAAATTGGCTCACAAGGTCAATGAATAAAGGACGAGCAATGTTGCGACCGGATGAGCATATTGTATCGTTGATTGGATCTTTTGCTACAGTAGGTATTATGATCTTTAGAATCCTAGGTTTAAAAGGTATCCATTAGGTCGAAAACTGAAAGGTCTATTCCCCCAAAGGCCATTTATGGCCGATTATTGAGATTTCCCACCACCGTCAACGATTTAGCGCATTCCATTTGTCGTGGGATATGGAGCATGACTGCCTCAAGGCCTCAACTTCTATTTTTTTGTTAGCTGCCTAAAAAGACAAATGTTTACGAGAAAAGGGAAACTATACAGGAGAGACCAGGTAGATCAATAGCCTACAGAGAGGGGAGATAAGACGGAAGACCGTGCAAACAGATGACAGCCCTACCGCACTAACTGATTAGGCTGTTTGTACTCTTTTTAGCCTCACCTAATTGCATTAAGTTCAAAGAGAAGGCTGTGAACTGTACGAATGCCGAGAAAGGAACGAAGACGAAAATGAGTCAGACACGCCTACGGAATGATGACTAAGAGGAGGAATTGATAGGCGACAGTTGTATGGAGACGACGTGTCTTCCACGGTTAAATTGAAAGAAGCTAGTGGGAGGGTGTTTTGGATTTAGAAGAAAAGGCGACGACGGTCACATGTGAGAAAGTCAAACACAAGACCGGCCATCCCAAGTCAAACAATTCCTAGAAGAAAGAAACTTTATTAATGTTATTAAGTACAAAAAATCAAAGATGAAAGACTTATTATACTCGCGAAGGATAAAATTGTATATATATATATACATACCAAATAAATCCCAGGGAAATACTTGTAGTCAAGGAGTAACCGTGTGATGCGTTTTTTTTTGGAAAAAAAGAGTCTATCGAATGATGGAAGATTGAATGAGTTGATTGAGGAACAGAACTACAGCTTGAGGATTGGTGGTTCGATCGGATTGCACGAAACGCAGAGCCTGTTCCTGAACATCGAGTAATCGACGTTGGAGCTGTTCTGTCATTTCGCGTAGAGTACGTACTTCGCCTTCGACTACCCGAAGGGCTGTTTCAGCAGTAGTGGAAGAGGACTGGGCACGGACAGCTTCAGTCTGAAAGAGAATTTGATCAATAAGTCAAAGTGATAAAGTTAAATTTATTCAAAGTAAAGATTTCTGGTACCTTTGCTACCTTTATTATAAACAATTTAGGCTTTATAATTTAACCCAGAAAGTTTCAAACCGGATCTTCGAGCGCACTGAGCGATTGGTGACTACGCTAATGAATCATTTTGACTATAGAGCAAACAGCCCAACTTGTGTATATGGACCCTGTTGCCTGTGAAATCCAATCTAGTTGCATCAGAATATTTTTCTGTAATAACCCTCCTACCTGTAAAGTATTGGCTCTGCTTTCTAAGTATCGACATTTATTCTCTGCCATCGTCAATTTTGTCTTATTCATTGCACATTCGAAACAGTGAGACACTCCATCTGGAGAAGCAGATGAGTGTGTATCAGCTGGAGACACATGAGGAGTCACGAAGTTCGGTCTTGAGGAATCCACACTCTGAAAGATTCTCATTTTCAATAGAAGAGTAGCTCCCTTACTAAGTGATGGAAAGCACTGGGAGCTGTTAGATCCTTCTTGAACAGATTCACTGGCGAGTGACTGGGTGAGGATGTTCCGATTGAGGAATTGCTCTCTGAGTTCTTAGTGCTGCTTTCAGATTTCGGATCATCACTGTCAGACACTTGTAGCTTATCCTCGTCATCGCTCTTAGCCGAATGATCATCTTTCTCCACATTGATCTCCATCTCTTCTTCTTTTGGAAAAACCTCAAGGGGTCGGGTAGCTTGAAGAATTATTTTTATAAATAGGGAGGTATCTTACTCGGTATAGGTTTAGGTAGTTGATTGAGCCATGGAAGAGTGAAGGGAGGTTGATTAATCAATTGATTGAGCATGAGTCTCTCCCTCATCCGAGAAAGATCTGCTGGCGGGGGAGGCGGGGCGAAAAATGACAGCGAAGGAGGGGGGAGGGCTGAAAATGAAGTCTTTATAAAAGATAAAGAACATACAGCCATGTGGTGGAGGTAGTGAGGAGATTGGAGGGGCAAAGGCTGATCGATCTCCTCCATCTCCTCCAGCCAATCCTTTTCCTATCACAGGAACGGATATCACCTTACCTTCCTCTCGAGCCTAAAATTTCTTCATCGAGAAATAAGAGCCTTACCTGAACATGCATATGAAGGCTGGTCTTATCGGGGAATGCCCAATTGCAACACCGACACATAAATATCCGATTGAGGCCATGATTCTTATAGAGATGAGTACGTAGCGTTTCATTACCTGGAAAGAGATAAATTAAACAGATCAGACGATTCTGTTGTCTATCTTTCGGTACGAAAAGCCACCCGTCTGACGATTTAGAACCGATATAACAAGTTTTCCCGAAACTTTTCTAGATATTTAAAAATGTGTCAACTGATATATGAGTTATGAAAGAAGATTTATCCTACCATCCGCGCGAACCACTTTCACCTTGCTTTCACTCGATCGACGAAACGGGGGAAAATGGTGAAAGAAACACGCATTATGGGACGTTATCCGGTCGTTTGCAGAGTACAAAAAAACAACTGGGATTTTATAACTTTTTAGGAACTTTTAAAATGATTTTTAATGAATAAAAGGGATAAAGGCTGTAGGGGAGCATTACTGGCTCTGCAAAGAGGACAAAAGTGTTTATATAGAAAGCTTTAGAAAGGTATAGAAAAACGCGGTTATTGAGAGGATATCAATCTTAAGTAGAAAAGAATAAGAGTACTAGAGGTCAACAATAAAGGAACTCAGTCAGATGAGCAAAGGAGTAAAAAATCTACCATCGTCTTGATTCTCCTGTGGTTTTAGTTTCCTCTTCCTATTTGCTGCGAATCCAGAAGATTCATATGCAGTCAGATATTCATGCTTCCTCTGAAGTATTCGACAGACGTTGCTCTTGGCGATGGAATATCTTTCGGCGATAGCTGCCTGTGACAGACCGACATTCTGCTCGGCCAATCGAATTAGTTGAACCTTCTCTTGCAGGGTCAACTCCTTGTATGGTTTCTTATTCTTCTTGCTCTGTTCCTCCATGACGGTTGACACATAGACAGAGGGAAAGAAGAAGATGAAGGAGAAAGCGACGACGACGCACAATAAAGTTCAGTTCTGACCCCGCTGCTTTCGCCCGCCCGACGAAAAACTGAGTCGACCCAGGAGGGGAGGGAGACAGGAAGCTGGCAGAAGTTCTGAAGTAGGCTCGAAGAACTTATTTATAGAAAAGTGAGAAAGAGAATAAAAAAGGAGAATTTTTTATTCCGTTACCACCCAACTCGCTGTCCGAAAATTTCTTCAAAATATTTGTCCAACGTGGTAATCCCTCCACTGTGATGTTTCACGCGAGAGTTAAAGATCATATGTACTTAGGTTTCTCTTAAAAGAATAGGTAAAGGATGAACTACGAGTCGGATGGAAAAGGAAATATACAGTTGGATAGTCGTCAAAGTGATAGAAGGACGAATGAGCACGATTCAACTGCCAGCACGTGGTGCCCTGGGGCGGCTCGGACACGCGGAAGTCCGCGAGGAAAAAAGCGCTGGTCAGGGGCGGTCGTCGCAAACAAACATGAAGGGCGGAGAGCCACTGATGGTCGAGGAGGAGGTTATATCAACCATAGAGTTTTTATGAAGGAAGATTCTGAAGTTGAAAGAGGGTAGTTGGAGAGAAGAATGGCTTCAATACAGTTACTTCTTGGTTGTCTTTCTATGAAAACATCTTTGTTGAACTTCTTTCTTCCAAGAACAAGTACATGGGTCTATTATAGTATCCAATTACTGATTACCCTTTTTTCTTCGTATCCAATTGTGTGTTCTCGATTTTCGCACTTCCTTCGTCGACTGTCAATGTGTTCAAAGTGGATGCAAACAAAGACAAAACTCGGATTTTTGGTCGTCCCCCTCGGGGTTCTTTTTTTCCCTCGATATATTTGCTCTTCAATAACTTTGACAGAACTAGATAGTCTGACGTCATAGAATTCAGAAGGAAGGCCGGACAAACAGTGACCTGGCACTGACAGCCAGCTGCACTCTCATCCAACTGCTGTACGATTCTTCTTTCCATTCCTGAGCAAATATATAAAAGTTATAGTTGGAACCGGTCAGATATTTTGTGCTGAACATAACTGCACCGGTCCGAAATTGTGTCAATCCCCTTATCAAAAACAGAGGGAGTTATGGATTATGGCCTCCGGGGGAGAGAGGGACAACATAACCCGACGAATACAAAAGGAGGAGAAAGGAATAGTTTGGGATTAGGAACAGATGGGGAATAAGCGGAACATGGAGGCTTATCTAGAATTTTGAGTTTCTAAACCTGTAGCAAGAGATCACAAAGAAGCTCCAACATTTTTAAGGAGAACACCGGCTATACTCTTTGTGAACTAAAGACTACTGTAGCATCCGATAATTTCGGCTTATTAAAGGATTTATTCCAGGTAGGATTTATAAGAGCTCCTGATTGAAACTGACTTCGGCGTCTGTACAAGATAAGTATTGGCAATTTTTTCTCTTTGATAATAACAAAAGCTTCTGAATGTGACTTGATTATGATATTATGAATTGATGCTAAGAAAGTTTATAAGAGAATGATCATCGACATATAACAAAATTTTATGTCTAGGAAAATGGGGAATGAAAGAATAGCCTGTGAGATCATAGATAGCTAAAGCCTAGGGATTTTTTCTGCCGCTGTCATTCTAAAACCTACTCTCAAAAATTATCAAGAGGCAAATAGATGACAAAGGATTCTTTTAAAAATTATTTAAATATTTAAAATCCCCAAAAATTTAACCTTCGAATCTGAACACTAACAATAAACTTGAATTAATTTGAAAAACCCATTTTGGTTCACCTCTTTTCCAATCGTTGTCATCTTTGCAAACCACTACTATCATCTTTTTTTTCGTCATCCTCTTCCCGTTTGCTCACCTGACTTCTCTTTGACCACGCAAAGTTTACAAATACTAAAATGACCCCTCTCAAAGTCAACGAATACTACAGTCATCCAGCAGCCTATTCGTCCCAAAAGGGCGCCAGTGAAAAATTAGGACAGATTCGTGCTTTGACTGCGCAATCGCAATTTACGGCGAAACGGCAGATGAAGTACGTTACGCAAGGAAGTGAAAGGGAAATCAATGAAACAGTTCAGCCACTTTATGGACATATATTTCCTTTTATGATGTTGTAAAGATTATCAAGAATCATTTGAACCTTTCTCCTCCCGAAAAGCTATTTGCTGCCTTTTTGTTTACGATCCATCCGTTAGCCGCCGAATGTTACTTACGAGAAAGGGAAATCGCGTCTCTGTCCCAGTTAGCACTGTAACAGCCACGCAACACACTCAAGGAAGTTCGTCCTCAATCTGTTCGAGGAGAAAATTTCTGTCTCCTGTGACAATTACTGTAATAGCTAACATGTTTGATATAGACCTGTTAAGGAAGAATGCTATATAGGTCAAGCGAGATGAAAAGGAGATAAGTAGCAGCGACGCGTGTCAGCAAGCAGAGAAACAGAATATAACAACTTACTTGTGATGTCCTTCCGGCACAGAGTACATTTATAACTTTTGAAATGAGCCTGCATACGATGGCGAGAGAGAGAGGACGAATGGCAGAAGATCTTGCCACAGATTGAACAGCGAAAGGAACCTGAAAAGAATATTATTTTGATTTTCTATTATATCGGCACAAAAAAATCTTTAAAGGTTTAATAAGAGATCAAAAAGTTGAAGATTTGGGATTGATGTTAGAATTTTCTACCCGATAGAGAGATTGATGTTAGGATTTAGCCGATAGCCGGCAGATCTAGATCTTGGTCTAACCCTTTGGAACCTTCATTTTACCTATAGGAAGCTAAAGAAGGATCTGTCTGAATTAAAAAATTTGAATACCAACTATCTCGGAAGATTTAATCTCAAAAGTTAACTCTCTAATTACCAAAAAGGTTAAACGAATGTCAAGAGTCATCTAGTTGTTTTTTTCTGGATCTCCAAATCTTTCAACAAGGTTCTCTGACTTACCTTTAAGATCTGGTCGTTTCAACTCAGCTCGAAAATTCGCTGAAGATCGAGCTTCGTCACTTGAATGCGGACTGCTCTCCTCTCTGAAATTAAAAATTCTTGTCCTTCCCCTTCTTTACCTGCAATGAATCTCATCATACTCTTCAGATGATCTCGTAAAGTCTATCTCCTCTCCTTCATACTGATTCTCCATTGAGCTGAATATTTGTCGACTGGGAACTGGTGCGTGAAGAATCATTCTTTAAAAGAACATAGATTAAATGAGGTTTAATGAGACAATGATGTCAAAAAGGAAGGATGAATATTGTCCCGGAAACGAGAGGGATATCCCGTAAAGCGGGAGAAGGCTGCGTAATGTTATCATTTCGCCCGTAGCAATTGGAGCGAAGAAGGAAAACAAAATGGTCTTTGAGAGAAAAGAAGATGGCTGTTTTGACGCCTATCCAGGAGAAGAGGAGAACGAGAGTTTCGTCTTTAATGAGAGGAGGGGGAAAGTCGGAGAGAGGAATTGAGGCCACGAAAACCAACCTCGGGAAACGAAAGGAGAAAGCGACGAGGCACTCGCTCACCCTTTCAATAGGCGTTTTTCAGGAGGATAAGACCCCCAAAAGAGAGTATGGTCAAGTGTTCTAAGAAGGAGATGAAAGTGAATTTTTCAGAAGGATTTAGAGAAAGCTGGACTCTATTTTATAGGAACCATAACAATCGAAAGACATTTTCACAGACATATAGATGATTCGAGAAGACCTTATTTTAGGTTCAGAGTTTGAACGAAATAGAAAAAAGTAAGCATGAAATTTAATAAATGAATAGGCTTCACAGTGCACAGTGCAACAAAAATTTAGAGAAAGAAGAGCTCATCATCTCAAAAGAAAAAGATCTTACATTCCATCTGTAGAGTTGAGACAGTTTCAAAATATTGGACGAAAAGTATTATTTCGGCAGGAAAAAAATGACGACAACTGATTAAATGGAGGTACCTAGGAAGAAGGATGGATAGAAAAATTTAAAAGAAAAAGTGAAATTTCTACCTGCCATTAAAAACCGTTCATGATAGTCGTAGGTTGAATTCTAATTAACGACATGTACAAAAGGTACTACATAGCGAGTGTTCAGTTATTTTCTTTGAAAACAGCTGTTCTTAAAAGAAAATCAAACAAAACGAAAAGTATGAAAAAAAGGTTCTCTAAGAAGGATAATGTGATAATCCTAGTTACTTTCAATATAAATTCCTAGAAAAATAAAACAATGAGAACCTATAGAATGAACTCATTCAGCTTTTACTGATTGTCTCTCTTTCTCCCGCTAACTTTCTCTCTATTTCTCAAACTTGTTTGTGGTCGAAAGATATACTAGTATAGATAAGGTTTCCGTTTTCCGGAGGAAGAGAAAAAGGAGATAGGAAAGAATCAGGAGGAGACCTTGAAAGTGCTAGTCGAAGTTAGCGGGGGGTGAGAGATGGGCGGGATGCTGGATCAGTAAGCCAGCAGTGACGAGGAGAATTGGGACAGTCTCGGCCGAGAAGCAAATCAACTGCTAACCGATGGACAGGGCTAGGAGAAGCTTGACGAGAGAGAAGGATAGAGGTCTCGCAATATGTGGAACACGCGATCTGCCGATAAACGTAATACAAAGCCACAACGTTGGTGATCTAGGAAGAGTTTAGAAACTCTTCATAACCTACCAGGATCTCAGAAGAAGATTTCAGACCTATTCTAGACATCAAATGAAGCTATAAACCAGACGGCGTTTAAGGACGGATCTCCTTGACTACTAGTCGGTGGTTTTGCGTTGTTTCCTCCCATTTTTTTATCCAAAGGTTTAAATGCAACAGTAGGAAGGAGTGAAAGTTGTCCTTATTTACCCTTTGCCCTGATTTGCATGCAGCCAACTGACCCGTGCGCAACAGCGGACACAACAACGAAAGATCCAGTTTGCGTAAAATCCGAAATGACACGGCATGGAGGTCAAGCTATTCTATTTTAGCAAGAGGGAAGGAAGATAAACCTACAAGCATCTCTCTGCCTTCTAAATTTTTCCCACGTAGCTTAGTTATCCCGGATGTTTTGAAGATGTCGGTACGGTGTTCAAGTGAAACATATATATAATTCTCATCTGAAAAGCCTTTAGTAAAGGGAAATATCCATAATATGAAAGCAACAGATCTTTCCTTGAAGAGCCGTTAATAACTGATGAATGAAATATATGATGATTTTCCAAACAGACATGAAGCGACAACTCTAATAATCAAAAAAGCTAATAAAACATAAAGTTTATTAATCGTTCTCTTGTTGTCAAATCAGGAACTATTATCAGTCAATACGTGACATCTACTGGAGAAGTCGTCACCATCTGGAAGACAACGGGCGCCCGCTCTTTATCAATAAATCCGCCTTGATCTTCGATGGAGCCCATCAACTCTATACGACAATGAACATCTTGGAGGGTAGGCCAATTATGGAAGGAAGTTTGGCGAATCACACAGTTGCAGTCGATGCTAATCATTAAAAGAAAGTACACCTGTAGGAGCCGAAGTCGTAATCTTTTTTTAATGAATTGCATCTAATCATCTGGTGTTCGAGACAATAATTCTATGCTGCTAACAATTCTTCTCTAAAATTCTAGAATATTCAGATAATCCATTTCAGCAATGTAATTAAGATAGAATTCTCTCTATCAAATATAACCCTTTTTATTTTCATAAAATCGGAAATGACATGGCATAGAAGTCAAACAATTTCATTTTAGTAAGAGGAAAAGACGGGAAACAACAAAGCACCTGTCTCTCCTCTCTCAAACGAGATGTTTCCCTCGTTGCCTAGTTATGCCGGATGTTTTGATCATTCGTCAATTCGCGATGGATTTTTAGTCCATCATTGGTAAATAGGCTATGGTGTTATCCCGCGTTTCGTTTTTGAAACGCGTCAAAGTGCAACTTCTTTTGTTCGCCGATGAAGGACAGACGGATTGAAAGGCGGCTTCACTCTTCATCTCTGCTTCTAGATCCTTAGATTTCTAAAGGATTATTAGTGAGCTCAAAGATTTCTCTAACTGCTTAAAAAAAATCTCAAGAAAATATTTAAAGAATAGTTTAGTAATAGATTCTTTTTCTAATTATTTAATCGTCTGTAAAAAGCTTAAGTTTTCCAATTCTTCTCACCATCTATCATCAGCATATTGTTTTTGATGCCGTGCGTTCGCATAAAACATGAGCCGTCCTTGCCTCTTCCTCTTACTTCCATTGTCTCTCTTTCACGTGATGTTGATGGTAATTTGTCATCCAGGTATCTTCCTGATCAATATCGCTTTTTATACCTCGAGATTAGTAATTATCGAGGGCGATTTGCTTCTCGAATTTTTTTAAAATTTTTCGCATATCCAATTCCTGAAATTCTTAGTTTCATCTATAAAATTCTTTCTTTTCACTTCTTATATCTTTTTTTTTTAAAAAAAACTAAACTGATTTATTTTTTTCTCGAAACACCTATAAGACGCACATACTAATGACTTGACGTGATCCGGGTGTTGTCCCTCGAGAATAAATCCCTTCAAACTGTGAACTGTTCTGTCAACCCCCCTTCATTCAGAGTTAGATGGTCGAATAGCTAGCTTCTTCCATGTTTCCTCGAATCTTTCCCCGTCGTATCCGCGGCTTTCTCTACATTTGTTCGTTGGCTTTCTGCTTCATTTTTCTCTCTACACAATATAACCGCTTTCATTCCGATGCTCATGCTATTCCGCCAAATGTAAGTCAATTTCTTTTATTCATTTTGAGTCAATGTGTCCTTTTAGCTGCAAAAAGTAAACTCGAATATCGATCAAATCCAACCAGATCATCCAAAACCTCAAAGAGTTGAACCTCGTTTTCCAAATAAAGCTTTAGAAGAGCAACAGGGAGAAGATGTAGTGGCACAACCCATAAGAGGAGGCATTCCTGAACAAGAACCGTGAGTCTTTTTTCTTTCTCCCTCTTCTTTTATATAAAAGAGGGGCAAATGTCGTGAGTTTCTCAGAGGACTCATTAATCTTTGTCGTTTGATCGCCGACTGTTTCGATTTTTGGTTCCAGTAACTTCTCGGGAAATCATTCTTCGCTTGTTAATGTAAAGGGGTCACAATAATACTCATGTAACAACTGAAGTGTCCATGTTCTGTAGCACAAATATACCAGTCTTCACGGATTGAAGGGTGCAACTCAAAGCTCATACAAATCATGAGATCAATAAAGTCAGATATTCTAATATAATTCTTGACTGTTGATATGTCATAAAGTCGTAATTCTTTAAAAAACAAAATCCGAATAATCTATTTAAGAATAGCTTAATTGGATATTTCTTTTCCACTATCAAAATTTGCATATTTTCGAGCCAGTTTACTCTCAAAGGAACTTTATTAATACCACTTTTCTAGTCAACACGTCACCGTTCGAGAAAGCTTCAAAAACATCGCCCTTCCGTCTGCTCAGAATCCCAACATTCCTTTCTATATTAACAATGAACGCTATCCAAAACTTAATGAAAAAGGAAAGTTCATTCCACAGCGACGAATAATTCATCTTGACTTGAAAGGAGCACCTTATAAGGTAGTTATATTTTTCTTTGGTTTTATTCTTTCAGGTTGAATTCTTCACGGAACTCTTCTATTTCTTCAAACGTATTCAAGCAACTGGAATTCTGCTGGAGTGGGAGGATATGTTCCCATATACAGGATCATTAGCTGAGGCAAAACATGGAGATGCATATTCTATGGAAGACGTTGATACAATTTTGAAGGAGGCACAAAAACATAAACTGGAGGTTATTCCATTGGTCCAGACTTTTGGTCATCTAGAATGGGTGCTAAAGTTGGAGAAATTCAGCCATTTGAGGGAAGATAAAAGATTTCCACAGGTATTTTATCTCCTTCTTGGGTTTCATAAAGATGTATAGGTTATATGTTTCCCTCTAGAAGAAGCTTGGAGTCTCATAACTGATATGATCGATCAGGTGGCTACTGTTCATTCCAAGTACGGAATGCCTTTCTTCCATATGGGAGCAGATGAGGCCTTTCAAGTCGGCTACTGTAATGCCAGTTTAGCCAAGATGAGTGAGTTAGGCTCCAAGGAGAGACTCATGCTGTGGCATATGGCTAGAACAGCCGAATATATTAAGCAAAAGTATCATGTAGGAACTGCTTTCCTTCTTTTTAAAAAAAAAAAATAGATCACTGTACTCGCCTGGCATGACATGATAGTTCAAGCTCCGGAGTCCGAACTGATCAAATATAATCTGACTACTTTGCTAGAGCCAGTTTTATGGAGTTATGCAGAGGATTTGGATATGTATCTGCCTCGGAGCACGTGGATGGCCCTTCGTCCCTTCAAAAAAGTCTGGGGCTCCTCTGCGTGGAAAGGAGCCGATGGTCCGGGACGATATAACAGCAATCCGATTCATTACATCAAAAATCATGAATCTTGGGTGGAGCAATTTCATCGGGTCTACAGGGAATTTGAAGTCGTTCAAGTAACCACCTTTTCCTTTTAAAAATAATACATAGGGTCTGATAATGACTGGCTGGTCCCGCTATGACCACCTGGCCACCATCTGCGAGTTGCTGCCTGTCGGTGTCCCAGCTATGGCCATGGGAATGGAGACAATCCTCGAAGCAGCTGCTCTCCGAAGTTATTCAAAAACAGAAGAACTTCTTCAATGCAATCTACCGACGGATATGGGCTTCGCCATGAATTGTCGTTTCCCAGGGAGCAGGATATATGAATTGATCAATGATTACTGGTTGAGATCGAAAAGCTTGAGACAGTATAGGGAAACAGATTATGAAGTAAATGGATGGTTGAGCAGAGAAGCGGAGACTCAACTTGTATCTAGTCACTGGTATATCGACGTGAGTTCTTCTATTTTCCATTGGGGGGCGCAGTCGATGTTTGGTCAGTTAACCCGGTTGATACACATCGAACCTGTCCTTTCGTCTCCCGAGGCTAAAAGAAAAGTTTCAGTTGGGGATATAGCTCAGTGGTAGAGCGCTCCCTTAGCATGGGAGAGGTCTGGGGTTCAATTCCCCATATCTCCACGATCGTTTTGCGATTTTTTTGGTTTTTGGGGAGGGATGAAGACCATTATCACTAGGCTGCAGAGTAATACCTAATGGTGGAGGGAAAATTATAAATAAGCTTCTATAAATCTTCAGAAAATCCTTCCAATGGTTCAATATCATGCTCAACGAATAAAAGAAGTCGAGAAGGATTTACGGGTCGAGTTGGCAAAGATCTACTTCCAAAATACTGTTGACGAATTTATTTACGTGTATATGGGCGAGGATATTGAATGGTTGTCAAAGAAGTTGAAGACGTCTGAACAGATCAACGCCATCAATTCTTTCCAAAAACGTCCTTTGCCTTTTCCAAAGACGGAACTCTAGCTACGTATAACGCTTTCGGGTATCTACAAATCAGGTCTCTAACCACCGCATAATATTCTTGTTTATTGGTGTATTCTACTGTGATATTTCTTTCTTCGCTTTTATAAAGCTGTTTCTTTTTTTTATTTATCAAATTATTTGGCGTCTCTACGCGTTATGTACCCATCCATTAGGCCGATTGGAAAAGGGGTTTTCTCATTTCCTCCCCATCAAAAATATACTTCTGAGGTCTCGATCGATCTCCTCCCAACATTACAACATGCCTAGTCGTGCGAGAAAAGCATAAGCCCCGGATTTCCTTTTAATCTCTCTTTTTTTGGAAGAAGTTCGACCGATGGATTTAGATATGGGAGCTGAAGGTCATCAAGGAACACATTATCAGTTGTCCGCGTTGGATCAACATGTGGCACCCGGATTGAGACTATGGATGTTAATAGCTCTTGTGTCGGGGGTTCTACTTGTTATGGGTGAGTTCTTTCGATTCATTTTGAACTCTAAACAATAAAAATAGAAACTATAGGGGTAATTGAAAAACAATTTTGAAGGATAAGTTGATAGACCAAAGAGATAATTGATGCCTTCCGAAGTCTTTTTTGGCGAATTGTATAGCATATACTACACATACGGCACATACTTGTATATCACACTGTATACTGTATGTTCTATCATGTACTTATTTTTGTGTACAATTTTAAAAGAAAATAAGTAATACAGTATACAGTATGTGATATAAAAGTATGTGCAGTATGAAATATACAATTTGCCGTCTTTTTTTTACCTTTAAAAAGATTTAGTCGCTTAAAATCTCATTTTGATACAAAAACTAATAAAAATGATTCGCTTTTAGCCAGTTTTTAGCTCTATTTGTCAGTCGAATTTTATCAATTTATAAAAATATTTTTAGTTGTTCTTGTCTGTTGTTTTATGAGAATACGAATTCCTCGAACTAAACGACAAATCGATTTGATAGCAGCCAAGAGGAAAATGCGGAATAAAGGAGCCAAACAATCGAGTTGTAAGCTCTCATACATTATTTGTTTATTTTTAAACTTTTCTAGCCGAAGAGAGGACTCAAGCAATCGTGATGAATTCCATGAGACCGAAACAATCAACCGAAGAGAGACATGCCATCATGTCTGCTTCAAAAACTCATACGGAAGTTTGATTTTTCTGTTTATAGATTTCCGTTTTAATATTTATAGTCTATTTAAAAAAAAACCACAAAATTTTGGATCCACAGTACACTGTCAAAAAGTTCGAAAAGTCTCCGTATTTTGAAAAATACTTATTTATCCACGTACAGATCTTTTTTATTCACTCTTCATGATGTTTTTCTTACTTTTTTCATTTATTTATTTCACTGTTCATCTAAGAAATTCATGTTATTGAACGGAGATGGCGAGGATAGATGCAGATACATATTATAAAAATGTTTGTATTCTGTGATCTAGAAATATAGCTGAATATTTTCGTTCATCTTAGCCAATTATAAACTTTTTTAAATCAGGCAAAGAAAGTCTTCATGAAGAGTGAATAGAACAGAACCGTACGCGGTTGCATAAGTATTTTCCGAAATACGGAGGTTTTTCAAACTTTGTGTGTACTGGGGAACCAATTCTTTGCGTTATTTTTTTTTAAATAGACTATACTTTCTGTAAATACCTCTCCTGCTTCATAACTAAATTTTCTTATCCTCTTAATCTTGCCATAATTCTTATTAGCATCTCAAGTCATGTCTAGTCAAGTCAATTTGTGCCATAATCGATCCTCATTGTCGGCTTTACCCACCGCTTTTATTCTTTCCAATATCCCGCTTTGTATCCTTAAATTGACGAATAAATTTCTTTCTATAACTTTCTCGTAGTTTTCTATCGGTTAAGACCCATATTTTTTTTTACATAAGACGAGCCCAGATCAATTAAAAGTAGATATAATGTACAAATCAAAATGGACAATAAATTGATAATAGAGTTGCAAAGTATCGCAAGAGGATGGCTGATAAGGAAGAGAAAGAATGTTATAATTAGGTGAACACCTTTTATTTGGAAAACTAGGCGATTTAGAAAATGTATCGAGGAGAGGCTGGAGCTCTTCGAAGATACGGAGAAAACGGGAAAGGTCATTCCACAAGCCATGTATATTTTACGGGTTGGAAAAGTGCTGCTGGAAACATACAGGTCGCCGGAAGATCATCAGGTAGGATTTTTTTTGTTTTTGGGATTTTTAAGGAAAAATGATTACATACGCTTACCAACAGTCTTTGATGCTATTGTTAACTTAAATACTGCAATTTTGAATCTCTATCTCCATAAAGATTATGGTTTAAACTAAAAAAAAATTAAAGTCAAGTTATCCATGTATTTTTTCCTAGCATTTGAACCAATTTTCTTAGAATTTTAATCCGGGCGTTATAATTTGTCATTTAAATGAATATTTTTGACCCTAATCTCTTCATTTTTTCAGTTACTGACTCAATTCTGTCGTCTCTTACTCATATCCATGGATTCTCCTAAAGACCAAAACATCTCCTATCTCTTGTTAAACAAAACTACTATCGCTGAGACTCATAAACTTCTTACCTCAATTGTCTCCAAGATCCCAGATATCTTCAATTACATTTCAGTAGGTCTACTTTTTTTCTTTTTCATGTTCCAGGGCCAAAAAGTATCGGAAATCAAAATGTGGCAAACACTTATTCACTTTCTGGTCGTCTTTAGCTCGTCTAATTCCTGGTCAGTCGTCAAAACGGCTCCCCAAGTACAAACGGTTCTTAATGGGTTGTGTCATAAAATGAGCTCTTCTCTGTATAGCGAAGGGAACTATCTTCGACTCAACGTAAGCCCTTCTTTGTTTTTCTACTTTCCAGTCCTCCCTGTACATAGCTTGCAATTGCAAGAGGCCGTTGCTTACCGATTCAGCTCTCAATGCCCTGTTCAATCTCATTTTTCGCCCATTTCGAGAGGGCAATATCGACGAGCATCTCCCAATTTTCGTGACGAAAACATTGACATCTCCAGCTGTGATATTACATCTTAACAAAATGGTAGGAACACATATTATTAGAAATAAAAAAAAAAGTAGAATACGGAGTCCCTCATCTCTTCGAAGATCTTCTCTCATGTACTCACATATCTACGAGGTCATTTAGAGTTTTTTGATCAAATAGAACCACAGAGATTAATATATTTGATGTCAAATGTCATACAAATGGGATATATCGACGAAGAGGTTAGTTTTTTTCGGCTAAAAATGTAGGGATAGTAAGGAGTCCAAGCCATTCTGGTTTTTAACTAGAAACAAATTGGATTAAGCTTGAGCTGTGTTTTATATACCAAATTTCAGACAACAAAGCAAAAAATTCAAGAATGGACTTGGGTTATTGGAATGGCTATGGTTCAATGTACCGAGTTTGCCGTTCGATCTGGCGAGCGATCAAATCACAATCACTGGCACCCAATTTTTGGCAATTATCGGCTTCCGATCGACACCAAGTAAACTTTATTATTTCTTTTTGATTGTTTAGAGCTGAAGGAGCGTTGAAAAATGTCGTGAAGCAGCTACGTCTTCTCTGGAGTCGAAAGATAGTTACCTCGTTGTTTGAAATGAGTCTAGCGGGGATAGCTTCTCCAGCTAAATCAAATACCCACGATTCTTCTAAGGAAATTACAGCTCATTTCGCTAGTAAGATATATTGACTTTAAGTTCTATTTCAGAACTCTGGAAACGCCTTGGTGGTAATCAAAACGAATCCGAAGCCAAAGAAGCTCCACCAAGTATTACCGCTATCGTATGTAAAGTCTACGTCTCTGCTCTATCTAGCATGCAACATCTCAAGCATGAAATTATATCTGGTAGACCTTCTTTCTCTTTCTAGACGTTCTTATTCAGGTATCTGTCATAACGACACTCTCCTTCGTCGACTGTGGAATTATTTAATTATATGGGGACAATCCTATCCTTCCTCTGATCCCTCCCCGTTGACAGCTTCCCTGAAAATGATCAACAATCCAGAAAGTCCTCTAGCTGCACCACTACAACTTTTTGCCGAGTCAGCTGCTATCATGTTCCAGTAAGTTTTTATTGCTTTCGATTCATAATATGCTTGTAGGATTCTGGATGAGGAAGAACTCTATGAGAAGGGCATCCCCTTCTCTACCAATGATTTGATTGCTATTGCTAAATTCTGTAATATGTTCTGTTTTCGGGCTATTTGGAATGGAATGACAAGTAAGATGAGGAGAAGAAGAAACTAAATAAAGAATCTAGATACAGAGAACTCAGAAGGATCACTGTTTGGCTCTCTTCATGCTTTGTGTCAACTACTATATTCTAGAGATTGCAGAAAGCAGTTCACAAATAATCCAAAGTTCTGGTTGAGCAGGTGAGACATCTGACTTTGAGAATCAGTTTTTTTTTCATAAAGGCTCTCCCTTGGTATCCAAAACTAATTACCAAAATTTCAAAAAAAAAATTGACTGCTTGGAAATATAGTTGGACCCTTTCTTTACTCCAAACATGAGTTACTAGAATCTATTTTCGATTTTTGAAACACAGCTTGATTCCTCTTCTTCCTTTCATTCACAAAATTTTTCAGTGACGTAAAAAGCTCAACTCTGATCACCGAATATGAAAAAAAGTCGCTCCGTGGGGTTCAAATTATGGAAAAGATGAGTCATTGCATTTCTATTCGTGACCGGATGCTCCTCTTCCGAAAACTTGTCGGCGATGAAAAGGTATCTATCTGCTCTCCATATTTCTGTCTCTTCCTAGGCTACCTTTGACAGTCCTCCTGCTCTTATAACGGTAGTTAGAAATCGCCTGATTGAAGACGGTTATCACCATCTGTCGTCCTGGACCCCAGCCAAGCTAAAAAGCACGATTCGAGTTAAATTCGTCAATCAACAGGGGCTTGAAGAAGCTGGAATCGATCAGGATGGAGTATTTAAAGAGTTTCTGGAGTTGACATTGAAACAAGTCTTCTCCCCCTCATTGAATTTATTCACGGTTTGTCCTTTATAAATAGGCGTATTGTAGATTTCAGTGCACGTCAGCCGGGGTTCTTTATCCTTCTCCTACTTCTTATATCCATGAGAACCATCTCGCATTGTTCCAATATATTGGTCGACTGCTAGCCAAGGCGGTCTATGAAGGGATAGTGGTAGATGTTCAG
The DNA here is from genome assembly GCA_932521415.1 of Oscheius sp. DF5120. NCBI lineage: Eukaryota > Metazoa > Nematoda > Chromadorea > Rhabditida > Rhabditidae > Oscheius > Oscheius sp. DF5120. The sequence goes on from OW051463.1 coordinate 4,862,635, forward strand.
TTAGCTCCAGTACTTTTATCAGCAGTAAGCTCTTGAATCTATTTTTCAATTAAAAAATTCAGGCCCTCGGCGGTTCTCGGAACTATTTCTCTGCTTTTGATGAACTCTCTCAACTGGATCATGAACTCTACAAGAATCTCAGCTTTGTAAAAAAATACGATGGTGATGTATCGGAGTTGGGATTGACTTTCGCAACTGATGATGATTATCTGGGGAAAATAGTAACAGCCGACTTGGTTCCTGGCGGTCGAGCTATCCAAGTCACTAATGAGAATAGGATTGACTACGTTCATAAAATGGCCAGACACAGAGTCTTCCTCCAAACACGAGAGCAATGCAAAGCTTTTGTTCTTGGTTTCAAGTCGATCCTTCATCCTCAATGGTTGTCTCTTTTTGCTCCTCATGAGCTACAATATTTGATAAGTGGACAAACGAGGTGAGTCTACGAAGAAATATAAAATAACGGAGTTTAGTGACATAGATGTGATAGACTTAAAGAAGAATGTACAGTATTTTGGCGGGTTCCATGGAAGTCATCGAGTCATAAAATGGTTGTGGGAGATAGTGGAACATGATTTCACGATAGAGGAGAGAAAGCTGTTCTTGAAGGTAAAGAGCGTTCCATAAGTTGAATAGGAGTCGTGAAACATATAAATTATCGTTCTTTCAGTTTGTGACTTCCTGCTCGAAGCCTCCCCTTCTGGGCTTCTCCTATCTCGAACCTCCTTTCGCCATTCGCTGTGTCGAGACCAGTGACGATCAAGATCAAGGAGATACTTTGGGAAGTGTCTTAAGAGGATTTCTGGCCTTGAGGAAGAATCAATCGGCTTCCAGACTACCAACAGGTAAGTATTAGGAGTGATGAAGAAAGAAATTTTCAGCCTCGACCTGCTTTAACCTTCTCAAGCTACCGAACTATAACAAGAAATCCGTCCTCCTTTCGAAACTTCGTTACGCAATCCATGCCGAAAGCGGCTTCGAGCTCAGTTAGATCTCTCAATAAACGGTTTCCCCATCGAGCACCTGTCGAATCAAAGCCGAAAGACCTGAGATTGATTAGTCTATTCAACAGTCAACAGCTATTAGACATCGTGTTTTCCAAATGCTTCGATAATTTGAACCATACTCGCGTAGGTCCCCGTCGCGAAGCCGACAACGGCGAACATCATCAGACATATGTTGCGGATCCAGACCCAAGGAGTCAAGGTTCCTCTGAAAGGTTTACATTTATTTTAAAAGTGCTATATTTACCTGGAGTAAGAGCAGAGAAGCTCTATCATAGGAGGGAAGACGAGGGTGAGAGATGTACCGGCAACAGATCCAACAAGAGAGATGAAAAGGGCCAGGTGCGGGATCAATTCTGCCAGCAAACCTGTAGAAGAGGTAATTAGAGGTCAAGACAGAAATAGCCGTAAAAAATACGATTTAAAATAGACAATAAAAATAAAAAGCTTACGACACCCGGGATTCCCAAGCCGTCTCCGATCCAAGTACTAACCGGGCCCAACGTTGCTTGACTTGCCAGATCGGACGGGATGGCGTACTTTCAACGTGGTATGGCCGTAAGCAATCAAATTGCCCGTTCAAAGAACTGCCACGACTTTGCATTTTTTTAAATTAAATTAAATTTTTGACATCTCATGATTATTTCTGGTCTGCCACTAATAGAGCCCCCAAAAGAACTAAAAAAACTCACAAGTAACTACAACCCCAGCTAGTCTAGCTCCATAGATCAGTTTCTCCTGTTTCTCCGGAACAACCTTCCTTTTGATAAACTTCTCCACTCTCTCCATGGGAACATAAAACTGTAGAGGATAGGAAACCAGAATACAGCCAACGAACATAATTTTGATACATTGATAGAAGCTGGAAGTATCCTCCCCACATATGATAGAATTCTCACCTCGTTTGAGGCAGATTCAATGTCAATGTATCCATGATCCCATCACCAAATCGAAGATACCCGAAAAATCTGTTAGATTAGATATTAATCAAATTCTTCAAACTCACCCGACTGTACAATACAGAATCAACACCAAGAAGCATGATGTATTCAACACTCCATTTGGTGTAATGAAATGAATAGGCTCATCCATTTGATTCTCGATAGGAAGGACCACAGCGACACCTTCAAAGGCAAACATGACTGTTCCAAAGAAAAGAGGAAGAGTAGACAAATTGCCAACTGCAGGAAGGGACCAGGTGGGACGTCTAGGAAAGATAGATCAAATGAGAACGAAATTACTCGATTATGAAAAGTTGCTGGAGGACGATAACCACAGCTATGAGGTAGACAAAATTAGCGACAGCGGCAAGGGGAGCAAGAGCCTTAACAATATTTTTTCAAAGATTAGGGGTAATTGGTTAAATCCAGAAAATACACAATGGAAGATATCGGGCACACGTTGTATACGATAAGCAGCTGCTTCCTCTTTTTACCTTCAGCTCCCTGATGGTACATAATCCCAGTATTGGAACCAGCAAAAGGGCTATCCATCCAGCTTGAGAAATGTGAATATTACTAGTCTGATCAAAGAATTGCTTCAAATTATCCGCCATGAAGACGAAATATACGCAACAGAATCCAAATTGTGCCACGAACATATTCACATTTACAACTTGTCTGGGTTTTTATTAAAACTTGAAGGAGAAATAGCTTACTTCCAAAAATAACCATGTTCTCTAATCCATGGTGGTCCCAACTCGACGGAGGAACGCATCACATTGGCATAATCCATTCGTTGTTGGGATTTTCTAGAAATCTATCATCAGAAGAAGGTAATGGAACACCTACAAATAGCCTATGTAATGCTGAGCAAAGACCAACTGACGAGTACAATATATACAAATAAGACAGATGATAATAAGAAGAATCATACCGAGCTAAAATAGAATGAGTCTTGAGAAAAAATAGATTTACCCATAGTCCGGAATGTTTAAAAGCCAGGGGAAGGGAGAGCATTCCAGTACCCATCATGACTTTGATCATATGGATAAGTGCTTGGTCTGGACTGATAGAACTCCTTTCACGTACTCGCGGGGCAAATAGCTCGTGAATTGGAGGAGATCTGAAGAAATCTAGGGAGAAGATAAAAGATACCTGCTACCTGGTAGAGGGATCATTTCACTACCTGGCATAGTTTGATATGAAGAGACCGACATAAAACGACAAAAAAAAGAGCTATCCGAGGAGGAGTAGTGAGCGATAAGGAGCTGGGGGAGACAGAGATAAGACTGTCGTTGATAGGTAGCCGATCCCTGGTCCTTTCTTCTTGCCTCGTCCATCAAATCACAATTTCACGCCTCTGTGGGGGTTTTCTTTTGGTCCGACCGCTCATTAGCATTGCCTGTCAATCAACGCAAAATCAGCTGTGTGGTGCCTCTCGTAAATCATTGCATTTAAAAGGAACTCTTCTTCTTCAAAGGGTTAAGATCCTTTCCCATAGACACCTAAAAGCTTCTGCCCTGCCAGGCATTTTCCCATAATTATGGGTCGGCTCCCTGTGGAGGTGAAGAGGGGCCAATATGGAGCCAATTGCCGGTCACTGCATCGCGCGGCTTCTTCTCCCCAAAAAGGATTAACCACGGCACAGGGGCTATCTTTTCATTAGGCGGCGCCAAGCAAACACTTCGGATTGCGTAAGCTGAAAGAGATCTCTCTCGTCAGGTCAAAGGATGGGTGTTAGGTAGTCAACTGTTTGTTAACTCTTTTCATAGAGCTGACTTTAAAACCAATATTGTGAAAAGAATCTATATAAACTAGACACATGCATATTCTTTATTATACGCTCTCGATTTCGTTACTCATTGTAACATGACCGTCTTTTTTCGAAATCTTGTGAACCATCATGTTTTGGCTACGACTGTACCGAGCTTTCCAGCGTGAGATCTTCAAAAGGATGAACTGTTTGACCAGTTATATGAAAAATATCAGAAGACAAGTCACCTTATACTTTGACACTCTACTCGAGAATTTTCTCATCCATTCTGACCTCTCCATACGGTATCCTATAGCTAAATTACAGACCAAAACGCCGAGAGATTAGTCGTCACCTCGTCTATTGTTCTCATCTAAAAAAGTGACAGAACGAACGCAATTCGTCCCTCCCGGTTGTCATGATATCTATTTGTATTATATCCCGTTACTGTCAAAGTTGTTGATGTCCTTATGTTTCGTTATGTTTGTACAGGTGTAACGAATGCTCATTTACATCATAACATTCTTCTGAAAGAGGTAGAGTCGAATGACAGCTAGCCAACTGAACTTGTGACATTTTTAAGAAGGGAATTTGATCTTTTTAACCATAAGAAGAGTTCAATCAGATTGATTCTGTCGATAAAGAATAGTTGAAAGCTCAAACATCTCCTACATAGGAGACTTTAGAGAATAAACCACTTTGTATTCATATAAAAAGGCCTCAGGAGTCACAGGTGTCAGTCGTTATACTCATGTGAATAGATTCGACCCGGATTACACAGTACTTATCCCGTACTTGAAGCGCGAACAGCCATTATTGTTAACCTGCTATTAGCAGAGGCTGGCACTCAATAGCCGTGAATAGTCAATTAGCAGGTCATCCAAAAATCGACTGTTGCTTATGATCCACTTGAGCGGAAGTCCCTCCCTCCCGCTGTTTTTCCTCATCACTCTTCCTCATCTGTCGACACTGTCTTACTGTTCGTGGCGGGAGGTCTTTCGCCCTGCCGACAACGTATTGTCTCGCCTCTAAATGCGATTAATAAAGTCAATCGCGACCGACACGCGCATTTGCATTTTGCGACTGGATTGGAGGAGACCGACAGAGAGAGGATCAGGAAGAGATAGACGGGAAGAAGAAAGTCAATTAAGAGAAGATGTTCTTAGGCAAATAGTAGTTGGAATAAGGACAAGAGAGAGATAGGAAATTGACAGATGGTTCAAGCAGATAGATAGCTGCTAATTTGGTCTATTGCTTCTGTCGGTGAAGACTGGACTGTCAACAGCTAATACGAACATTATAGATTGAATCATAAGGATTTCCTCTTCTAGAGTTCTGAATTATGAAGCTGGAGAAATTATCAAGTCTTTGGAAAGAAAGATTCAGTGCTTCATGTAATTAAGCACAGAGCCTTTAATTCAAGCTCCTAATCATATTCTGATCTAAAAAAATATAACTTCTTAACAGCTGTATGGGCTATCGTAGATATGTCCAATCATTACTTCTAATGAATCTCATGAAGCCTTTTCTACAGGTATAACTGCTCAAAACAGGATTTACTTAAAAAGTCTTGTTCTTTTTTCATTGAATCGCCTTATTTCTGAAGTTTATATCTTCTACTTTTTAAAATTCCAATTTATAATTTCAGGCAAAGTCTCCGTCCGGTTTTCTTCCTTTCCTTCTAAAAGTCAATTTTTAATAACTTCCAAGTTCCGGCGAACAGATCGCTCATAACCCAAGCCGTCTATCCCTTCTGTAAGCAAATAGCGTGACCTAAATCCGGCTGTCTATAGGCAACAGCTCTGCTCCCCTCCTACTGTAAGCGAGGGGCGGGGTCAAGCGAGATGAGCCGCCGGTTCAGTTGGCTTCCTGTAGCTCTCCGGGAGCTCTTTTTTTATCCTCATGTTTTCTAGAATAACTGTTCATTTTCAGATGAGTGAGACACACGACATCAAGACACGAGTCCGACGCGTCAAGGCTAATGGAAGGGAGAGAGCAAGGATGCATGGATTGAATCATGCACTGGATCGGTTGAGAGAGGTAGAGTAAATAGAAAATGAAAATAAATGATAGCTTTTAGTATGTTCCATTGACTACACAACATCAGAAGCTATCGAAGATCGAGACTCTTCGTCTGGCTCGGTGAGTTTTCCCGCATCCAGCTGGCTCATTTGTAACCATATCCATCGACGCGTGTTTGTTTTGTCCTCTCCAATTGACGGATGACAATGTCTCCTCTAGTCATCTTCTTCATTTCGAATTGATACTGAAACATATTGCGACAGTTGGCGATGTAATTCCCCCGCTTTATGGACCATTTGTTCTAAATTTCGACGCCACTCCCGATCTCTCAGCTGGCACTCAATCGAGGGTGGCCCCTGTCGTAAATACAGTAATTATCCTGAGAGTCATACCCATCTCTCCCTGATAAATTGGTAGCCAGCTTCTACTGCCATCGGAGCCGTCGTAAAAGTCCTTGCGATTATTTATTGCGCAATTTACAGGAATTACATTGCGGCTCTGCAACGGATGCTACAGACAGGCTGTCAACCGACTCCGCTGGAATATGCCCATCAGTTGTCTGTTGGGCTTTCTCAAACCACGACGAATATGTTGGCCAATCTACTTCAAGTCCAACCACGACTTCTTCTTCCAATGACACAACAATCACCTCAAAGTTATAGCCAAGGTTACCCCTCTCCTCCTGATATGTCCTCATTTCCACCATATTATGATCAGATTTCACCAAGTTTTGAGACTCCACTTCCTAGCAGCTTCCAATCTTATTATCCCACTTCGCAGCCATGATATCTTTGCTCAATTGTCCTTTGTGTACCTGTAATTTTATGCAATACTTCCAGACGGGTTTATCTAGTCAATGAATTTTCTTTTCTTCGCCCGTTTATTAATTTTTCAAAGTCTAATCTGTCGCATAATATATTACTCAAAGACGGTAATTGGAAGCAATTAAGTCATCACCGAGAGAGCATGGGCCTGAATGAACAAGCGGCACCTGGTCTCAATAACACGTACAGTAATTAACACGGGAAAGAAGAGAGATCTTACGGATATACAAAAGAAAAAACGATTGCAAATTATCAGTTTAGTCAAAAATTGAAGAAATTCCTAGACCCGTGTATCCAATGCTGACCATGTCGATTTTACCTGCATTTTGCGTCTAAATAATTAAAAATCTATATATATTATCACAAACTTTTGCATGATGAACAAACTGAAGAATAGCATGAAACAAATTTGCTGACCCTTTAGTAAGATTTGTCTTCATCGGAATACGACCACCTTCAGTAACATAAATAAAATCGAAATGAGGAGGAGTAGTGGTACTCTAAAAGTGTTTATAAAATCAACAAAAAAAAACGAACCATGTGTAAATAAAAACTTCCAGGAGCACAATGAGCAGGTGTCGGCTTATGTGGTGCTTTAAGAGTATATAGAGCAGCAAAAGGTTGATCAAGCCTAAAATATAAAAATAACAATGAGCCGAGTCTTACGCAGAAGATCCTACTAATGGATTAGAAGTCAATTGGTAATCCATAAATGTTGAAAACAAATGAAAAATAAGTTCTGCATCTGTTGGGAGTCCTTCATGCCACCGACGTCGTGAATTGCGATTCATTGTTGATATATCTAAAATAATAACTAAAAATAATTATATTACAACAGACTTTTCTCTTCTGGTTCAGAACCACCTGAATTCCAATTATAAAGAAGCATGAAAGGATCGGCTGATAGTTCTGAAATTCTGGAAACAAGGTAAGCCTAAAATATGCTATTGAATATTAACTTATAGAACAAACCTGATTTGTATGACAAGCAAGATAAGGAAGAACAAAGGGAAGAAATGATGTACGAAGAGGTTCACGAACAGCAAGAGCCGACTTAAGAGCTTCAACAGATGAAATACCAATACGCAGTGGTGGGTTTGCATGTTCCTTCTCGAGATTCACGTTAACTTTCTTGATTTGATCGCGAAGAGGTGATAAAATCGATTTAACAATCCATGATCGAAGCTTATGTTCCGCTTTTGCAAGGTCAACTGCTTCGATAGTTCCTCCAGCTTCAGAATCGCTAAGATTAAGCGAATGTCCACCACCCAACTGTGGTGTTGGCGAAGAATGACTACTTCTACGACGCCGGTCTAATACTGATTCGGCACGACGCAACATTGGTGAACCCGTAGTCTAAATTAAAAATAGAAATAAACTAATATAATGTTGAATAAATACCTTTTTTGGTTCTTTTGCTGCAAGAAGAGCTGTTCGCAACTGAGATAGGGCTTCGTTATCATTTTCTGGAGCTCCAAGTGGCGTTAAATGTACTCTATTATCCGTAGGGAGTCGAAGAACTAAAATAATAATCAAATAAAACTACATAAGAACATACTTGAAGTATTATCTTTACTTTCTGAGTTGACTGTTTCCGATATTTGATAAGGTTTCCTTTCTCCTCCACTCAAGTCTAACATATTGAAATATGTGAAAGAATTATTTGCAAGAGATGCTGAAGAGACATCAAGGAAAGAGGTCTCTGCTCTGAAAAAAGTAAATGAGGGTTAATTCGAAAGTTATGGTAATGTTTAGAACTATTGGTCTAAATGCTACGTTGAACAAAATTCCATAATAATAAAAAATATCAAATCTTACTCTTTCTTGAGATAACGTTCAAGTTGTTCCCTTGTATGGATACTATCAACCGGCTTAGCATGAGAAACTGATTTTGTAACTGAAGAAGGCATAATACCCATAAAAATCTCCGACTTATTGAGGGAAGTATTACGTGGAGGACTGAAAGATCACATTGTAAAAAATGTAATAAAGTTTACCTTCTGAAACTGGAATTACTATTAATAAATGACTTTTCGGACGGTGTACCGAAATGAATATCCTCAATCCACGATTTGTCTAATCTAGGAGTGGCTAATGTATCATCTAAACAATGTTGTCTGCTATCTTGTTGTTGTTGTTGCTGTTGTGCAAAAGAAAATCCTAATTAAGAAGTAGCTCATAAAAAACATAGAAAATTTACCTGTTGGCAACACATAATCCATGATGCTAGGAGCTCCAAAAGTCAGTGAAACACCCATAAATATTACAACCGACATAATATAAACGACTAATCCATACTCTATGTAATAAATGACCTTGTGCGGTAAATATGGCACTAATGTGCTTGCAAAGTATCCATTGAATAGAAATGCCTAAAAATAAGCAATAAATCAATATTTAGCTTACTTCGATTGTAATTGTAACTAGAGCAATTGACCAAGCAAGAAGACTTTCTTTCAATCGTCTGGTTCGAACAATATTTCCTGCCTGTTGTCGAATTTTTGTGCTTCTTTCCGGCGAGAGAGGTGTCTCATTCATTTTACCTGAAAATTAGTATATTATATTAAGAAAATTTGATAAAGAAATAAAAAGAAAAAAAAATGAAGTCGTTCGAAAAATGTTGTAAAATTTGAAATAATGCGTGGGTTTCGTGACGCTATGCTAATAATGATGCAGAAATCCATGTAGCAGTTGAACTTCGTCAATATTTTGATGTTTCAAACACTTTGCATGCTATTTTGACTTTATTTCAGTTTTAATAATGTTGAGAACTGTGTAATATATTAGATAAAGTCAAATGCTTCCTCAAAAATGTCATTTCAGAATGCAAGCCCTCGTAGAGTAAAAGAACAGATGGAAATTCCTTCTGCCTTTCCATATGCTAAACCATCATCACCTCTTACATTTTTTGGCGAAGATTCAATCGAAAGAAGATCGTCCATCATCGTAAGTCAATGTATAGTCATATATTCGTTCAGTTTACTTCAATGGAGAACAAAGTAGTGGAATTATGCGATCCGATCGACGCTATTAGTTGTAATCAAACTCAAGACAAGATCGTTTGTGCTGGTAGCAGAGGAGGTTAGTCTATTTCATGTTAAAATTATATTTAGTTCTGCGAGTATTCGCCGTTCGTGATCACTATCTCCAACTTCTAACTGATCTCAAAAAAGTAGCGGCAAAGAACAAAAGTAGAACACCGTTGCTCTATTCTCCGAGTAATGTGGCATGGAGCAAGTTGAGAAACGATTTGATAGCCACTACATCGACTATCGGAGCCGTTGTTTTATGGAATGTTGATGGATCCAGAATCGGTAAGTCAAGGGTAGAATTTATACATGAAATTTTTTTTTTAGAAAACCACTGGAAGGCACATACTCGATCGGCAACGGTTGTTCGATTTCATCGATATAATTCGGATATCCTCATTTCTGGTTCGAAAGACAGCTGTATGTTCGTTTATGATATCAGAGAGCAGCTACCAGTTCAAGAATATCGGTAATTTAGCTGGAAATATTGATAGTTTGAACATTTTAGGCGAGGAATCACTGAAACAGTTAGGGATTTGACCTTCAGTATGATTGACGGCGATGAATATCATTTTCTGACCGCAGATGATGGTGGATTTGTGAAAGTATGGGACATGAGGAACAACCAAAAGTCAGCCTATCTTCCCTTTTTATCCTTTTAGGCACATATATGCTCGTTGTCTCCATCAAGGATACGTTTCCTGCATCCAATCTAACCCAAAGAGACCCTATGAAGTAGCTTCGGGTGGTGGAAGGGACAAACAAGTCAAAGTATTTTCCTCTATTTGAAGTTTATTTGTCAGATCTGGAACTGGAAGGACAATTCTTCTCGCTACCGAAGTGTTGAAACTTACGCTCCCGTTGGAAGAATCAACTGGCGTCCGGATAATGAGTACCAATTCGCTACTTGCGCTGTTGTGAATGATATGTCTGTCTTGGTTTGGGACACTCGACGACCTCATCTGCCGATGGTCAGCTTTCCAGGCCACAAAGATAGTGTAACTGGTACCAACACTTTCCTTTTTTTCTCATAATTCAGATCTTTTCTGGTCTCGAATTGATCCATTTAAATTTGTTTCGGTTGGAAAGGATGGATTAGCTATTCTTCATCATATGACTGATGGAGATCTGACTATTGACCACCTCTGCGATGCTCAAGTGGATATAGCTCCCGATGGATTGATCATTATGGCCCGTAAGTGAAATAAAAACACTAAAACGTTCAAATTTCAGTGAATTCAGAAAATGAGCTGAAAAAATCGCCGAAATGGGAGATTTATAACCCTCATATTCAACTACAACGGGTCTGTTTTCCCTAATTTGTAGAATTTTTAGATGAGAAATTCTTCTGAGAAACGACGAGAAGCTTGTGCTAGAGCTTTGGAGAAAAGATCTATCCAACATCAACATCAGGTCTATGAACCATTCAGCCACAATGTGAGGACGGATGTCACCGTTGGAATCCCCTCTTCTGCTCAATATGCCCTCCAAAACAAACTTTTTGAGGTATATGCCAAGAAGTAAGTTTCTAAAAATATAATACAAAAAATCTAATCTTAGTTTTATCCTTGGAGGCAAAACGATAGCTGATATGTGTGAACAGAATGCTTGTATCTGCGCTCAGCAACTAGACCAAAATCGTGAAAGAATCTGGCGTTATGTCGCCAGTCTATTAGAAGATACCGGATTTCAAGAGATCTATGAAAAGGAAGCTGAAGAACAAAGATTATCAACGGAGAAAAAATGGAAAATGTAAGATTCTGATTTATCTCGTACCTAAACACCAATTTTAGATACATTAAAGAGCACGAAAATCAAGGCTCTGTCCCTCTCATCCCTCCAAAACCTAAACCAGATCTTCCTTTCTCCGCTCTCGTTAATATGAACAATGTTAAAAATCGAATTAATCCGTTAACAACAAAACTAGAAGGTATGTCTGTCTGTTTTGTTCGCCAGACAGTGTTGTTTGTTTTTCCCATGGGTTAATAGATGTTTTCGTTCTAAAGTTGCCATAGTTCGATCATTTACTCTTATCTTTCAGATGAGAAGATTCACGAGTTTTTTACAAGTTTGGATAAGAGTCGACCATTTCTGGAGACAATCCCCGATCCCTTAGCCCTCACGAGGTAGTTGTTTGTCCTTAATGATAAAGGTCGTATTTACAGTGAAGAACCACCCGGTGACGAGTTCTGTGGTCTGCCTGAAGAGGCCTTCGGTTACAAACGATATTTTCAAGACCCATCGGTCTGTCCTTTAACAGAAAAAGATTGTAAGTTACCTTTGTTTACTGCAACTTCTTCAGCATGGAGAAATGATAAAGAGAGACGGAACTGTCATCCTGAACGTTTGTTGGCTCGTACTTTGCACTATCTCGCTCAACAAGTAAAACAATTTTGAAGCTCTAATATATTATAGGGAGATATGCAATTATGTGCAACAATCGCTACCATTGCTGGCCATCAACTTACCAAAACCTTATCCGACTATTTCATTGAAGTATGGGTGCAATCATACGTCGATATGCTCTACCGTCTCCAAGTTCTCGAGACAATAGCAGCTATAAGAAAATACACTTGTGTTCGCAGAATTCGAGATGAAGGAAATGAAGGAGTTTTCCAACGAACTATTGTCTATCACCCCAAAAAGAATCCATCTTGGGGATATAATGAAACAGTGAATCAGCAAGAAGGGGTTCCGCAATATGTCCTATGCAAAGGAAGAATGAAAAATGGAAATTGTGACAAATGCACTAATCCTGTGAAAGGAAGTTGCGTTTTATGGTGAGTGAAACAAAGAATTTTGATTTTTTAGTGACCAAGTCATCACCGGCCTTATTTATACTTGTAACAAATGTAACCATTCCATGCATCTAGATCATGCTTACACGTGGTGGAGGGTAAGCTTTTGTACTTCTTTGTACTGAAATTATAGAAACAAATAAAACTCACCTGTAAAAAGGACAAGTACCAGTATGAAAGCCTTCTGCAAAGAAGATATAAACTAATGAAAAACGACAAAACAAAAATTACAGAAGTAACGTAAGTAAACGACTTTACAAAATATCATTTACTAGTAATGAACTATGTCCAGCAAAGAACTGTGATTGCAAGTGTTTAGAACCATGTGATGAAACAGCCAGGAACAAGAGAAAGAAACTTCCTCCTAAATCGACAAAAGATGAATTTGCGGTTTGCCAAAACACTATAGTAACAAGTTTTTCAGCATTCGTTAATATCAGGAGAACGACAAGTACCTGATTTCTTTGGAAATCAAAAGAAGCAATCACTCTTAAATAATGTCCGTCTAAAGTTTAAAAAACCTCAATACGAAGGCGAACTTATTGATGTAAGTAAAGTTTCTAAAACTGACTTTTGCATTTCAGGACGAAAAACTTTTAAAAACAGTGATGGCGGCCGTTAAAACGCACGATGAATTGAAGCTTTACATATTGTTGAAAGTAAGATGAATTCTAAATATTAGTAAGAGTGTTTAGTGGATATTGATTATTCCTGAAGAAAAACGAAAAGAGGTAAAAAAGAGACTAATGCAAAAAAGTGAGTTAGTTATAAACTAAACTGCAGTTTTAGAAGATATTGAGAGGGAAAGAGAAAAAAAAATGAAAGAACAGGAAGAAGCTAAACCAAAAGAGAAACAAAAGTTAGTTGTGCTGCTGGGACTTACGACAGAAGAAAGAATAAGAGAGAAGAGATTAGAAAAGGGACTGCCTCTAGACGAAGAGCTAGACAAACGGGAGCGTTTAACAAAACCCAAACGTAAAGCAAGGTTGCGAATAGACTCTGACCCAGAATTGATAAGTAGTGAAGATGAAAGAGCGGAGGATAAAGGAGAGAAAACGAAATACAAGCATTCAAAAATGCCCAAACCTCTTACAACTTGGCCAACTCATGAAGTCGTAAGTAAATACTTATAAGAAATATAAGTTTCTAATTCAGGATACAATTCGTTGTATATTCCAACCATTATTCCGTAAAATGATGCATAATGAAGAACAACGAATGAAACATCTAAAACGAAAGAAAGAACACCTGAAAGCAGAGTTTGAAACAGTTATAAAGGTAATATCAGCAGACAAAAAGCATAAGACCATCGAAAGATACATTAAAGTCATGAGCAGAATAGAAAAGTGAGTTTAATAAAGCATTTTTAAACTTTTCTGTGCTAATAGAGAATCAAGACATTTATTCAAAATATATATGAAAAGAGCCGCAGAAAACATAGCTATTATTTCAAATTTCGTGCATCAACGACAACGAGTAAGTGAATATCCATGCCATCAATTTTTTTAGCCATTTTTCATACGAAGAGGCAACAGATTATTCGCTCAAACAAAGAAAGGTGCTCCTCTACATTATCCAGCATGCAAGCACTTGAAAACAGTACAAGAAATCAGACGATTTGCAGTGGAAAAGAAAAGCTTACATACATACCTAGATACATATGGAAAATTTCCAATCTTAAGACATCCACCAAATGATATGATTCCGGATGTTATTGAGGAGTTTCGGGCTCGTCAGATCAGTACAACACGGCATACAGCGGTCAGCAGTGGACCAGCAACTCCCAGACCTACGGATTACCAAATTTAGAGGAAAAATACTAAGTGTTTGGTGCACCTCCACATTTTCTTGTTCACTTCTTTTATTTCCAATTTGATTTTTTTCGACTCAGGAAATTTTGACGAGTTTAGCATGAAATATGGGTTGCATAGTTACAAAAATAGCCGGGTTTGCAATACAAAAATGTATATAAACAAACGTGTATGTACAAAAAATTTTTAATTTATTATCCGTTGCTTTTATTTATTATGAGGTATAATGTTCTGCCCTCAATTACTTCTTTTTATGTGTATTATTTTTCATTCGTATAGTGCACTTTTTGTCATACGCAAAAATGATGCAAAATATTGCTTTTTTCTTTCACGATCTCGGCCGAACTCTTTGTCTCAAGTTGTTTCAATTTCTCAATACTTTTTCAGATAGCTCCAAGAGTGCATGTTAGCGTTAAGAGCCTTCGTCCGGGCTGCTGTTCCTGTCACCAGGAAAGTGTGAGTTTTACTATTGACAGCATAGAAATTTTCAGGTCTCCCCTGGTTGTAATTTTTGGAGCTACTGGAGTTTATAGCTTGAAATTACGAATACTAAAATGTGAAAATACTACCGGTGATCCATGGCTTTTAGTTCCTCAAGTAAGATAATATTTTTTTGAAATTTAATGGCTTTTAGGAACAAGTAGCAAGAAAGTCAGCCGCAGCTTTGTTTACTTCATCCCCATCAGGTTTTGTTATTTATATCCTAAAGACATGTAGAAAACTTATAAGGTTTATCTTATTTTTTTGTAATTTTCATTTTTTTAGATGTATATCGCTGTTTATCAGATTTTTCCCTTTGTTTATAACATATCCATTAGCAATAAGAGGATCATTACTAGAAAATTTATGGTGGAGATGTTTATTAACTACTTTGAGGGTAAGTCTACGATTAATAGTAACTCTTTGGGTTATAGAGTAGCGGGCCAACGTTTTTAAAACTAGGTCAATGGGCAAGTACTAGACGAGATGTCTTCAGCAAAGAATTTTGTGATCGGCTATCAGTATTACATACAAAAACCAAGAAACAACGATTGTTTCGGGAAAAAGAAGCTATTTTTGATGAGCTTTTTGGCAAAGGATTTTACAAAAAGCATCATCGTAACGTTTTTACACATATAGAACCATATTCTATAGGTTCTGGATGTATTGCAGTGGTAGGTTTTTTTTCTTCATATATTGCTATTTCAGGTATATAAAGCTCGAGTTAATGTTCCTGAGCTAGAGAAAGCTACTGGTTTAAAATATGATCGTCTTGCCGGAAAAGAGGAAGTTGAAATAGCTATCAAAGTAGCAGATAAACATGTGGATGCGCAAATTGAACTTGATCTCTCTATTATTCGATCGGCTGCTTATACTTTAACTAGAGTATGTTTTATATGTTGAACTTGAATAATATTTTCAGTTAATGCCTAGTTTATGTTATGTTGATCCTATGGGTGCATTAGAACAATTTGAAATGGTTCTTAGACGACAGATTGATCTCCGAAATGAAGGAAAAGCTCTAGTAGTATGTTTATCTTTCATATGTATTATTTCGTTTAGAAATTTTCTGACAATTTTGATCCAGCTAAATCAGGCATCCGATTTCCTGTAGTCATAAAATATACCACAAATATTCTTGCCGAAACGTATGAAAAAGGAATATACATTAATCGATTAGTGGCCGAAGAGGATGATCCAGAGGTACAATTATTTTTCCTCATTATCTTTTCTTTTTTCTTTAGTTGAAAACACGTCAGTCGGCCTCGGTGCGAAGGAGAATTGCTTTACTCGGAGCTCGTGCTCTTCTAAAAATGATTTTTGTTGATAATTTCGTTCATGGCGATCTTCACCCAGGAAATATTCTTATCAGGTTTTTTGTTCATTATTCTTTTCATACTTTTTGTTTAGATTCAATGACGATGTTGGAACACTTCCCGGAGTTCATCTGGCTCCTCGTGAAGATGGCTGGGTTTATCAAACGATCGATTGGCTTCGTAGTTTCATTGGTTGGCGAACTGCTCCGAAAATCCGTTTCACGGATTCTCCATTTATGCAAGATGAGCCGACATTAGTTCTACTGGATGCCGGAATTGCTGTTTCTGAAACAGAAGAGAAGTTGACAAATTTAAAAACTTTATTCCGATGTATAGTTGAACGCAAAGTGAGTGCTTTATATTTTATTTTATACAAAATATTTAGGGATATGAAGCCGGTAAAATGCTTCTAACACATTCTCCAAAACAAAATTGTCAAGATCCCGATAGATTTTGCAAGCAGGTTCAAGTTTTAGTTGATAAAGCAATGTCAGAAAAATCTCTTCGAAAAGTAAGCCTTCTTGTTTTTTTTTTATTTTTTAGTTAAATATCTCTGGTCTTCTTTCGGAAATGTTTTCAATCGTAGCCGAGCATCAAGTCTCATTAGACTCTTCTTTTACGACAGTCATTTTATCCGTAATGGTTTTGGAGGGTTTTGGTCGCTCACTCGATCCCGATCTCGATCTCTTCCAATGTGCTAGACCTTATCTTTTAAATGTTTTCCTTTAGGGTCACATACGAGTAGGTTATTTAGTCATATTAAAGCGGGAAACCTGTATCTTTACACATATTTTTTCTTATATATGGTTTCTACCATTATTTACCTTGAAAGCATGTCAAACTTTTATGTTGTTAGTTCGTGTAGTGTTTCTTAATAAATTTTGTAGTGCTGTGGCATGCTTATCGTCGAAAGGTTATTGCTATTTCTTGCTGCAGATGGCTTCCTTTCACCCACCACCACGGCCACAGCCGAAGTCACAAATCCCAAAGTCATGGTACGAGGAGATGTTGGAGAGTGATGAGATTCTTCTTTACATCACAGCCGCTCTTGGTGTTATTCTTCCAGGAATTGTTTATCTCATCTATCAACGTGCCCACGCATTTTATATGACATACGCAGCGGTAAGTAGAAAGTAGGATTTTTACAAAAATGATTTAGAAGAAAGAAGCTGAGAGAAGAGCAGAAGAAGCAGCAAAATGTGATATGGTCCTACTTCGACTTGGCTCATCTACAGGTCCTGCATCACGATTCATTAGTCAAGTTGGAAAATTTGTCGAAAAGGAAACAACTGTCGCTCCAAAGGAATGGAATTCAGAGAATATGAAAACTACACAACTTTCTTCCTTCAGGGTTAGTGCTTTTTCATATGTGTTTGAATTTTTAGGGTATTATCACCTTTGTGACAGATCCCAGTAGTTCTGATGACTCTGCCTGGCTACTGGATTGGATGGAAGAGATTGCAGCTGATTCAAAGGCCAAGAAGAGGGCAAAATTTGATGACATAAGATTCGCAGTAGTTGGATTTTCATCAACCTTTGACGATGAGAAGGATTCAAAAGTAGGAAACTGATGAGAAGAAGATTCTTCAGGTGGTAAAGACAATCGCTCGTCGGATGAAAATCCTCGGTTCCAAACAACTCCTTCCCGTTGCTCTTTTCCAAGGCAAGTTCTCTCCTCTTCCTAGCAAACTATTCAGAACCCCTAACCAATGAAATCTTTACTGAATGGTGTGATATGTTCCTCGATGAGGTCGAAAAGACTCTGGAACAACACGAATCAGAAGTGGAAGAAGAAGCCACTTCTGAGAGTGAAGTAGAGGAGGAAACATCAAGAGAACAAAAGAAAGACTTGTAAAATACCTTACTCACTCCCCCCCCCCCCCCCCCTTGATTAATTTGACCTCCAAAAATTTCTTCATTTGTATACAAATAAGACGATATTTTTATCTTCTTTGATGTGTAAAGCATTATATTGTGTCCTAAAGATCTCATTTTTTTATCCAGTTTTAATAAACAAACCGCCATTTTTCTTCCTTTTGTTTCAATTGGCAATGATATAGAAGCTATTCCTCCCAGAAGAGCAGCCGTACCATAAACTCCAATGGGAAGTGAAAGAGATTTACCGGAGAGCACCTAAAAATTCATTCATTCCCTCAAATCCTACCTGGGCTACGAAAGGTGTAACGATTGCCCCCAATCGGGCCATCGCTGAGGCAGCACCTAGTCCAGCAGCTCGTAAAGTAGTAGGATAGACTTCTGGGGTATAGACATAAGCACATTGAAAGGCGCCAGAGATAAAAGCTCGTGAGATAAAAATAAGGGAGGTCACTGTGAATCTAAAAAATGGATTACAAAGTAAAAAAGGAGATACCTATCAAAGCAGAAAAACAGGAGATAAATGCATAAAGAGAAAATACCAAACTCTAGACACATTGTTTTCTTTCGTCCAAGCCATTCAATGATAAAAATTGTTACGATTAGGCCTGGAATAAATGAATAAGAGGAAAAAATAGACAGCAGTGTCCAGCTTTCACTTCCAAAAATCCTCTTCTTACCTGGAAACTCTGCCATGGTCGCTGACAATAAATGGAAATAATCATCCCTAGTCAATGGCTGACATCCTGTAGCCATCGTGGCGTTTGAACTGAATCCTCCATGACATTCATCATGTGATTGGAAGAGGACCGTGGTGAAAAGAACGGAACCATAGTAGGAGAAAGCATTGGCAGCCCTAGAATCTTATAGAAAATGTATAGCAATGCCTACCATATGAACCAAAGAAGCAGAGTTGTTGTCCTGTATTCTGGACTCATTAGAGAAGCAGGAGAAAGTTCTCCTCCTGGTTGAATATTTTTCGCTCCAACGAGAGTTCCTTTAGGTAGTTGGATTCGATTCTCTCGAGCAGCTCGTTGAAGAGTAGCCATAGCCTTGTCCATCTGACCAGTAGCCACGTGAAAACGAGCAGATTCAGGCAACCACTGAAGGTTCTCTTCTGACTATCTTTAATCATACCATAGCCAAAAGAGAGAAGATGCCTAAGGGACAGGCAGATAGAAGAACCAAAACCCTCCATCCATATGGAGCCACAAAGTAGGCTAACAAGGCTTCAAAGGCAGCTCCAACTGCCCAGAATGCCTCGATTAAAACAACGCATTTGGCTCTGGAGGAGACGGGAAGGAATTCAGCATACAAAGTGACTCTGGAATTTCTCAAAGAATTAATAAATATGGCTTACGATTGAGGGACTCCTCCTATTCCAAATCCTGTTAATCCTCTGAATAATAGAAGAAAGTAAAAAGTTGGAGAAAAAGCACTTAGCGCTCCTACAGCAAATGCCACGAAGGCACAGCTTCTCAGGCCAACAGTTCTTCCAAAACGGTCACACAATTTCCCCCAAAAAGTGGAGGATAGCATCATCCCGGAGAAGACGCAAGTCGTGACAAGAGCCTGTTCCACCGGAGAAATTCCCCACTCACAAACAAGGGAGGGAGAAAGGAGCGACAGAAGCATCATCTCCATTGCATCGGCCATCTAGACAATAGTTATAAGAAGATGAAAAATATTACCCAGGCTAAACCGGTAAGAAGTGAAAGTTTGACTTGAAATCGACCGAAGCCCAAGGCTTCGACTGCTTCATCTACGGTAAAAGTGGCGAGAGATTCACTATTTCGTCGCTGATCACCTGGTTCGCCGAGAGTGGTTCGATCGTCGATAGAAGAATATTGAACGGAAAGGTCTTGGCCAACATGGCGAAGTCTAAAGAACTTTAAAAATAAATTATAAGTCGCTTACTCATTAATCAGTGAATGCGGAGTCAAATCCCCATAAGCCTGGGTCAAATCGGCTGCTTCCAGCACCTCCACGAGAATGGCTTTATCGCCCATTTTCGAATTATTAATCTATACCTCCTTCTACTGTCTATTTTTTTTTCTGAAAAGAAGGCTGTGAATGAGGAAAGAGGAGAGAAGTATGTCACGGCGAGGCAATTATGCCGAAATATGGAGAAAGGATGGGTCAATGGACTCATAGATGAGGGGAAGTGTTTGAATGCTTATTCATGTTGTTTGCCTTCCAAGTTGAAGGAGAGAAAGTTATCTTGACATCACAAAAAGATAAACGAAAGAAGGGGAAACCCCGGCAAAACAATTTCAAGGATGTCATAAATGGTCCTTGTTATGAGTTTCTATAGTCACAAGACACAATAGAGTTGGATAGAGGGGAGCCTTATTTATGATTTTTGGACAGATGGCTTTACTACCTCAGTTTTTAAATTACAGTTTCGTAAGGGGTTTAATGTCGTTATATTTAGAAATATTGAAATAACTCTAAAAACACATTGAAAAGCTTATTTAGACACAGAATAAATGAATTATATCGAGAAATGACAATCAAAAAATCAAAAAGAAAAATATAAAATATAGGAACATTGTTTACCTTCGGGCATTATCTTGCCCTTTTACTCCTGTTGACAGCCTTTTTCTAATCTAATAATAGCAGTCATAAAAAACTCAATTATTAAAACAATGAATCATCAAATTGTCTCTATTTGGGGGATAATAGACGGATGAATTGAATCTCTTCCGGGATAATCTCACCATATATTGTGAGCCTCGAACGTAATATGGCAGTAAAAGCAGCGAGTGGAAATGGAATTACTTATATTGATCTATTTGGAGCAGGTGATAAAAACAAATATTTCATCTATGATATTAAAAAAAAAGAAAGGCGAGTTGGAAAAGTAGAGACAGACATGGCTCCTGGCGATCGATCCCTCCCCCCTTGCGCGGATTCCGTTTTCACATAGAGGGAAAAGACTCTCCGCCCGAAATGAACAAACAAAACAGTGTGACGTGGTCTCTCTCTCTCCATTTGAATATCCTCCTTTCATTCTCCTTCAACTATACCATAGTTTCGAAGATTCTTGATCATAAAACGCATCGAGGCCACTCGGGTAATATCACACATTGCACCTTTTTAGCGAAGACCCCAAGGCGGCTGGCTATTCGCGGAATAAGCCGAATAGTAAAGGGAAAGAAAATAGGAACAATGTGGTTGCTTTCTGGTGCTGAAATAATGCCATTTGAACAAATTTTTTGAAGTTGTTGGATATTTGGGCAGCTGAAGGTAGTCATGGATGAACAGTTGTGGAGACTCCCATAAGACATCCTTTGTAAACAAATGAATAGCAAATGTGAGAAATAGCCAGGAAATGAAAGGTCATTAAAGAATGTTCCACAATGTTCCTCAGCTTGGAGGACACAAATATACCTTTTCGATCTCACAAATAGCAAACAATACCCTTGTTTCTTCCTTATTAACCTTCAATGGAAATCCGCTTCCTGTCTTCGTCGAATGACACCTCCCCGAATACGAATGATGTTATCTTTCATTATGTGCTTTGGCCGAATACCGTACTCATCCGACTATATAAAGCAGAAAGATGGTAGAAGAGCCAACAACCCCCCACAATGAAGTGTCTTGTCTTCTCTTCTCTTCTATTTGCCTTCGCCTTTGGAGCTGTCATTCCTCCTAAGGGAGTTGAGGCTCTAATTCCTAAAGAAGCTACTCCGCCAGTTCTGCTAGGAGAAAGGGAGACTAGAGAAGCCCAAAACAAACCAGAGCTTGTCCAAGAAGAAGGACCTCGAGAGCCACGAGAAGCTGCCAAGGAGCCCACCCTCTTTCCTCTTGAGCCACCAAGGGAACCAAGAGACATTGATCGTGTCCCTGTAGAGGAAAGAACTCCCTTTGAGCCAAGAGAGCCAAGAGAGGTTGGACCTGCCCCTCTTGCCGAGAGAACTCCTCTTGAAGCACCTCTACAGCCAACTGGAGATGTCAGGTAATTTATCCTTCTTCACCTCTGAATCCTCTTTCTTTCAGAACTGGACGTGCCAAGCGCTGTTATTACGGCTGCGGAGGAGGATATGGCGGCTATGGTGGATATGGATACGGCTACCCTTCATACTCCAGCTACTCCTACCCTTCGTACTCCAGCTATTCCTACCCTTCGTACTCCAGCTACTCTTATCCATCTTACTACTCCTCCTACAGCTACCCATCCTACGGATACAACTCGTATCCATCGTATGGATCATATGGATCATATGGAGGATACTATGGAAAGTAAACGAGGGTCCTGGACTCGAAATACATCAAAGCCAAACTGTGATATCATTCGTTAATAAATTTATGGTACAATTACTGCTCATGAAAGAAATTGAGGGAAATTTTAGGAGGTTTCTGTTTAAATAAAGCCTCTGAAACCTCAAATTTCAATGAATAGTTTGCAGAGTTTGAAATTAAAAAAAAACTCTGCAACCCAAGCCGACCTACAAAATCGTCTACTTTGCAGATTGTCCCCCTTTCATTCCGCGAATAACAAACTGTAAAGTTCAGCTGACTATCGGCAGTCATTTTCAAAGATGCGTCTCCTGCTACTCTTCGTTTGTCTCTACTTCGCTCTCCCGTGCTTTTGTCTCGACTCTTCGACTCTTTCGGCTCCAATCATTCTCAAACCAAATAAAATACAATATAAAATTGGTAAAGGAGAGGGGAAGAAACCAAGGTTAATTAATAGCTTATCAAAGAAATGATTTAGTTGGAAAACACGCCATCGTCGATCGCACTCCAACTCTCATTACGGTTACTCCTACGGCTACAATCATCATTATGGATATGCTGGCTATCCAATGTATGGGGAAGGATATGGGTATCCAACTTATGGAGTTGGTTACTATCCTTCGTATGGCTATGGATATGGATATGGTTACGGAAGAGGAGGACTACTGTCGAATCTAGTTGGAGGTAAGGGTTCGGAAAAATAACTTCTGCTGAGTTCTGCCTATCCAAAGAAGAAGCTGAGAATGAAAATCCATGGGACTTTTCATATCAATATTTTTCCCTATCTTGGGATGTAATAATCCTTCAAACAAAACATTCAATGACTTCTTCCAGGTGTCCTCGGCGCGGCTGGTTCGATCATCGGTCGTAGATAACATTGATAGGAATAGAAAATTTTTTATTTACAACAACAATAAATAAAGTTATTATAACCGGTTTTAACCACTACACGAAATAATTTAGAATTTTTCTCGAATTGAGTTTCCATCCACGGAGATCACCTAAACCTTTTTCTTATATTTGTCCCAAAAGCTTACAGATATGTTAGCATTTTTTTCTTTACTTTCAGAAACATTAATTCGAGAGAAGGAGGAGATCTTCTGAAATGATTTTGATTGTTTTGTTGTACTAAATGCCAATTCGATGAACAGAGCGTGATACCATGCAGTAACAGTAGAAAAAAAAACCTGTTGAATGAGGAAGCCAGCCCAGAGAAGAGCAGAAACGAAATGGATAACCATCATGAAGATTCGATGTGGGCCGAGGCCGATAGTATCAAGGATCAGCATACCATAGAAGCTTAAGACAGACAAACAGCGAACGATTTCTAGCCACGGAGCGTACCATCTGGAATATCAGTTTCTTATTTTATTTTTACTTTTTTGAAAGATAAAATAAGAAACCTTACCGCTTATCAAAAAACGCTCCATAACATTGCATCGTCAAAAGGAAGAAAGCGATTTTCAGACTAAATTGAAAGTCAGTCAATTCTGGACGATCGTATTCAAAATGGAAAAAAATAGCCAGGAAAAGAATGAAATGTGCGCCAAGATAGAGTTTAGTCCAAAATGGAAGAATCGGATTGTATTTGACTACAGGTATCGTCGGCTAAAATTGTATTTTGATAAGAAAATGTAGAAGATTTCTCACATCTGGTACCCCATACGCCGGATCCTTCATACTCATCCAATGAAAAAACGGCACCACTGGAACACCTGGAAACCATCCGGGTGGATAAAAAGGTGCTCGAAGCTTGTCAATCATCCGAGGAAACAGGTCCTCTCCTTTGGCATTCTTCATCCAGCTTTTAAAGATCAATAGTTCGAAGAGCGTATGAAACTGAAAGGATAAGATGTTTTGTCTCATCAAACCTGTAGCCAAAGCTGATCAAATGTCTCCTCATTGCGTACTAGACCATAGATTGGAGGATCGTCTTTACGTTCAGGTTCAAAGGTGCCGAACAGCTGAACGATTTGAAGACCTTATGGGAGTATAGAGTTTGTTTCTCATGTAAAAAAGTCATAGACCAGCTCGAAATTAAATTAGGCTGCAGTTATCTCAGCAATTTTTCAACTATTCTTGTAACTCAAATTTAGCGCGGTCATGTCTAAATCTCTCCTATTGCGAAAGAAACACGATCTATAAGTGAATGCATGATAGCCCCTGTATCCAATACGCGATTTTTTTTCCGATCGTGCAGTTCTAAACCACTGTTTTAGAAATATTTGCCAGTAATTAAATGCTAAAAATTCCTAAAACTTAGTTAAAAGCATATATAACATCACAAAAAAAGATAAACGATCTCTCTTCTATTATGGTTAATAAATAATTATCCTAGTAGAAGAGAGAAAGAGAAAGTTAATTAATTTAATTATTAATACACTAGATTTTTTTCAACTGATGATTGGCCTTACCTTGTCCCAAATAATAAAGACTCCTCCATAATTTTTATCAATGCAATATGGATTTCTTCCGTGATGGACTCGATGATGAGAAGGAGTATTGAAGACTAGGCCGAGAGGACCATAAGTGTCGAACAACTGAAAAAGAATTTGACATATCTTTTGACATATCGAATTACACTAGTATGCATGATGAATTGAAAAATTTCGGAGAAATATCGATGAACCAGAAAAATTGGCGGAGGAACGAAGAAAGCTTGTAGACAGTCATAGGCAGCCAGTCCAGCATCCTGTATGGCGGCCTGTCTTAACGCAGTCGAAAAGTTGTAATATTCTGAGCTGTGATGGATCGTGTGAAGGCCCCAGAAAAAACCAGCTTCTACAAATTTTCCCTTTCCTTATTGAAAATATTCCTACCATGGACGGCCCTATGACCCAAGTAATACATAAAATCTTGAAAGAAAAGACAAAGAATCCAGGTCCATGGTGAATCCCATGGCAACTCAAGAAGACGGTAATTATTCCAAACGAAAACGTAGAGGAAGATGGCTACGGTTCGTCCACCAAATTTGAAACATTGGCTTAACATTCCGGCACAGACAGAGGTCACAGTATCGTTCATGGCGAAGCGATCGCCATGGCCGGAGATTTTAAGAATGAAGAATTCCAAAACGAGGAAGATAAACCACCATGTTGAAACCTAAAGGATGCTTTTGAGAGAAAGGAGAAGACTCTCTTTTAGAGTTCTGGAGAGCCTCTAACAAAATGGTTTCCTAGGGAGTAGAAAGAGGAATCATTAAGTCATTTAAAAACAAGAGCATCTTGAGCTTGAATGCATAATAAATTTCTGCGACTATATAGAAGGTTCTGGACAATTTTTTTTAACTGAAATCTGCACGCTATTGTCCTCTAGATTCAATAGAAGGTCTAGAAGGTTCTTTTTCAGTCGATGATTCCTATCTTTTTGTTTGGTAATTACCACAATATCGCCGCTTAATAAAATAATTTAAATTCAACCTACCTCAACGTTATAATTTGGAACCTCCTGTAATGTTGGAACAGCTGTTTCATAGGGTGAAATGAGGTAAAAAGCGTGACGGAGATTGGTCAAAGTCAATCTGGAACAAATGATTCATAAACCCTTTCTCCCTCACCTTTCGAGTAGCCGATGACCAAGTGAAGTGTTAGAGAAAACACGGTCAACGAAAGAAGTCGAGCTGTCAGAAAACCAAAAAAAGGTACCATTCATTATTAGGCATTTACTGGAACCATTTCAATTGATGAACAGTTGAGGACAGAAAGATCAGTCGGAATTAGAAAGATCAGACTGTCCTCCAAAAAGATCGAAATGGTGAAATCTCAGAAGAAAAGCGACCTTGATTGGACTTTGATCTCTTTAGGCTTATGATTTCCAGAGGGGGGATATTGGAGGAGAAAGACGAGAAAGAAATAGGTCGTCATAAAATGAGGTAGCCAGTCGGAAACCGCACGAAAACATGGGAGATCGAGTTTGACGACGACAGATACGGACTGTAAGCCTGGGTAGGTGATCTGTTAAAAAAATGGAATAAACAAACAAATTGTCTATAGAGAAAATGGATAAAGAACCGCAATCAGGGGATCGACTAGTGATGACGGGGGGGGGGGGGGGGTAGAACTGGATTCAGCCAGAATGAGACAGAAAGAGATAGAACAAGCCTTAGCCTTTGGACTGCTATATGATGAGCGAAAAATAAAACAAGGATAATAAAAAATGTTCGATTCGTGAAATGCACCTCAATCGTAGTTAATGTGTCGCGCGAAGAACTTTTTGCAGTCTACTAACAACGGTTGACCTCTTCCCGATGTGTTAAGTTTTTTTTTTTGTTGAAGAGTCTATTTCTTAAATACAAAACGCGTGAATTGAATCCGAAAATTCAAAGGCCGACATATAGCGCCATTTTACAAGATTCCAGTTTATTGTCTTCCTAGCAATTCAAATACTTGACGCTTTTTTTCAATTATATAGAGCTTGTTTTAAGTAAACGTGATAAATTCGTCAAGTGATGTAGAATGAACAATAAATCTTCCTGCGTTTGATCGAAGATCGAACTTAGCGGACAACAAGCACCATTCAAATTTCTCTCCGATAGTTTCTTTCCCCTTCCTAACAGGCTACTAGTCCGCCGCGTCTCCCTCGTTC
Source organism: Oscheius sp. DF5120 (assembly GCA_932521415.1). Classification (NCBI taxonomy): domain Eukaryota; kingdom Metazoa; phylum Nematoda; class Chromadorea; order Rhabditida; family Rhabditidae; genus Oscheius; species Oscheius sp. DF5120. The sequence continues at coordinate 4,889,314 of OW051463.1, forward strand.
GCGATCTCTGCCAGGCATCTTTTATTCCACATAGTTGATGACGGATTGGCGAATGAAAGGGGAAGTCAAAACCGGGTCACGACCGCAATCCAACAAAGATTATATTTATGGAATGTCTATCAGAAACAGATAGAGAGAATAAAGCTAAAAAATGTCATGGGTCCAAGTCGGCGGCAAGATCAGAAGCAGCAGAAACAATAGCGACATTTCTTCTTCTTTTTCGTCTGAAATGATCCATATAATCTTTTCAGAACATTCCTAGCTTACCAGCTTCTTTTTCGGCATTTCTCTCTGGTCCATCTCCTTATTCGGCGACAAGGTCACCACCATGTCGCTTACCTTGTTCTTCGGCTTTACTGTTTCCGTCTGAGTAGCTTTTTGCTTATCGCCGAAGAAATCCATCAGCTCCTGGTATTCCTAGGCGACTTTCTACTCTCTTATTTTTTTTACCTCGTTCAATTTCATTAACTCCACTTCCAATGTCACTGTTTTCTTCACTGGCTGTGGAGGAGGCAATTCTTCCTCTTCCTTCTTTTTCTCCTCCTTAAAGTCGATTGACACATTAAAGTCAGGAGGTAAAGACTAAACGTCGATCTCTTTCCCCGAAAATCAAATGACTCTACTTGTGTGATGAGTTCAACAGTCTGCACTCGAGTTTGATCAACAATCTTGCAAGTGACGGTTTTAGTGATCGTCTTTGAACCATACTCAGTTGTTTCAGTTGATGTTGTTTCAGTCGATGATGTCTGAAAAAGATTTTGCGAAGATTATGAAGTTTTACAGAGCTATCAGAACTCCTGGTGAGATCCTTCGGCTTCTCCTCAATCATTATATTAATCATTTTCTAAATTTTATAATTTTCGACGAATATTTGGAGAGTTTACTTTTCCGTTTTCCTTATTGGGAATCACATCAGGGAGAACGGCCTTCCTCATCTCTTCAATTTCATCGACTTTGATGGTCTCGGCTTGAGAACTCGTTTCTGACTCAGTAGCCTAAAATCATTTTTGTTGCGAAATACCAATTCACTTCTGGAATACAGCCCTTTTCTTTTTCATTCGGCTTGAAATCAGTCTCCTTCGACCAGGAGAACGAAGCTGCAGAGATGTGAATCGTCTAGAAAACTTCAATGGAAACTCAATAGTGGCTTACCTCAGAAGTTTGTTGATCTACTGGCTTGGTTAGAGCGTCTTCCTTTGAATGCCTTCGTGGAGGTGGAATGGGAGTGGTTTCTTCATAAGACACTGAATATTCTGCCTTTTCTTCCGGTCTTCTGGTGTCCTTAGCTGTATCTTCGTTCGTTGTGTCTTCCGCTATCTCTTTGACCTTTGAAGCTTTGCTACCATTGGTGGATATTGTTGGTACGTCATCGGAATTTGTCTCTTCTTTAAAAGACATTTCATGAGATGCCTCGATCGAAGTATTTTTTTTATTTCCAGGAAGGTCATTATTGGCAGGTGAAGATACTTCTGTCAAGTCATCAACCATCTCATTAGATATTTCCGATTGATCAATCATAACCCAATCGTCATTAAACGGGGATTCTGCTTTTTTCATAGTTTTAAATTCCTTGTCATTCCCTTTCTCTTTTTCCTAAAATGCATAAAAATTATATAACAATATCCTGCCTTGTCTTTTGGGTCGCTGTTGTTATTTTCAATGACTGCAGCTTGATTAGGAGGAACATCATTCATTTCAGTAACTTTTGTCGAAATCTTTATGTCTTTGTTGTCCACTTCTCCCTTAATAACATTTTCAACATTTTCCTGATCTTCTGGTTCCTTTATATCATGTTTATCATCAATCTAAAAACGGATTTTCTACAACAGCCCGACTAACAACTTGTTTTCTTTTTTCTTCGCTCTCCGCTAGGCTTGGAGGTTGGTTTTTTGTCTGAGATCCGTCTTCTAAGCTCTTCCAGCCACTCGCACTATTTCTACCTTTCTTTGGTAAGATATCTTCTACTGATTGGGTAGAGATCTTCGAAGGATCTACTGACACTTTGAAGGCTTGTTTCTGAATCAAATATATCATTCAGAGAGGATTCTACCCTATAGTCCGCAGGTGTTTCTTCAGCGGTCGATCTTTTGGTTCGTTGAAGGGGAATCGGTATGGGAATATCATCTTCACCGTCAGAAATCGTGTCGTTTTCGAGTAGATCATCAGTCGACAGACGACGAGGGATGGGAGAGGATTTGTTCTTCTCTACATTGATCTCATCATGAGTTTCGTTCGTTTCCTCAACAAATTCAAAAGATTCACTTTCTTCTACCCGAGGACTAGGTGGCTATAAGATAGAATAAAAAACATGATAAATAGCCAAAAAAGAAGAAATTATAAACAAATAAAACGTGATAAAGATACCTCTATGAGATTGTCAAATTCCTCCGGTTCTCCTGAACATTCTGTTATTTCTATGGATGGAATGCTATTCAGTTTTAGACGATTCTAAAAAAAGAAAATACGAGTGAGTGAAAGTCCAACCACAGTGTCATTTTTCCACTTTTTAGCAAATTCTTCGTCCATAATTGATTCAACGGAAGATCGAGTTTTCCCTTCATCGATTTGCATCATATAAACGCTCTCTGTAGAATCTTTCTTGTCGTTTAGCTCTTCCTCCTCCTTCTGTTTTTCTTTTATAGGTTCTTCCAACGTCTCAGTTGCTACCTGAATGAATAAAATTAAAAAAGAAATTGAGGTATAATAAAGGAACACACAATACATACTTGAACCTTCGATACGTTCTCTTCGATATCAACTTTTTCTTTTAGACGATCTTCATTGTCAAGAGTGTCTTGGTTAGTCTCATATGCCAGCTCATAGCTTTCATGAGATAAATCATCACTGGAGAGCAATGGGAGGGAGGCCCTATCAGCTTCGATCATTGCTCCGGTAGAAATATTTTTCTAGAAGAAAAGGTAAAAAGGGAAAAGATTAGTAACGCACTTCTTCTGTAAACTGTTCTTCGAGGATTATTTCATCTTGGTTTATAGTTAATCCATACAGCTCTTCGTCTGCCTTCTTCTGGAATTTCTCATTATAAAAAGGAGTTTACTTACCACTGCTTCCAGAGCTTCCTTCGTCACTTCCACTATATTCATCAAATCGTGTTTCGCCGTCTCAATTACTCCTTCCGTTACCTTTTCTTTCTTGCATGAAATCACTTGAACAGTGTCCATTAATCGTTCGAAAACTTTCTCCTTCATCTTTACCTCCTAAATAAGAATATTCCAAGTTAATGAAGAAGTATTATACCTGCTCTTCCGCCTCGTTTTTCCTTTCAAAGCTGGATTCCATCTCTTCTACCACTTCTTCAAGTTGTAGTGTTTTTTCAGCTTTCAAAAGACCTTGTTTGATGAGTGACTCCGTAATTTCCCGGCGTCTTTCTTCATAGTTAGGATCTTCACTTTCTACTGACGCTAAACGAGAGATTGATGTACGAGTCGAATTAGAATCTAAGCAGAAAAAAATCATATGTTCAAGGAGGAGGCTACCATCATCACTGCCCAGTGGACTTGGTAGATGAATTGGGGATCCATTTTGTGTTCTGGCGATCCGTACAAGTTGACCTTTTGTGTCGAGGGTCTCGAGGAGGCATATGAGATTCTCAGTCATCAACTGATGTCTGTCTCTCGATATTTTAAAGGGTTGAATAGCTCACTTTGTTCTTTTGATAGTTCCACAAATCAAATTCAATTCCTCAGCATTCAAATGTCGACTGACCTCCTTCCTATGTGACCCACTTGTATCGTTAGGGAGTAAACATACCTGTAAAGACTTCTAACATCATTCCAAGAAACGACTCCATCCGGCGACTGTGCTGTTAATTTAATAAGACACTGATAGAGACAGGCTAGTCCTTCGCGACGGGGATTGAATCGTTTCACCGGATCAGGTGTAATTGCACGGCTCGAGGATTGAGAAGGTGATCGACGCTTCTTGGTTCGAATTCTTGTGGGTATTGGTCTAAAGTTCAAATATTGGATAGCAATAAGGGATACTTTAAGGACTCCCCAGTCTTATCGTCAGTTATTGGTGAAACAAAATCAGAAAAGAGAGGTGGAGGAGGGGTAACAGCCACGACATCATGGCTTCTTCTCTCGCTGTTCATCTCGTCGTCGAAAATCGATTCTATTCACTAGAGAAAACTATTCACGCACACACACACACACTGAAAATTACTGGTAAGGAATTAAACAAGAGAGGAGCAAGAATTAGGAAGTAAGGAGATAAAGAATCTTCTTGAGATTAGATAATACTTAGCTTTAGTTTGATGATATACTGGAGATGTTGTTTGTATGTTGTTTATCTCTCTATGGTTCGAGTCCCAGGTGAATCAGAAATTTGTTTTTGGTTAATTCCTCAAAATCGCGAACAAGAACTATTCTATCTCGAGAAAACAGTTGGAAATGAAAATACTTCTTAGAATCATCCAAACACCATTTAACCGATAAAGGGTGGGTCTTCTTTTTACGTGTCGAGAAGGGGGTGTGTTGACCTCTTGATTTCAACAAAAGATAATGCCGCAGGGAGCGTACGTTTTCAACGGCCGGGAGGAGGATACGAAATGTCAACATGAACAGGAGGGACGGTACACTCTTGAAGAGTGTATTAAAAAGTCCCCGTCGAGATTGGCATAAATTTGATGAACAGTGAAGCGGAGAGTTAAAAATACTCGGAGAATTGAAATGACCGAATGACTAACTGTACTTTCTCTTTAACCCCCCACGACGGCGAAAGACTTTTGTGAGAAAGAATAGGAATTTCACAATAGTTAACGGGTAAATAGGAAGGAATTCATGGGGGAGCTCAGTGAACGGGAAGGTCGGATAGTTTGCCTGGATACTTGCATTTGAAGGGGATAGACAAACGAATCCCGCGCGGATATCTCTAGTAAACAGGTGGTTGACTAAAAGAGGAAGACGAGGGAGGAGAGAACACGTGTTGATCTGTCTCCCATAAAAAAGTAGCTATCCAGCTGTACTGAATGTTGTGAAGGATATAGTCGGTGAATTTTGAGATGTGAAGATATAATGAAGAGGCAGCAGCCGAGTGCCCTCCTCCACGCGTAATCTCTTCTCAAGACAAACAGTTCTCTCTTGAGAAGAACTCATGTTGGCACGCGGGGGTAATTCTCGCCTGGAGCTTTGAAGTCCGTCTTTCAGCCTATGGTATCAAATTACTGCCAGGAAGATGTCATTTAGCCCAAAAAAATGAAAGAGAGAAGATAGCCACCGGTCGATACACGATGACATGCAAATGATGTGCCAATCGGGAGAGTACAGAGTGACGAGAGAAAAAGAGGGCCAAAGAACAAAAAGAAACAAACAAATCACCCATGTGAAAGATGAGATGGACTCAAACATGTTCAAGTAAATGGTCGACGAGAGGAACATCTGTTTTTATAAGGTTTGCTTTCTTTGAAGTTTGAAACCTGCCAGGAAAGAAGATTCAACGGTCCAGGGAGTGATAAAGAAAGCAATCAGCCTTCTAGGGAATATTTTTTTATGAATTAGTTTATCTATGCTTGACACAATAAAAAGTAAATCGATGAACCATCCGGGAGAAGCTAAAGGTTATGTCCAGAGCTACGTCACCCTCCCCCGCCGTGAAAATGGCTTATTTGACGCAGAATTTAATGTTGATCATGATTCGTTTAATAATAAAAAGAAGTCGATGAGCTCCATGGAAGACTGGAAGATTTTTGATTAATTTATACAGCAATTCTAATTCTTGTCTGCCTTCTTCTATCATCTTTTAGAGCTCATACAAATTCTTTTTCATTTTTTATAGAATTGTATGAACCTTTTTGATTACTATTAAAAAATTTCTTTCACCCATCCATTGAGGTCACTCTACTAGTTCTTTTGAATCAAGAGAGATTTAATGTCATCGTTTCATGCGGGGGTCTTTCATCTTTTCTCTTGCTGTCGTCCATTCCGTATTATTTTGGGCCACTTGTCTGAAATTATAAAACTGCAATTTTTGAGGGTTTGTCATAGCTTCCGGCCAAAGACCTACATATTTCGAAGAACACTATTGTATATACGTATTCTTTCCTTCTCATTTTTATTTTTGAAAAATCACTGGCCAATCAGAAAGAAATAAATCGCAAATATGAAAACAATGAAACTGCTTTTTTTGCAGTTATAAAGGTCAGATATGAAAGCAATGGTTCTAGCTTGTGCATGATTAATGATTATGCTACCCTATACTTGCTCATTAGTTTTTATTTCTATATAATCTATGCAATTTTTTATTCTAAAAATTTTATTCTCTTATATGTTTTATCAGTTCATCAAAACCCTCTAAAAGGATTCTTCGGTGTAGTTGGAATGACTGGGAATGCATGTACTCCACTGGTTGTCTGAATTATCGCCGATAGGGACGGCGGAGTTGTACTGATCGGTAAATGAACTTTCTCAAATGGTATCGGCCCAGGAGGCAATGAAGCCAAGACGATGATTGGCTTGATTGTCGTAGAAATTATCGATTCTGCTGGTTTCAGAGTAATCTTTTCGAAGGGATGAGGTTCCAGGGTCTATATATATACATAGATATTGAGAGAAGAAAAAAACTGACTGCAGGAGTGCTTAGCGCTGGAACTCCTTTGTTCAAAATGGCATCTACCGGTTCTCCTATCTTTCCTTGTCCCTTTCTTTCCGCTTCCGCTTTGGCTATTTCTTTCTGAAGCTTCTCCTCCTCCAACTGGATTTTTTTCAATTCTTCCTTCTCCTTTTCTGTTAGAACGATCTCTCCTTTTTCTTTTCCTAGAACATATTTAGTTGAAGGGGGTTATTTACCAATTATCTTTTTAGTTACCACCTGCACTTTCTCCTCTTCTGGTTCTTCCTTGGATTTTTCTTCAGCCGAGAAGTCGGAAATAAGCTCACAATCGAAGAGGAACTGAACAATCTGGAGACCCAAAAAAGGACTACCTTCATGCATCGCTGCTGGTCAAATTGACGGCGGAAGGGATTACAAATGAAGTTAGCTAGGTTGAACATGTGGAAGCATCTAAAAAGAGAGACGAAGTAAACTGAATTTATAGAGATTGGATGGAAAAAAACACAAATTTCCTTTGTCCATTCTCGAAAAAATTTTCATTATCAACCTTAATTTATTTTTTTGCCAGCCTTTTTCATGATAAGACATGGTTGGCTATAAAGTCTGCTGTGGAGCATATTACCCTTTTCAGAGAATCTTCTTCTTACTTATAGTGAACTTTGATTGAATCCTGCATCAGATCCACCAACTGATGTGCCTTCTCCCTCCTTGCCTTATTATTACAGAACAATTCATATCTTTGACACCATCTGGCCGTCTCGAAGCCATATCTGAGGTCATTTTTTGAAAATATTAGATTCATACCGTTGCCAGATACATTGAAATGGTTCACAGGTACAACTTATATCATAATGGCAACTCTTACAGGACGATCTTTTATGCCTGGTACAGAATTTTTTGTATTGAGTTCGTTCCAAATTGCACCAAGTCTCTTGGGGGTAGTTGACGTGAGAGCATTGTTCCTGGAAATGAAACATAAGGTATTTCAGATGTCTTCAATAGCAAAGAAGAAAATAAGAATTGTCTAGGAAATCTATAAAGGTTGAGAACTCTATTGGCTCTGACGGAACGCATTTTGATCTGTCTCCTGTAAAAAGAGGCTGTAAATGATCTCACTTTGAAAGCTATACAAAAGGGGACCAGCTGAAGAGGAGGAGTATCGTCGGCACAGGCGAGAGCGTAGGCATCCAACTGACCAAAGCAGAGACGATCATGTTGAAGACCCGTTCTAAAACAGCTTTTTCCATCCACGTCTGACTACCGTGGAAAGCAGAAAAAATTTAAATCATTCGGAAATCGATTTGAAATTACAAGAATATCCTTTGTCTGTGGCTCATCCTCTTCTCCTTGTTCATTTAATTCCTCTGGCAGAGTCAAGGCATCCAATCCTGATCATTTTCAAACAGATAAAGTGAAAATACCGGGAGTAACTTGAGAAAAGCCAACAGCTGGTAGGAAGAGAAAGCAGAAAATCTCGCGCATTCGTCAGATAGACGAACTGATAAGCTAGTTTTCGGGAGAGGGGAAGTTTGAAGTTCAACAGATAGTTTTATTAAGAAAATGTTATGTACAGTGGAAATTGAGCAAGTAAAAGGTATTCAGCAACAGACGAGATTAATAGGCGCGTCTGATTGAACTTGTTGGCGGTTGATACAACATTCACAGGCAGCATAATAATGGAAAAAGTCCTGAAAACTCCTTGGTTAGTCTGGGAAATAGGGTCTGCAAGAGTCAGTACCACTAAAAATCTAGTATTCAAAACAAAAGATCCAAATTGATTTAAATCACTATTAAAAAATGCTCAACAACTCACTTAGATTTATGTTTTTGTTCTCAAATTTTTCAACAGCCAATTACCCGCATTTCTTTCTGTTCCCTATTTTTAATAGACTGAAGAGATGCACTGAACATAAAATATACCACGACCGGAAGAAATGGCTGATATAATAAAGAATCCCCGGACCATTGGAGTAAAATGTCTTTACCTTTGATGGACAACATCTCTTCAGCAGATTTCTCAGGCTACAATCCGCACATGGAAAGATATTCAGAAGGAAGCTACAGTCAGCAAAGGTTGGAACAAAGGCAAAAGTTGACGATTGAGGAATCTTTTGCTTGAAGATATTTGGCTGTAACTCAATTATCACAAGGAAGAAAAGGGAAATACCCATCCGCAGAACAAAACCAGGAATAAAATCAATACAATAAGAACGTATATGATAATGGCAGAAAAGACGAGAAGAGGAAGAGAATCGCTTCCATCATTTATGGAATAAACCGCCGTTTCGGTAACATTGCTCATGACATTTGGTTGCTATAGTAACATAGGGAAACACGCTTTATGGATACCCGAAAAGAACACGACTAGGGAGATAAAGAGATCGGAAAGGAAATTAGAAGGAGGAAGAAGAGACGACTTCACATGAGATCAGATGACTGCTTTTCAATCTGACGGTGAATAATTTAATGTTAAGAAATGGAGAAATTACCTTTTCCTGTCTACGATACTATCTTCTGTGTTTCTTCGTGCTGTGAAGAATGTGTCGAATTGATATAGATTGTAAGATTCAAGCCAATAAAGGATACCTCCGAAAAGGAGACAAATCACAGCTGAAAGGAAGAAATATATGAACAATATGTAGATGGCATTTAGAAGAACCTAGCCCATTAAGCGAACCTCAAAAAGAATGTAAGATTTTCATGACTCAGAAAAAAAAGGGTTATCAGACTTATAGAGACTCAATCCAGATAAGTAGAGCATAATTAACTTTCTGTATCGCACTATAGCTACAGTTTTTGGCTAAATTTGAGCTGCCAAATGATGATGGCTAATAGATTATAAACAAGATTGGGGGTCTACCTATAAAAAGGATAAAACTTCGAGAATGAAATTGAACTTTTCCAAGATTTTTTGAACCCAAATTGGATTGATTGAGCGGGTAAGAGAATAGTATAGGCAGCTTCCAGGGGTATACTCAATCTGAAGTCTTACCTGCTGTGCACGTAGCGTGAAAGCAGATAGATGGCTTGAACTTTAGCTGAACTGATTCTTGTCCCCTTGGAAAATGAATTGCCATGTCTTTTGGTAGTTGCCAGATAAAAATTAGATCTCCTGAAAAATGAGATATCTAAAATTTTTCCTTTACCAATAGCTATTAAAACACCTGTCCATATCAAACTTTTTGGATAAATCGGAGGCACGAGACATAATGATATTGCAGTGACTATCCACATAATCCCCGCCATAATCATTAGACACTTGGTATAATAGCCAGCAACGCGATATTGTCGTCCCCAATGAAATCCTTCAGCTGATAGATATTCGATGACAGTTAGAATAGGGAAGGGGAGACCCTTTCGGAGGGCTTTACCGAGTTCTTGTTCCATTTCTTTAACTGAAAAATAGAAGAAGATGATAAAGAAAGAGAGTTGACTAACTCTCTGTGAAACTGAATCGTTCATTATAATGAAGGAGGGTGGAGGAATTGGAGTCATGAGCTGAAAAAGAAGGGTCAAGAGGGTCTCTTTTAAAGCAATACAAATTTCTGTTTGAATAAACTGTACTCACAGGTTAATGTAATATTCATATAGGCTAATCCCACTCGAATGAGAATATGAGCATCCAACTTCTCTCCGTTGAAAGCTCTATAAGCAGACGATATATCCATCTCCCCTCGATGCCAACATGGATGATATAAAGAGACTGAAAACATAAAATTTTCTTCTTTTTGAACGGCTTTTTCTACCTGCTAGAATTCCTCCGATCAGTGTGGAAATGAAAAATGCAAAGGCAGAGACGAGCTTTCCTCGTCGTACTCCTGGAAGGATGAGTAAAAAGGTTAAAGATGGGATAAGAAATCCGATGAAGATGGTAAATATCTGTGTGTCTATAATTTCATTGGACGAAGAAGGATGAATCGCACCTATAGTGACTTTTGTTCGATGTTCGCCATAAAATGTCGGTGCTCCAAATTCGCGAAAGGCGGAAAACCAACCCAACATGGCATCTGTAAAATGATTCTAAGATGAAGGAGAAAAGTGTAACTAAGGAAAGAAGAGAAATCGTGAAAATCGGAATACGCGTCGATTATGGGGGGAACTGATGAATGATCATCAAATGCCGGGGGTGGAAAAGATACGTCCGACGGGGAGCGGCAGCAGGTGAAAGCCGTCGCCGTCGAGTGTTTTGATACAGCGCCGACGACTGGACGAGCCTCCAAGCACCCTCTGAGGTGGTATGGCCTCAGGGAGAGAGGGAGCCTGTTCCGGTGTGGCGGGGAAAACTTGACGAGGATGAAGAAAAAACATGTAAGAAGATGGTAGTTGGGGAAAGGTATGGCACCACTTATAACAGCCTCTAAAAGGGAAAATGGATCGGAGAAGCTACAAATTAGCAGCTGAAAGGTGATGAAGATCCAGTTGCTTATGTCCTCGTTTAAAGCAAAAGGTTCGAAATCGGACCTAAATTAGAAAGAAAAAACTAAAGGAGACAAATGGCACGTCGCCTTTAGGCTGTAATGAATGATTGCTGCCTGCTTCTAGGGCATAATGTGTCAAATAAACTGCCAAATAGTGACAAATTAGAAGAATAATATATACATAAGGGTGATTTCAAAAATTTTTACCGTCTTCTCGTACAAAATGCGTCAAGGAATGACGGAGGAACACCGAGATGAATGAAAAGGGGGAAGAATAGGCTATTGTATTGGCCGGATGAAATCACTTTTCTGTCAGAATAGCCGAATTATGAGAATTTCGAAAATGAGACATGGAAGAGGGGGAACATTTGAAAGGAGCGAAGAAGGCAATAAAATTGTTGAAAACAGGACATTTTACAGTCAGAACAATTTATTTGGCAGGTTTTGAAAGCTATTGATTAATCAGGAATTTCCAAAAGATCACTCTTATTATATAATAACGGAAAGGCACGTCTTTATGACCAGTTTTGCGACCACTTCTGAGGCTTCAAAAAAGCCGCATTCTCCGTGAAAAAAAACAGCTTGTTCAATGGCAGGAGAGGTGTTGATTTCGTCGGCGATTTTCTCAAATCCATTGGGCAACCGGTTATAAAACAAGTCAGTCTCTGAGAGTGGGAGAGAGAAAAGAGAGACGCCCATCTGTCCTGGGAGGGAGTGTACACTATCTGACCTTTGATTAATCGAGGAGACTCTAATAGAATATTCTTTATTCTTTATCTTTGTTGACTTTTAACTTCTCATCATATGCTGCGAGAAATTTGGTAGCTGCCTCCTTGCTCTTCGTATCCATGTTTACATGCATCGCAGCATTTTCAACGAGGACCCGGTGGATGTAGAGGTATTGGATCTCATTTTGAACACATTGACAGCGGCTTTTTCGAAGTTCTTTTGTTATCTAAAGATTTCTATCAAAAATAAATGAATATTACCATCTCGATATCAATATGTTTTCTTTGACAGATTCTTTGAAGAGCTATCTCCAAAACTAGAATACTCCCTGTTCTACCAATTCCAGCCGAGCAATGTACAACTGTTGGAGCATTACGAACAATATCAAGCAGTTGCACTGGAACAAGCCAGGAGGTATCTTTATCTGGAACACCCCTATCCGGCCAGGTGGTCCAGCGGAACAACTTCACCACAAGGGGAAGTTTTTGAGCTTCTGTGAGACTGCTGGAGTCTAAAAAGGTTAACAATTAAAAAAGAGACGAAACAAACCAAAGGAAGAATTCAATTCAACAATTAGAGTGATGGTAGTGAACTGATCCGTTCCCTCCCCACGATTCGTCACCGTCAATCCAGGAAATTCCAACTTCTCATCTACATTTTGCGGCCAATACACAACACACTTCGGTCTTCCGTCCTCATTTGGCCTGAAGATTTTAGCTAAAAACAAGAAAACGAGACGGGATCGGTGAATGAGTCACGTCTTGAACCAGATCCCGATCATTCAACTATATAAAAGGCTCACCGACAAAGCATAAGGACTGACTGTACCCGCTCCTGGAAGACCATACGCCAAAAATCATAAACAGTACTAGTTAAAGGACCCTATTGTATGTTAACAATATAGTGAAGGGTCTCTTACCTGAGTGCAAATAAACTTGTTGAGCAAAGAAGGATGATTAATATAATTGGCATGAATATAATCGCCAGCTGAGGCATCAAAAGTGAGCTTGACCCGTGTGGAGTCTCGGCATAAGACATCTACAAATAAAAACTGAATAAAAGAACTCACCTGAGTATCTATTCTTAGTTAAATTAGCTTGAAATGCGTCGAAAGTAACACTAGGATCACAGAAGGCATCTATTTTGCTGAAAGAGGATGATCTTTGATCGATCAGTTGCTTTATTGTGTTCTTCCAAGTAAATTTAAAACCTCAAATTTAGCCTCTAGCATAGGAATTATTTTAAATATCTCAGATTTTTAGTAATTTGTCAACTTACATATATTCTTTTACGAGAGCATCAGGTCCTTTGGCGGCTGTTTTATCGACAAAATCTTGTAACACATGGATGGCATCAGTAACCACAACATCCTGAAAGAGATGAGAGTTCAAAGAACTTTACAGCCGGTCGAAAGATGAGGGAAAGGGTATATGGCCGGAGGGGAGCCTCCCGTAGCCTTCCGCGGAAATATCTGCAGCGCATTTGGGCTGTTGACTTTCGACTGACAAGCACTTCAGAAAGGACTTTTTTTAGAAACAAGACAAAATCAACAATGTCAACTTACCTCATCGACTTTTCCCTCCTTATTTCGCTTCGCCTTCTTCGGGTCTTTCGACCCGAGAAGGCCTCCCAATAGCCGTGAGGCCAGGGCTGAGAATTCTGAGGACAGTGTTCTAAAAAGGAAAAAAATGAAGAAAGGGAGAGAGGAGACGAAGAGAGCAAAAACGAGACAGAGGCTGTTTTATGAGAGCTTCTTTTGTACCCCCATGAATCATCCCTTGAGAACATTTGAAAGACAGAAATGTCAACTTTCTGTCCTCGATAAAAAACACAGAAGACACGCGGTATATGGCAAACACAATAGTTAGACTATTTTCGGAAAAAAAATTAATAGACGCCATAACAAGGGTCGAATCAATAAACAACAATGGGGGGGGGGGAAGCAAAAACTTTCTGGAGATATGGGGAATTGAACCCCAGACCTCTCCCATGCTAAGGGAGCGCTCTACCACTGAGCTATATCCCCAACACAAACCAATGTGGAAAGAGAGGGAGAGAAGAGAGTGTTGAATATTTGATATATTTGACAGCATATTAGTGGAGTAAAAAAGAAAAGAATGGAATGGTGATGAAAGGAAAACTATAAATGTAAATTATTGGTTATGAAAGAGGTCTGGAAAATGATTATTGTTTGAAATTTCGAACATGAATCGACTTTTTCCGATCATGAAGGACTATAAAAGTGCAATTTTTTGTTAATCAAAGGGGGAAATAAAAATTGTAAGTTAATTTCAAACTGGAAAAAGTAACATGGAGCGTAATATGACTAGAAAAGCGATAGAAGAAGCGGTATTAAAAGATATCAAAATATTGGCTCTCCTCTAGTCGCCTCCAGGTGATAAAAAAATTTATGGGAGTGACGACGAACGAAATCTCTCTCCCTAGCAGTATAAAACAGCTGGCGCGAATCGATACTCCATGCCAGCCGTTGACCGCCAGCCTCCTCTCTATCACGCGGGCAGCCGACCGCTCTCACCTGTCCCTCTTTCTCTCTTTATTTTATGCCGTCGAAAGAAATTATGCTGTCTATATGGTTGGGGGTTAAGGGGAAATTGCCGCCATTGATAAATGGCTTCGGGGCGCATCGTTAGGCCGATTAGCGGACGAAGCTCTTTCGCGTCGGGAACCGACTTTTTTTTGTTCGAACTTGGGGAAAAGAGAGACACTGATGGCTCCATATGTCTTCTTCCTCCAGGTGGTCCAGATGGATTTATGATTCAGCTGCTGAGTGAGACGGGAAAAGACGTCAAAGATCCTAAAAGGAGAGCAAAGGGAAATAATCTATCTATTTGAACAGGAGGCATGTCAAATGACCGGGAAAGAGCCGAGCCGATTGAGAGAGAAAGAGAGTGCTGGCATATCGAAGACGATCGATTGATAACGATTAATGCCCCCCACGTTATATGGGAAACGGATGAATAAGACGACGACGAGAAACATAAAAAGGCAAGTTATTTATAATACGACGCAATATAAGCGGATTGACGGATTTGAGAATGATAGAGTGAGGGATCTGACGTGATAATGAATATGACGGGAAGACAAAAGAAAGAGCTGATAGTGATAGAAGGAGGAGGGAAGACCACAAGAGCTTACTAACAGAAAAAATAATATGAAAAGGAAAAGATATTAGGTGTTAGGGAAGACTAAAAAGGACACAGAAGAGCACGGCACGTGCAAAAAATGCGTCATAGTTCCGGGCCGAAGAGAGAAAGGAGCTATTCTTCCCGGCATTTCGCGAGGAAAAACATTTCAGAAGAGCTTCTAGAAATCATTCTAACTGGATGAAAAAGCAAAAGAATACCCAAAAGGGTCAATAAAGGGAAAAAGAAAGTGTTGATCTGTCTTCTGGATGACTCATAACGAACATTCTTGTCATTATGAGACCAAATGCCGATCGCCTAGACATTCTGGGGGATTTTGAGAATAGATAACTAACTACATTTTCTCAAAGTTAGTCAATGTTATTGCCTACATCTACAGGAACTCTTCTCATCATTTAGGAGCTAACCCCCCCCCCCCCCCCCCCTCACCCAAATCAGTTCAAAATGTTCTTCTTGAATTGCTCACGGATGGTATACCAAGTATTCGAGCTTCTGGAGACGATTAACTAACTCAGACCTTGAGGGATCACAACAAAGCCTTCAAAGAATATCCAAATCTATTATAATCGCCTTGCATTGCTCAGACTGATCTTTCTGATAACTCCCTTGATCTTTTTCAAGAATTTAAGGAAACCTTGTTCTGATCTTTCAAACCTGAATATGCTCTAACAAGAGTATACTTTCTTCTTTTTGTTCTTCTCGCCGGTTTTTTAAATATAGTTCATTAAATTTTCCTGTTATTTGTGAAAAACGATGATCTTTTGTATTTCTCATTATATTGTTGTTCTTCCTGTTTGTTTTAGTTGTTTTCATTATTCGTTTCATCGTCATTTGTGTCCCTCTCTCCATTTGCGGATGTCTTACGAATGTTAAGATCGGCTGCTGTTATCCATCCTGTTGTGAAATTAAAAAGAAAACCGTTCCCGAGGCTGAAGAAGTAGAAATAGTAGAGTAATAGAGCTTCTAGAAGGATGAAAGGAAGAAAAAAGATATTTAGATGGTTTTAATAAAACCTCTGTTTGCTATCTACCTACAGAAATTATAGGGAGGAGGCTACGTGGAATTACTTTGAGTAATATTTCAACCTCCTACAAGCTATCTTGACTCTAAAAAGAGATAATTATTGGTCTGACTCTTTACGATCGTCATCATAATGACATTCCGTTACTCTCATGCCTCATGTGGTTTCCGTCATCTAGACTGACTCATCGTTAGTCATTGGAAGGTGGCAAAGTAAACATGGAGGAGAAAAGAATGAATGGTAACCGAATACTACAAAGGGAAGCCTCATTTTCATCCAAAATTTTATACATACTTAGAGTGATAGTTGGATTTTTCCCTCTTATATAATCAAAATGCCAAAGTCTTCAAAGTATATCCAAATCCATTATGTTAATATTTGTATCCATGATTTCAAATTTATTATTTTGAAACCTGGAAAGCAGACTACAACTGCTAGATCCAGGAAAATCTTAGAAAAAAGCCATTCTGTCTGATTGATTCTCTGCTATATATTGAAAACAAATAAGTAAAAATTTAAATAAAAGGTAAAAAAATATTTTTAATGACTTTCAAAACGAAATTTCAAAGAATATCCTCATCCCTCTACTCTCTGCAGGACAGATGTCCTCCTGAACTGATCCAGCAAGGAGTCGTCTGTGTGTCGCCGACTGTCACTTTTGAGGGGATCTTCCCTATTATTATGTCACAAAAAATGAAAAGTTTTATAATAACAAAGAAGCTGGATTATTAGGTAAGTTAGGTATTGCAACCATAGTTTTCAAAATTGCCAGTGTTGGTTCCACGGATACGAAAAAAATCCCTTCTCTCTCCACAAGAAGCCCCAGCTATTGATAATCAATATGAACTTACTCCTTCACGTCCCCAATCGTTGATCTTTACATAATGATGACTGTAGCGCAGGGATTTCATTGTCAAAACTTTGACCATGCCATTAGTAATGACAAGGTTGATCCTACATGAACGTCGTAAATTCCTTGTGTAGGTATCCGTAGTTGACTTCATGTGGATCTATAACTTAAATATCGATCGAGAAGAAGTTATCAGTTATAAAATAACGTTTGGTGAAGTAACTATATTCATGGAAACTAATAGATTTGGCAGATGATGAGCAAATTTCTCAATACATCTTTTTTTCTATTATCTGGAGAGTAGGAGGAAGAAATTCGTTGATCTCCATCAATTCAAAAAAGACCTCACCGTCAAAGATATTGCGTCATTTT
Organism: Oscheius sp. DF5120; assembly: GCA_932521415.1. NCBI lineage: Eukaryota > Metazoa > Nematoda > Chromadorea > Rhabditida > Rhabditidae > Oscheius > Oscheius sp. DF5120. The sequence continues at coordinate 4,906,435 of OW051463.1, forward strand.
CATCCTCAGGTTCATAAATTATCCGCGGTTCACCTCTACTCCTGTCGATTGATAAAGGGTTGTCTCTTCGCCTGTTGTCGCCCTTCCTTATCTTTTGCTGGAAACGCGCTCCATGGCCGACTCTCGTGGTTCGTTTCTTTTTTTTGTCTTAATATTTCTCATTTAGGAACTTCGCGATGTCTTGTTTGTTCTGCTCAAGCGACGGGATTCCACTTTGAGGCGCAGTCCTGTTCTGCTTGTGCCGCTTTCTTTCGACGAACAGTGGCTCTAAGGAAGAGATTTGATTGTATTACGGGGAGGAAGGACTGTGTCATTCATTATAGTGAGCAAGTTTCATTGAAAACTGCAGAATTTCGGAAAATAGAAGTTTATCGGATGGGAGAACATGAGCAGAAAACATAAGGACAGAAGGAGTGATACTAAAGATAAGGGGGAAAAAACTAAAGAAAGCCTTGCAAGACACTTTTGAAGTATCGGGGTTCTGGATGCTAAATTAAAATTTCTTTTTTTTAAAGGTTAGACGAAACTTTTTGTAACTTGAAGCAAGATGTCTACCAAGAAGCTTGCCTCATGCCTCACTTGTTAGTTCTATTCCTCCCACCAGCAGAGTTTATAGATTTATTCCCAACCATTTAAAAAATTAATAATAAATCCGAATATGTTCGAAATCGTTTCAGCGATGCATCAAATGTGCCGATGTTGTCGTTATGAGAGATGCATCAATGCTGGAATGAACACTTCTGGAGTTCAACCACGTCGTTCTGCCGTCGAGCAGCGAAGAGCCTTCTGTACGAAATCCGGGCTAAAGAGGAACAAACGATTTGCTCAGTTGGAACCACAAACGAAAGAAGAAGTCCTTCAGGCGGCTGAGGTGATATCTTTTCTCCTTTTTATTAAATTAAATCTTCTAGGTAGTTGAACTGTCTCGAGTCTCCTCTAATGAGGACTTAATGACAGACAATTCCCCATTGGAGGAGAAAACCATCCTTCTGTTTCCAGAGCCGCAATATGATCATAGTACCTCTAGCTCTCTTTATAATCCTTCTCCAGTCCCTCCATTCATACCAGTTCCTGACCTTGACGTGAGTTTTAAATGGTTGTATTAGATTCTTTCAGGTCCTGACAATCCTGGTGAAGGAAGAAATGCGTTTGGGAGAGAGAAGACGAATACTGTTTTGTGAACGACCGGTGGAGAAATTACTGGGACAGAATCAACACTGTGTAAGAGACCCAATCTTCTTAGAAGAAATACTTATAGCCTTATACCCCCTCGGACATCCGTCCCCTGTCTTTCCGTGCTTTTCGTAAAAGCATTAGAACGCATATTCTATTGATCTATGAATGGCTTCAAGCTTGGCCAGAATATCATTCTCTGCCGAACACAGATAAGGTAATGTGATGCGATAAGACAAGAGTTTCGTTGGAAGGTTAAAAATCTGGAATTTGTAGAAGAGCAAAGTTTGCAGATGTTCAAAAAATCAAGCAATAAGAAACAGGAAACAGGCTAGAGGGTGTAGGAAGACGCGAAAAAGGGTGTTCTTTGTCCGAAAAGTTTCAAAGATAAATATATTGCGCGTAAAGAAGATCAGGACTGATTTTATAGGTAATTCCCCCAAATTACCTATAAGATACTAAGAAATAAATACAGATAATATCGAAAAACTTAAGCACTTTTTTCCTTTTATACTATGTCTATATAGTTGTTTTTTTTTACTTTTTGTACGGTTTATAAGGTTTTTTGAAGAGCTTTAAGATTCATATAGAATGTAGACATTGATGCTCATGTAGCTCTGGCTATTCGATGTTGGGGCTGGAGAGGGAGAAGGAGAGGTTAGAACAGTTTAATAGAACTGCTTGAAACAATTTATATAATTGCCTTATTCAGGTCTCTCTCGTCCGTAAATGTGTCCTCTTCCACACTATCCTCGATCCTGTTTATATTTCCATCCAAATCGGTTATCCAGACAAATTTGTTATGCAAAATGGAGGCTATGTCTCCTGTTTGGATGACAATGAAGATGGATGGCAAGATGAGAAAGAAATCAGTGGAGAGATCAAACGACAGTGAGTTCCATCCATCTTATTTAACCCTTTTCAGTATTTATCAGCCCCTTTTGAAGAAGATCATGGCCGAGATAATTCCTCCATGGCTGCAGCTACAATTGTCTTTTGAAGAATTTGTAGCATTGAAAGCCTTTGTCAGCTTTCAAGGAGCCATTCCGAACGCTTCTTTGGAGGCTAGGAATGCCATGAGGCGGCTGCTGGATTCCCTCTCGAGATCTCTTCATCGTCATTATGTCGATGTAAGCGTTTTCATTTACTGGATAATATCTGGAAATTTTAGAAAAATCTCCCTGCAGCTGAGAGAATGGGCTCCATTATCCTCCTTCTCAGCTCTATTTTTTCTACCGGATTGGATTTTGTAGAGAGTCATAGACAAATAGAATTCTTCGATCTCTGGCAGTTAGATTCACTTTTGCTGCAATTTTTAAATCTTGATACAATCTTGTCAAATAGTCAAGAGAGGAGCGTATAACTATGGGTACTTTTACGGATGATGAAAGAATGAAAGAAATATGCATATATCAATTGTTTGTGTTCCTACGACACCAATACCTACGGGACTTTCCTGAACTTGAAAGAGGATACTGTGACTGCTTTCCTCTTTGTCTTTCGTATTCTCTTTTCTTTGTTCCATTCTAAATTGTTGCTGGAACTAGTTTGCATACAAAAATTGATCTCATCTAGTCTATTTCATTCGTTAGTTATACTCTTAGATGTCAAGTGTAGCCTGTTGATAGCTGTTAACTTCATGGTATTAACCGAAGTCGCTTGACAGTCCCTCCTTATTTATTTTGACCTTCTCTTCGAAATCATGTATGGTTTTTAGATCAATTTTCAGGATACGTGTATGCGTGTAAAGCCTCATGGCTTTAAATATTAGGTTATTCGGCAGGATATCTTTAATTAAATGTGAACAACCTAGATTTTTCATGAATGTATAAATTTTAATAATAATTTTTTCAAGCAATTGAAATTTAAAGGAACAGAATAAAAATGATAAAATTAAGCCTCATTGAGTTACTCCGGTCAGGCTCAGCCTTCTAAGCAAGCAACAAGCGAGACAATATTTCAGAGAAAAATATTTATCAGCTTTAAGAGGTAATTCCATAATATTCTGCATGTTACGCATTCTGCAAAGAAAAAGAAAAAAAGGTCAAACCATTCTACCTTCTTAGTATTCATTTTCCTCCTATTTGTAACGATCTTGCTATAGACGGTATCTTTTAGAATTTTCTGAGGAATCAAATAAATAAAGTTGAATAAAAATTTTAAATTTGGACTATTCTTTATGATCGGTATACCTATTTTCATTTTCTCTAAGCTTTTAGCGTGACTGATTAAACCTCCTTTGTCAAGTTTTGTAATCGGAGTCAAATCGTGTGATCATCAAACAACAGACAAACAGACGGATTAGAGAATAGACATTGTTTCTTATACTACTATTTATACACCACCTCCATTCACCCTGTATTTTTAATAGGCGAGATCTATATTAGGCTGACCCAGAGGGTAAAGATCTTTGTTTTAAAAAATCTGAAAACACGAGCTCTTATCAGCTATTTGATCGTCATGCGGACATTCTTCTTAATGTTTGAAGGATTATAGAAATGAAAAACAAAGGATGCATACTGTATCAATAATCAGGAAAGTAGTCAGATACCTAGAATATCTATTCTAGAAATAGAAAAAATTTTAGAATAGAGCATCATTTCCATTTCTCTCCAATACTTATTTTGCATTATTTAAATTAGAACAGGTTTGATAAAGTGTTCCATCTATCGTCTACTTTGTTCCTTCTTCGGTTCTACATTCTGGATATCTATCTATTCGTATTTCATTCCTTTCCAGGAGCACGCAAACTTCCGTCGTTATCTCACGTCTCTTCTCTATCTCCTACTAGCCAGCTGTAAATTTTCCATTGGCTACTATGTTAAGTCAATTGCACATCAATCGTTTTCACCTGATCTGTTTTCTCCTTTGGCAGACGGCTCTAATTTTTTGTTGCCAACAAATCTTTCCCGTATGGCTTTTTTCTTCTTTCCAAAGCATCATCTAGGTTTTTTATAACTTTATTCCCAAGCAAGAATGTCTCGATCCAGGATTCAAATGGTCCAAGGAGCAATGCTCTTTGTCAGAAAAGGAACAATGTAATGAACTGAAGAAATGCAGTAATCGGACGATAGAGAAGCCTGTTTTTAGATCAATGGTCGAGGATTTCAATCTTCTATGTGAAAAGGCATACGATGCCACATGGGTAAGAGAAAAGCTTCCAATAATTGTTAGGTCTCAACCATACAATTTCTTGGAGTTCTCTTCGGTACCGTTACCTATGGTCATTTGGGTGATCATTTCGGCCGAAAACCGGTCTCCATGTTCGGAATAACAGCCGGAATGGTCTTCGGCGTAGCTAGTGGTAAGAAGAGTTAACGCTGGTTAGGATCGAAAAAAAAATTTCTTGTCATCAAATTGATGTTAATCACTGCTGAAAATGAAGCGTTCGTTGGGGATATAGCTCAGTGGTAGAGCGCTCCCTTAGCATGGGAGAGGTCTGGGGTTCAATTCCCCATATCTCCAGAAAGTTTTTGCTTTTTCTCATGTCTATATTTTTATTTTTATTTTTAGGTTTTGCTCCTAATTGGCAAATTTTTGCTGCTTTTCGATTTGTCTGTGGCACAAGTATTGCCTGCATTCTCGTTGTTTTCTACACCTATATTCTGGAGTTGATTCTCCCTGAGCAGCGTGTTTTTCTTCGATCTTTTTTCAACTGGGTACTTAAACCTTTTTGATGGAAAAATTATCCTTCAGGGCTATGCTCGAATAATTTTTACCTTCGTCTGTTGGCTTTGTGGATGGTGGAGGTCAGCTGCCATTGCTACAGCTCTTCTTCCCCTCCCTGTCGTGCCTCTAGTCATTTTATTATTCCCTGAATCGCCAAAATGGTATTTTTTACTCTTCTTTTTATTTAATTTTTAGGTATCAAACAAAGAAAAGATTTGACGATATGACGAAAGCTGAAGCCAGGATTCAACTACTGTCTGGAAAGAGGATGAAAGATGAAAACGAGAAGGAAAAGAAGGAGGAGGAGAGAGACACGACAGTTTATACTATGAAGGATCTATTCGTTGAAAAAAAACTTGCCATTCGAACGATCGTCTTGGCCTGTTTGTGGTTCTGTACAAGGTGAAGGAGAAACTGATAGCTTAGAAGTCTAGATAGTCTATCAGCCTTTGGAAGTGATTTGAATTCTGGAAATCTGGGCAGTTTCTATGTGACCCAATTTGTCTCAGGATTGGTCACAGCGTTGGCCAAGATAGTACAGTACACCCTTCTGTGTTATCTATTTATAGTTCGTATTTATTCTGGATACCTATTGGCCTTCCTTCGATCGTCGTCGTCTCCATCAATTTCCCCAAGTCCTGATGCTGCTTTGCTACTTGGCTATCACCATTCTGATCCTTTTACCCGATTCTGATTGTGACAATGATTCATGGAAGGACTGGACAGGTTCCCCTCTTTCTACTAAAGTGCATTTCCAGTCGTTATCGTCAATATTATCGGCGTTTCGTTAATTGAAATCACGTGGGATGCGTGTTACTTGGTTGCGGCTGAGGTGTTTCCCACCAAACTAAGGACTGTAGGAGTGGGGACGTGCTCTTTGATGGCTAGGATAGGGGCTCTGATAGCTCCACAAGTAAGTAGTTCTCTTAATAAGCTTAATACGACATAGATGACCTATCTGTCACAATATTCCCCAGCTGCTCCGTATGGAGTCGTTGTATCAATTGGTATCCTCTCTTTGGTAATCTCACTCTTCTTTCTACCTGATACAAAAGGCGTCGATTTAGGAGATTCTCAAGAAGGGGAGAAAATTGAAGCATAAAGAGAAATTGATTTATTCGATCGTTCTTTTTCGACCGGACAACAACCCGTTTAGTTTTTGAACTAGTCAATAACTACAACTCCTGATGACCGTATTTGTCGACCGGCCACATACATTCACAGCCGGAGGGAACATCACGGATGGAGGATACGATCCAATGAAGAGAACCGCGGGGACGACGGCTTACATGAACCTCTTGATATCGTTGAACACAGCGAAGATGGCCGTGGACACACGTCTGCAAAGATGATTTATAGAGATTTTTAATGATATATGTCAGAAAAGAACAGATCGTGAAATTATAGAACATATAAATTGAAGGTGAGATCTTTAACTTGAAATACATTGAACGGTATACGTAGTGTTTTTGGTTCATATAGTGTTCATTGTTAATATTTTAGATTACGAATCTTGAATAGCGGGTTTGATCCCAAGATTTCTAATTTCTCTTAATTGTAAATACCCACCTGATCCTCGAGTTTAACATCTTCTCCTCGTTCATATCTACCCAAATTTCGACATCTGACTTCCACAATGAACGGTGGGTCGAACTCCTCAGACGCCGTGTTCAGCTCCCTCGCTTTTCTCTCCATCGCACAGAGGGGTTCATTCTTCTCCCGTCGAGATGCCGTCAAATTCTGAAGGATGACAATGGACAGGGCAAACAGAGACTAATGGCCCATCACACGGCCGGATATCGTCAACCTTTACGAGAACTTCCTTTGAACAACGTCTAGTAATCTTTCATAATGGATGGCAACATTTTAGAGGATGAGGCCGGTTTGGGGAGTCAAGGCTGCGAAGGGAGGACCGGAAGTGCATCAATCTATCTCATCAGTTAGAGGAAAAACAAAGGTTGCGAGCGGCTAATTGAATTTGGAAGGAAGAAAGAACACTTACTAATATTCTAGATATATACTAATTTAGAAAATCATTGGTATGGCTCAATAGCAATGATTCTCTTTATCAACTCAGTTTACTTAGGTTTTTTTCCCTTTTCAACATTTTAAATTCCTGTGTTCCTCTAATAAAAGAACTTTTGGTATAACGTTGATTAAATCAACTTTGTCAAACATTCGACCAAATAACAAGCAATTGTTCTCTTCCTTTTTTAATATTGAGAAATGGTTTCCTTTGATGTTTTGGTAATAGTCTAAGAGCTTGACGAAGACTATTTCGTCGAAAAGAAGCCATTCTTTACTATATTATATTGAACCAAAAAATTTATATGGCTTCTCCGTCTTCCTTTTTGTTCCCTCAATTCAAGCGTGAACATTCCATTGCGATTGGTAGGGAGTACACGTGATAACATTCCGAAAACAATTGGATTGTCTCCCCATTTTCAAATATATTTTTCAATCAGAGGAGGGAGGGAGGACCCGACTCGTCAAAGACAGTAAATCTTCTGGGGTAAACGCCGTTCCACCCGATAAGATGGATGATATTTTACCTTTTTTCGTTTCGTCTTCTCTTTTTTCGCATCCTCATGAATCATTTCAAATAGCTCGTCCACCTGATTTGATCGATGACGATGACGATGACGATGAGCACGGAGACGGAGCCGGGCGGCACCTGCCAGCGGAGTTGCTGCTGAAACTCCTTTTGATATTTTAGTTTGAAGGAACCCGTCCCCCCTAGAATGTATCGTCTATCGTTGTCCGAATTAGGCTGCAGATCCCCCCTCCCCTTTCCGCACTAGGATTGATTTCATCGCCCGCAGATCAAAACAATCCGTCAAGCGGTGAGATGGAAAGGAGACGAAGGGTAAGAGGAAGTAGAAACAAAAAAAAAAGGATCAGAAATACAAGGGTGTGACCCGATGAAGGTATCATGTTTCATCACAAGGATGATTAGAACGGTTAGAAGGAGTAGAAAACCGAGAACGACAGTTTAAAAGGAAGGGATCAAACAGCAGGTAGATCTCTTTATCCGAATACTTCGAAAAAAAGAAGAAAAAATATTCTTAATGTTGTTTTCCGAAATAAGGTTCTTTATTTGATTCCACCTTACTTTTATTTTATTTATTTTCACTCTCCTATCATCTGCCATCGTAATAGCTTTACAAGTTCAGATATGGGCTAACAGACGTTTGAGAGAAATTCAACTAGCTTAGAAATCCCATGAAAGTATGTATCATTCATATAATGAGATCAACAAACAGTCACGTTAAGTCAGAGTTAGCTAAAAATAGGGAATTTTCAACAAAGACCGCCGTTTATTCTGAAATTTTACACCCATTTTACACAGTCATTCAATTTGACTCAGACTGTTTGATTGTTAGATCCGAGGGAGAGAAGACTTTTTATTGTATTTTGGTCTCGGAAGGAAGATATATCTATTTACAGTTAGATGTCCTTGGTGCCGAAAAGGAAGGAAGATCAAGAAATATCGCCAACCTGTGCTGGTAGATGGAAGATCTTCCATGAAGTCGATGGTCAACATAGTGGCCGGAAGGAGGAGGAGGAAGAAAGAAAGACGCATACGTAGACCATGCCTATCGGCTCATATTCCCTTTCTATGATACTCTGAAATGAAAAAGAGGGTGTTAAGTCGTAAATTAGAGACGGTTAGTGATCGATTGCACACACGCTATAAGGGGGCTGGTTCGGGGGGCAGAAAGAATGGGCGGAGAACAGGGGGGTGGAGAAGAAAGAAGAAGTTCCCTCTAAATCCCTCGGGAGAGACGTCATTCTTGAGAAATATTTGAAAAGAAAGAAACAGAGAATCAAGGAAATGTTTATCAGCCATGAATCATTTCGTCCGTTTGCAGATCGTAACTTCCCGAGCGTTTCTTTTGTGCTATGACCCTGCCATCTGACGGTGGGTTACATTTTTTCTCCTCATATTCATTCTAGCCAAGACAATATCCGAAAAATTTGGATATTCTCAGCCGAAGAGTCAATGGTCAGCTACCTATCGACGCATTTTTAACACTTTCCCCCAATACGACTTCCTCCAAGATGAACGAAGAAGATATGATCTTCCACCCAAGTAAAAAAAAAGATGAAAAAAAAGAGATCTTTAGGGAGTATAAAGAGCCAGAATATGCAGAAATCGCAAAAGAAGAACGGGATAATGGTCCGATAGTGAGAGTTGATTCTGCTCCACCGGTGCTGAGCCACCGGTCGCCAACAAACTCGTCAGCGTCATCACTTTCACCGCAGTCGATCCTGAGAAGTCAAGGTATAATTGACAGTGAAGATTGACAGGAGCATTTGGAGATTTGAAAAGTGGAAAAATATTTTTCCTAAACTGACCCATTTATTATGGCTGATAGATAGTGGGATTCGAGAAGTAATACAGAGTAGTAAATAGAACCTTTCTATGGATTTTTGGGACTCACACATACCAAGGAATCTTTAGACTTTCTAGGTTTATTAATACCTTCCCAGACAAAGCCCAAAATAATCCTAAATGATTTCAGACTCTTCTCCCCGAAGTCGCAAAAAAGTTTCAATTTGTGACATTGCGCACGACTCTAATCTCCCCCAGGAACTCGCCATTCGAAAGGCTCTAAATGTAACGACCTCCTCCTCGCACGTCATCCTAGAGTCATTTTTAGCGTGAAGACGTCGAAGATTTCTTAGTCTCTCTAGCCAAGAAGGAATTCCCCGGGGGTGGACATGTTGAAGTGACATCTCAGCCACCAAGAGATGCTTGCTTTGATAGTCTGATGAAGATGTCAGCTGAAGACAAGGTGAGAGAAGAGGAGAGACGAGGGGCTTTCAGACTATTTATGTGTCTATGAAGCAGTTGTTTACCATTGCCGATAGTCGAGAGAAGTTGAAGAAGGAAAGACTGGAGGTGGTAAAGAAGCCGGTCACCAGAATGGAGTCGAATGCTACAACCACGTAAGTAAAAAGAGAAATGAATAGGAAATGCCTTGAAACAGCTAGAAGGAGTCAATTTCGTGACCAATTCGATTGTTTGAACATTAAACCAAGTCAAAGTAAAGCTTACTTAGCTCCTTAGCCTGTCAGAACTACCTTTTTTTCTTAGGCCTAAAAATAATATCCTTTCTATGGCATTACAGAAGCAATGCTTCGACTGGGACAAGCCTTTTGGCCGAATTGAAAGACGTCAGAGGACTTTTAAAGTTAGACGACAGTCAAGAACAAAGAAAAGAGCGTGAAGACGAGCTTCACAGATGGTCTCCGCCTGAGCAATCGGCTTTTCGTCGTGAAGATTTCACAAAAAGTTAGCCTTTCATCCGTCTTTTTAATACGTTTAGCACCAAAAGATCCTACGCATCCTCAATTGATTGCAGTAGTCAGGGAGAAGATAGAATCTGGACAGATATTGGGTAGAAAGAAGACATATCCCATCAAATTAATTTAGATTGGCCGGATCTGTTCGTTCTAAAAACTTCCCACTATACGGTTGTTCAACCGTTGGAGGATATGATGTTCAGGAGAGCGCTTTCAAACGTTGAAGTACAGGATATCAGGATCTATTTGAACAAGGAATATACATCATATGAGGTAGTTTCCTATTTTACTATATAAAAGAAAGATCCAGAGAATTCTGGATAACATTCGAGTCGCTCCAGGATCCTATACTTCCCTGGCGCATTCCATCTGCGTCGCAGATGCTTATTGGTTCCACGCGAGGATTCTTACAGGTTTCAAAACCATTGAAACACATTGTTATAGACTCAAAAGATCGTGAATCCCTATATCGACGAGCGGTCGATCACTACAGTCATCTCCTGCAACGTGCAGAGAAAGCTCTTCCACCGGATGACACATCTCTCCTTCATGTTGCTGAAAAAACGGCTACTCTTCTAGCTGAAAGCAAAAATTTTGATCCACAGTTGATCATGAGAGCAGCTTTGTTAGTTGATAGAGCTGAAAGGGAATTAGAGATACGACCGGAGGCGACGGCCAAAAGAAGAGCTCGTCTATTAAAGGCTAGACTGGCTGAAATCAATCAGCACTGCCAGATTCTTGTTTGAAACTATTTCTATTGGATAAAATAAATTGTTTATGTGATGATAACGATTTCTCGATGGACTTGGGGCAATTTTTTTTTGTAAATCATATACTACATATACTTCTATCTTAATTTTTTTTAATGGGACAAGTGATCTGAAGTGAAATGAAGCGACGTCAAAGGCATTTGATAGTCTTATTGATGGTTCTTTTCTTTTCAATTATCAACTCAGTTGTCATTTGATGAAAGATCGAAGCAACAAAGGAGCCAGAGAAGTAAAAAATAATGCCGACAACATCTAACGTTATTACAAATTAGTTTCTGTTCAAGGAATAAATGCACGGAAATTGTAGAACACATGTATAAAACGTTATGTTACATAGCCCATGCCATACGTCATTCAAAGCAGCTACTGCTAAGCTCATAACCATTATTATAATAGGAGAAAAAATACCTACCTCAATAGGACACGCCTGAACTGTTATTTCCTTGATTTTAAAAAATATATTGAAGTGCAGCTATCACCGTTTCCAGCATTAGCGAAATCTTCTGGAAGCGGAGATATCTGGAAAATGGTAAAACTCTCGACATCAGTAAGAAGTGATATTTTATTTGTTATGTACAAAAAAAACTAGCAGAAAGCATACAAATATTAGAAAAAAAGAAAAATCATCATTTTATTGGGGCGTGGCAAAATTATTACAGCTCAATATCATTACTTGGCTATGATTTCTGGCATGCTGTCATGTTTGACTGTTACTTTCTTCATATTACTTATATTGATTGATATCTTAGAAAAAAACGAGAAAAGACCAAAAGATAAATAATTAAAGGAACTTCTCAATACCCGAAACTTATGCGTATCCCTGAGACACAAGATTGATAGTTAATTCTTATAAACATAACAAAAAGCGGTGTTCTTCGTTGAACACTTAACATTATTCTGTACGCAATCGTACTCTGGCAACGGACTTTGACTTTCTATTCATACTTCGGGGAACTAAATTCCCAAAAATCATTTTTGATTCTAGGACCCGAACTCTCTCAAAAATGGTACGAGATATTTTTCAAATATGTTTTGTTTCTCATATATGAATTGATAGCATGATGTGAAAAAGTAAAAAATGACATGATAACCGTAAAATAAATATATAAAAGTCACTGACAAAACATCAATGCGCATCGACTCAATTTGGGCAATTTTGGTAAATTCAAACTCACTGGAGCATCCGCCCAAGGGGTGCAGAATATACATTCAATTGCATAATTTATAGCATGAAGCAAGTATGTTTTTTTTTTCGTTAATTTATTTTTCGAGTATGAGATGCATTGAATATACGCTCCCCTTGGTCTAACATTCATTGACTATGGAGATTAATTGTACAAGAGGCACTCGTATTGTCCGTATTTACTCTAATATGTGCTCAGTGGACGAGAATGGCATACTCGACCTTCAACGTAAAGTATCCGCTGCGATTGTGGAAGGCGAGAGTGTACTCGCCGTCAGTCAGTTTTTCAAGGATTCCTTCCTCATCTAGTTTGTTCGTCACCAAACGAAGGCGAGGGTAAACGAGATCTTGAGGATTCTGAAAGGAAGTTTTGATGTATTTTAAGGTTTACCTTATTTTTGTGAATGGAAAACTCAACTTCTCCAGAAACAGTAAAGTCCCAGAGGAGACTTCGACCTTCTGATACGGTTATGGGAACAGCAAAAATTTCTCCGGGTGCAATATCCTGAGGAATTAACTGAAGAGTACTCTACTTACCTTTTTGTTGCTAGTAGGTCGGTTAACCCCCAGTTTTTTATAATGTTGGTGTACCTGATAGTGGTCAGCGGCCGTAATTTTGTTTCTGATGCTTACACCCGACTCATCTCCATTGGGCATTTTCGATATGAATTCTCCTAAATACTACTTTTTTGTTGTTGTAACTATCAACCTCCATATTCCTTTGGAACAAACCATCGCGGAAGATGCTTCGACAGATCATCGTTCCCAGAAATAATCTCGATCCGCTTTAGATTTTGTTGTGATAGGAAGAGTCGTGCAATTTTCCAGATTAAGCTAATAAGTCGAGGTGGATTGACGAGGTAGATGCGTTGAACCATTTCAGGGAACCAATCTTGCCAGAGATCGGACCGAAGCTGCCATAACTTCATGTAGCCGCTCATTGGATTCACATAGTCAGCTATATTGACGGTGGACAAATCAAAGATAACTACAAATTGGACGGGACCTTTCTCTGATTTTTGCTTTCGTTCACGCCTGAAAATATTAGAATAACTAGTGTTGGTTAACTAGATAATATCTGACAACCTTGGTTTTTGGACCTTCGGCTATCGTTTGGTGAAAATCTCCCTTTCAAACCATTTTAAAGTAGCTTTAAAGTAAAGAGAAGACGACTCACTCTAATATCATTTGCAGCAACATTTCTGAGTAACCGAAGCAATGGATCAAATAGTCGCTGGTCTTAAAGACCTTGATGAACTCTTTTGGTTGTGCCCAAGCTCTTTCGACGAACAAAAAAGCGTTATGTTCTTCGGACCACTGAGAATCGAAGAGACGAGAACTGGCAATATGAGGAAGAAATGGTGCAATATGATCCATGTCGAAGAATTTTTTAGGTAAATCTTCGACTCCAAAGCCTGCTGCTTTTCGAGAAGCTACATAGCTCGAGAAATTGTGCTCGATTTTGTCAAAATCCCCTTGATATCCGCGAATCCAACGAAGCAGATTCAAATCCGTATTGAGATCTTTCGGAAGCCCCCCCTTTACAGCATTATTTAGCCTAAAAAAGAATAAAAGAGAAAGACAGGCTAGCCTTTGTCGGAGTTCATGAATTTGAGACGTTTCTTCATGACTGACAGGCTCAGCGCCTCTAGAAGAGTGGGCAGTCATTCTGTAAATGAATAAATGAAGAAGTAGAACATGAAAGATGAAATCTCGCGGTTGAGTAAAAGGAAAAGAACTGGATTGGTCACTCTGTTATCCGGTTCGGCCGCAATCTGCCACGATTTGCGGGTCGTGAATAGGAAGACAATGGAAAGCTAGCAAGTAAACGCAGTCAAAGCATAAAATACTTTGTAAATCAATAAGAAAGAAAGCGAGGTTAAATCGAGCTGAAGATTATCAATAATTAGAAAATCTAAAAAATACAAAGTAAACTAAAAATTTTCAAAATCTTCTGTCGATTGATTTATCAAGTGACAGCATAAAACACATATAAAGCGGAGCGAAGAAAACGTGGCCGGCTGGCTGGAGGTCACGCCAGGTGAGGAGGCGATGCGACGCACAGATTATTGCCTGACACCAGTTGGACCCAGTTTCGTAATGAGGGAGAGCAGATCCCAGAAGGTCGAGACTCGAGAGACCGGTTCAAAAGCTATTGTTTAATAGTATAGAAACAGGTTTAAATAAAAGCATTTTGATTACGGATAACATGTTTACTCGGTCAAAATATTTTGACTTAATTTGGCATTTCTCAGTCATGTGGTATACTCTAACTTTTATTGAGCGAAAAAAAACGAAAACAATGAAATGACAAATCTATAATATATAATCTATGACATCGGATCCTTTGGTTGTGAGCTGCCTGGTGAGAATCGTGGAGTAAAGGTAGCTGGTCCCAGACTCCATGCTTCAACCTGAGATAAAAATCAAGGGAATAGAGCATAACTTACTTTCACAGGTAACTCTTTTCCATACAAATCTAGTAATTTCTCTTTATCTACTTCATCGTATATGGATGTTGATTGTTGTTTTGGTTCACTCTGAAATAAAATATAAATAGCAGAAGAAACGAAGTACTTGTTTGATAAAATCATGCAACATATCATTTTCCGGATCAATACAAAGCTGTAAAGGTGCACGAGCATCAGCCGGGTTAAATTCAATTCCATTTTTCTCGCAGTTTTTTTTCATAAATAATACCTTAAAATAAATGTATGAAAATATAAAGAATACCAACCTGTAATGGAGGAAGAGGGAAGGATGAAGGCATACTAATTTCTTTTAAAGCCGATTTGTCTTGTGTAAATTCTTTTTCCTCATGTCTAAAATGTTTGAATATAAAAAGCATGACACAAAACTACTTGTGAATTAATTTCCAGTCACTCCTATTGAGATCTTTGTCGAATTCATAAACACCCAAATGTCTTCCACGGAATGTCCATTCAGCATAAAGTTTTCCAGTAAATAACCACCTATCCATGCCTGGTTGAGCCTAAATATATAATTAACATGAGAATTTAGAGAAAATAATCATTACCTTGATTACTCGAAGATAAGATGGTTGTTCCGGCCATTTCCTGAGCCACTCATTTTTTGTTACAATTCGTCCCACGCCAAATCCACGAAGTTGACAAAGGATTTCCCAAAGAAATTTTCCTTCAGCTGTTATATCGTGATTTCCTACGTATCTTAATGCCATACCTGAAAAATATACTGAGTAAATAAGAGAAAAAGAGACGAGAAGAAGAATACAAGAAAAGCGGAATACGTAATTACGTAAAAATTATCAGCCATTTTTTTATAAACGTCACAATTTCCAAGGCTACTCTACATCGTAAAGTTCTATCGTTTTGTTCTTTGCCTATGTTCCATTTGCTCGTCTTGAATGTTCATTTGACATGCCGATCGCGTAAGCAATATCTGTTGTACGTATTGATCGTTTTACGATAGTAATCGCACGCTTCACTAAACTCTGCTGTAACTGGATACTTCGTTAAAAATCTGTTTCTCACTTGTCCCTATTTCTCTCTCTTTACTTATTTGTTATTAGCATCTTTAACACTATTTTCAGAAACTAATGGGTTAAATTATCAACAGAAATGGATTCTTCAGTTTTAACACTTCCGGACGATCGAATGACTGTTAGTTGTCCACCAGAAACATTTGAAGGTGACTACAGTCATTCTTTATACCAAAATGGCGTCTCAGTTAATGGAGATGATGTGTATCTCCGACAATATCCGGAACATGCTGGAGAGGTACGAGTTTCAATGATCTTTGAACAAAAATCATCAGACTGAACCTGATCGTCGAAGTCATACACCTAGTCAAGAAGGATGTAGTACTGTTGTAGAAGATGACGATGAAACAGATACTGAATATAAAGAGGCCGATCAATTTGGTTTCTTTGTAAAAGACGGTTCCAGCAATAATATAATGTGAGTCGAATGTTGTCCAAACCAATAGAGAGCTTTTTAGCAGAAGGACACCACTTGACTTAGAGAAATTACGGAAAAGAGAAAAAAAGTGGATTCAAATGCTTGAAAATTGGAGGTTTTTCATGGATCACAAGTTCGATAAAGTGCGCGATCGGTGTAGAAAAGGTATTCCGCCTTCGATACGTGGAAAAGCATGGAAATATCTTTGCGGTGCAGTATATCATATGGAAGTATCGAACAATAAACACGTCTTCGAGGTAACTAGCACGAAAATATTGACTATTCTTCAGCGATGTCTTCGAAGTGAGGTAGATCCTAAATATGTTGATGAGATAGATAAAGATCTGAATCGACAGTTTCCTGAGCATGAAATGTTTGCAAGAAATGGAAAATTTGGAGAGAATGGGTAAAAGGGAAATTTAAAATCACAAGCCCTTTGCAGACGAGAAGATCTCGCTACCTTGTTACGCTGCTGGACTGTTCTCTTCCCAGAAGAAGGTTATTGTCAGGGGCAAGCACCGGTAGCTTCTGTTCTTCTCATGCACATGCCCCTAAGGTAGGAAAAAATCAACTTACTATTATAAAACAGAGATGCTTTCTACTGCTTCGTCCAAATTTGTGTTCGATATCTTCCAAAATACTACAGTGCTGGGTTGGAAGCTGTCCAAGTTGATGGCGATATTCTTCAAACACTGCTGAAAGAAAAATCTTCCATCACTTACCGGCTTTTGGTTAGTTTGCACATGAAAAGATGAACTTCTTTAGAAAAAGAACGGTGTCGACCCGGTATTGTACATGATTGAGTGGTTCATGTGCATATTTTGTCGAACTCTTCCCTGGCGGACTGTACTGCGTATCTGGGATATGTTTTTCTGTGAAGGTGTGAAGGTTCTCTTCAAAGTTGCCCTTGTTTTGTTAAAACATACTCTCGGCACTAAAGACCAATGCAAACAATACCCTGACTTACATGCAATTGTTACCCGTCTCAAAAATCTACCTCCAAATATTACTGACGAACATTTTCTCATTCCAAAGGTGAGTAAAATTCTAGCGAACAAATAAATTGCATATTATAGGTTTGCGAGATGAATCTTGATGACTCTGAAATGGAAAAACTCCATTTTAGAGCAATGAAAGTTCGTCAAATGAGATATAAGCAGACAAAATGAAGTAAAACTTCTCTCCTATTGTGATAAATCAATAATAAGTTGCATTTATTGGCTTGCCATTAACGAATAATGTAATTTTACAGCTTTTATATTTAACAGAGTAAAAATTAGTATATAAATTTCTTCTTACATTATAACCATAAAGAGAAAAGAGATTTTCATATGAAAGCGTCAAGTTTCATCGAAAAATCCAAAATATTGTTATAATTTCGCTTTTATTTTGTTTTCTATTTACAAAACTGGTAATTGCCACTCTTATCCACGTAAAATAATTAATATTGTTCAGTAAAAATAAATAAACCCAACCGAATTTCTCTTCTTCTTCTAAAATCTCTTCAAATCAGTTTCGTGCGCGCTGTTTACACGCCGTAATCATTCCTTAGTGGTAATATTTAAATTTTCTTACAGCCTTTGGTTCTAATTTAGCTTATTAGTTTTTTACCAAATTAGTTTTGTTTATCAGTTTCGAAATATAAGGTGAACAAATGAACAAAAAGTCGGTTAGTATTACCTTGTCGTAAAAAAATCTTTCCTAATATTTTTCATAATTTTTAAGTTTTTTTTTTTTGCTTGCTTCTCGTTTTTATTCTTTTTCTATTTATATTTGTGGATAGATCTTTGTTTAGGCCTTCATGGCGCCTGCCGGTCAGTCCAGTAGTCAACCGCTACCGCCCAAGGAGCTTGGTTTATTTAAGAAGATAATTGTAAGCTGATACAAGCACTCATCTTGTTTTAGAAAAGCTATGAGAGTAAGCAATATAGGTTTGGTTTGAAATATGCCAAGACGATTTTATCGAATCCTTTATTTGCTGAACATGGAGGTATGCTGTCGATTTTTACTTTGTTTTACTTTGATTTTTAGAAACACTTTCTATGAAAGGACTCATTCTTAGCTGTATGGGAAAAAGTGAAGAAGCTATGGAATGTGTAAATCGAGGATTGAGGAATGATGTAAAGTCTTATGTGTGTTGGCATGTATTCGGACTTGTTCAACGAGCCGAGAAGAAGTATGATGAAGCGATAAAGGTAAGTTTTGGTTTTTGTGCAACTCTTCTGTGTTTAGGCTTATAAAAATGCTCTTCGAATGGATAAAGATAATATCCAAATCCTCAGAGATCTCTCTCTACTTCAGATTCAATTGAGAGATTATGAAGGCTATAAAGTATGTTACGATTAAAGCTTCTTTTTACATTTAGTTTCACATGTTTGTTTATTTTTTTAGGAAAGTCGATATCATCTGCTTCGTCTTCGTCCTACTCAAAAGCTGAATTGGATTGGTTATGCAACATCTTATCATCTTTTGAAAGACTATGATACGGCACTTGAGATAATCACCGAATTTATTCTTTCCAACCAGGTTGCTCATTATATTATATTTATGTTTCTTATAGCCTACTGGTTACGACTATGAACATTCAGAGTTGCTTATGTATCAGAACATGATCTTCCGTGAGTCAGGACAATATCAAGTTGCTCTTACAAGGCTTGAAGAAAATTCCAGCTCGATGTATGATCGTGTTACTTACATGGAAACAAGGGGTATAACATATAACTTACATTTATTGTCATTTTTAGCTGATCTTCTGATGAAATTAGATCGAAATCGTGATGCCGAACGAGTATGGCGACAGTTGTTAGATCGTAATCCTGAGAATCTTTTCTATTATCAGAAACTCGAAGAATGTCTAGGTGTAGCAGGTTGATAATATTTTTTTAAATTTTATTTTTTTAAATTTTAGATGGAAATTCTGAACATCGCTTGGCACTCTATGACGAGTTGAGCAAAAAATATCCTCGAGCAGCAGCACCTCGAAGACAGCCTCTTTATTTTGTCACCGGTAACGTTTTGTAAGCATAGTAATATGCTTTACTTACAGGCGATCAACTACAAATTCGATTGTATGATTGGATTGCTGCAGGTTTGCGAAAAGGCATACCTAGTCTCTTTAAAAACTTGGTACCTCTTTATCAAAATGCTCAAAATGTAAGCTATAATTGTCTTTGATTCATTATTTTTTATAGGTTACACTTATTGAATATATTTTGCTGGATTTCATTAAAAGGATTGACGAAAACGGGTACAAACATGCTTCTTTCGATGGTACATCTTTTAGCGTTTGATGTGGTCAATGTTATAGGTGCTATAGATACAATCGAATCCCCCTCAACTGCTCTTTGGTTGTACCTATTAGTTGCTCAGCATTATGATAGGATTGGACAAACAGTCCTGGCATTGAAATATGCAGATAAAGCACTTTCTCACACACCTACATTAATTGAAACTTTAATGATAAAGGCCAAAATTTATAAGGTTAGTTAATTTTATTATTATTTTTTATTGACGTGTTTAGCATGCTGGAGATTTATCGGAAGCTGCTAGAATGATGAATGAAGCTCAAGCTTTAGATACAGCTGATAGATATATCAATAGCAAATGTGCTAAATATTTTCTTCGTGCAGGATTTATTGATGAGGCTGAGAAAATGTGTGGAAAATTTACGAGGGTATTTACATTTACATTTGGTTTAACTAGTTTCAAGGAAGGAGAACGTGCTGCGGTTACTCTTAATGATATGCAATGTATGTGGTGGGAGCTTGAGACAGCTCGTGCTTACCGTAAAGCAAATAAATATGGAGAAGCTCTTAGAAAAGCCCATCAGATTGAGCAACATTTTGTTGGAATGGTTGAAGACCAATTCGACTTTCACACTTATTGTCTACGCAAGATGACATTATGCTCATATGTGCAACTTTTACGCTTAGAAGATATTCTCCGTCGTCATGATTATTATTACCAAACTGCCAAACTAGCTATTAAAACTTACTTGAGAATGATTGATAGACCAACTGATATGAGTGCAATGAACGGAATTGACGACAGCCTAACAGCTGCAGAAAAGAAGAAACTCAAGAAAAAGATTAAAAAAGAAAAGGAGCGGGAAGCCGAAGGAAAAAGCAAAGTAACTTTATTTTGTAACAAATTTTATAAATTCCTTTTAGAAGGAAGAAAAAGATCCTTCCATGCATTTTGACCCTGAAACTCTTCTCAATCCAAAAGATCCTTTAGTAGAGGCAGCTAAATTTGCTCAGCCGTTACATATGCTAGGGTGCAAGCATGTTACTGGTTATACTTTGGCATTTGAAGTATATCTTCGAAAGGTAGGATTCAGTTATACCTTTTTATGATATTAGAGCAAACCATTATTAATGTTGAAATGTCTTCGCCAAGCTGATCAAATTGACCGCAGTGACCCTTTGCTTCATATTTCTAAGGTTAAATATCTAAAATATCGTATGTTTCTCAAAACATCTTAATTGATTTTATAGTTGAATCTGCAAAGCATACTGGATTAGTTGAAGACATTGCAAAGGAGCTTCACTCTAAAATCTTTGATACTAATGATGCCATAAAGCTTAACGAAGAATTTAAGCAACGAAATATTGGAAGTCTTTTGCATAGAATGGCTGGTATGTTTATTTTCAATTCATTTAACCATCTATTTTTCGTGGCGGAATGCAACATAATCCTTGATCCAAAGAATGAAGCGTCTTCTAAAAATTGGCTTTTAAAATCATTGGAGGACGATAAACTTGGAGGACGAACTTTACGCGTTTTTACCAAGTTGTACGATGGCATCAAATACGGCCGGTACGGTAGTTGGACGAAGGAAGAGGTTATTTTGAATCTTATTTTCATTCTCACAAATTTAATTTGTTCATTTATATGTGATTTTAGAATGATACAGTGGTGAAAATAGCTCATCAACTTTTCCCGCATGCACAAATGTTTGGAGGAGGCAGTGCTGCAGCAATTGTTGAAAAGAAAGAGATACCAGAAGACTGTCATCACTCTTTTGAGTAGTTGAATGTGCCTTGATCTTTCACAAAACGAGTATGCTTACACAACTAGTGTTCATAAGCTTCCTGTCTGCTTTTAATAGAATTTCTTCTTCTACTCCTAGATTTTTTCCTTCCGGTTTCCTTGTTGAATTTGTTGTTGATTTATATCTGTGTTAATTATAAGCAACACAGGTTA
Organism: Oscheius sp. DF5120; assembly: GCA_932521415.1. Classification (NCBI taxonomy): domain Eukaryota; kingdom Metazoa; phylum Nematoda; class Chromadorea; order Rhabditida; family Rhabditidae; genus Oscheius; species Oscheius sp. DF5120. The sequence goes on from OW051463.1 coordinate 4,927,683, forward strand.
AGCTTTTTTTATGAATCTAAGTCGATGTTAGATTTAATATGATGATCTTTGTATCATTGTTTACAAACGTAGTTTTTATTATTTTTTTTCACATGAAATAAAAAAATTTTATCCATTAATTATGTGTTTTAGGTGGAGCACCATATAATGTCAATAATTGTTGTTCTATTTTTTTAAACTTATTTGTAGTTTAACGTTATTACTAGAAGGATTGTTTAGTTTTAGATCTAGGTAGCATGGCAATTGGTAAGGACTCTCCTCGCTTAGATGAGAGAGAGGATGACGTAATAGAAACACCACCGCATGCAGAACAAGGTTTTTATGCTGTCTATGAAGCAAAGGACGTATGTTTTTTCATACATTCTATTTCTTAATTTTTTAGGTACTGGGTCGAGGCTTAGCTTCCACAGTACGCAGAGCTGTAGAAAAAGGTTCTGGACAGTCATTTGCTGTCAAAATTGTTGACATATCTACAGATAAACAGTCTGAGGTTTGTTCATTTTTAGTTAATTTTATTTCAACTTTTAGAAAGATGCACAAAGATTATTAGAAGAAACATTGTCAGAAGTTGCAATACTACGTCAGTTAGCTGGGCATCCGTCTATTAGTATGTTACAAATTTATTTATTTATTTATATTCAGTAACTATTCATGACTTTTATCAGACCCCATCTTTTCTTTTTGCCGTTTTTGAAATGGCACCGAAAGGAGAATTGTTTGATGTTTTAAACCACACTGTCACAGTTTCGGAGAAGAAAGCTCGTCGATGGATGAGGCAATTATTTGATGGAGTTGCTTTCATGCACGATAGAAATATAGTCCACAGGTAAAATAGTTGAAACAAGTATAAACTTATTTAGGGATCTCAAATTAGAGAATATCCTTTGTATAGATGACGAAAGAATAGTAATCTCAGATTTTGGATTTGCTACCCATCTAGAAAAAGGGAAAACTCTGAGAGGTATTTTTATATTTTTGTCTTTTAAATTTTAAAGAGCTTTGTGGTACTCCTGGATATCTTTCCCCTGAAATGTTACGTTGTCAGATGTTTGATGATGCTCTTGGATATGATCATCTAGTAGACGAATGGGCTCTTGGTGTTATCATGTACACCTTACTGGCTGGCTATGCCCCTTTTTACCATCGAAGGTAGAAAATTTATTTCCATTACTTATTTTTAATTTAAGACAACTTATGATGATGAGGATGATACAAGAAGGTCGTTACCAATTTCTTCCAGAACAATGGGCAACAATTACAAAAGAAGCGAAAGATCTAGTAGGATATATATATAGATCCTATATCTTTTTTTTCAGATTACGGGTCTTCTTTGTGTACCTGTTGATAAACGATTAACAGCAACTGATTGTCTTAATCATGCGTGGATGTTGCCGGCTAGTGAAATCAAAGCAAGAGATTATAGAAAATTATTCAAACATGTAGGCAATTGCATGTTTTAATTATCTTAATTTTCAGTCTATTACGTTCGTTCGATTTATTTTACGCCTTCAAAAACATAAATACTTCAAAAGTATTATTGATCGTGACCAACTTAGGAAACGACCCTTTAGAGATAGAGAAGTAAGTAAATATCTTTTAATTTACAAGTGATACAGATTCGTCACGAAGCAGAGGCTGCTGTCTTCTCCGTTTATGGTCACTGGGTCAATCGTGGTTTCCATTATTCCCGTGATCTACTTTTTGCAAATCAGCCACTTCCTAAATTTGTTCGTGATTCACCACCTCCGAAACAGCAAATATAGGATTAACTAATTATTTTAGTTTGGATTTTTAATACGGTTCCCATAGGGTTTTAACGGGCTCTCCCTTGCTCACTCAGTGTACATATACGCCAATTTTTTTTTCTAGGCCCGCTAGTCTTTTTAAAGATAGTCCCCAAAATCGGTGCTTAGATCTCTGCAAAATTTTGCCATGTAGAGTATTTTGTACATGTTTATGTCCGTCTTTCGTCGTGCATATTTCATTAAAAAGTATTTTTTATTCGTTTTGTTTTGTTAATATAATTATTCCGTATATTGCCGTTGAAATATCACTGAATTCTTATGTTGTCTAAGTCTAAGGTTAGTAGAATGAAATTAGATGTGGATGGATTAGAAGTATTATTTCCGTATGATTTTGTTTACCCAGAACAGGTTCTTTACATGCAGGAGCTCAAGAAATCACTAGATGCAAAAGTAAATTTTATTTTTTTTATCATTTCTTTAGGGTCATGGTTTATTAGAGATGCCGTCAGGTACCGGCAAAACAATCTCTCTTTTATCGTTGGTAGTAGCATATATGTTGAAATATCCCGATAAATTAGGTATACTCAGTTGGATATACTTTTATTTTGTTCAGAAAAATTAATTTATTGCTCACGAACAATACCAGAAATCGAGAAATGTTTAGAAGAATTAAGAAATTTATATAAATTCTATGAAAGAGAGACAGGGGTAAGTTTTTAATGTGTTTTATTCATTTTCTTTAGGAATCTCCAAAAATGTTAGCTGTGGGAATGTCTGCTAGAAAAAATCTATGTATCAACGAAAGTGTTGCTCAATTGCGACAAGGTTAGCTTTATCTAATTGCCATTATTTTCAGGTTCACTAGTCGATGGAGCCTGTCAGCAATTAACATCGTCTTTTGTTCGAGCTAAACGGCAATATGATCCTACTCTACCCACATGTGATTTTTTTGATCAATTAGAAGCTATGCAGCATTTTTCATTACCACGTGGTGTATGGAATATGGTGGGTATTTATTGTATTTTTAATGTTATTTTCAGAGTGATTTAAGGGAATTTGGAAAAGAAAAAGGTCTTTGTCCCTATTTCATCGCTCGAAGATGTATCAAAGGAGCCCAAATTATTGTTTATTCCTATCATTACATTTTGGATCCAAAAATCGCAGAAATAGTTTCTAAGGACTTTACCGCCAAATCCTGTGTGGTTTTTGATGAAGCTCATAATATTGATAATGTATGTATTGAATCTATGTCTATCGGTATAAATCAACGACAGATGGAACGAGCTGGACAAGAGCTAGTCAAGTATGTGTCTATCTATATTATCAACTTTTTCAGACTGGATAAAAAGGTGCAAAAAACAAAAAAGGAAAATGCAGAAAAACTAGAAGAAGAATATAGAAACATGGTAGAAGGTTTAAGAAGGTATGTTGCCGAAATTGTTTAATCAAGACCATCATATTACAAATGTCTATTTGGTGATCATGAGTGATTTGCTTCTTTCTGTGAGTTCTAGCAGAGCGTGGAAATTCGGTTCTATACTGAACATGTAACGTTTGTCCCCTTTCCTCGTTCTTTGAATCTTGAGCACGCCGTTTTCTTCAGGAAGGCCTACGTTATATGTTTCTTCGGATATCACAGGTCCAAAATTTGATTTGAATATAGAATTACTGGATATGTCCGAAGAAGTTCGACTTTGTGGTATACTGCTAGCTTTCGATCGAGAACTGGTTAAATTATAGCGAATCTTTCCACTAGAACTTTTGATTCCTCGACGAGCGATTTCTTCTATTGTGACTGGAGTTGCATTCAGAAAACGCTTGTACTTTGACGGATTAAGATGACCATTTTTTATGAGGCTGATTTCATCGAGAGGCCAATATTGTAGAGAGGTGGACGAAGAAGTTTTAACAGCATATTGGGGTTCCGGATTTTCGGGAACATATTCCACTATTCGACGACTGACAATTTCTACACGATTATGAGAAGATGTCATATGCCAACCTTCTTGTGATAAACGCGCGAGCTAATATGACTTGGTGTCTAGTCAATCTTTGTTTATTATTATCTTAACTTGTTTTTTCAGAGCACATGTAGAAAGGATGAATGATGAAAGACTTGCAAATCCAGTCTTACCACAAGAAATTCTAAATGAAGCTATTCCTGGCTCTATTCGAACTGCTCAACATTTTGTAGTTTTTATGCAGCGTTTTATGGAATATCTTAAACTAAGGCTTCGTTCTAGTCAGGTAATTTTTTTTAGTTTCCAGCATGTTTTTAGGTATTAATTGAAAGCCCTGCTGCTTTTCTCAAAGATATTCAGGATCGAATGTATATTGAAAGAAAGCCATTGAGGTAAATTATTAATATGCTATTTAATTGGTCCATAGATTTTGTGCTGAACGTTTAGCCAATCTTTCTCGAACATTAGAATTAGCTGATTCTACAGAAATTTGGGCATTAACACAAATTGCAAATTTAGCTACGTTAGTGAGCACATATTGTAAGGTGAGTCAACATTGTATTGCATTCAAACTTCTTTTCAGGGATTTTCAGTAATTGTTGAGCCAGGAGAAGGTAATCAGCCTGCAATTTTAACATTATCATGTATGGATGCTTCAATTGCAATTCTTCCTGTCTTTAGCCGTTTCCAAACAGTAAGATCTTTATTTTTTCTTATGGACCAAAAGGTTATTATTACTTCGGGAACGCTGTCTCCGCTAGAAATGTATCCAAAAGTACTGCGATTTGATCCCGCTGTAATGGCTTCCTTTACTATGACACTTGCTCGGCCATGTTTATGCCCTTTAGTAGTAGCAAGAGGAAACGATCAAGTCAGTCTTGTTTTCTTTCTCAAGGTTTTTTTTATGTTGCTATGACATCTCGTTTTGAACAAAGAAGCGATGTCGCTGTAATTCGTAATTATGGAAACTTAGTACTTGAAATGGCTGCGATAGTTCCTGATGGTATGGTAGTATTTTTTACAAGTTACACTTACATGGAAACTGTAATAGGAGTTTGGTATGAACAGGTAACTTTATTTTAAATTTATTTATTGTTAGCATGTCATTGATGAACTTATGAAATACAAACTTGTATTTATTGAAACAAACGACGCCAGGGAGACCTCAGTAGCTCTAGAAAAATACGTCGAAGCTTGTGATAGTGGTCGAGGAGCATGTTTATTTTCTGTGGCAAGAGGAAAAGTTTCCGAGGGAATTGATTTTAGTCATCATTTAGGTACGCATTGATGTATAATTTTTTATCATTCAGGACGGTGTGTGATAATGTTAGGAATTCCTTATGTTTATACCGAAAGTAAAGTACTTCGTGCTCGTTTGGAATTTCTGCGAGATGAATACCAAATCAAAGAGAATGATTTCCTGACATTTGATGCAATGCGACACACAGCACAATGTATGGGTCGCGCTCTTCGTGGAAAAACAGACTATGGTTTAATGATTTTTGCTGACAAAGTTAATTTTTTTATAATTAGAATCCTTTTTTAGCGTTTTTCACGTCAAGATAAACGTGGGAAATTACCAAGATGGATGCAGGACTATTTAGATCAAGCCAGTATTAATCTAAGTATAGATGAAGCTGTTCAAGTTGCTCGAAGGTATGTAATATCTATATATATTTCGATACATTCCATTCAGATGGCTTACTTTAATGGCTCAACCATTTACTAAACAGGATCAATTAGGTGTCTCAATGCTTACCTCTAGTATGATCTCAGCAAAAAATTTAAAGAAATTCGACAGTGTGGTACAACGTATTGATTAGTACGGTGATTTATACACGGGTTTTCCTTACTTTAATCTCGGTAATATGTTCGTCATATGAAGTTTCATGTTGTTGTTGTTGTATTTATAAATAGTTTAGTTTTTTTTTTCATTTTCGTCCACTACTTTGTTGCTACATGTATCTCGTTAATTTTTTGATGGTAATTTTTCTTAGCATGATTCTATCAACTGCATGGATTGGAGCCTCACGACGGGCTTTCTCAGCGACTACAGCTGTGGCTATGTACTGTACGCCCCTACACAATAAAGGTCACTCAAAATGGCAAAATATAAAAGCAACAAAAGGCAAAAATGACCTTTTAAAGTCACAAGCAGCAAATCAACTTCTTAGAAAAGTATTGTAAACCTTTACTTTTTTTAAATTATGTTCAGGTTAAATCAGCTGTCAATCGAGGCGGATTCGATATGAAATTGAACAGAGAGTTGGCTCAGCTCGAACAAGAATTTAAAAGCGCAGGGCTTTCTTTAGATACTTTCAGAAATTATCTCAGTCGTTTAAAGGTCAGTTGTTAACAAATAACTTTCCAACTCTTCTAGGACAGACCAGAAGTAGAATGTGCATTTGATGTTATCGGCCCTTCTGGAACATTTTTTATTGTTGTTGCTGAAACGGATAATAAGAAAAATTTTGAAAGTACTCTTAGAAAATATTTTAATAAGGTAACATCTTCCAAACTAACATTTCAAAATGCAGGTCGGAGGTTTTCGAATGGCAACTGATAGTAGTGCAGTAAGGAGCTGGTTTAATGAAAAAGGTGTTTTGTTACTTGGCATTAAGAAAGATACCAAGGAAATAAAACTAGACCAGGTTTTATTTTTTTAATTTTTATGCTTAATTTCAGATGGAAGAAATAGGTATCGAAATGGATTGTGAAGAAGTATTACTGGTAGAAGAAGATGGCCTCAAGAAATTTGAAGTGATTTGTGATTCGAAAAAAGTGCAATCAGTAGAGAATGAGTTTGTAAAACAAGGGTTTGTATTATTTCCCTTTTGAAGTTGTTCAGATTTTGCGTAGAAAGTGCCGAGGTTGAATACCGGCCTATGCATCCAATTCAAATTCAGGGAGATGATGCAAACAAGGTAGAAAAATTCTACGAGTTGGTGCAAGAAGATGAAAGCGTAAAACAAATTTATGATAATATCGATCCATCCAGTCTTCAAGCAACTGTTTGAAAACTAGAAATTTTTAGAATTGTTGATTTGTTTATTTTTAGAAAGATAAAAACATCTATCGAACTTTACAATGATCTAAAACTACCGATTAAAAAAGTTAAAATGATATCCGGGTAACATCACTTGTGCTGATTGAAAAATTGTTGTGATGAATGTAACACCTCGCTAAAAGTCGACTTACCAACTAATCGTTTAGATATCCAGCCCGAAAGTTGTGTTTTCACATTTTGATGAAGAAACCTATATTGTGTGTGAATTGTTCAATGATGTTACCTTGAGTCAAATAGAAACACAGCTGCATAGTCTCTCCTATGTCTAATTGCCCTTCCAATAGCTTGATTAACAGCATGCATACAAAGTGAATCGTATAATTGTTTACCACCGCTCGGTAACACTCCATCAAGATACTAAATCAATTGCTGATAAATAAATTAAGAAACTCACTTTCATGTTTTCTTGTAACTCAAGACTGCTTTTATTCGGATAAGGTAACCCAATCATAAATACAGCACGACCTAACTCGTCGCTAAAGTTGATTCCTTCACTCATCTTTCCCCCAACGACAGCTAAAAGTATTGCTCCTTTTGATATTCGAGCTGATGTCACAAATTTTTCCCAAATATTACTATTAGAATCAGATCGTGGTTCTACATATACGACTTTCTCTTCCTACAACAAGATCTTATTGTGAATAAATAGCCAAACCTGCAACTTTGAAAAAAGTTCAGATTTCTTAAGAAAGTTCATAAAATTATTCATTACATCGTAGGATGTAAAGAATGCGACGCAGCCATTCGGTATAGTAGATAATAATTTGATCATACTGAGAGCTAATGATCGTAGCAACTGTTCATTACTTCGAGTAAGATAATTGAGTGAAAATGTTTTTTCGTCAATTGTTTTATCTAAAATAAATATCTAAAAAATAGCTAGCTTACCTACAACAAAAGCTGCCAGTTGATTATCGTCAATCACATGTTCACATGAGAATCGTTTTATCTTCGAAGCATCTTTTCCTCTCGTTAAACAGTCAATCTGAAAAATAAAGAATAAATAAACAAAAAAATTTAAAACATTCACCAAATTGTCAAAACTCGTCATTATACAAGTTGATTTAATAAACTTTGGTTCATCATTCAGCTAGAAGAGATGCTGGAGGAGATGTTGCTAAAATCCGATACTAAGCAGAAGTCTTCGAGGGAGGATATCTGCTCTGACACCGAATGGATGGATGACGTCTTGAAACGGATGAACAGTCTCGTCGGAAGGCAGGATATAAACATCACCAACGTGATGTCAATGCCCGAAGTTATCGCTATAATTCAGACAGTTCAAAACATCTTCATGGAAGAAAGTAATCTGTGCGAATGTGAAGCTCCAATCAAAGTCATTGGAGATATCCATGCCCAGTACCAGGATCTCAATTGTCTCTTCGATATCATCGGCCGTGTCCCTCAAGAAAAAATGATCTTCCTCGGGGACTACGTTGATCGGTCTTTCTTTCAGTTTTAATTTCTTCAATTTTAGGGGACCACAAGGAATCGAAGTAGTTATCTTGCTATTTGCTTTGAAAATTCGGTATCGTGACAGAATCTTTATTCTTCGTGGAAATCATGAAACCCCGTCTGTAAACAAAATTTATGGATTCTATCAAGAGTGTTCTATGAAGTATGGAGTAGGCTTGTGGTGGGATTTCATATGCTGTTTCAACAGGATGCCAATGGCCGGACTCATCTCGAAGAAGGTCCTCTGTATGCATGGGGGATTATCTCCCGAAATAACGTCTCTCGACGTTATCAGAAACATCGTCCGTCCCTGTGAACCGTTGGATCGTGGACTGCTTATCGATCTTCTTTGGTCTGATCCGACTAATAAAGGAGACGGATGGTTTCAATCGATTCGAGGTTAGTAGAATCCAGAGAAATCATCATTTTTGAGGAATAAGCTACATGTTTGGAAAAGGCGTCGTAGCTGCAGGATGTGAGCTCTTAGGTATCGACCTTATTATCCGGGCCCATCAAGTGGTTCAAGATGGATACGAAATGATGGCTGGTCGCCGTCTGATTACCGTGTTTTCCGCTCCGGTAAGCTAACTAGGTGGAATCTTTTTAATTACTTTTTTTTAGAATTATTGCGGACTGTTTAAAAACGCTGCAGCCGTCGTCTGCCTTGATGCCGATCTCACTATCACCTTCCAGCAGCTGATGATGTCCGCCACCAATAACACGAAAGCGAAAATCGCCCCACCAGTTGCTTCGGATCCGAATGTTGCTACAGCCAAGGAGGACAAAGATTTTATAAAGCCATTTAAAGCCTTCGGCACCTCTATCAAATAATGTAGATCACCTTAATTTCAAACGCTATAAATCAAATAAAGCGATTTGCTGGTAATCATTTTGTTGTTTGAAAAGTATTTTAAGAAACTTACCAGTAACCCAGCTGGTTCCATTGTTCCACCGATGAGAATTGTAGCTCGCGATTTCTCCACAACTTGGGACAATTGATCTGCAGGATTCAAAAGAATGAAGCGAAATCTAAACATTGAAATAATCAACTAGAATATGTTTTTACTTTTTTATCGTCTTATCAATAATAACTCGACCATCTTCACATCGATTATTCAAAGCTTCAATGAAAGCTTTGATAGAAAATAAAGGAGAAGGAATTGGCTTCGCTTGCTCAGGTCCTACATTGGAAGAAGTAGCTTCATCGATCTCTGAAAAATTCTTTTATATAAAAAAATTATTCTACTAGTTTTATTGAGCAGCTTTTGCAGACCAGACAGTTTCACTCCAGTTTTAGTAGATTGTGCTTCTGTTTTCTGATGACGAAGGTAAAAACCGTGAAATTTTTTGCATAGATCAGTCACATTCATATACTTTACTAGCTGGAAAAGATCAATCCCGATTATATCAAGCTGAAAATATTAAACCATTAAAAAGAAAAATACTTTAATTAAAAAGCCTTGTATAGTGAGAACCTTGTCAGTGGTATCTGAGTTTAAATAACGGTCGAATGCTTTTACAACAGAAAGAAGTAGCCGCATATACATCAGATTTTTAGTTTTCAGACGCGATCTAAAAATTAAATCGGTTCGATGTTGCAATACCGATATGTTTCAATATATTGTTGAATCAGATGAAGGGCTACTTTAAGGCCAGCTGAAGAAATTTCACATGAATGAATATTTCCAATTGTTTGCAAGACATTGTGAGCTTCATCCAAAACTACAACATTTCCCTCTAGCTCAACACCCCAAGCTTCTCTTGTGCCTGGGTGTAACAAAACCTAGAATATAAAACTAAACAAAATTACTAAATAAAGTACTTGATAAGGAAGAAGTACTAGTTGACAAAGAGGCACAGCTTTCCTTGTTGCAAAGTATGGACAGCCAACATTTTTTTGAGCAGCTGATGTTACCTGCGGGTAAATGATTAATCTATGACAAATTTACTTGATTTAGACGATTAAGTTTTTTGGAAAGAATACCATTTGTCAGATCTTCAATTGCATCCTGTTTGTAATAAGGGCAACCAGATTTTGTATTTTTCTTAGAAATCTATAAAACAATAACGACAATAACAAACACCAGGTACCTTAGTATCGTCAACTTTCGTTCTTTTTTCACAACCTCCACAATTCTTTCGTAATTCCATGCATTTTTCATTAATAAGATGATTAATCTTTAACTTTTTGACGCCTTCATTAGCACAGAGAGTCTGTCTTGACGCTACAGTGACTAGGCGTGGTTTAAATCTATAACAAAAGTAAATGAATAAATAAACACCTACTTTGTTTTGGCCAATTCATCGACCAATTGTTCAAGTTGACTATGTGTACGAGAAGCATAGTAAATTTTAACTGTCTTGAGAGATTGCTCTTCGCCATCTATTGTTTTCAAAACGTTTTCATTATCAGAATCGTAATCTTTTGGTCCAAAGTCTTCTTCTAACTGTTCATTTTCTTCATTCTCTTGAGCAGGCTCTTTGTTTTTCCGTTTATTTGTTATAACTATGTCATCTTCAGCATGCTGTAGCCTTTTCTTAATTTTTTCAAGTTCGTCCAGTTTATCTTTTGCCTCATCAATGTTTTTTCGTGTTTTCAAAGACTCTTTATAAGCTGTCACCCAATCCGCAGCTGAAACCTTCATCAAATTATAGGGAACTTAAAAAACACCTTCTTCATTACTGTCAATTTTTGTTGAAGCTATTTCCCGTAAACTAGCTTCACTACGACGTTCATATTCTTCTAGCCATGTCATTGTTGAACATAAAACACTTAACGATTTGCCTGTACCAGTAGGAGATTCAAAAATGCCAATCTATAAAAACGATAATTACATTGTTTCAAACAAACCTTCCCGTCCTCAATACAATCGTATATCTCCTTCATTAGATTCAACTGAATACTATACGGAGCATACGGAAAAGAAAAATCCATATGGTCCATTCTGTGAATGTTTAACATGTTACATATTTCAAGATACTTGAAAAGTAGGTACAATTATAGAACAATGAAACTTTTAAATCATTTTATTGATACCTGTATTGCACACGCGGTTAATAAATATTACAAGAACATTAGAAAATTAAACAACAGGAAATTCTTCCAGGCGATTGATGACAACTTCATAACCTTTGATGGTCTCATCATATAAGGAACTCAGTTGGGCAAATTTTACTTCAGGACTTTCGTTGACTGTAAGCTGAAAAATAACTAATAAGAGAAACAAATGGCATTAACCTGATTAATCGTTGCCTGATCTAACACTTCATTCATCTTATTCCAATCTTTTGCCCTTCGCTTAAATGGTTTTTCGAGGCGTCGCTTCACATCTATGCGATAACGTTTCAAGTCTTCTATATTGTTTTTATTAGTTGCCTTATAACGAAGAATTTCATAAATCCGCCGAGCTTGTTTCTAAACAATGTTATGAAAAATTAAATAAAATCTACATGGTGGATTTTAAAATGTTGCCGAGCAGCATCTTTCATTTCTTTAGAAAATCCGTTTTCCAGACACTTTCGACTAAATTCAGGTAGCTTTTCACAATTCATGCAATCAAGATAATCTCGTAAGTAAATCATCGCATCTGCAGCATCCTCAACTAAAAAAAAGATATCAGCAAAACATAATTGACACACTCGTAATATCATATAGATTAGGCATTTTCCAGAGATCCTCATTTATAGCTTTAAAGAATTTTGCACCCATACCTGATGATCTGAGAACAAAACTATTTACGAATAACATCGTACCTATAAGCAGGAAGAAGTAATAAATGTGCGATACGAATTCGTTCTTCATTAGGATGATGATAAAAACGGTATGTAGAACAGTAACCAGCTACTGCATATCTTTTGCACATATTACCATCCTCATCAATTCCATTGTAAGTTTCAAACCTTAAAAATATTTGGAAATAAAAAAGAAAATACAAAATATAATGAATCCAGCGACCTTCAGAATTATCGGTATATCCAGCAGCATCAATATACCATAAAGCAAGGGTTTGAAGCTGAGAGATATATAGATCAATACTTTCAGATTCTTCCGTCACTTTATACATTTCAAAAGTGTTACAATCAATTTTCATCCTTTTAGAAGATGGAGCATCTTCCTCATTCGAGTCAGAATTACCTAACATCAGGGTTAATATTTTAATTACGATATTAACCTTTAATAGCGCAAACTAGCTCCCCAAAAGGAATAAAATCTTTCTGTTCATTCAAACGTTGCATAAATTCCTTTTTATCTTTGACCATAATGAAGAACTGCCCGGTAGGAAGTTGGCTTTTCAAACGCTCATAAATATCATCTGGCTAAAAAAAAGAAAAATTTAAAAAAAAAAAATGAAAAAACGCATACCTCTATGCTGGAACCACCTTGCAGAGATGTTCGCGTAAATTTTATCTCAGGGTATATAAATAAACTGGCAGCTGTATAGTTAATTGCAACAGACAAATTTTGATAACCAAAAATTGTTTCTCTAAACAATTTGAAATGAATGTAAAACAAATCACGATTCTCCAAAGTGTTGATGAGCAAATTCTGGAGGATATTCATCGAGATTAGGTCGAGAAAAATCTTCCTCTGAACGAACTAAAAAAAATGTTGTAAACATAATAAAAAAATGACTTACTAAATCGTAATTTAACTGTTTCAAGTGCATTTTGAAGGAACGGTTGATCTATTATACTTAGAGGCCTATCATCATCCAACATTTTTTACGACCTAAAAATAGAGATTTGAAAAAATAGTAATGAAACAGTGAAAAGGAATAAGAATTTCAAAAAAACTTTCAAATGTGTTCATATTCGCGCTCGAGCGTTATTCGTTGCAAGACAAATGTCTTCGACCGCAGACCGTCGCACGCGGCGCACTGCTCACGCTAACGGCGCGATTTCGAACACTGATCGGGCACGAGGCCTCCCTTTCCCGCTCCTACCAATTTCGAAATGTTTATCAACAAATTTCACTTTTTTATGTATTGACAAATATACGTTTATGTCCCTCGCTGTATTCTGACGTATACATCATATTGATTAGTTCTTCACGTCCAAAAAGCCGCGTTTTCGCGCCCAATTGCGTCACTATCGAATTCGAATAACTTATTGTTTCTTTGACCTTTTGGAAATAGCAAAAGCGACGAATTCTCTATTCCGATACTCCAAGGTGAGCAGGCTAAAGCGACACTGATAAGCCTCATCTTACCTCAGTTAACCTTTAATAAATTTAACTTTTTTTTTAATTATACCTAATTATCGCTTATAGGAGGATAGAATCGATCTGTTTACCTGCTACAGTTATTGATTGGTAGCAGAACAGCTTTCTCCTATGCTCATTCAATTGCATGGGACTGAAGCCGTTGCTAGCTTCGAACACGCTTCTAACCTCTGGGATGGACAATGAAGCTGTTCAGAAGAACAATACCATGATCATAAAAACGGACTCTGTTGCCCAGCCTAATGGGTCACCTTTGCTGTCGCCTGCCGTGGCAAAGGACCCGCTACATCGAACACCCGCTGTGGATTTGATACCACTTCGGGTAGATGTCAATGGATTTCGGCAGGTACGTCTACTATAGCTACAATTATCCATTTCTCAGCCGTCATCTACGCTTGTTTCTCCATCTTCACTCGTGTCAACAGCCTTACCTACGCCATTAATAGATTTTGAATCTAACTCAAATTGTTCGGATTCAAATCCACAGGGCGATCTCTATCCTCCGACACAATCTAAAGGAGCTATCGACTTCGGAGGTACTATTTATGTACAGTATATCTACGACGACTATTTTAGCCTTCACGATGCCAAAACAATCGCCAGGTTTTCCGTTGAAAAGTCCCGTTACAACTTATTCTTACATAAAACCATCTACATCGGGGTGAGTCAGCCAAAGTATTGATTTTTATTCATTATTGTTTAGAACCAATCTATTTATCGCTAGGCCACCCGTAACAAAGATGCAACCTCAACAGCTAACGGCTCAGCAGATACAGAGGAGGAATGGCGATATTAATAGAAAGAACTTTGTTGATAAAGTTACCCGTCACAAATCTAATCTGAAATTCATCATTCCAAAAGTGAGAAAGCAAAACTTAACAAGAAAAAAATTTAGTGCTCTGAAGCAAATCCATCGCAACTCAGCATTATGTTGAAAAAAGCTAGAAAGTATACTGTTCTCGCAGCACCAGTGGATAAATTTTTGTTTGAAGAACAAGTAATTGAAAAGCCGAAACCGGAACCGAGAAAAAGGAGGACTCTACTTGAAGACCCCTATGTGACAGATGTTTCCGATAAGGAAACTGAACCTACTGAGTAAGCTTGTCCTTCTAAAAATAATGATTCAGTGATGAAAGGTCCTATAAAAAACAGAGAAATGCGGAAAAGCAACTCATACTTCACAACAACATCTCTACTATAACATGTAGAATTGAAGAACGACAGAGAAAGTTAAATCAACTACTCAACACTGTAAGCTTTTTAAGATACGCTCATACTTTTTAGTACAACAAAGACTATAAAACAAGTCCTACTGTTGATGAGACAATTGACTTACCGGCAGCTCGGTGTCGACCTTTTATTCGAAGACCGCATAGAAACCTTATAAAGTAAAAAAATATGTTAGCCTAAAATAGTTTCAGGCATGCTACCAAGTTCCACTACGATGAAACCATTCCCTCAACTTCAAAAGACACAGACACAAGAGCGTATATTAAAAGTAAGTAGTATTTGGAGATCTAGTTTCTACTAAAAGTATTCTAATTAGTTCAACAAGAAATAACTCAAAGCTAAATATAGACTGACCTTTCAGAAGTTGACATCCCCGTGGAAGAAACCGCGATGGATCTGTTGCATTGGTTGGCAATGAATCCCTCTTTCAATAGTCGTCGAAACCTAAACAGACCACCACATCTCCTCGAACAAAAGGATCTTGAAGAAGTGATTGTCATAACACAAATAAAAAAAATTAAATATTTTAGGAAATGGCGAGAAATGGTACAACGCGCAGATTAGAAAAAGAAAAGAGACGAATAAGAGAAGAAGATAGAAAGAATAACCGGGATAGCAGTGACTACGAGGATACTGATGAAGATTTGGATTATTATCCAGAAATTAAAGGTTCTCCAATAAAAAAGAAAAGAAAGCGCGGAAGGCCGCCACGTCAAGAAAGAAAAGACGGTGATCAACCTCCGTCCAAGGTACGCAATATTTCATTCAAACGAAACAAACCAATTTAGATCGGTAGAAGACCAACGATAACAAAGCATGTTCAGCTTTATGAAGGGGAACTTATTCTCGATCTAACTCAAATTGCTCTGTCTGACGAGAAGCCTAAATATGCAGTGAGTCCTCTTTGTTTTGAAACGCTACTTTTTTATCACGGCCTAGTCAGTAGACTAAGAAAGTTAAACTGGAAAAGAAAAGAAGGCAAGACATATTTTCTGGTGCAATATTTCTTTGCATTATTGTTAGCTCAACAAGTTTTTTATGAATTCATATTAAAATGAATTCAAATATTTAAAAAAACTTTTCTTCATCTACATTTTTTTAAAACACGCGCAGTGGAATGTCAAGCTTTATTTGTTTTATTTTGAATGAACATACCTTTAAGAAAAGTTTAAAAAAATAGAAAAGAAAATTTACTTCTCCTACTGTTTATTTTTTCAGCAAATCCAAATTCCTGCCTTCTCAGTAATCTCTGACGAATCGTTAACGAAGCAAACAGATGAATGTGAACACGGTTTCCCCAATCTTATAGAGCAACATACTCAATTCCATCCTATTTTAGAAAAAGAAGAGAGGATGCGTTACACGGTAGGTTAGCAGAAGCCCCATTTCATAAAGTCATTTAGAATCCTTCAAAAAAACCAGCCAGGATATCCGTCGACAAGGACTTCCCTGGCCCTCAAACCCCACTTCCTTCGCCTGTGTCTTATGTCAAACCTGCGGCGTAGTTTTTCTTTTTATATCTCACATTTATCCCGTTGTTATCCGGTGCCCTTCTAGGATGCTAGCATGTTTTCAATCTCAAATCTACCTTCATTTTTAATTATTTGATCCTCGTTTCGCACCCGTCTCCATAATTGATCTTCACTTTATTGTAAATATGATTAGCCGACTTTTTTTGTTGTCGTTTGTCTTTTTTCACCAATGAATAGACATGTTTTAGAATTGTTTGTTAGAAAGAAAGGTGAAATAATGTCCAAGTTATCTGTACGAGAAAGAGCGTCAACACATTTTCGCGCTGCAAATACTCTAATTTGAAGCAAATTTCTCTCTTAGTTGAAATTTTTTTCCTTTTTCTTCAGCACAATACAACTTTTGCTAAGAAAACAAAAAGGTTATAAAGTGATTTACAATTTATTCTATTTTAAAAGTCAAAATAAAATGTCGAATTATATACGATCCTATTACATCATGTCAATGTGATAATCAATGTCGAAATAATTGATTATCACTAAAACACGCATTGTTATTTTTTTTTCCTTCTCTTCTAACTTTTCATTTTTTTTTTAGGATATGCAATCTCTAAATTTGTGGAATGGCTTTGGAGGAATATCATTGAGTGGTAAAGGAAGGAGGATTTCAACTTCTATTTTTAATCGTCATTCAATCAAAACAGATTATTTTACCGCTTTCCAAGGGTTGTCTTATCCACAAGTTCGGTCACTTTTTGAAGGTTAGCTAGTTTTTAGTAAAGTACTTCCATTTAGCGGAAAATTTTCGTGTTAGTAGAAAGATTCTTCATCGATCGAGGATAAATTTTGCTTTATCTGAGGGATTGCAAATAAACCTTTCACCAGCAAAAGGAACATTAGGTTAGTGCTATACTTATGTTAAAATTAATTGTAGTTATTCAACAACGTGGGTTTCGAACTAAAAGAGCAGTAAATCCATTTGATATTCAAACACAATCTAAATTGTCGCCAAAGCAAGAGGAAGTAAAGTAAGTTTTTAATTGCTCATATGTTCATTTTGTTGTTATATACTATTTTGTTTTTAGATGGAATATTTGGCCCGACTTGTTGGGTAAAAAGAAAGAAGAAGCCAATACTCGCTACGAACAGTATGAAGCGGATTTAAAGAAACTTCCAGAACAGCAACGAAAATCATTTACCGTTAGATTTTTTGTTATTTTAATTTTTTTCGTAGGATGGGTTTGTGAAAGGATTGCTGCAAAGTAAACCAGGCACTGAAGGAGCAAAAAAGTCTAACACATTGACAAGATTTTATATATTCTTGATTGCTATCCTTTGCATCAGCTGGTTAGCAGGAAGTGAGTTTTAAATTATTATTTGGATGATACCTTTTGCTTTATAATACAAAAATTAGTAGTGCAACAGCACATTTGTTTTTCTTAAGAGATTCGTATTCGAATAGGCGAGCGGTCAATCGGATCAATCTTATTCAACACCCACACACAAGAAGTGAAACCAGAAGATGTTCAAGTAACTTTTGAAGACGTCCGTGGCGTAAGTTTTATTTTTTTTATTAAAAATGATTTCAAATTACAGATGGAAGAAGCAAAATTGGAAGTAGAAGAAATAGTATCGTATTTGAGAGACCCTGAAAAATATTCACGATTAGGAGGACGTCTACCAAAAGGTGTTTTGCTAGTGGGTCCTCCTGGAACTGGTAAAACTTTACTTGCTAGAGCTATTGCAGGCGAAGCACAGGTTTTATTTTGCTTTTATGGTTTTATTTATCTTTGTATAGGTACCTTTTTTTCATACTTCTGGATCTGAATTTGATGAAGTTTTGGTTGGTCAAGGTGCTCGACGGGTTCGTGATCTATTTGACAAAGCTAAAGCTAGGTAGATTTTATCTCTTTGTTTTTTATTATATTTAGAGCGCCATGCATTATTTTTATCGATGAAATTGACAGTGTAGGATCGAAGCGTGTTAGTAATAGTATCCATCCGTATGCCAATCAAACTATAAACCAACTCTTGAGCGAAATGGATGGCTTTAATAGAAATGAAGGGGTTATTGTCATTGCTGCTACAAATAGAGTCGAAGATTTGGATAAAGCTCTTCTTCGACCTGGACGATTCGATGTGAGAGTTACAGTATCAAAGCCAGACCTCGCTGGTCGAAAAGATATTTTCCAACATTATCTGGGCAAAATTGTGCATGCTTTTAACATCAATCCCGAATTATTAGCCAAGGTTTTTTTTTTGACTATTTGATTATTCGTTTAGAGCACAACAGGCTTTACTGGAGCAGATATCGAAAATATGGTTAATCAAGCAGCTCTCAAAGCAGCTACGGAAAATTGTGTAGAAGTCACAATGCATCATTTAGATGAGGCAAAGGATCGGTAATCGATTTATTTTTCTTTTTATATTTATTCTCTGCAGTGTTATTATGGGGCCTGCTCGTTCTGGTGGAAGAATTCCTGATGAAGAGGCTAATCGGAATACCGCATTTCATGAAGCTGGACATACCCTTGTTTCATTATATACAAAGGATGCTACACCGCTTCACAAGGTTACAATTATCCCACGCGGACAATCCCTTGGTCACACTGCTATGCTGCCGGATAAGGATTCTTACCAATTAACCAAATCTCAAATGTTGGCTCAGCTGGATGTTATGATGGGAGGTCGCGTTGCTGAAGAATTGATTTTTGGTGACAACAAGGTGACAACAGGGGCAGCTGATGATTTGAGAAAGGCTACTCAAGTCGCGGTACAAATGGTAAAGGCCTTCGGTATGAGTGAAAAGGTTTCATTTCTGCTTTTTTCTAACTTTTCTCTTTTTAGATAGGCTTGCGTGACTATACAGCCGAAGACAATGAATCGGCTCTGGTGAAAGTTAGCGATTTGAGTCCACAAACAGCTGAAGCGATTGATAAAGAAATCAATCAAATACTTTTGGATAGTTACAACAGAGCTAAAGAAGTTCTGGTCAAGCATAAGAAGGAACATCATTTATTAGCCGAAGCTCTCTTGGAATATGAAACTCTTTCTGCTGAAGAAGTCCACAGTGTTATTAATGGCAAGAAAATTAAGCGAGTTGCGCCGACAACTAAAAATGACAAAAAAAGACCTCCCCAACCACCTTTAGTTCATATCCACTTACTTGAAGAGGGTCGAACAGAATCCCGATAGTACTAGTTATAGCTCTCTGTTATCATATTCTAAATAGTTTCTATAGTAACAGGATCTCGTAGTAGTCGTCACCTTTCCGGTTAGTTTGCTGAAACAGTGAATATATGGGTTCATTTTCTTCGGTTGTACATTTACATAAAATTTTATTGTTATATCTTCAATAAAAGTTTATATTTTCTATTCTTTATGTTAATTGATTCGGTTTGTTTCCTCTAATCTTCTAAAAAACTTTTAAACTTTTGCTCCTCATTTTTTATTTATTTTTACTTGTTAAAACGTTTTTGATTCCTAGTATTGTATTGACAAGTTTGTGTGCTATTTTTATTTTTATCTGTTACAATGGTTTTCTGGCTGGTGGGATTTCTCTTTCTCCCACTGCTTTTCTCCTGCACAAAAAAAGCACCACATGAAAACAAAACTCATAATCGAAACAAAGAAATCAGAATTGTAGAGAAGAATGAGATAGAGCTGAAACCAAGCTCGGATCTGGAATCAAGCCATCCCATCGTTCTAACATCAATTGACGAGGAAGAAGTAGATACGGATCCAGAACATAAAGAGGAGAAAATAACCCGAAAAAAAGACAAAAAAAAGGAAGAAGGTGAAGATAACCGTGCGGCATGGACTCGTTACGCTCTAGAGAGACCTTGTCGTCGTCTGGCAAAGCAGTACAAGCGCAAAGTGAAAAAATTCATTGCGGTTGGAAAAGATGGAAAACCTCTACCAGCAAATGCCTATGAATCCAAAGTCAATGAGATGAAGAATAGGTTATTCTTTTTTTATTTTTTTCAATATGTTTTCGGTACTCCGATGTGATCTGTCTTGATTCAACGAGAGTGATTCTGAAAGGAGGAAAATCCGATTATATTCATGCTTCTTGGTTCACATTGCCAGATAATTCGGTTACGTACATTTGTGCGCAAGGTCCATTGAAGGAAACTGTCGAAGACTTTTGGCGATTAATCTACCAAGAAAGGACTAAGATGGTTATTATGCTCTGTCAGCTAGTGGAAGGAAAGCAAGAGAAGACTGCACTCTACTGGCCGCCAAAGAAAGGCGATGTTGAACAATATGGCGAATTTACAGTCACACAGGTGGAACAACGACCAGCTCCGTTTGAGGGAGTCACTTTGACATATTTCGACGTGCAATACATGAAGGAAGAGCCTTTTCGCATTTGGCATGTAATAGTGACGTGGTGGCCCGACCAGCTGGCACCCAGTGACCCGACGCTCATGTTGTTACTCCATAAATGGGTCAAGAAAAACAACGATAAAGGCCTACCTATTCTCGTTCATTGCTCTGCCGGTGTAGGTCGAACCGCGACTTTTGTTGGACTCGATTACACTATTCAAAGAATCAAGGAGGATTTTACAATCGAAATGTCAGATATCATCAAGGAAATGCGCGTTATGCGTCCACAGGCCATTCAGAGTTTCGTTCAGTACATCTTTCTTCACGTGCTCGTCTTCGAACAATTCGTCGCTGAAGGCGTTATAAAACGAAACGAGAAGCTGACGAAATTTATGGAGGACTATGCGAGAAATACCAATAAGAAACTGAAGAAGCGACAGGAAGACAATGAAAAGGACGCAAAACAAACGGAAGAGACGGTAAGAAAAGCCACAAGGGACGATATAGAAGACAAGGACTAGGAAAAAATAAAGAAAGCCACATCTAGTGTCACTTATTAGAAGGAGCAAAATAAATAGACTATAATCCCTCTCCTGTTTTTACTTTTTTTTATATCTGATGTTTTCCATGTTGATTTTCAATAGTTATTGTCCATAACAGTGTACGAAATCCGGCAATTTGTCGTTTTATGAGTTATTTTGCCTGATAAGTCCCTGATAATACCCTCATCCTTCTATTTTACTTCATGCTTCTTAAGAACCTAATGTTTTTTTTTCAGGAAATGAATGAAAATTCTGATGATCATGGAATTAGAGTACCAACACAAGGAGAAGTAATTTTGCTGTTATTATTGTTTAATGTATTTTTTTAGCTTGATCGACCGCCTCTTGCAACATCACACAAAATTGAGAAGCAACATAATAGATTTCATCTTCTAATAGCCGTTACTGGAAGTATTGCTGTCATCAAATTGAAAGAACTCATTGAATTACTACATGACACATGCAAAGAGCAGTTATTCATAAAAGTAAGTGATTTTATTATTATTTATAAATATCAAGATTGTGGCCACAAAATCGGCTGTTACTTTATTGAATACTCAAGACTTTGATATAGAAGAAATGATTTATGAAGATCGTGATGAATGGTCAATGTGGAGAGGTAGAGGAGATCAAGTTTTACATATTGAACTACGACGATGGGCGGACATGCTTCTGATTGCCCCACTAGATGCTAACTCAATGGCAAAAATGGCATTAGGACTCAGTGATAACCTTGTAACATCAGTTGTACGTTCCATAATTTATTAATAATCATTTTTTAGGTTCGTGCTTGGGATTTCGACAAGCCACTTTACTATGCACCTGCAATGAATACTATGATGTGGGAACATCCTTTAACTTATCAACATAGAAAAACATTAAAAGAGCTTTTGCAGTTTAAAGTATAGTCCTGTTGAATTTAAATAATTTTTTTTAGGAAATTCCGCCGATGGAAAAAACGTTGATGTGTGGAGATAGCGGATTTGGTGCAATGGCATCAATTGAACTTATTGTATCTATCGTTTCTGCCGATGTTCGCAGCCATTTCGCTGTTTACTCAAAATGAATTATATAACGGAATTTGTTCTGGAAGTCACACTGCACCAGGATGGGCGTGGTCGCAGCTCCCCATCGATCTCTAACCCTCATCTAATTCCACCGGCGTACGAAGTCTCACAGCTCAAACTATTAATTTTAAATCCTTCTCCGAATGCCGGTTCTAGTGGATGAAATTATTTTTAGTGTTATGAAACCCTACAAAGAATACAAAAGTCAAAGGAAGTGATTTTTTTTTTGTTATAGATACACGGCTGATTATAGGCTTGTATCAATTGTTTTAAAAACAATGATGAGGCATTGAAAAGGGCAAAAAAAAGGCAAATTTTCCATTATTTTTAGTTTAGACTCAACCATAATAGCTTGTTTATGGAGAGAGCCACGTGTTTTCCACACTGTGTTGTAAACTCAGTCATATAACTCCATTTATAAACAGATATTTTTCTTTCGCACCGTAAAAATCTAAGTCGAGAAATTTGTTCGAAATTGAACCCCCGCTGTCGCTCCTTCCTCGCCGGGGGCCTTCTAATGAGATTTGTGACGCCATAGTGGGTCTGTTCTGTCCAAGATAAGCAAAAATTTAACATACACGAACGTTTTACAGCATTCTGGAAAAATTCCTAAATCAAAACCTGAATGGCTGAAAGCTATAGCTTTTATTTATTCTATGGATCCACTTTGAAACTCGTCAACAATTCCGCTATCACACTCAATATGAAGTGGCTTCTCTCAATCATTTCCCATGAGCCGTGTTTGTCCTTCCTCTCTGCCCTCTCACCCTCTCCATGACTCGTTTCGCTCTTTGAAATAATAGAAGCAATTTGTTCACCCATCCTTTTCAGGCTTTTACGCGTATTCTAAAGCCTCGGATTAGTATCCCCATGTATGGGGGCGCGGTGCGGGCGGCGTGCCGCCGTCGCTGAACCGTTGCCTCCCTCACTCCGGCAGTTTTCTGTCATTCGATGCATTGGGAGGGGAGCTTTTGGAAAGGTAGCGATACATTTTAGATGTTTGCATAAAGTGTTCAGGTATGTATTGTCCAGCAAAGGACAAGCAAAAAATTCTTCGCCATGAAATATATGAGCAAAAGAAGATGCATTGACAAGGTAACTATAAAGAGTGTATTACAAACTCATTTTTAAGGGGGTTGCTTGCAATGTAATTCGTGAGTTAAGTCTTCTCCAAAAGATTTCTCATCCATTTATAGTCACCCTCTGGTATTCGTTTCAGGTATGTTACTTTCCATTTTTTTTATTTTTTTAGGATCGCGACTATATGTATATGGTCACTGATCTATTACTGGGTGGAGATTTGCGGTTTCATTTACGCCAACAAGGAAAATTTGCAGAGGATCGCTCAAAACTTTATCTCTGTGAAATCTCCCTGGCTATCCAATATCTACACGATAAGATGTTAGTTCACAGAGACATAAAACCCGAGAATATTCTACTTGATGAACAAGGTAGCTTTATTAATATGTTAAAACGTTGCAGGACACGCTCATTTAACGGATTTGAACCTTGCAACACAGTTAGAACCGAATAAAATAGCGACTTCTCTGTCTGGAACTAGACCCTACATTGCACCAGAAATCTACGAATGCTCTTTGGGAATAGTCGATGGGTATGATGGAGCCGTTGACTGGTGGTCACTCGGGGTAACCTTCTATGAGATGCTACGTGGAAGAACACCCTATGAGTTCAGTCCTCATCATTCCTCAGAACAGGTAAAAAAATCAATAAAAGTTTCTAAAAACTAGGCAATGATAATCCTTCACGAGTCCGTAGTCGCCTACCCATCATCATGGCCATCTGATTTGGTCTCTTTTCTTCGTCAACTACTTTGTTTACATCCTGAAAAGAGAATAAGTTCTCTTGACAAAATCAAACAACATCCTTATACTTCCCGGATTGATTTCAAATGCGTCTATCATAAGTAAGATAGATCAAATAAAAAGCACCCAACGTAATCAGGAGAGCGGCGCCCGTTTTCGTTCCGTGCAAAGAAGGATTGAACTGTGATCCTCTTCATGAAATAGAGGAGAGGATAATTGTTTCGACGCCAATTCATCGAAGGCGACATACGGGAGACAAGGCGACTGGATCTGAGTCGACAGCCCTTCGGGAGGTTTCACAGGTAGAGGAAAAATGGAGAATATGAAGATTCCTAGGCGTTTGTTGAATATTCCCGGCCGGAAGAGGAGAACGATTCATTTAAATGAAGACGATGACTTTTGCTTCATTCGTTCTTCAAATATGGGCTCCACTAGAAGAGCTGCTTCTCGCATATATTCCAGGTGAAATACTGCCATTGTTTATTAGCAAGAAAAATAATAAAACGTATTGACTGATTAGCCATGCAAAAACTGAAGAGATCCTACCACTCGTAGCCATCGAAAGCATCCCTGAAATGACGACACTACATCGAAAGCACAACATCATTAGGATCGCGAACAAACGAAGGTGAAAGGCAACACAAGCGTGCAAAAAAAGCAGAAAGTTATGCGGCAAGAAAGATGACATCGGTTGTGGACTAGATGGGAAGGGGAGATCGCTGGAGAATGTTAACTGGAGAAAAATTAAGAAGGAGAGAACTTACTGTTTTACGCCATTTTTTGGGGTGGAAGATTGAAAGACAGAAGACGAAGCCATTAGGTTATGAATATATTGTCCTAGAACATGGTTTTCCGACCGAAGTTTTAGACTCTCCTCTTTTACAGAGTCGACACGCTGACTGAGATCTGATAAAAAATAAATCCAATACTTAAAGTAGATACTCACCATCCAAAGTATTCTGTAATTCGAGGACTTGGGCAATTAGACGAGCCTTTTCTTCCGGATCCTCGGGTGGTTCTTCACGAGGAAGTGGTTGCGCTGGCCTCGGAGTTCTTCCACTTAACATTATTGTGTTGTCTTCTGAAATATTTTGATAATGCTGATCAAAGCATTGCTGTTAGAACATTTTTAGAGCAACTAAATGATTAAAACATTCTGTGGTCTTAACACTCGCTCTATTACTCTTCATAAATCTCATTTATACGTTCATTTTCCTAATATTCATAATCTGGAGTTGTTCTCGAAACAACACACAAAGTCATGCCAACGAGTAATGGATTCCGAAAGATCGACATCCAAGAAAACTTGAAGCCAATCAAAGACGTTTGTTGCTTCTTCGAAAAGTAAAATTACTGAGAAGCCAGAAACAAAAGTCACAATACCAGAAAATGAGCTGGGAAAGAGCTGTCGATTCTATGGATGCTGGTAGAAAAAGAAAAAGGTTAACGGTCAGATGATCCAATAAGGGATAAACATTTGCCAAACACGACTTCGGGAAGTCTCGATATTTAGAACAGAAGAAGGAATTGAAAGACATAACAAAATAGAATAAGAAATGATCAGTCAATGTTTCTCAGGGCTGACTTCTAGTTCCTTTGTGTTATGGGAAATGAAATTATAAATAATCTGTAACTTCTTATAAAATATCAATACATTACCCTATAGAATCATGTTTCCCTTTCTGCAACTTCAAGTAGATAAAAAAATCACGGTGATTTCGGTTGAAAAGAAAATGTCTTACCTTCATCTGCTAGTGGAATATCATCCCCAAATTCTTGTGGTGTCAATTTCGGATCGGTCATTTCTGAAAACTTCTTATAATGAATTGAAAAGATAAAATAGGCAATAAAGAAAAAGAAATGAAAAGAGGTAGGGCGTAGAGTGAGAGTCGATATGATACAGCAGCCAGCAGCCAAATCGAATGCTGTGCTGGCTCTTCTCTTACAAGTTTTCGACTTTTTCTTTCAATTTTTAGCATTGTTTTTTTGCCTTTTTTGGGTGTTTTCAAACAGTTAAATGTTATTTTATAAAAATAATGTTATAGAATTAAAAACTGCTTATAAGTTGCTGTAGAATGTCCTAATGTCTTCTTTAATTCCTCTGTTTTCATAATGTAATGTTTTTTTTAAATGTTCTGAATAGGATCTTCTATTTCATAACCAGCTATTACAACGTTAAATTATTCATTTTAAAAAATAAACAAAACAGAAATAAGTGAACACGTGTCTTATGGAAGACATTATGAAATATATTATTATTTAATTTCTTTATGTCTTTCATACCACTTCCTCTGACTAATTCATTTGTAGGTAAAAATGATTAGTGACGTCCAGCTTGGTATCGCTGCCAACATCCTTGGCATCGGGATGTTCATGCTTGTGGTTCTGTTCCATTGGATTTCAGCCAACCAGAAGGCTCCTGCTGTACGCAACTAAGGTTTGTGTTTTGTTTCTTTCATCTACAATGTTTATAGATTTTATATTTCTATTCAACGTTACTCTACTTCTAATAAATGTGATTTTTATGGGTCTAGTTTTACTATTTGGTATCTTTAAGTTATTTCTGTTGTCTTAATGAATTCTCTTATTAATTGTTAATTTTTGGTCAATTGGATCTCCTTCAATATCTTTACTTTGTTTGTTAATTATATGATTTATTTGTTAATTGACTTGTTCAGCACTTTTATCAAGCTGGATTTGTTTTGTAATGCGCACTAATACCGGGCAAGGATTCTCTCAACCTGGTACTTCTGGTGTACAATCGCCCACTGCAGGTCGACAGTTTCGTATGGGAACAAGGAGTGGCTACACTAGTCCAGGAGGATATTCTACATATAGCACCAGGTTGGTTATATAACTTTTTTTTTAAAACTTGAAATATGGCAGAATATGTTATGAAAACTAAAAGCATCACCTAAATCTAATAAAACGCCTTATAATGGAATAACTAGACATGCCATATGGTGTTCAGTTCCCTTTGCGCTGTTTCTTATTGATTACCCGTGTGGTCACTCACACTCGGCAGCTGTCCATGTCTTAGACGAGTGAGACAGATTAATCACTACTTCATTTTATACGTATTATACTATTTTTCATTTCATTTCAGCACAGCAGATCGTGTTGGTTGTTTAACCGCTGTTAGAATGTCAGCTTTTGCCAAGTTGAGCCGATTCGGACGCCGATTTATACATATCCGACAAATGGACTTCGAATTTGCTGCGTCACAGATGCTCCATCTTTTGACACAACCACGAAGTGTCTACAGAAATTTTTTGTATAGAAAAAGTTTGTTATTTCCTTTGGGTTTCTTCTAATATTATTTCTTAGGGACAAAGGATCAGTTTGCCCGCGATGATCCTGCATTCCTTGTACTACTCTCTTTAGCACTTGTTCTATCTTCTGCATTTTATGCTGTAGCTCTTGGACTGTCTTTATGGGGATTTGCTAAATTTATTCTATGGGTAATTTTCATCGATTGTATCGGTGCAGGAATTGTTATTGCTTCTGCTTTATGGTTAGTTTCTCTCCATCCAGTTCATTTATGTTTTTACAGGCTTTTTTCAAACAAATTTTTACGAAAAGTAAGAGATCAAGATGTAGAATGGGGATATTGTTTCGATGTTCACCTAAATGCTTTCTTTCCTATGCTTATTCTTCTTCATGTTTTGTTACCGATACTTTACCCTCGTAAGTTCCTTTAAACTTTTAACTGACTTTAATAGATCTTGTGGACGCCCAAGGGTTCTTACCGTGTTTGTTGGGTAATACCATTTGGTTTATTGCAGCAGTTTACTATGTATACATAACCTTTCTGGGCTATACAGGTTGGTTAATTTTCAAACTTTAAGCATATTTCTTCAGCTCTACCTATTTTACATAAAACACAAGTCTTCCTTTACCCGATGACGTTTCTTTTCATTACTTGGGTTGCTACCGTAACAGCTGGGTGGAATATTTCACAAAGTGCTATGGGGTTCTATCATTATAGAGCTGAATCGCACAATTTGCACCACTAATTTACCGGTAATTTCTGTGATAGTTTTTGCTCGAAGCTAATTGGGTGTTTTTCAATTAGCGGTGTTGTCTTGCAACATTAACTTGGCTGGTATAAGTTTTAATATTATTGTATTAAAAATAGATTTTATTATTTCAGTTATTGTACGTGTGACATTTTTATTTTCATCTTTTCAGTAACTTATCTTCCGCGTTTCAAGGTCGTCAAATGGCCGTGCCACAGTTCGTAAATCAGACAATCATGTCCTCAATACATAACAAGCTTTTGATCGATCATTTTCTCTCATCGAGAACGCAACAACCTAGTTCTCTATATAAACCCGATTCATTTCATATCATCGATGCTTATTGATCCAGAAAGGATAATTTTCACTGTTTTCTGACCGGTCATGATTCTCGAAACTCAATAATTCGAATTGATTTTCATCAGATATCCCATTTGATTTTGAAACGATCTATGTATTAGTGTCAACCGTATAAGATTTCATTTTTTCCTAGTTCGAACCTTTCCACCATCGATCCATCTGCACCCAAAAACGGGTACAAAAGTTGACGCGTCCGAAGGTCCTGTTTCCTTTCGCCAATTTTAGATCGATAACCTTCAAAACAGACTGCGACGGTACCATGCCAAACAGACTATTAGAGACACCGCCATTCTGGTATTTGATTACATTCTTTGTGTGTAGACTCTTCTCTTTCATTTCTGAATGAGATGTTTTCCTCGCGTCGTTTATGAGAGCGATAGTGTGTGTATAATTCAATTCCGTCCCTTGCCCTATCCGCGCATGTCTGATCGTATTCTCTCACCGTTTATCACCATAATGCTGGCCCATCTGACGGCACGTGGGTTGAAGCGGAGGATAAACATGTTCCAACCAGAGCATCAACAGCAACAACTGGCTGCAAAACTCACCCTTCTTTTTCAGTTTCGGGTCAATAAAATAAACTATTTTTCAATTACCTCCCCCACAGATTTATATAGTTTAATTGGTTCTTCTTTCACAAATTAATCGCAGCTAAGATCAATTACGTCATAGACCACGTTCCATAAGAGGCATAGCCATCTTTTTTTTCCTCCTTGAGCTTTTCGCAACGCAACAAAATAACCGTGGGTATATGATCAGCACCTTCTATTTATTCTTTTTAATGCTAAGAAATCTATGGCAAAAAAGGTAAATTAAACAAATAGGGTTTACTATCAACATTTCCCCATGATATTATTTTGACTCTTTAAAATAGTTGCAATATTATTGGTACGAGGAGGGATGTTTTTTTTCACATAGGGCAGTCACATGAGAAACTTACATTTGATCCGTTCATATTTTTCCTCTGACCGGTTCTTTAATTCAGTCAGATGTGTCTCTCTCACATGTCCACCGTCAGTCATCGGTCACTCGTCGCATCTTGTTTATTTGATTCTCTAATTGCTTTTTTTTTTTCCAAATTTTTCGTTTTGCACTGTTCTTTTTGACCCTATAAAGTTAAGTAAGTAGATGCAATACAGAAAAAGTGGTTAAAGCAAGGGAGCATGAGTAGTTTATCACTGTTTCATGCTGAAAGTTTGACTTTGTTTTAATGTTATAGAAAGCAAAACTTTTCTTAACTTTCAATAAATATAAACATTCCCAGCAAAATTTCCAATTGTAATATACCACAACTATCAAAAAATATGAAGATGGCACCAAAGAAATTATAAAACGACATGTGAAGATCAAATGACGAGACAAAATGTCAAACTTCATAGACACGAGCAAACCGTCGTTCTGCTCCTTCGAACAACATTACATAAAATTTTTTGTTTTTTCTTTTGTTATTTTCTTTTTCTATCTATGTTCTCCTTTTTCAAACCAGTTCATCTTTTCGCCATCTTCTTTGTTTACTCGCTTTTTTCCTAGCATACCAATGCCCGTTCCTGGACACGAATACGTTCTTACGGAGGTCGATGAGCCGAATACTCCTCCTCCCTATATGGATCCTGGCAATGCGATTGCCAAAAAGAAATCTATCGCTCAAAGTAAGCCTCGAATAACCCAAATAGATGCTTCCAGAAAAGAAATCTACAGCAGCTGGTATAGCTCCTAAGCGATGTGAACACTGTGGCGCCTTTCCTCAGGAGTCGGATGTTGCCTACATCTGGCCAGCTCCTCGTCCTCATGACCATATTCGCCCCGAGTCGAAGTCCTTCATCGGCTATGTTCTGTTGATCGCCGTCGTCATTTTCCTTCTTTTCGCTGCCTGTAAGTACCTCCCCTAAACACGGTCTCCCTTTCACTTTGTTTTGTATCTAATGAAGCATTTAATCTGAAACTAAAAACACAATAAAGAGAAGACCAACAAGGATGATAGTCGGGATGAGAATAATTGCCACCCAGACGATGAAAATATTACAATTGGAGTAGGAGGAAGAAGAAGAACGACAAGCATGGCGGAGAGGAGGAGCTGACGGGATAGGGTACCTAAAATGTGGTTTTTGGATTCTTTAGCTCTAATAAAAGAAGGACGGAAAAAAACCAACCTTGGAAGCGGCAGCTCTCGAGAACTAGTTGAAGTTATACACTCTTCATAAGGAGGAGGAGCTCCTCTGCTAAAAGCAGGATTTGTATACCCTCTTCGCGGCTCCCTTTCCAGAGGATGAATTCCTAAAACCTTTTTTTATATAAAAAGAATGGTCACCTCTTGCAGAATAAGATCCCGGAGGGAGATGTGTACAATACGGCGGAGGGGACATGGATCGGATGATTCGAGGATGAGGCTGCAAACCTGAAGGTGAGAGGAGAGGCGGTCAAGGTCAGAGAAAATGGACTAATCCTTTTCAGAGAAGGAAAAATGTATCGGAAGGAGGGACGAACAGAGGAGTGATAAGGAAAGGACAAATGAACTTGGGTTCTGATGACGGTTCAAGAATCACAACTGATAGCTATTCACCATGCAGGGGAATAAGAGAAGGTAAAAAGGAGGTTTTGAGTATTTTATCTCATTTTCTATTCTAATTGAAACAACAATTATAAAAATTAAAAACAATTTTTCTTATTTCAGCAATAATATCATTTGCTCTGCTATTCGAAATATTTGATCATAGCTTCAAGATCATTATTTTCTTTTGTTGACCCTTTCCTTATGCTAGTCGATTGCCGTATAGGAGTAGATTCTTCTTCATCATTATTTTTCTTCATTATTTTCATCATCTGCTTAGTTAGTTGGTAGTTGAAATTGTAAAGATAGTCTTCTTTTGTTTGAGAGGCTTTTCTTCATAAAAAACTATTCTTCTAATACGACACGACGTCTTCTCGTCGTTCAGGTTTCTTCCGAGAATGCATTCATATCGAGACGAATCTCTGAGTAGAAACGTTTCACGCATCCTTCCCTCCTAATGTAGAGATGTCTGTGTGTCTGTCTGTTTGACGGTTGAGATTACAATGTCTATGTACTTGACCGTCACAATTCTGACCAGTCGCCTAGCTAGTATCTGGTATAAACTGCACTTACAAGTCACGTATACTCGACCTAACTTTTTACATAGACGATTTTATCAAGGGTAGGCCACCAGTTTTTTTTTATTTTTTTTCACTAAGTTATAAACAATAAAAATGTCTTAATTTATGTCGTGAAAATCAATTGCCCTAGGGGGTTATTGGAATTGAAAGATACTATTTTAAGTGAATCTCAAAGAAGTGTTATGGTTATGTATTGACCAAGGTAAGGAAATGTTGTTGCAGATCTTTATTTACTTTTCTTTTATTCATTGCTATCACTTTGATTTTCAAACATATGTTTTCATTTTTTTTGTCTTCATGAAAGTTATTGCCTTGGATACATTATGCCACAGCCTCCTTCTTCGATTACGTCATTATATATATATATGCCAGCTACACGAAAAATTTATGCAGAGGAAAAAAAGAAAATTAGACGAAAATAAAATCATTAAAAATTATTTTTTATTCATATTAGGAGAAGTTCTATTATGTGAGCTTTAATTTCTGGTTTTCTTGTGTTTTCCCTTCTCTCCTTCTTCAGTTCCTCGTCGTCAACAACTGATACTGAAATGCCGACCGATTCACCGTCTCTTACTCCTTTTCCAAACGTTTCTCAATTTTCTGATCTCTACGTGAATAGTCCTGTTGATTTAGAGAAAAAGAGGTGGCTTTATTAATTTTTCAGGGGTAAGAAGGAATTTTAGAAAGAGTATTCGATTTAAAATAACCTTCGGCAACGGTTTAGATGAATCGAAGAAGAATTCATTAGCCGACGAAGCAGCTAACGAGCCGGGTCACTGTCATCTCTTCACCTACATTGTCTCACTTTTTATATTGATTGTTTTTATTTTTTGTATTTTCCTCATACTCCTTCTAAAATATTATAGGATTCTATAAAGAAGATCGCGTGTTTCTGGAGCAAAGTGCATTTGGGTCACGTGTTCCCGTCATTTTCTTATCTTACAGTTGCGATGAGGATACGTCTTCACACCTACTCCCGGGTCTCCTGTTCCTTTTTCGTTTTATTATTTTCTTTATTTCATCAGCAGCTTTATATGGCTAAAAAATAAAAATGTAGATTACTGGAGACTGGGAAATTTGATTCTTATTTTACAAGGTTTCGAGGAGCATCAGATGGCGTCGATATCAGAGTCGAAATTTTTCATCCCTTTTTGGACTTATTTTTAAATTTCTTTTTCCTTGGATTATCCATTATTTTGAAGAGCCTGGAAAATCAGAGGGACTCATTAATAATTTGTCTATTTTTTCTGATAATCACTTGTTCTTATTCTTGTTGCGATTAGTGTTATCTCGTTCCGGATTGATTCGTTCACCTTCATTTCAAATTTCAACCTGTTTTCTTGGAAAAACTACAAATTTGGTTTTATATAATTTTTAAGCTGTAAAAGAATCAAAGGAAATTGTGAACTTAGATTGTTTATCGACAGTTTACGTTATTGCTCCTTGAAAAATTTTGTAAAATGATCAATTTTATTTTATTGGAAATGTAATTGTATTTTAAATATATGGAAGATTTTTTTCCCAGATGTATTTTGTGATTGTTTCAATAATCAGTTGATGTTTGTATTAAAAAAAGAGAAGACAAGACTCTAGTCTAGTTTATAACTTGATTTCAACTTGATCCTATTCATTCAATTTTTCGGTTTTATTTCGTAGAGCTAATAATCAGTGCGTACTTTCCATCTTATCAGCAATAATATCACTCAAACACAACGTTCTTGCTTCTTTCTTCTATAAAATTTTATTTCTTTCAATCATATTAATGGTCGTAAAATACCGCAATAAATTTGCAGCGACTGTTGGCCATCGGAGGTCAAAGCATCGATTTTTACAGGGAACATCGATTATCTGAATGTCTCACATTAAGATTGGAAATAGTAGCTACCAAAACAACCAAGATAAAGTAAACCGATACTTCTGTTAATCGAGAGAAGGTTATGAATTGCGATCCGCCCATTATAGCGCATTCTTCAAGCGAGGCCAATAGTTGATTCTTATAAGTTGTTAAACTTTAATATATCAAAGGACATGGGTTATTACATTGGGGAGGTCATGCTAAGGAATCGGGACTCTTTTGTTCTTAATAGTCTTAATAGTCAAATTTTAAAATTCCAGATGTCTCCTACGGTTCCTTATCTCCAAGAACACAACGTTCCGGATTCTTATAGGTAGTTGGAATCAATTTTAACCTATAAATATTTTTCCAGAGACAAAATCTTGAAGTGGAATGGTTGGGGTTACGCCGACTCGTATTTTAAGTTGGATTCTAAAGGACAGGTGACCTTTGCTGGTGACAAGTACTATCCTTTTTTTCTTTTCCAATCCTCTTCAGATATGACATGTCCGGTCAGATTCTTCCCCATCTTCGTCCGTGGTTTGAAGCCAATTTAGGCGTCGATCTTGACTATAAAACCCCCAGTCAACAGCCCAGCGAAGTAATCATTCCTGAGCCTGTTGAATGTTATGACGATATCCATGGATATCTTCGAAAACACGATATATCTTTCTCAAATGCTCCACGGATTCGTTTGATGAGAGCTCATGGTCACACGGTCCATGATATGATCCACATCCGACACGGAAAGTTCCTTCGTCTTCCGGATTTGGTGGTCTGGCCGAAAACGACGGAGGAGATAGTAAAGGTGGGAGAAAAGGGAAAAGAAGATAGTAGATATAGATTGTCGAAGGAGCTATGTCTCTGAACTGTGCCATCATTCCCATCGGAGGAGGAACATCCGTTACAAATGCCTTAGATACTCCGGAACATGAGAAGAGATGTGTCATCTCGCTGGATATGGCTTTGATGGATAAAATTTTATGGATCGACAAGACGAATTTGACTTTTAGAGCCCAAGTATGAAGGGGGAAATAGAAGGAGGAAGAGACATATTTTTAGGCCGGAATAATTGGACAGTCGCTTGAAAAACAGTTGAATGAGCATGGCTATACATGTGGACATGAACCAGATAGCATCGAATTCAGCAGTTTGGGTGGATGGGTCTCCACTAGAGCTAGTGGAATGAAAAAAAATAAGTTAGTTTTGAAGAAAGCTCAGTATTTCTGTTAGGTACGGTAATATTGAAGATCTTTTGGTGCATGTAACATTCATAACTTGTAAAGGAGTCATCGAAAAGCAATGTCAAGTGCCAAGAATATCATCCGGGCCAGATCTTCATCATATTATTCTCGGATCAGAAGGTACTCTGGGAGTCATAGCCGAGGTAAAGAAATCCAATTTTTGGAAATTTTTCCCAGGTCACAATGAAGCTCTTTCCCATACCAGAGATGAAAAAATATGGTTCACTTGTGTTTCCCGATTTTGAACACGGTGTTCGTTTCTTCCGAGAAGTGGCTAAGCAGCGAATCCAACCAGCATCGTTGCGATTGATGGATAATGAACAGTGAGGTTTTGAGGGAGTATAAACTCTTTAGATTCATCATGGGACAGGCGCTGAAAACAGAAGTAGCCTCCTATTGGGCACAACTGAAAAGCAGCCTTAGCAAGGTTTACATCACACGATGGAAGGGATTCAAGGTATGGACCGCGCCGTATCGCCTCGACCGATACATCCTCTTGGATCCCACACGAAATATGTTTTATGGCGCTATGATGTTTTATAACACGCCGCCTCTGATTTTATTTGAAGATGTTGGTAATTTCTGAGCATTTCAGATAGACGAGATGGTTGCTGCTACGTGTGTGTTTGAAGGATCTGAGAAAGAGATAGAAGAAGAGGAACGACGGCTGAATGATGTGGCCGAACAATTCAAAGGGGTTGTCGGAGGGGAGGAAAATGGAAAATATGGATATCGACTGACGTTTGCTATCGCGTATCTTAGAGATTTGGGAATGGAATACGGAGTGCTGGGAGAATCTTTTGAGACGTCTGTTCCATGGGACAAAGTCATCAATCTGTGTAGAAATGTGAAAGAATTAATGAAGAGGGAAGCAAAGAGACTCGGCGTACAGTATCCAGTTCTTTCCACTTGCAGGTTAGGGATCCAACGAGGGGAAAAATAAATTGTAGGGTGACTCAGGTGTATGATGCTGGTGCCTGTGTATATTTTTACTTTGCCTTCAATTCTCGTGGAATGGAAAACGGACCTGAGGTTTATGAAAAAGTAGAGGTAGGAATTTTCCAAAAGAAGTTACAATATCTTTTCAGACCGCAGCTAGAGATGAAATAATAGCCAACGGGGGTAGTATCTCACATCATCATGGAGTTGGAAAACTTCGCAAACAATGGATGTTGACCTCACATGGTCCCGTCTCGATCGGCCTTCTAAAAGCCATCAAATCTGAGTTAGATCCGGCGAATATCTTTGCCTCCGCCAATCTCATCGATATTCTCGGCAGTCCCCATGCTAAGATTTAAAGACGAATAAAGACTTCTCCCTCCTCCGATTCTTCATTTTAATCCTCCGACGCACACTCGAGAACCCTTCGTCTATCGCCAATAACATAGCCTCTCTGTAGCCTCAGGGCCATTAGTGTTTCATCTTTTTTTCGGGAAGAGGACAAAGCAATAAGACTTTTAGAGATGCCAAGCAGAGATGCGACTGGAGTCTACATTAGAGGTATCGGATATCTAACTATCTGATTCTATCTAACCTCTATTATCTATCCTTTTATTTATCAAATGAAATACAGACTATTAATCCTTTTCTAGGGATGCAGCCTCGTCTTCAATCGATACAGGACTGGAGCAACCGTCATTTATTCACTTCTTCTCTTGATTATTGGAATCAAGAGCCAGCAGAGTCCATTTCAGTTCAAAATACCAACTATGGTATGTAAATTTCCTTCCCTATACGAATCTTCTAGGCTCCACGACAGTTGAAGGCGGTAACAGTATTCCAGAAGAACAGGAAACTGTTGAACCTGAAGATCCTCACGGCGGTTGTAAGTACTTTAATTAATTTATTAATATTCCAGCGGGAGAGAAGATTACGGCTCTTCAAGCAGCTTGGAATGTGACAAACGCAATTCAAGGAATGTTTATAGTTGGGTTACCGATAGCTGTGAAAGTTGGAGGATGGTGGTCGGTTGGAGCAATGGTTGGTGTTGCTTATATCTGTTATTGGACTGGACTACTTCTGATTGACTGTCTGTATGAAGGAGATAAAAAGATTCGATACAGCTATCGAGAAGTAATATTCAGATATCGTTGGAAAAGAAATTCATAGGTAGCAGAATTCTATCGCCCAGGCTTTGGAAAATGGGTATTAGCCGCTCAACTGACTGAATTGCTGTCAACTTGTATCATCTATTTAGTGTTGGCAGCTGATTTACTCCAAAGTTGTTTTCCAAGCATTGGTAAAGCCTTATATATTATTAAAAATAAGTTTAGACAAACCAGCTTGGATGATGCTTATATCTGCCATTCTTCTTTCGTGTGCCTTTCTTGATTCTCTGATCCTCGTTTCTCAGCTTTCTTTCGCTAATGCCGTCTCTCACTTGATTGTGAATGCTATTATGTTGATCTATTGCCTTTCGGAGATTAGCAATTGGTTTCTAGGATCAGTCACATTTCGCCTAGATATACAAACATTACCAACGATGATAGGCGTAGTCGTATTCGGCTATACATCTCATATCTTTTTACCAAGCCTAGAAGGAAATATGAAAGACCCTAAAGAATTTAAACAAATGCTTGGATGGTCACATGTAGCTGCTGCACTATTCAAAGCCATCTTCGGATTGTTTGGTTATCTTACATTTGGAGAATTAACACAAGTAACATCACATAGTAACATAAAATAGTTGCAATTTCAGCAAGAAATAAGCAACTCTCTTCCAAATCAAGGCTTCAAAATTATCGTCAATTTGGTTCTAGTTATTAAGGCATTGCTTTCATACCCTTTGCCTTTCTATGCTGCAGTTCAATTGTTGAAAGACAATCTCTTTCGGGGAACAAAAATTACTCCATTTACAGGGTACTCTCAAGCAGAACAACCAACAAGACGGTTTAGGTGTTACAGCCCTGATGGTATGCTACGAGAATGGGCTCTGTTCCTGCGGATTCTTCTATTGCTATTTACACTTTTCATCGCCTTATCTGTCCCCTATCTGATCGAGTTAATGGGTCTAATAGGAAACATAACAGGTAAAACAAGGAAAATTGTAACAAATTCATCAACGAAAACAACTTAGTTGACACTCTCGTCAGTATGTTTGCCCTTGAGGATTCCAGTAACACGGGCACGTCCAGCGGCTTTTCTTTCAACCAGAGCACGGCGGTCCTTATCAAGCTTCAGTTTGGTGACATGTACCTAGAATAGCCAAATTAGTCCAGTCCTAAGCTTCCGATAGAAGCACAATACGTTTCTTTCAATTCACAATCTCGTCCAGAGCTATATTTTCGATTAAAATTCTATATTCGCTGCAATAATTCCATTAAGGCACAATTAAAGCCTTGAGCTCCATATAAGAGAGAGGAATATTTAAAAGAAACGTACCTTTCTGTGCTCGGAACTAGTTCAAAATGAACCTCACCTTAGAGGGGTGGATTCCGATATGCACAGTAGATCCATTAGCCTTCTCGCGGGTGATTTTATCGATGTGAATGACGAACTTTTTACGATAGCAGCGGATAACACGGCCACTATTGCCCCTATGACGTCCACGGGTAACTTGAACTTCATCATCAACCCTAAAAGCAAAACAATTAAAATGCAACTAGAAATACTAACCTGATGGGGATAGAACGAATTCCGTGCTTTCCACGAAGCTCCTTGGAAAGAGGAGAAGACATTATTCTTCTGCGCAAGTGGGATGGAGCATTAAAATGCTGCTTGCGGTTCTTTCCGGAATCGCTGGAGACAAACTTGTTCAGCTTCATCCTAATGTACCCTAAAATTAAAAATCAGAAACGTTTGAAAAAATAAACATAAAAGAACAAGCAGTACGCAAAATAGGAATGGAGAAATAATTTTAGGCCAATACCACATTCTCTACGCCCACAGTAGATTTCCATGCGGGACCCGAATCCACTAATATTTTTTTATTGCAGAATTTGTGGGGAAAATTTTTTGAATGAATGAAGGTTGACAATGCTTAAAAATTTATTTAAAAAATTACAAAAAAAAGAATTTTTCTGAGAAAACCATAATTAAGAAAACTTTTCAGGAACAATGCTTTCCTTTATTTGGCCAGCTCTCTTCCATTTGCATATCAAAGGAGCGAAAATAGTTGATAGAGACAGAAAATTCGACCAGTTTATCATCGGATTAGGTTGTACGATATGTATCACCGGCATCTATTTCTCCTTTATGGAACTTTTACGCGCTATAAACAACGATGAAGCTTCGATATGAAAAGAGATGATTCGAAATAGAATAAAGATGGGCTAGTGAAAGTTTTATTTTCTTTGATGTACAGAAATGTATTAAATACAATATACCAAGGATACACTTATTTTGTCCAGGAAACTTTAGGAATGTCATTGAATTCAGTAAGTTCACTCATTTGCTTGTTGAATTGCTCTACTTTCTCTCGATGACTAACTGATGCTTTCTTTTGTAGTCGTTCAACCTGAAAAGGCAAAATATTGATAAGAAATTTGAGAAAATTTAATAAAATAATAAAAGTACTCACGATCGTTGCCTGTTGTCTCTTCATAAAAGCCATTTCTGCTTTCGTTTTACCGGAAGATGGTGCAGTAGCATCCTTCTTTATTGTAATATCAATCATTTTCGGATCAATAGTCTTTTTTTTCTTTTTCATGAGGTCACCCTTCTTCAGTTTCAATCCTCCTTTTACCACGTGTTCTTTCTCAGTTGATGACATCTGAAATATAGCAATTAGCATGATAAAAAAACGGAGCTGCAAACACAATTAAGTAGAAACAAAAAAAATAAAGAAATATAGAGCAACAAAAATTTGTTGCCGGTTGTGAAAGAACGCATAGAATTTTCGATGGCACGTGATGAAGCTCTTGCAAATGTAGCCTTCGCAGTTGGCAGAGACGCAGAGGAAGGAGAGAATGCCAACATCGCACTCTTCCATAATAATTTTGTCTACTTATTAATTTTTCGGTTTTTTCTTAAAGGGACGGTTTCACGGCAAATTGTATATGACGTACGCACGTACAGCAAATGTAATACATACCTTTGTATTGAAAAATTGAATTGAATGAGATAAGGAAAATGAAAGAATGAGTTAAATGTTTTCCCAGTCATTGTTTTTTGTCAGTAGATGTTATAAGTGTTTTATAATGGTCAAAAGCGGCCAAAATATAAAAAAAAAATAAATTTTTGAAAAAAAAATCCAACGGTAATTGCAAATGAACGGCAAGTCTCTAGACATACTATTACACACAAAAAAACTCTGATAATACTCCAAAAA
The DNA here is from genome assembly GCA_932521415.1 of Oscheius sp. DF5120. Classification (NCBI taxonomy): domain Eukaryota; kingdom Metazoa; phylum Nematoda; class Chromadorea; order Rhabditida; family Rhabditidae; genus Oscheius; species Oscheius sp. DF5120. The sequence continues at coordinate 4,967,447 of OW051463.1, forward strand.
ATGGGAGAAAAAATACTTTTTTGTCCGTACGTTATATACAGATACGCGATATACGAAAACGTACGCGATATACAGATACGCGATATACAAATGCACGTAATATACATCGTACGCGCTGTACGTGCGTACGTCATATACAATTTGCCCGGTTTCACAGGAAAATGCCCAAAGCGATGCGCTGCGTATCATGATCTTTGCGCGCTTTTGAATTTTCAATACTTTTATGTACTTTTTACTTTTATTTTTTATTGTTTGTATGTTTTTTTATACATGTTTGTTAGTTTTTTTCAGGTAAGTAATTTATCATTTCATTTTTGTATTGTAGGTATTTTTAAGAAATATGAAATAGTTTGACGAAATAACAAAGGATGTTGATAACAAGTTAGTTTATTAATTTTTTAGTAACAATATTAATGCTGCTACGGGGGGCATAACGTTATATTCTCTAGGAGCTATTCTTCATTTTGTAGGTCAATATTATTAATTAGATCAGAAAGCATATCACTTATATCTTCGGATGTATTCCGGTCTTTTTCATCTTCCTCCTCAAAATTGTCCGTGTTTTGCTTGTCTGAGCGCCATTCCAAATAACGTTTTCTAATGGACTCTATTAGCTCTTGCTTCCAAGTCGCCAACTTATATCGCCATGCCATCCCTTTAGGTGAACTGTAACTGCATGTATAGATGTTTTAGAAAATAGCTTACAAGAATTGGTTTTTGGGACAATATATCTGCGAAACTAAGCTGTGAAAAAGTTCACATGCCGTCGTAGTAAAATTTGCTGAACAAATCTTTATGGCGGCAAGGAATTCTTTGTCATGAACAACATCATGAATGATCTGTTTTATTTATTTTAGAAGTAAAAAGAACTTACTTCTAAGATTTTTCGATCAGCTTCATTTTGCAAATTTAATGTTCCTATGTCATTATCTCTTGGAGAATGAAAACATGTTTTGATCGTTTGGAACTTTTGACCAAAATCATGAATTCCTTGAAAATGATCAAGTGAACTTTGAATTAATTCGATTGCCATTTCACTATTTCCATTTGCTTTTGATATTGACAGCCAAACATGCGTTAAAAAAGCATGCCATGTTGAATGTCGGTGCTCTTCCAACATTTTTATGGCTAATCGCTAAGAACACATTCAGAAATTAGAGCAACTAACTGATCTATATGTTTTTTGCATGTTTTTAATCGCATGCCATTTATCACTACGGTGGACTATTTCGGGAAAGTATTCCCGTACTCTTTTCATAACAGAAGAAGAAGAATCTGTAACGAATTCAGAAATAGTCCAGTCGTGAGATTTTTGTATATTTTTTTCATATCGTACGAAATGAGCTTACCGATGTTTTTCACAAGCTCTCGTAGCATTTTCAAAGAAATTAAACAATAGCCGTCCTCATTATTTGTTAAATCTACAAATTTCCCTGCTTGTGCTTGCTTATTGTCAGAAAACATTGGCTGATCATTTATTTCGTAGGCTTGAAGATTAGGAGCCTTATCGGCATTTATTCGAGCTTCTCTATGATCATACTATAACATTTTAGTTTTCCCCAAAATTAACTGACTGGCTGAGATTTCCTAAGTCTTGTAGATGGACTATTTTCTAGAGCTCGTCGAAAACTTCCTTCTTCGAAATGCTCGATACAGACAAAAATATTACGAGGATCTTTTCCAGAATTGTGCCATTGTTGATATTCAACCTCAAAATCTAGTAGCTTTGCCCATATTTTTCTTTCCTTTTCGCTTCTCGGAAACCTTTTACGTTCAATAGCAACCCTATGGCAAATACTACATCTCGACATCTAAATTCAATAGTAAATTGTTTTTTTCAGGCTGTTGTTATCAAGATGTCGAAGAAGAATAAAAAATAATAGTAGTGTAATAAAATTTTTTTTTAATTCTTTGTCATTCCTGATGTTTTTTTTTTGTTTATATTTCGTCTGTATGACAAATATATATGAAACCATCCCTTTAAATAGTTTTACTAAAATTTTTGATTTCAGAATAATGTCGAAGAAGTTTGTTGTTAATGGGCGTAATGTTTGGGTGGAGGAAGCGGATATCGACGATGTGTGTGAAATGTTTAAGGAAAATGTCACTATCGACAATTTGGAAAATTGGGAGTCTAAGGTATGCTTTATTTTAGTCTTTTTAATGAATGCTAATAAGCTTTCTATAAATAAAACTACGAGTTAACAAACACTTTTTTGAAATTATTTTGTTTTCAGGAAGCCATGGAGAAGTATAACGCGTCTAGTTTCATAGATAAAGCCCGTCATTATTCATCTCTCTCTCCTCCCGACCTCGTTCAATCAGCTGAGAAGATATGGTTTGCTGCAGTGTTTGCAGTCAAGGAATTGTATCTGACTTCTGCAGGTATGGATCTGAAGTCGCATAATTCTTTGAAGTATTAATCCGAATGTTTGAGGTGTCGATCTGAAGTCGCACAAGTCGTTGACGTATTTCTGCCTATTCGCACTTCATCATTCTGGTCTACCGTGGAAGCGCTTCAAATATTTTAGCGATTGTTGGGTAAAAGCGGAGAAGTGAGTTGTTTAATTTAATACATAATTGATTTATTATTATTATTTTCCTTTTTATTTGTTTTTGGTTAAAAAATTGTTTATTCTTTTATTTCTTTTTATATTAATTTTTTTAGAATGCATCGAGACGTCTATGGCTCTGAAAACTTTCGTCCCAGTGAATATGGAGAAATAATCTCCGATGTAGAGGCCTTTGTATTCGAATTTGCACAATTTGATCGCAAGACACTTTGGGCCGAATTCAATAAGGCGTTTATTGCCGGAAACGATCCAGAAGTTCAAATTAAAAAGGAATCTCATACTATCATACTATTGGTGGTTTCAATTTCAAGTGTGATTACTCAGTTTTTGTTTAATTGATTTCTTAATTGACATTCAATTTACAAGACTCAATTCCAACTAAAAAGTATCGTCAACAGCTTAAACACAGGCTCTAAAGAAAGACCAACGTCAAGAGCGACTACAAACAGAAGCCAATCATTGGAGAACATCGCAGTTCTTTATGGACAAGAAGTCAGTCTGCCGAAAGATGCAGGATGGAAAGCATCGCTACCGGAAATGCTGATATCAAAGCACTCTACATGAGCAGCTAAGAACAATACACCAACATGCATAAGAACAACTATTGGATTCAAGAAAGAACACTCAATGTTGGAGACCAAATTTTGGTCAAGAGAGCTCCAACTGCAACAAAATTGGAACCACGTCTCGATGGACCATTTACCGTCGAGAAGGTCACTCAATTCAACATCGAATATCGCGACAAAAAGGGGAAGATAAGAACTGCTCACAAGAATGATACCCAAAGAGCCTACATCGACACTCCTGAGGAGCTTCCCGAACCAAACACAAGGGAACAAGCCTCAAGTTCTGAAGAGCAGGAAACTCCCCGACGTAATTCTCGGATTGACAAGGTACCACGACAACATTAAAGACGTGGAAGAAGCTGATTGATTTTTTTTAAATAATATTCAATAATGTAGCTGTATGCCTTTCAAACCAAGAACCTATATAGAATCGCGAATAATCAGAGAATGAAATAAGAAAAGAAAGAGAGAATTATACAATACAAGAAATTTCAATAATAATCAACGACAACGTGAAAAAGAAGAAGAAGAACATTCTCCGCCCCTCCTCATCAAAACATCTTCACGAGGCGTGAAGCCAACTTTAACGGGGGGGATGTAAGCCTCAATAGAACTTGTCATTATTATTGTATAGAATTCAGTAGATACGCCTCAACACATTGTAATCATAACCTAAGTGCAGCCCCGCCCAAAGTGCAAGGCAGTCGCCGGAGGACTGGCATGACGATCAGAGCACTCCATCCAATAGCCTCTCTCTCTCTCATAAAACGTATATATCTAAAAATAATGAAGCGAAAAAATCCTACTGTTTTAGCGAACAATTGATTTTCAGGATGTTTTATAATTAATTGAAACCATCAAAATATACGAACATCCAGTTTCTATTGCTTTTTGCTTATTTCTGAGTATACAATGATGCTTCTCTCCAGTATCTGATAGTCCGAAATATTTACAAATTGTGTATGACACTGAAAGAAAATACATAACTTTAAAAACACAACTAATCTCCTTTCTTATTCCATGGCTAATAATCATCAATCGTTAATAATGCTGTGTTAGTTATAGATATTTTCCGCATAATGAAAAATATACATATTTTCTCTTCTTTATTAAACGGTAATTTCTTAACTTGTACGTCCGATCTTGCATATTTGCAACTATAATATAAACAGGTGCATAAAAAACTAACCGATTAAGAAATATTTCATCTATGGCGAAATCAACAGTAATAGGATAAGATACCTTATGTACCTTAGTATATTCAATTGTATCTTCGTTCATAATAATCATCTTTCAATGACATATCTACACGGAATGAAATATAAAACACAAATAAAACGTTATAAAAGAAGAGAAACACATTATACTATTCTAGTCGAATGAAATAGTTATAAGAGATATTGTAGAAGATCAGAAATTTTTTCAGAGATGTTATCGACGGTATACTTCTAAACATCGCACAAATAAAAAAATAAAGGATTTTTTGGAAAATCATTTCAGTGACAATAGTTGAAAAAACAGCTACTAGATATTGGACACAAAGAAACCGGGACAAATTTGAATGAATAAATGAAAAGGTTGTTTCCCCTTATTTATAGGTGTGGCCGTGACTTGGCTGTATTCATTTTTACTAGCTATGAGAAAGCGTTTATGGTGAAAAATGATTGAATCAAAATTGTCGGGCTAATAGAGGTAAAAAGGTGAGCTATTCGTTCGTTCGAAAGACAGGCATCCTTGATCAATGAGTCAATAAACTCTACCTGAATGAGTTATTTCAATTTTGTTTTAACTAACCTTTTCTGCAGTTGAATGTCGTTGTAGCCAATGCAGATAAACGGCATAAAGTGGTGAAGAAAATGATAGGTGTGGAATGGTTGCTCCCAGTCGACAAAAAAGAAGACAAACGGCTAAACGCTGTTCCTCAGCATCCAAGTCTAATTCTATTGATAACGTTCTTCTTTTCTAATGTTAATCAATTATTTTTCTTCAGGTATGTTACCAATAGTTCACGCACTTTTTTATCTGGATGAATGCTAATAAAAAATTGAAAAAAAATTTCATGAGTTGCTGTCAAAATATTCTAAATTTTATTACAAAAACTTTAATATCTCACTTTACGATCTTCTAATGGAGTAAAAGCCAACAAGATGCATTGGTTACATATTTGTAGCATTGAAACGAATATGATATCACCTAAAGTATTACTTGTAAATCAGTAACTACAATTTATGTCCATATCTTTGTGCCTCGTTTGTCTTATTCGTAGAGTTGTCAACTTTCGAGGTCCTCTTTCTCGTTGAACTGCGCTAGAATTCATTTTTAGGCGAAAACATTTAGCTAAACGACAAGCCGGACACCAATTTCGTCTGGTTTTGTCGATCACACAGTTATCTTGTCCAGCTAAATTCTTTTCCTTTAAAAGGAAAACTCACAAATACAAATATAAGTAATATTTTTTCTTACACTTCTCTTGAAAAAGCAACTGCATCCATCGCATGTCCATAATCCGTAGTGTCTGCCATAAGATCTGTCTCCACATACTTGACACGGAACCGTTGTCGCATTATTTCGTCCTTTCAGAATTTTGTTCTATAGAAAGTGACTTACCCATTGCCGACTGTTGAGGTATGCCAGTAATCCGACGCCGTTCATTCTCTATGTAAGGTGCTGTGATTCCGAGACAACCACTAACGAAAAACAAATATTTGAACGATTTATGTTTTTAGACCATAATATTATATTAAAGTTGTATTAAATGATAATATTTATAATTATCATTTAATACATCTTTCAACCATGATGAAGCTCAATATGTTCAATATGGATTTCATGATCATGATCAACATGGTGAAATTTTGATGATCGAGAGGTTGTTTTTACAGATTTTACAGCTGTTGATGCATGTCGACAACAGCAGATCCCTTTGACTAAGACTCTTCTAATTTCCCCATATCGCCAGATGTAGATGAAGAAATTTATCATCGTCTGAATATATTAATCAGTGTCATCGTTTTTATACTTTGCTCAGCGTTAGTGTGTAGAAGAAAGTAGAATATTCAACCATGAGATTCCATGGATTAAAGTATAGCAATACGTCTGGAATGAACAGAAGTAGAATCGAATTTGTTGTAGTAAGTCCTAAACGTTTGTCATTTTTTAGGTTCATTACATACCCATAGTAAATTCTGCTTGTTTTCGCATTTTATTCTGTTCTCTCGATAGATTTTCATGATTGTAGCACTGCAAATCTTTTTTTCCTGGTTAAGTAACTTACTAATTTTAAGTAGAGCATAATCATTAGGTAAACAATACCACTTCCAAGGTTGGCTATTATTCTTACTGCCAGAATAATACCAAAAGTGATTGGATCCGCTCCTCCTCTTGTTGGAACACATTTCGCCACAACCAATGTCATATTATTCCACATCAAAGCAGTATTAATGATAGATAAAGTAAAAGTCATAAAATAAGGTACTAAAAATATATGTTAGATTTTAAATTCCTACTGGTGATCAATATCCATGTATATAGAGCACTTATTTGCCGATATTTTATAGGAAACATAGAGCTGAATAAAAAATTAATCGAGAGAACAAGAGGAAGAAGACCAAGAAGAGGGGCAGACAACACTTGGAAGGGCATGTGGTAGGAGAGGGCACATTTATAGGCCGGAATAGTAATGTTTTCTATTTTTAAGTTGTTTATGGAGCTTTCAATTACCAAGATTATCAATATCTATTGAAGAAAGTCGGTAGATGGCCACACCTATAAATGAGACGGCATAGAGACTGTCTGCCAACGTTTGAGCTCCAACCAAAAGAAGTTCATTTCTTCTCCTAAAAAAATATATCTTCATTTTTTAAGGTTACCTGTTATATTTGTTAAAAGAGATACAAAACAGGAGAGCAAGATTGGTTACACAGATGGTAGAGCCTAAAGTCTAAAGTCGAGCCAGGGAAGACTTACCTTCTGCTAGGTATATATACATATTGCCACGAATCGAAATAGCCATTATGGAATCGTTTCCTGCAGTATAACTCTAAATATGCACGTGTGGTAATCAGCAGCTATTCTAGTCGTCAGAGAAAGAGATCCGAAAATCAAAAGTCAACCAGGAATTAAACGAGTTTTTATGAGTCTCATACAAAACAGTATAGCAAATTTGTCATGAGTTTATTAAGTTTCTGAAAGATATATATTTGTTAAAAGAAGACTTGAAGGAGATACATCAATAGAGCAGAGATTAGGCCGGTAACTGGGACTGTAACTACCCACGAGCAGATAACATTTAAAAGAAGATTCAGAGAAATGCTGTGTCTCGGTTTGATCAATCCAACCATGACAATGGATCCGACCTGAGTCCTTCCTTTAAACAATAGGAAAAGCACCAACTAGACAATGCGTAGTCGATATTGGAAGGGATAATTTGCTGGCAATGAGTCCAGTAAAAGCTGCTCCCAATTCGATAGCAAACCCACTGACACTGTTAACTTCAGTCATATTGGTGCCAACCGTTTGAATGACACGATAGCCAAGGATCCAAAGACCAAAACAGATGGCGATAACTCCATAAAATAGAATCCAGATAGGTGTTTCTTTTCGCTGTAAAACGTCATGATCATGATAGAGTGAGAGAAGGGCCGTCAGCGGGGCAATCGAGTTTGCTACATCATTGGAGCCATGAGCAAAACTGGCAAAGCAGGCGGTAAAGATTTGAAGCTGCGAAAAAAGAGCTAGCGTCTCCTTGGAGTTTATTTGCGTTCTTGATGGCAGCAGCCAGGCGAAGAAAACTTGCACTCCGTTACCGCACAACTTTTCTTGCCCCTTTGGCGCTTCTTCCGTCTCCGAAGATGTTAAATTATCAGTAGAAGAGTTGGAAGATTCCATTCTCGCCAATTTCTTTTTCATATAAGGGACGACAAGCCATAGAATGCCGATGAAGGTGACGATTCCTATTCCAACGCTTATAAGAAGTGTTGTCCATGCGGGAAGCGACGAGAATCGAAGGACTAAAAAAGTAAAAATTATAATAATAATAAAGAAGAAGAAAGAATTAGAAAGAGAACTAACTTCTTGAACCGTGATAAAGTACCATGAAGGTATAAAACATCATGCAGACGCCGTAGAAAAATGGCAGCAAACGGAGCCCACATTTTACTGGATCGGCTCGTCGAAGAATCGAATGATCGATTAGAAGGTAGAAGATGGTGGAAACCAAGCCGGAGAAGAGTGGAGAAATAAACCAAGAGATAACTGAAAAGATCAGTTAAGTCAAATTTTTCACTCTTCTCTATTGATTTTTGCCGAGGATCATTGTAAACTTCCTAATATTTTGATGAATATTTTTATCTAAAAAAAAATAAATTAACAAGAGAAAAAGATGAAATTTAATAAACAGAACTATAATTAAGATGCTTATCTTTTTTTTTGCATTGTACGAAATTTTTTCCAAGCTAGAACAAAAGAGAATTGAATGTAGAATAAGAATACAAAGCCGTGTAAATGAAAAGAGGAGTAAAAAGACTGGCCAACATTGCTGAGGGTCATCCATTGAACTCCTTCGATCCATTTGGAGACAAGAGAAAACCCGAGAGTAGCACCGATAATGGAATGTGTCGTCGAGATGGGCAGCTTGACGATCGTCGCAATCAGCAGCCAGATAGATGATCCGCCGAGGATGGCAATTTGTCCGAGAAGTAATGTTCCCTCTGCACCAGTGTAGACATTGACATCGACGACTTGCTTCCTCATCGTATCGATGACATTATATCCGACGAGAATAGAACCCAATGTTTCGAAAATTGTTGCAAGGAAATAAGCTTGAAAAAGTGTCAAACTGCCACTGCCGACAGAGGTTCCAAACGCATTTGCCACATCATTGGCACCCATTCCGAATCCAAGAAAGAAAGCCAGGAAGAAGCCGACATAAATGGTTCCATGAAATTTGGTCTAAAATGGATTTAATTAAAAATCAAATGAAGTGGATACCTGAAATTCTTCGAGATTGAAGACCGTGGAAGAGAAGACTGCTCCCGCTGTTGTAGCGGACATTGAATTGTCTGTTTCTTGTCATCCTGGTCGAAACCGTCCAATTCGTCAAAACAACCACCACAACGAGTAATTCAAGAAGGGATTACGAGGCGAGTGAAATTAATTGCGCCTCTTACGTTAACACTTTTATTAAACTTATTTAAGAACCTTTCAGTTATTCTGAGTCGCTATAGCAGCTGAAATAACAAGCTCGTCCTGTCAGCTTCCAAAGTTTCTTCTTTACTAGATACTTCAGTCCATCCATTCCAAAAAATTCAGCCTCGCACTGCAATAACCATTTATCATTTGTCTTATTACTCACCAAAATTTCCTGAAGATGCCATTTTTCTGTCGGCAAAGCGACCTTTTTCCCATTACGCATGTATTGAAGAATGTGGCGAAAGACCTTTGGATCTCGGTCGATGTCCATCCTATACTTTACATGGTTTGAAGAGGTATCCCATTGGACACAGATTACCTGAAAATGTTCTTATTTTATTGCGGTTTTACCTTTATTTGATTTTCACTATTTTTCACAATTCGTTCGCGAAACCAGGTTCCACTATTTTCACCACAAAGAAGAGTCTTTAACTGGACTGGATAGAGTTCCCCACCAACGAAGAGATTGATCCAAATTTGATCCGTTTTAAACACCATTTGTTGGATATCCATCGTGTCTGAAACATGCGACATTTCCAGCATAATTGAGTACGAATATGGCCTATTTGATTAAACGACAATGAGAGTGCCATTCACACTCGTATCTTATCGATTAATTTCTTAAAATTTTAAGTCTAAAAAAGGACATAATAAAGAGGAATTTATTCAAAACGCAAGAAAAAAATAGATAAGAAAAGAAATTACCATGAAATAACAGTAGACAATTAATTGATATTTAAAAAAAAAGAACTGACCATTTTTTGGAGGTGGTAGAACAATAAGACTTGTGTTCTTTAAAGAAACGCTCTTCTTCATCGTCAAAATGAGTACAAGACTACTAGTCCCCGCCTACTCTCATACTAATTGATATAATTATTAAATTCAGCTTCTTCTGGAACAAAAACCAGAGTCCTTAATAAAAAGAAGGTAACCTAGGGGAAAGGAGGGGGGGGGGGGGGCTTTTTTTCATATCGTAGGATAAGGCAAGAGACACTTGATGCATGGAAATGTCGTTGGTCGACAGATGAACGCTATAAAAGGGAATTGGACATAAAACCCACATCTGTTCATCTTGAAAATATCGACGGAAACACAAGCTGACACTAGATTGAAAAAAAGATAGCAATTGCCAATCAACACATGAAGCAGTGGAATAGCTACGTAATTTATAGGCAACTACGGGAGTTCTTTAGCGCTTCTGGGAGAAAAAAACAATTACGAAAAGAGGCTCCTATCCGAATCTCAATTGAGTAAAAAAACAAATTCGATTTCTCAAAATTAAAAGAAAGTTCCAACTGATTGCCTACCACTTTACTGTCTTTACTAACTGAATAGTAAACTGCTGTCGTAATGACTAGATAACGGCTCACAATGAATACTCTTGGACTAACCTAAAAGAATTCTTGAAAAATTGAAAAAATACGAAATATGGGGTTCGGTTGAACTCTAGAACAAAAAATAAAGAAAAAAGAAAAATTAATAAAATAAATTTTTCCCTATTTTTTTTCGAAACAAGGACAGATATATTAATAATGACGTGATTACACAAATATTTTTCGCCAGACAATCCCATTACAGTACGAAAAGGAGCCTAGAGGCCTAAAATTTTCTTTTTTTTTCTTGCTCCTTTGTTTTTTCACCAAAACTTCACTGAATTATTATAACCAGTTATAAGCAATTTTTAGATGTACGGAAGAGGAAGAGGCAGGGCATCTTTTGGAAATTATGAAAAATTTGGAGACAATTTTATTCGACGTGGAACTAATAACAGAAAAGGATATCCGCAAAGAGGAAATTATGTACGGCAGAATTTCAGAACGGATAATAACTTCAATACAACACCATTTATTGCCCCAGAGTGGAGAAATAATGATTTTAACCAGCATTCTCAATATTGGTTAAACAATGTACGGAGACGTGGATATGACCACACGCCAAAGCGATATGATCGAACTCGAGACTATCAGCAAGTCGAGTCTGAAAAGAGTCTGGATGAAGTTGCTGATCAATCAAAGCCTGTACCTAGTGAGGTTTGTCAAAAAATGTATTGTGGTTTTAGATTTATTTAGGAAACCGTTTTAGCCGCATTGAAAGTTCAAGATGGAGGAAAATATACCGATGACGAAGAGGAGCAACAAGTTAACTACCTTTCAGCTCCTTACACACTTGCTATTGAAAAGTTAGAAATAATAACTTGCATTACTGATAATAACAGTAATTTTGAAAGGTTAATTACTGCTCAACTTATGTATAATTTCAGTCTAAAACCGAAGCCGGTTGATGTAGATATAGACCAACAAGTACATGTTTGCTTTGGAAAAAAAGAATTGAGTGACTTTAAAGTTGTATGCGGCTCTATGATATTTCATGTTCATGAGCAGGTTTACCTAGTTTAAATGTATAGTTAGTGGAAAATTCAGTTAGCTTTAAACTACGTCTCAAACGTTGATGATTTAATACAAGGAAAGGTTCAAGATGACGGAGCAATGAGAAAAATTTGGGAAATTTTATATACGCATAGTCTCTCCGATGAGACCTTTCTAATATGCGATAAAGGTAGAATTCAATAAGTTTTGTGTAGGCTTTCAGACGATCCAGATATGAATATTTTTTGGGACAACAGTAATAGGCTTATGCATGCTGCTAATAGATTAGGAATCTCTGTTGTCAAAACTTATCTGGATAGAGCTCTTCTTGTACATCGCTGTGATGCTTCCATGAAGTGTCCTAGTTGCTGGAAACATCGTCGACTGTTTGCTACGATATTTGATATGAAAATGACCAAGGTAATAAAAATAATATTATTATTGTATTATTTTCAGGCTTCTTTCGTAGAGTCAAGTGATGCGCCAAACCTTGATGATGTCATAACGGAAATGCTTCGTTCTCCTGAACAGATGATCAATTTTGTTGAAAATTCATAATCGGTATGTTGATATTTTTGCGTTTGTTAAGGACTTTGTAGTTTTTCTTTTTTGTTATAATTTTACCACTTCTGTAATTGTTTAATGATCTATTGATAAAATTCCATTTTCTTTATTACTCAGTTTCATTCTTATTGTTTGAAAACAATAACCTTATTTTAATTTAAAGTTGTTATTTCGGAGTGATGGAAAGTACGCATTGCGTCCTATGCACATATCAATATGCTTCTATATTGTGGTTGTTTCCTTCTTTTTTTTTACTTCTTTTGAACTTTACTTTATTTTTTACTTTTGCAAAAATTAGGGAATATATTTTTATATTTAGGGTATTCTAAAATGTTCTCCAGAGCAACCATAACCAAGTGTCCCGTTTTTGTACGTTTTCAATATTTTCTTAATTTTGTTGTTTAGACTACAGCTATACGGACTAAAGCAACAGGTGTTAAGATTGAAAACGTTTCAGCAGATATTCTTTCTTATAAAGGAAAGCCAGCTGATAATAAGAGCGTCAAAGTTAGATTAGATGCTGGAAAAACCTATCATTGGTGCTCTTGTGGCCTTAGCACAACTCAAGTACTATAGATTGATTTTTATTCTGTTTAGCCATTTTGTGATGGTACCCATAAGTTGAATGGAGTTACCGATGTACGTCCAGTTCGTTTCCAAGTAGAAAAATCGGGAGAATACAAGTTGTGTAACTGTAAGCAGACTAACACCAGACCTATTTGCGATGGAAGTCATAAATTAGTAAGCTTTTTTTCTTTATCAAATATGCTCTCTTTTAAGACTGATGCTGCACCTAGGGATTTCAACAACTCACGAATGGTAATGTTTGGTGATAATTCGCCGGTGTATGATGGAGTTGCCCATAAACTAGGATACAAGCCGAAAAATGGAGGTTTTCAGTGAATTTGGTATAGATTTTAGCTACTACTTGTAATTTACAGCGTTGATTAAACATTTTTAAACATATTTGTTCGAAAGGAAATATTTATTTGTAACTTCACATGTTATCTACGTTACATTATTTCTTTTCACCAGCTTCTAATGCCTTCTTATATTCTTCTTTAAACATTTTGGTATATTTTTCTGCTTTCTCCCCCAGTTGCATATCAGCAATCTTTTCTTCTGTTTTAGCAGCACCTCTGACGATTAATTTTGCTACTGCTCGTACAGGTGTTGATTCCGATAACTAAAACTTGAAGGGATTTTGAGTATGCTTTACTTTTTTTATTACTCGTTCGTCGTGGAAAAATTGGCCAACAATCCTCCATGGCATTTCCTAAAAATTAAATTGCAGTAATAATTGGATATTATGTTCAACAGTTTATCTTGCAAACCAGGAAGTTCGAAGCAGAGTGGTTAGTTTTTTTTTTTTAAATCTTGTGTAACATTTCATAGAAACTCAGAAAGAATTCCTTGCTAGGAAATTGATATTTGGATATTTATCATACGACGAACTTGCTAGAACAAGATTGGTGAGTGTCTAAAAAAATGAAAGTCTTAGCCTATAGGTTTCAAAAGATTTTAACGTTGAAGCATCCGCAATTCTGACTTCGGGGTTCAAAGAGTTTTCTCAACAACTGAACAAAGAAAAATCATTTGTGAAGAAGGCATTACCACGACGAGAATCTGATAGAAAGTTGTTTATTCAAATTAGTTCACATATCTTCTTTCAGAAAACATGATCTTTATCCCTATTCGGAGCTAGTATCATCGTTGGAAACGAGAAGAGATCTTTTGGAAATGACATATTCGAAGTTCATCGAAAAGGATATGGTCTGTTTTATACCTGGGAAAGTTTTGGACGAAGGATTTCGAATCCTGCGGATGATGCGAAGGGATAAATATAGAAGAATCGTTTCACATATCGAACTACTCAAAGAGTTTAGAGATCTATCAAGGTGCTTTGAACCACCCAGAATAATTTTTAGTATGGCTATGGATCACTTTGAAGAATATATTGCGCCCGCATTGAGGAAGAAACGTGATGATATGTTTCAAGCATTATTCAAAAGACCAGTTCCCTTTTTTGAACCTATTTTCCCTTCATCCCCTCTGCCGATTCCAGATTCCGTCCTTGCTGTGAGCAATCAAGTATGAAATCAAGCATTTAATAAATTTTTATAGGTCAACGAACTAATTTCTATAGTGAAAAAGCAGGCCACTCAAATTAAAATTTTAGAGGAGAGTGAACGACAAACCAAGCTTTTTTTGAAAAATGTAAATTTTAAAACTTGTATAACAAAATTTTAGTTTGCTGATTTTGTCGGCTATTCTGGACCGCCTGAATTATTCTGTGTACCGTCAGTTACACAAGCAAAGCTAATAAACAAAGATCCTGATTTCAAATTGACAGATCTGAATAAGATCAAACAGGCAAGGAACGTTCGAACATTTGAAGAACACTTTTAGAAACCTATATGCTCAACAGAAACACTCGAATGTAGCCAGAAACCTGAGGATATGATTAAACAGGTGCTACTTATAGCTAAAAACCCAAAATCTTTAGGAAATCAGAAGATCGGAGCGCAACAAAAAGAGAAAATACCCAAATTGTTTGGAGGACGCGCCTAAAAAAAAGATAAAGGAAAAGCTGTAGTTGGGGTTGACACTACCCGTTTACCCTAAAAACTAGAAATAAATAATTTTTACTACAAATAAATGTTTAAATTAAAATATGTTAATATATAAAGAAGATATGGCAAAGAAAAAGTAGCAAGATTGAGGGAGTTCACTAAAACTATCACAGATTCTCCTGAATGAGTTAAAGAATAAATACGTATAAAAGTATTAAAAAAGATTGACTACTGTTTCAAGCAGGAGATTCCAACTTTTTCTCAATATAATATACCACAAGTTGAGCTACGTTAATTCGAAAGTTATCCAAATGAGATTCAATATGGCCAATGCAGACATCATCTAAACCATCTTTTCCAAGTGCCACAGCTTTTAATATCGTCCTACGATAAGGAGCTGCATGTATTAGAACCTAAAATATAAAGAAATAAATAAACGACGAGCTTAGACACCTTAAAAAGCTGCTTTGCCATAAAATTATGATGTCGTTTTAAGGATTTTTCATAAGACGATTGAAGAAGTGAACTTAAATTTTCGGAACCGGCCTTTTTAGGATCCTGATCAGATCTATATTCTTGAACCATCAAAGATAACATTTGCAACATAAATTCGAGACCTCTAAAGTTATAAAATAATTAAAGACAAATGCGGCGAACCTTTTCAACCATAACAAGCCTTCTGTGGCGATTCCTAACTTTCCACCATGTTCATTTAAATCAGCGTCTATCAAATCTTGTAGATACTTTTGTCCTAGAATAAGATGTATCGAACAGTTGAAAAGCTTACCTTCACGATTCTTCTCAAAACGTGTTCTAACTTTTGCTACATTGCCAGCGATATCGCTTTTTACTGGACTAAAAGCAGTGCCCAGAAAACCTAAAAATACCAAATCCACATTGTAATGCATAAAACTCCTATTTTCATTGTTTAAAAATGTATAAAAACGAAAAAAGATGAAGACCTACCCACAAAATCGGCTATCCCTTGGCAGGCGTTCAAAAACTGTTCTGTTGGTATTTTTCCGTCTTCTAAGTGCGGGAACATCAGCTCTTCCCGGGAGAAATATGTTTCTGGCTCTTCAGACGACATATCTATTTGAAAACATAAATTTTTTGCTTATTTTATCAATAAAAAATATACACACTGTAAAAAACATTATCTTTCAATATATCAAAATTTCCAAAGAACTTTTAAACACAGTAATCGTAACTCGCCGCATTTCGCTTCGAGAACCAAACTTTCCGTATGGGACACTTACCGCCCATCGCGGTCTCGGGCGCCACGGATTTCCCATGGCACAAACGGCATCTTCCAGTCTGGGTTTTCTGTGTGTGGTTTTGATGAATTAGATCTTTCTTCGCTTTTTTGCGCAAATGTTTAGCAATAAGTTATTATATTATGTGGACGATTGTATGGCTTTGTTTTCTTCACTTTCATTCATAATATTTTTGAATTTTTGAATTTTCAGGTCGTCAAACATGTACTGCCAGCGCCTCGCCGTTCCTATCACCCGCTCCATCATTGTGAGTTGTTTATATTTATTTTATTGGGTGGTTTTGCACAATTTAAGAACTTGTTTGAACGAACAATGTCACCACTGAAACTAGCGTTTTGTTAGGATCTGATTGTGTGACATTAGTTCACTGTTCTGGCGAGTGTCATACTTGTGCGAAAATATTCGTTATACAGTGGATAAGCTTGAAAGATTTGGCATGCGTGGCTCAATGTTTTTGGATTTCTACTGTTTTAGACATTCATTTTATTATTTAGGCCCAAAGGGTTCCTCTTGCCCTCCGCGCGGAGAGTGCGCTGGCTGCTCGCTGCCTGCACACCACCGTTGCCCGTAAGGATATCGACTCTGCTGCCAAGTACATCGGAGCTGGAGCTGCCACCGTCGGTGTAGCTGGATCCGGAGCTGGTATTGGAAATGTTTTCGGAGCCTTGGTCATCGGATACGCTCGTAATCCTTCTCTCAAGCAGCAGCTTTTCTCTTACGCCATTCTTGGATTCGCTCTGTCTGAGGCTATGGGACTTTTCTGCCTCACCATGGGTTTCATGATCTTGTTCGCCCTCTAAGTTTTTAACGCATTAGCGCCATCCCGACTATGTTTTTCTAGAACTGTCTCGTACAGTTGGTTGTTAATGTAAAATAATTAGATGAAAGGTTTCTATGACGAACATGAATCATTACTACGACTGACTTTCTTCTTTGTTTCAAGTTTTATAACGAGGTATGAAATGACATTTTATCACAAGGTAAGTACCAGTATTTGGAAACACGTATAATTATCAAGACAAATGCAATTGGTTAACTGATTTGTTGCAATGAGGTTCTCTTGCTTATCACATCTAGGGGAAAGGTATGTCTAGCGGGATCTGTGCTGTCCCTCATCGTTTCAAATGTTCGAACAATTACACGAACAGTGTCAGTTGCTGGTCGAGGAGTACGACAAGTTACTGAATGAGATCGAGCAGTACGTTCTCGGCCATTGAACTGTGGTGCATGTCTGTTCCTTGAGGCTTCTAGTGCTCCGTCAAACATCCGCAATTGATCCATAAATCCCTAACAGTAATTTATAATCTTTGGTTTACCTCGTTGGGTGTTATACAATTTCGCCGTTTCTTCACGAAATTCAACGCATCTTCCAATCTCCATCCATACTCTTTCATAGCATAGGCAATGACCGTAGATGAACTTCGACTTATGCCTTTTTTACAATGTACTAAGCAAACTTTGCCCGATTCTCTGTAAAAAAATCTTATTATCTTTGTAAAGAAATACTTCGCTTTTTTTATGAATGCCCAAGTAAGGTTCCAGTATTGCAGTAGTTGTGTAGTTGCATCATCTGTTACCCATATTTTTTTGTATTCAAAATGTTGGGGAAAAAAATTATCCACTTCTTTTGTCATGTTAAGAATGAATCCAACACTAAATAAATAGGTTTTTCCTTTTAATAATTTACTTGTTCGTCTTAAGTTCGTCCCAGTTGGATGCATTCCATTCGGAACCTAACATTAAGTAGGGAAAAATTTCACTTGGTTTATCCATTTGTCCTAATATGACTAGCATCTCCTGATCAACAAAGTCCTGTGCCTTTGTTGACTTTGTTTCTTGCTTACCTTATGTATATCCACATTTCCTACCCGTTCTATTAATTGATTCCTAATGTCTTTGCTCGTTACAGAGTCTAGGTCTACAGATTGCATAATTCGTCTTAATTCCCGTCGTAGAAGCGTTTCTTTTGCTTGTACTTCATCGTCTACTGTATAATCCCTCACTGTGTCGGCCTTCAATCCGTAATCCTCATCGACATCCAGCGGTGATTGTTGCCTAATTAAGTTGTTATTCAGGTAGTTGAAATTACCATTGAGCACATAGAAAATCTTTCGAATTGATCCGATCCATGTAGTGTTCAGTCGCGTGTGCTGGCTCTTTCAGTCGTCTGGCTGCTTGTCTAGTTGTTTCCAATTCTTTATGAAGGGCTTGAAAGACGAACCTATAGTTAACCGTCGGAAGTGTTCAGTTTTTCTTACCACATGGCTTGAACTGAAACAGGGCGAAACAACAGCGCATTGTCGGCTTTGCTGCATGCTTGTGATGATCCATGGACCGTGACTCCTCCGTCCGACGCCAGTTCCACTCGACTGCACCAAAGGAGGGGTAGAACTACGCCTATTCTGCAAAAAAATTTTTAGTGCTGTCGAAAGAAAAGAACTAACGTCATCTGTCCACCCATGTAATCCATCCCCACTAACAAAATTCGCCGATCTGTCCGTGGAGCTGTATCATAGGTGGAAACAACAGCTAGATATCTCACATGATCCACTACCTATCCGGAGTATAAAATAAAAATGACTAGGCTACCTGCGTTTGAAGTCTTACTGCCATGTTTAGGGTATCCTGAGGTCGAAGCAATCGTAACATTAGTTGTAAATGTCCCTCAATTTCGACGCTCTGGGCAGAGGAATGCGAGCAAGATGGGAAAGTTTCACTGTGAATAATGAGAAATAAAAAATACGCTCACTCAAAAAATCTATGAGGAAGGATGACGGCAGCTCCACGGACGGCAAAGTAACACTCGGATAGTGCTCGATTTCGAGAAGAGCATCTCGAGTCGATTAACTCCTGAAATAACAAATTATTGAGTAAGAAACTGCTGTTTTTCAACACATAATGAGTGACTTTTGTTATCCTATGCGGCTTGGAAATGGTTTGGTTGAGCTATTGCAGTTGTATCTAATAACGCTGGGTGATTCTTCGTCCAAAAAATGGGTAGGGGTTTTTATCAGGTAAGTCTTTTGTTTCTTTTTGTTTTTTTAATCAAAATATTCATCATAAGGCTCAAATACTGCAAAAAATTGAATCTTGACTTACCCCGCAGTCTGAGTCATCTCCTACCGAGGGCGAAGGTGATCGCTGAACCTGCACGAGCGACATCCCTGAAAAACGCGTTTAATGGGTTTGGAGGAAGTGAAAACATTGATAGGAAGTGATTGAACATGTTTGCCATATGCGATCAATGTGGTCATTGCTGTGCGTCTCTGGTTGTCTCGCGCACCTATTTGCGATGTGGGCCAGCTGGTCGCGCTCTTGTTATTATGGGGCGGAAAGCATGGCAATTCAAGTGGAAATGGGTTAGAATACAAAACAAAAAATGATTGAAAATCTGGCTGAAAAAAAACGAGAAAACAATTTTGAACTCAGTTATAAGTGACGTTTGGTTCAGAAAATTGTTATTGTCTATACCATAAATTTTTTGACAACGTCGAAAATGAGAAACCATGTTTAAATAAAGCATATTCATCTCCCAGGTGGCCGTGCCATATGGCAAATGTTAAAGGACTGTATAGCGGGTCTCGAGGGGAACCGCCAGAGGAAGCGGCCTAAAGGAGCCGATATTTCGATTGTTCAAATTTAGAATTTCTAAAAGAACTTTCTATTTTTCATTTTGTAATTGTTTTCTGTTAGTCTGTTAATTTTAAATGGAGCTCTGAAGCTGCCAATTGTTCTCTCAGGCAGCTGCCTTCTGCCATTTTGCAACATCATGTGAGTTTATTAATAACTTAATTGTATTTCGCGGTAGAAATAATTTTTGTTCTCAAGCCTAATGATAATATTAAGAAAGTGATTTTTATTCTAAATTCCGAGTTTATATTTTTTAAAAATATTATTGATTTTTTAGTCTATGGCTACCGTTGTCGACGATTGGGGCTGTGGCTCTAGCTTCAGTGAAACCAAGACTTTATCGGAATTGGTAGAAGGATTGACATCCAAAAAGATTACAGTAAGTTCACTTTTGTTGTCATGTCTTTCATTCAATTAATATTTGTATAACCATTGGTTTATTTTAGGAACATTATGCTGAGCAACTACCTTTCCCCACAGCCGAAGCTGAAAATAAACATGTACAAGTCGTCCCCTGCGTGTTGAAAGCCAAAAATGCCGCACCGAAAATATTGAAAAAGAAAAGTTCATTAAATAAGATTAACAAGGAGCCAAATCTTAAAAAGGTTACATTTGAAGTTAGTTTATTTCTTCTATGTTTTAAGGCTTGTATTTTAGGTAGGACAACTCCTTGCTAGAGAAAGTACTGGCGTAGAAAAAGAAGAAGCTACAGAACGATTAGTGGTTAGTTTATCAGCTTTTCAAAGCCGCTTTCATTTTCCCATCAAGCCAATACCGCTTTGCTTAACTTGCTTTTGAAATATGCGTTTTTACTTTTGGTTTTAGTGGTGTTATTTTATTTTTTGTTTTTATTGGTTTATTTAAGGTTTCGCTCGGTGGACATCCTTCAAAAAAGAAGTCCGTTAATTATAAGCAATACAAAGACGATCTTGAGCGAAAAAAGAATGATGTTAAACAAAAAGAAATAACTTTTGCCCCTAATCGAGTAATCAAGAAGAAAGCTAAAAATTAGCAAGATGTAGATGTTATATTCGCGCTGGCGTGTTGATTTGTAGTATCAAATCTAATCTAATAAATTTGTCTAGTCTTTTTGTGTCTTTTTGTATTATGTCTCTATCATTTAAGTACCTTTATTTTTATTATGCATTGTTATAATTGTTTCAGACACAATGCCTCGTTCTCGTTCTCGCTCCCGAAGTGGAACTCCAGTTGAGGTTAGTTTTTTTTTCTTAATACAAACCAAAGTTAAACTTCACTCCTTTCCATTTTTCGAAATTCACTGTTTTCTTTTTTCGCGGTTTACCATCTTTTCTTTTTAAGTTTGACTTGTTAAAATGATTTTTCAAGTTGTTAGTCCCTTTTTTGAGATTTTAACATCGGGTGGAGAAAAATGAAGAGCAAGAGGTCCATCGCCGCTGCATGAGAAAATGCTGGAGATGGGTATTTGAGCGGGCGCGGAAAAGAAGATATGAGGAGGGAAGAGAATTTTTTCGACACAAGAATTGAAAAAATGAAGAGCTAATTGAAATGAATGAAGTTATCAAAAAATCATGGACAAGATCTGTCAAGTCCCTCGGGATTGGTGAGTAGTAGGGCAGATTTTGGTGATCGGCAAGCAATCTTAATATTTCTTTTTTTTTCGACTAATAAATCTTTGTTTTCAGAGATCTCGTTCTCCAAGTCGCAGTCCAGCTCGTGATGATTATCGACGTCGTTCTCCTTCTCCGTTAGTGTTTATTTTTATAATTCATTTTCATATTTAGTGACAGACGTCATTCTCGCAGAAGCCGTTCTCGTACACCTGATTATCGTAGTGGTGGTGGTGGAAGAGACCGTGGTTATGGTGGTGGCAGTCGACGTGGTGGTGCCTGGGCACCCAATCGTTCACGTGAAAATCCAGACCCCAGCAGATGTATTGGTGTATTCAATTTGAGTGTTTACACAACTGAAAAGGATCTGAAGGAAGTATTTGGCAAATACGGAGATATTGAAAAGGTTCATTCTAATATTATTCTAATTTTTTCGTATTCTAGGTTGATCTTGTTTATGATCATCCAACTGGTCGGTCTCGCGGTTTTGGATTTGTTTATTTCGTTGAAATGGGGGATGCTACAGCTGCTCGTGATGAACTTAATGGAAGTGATCTTGATGGACATAAGGTATCTTTAATCTATGTATATTTAATTTATAACATCTCAGATTCGTGTTGATTATTCGATCACTAAAAGAGCACACACTCCAACACCTGGTCAATATATGGGAGGACCCGGTGGTCATGGTAGTGGAGGAGGAGGAGGTGGTGGTGGTGGACCTCGTCATGGTGGGGGAGGTCGTGGCTTTCGTTCATATCGTGAGGGTGGAAGAAATGATAGACGTCGAACTCCACCTCGTCGCAGGTTAGGTTCTTTTTTTAAGTAATACTTTTTAGACGTTCACCATCTCCACGTCGCGAACGTTACCGCAGCCGATCTCGCTCTTACTAATCCGAACATTCAATGCTGCTGTATTATGTTACACTATTCTGCTACATTTCTTGGTCTCCTTTTGTGTTATTTTCGTTACTTTACGATACACATTGTTATTTTCCAATTTATTTATTGTGTTCGTAACTTACGGTGAACAATTATTTTTACTGGGGGAACATCTTCGGTTTGTTGAGGAGTTTTCAATAAGCGAGCTGTACGCTTTTGTTCATTTTGCCAAATTCGATCCCTAAACTGTTTTCGTCACAATAATTACTAACTGTCGAATTAGCATCTTTTCTTCTGCTTCCAGTCGTTCATGACGCTTTTTCAATAGATCCAACTCGTTATTACGAACACCGGCTCCTTTTATAGGAGACAAAGGAGAAACCTCCCTATATACTGGAATAGAAAAGTCAATCGTTGGATCCGTTTTTCTATGCACCTTGAAATGAGTAATTTGATTTATCGCTATTTAATTACCTGTTCGAGAATTACTGTACCATCCAGTTCTGAAATAATATGTTTTTCATCTGAAGATGTTGACGACGCAATTTGGGCAGGCTATATTCAATTTTTTTTAAATCCAAAACAAACATTTGAAGTTATCGATGCACTTCTTGGCTTACGCACAGGATACTTCCTTCTTGGCGTCGTTTTGCTGCGTTGTCCTCGACGAACAATCTTCTTTCGTGAAATGGATGCCATTAATCAAAGTGGAAAAAGAATATGAATGAGTAGACGACAGGCACAAGCGGCGGGTCAGCAATTACTGCGAACTATTTTTGTGTACACGTCGACAAAATCACGGAATAAAAAGACGAAATACTTCATTCATTTCTATTAATTTTCTTAGTCCAATTATAAGGTTCCCATACTGCTTTCATTCTTTCACATTTGTTCTTTACTTCGGAGAAGTCTTGCTTCTCTTTTTTTCGCCATTTATTCGGAGGAAGATCTAGCATTCCAGCTATAATTTCCTGAAACATTGTAAAATTATTGTAAATCCATTAAACAGGTCCCCTTATTATAACCTTCTGTTGCTGAACATTACCATATATCACCCCAATTCGTCAAAAGATTCATCGGACTTTCAGTCCGTAGTCACATGGGCTGCGATGAACGCTCCAATGTTTTGGATAAAAAACAGATGACAAGTGACGGATAAGATCCAGATACCTGAACATTACTAAGAATAACTTACATGACCGAATGTAGCTGGAAAAGCGTCAGGGTTCTCGATAACATGTGCATAGCCATTTTGTAATCCAAAATCCACAGCAAAGTAGCTAAACATGAAAAGTTTGAAAAAAAAAATTAATGGCTAACCTAAATCCTTTTGGAATTTGTCTTCGTAGATCTTTTGTTTCGATGAGCTTTTTGTTATCGGTGAATTCACCTTCACATTCGTTGATCGCTTTCTGAAAACAAAGGTATGATTAGATAGTAAGAGTATGAATTGCGAGAAAACCGATATTCGACTGTCTCGGCCTGGTACAATAGCATTAAACTAATATACTCGATCTATTGTAACAGTTTCTATTATATTATGAACAAGTCCTTTTTAGTTATTATTAGTGTATGGTAGTTAAAGGACCACTTGGAATAATTTGTCTTAAGTTTGATTCCCCCTTTTTTATGCTGACAAGTTGCTCTATTTTCATCAAGGTCTTGGCGCAAATGTAAAACACTTTTTCCTTTTCCCAAGTGGTTTGAAACAGTCTCGTTCAGACAGCGGGGCGCCAGGGTCGAACCCCGTTTGGGAGCACAGCCATCTATTGTCAAACCGTTAGTGATAGCAGTGTACAATCTTGCTAGAAACCACCGTATCACAAGCCAAGCGGTGAATAATTGACTTTGATTAATCAGAAACAACAATGTTGTCGATTGGTGTTTATATTTGGTTGCAACAAAAAGCGCGTGTTCTTCCTTATTCTGATCACCTCGTAGTTTTTATCGTCTCCGAAAATCTTATCTGCATGAAGACGCCAAGGTGAGAAAGATCACATCTATTCAGAAAGAAATTATAACGAGTCCGTTGTAGTCTTCTTTTGTCTTAATTTTGAATTTTGAAAAATATTCTAAATTCCAACATTCCAAAGTTTTAAGAATCAGCGCCAACAAGTAGCACAAGACAAATACAATCTATTAGTAGACTTAGGGGCGAGTCATTTGAATATGAAAAGTAATTATTTTTATGTTGGAATTTCAAAAATTGTTTTAATCTATTAATATTAATTGAATTTGCTATCTGTACCCGTACGTGCCACCTCGACTAATTAGGAAGACCGTCGATCAGAAACAGTTTCTGTTCAAAAATCTCGAATCACGCGCGGAAGTGGAAGACTCGGCGTTGTTTAGAACGATTGACAGGTGATGGGTAGCGATGGAATTTTGAGATTAGGCACCTCACAAGTCTTTGCTTCTACACGATCTTCGATCATCGCAAAACCGCTCGAGGTTATACTAGAAAGAACCCGGTTCTGAATGTTTCGCATATAGCGGAACAGTCTTTGGATACAGGAAAACAAACCTTAAAGTAGATGGGGGCTGTATCGCCCACTTCTTCGGGCAGCGGAATGCATTCAATAATTACATGTGGATTCATAGTCACATTTCGGGACATCTCTATGAAAATGCAGTCTTTTCCCTCATCTCGCCACATGGCAACCAATCCTAAAAACAGATTGAAAGAGTAAAGTAACAAAAACGTGACTATGACCCTCTTCAAACGCTCAAGTGTCATATTTTCTAGTTCCAAGGTTAAAAGAACATAATTCGCTAAAGCTAAGCAGACCTTTTCTCCAAAGTCTCATTTCATCCCATACATTCTCATCCAGTTGTATTGTTGAAGAGTAATGTCCTGTTGGTACGATTACAAGATGTTGATCATCGAGGCCATCCCATTCTACTACAGCCAAATACGTCTGAAAATAAAAGCGTGACTCATAGTAATTTGACTGTCGACGTCACAAATTGTTTTACTGCGACAACGTAAAATTGAAAACGTATTGGATGAATCAAGTCAGTATATTATAGATGGATAAAAAAAAATTACGTTAATTCCAACTGCTACTACACAATGCTTCACCAACTGGCCACTTTCAATACATCTTGTGCAATCATCCAAAGTTCTTTCCAGACGTTTGTGCTCTAAAACAAGTAATTTAGTTTATGACAAGTTTATTTTTCTGCTAGTCGTCATCAGTGTTTTGCCAAATGTCAGGTGAACATTTGCGTCGGAATTTCACCTTGAGCGCAACGGGCTAGGTTTTGTCAAAAAACATAGTCATTGAAATCAAGAAGCATTATAAACAGTCAAGTGTTGTCGGACCCTTTTCATACTAATAATTGAAATTTAGGCGAAATTTTAATTACTATTTAGATAAACGGTTTTTCAAAAGATTATCTCCGTTCTAATGTGTTTCAGACGTCCTCTACGCGTAATGGTCTAATGAGAGATGGTTCAAACACCATTTCTATGGAATGTACGGAATGGATCTCACGGGGAACTCTTTACGGAGACCTCAATTAGGTACAAACAAGAACTAGTTCAGCCGTCGAAATCTTTTGAGATTTTGAACAATAAAAAAACATATGATGTCAACTGACTATGTGGGAATGGTAAATATAAGATTGACAAGTAATCTTCGATCAAAAGTGATAAGCTCTTACAAAAATAGCTGGTGGACGAGTTGCGCGATAAAGGGGCGGGGTCGTGGCGGGGCTAACGTGTGTCGTGCCCAGTCTACTCGACACTCCGTCTCAGTGATGTGGATTCTTATTGCTAGCTCCTTGTTTTCATTTACGATGGCTACTACTGAGTGGTGGGGTGACCTGAGGGCACACCTCAACCCTTCAAAAAACCCTGCTTTTTACGACGTCACTTACGACGAGACTGGTAGGTAGTTTTATGATCAATTTTATGTCTTCCCTTGCAAAATAAAACCCACCATAATAATAAAAAAATTGGCAGTTCTGTATGCCTGCCAGAAGATATTAGTGTAATGTACGCGCACTATTTTTTTGTTGCAGAATCGACAGTTTAAAATCAATATGAAATATACTTTATCTTTTTCAGCTACGGAATGCCCACAAGGTCTTCGAAGTGATGCCATTCCCGAATTCGTTTATTTTGGAACAATGATGGCTACTATGACAGTTAACGAACATGAGGAATGCCTTCAAAAGTGTGCTGAGAAGCCGCGCTGCAAAGCCGTTAATTATTTCCACCCTTTTGCCTACCAAGAGAAAGGCTTCTGTGAACTACTGTCTGAAACCCAAAAGGATAACCCTCGTCTCATGCGCCCCTTTAGAAAAGCAACATACTATGAACGCATTCGTTGCCGTGATGCCGAAGAGGATTCAGTCGACATACCGACCAGTGAGTAACAGTTTTTGTTACTGAATTTTAATTATTATAGAACATATCACCTTTGCACATGAAAACAAAAGCAACATTCATGGTTTGATGAAAAAATTGGTTGCTAAAGTGAGTGAATTCAATCAAGGAGGCTTCCGTGCTGCATAATTTGGATATCGTTAATTCTCTATGCACCTAGTCAGTCTTCGCCTAATATTTGTGCCTACATGTCAAATCGTGATCTCAAAATTGTAAATAACTTCGGGTTCAATGTCACACAAATAAATGTACAAACATTTTTCCTCGTTAAACCCGGAAATTTCTCAATGCACTTCGACATCGATCGCGTATCAGTGACCTGTCGTCGTCACAGTAACATTCCATCGCATTTGTCGAATTTGTGATTTTCGATGTTAAGTTTTAATCAATGAATCTCTCCCAAAATAGGAAACTTGAACCGAAAGAGTAATATTTGCAATTGTTATTGTCATGGAATTCCTTTGTCGAATGTCTAATGGGCTCGAGTGGAACAAGTTCCTGTAAGAAAAGAGACTGAACAAAGTGACTGGTCAATACTGAGGACACACCCTTCTGATTGTTTTTTTCCTTAGCGCACATCGCTGAATTCATTAGCTACACCCGGTATCAAACGAGTGCCTGCCAAACGATTTGGTGTGACTAACAGCACAATTTCACGCATTTACCACCCTTAAAGTGTTATTGAACGCTCTCGATTGCTTGAAAAATGCTCGTTTATCTCGACAAGGTCACTGGGACCAGTCGATGTTGATAGTGCGAAGCATTGTGAAAAATGAACCTAGATTTGAGACATTGAACGATGCTCAAGATATACATTGACATCAAAGAATGCAATGACCAAACCTCTTCGTTGTTCGTTCTTTTTCTTCCTTTGATCTTTTTCATCAGCTTTCCTTCGAACCTTTTGCATTTCAGCAATATCGTCAAGGCTTTCATCGTCATGTCTTTTGATCTTCGCACTTTTCTGAAAAAGAAATATTCAATTTATTTATCAGTGATGAAAAATAGCTAGAACTCTACAAAACGTTACGACACATACGTCAGCGCATTCCAACGAAAATAGATGGTCGCAGAGACGGACGTTTTGTGGGATCGTCACTTTCGCCGAAATAAGTTGCAGACAAGGCAAGAAATAAGGCCATGCAAAAGGATTCGTGAACAATAATAAAGATTTTATCTATTTCTCAATGTTAGTTTGAAATTTGGGCAGTTATTTTTATTTGGTCACTGCAATTATACCCACGAAAAATAACGAAAAAATTCCTTCTCCGCAAGGAGAAAAGTAGTTTCAATTAGGTCTAGAGCCAAAAAGGAACTGTCAATGCATTCTTCGCATTTCTGCGGACAGACATAAAAGAAAGAACTCTTACCACAATAGAACGTTCGAACATACGAAGTTGATCTTTGGCAGACCCAGTTTTTTCTTCCCGGACCATATCGTCTAGATTTTGGGATTTTCCATACTCGCGATTCATTCTGGAGGAACTCTTAAAAAATAAAAATAAATAAAATACAAACCTGAGCATACCGTTCACGATCATCTCTTCGGCTTGAAGTTGGTACAACATTTCCTCTGTCATGTTTCATCATAACAACTACCTGAAAACAAATAGAAACTTATGAATAAAAGCGTACCTTCTCGTTTGGTCTTGATTCAGAAGAACAATCTTCTAGCTTTCGTTTCAGTTTGATCACTAGATTCTGAAAATAAAGTATAAATATAATATAAACTAACTTTGTCTCCTTTCAACTCTGCCTTCATTATTTTTGCATGAATTTTGTTCTTTTCATCTTCCGAAAGACTTGTTGACCGTGTTTCTTCATTATTTACTTCTTGATGACCATAAAATTCATTTTGAGACTTAGTACTTCCAACAACGAAATCCTAGAAAATTTATAGAAAAGATAGATAGTACTTTTCCTGTAGCGTAACCAGCTCCCAGCTTTTTAGCATATTTTTCAGCAATCGGTTTGGATTTTACTACCCTTGAGCCGTAATCTTCATCATCATCTGGTCGTCGAAACATTTTTCTGTTTTTCTGCAGATTCTGAAGCGTACGTTTAAATCTTAATATTATAACAAAATAATTTGGGATGATATATATGCAACGTAAAGAACATAAATGAAAAAAAAGTTACAACAAATTTAACTTTATTAACACGTAGAAAAGCTTCTTCTGAGG
Source organism: Oscheius sp. DF5120 (assembly GCA_932521415.1). Taxonomy (NCBI): domain Eukaryota; kingdom Metazoa; phylum Nematoda; class Chromadorea; order Rhabditida; family Rhabditidae; genus Oscheius; species Oscheius sp. DF5120. The sequence continues at coordinate 4,996,232 of OW051463.1, forward strand.
TATATAATAACATACAAACACGTTTACAAATTTTCCGTATAAAGATGAGAATAACTTATACAGATTTCTCCACTTGCTTCTGCTTAGATTTCCATTCTGTCAGAGCGCTGTGATAAGCATCACTGTTCTTTTTGGCTTCATCGTGGTACTTCTGAAGAAAGTAAGGAAATATTAAAAGATATTTACAAACCTGTTTTTGTTCTTCGGGTAATTCACGCCATTGAGATGCGAGTTTCTTCATATATTCAGCAACAGGAGCGATTGTTTCATTCTTCTTCTTTCCAATTTCAAATTGCTCTTTAATAAAAAGATTGAAGCTATTTAAAGGCCTTTCTGGATGGTTGGTTTCATCGTGATACTATAACAAAATGATATAAATTACAAGAAAAACAAACATGACGTTTTTCTTTTCTTTCCTTTCTCTTCTTTCTTTCAGCTCGTGCTTCCTTTTGTTCAGCAGCTATTTTATTTTTTTCCTCTTGATCAAGACTTTCAAATTTCTCGACCGACTCAGCTTTTTTCTGCTTGAAACGTTCTTGATACATCTGAACATCATAAATAAATAAATAAAGACAACTCTACTTTTTTCTGATTATCAGTTAGAGAATTCCACTGTCCAGCAATAGCTCTAACACGTGTCTGAGCGTCCTCCTTGGTATGGAACGGCATCTGTTCCCTTACGAATTCCATATAAGGACTTCCATGAAAATTTAGCTTCGGCTTTTCATTTCTGAAATCTGTCGTTTACCAAAATAAAATAAAAGTAAACTTCGGTTTAGCAGCTACTTTAGTAGATGCTTTAGCTGTGGACAATAATCGACGACTAATCACGTTGAATATCATGCTGAAATAAACAAAACTATTTGAGAGTTGAAAAACAAATGAAGCTAACCGATAAATTTTACATATTTTTTTTCTATGATTTTACAACATAAATAGGTATGAAAACCCAAAAGTATTTTATGGACAAAAATATATAGAAGGAAATAAGCTACAGAGAAACAGAAAATGAAAGAAACGTCGGCCATGCAGTTATTCAAAAATACAGTATGGATATATTTCTTCTCCTCAGATAGCTCATTGAAATCAATATTATGAATTTTTTTTTATAAAAAGCAAAAATCGTTTGTTTATTCGTATTTACCACTGAATCATATGATTCCTGCAAGTGCTGCTGACAATTTCATAAGCAGCACATGCCATTCAATATTCGAAAAAATATATGAATATTTCTACTTTGTTCTTCTTTATTTTTTTTCGACTAATTTAAAGATTTCTTTTTAGAATGGATGAACTAGAACGTTTATCGCTTATTTCTAAAGTGTCCAGCGAGTTGGACAATCATTTTGATAATCTAGGACCTAGTAGAGAAGTGGCAGAATTTATAATTCATCTAGCAACAAAAAGCAAAACATTTGATAAATTCAAGAAGGCTCTAGAACAAGAAGGACTTGGAGACCAAGTAAGTTCTGTTTTATTATATTCTATTGATCTTTAGTTTGATGATTCTTTAACTGCTAGTCTCCTTCGTCTTATTCAACATATGCAACCAAAACCGAAAAAGAAAGGACAAAATGCTTCGCAACAAGATACATATAAAATTGTTTTGATTTCAGATGCAAAAGATGAAATAAAAGTAAGTAATATTAAAAATGTTATATTTTTTTTGTTTTCAGGCACGATTACCTGCACTTTCGATGCCGAACATCAATAAAACAAATAGTGATATATTAGATGAATTAGAAGGACTGAAGGGCAAATGGAAGGAAGAAGTAAGTTCTACTTGAATTGTTCACATTTCTTTAGAAAAATCAAGTTGAAACAGAAATAAAAGAGGAAACACGTGGAAGATTAAGATCAAAAAGTCCCTCACCAACACGACGAAGAAAAAGAAGTCGAAGCAAAGATCGTGATAGGCGTAGAAGTCGCTCGGGTGACAGGAGGAGAAGATCACGATCCAGAAGCAGAGACAGAAGACGAAGAGAACGTAGTCAGGACAGAGATCATCGTCGAAGTCATTTACCTGAAATTCCCGAAGTTTCGCATATTTACGATGGTAGAGTGAACAGTATTCAGTCTTTTGGTGCTTTCATACAGGTACGCTTATATGATTTTTTGTAAATCCTATTTCAGTTGGAAGGGTTTCGGAATAAGACTGAAGGTTTGTGTCATATTTCACAGCTGAAGAATGAAAGAGTACAGTCTGTAGCTGATGTACTAAAAAGAGGAGATAAAGTTAAAGTGAAGGTAGATAATTTCTTTTCTTGTTTTAAGTTACTATTTGTAGGTAATGAAAATGGAAGGTGGAAAAATATCGCTGTCGATGAAGGAAGTAGATCAGCGAACAGGAGAAGATTTGAATAAACAAGAAGCTCCTTTGCGGCCAGATGCAATTGGAGTTTACTCAAGAAATCAGGATCCATTTATGAATCCTGAAAAAACGGAAATTGACATCCCCATATTAAGGTAAGGTATATTCGTTTTTTTATATGTTCAGTACTGGAAAGAAAAATCGTGTCCGACTATCTACTCCAGAACGATGGGAGTTACAACAGATGCGGAATGCTAATGTAATGACCGACATGGATATGCCAGATTTTGATCAAGATATGGGAATTCTTAAAAATCATGATGGTTCGTATTTGCAGTGTAACTATAATTTTTTTTAGAAGAATCAGATGGTGAGGATATTGAAATTGAACTGGTAGATGATGAACCTGATTTTTTGAAAGGATATGGAAAAGGAAATCAAGAAATTGAGCCCGTAAAAGTAGTCAAAAACCCTGATGGAAGTATGGCTCAAGCAGCATTGATGCAAGGAGCCCTGGCAAAAGAACGGAAAGAGGCAAAAATCCAAGTTCAACGTGAGAAGGAACAGGAAGAAGCTCGAGGTTATGGCGGATCTTCCAGACATTTGGATCCTATGTCTGTTGAAGCTCCTAGATCCCGAGAAGAAGAACGAATTCTTAATAGAAACAAAGTACCTTATTTTATTTTATTAATTTTCTTACTTTTGTGCAGGACATGCCGGAATGGATGAGATATGTTACACAAGGAGGAACTGCTACATATGGAAAACGAACAAATTTGTCAATAAGGGAGCAACGCGAATCCCTTCCAATTTACGGACTAAAGAAAGCGTTGATACAAGCTATGACTGACAATCAAATCCTTGTAGTTATTGGAGAAACTGGATCAGGAAAAACGACACAAATGACACAATATGCGGTTGAAGCTGGTTTTGCAAGAAGAGGAAAAGTTGGGTGCACTCAACCACGTCGAGTCGCCGCTATGTCAGTAGCAAAACGTGTAGCCGAAGAATTTGGAGCAAAACTTGGACAAGAAGTCGGTTATACGATTCGTTTCGAAGATTGTACAAGTCCTGATACCATTATAAAATACATGACGGACGGTATGCTTCTGCGAGAGTGTCTCATCGATCCGGATCTCACTGCCTATACAATGATCATGCTTGATGAAGCTCATGAAAGGACAATTCATACCGATGTACTTTTCGGGCTTCTAAAAGCTGCAGCAAAGAAAAGGCCGGAACTTAAATTGATCATTACATCGTAAGTAAACTTTCTCTTTTAGATTTTTTTAAAATTTTAGTGCAACTTTGGATGCAGTTAAGTTCTCCGAATACTTCTTTAAAGCTCCTATCTTCACAATTCCGGGACGAACATTCCCCGTTGAAATTCTTTATACACGAGAGCCGGAAACTGATTATCTCGATGCTGCTAACATTACGGTTATGCAAATTCATCTAACCGAACCACCGGGTGATGTTTTAGTTTTCCTTACGGGTCAAGTAAGTATTTCTTTATTCTTATCTTCTGTTCAGGAAGAAATTGATACTTCTTGTGAAATACTTTATGAACGTATGAAATCTTTGGGTCCTAATGTTCCACCACTCATTATTCTTCCTGTTTATGGAGCGTTACCGTCTGAAATGCAGACGAGAATTTTTGATCCTGCCCCTCCAGGACAAAGAAAAGTAGAGTTTTAATATTTTTTATTTACCTTGTTTAAGGTGGTTATTGCAACAAACATTGCGGAAACTTCTTTGACTATTGATGGAATTTATTATGTAGTTGATCCAGGTTATGTTAAACAGAAAGTTTACAACCCGAAAAGTGGAATGGATTCCCTTGTTGTTGTTCCAATTAGTCAAGCTGCTGCGAAACAAAGGGCAGGACGTGCCGGTCGTACTGGTCCAGGAAAATGTTATCGCTTATATACAGAACGAGCTTACAGGTAAAGATTATTCATTATAATACTTGCAATTTCAGAGACGAAATGTTACCAACACCTGTTCCTGAAATTCAAAGAACGAATCTTGCTTCCACACTTCTTCAGTTGAAAGCTATGGGAATTAATGATCTCCTTGAATTCGACTTCATGGATGCCCCATCACTTGATGCAATGGTAGTTGCATTAAACCAGCTGCATACTTTATCAGCTTTGGATGGTGATGGTCTTTTAACTAAATTGGGTCGAAGAGTAAGTATTTTAGTTTGTTTTTATATCTATTTTCAGATGGCCGAATTTCCTTTAGAACCGTCTCTGGCTAAATTGCTCATTATGTCTGTCGATCTTGGATGTTCCGAAGAAGTTTTGACAATTGTGTCAATGCTATCCGTACAGAATGTCTTTTATCGTCCAAAAGAAAAACAAGAGCAAGCGGATATGAGAAAGGCTAAATTCCATCAGCCAGAAGGAGATCATTTAACGCTATTAGCTGTTTATAACAGCTGGAAACAACATCACTTTAGTCAACCGTGGTGTCATGAGAATTTTATTCAAGGCAGAACACTCAAGAGATCACAAGATATTAGAAAGCAACTTCTTGGTATTATGGATCGTCATAAATTAGATATGGTATCATGTGGAAGAGATGTTCAACGTGTTCAAAAGGCTATTTGTTCCGGTTATTTCAGAAATGCCGCTAAAAGAGATCCACAGGTAAGCAAATCTTTTTTCGTGTTATAGTTTCCTCTTTTAGGAAGGTTATCGTACATTGGTTGATGGACAGAATGTTTATATACATCCTTCATCAGCTCTTTTCCAGAACCAGCCAGAATGGGTGGTGTATCATGAACTTGTGATGACCACAAAGGAATATATGAGAGAGGTAAATTTCTTTATCTCCTTTTGCTATTTTTAAAGGTTACTACAGTTGATCCAAAATGGCTTGTCGAATATGCTCCATCATTCTTTAAATATGGAGATGCTACAAAGTTATCAGCTTTCAAAAGAAATCAGAAAATCGATCCTTTATTCGACAAATACAAGGATCCCAACGAATGGCGTATTACTCGTGTCAAGAAGAGGATCTACAATCCAAATCGATAGTTTATTATTTTCATTATTTTACAAAAACTTTGTACATTCTTGTTTTTGTATTTTGTTGCAAAAAGTAAATATATTTATGCGATTTCTTTATATTCATGTTTTCTAGGAAAACGAACCAAATTTTTCCTTTATTGCCACCTTTATTTTTACCAAGTTAGTTCTTTTAGGAACTAAAAAAATGTGTAAGATTCACTTGAGAATAAGTTTGGAATCGTTTTAGATTTTAATGAAAACAAAACAAAGTCAGTTGGAAGTAGATTAGAAGGAAATAAATTGAAGAAAAAAATACAAAAGGCACTGGAACAATTACGGCGCCATGATTCAGAAGTCGAAGTTTCGAAAGATCCTACAGAGGCATGATTGATTTTTGATATACATTTTTAAGTGTCTTTTCGTAAATAATAGCAGTGTTTTATGCGGAGTTTCACCAGAAGAACTGCAAAATATATTCTCTCCTTTCGATGAAAATTGCGAATTTGTGGTTTATCCTAATAAAAGGTAAGATATTTTGCTGTTACTAAACAGAATTTTTTGCAGAGCATACTCCTTTATAAAATTTACAACAGTTGAAGCAGCGATTACGGCTGAAAAAGAGCTACAAGGACTGATACATCCTTCTCTAGCTAATTCTCATCAGCCGTTGGTCATTGCTTTTGTTAAAGATTGTAAGCTTATCTTTCATTGTATATTTAATCATTTAGTTCCTATCCATAAGAAAGAGGATCAGTCTCTTCCGAAAAATCTTGAAATAATTGAAGATTATATAACAGAAGATGAAGAAAAGTTATTAATTGATTTTTTTTTAACAAATCCTAATAGTATGTTTACTTATTATTTTGATTATGTTAATTTCAGGTGAGAAATTGAAAAATCGTTCGGTCATTCATTACGGACATATTTTTGACTATAGTAAAAATGCAGCGGCTTACGCAGCAGAACCTATTCCTCCAATTATTGATTCACTAATTGATAAATTATTGCGTGAAAATTATACAAAATTTCGACCAAATCAGGTAATTGTGTATGAGATAATAAATCTTCTAGGTAACAGCTAATATCTATGCTCCAGGCCATGGTATTCCATTTCATTATGATACTCATTCGGCATTTGAGGACTCTATAATTTCTTTGAGTTTAGCATCGGATGTTGTTATGGAATTTAAAGATGGAGCAAATTCAGCTAGAATATCGCCGGTGCTATTGAAACAGCGTTCTCTTTGTGTGATGAAAGGAGAGTCACGGTATCGATGGAAGCACGGGTATTTTTATTTATTTTTTTGTTTGTTCAAACCATCCATTTAGAATTGTAAGTAGAAAATACGATGTTGACCCTTCTTCGAATCGTTTACTTTCACGTAAAATGAGAATATCTTTGACATTCCGAGCGATTCGTACTGAGCCATGCCAGTGCGATTACAAAGAATATTGTGACTGGGATAGGAAAGGCGAGATGGGAGTCCCATCCACAGAAGAATTTGCTAGGAAGTTAGAAGATTCTTATGTTTCTGAGGTGTACGAAAGTATTTCTTCACATTTTGATGAAACCAGACATTCCAGTTGGACAGGAGTAAAACGGTATTTCTGCTTGCTTGTTTATTAACAGTCTTTTTTAGGTTTTTAGAGTCACTTCCTTTAAATTCGTTGCTGTATGATGTGGGTTGTGGAAACGGAAAATATTTAATCCCTCAGGATCAATTACTAAAGGTATCTAATGATTTCTCTGTCCTATATTTTTAGTTTGGATGTGATATGTGCTTCGGTCTATGTAGTATTGCTAACAAAAAGAAGTGTCATGTCGTTCGATCAGACGCCTTACATTTACCTTTCAAAGAAGGGGCCGATGCTGTCATTTGTATTGCTGTCCTTCATCATATGTCTTCGTTTGCTAGAAGACAACAGCTATTAAAAGAAATTGTTCGAGTATTAAAACCAGGCGGTCGGGCTTGTATTACGGTATGGTCAATGGACCAAAGTGATTCAGAATATGCAAAAATGCGTAGTAATAAGGTATTTTTTGGAAATTTGGAGATTATGTCACTTTAGGATAACACAGAAGAAACATCAATTACTTCACGATTAAAAGTGCACGATGGGAAAGATTTTGTTCAGCAAGATGTGCTTGTTCCATGGACAATCGATGCACAGAATGAAACTTTTCTGAGGTTAGTTGAAGACTTACCGTTAACCCATTGACCTTTGTACTAAACTTGTGTTCTTCTATGTTTTATAATCGCATCTCTTCAGATACTATCATGTTTTTCGTGAGGGAGAAATGGAAGAGCTCGTTGATTCAGTTGCTGGATGCCAGCTAGATTCCGTCGACCGAGAGCAAGGAAACTATATTGCCTGTTTAACCAAACTTTAATTGTTTTTTTTTTTAAATTGTTATTGAAATTTTATATAATTGTTCAGTCAAAAGTTCTCGTTGAACTCACAGGTCAACCCAAAAGTCCAACTGAATGCTAACGAGAAGATAATGGCAGCTCAATGGCCCCTCCCACGCCTGTTGTCCTTTTGACAACTAACCTATGCATTGCTCGAAAAGGGAGCGCTTTGCAGATCTCGCAAATGGTTAGAGAGCTGACCAATAAGGAAGCAGAAAAGCAATTCCGAGAGAGGGTGTGTGGACGATGTTCTCGTTGTGAAGTAATTAATTTTTAATACTTTTAGAATATTATGAAAATAAAGAAGATAAATGATGAAGCCTGTCTAGGTAGAGTTTATGACTCAATTAGAAATTCATCGTCTCAATTTCAGTTCCCTAGTTTTGTGGGATGCTTCTCATAAATGGGTATTTTAAAATTATAAATAGATGGTGTAGGTCTCGTTGTTTTTAATTATATGTTTTCTAATCCCATAAGCATTATAAAATCAAGTGGGATTAGATGCCTCAATAGAGATCCTAAGATGGTGATAAAAAGTAAGAAAATTGCTGTCGGTGCTCCCCTCTCCAATCAAAAAAATAAGTTTGATCTGTTTCGTTTTTCCCTGAGCCTAGCGTCGTCCCCCCCCCTCTTTGGGGTGCCCTCGCCCTCTCTCATTGACCGCTGTGTTTCCCCCGCGAGTGTGGTTGTGTGTGCCTCCATTAGTCCTTCTATATCGAACGGCGGACTCTTTCTTTCTCTTTTCTCCAGTACATAGACAGTACTGCAAAAGAAGAAGAGAACTCTACAACCACCACTATCGATTTCTTATTACAAGCTGTGGGCGCGGCTTCTGAATCAATGCTCGCCCGCTACACGTGCCGTATGGCCTAGGAGGTATTATTTCTTATCCCTTGTTCTTATCCCAACTAAATGTCTCATGCTTACGGTAATTTTATTTTTTTATTTGTTCAATTTTTATTTTTTTACAATTAAAATGATTTAGTAATTAATAATAATTTAATTATTTATTTTTTGGATTTTTCTTAGCCGATTTAGTTTATTTAGAACATATAAAAAATGTAGATTATTTAGTTTTCAACCAAAAGTGATTCTTTTTTTCTGCTTAAGATAAAGCATCTTCCAATTTTCTTGTTTTCACCCTTTTGTCGTTCTTTAAAATGTTTTCTTCCTCTTTTTTAATCATTCGCAGACATTCAACTCAAAAATATAAGTAAAAGTAAAGCTAATACTTAGAAAAAAAGTTCATCTCTATTCGAAAAGTCGGGACAAAGTCATTTAGCAGGCAAAAATTAATTAGAAATGCATAGCAGTAACAAAAATAGTAGTTAGAGACACGCAATTTTTGTTAAAAAAAATCCCCAACTCTGTCCTGTCATAATGATCTACTTTTAGGGGCGGATGTCAGTGTCGGCAAGCCCTTTGGGGCTTGGCGTGGGCCCCCCTTTGGGCTCCTCCGGGCCTTTAAACGGTCCGCCACCCTCTTCAGACCGACTCCTCCTTACTCTCAGGAATAAACCTCACTGCCGTGTCTTTCGTGCCCTATTTCAGGTAAGATTCGCCAATTTTTTTTTGCCAATTTTTACAGTATCTGCCTTTACGTGACTCGCCAAACGACAATCCTCAACTGGAACTGCCATTAAACCCAGGAGATGTGATTCTAGTGAAGGGAGAGATGGACTCAGATGGCTTTTTTCGAGGCGAGACGCTCGACGGACGAAGTGGTCTTGTCCCCTCCAATTACGTCGAACGTGTTCCCGACCATCTGATACTCCAAAATGCTCGAGCTCCATCTCCCTCCTTTCCTCTGATTGTTCCGCTTCATCTGACCACCATCCAACACGATTTTTCAACCGATCCGGTAAGATTTTCTTCTTTTTTTTGCATTGTTTTCAGGACGTCAGCCATCTGCCAGACAGTGTCTGTCCCTTTCCTCCAGCCGACGTATCAAACGTTACAGTACAGGAAATAAAACAAAATGATAGCCCCAGAGGTGATTTTTTTTATGTCGCCGGCGTCTGATCTGCGAGACCCTTCTTTTTGGGCGAGAGTGACGGGCCGCCGACGAACGAAATCCAATACCTCAGATGACGTACGAAGCTGGTGAGAAAGTCAGCAGAAGATCCAAATGAGTTTGGATCTTCTGCTGACTCTGAGGCGTCATTCTTTCATTGACTAATCTACAAAATCGCCAATACTTATTAAGGGGGTAAAGAAAGAACAAAACACAAAAAAATAAGCAAAACATGTGACAAAATCATAGACGTTGAGCGTTTCCCAATTTTTGAGGGTAGTTCGAATTTCTGTTTGACGCCTGTTCTAAAATATCGAAATAATTTCCCAAAAAACAACACGTTGTCTGTCATTTTCTATCATTTCATCTGCTGTCGCAATTACCCCCCCCCCCCCCCCCATCTTTTTTTGTAAGCCTTTTTCATAATTCGCATGTCGCATGTCTAATTTCGGGTTTCCTCCCTTTCTTCGCGTGCTCTTTCTTTTGATCCATTACCAGAAGATGAGACTGCCGCCGCAGTATCAGAAAACAATAGTCGAGAGTGAGAGAGGGAACCCTTTTCCCCGTCGGGGTGCTCTCGGATCGATTCCCGTCTCTGGAGGCACGCACGGGAGCACTGGCCGGCCAGTAGCACCTCAAATTGAAACCCCACCCCCGAGGGCCTGACGAGAGGAGGACGCGCGGCTGGATATATATAGAGAGAGAGAGAGACCTACTTCAGTTTTGGAGGGATGAGCAGGAAAAAGAATAAGTGGGGGTGGAGACGGATTAGCAATGAATTATGGACTAATCACATAATTGGATTAGTCGTGAATGACCGGCGAATTAAAAGAAAAACGCGAGGGTTATTCAGACCTTCGTTATTTTGGAGATTATTTTTCATTTTCTTCATTTTATCATGTATAAGACGAGAAAAGAAAAATGATAAACTTTAAGTAACCTTCACTCACTTTTTCGTGTTATTCCCACGAGATTTGAGAGGGTAATCCTGCACAAAAAATGCACTCAGAGTTAGTAGAAGGAGGACTTTATACGACTAGAAAACGAATCATCCTATTTAAAAGATATAATAAGCTGTAAAATCGAAACGAAAGAACTTTTTAAGCTATCACCCTCGCCCTCAATTGCTCATTTTCGAACTCTATTCATAATTTTTTTCAGTGCCTTGTCCGCGAGATCTCGTAGTAGAAAAAAAACTGAGTAGAAGTCTTGTCATCTCGTGGTCCCCTCCCGAAGAGTCTTTCACAGTCGTATCTCAGTATCATGTCTGCGTTGACGGAGCAGTCCGTGCAGTTGTACCAGGATCATACAAAGTAAGTCCTCCCTAACTATTTTTATACTTTTTAGTGTCGTGCCTTGATAGAAGACGTAGCCTTGGACCATTCTGTGAATGTGTCCGTACGAGCAGTTACTGACCAGGGTCATAGTCCTGACCAAGCATGTAGTATAGCTGTAGGAAATGGTGAGTTCCTGAAAAAAAACAAAGAGCTTTTTATTTGGTTAAGACAAGAAGGAAAGAGGGATTTGTCTTTTTGAATTTTTATCTTTCAATCTCGCAAGATTTGAAGGCGAGAAAGAGAGACCCATAAAAATACTTTCTCTTTGAAAATATTTTTTCGTCCCAATTTTTCACTTATTTTCAGCCATATATTGTCGAAAAGCATCTTATCCCCTTCATTTCGCTACATTTTTCTTTCCTTTGCTCGCGCTAACTGCATTTTCTAAAAGAATTATCTGGTTACCCAGACGACTGATAACTTCTAGTTTTTTACCACCTCGCACTCACATTCTTCTCGCCGGATGTCACTATCTATTCAGAGTGATGTGCTACATTTCTAATTCTCCTAATAGGTCCCGTTGCCTCACTCTTTCGCTCGTTGAGGGACTCCCAGGTGAAGAAGGCAAACGACGGGGAGGTTTTAATGCATACTTGATTACTCGCAGAATGCAATTAGAAGGACGACCACGATTCCCAGGGGAAAGACAGTTTTTTTTTAAATTTCAAGACCCCCGCCGATTTCCTCCATTTCCTCTTCTCTCCGTTTTGCTACGCTCCGATTGTCACGAATAAAGCGTCAACTCTACTCGCAGATGGAGAGTATTCTCGTCAAGAAACAAAAGACAATTGACTCATGTGTAGCAGCTCAGTTTGGAAGGGGCTCAAACTAGACATGCGAAAGATTTTCAGTTTCAAACGTGATTCAATATTTCGGAGAGTCCCTCAAAAATTGAGCCAACAACTAAAGTCATTCTTTGCATCAACACTAAAAATTCTTTAATTCATCAAAGGAATGAATTGAAAACACTGTCAAACTATCATGTTCTTTATTGAGTGCGACGATTTTTTTTTGCACCTATCGCATCTTGTTTTAACCTGCTTGAAATTCTTTTATTCTCTTGTTAATATTTCAAGGATGTGTACAATTTTTAGCGTTTAGGGTTTTTCTAAGTTTAATATTGAGGCTACAATTTGACGTTTAAGTCAACAATTTTGATCTTTGAAGCCGAATTCTACTGATATGTGTTCCACACATTAACAACTGCCGTTTGTGTGATGATGAAAAACTTCAGCGTCTTAAAAAAATTTATAGAGTTATACGAAAGATAATAATAAATAATGAAAACAAACAGCAGATTTTATATCATTCACAACCATCGAATTCTTATTTTAAAACAATAGTTTCCTAACAAATCCAAAAGATATTGTTGTTCAATGAGCTATCTTTACTCCAATATTTCGCTCTTTCCTTACTCATATCTCATTTCAATGAACTATAAAACGGCCGAAAAACATGAGAGCTCTTGCCTAATTCTCCCTTTCTGATGTCATTCTTCAAACAATGTGATACTCTTACAGAAGCCCAAGTCGCACCTCAACACCTCCGAGTGTGGCAAGTTACTCCAGTCTCCGCCTGTGTTCGTTGGCATCCATCAAATTCGAACGCAGAACACGTCGTCTCTCTCAACGCCGTAAAAGTTGGAGTCTGTCCGCCGTCAGTCTATCAGGTAAAAAAGCAAAAAGCAGTGGGATCAATGGCTTATCTCGCCGAGAGCAATCCCCTCAGGTCGTCGTCTTCTTCATTTTCCGCCAATATCATTAGCGGGATCAATTGGCGAGCAGTCATAAGGGGGGGGGGGGGGGCGCCCTCGTCTTACTTCCCGTCGACATTGAGCTCCTTCGCCTCAGGGCTAGTCCGAGAAACAAATTAATAAGATTTTTATTTGAGAATGATGAAGGATGAAGGGTTTCCTAAAGTGGCAAAGACCGGAAACTTGGGTCACTACATCATCCGTTATGGTTACCCTTCATCACTCACTTCCTTTTCACTTTACTTTATTTCACATCTTACGTGTTTGATCGTAAAATATATAAGGGATCCTGTTAAATTCTTATAAACATTTTGCATTGAGAAAAAATTTACTATGAATTATTCTAAATCTTTTCGCTTTACCTCAAAACATACAAATAAGAAATATAGCATTTCTAGCGAAATGTAAACTAAAAATAAATTATAAAAAAACAAACGAGAAAAGCACCTGAAAAAAAGCAAACTCACAAAATCAGAAAAATCGAATTGAAGACTTATTTTTACTTGTTTACGCTATTGTAATCAGAGTCTAGGCCTGCGTTCCGTATTGTTTCAAGTATTTTTCTTCGTCTCTTTCTGTCTGAAAATGCAAATTGATAGTCAGTCTCCCCCACGGAAATTGGCTTTGTTTCGTCCACATGTGACACAGTCAACATTTGCTCAAAATTTCATCAAACTCCACTTTTTTGGGGTAACTTTTCCATACTTCTGGGGTTCGTTAGGTGCACGCATCGTGTTTCACAAGCACATCGAATTTCATCATAGGCCGTCGGTTCGGAATGAGTCGCCAGGGAGGAAGGGGAGAAATTGTTTCGTCGTTGATTATACCAGTTTGCTTTTCTCCTGTTTTGATCCTTCTTTATTGAAGGTGGTGGAGGCTGTTTGGACGGAAATGGCAGGAGAAATCCGACACCCAAAGAGAGACATCCGATTATTTTCTTTTCCATGATGGGGGAAAACATTGCCCTCATTTGCTAACAAGGCCAATTTCGAGAGGATATAGCCCATCTTGCAGGTACAACTGTCTGGTTTGACTCCATCGACAATCTATCGAGTGTCGATTCGGACGAAACATCCACGAGCTGTTTTAGAACAACGACCGGTGGAACGGTGTCTCGACTTCAAAACACTTCCCAAGAGTAAGTCCTTCATACATTGTAAAGAACAAATCACAGGAATTCTATGGCATGCTTATCTAAAATTCTCATCTTAAAATAGAAAATAAATTAAAAAATAAGAACAGAAATTTTTACAGTAAAAATTTATTGAGACACAATGTTTGCTTATTTTTTTATTTTTAAAATGTATTTATGTCAACAATCATACTACTTACCATAGAAAAGGATGGAAGAAAACCTTTAAAAAATCGAAATTTAGAAACATTGAAAAAATTCCTTCCTCTTTCAATTATTATTTATGTTTCTATAGAAACATTTTCTGGCAAAAATTGCAGACAAGCCGTTTGCTAAAAGAACTTTATATTGAAGCCTTGGCTGACCAAAAACCCCCATAAAATGTCGCAGACCCACCGTAGTCGGATAATCGTCGTTTCCCCCGTTACATCGTTTCGAAAGATCAAAATTGCTGTCTATAAATTGTGCGAAACATTGCCATCCGGCTGTCTAATTGTAACTTGCTCGACGATTAATTACTATAATTTCAAAAAATTATCGAGATGGCGATGCTGCTTGCCCGAGGTTTGTTCCTACGGACGTCACTTATGTTCTCAAAATAAGTGCGGAGAATCGATGTTCTCTCCTTCTCTTTCTCCCTCTCTGTTGGTGTGTCTCCCCGGGGGAGACGACAATTGTTTTCGGACGACGAATAGAGAAAAAGCGCAAAAGTGGGGGTGGAGAAGGACTTTTCACCTTTGCCGTCTTCTCAGCCAAATGTTTCACTTTTCTGTATATTTTATGCCGTTGCTAGGCACTCCGAATAAACCGCTGCAGTCGTAACAAAGACTACAAGGAGTCATGTTTCAAACTTTTCCCAAGGCTATACAATTTGTACTATACATATTTTTATTTTTCCTCATCAATTTATTAATTAACAAAAACGCAAATAAAAACTGTCATTTCTGAATTTCAATATTATCGGCTTTTCTCAACATTATTTTTTTTGCCAGTGATTTTTTTGTTTAATACAAAAATAAGTAGGCCTCTTCTGCGAAATTAATAACGTTTAAAAATATTTCGCGACACTTATAAAAGTATGACGCTAGCTTTCTTAAGATTAGGATTATCCTTCCTTTTCTAACTAAGGGTTTTTCAGTCGGTCTTCCCGATCCTCCCACCAACGTCCAAGTCGAGCACGGCCCGCAACCTGGCCATCTTCTTGTTTCTTGGACTCCTATCTGTTCTCAGCCAAAACCACCCTCAAGAGCCGCCGTTGCCAGCTATCTCATCTACGCCGACGGGAAGAATATTGCCCAGATCCCGAGTGAAACAGGTTGGTGGGTTGAGAAAGAGAGGGCTCTGATTCTAGTATGAATTAATCAGACACCGGAGCGCGGATTGCATTGCATTCTTAAGCAGTCAGGGGGGCAAGGGAAAGAGAATCAAAGCTAGCCATTATTTATGAATTTGAAACTGCTCTCCTCTTTCTAAATTACTCTTTTCCGGATTTCTTCTTCGTCGTGTAATTAGAGGCTCTATTAGATCTGATCTCGAAAAAAAACACTTCTGTTTTCAGTTATAGCCGATCACGCCGTTCTTCGACTTGCAGACCTTTCCGACGATCCTCCGATTTTCATTACAGTACGAACAAAAACGAAAGAAGGCGCCGTCAGTGCTGATTCAAACGTCGCCCGAGTGCCGAGAGGACAATTCAGCGATCCATCTCTCCTCACTACTGCTTCGTTGACTGCTGCTCCTCTTACTTTGGATCCCATGGCTTCGAGGTAGTTTCCCTTCTTTTCCATGATTCTCTTCAGCTATCCCAGTTTCGCCCAGCCTGCCTATGCCACTCCGAATCCCTACATCGGACCGATGTCTGGTCCTGCTACGACATCTGGAGTCCAACAAATTCCCGGATTTTGGAATCCAAATGTTTCTACCATGGTGCCAGCGGAGCAACCGCCACAACAAACAACTCCCTACACAGCTCCCGCTTTGATGACTTCATTGCCTTTTCAGACAAATCCATTAACAAACTATCCGACGAATACATTACAGGTAGAAAGGAAGCAGAAATTCAAAACAAAATTTACAGGGCTATTCGACAAATTACGATGGAACCCTAACTCGGATGGGAACGTTAACGCGTGGGGCGGGACTAGCAACAGCAGCTAGCGGCGGTGTCCAACCAACACTACAACAAACGGCTCTGTCGGCGACAACCGGGGCTCTTCAAGGAACTCTTCCTAAGGTATTTATACCTTAATATGAAGAATCTTTCAGTGGAAAACGCCACAATCTATGTCTCAATATTATACATTTCATCCACGATTATTGAGAGCTGATGGAACAGGAGAAGAGACAAGACCCAGTGTATTGGAAATGGAGAACAGGTAGGAAGTGAAAAAGGAGAGAACAAGGAATTTCTAGCTATCTTCTTCGCCATAGACAGAACGAATGGGCTACTCCATCAGCTATCGATGGTCGAACACGAGCTGAAATGTATGCAAGAGGAGGAATTAGAGCTGGTTCGGCTGAAGAACGACAACCACGAGGACGGTAAGTCAAATTAATTGATAATAGACTGCGAAGTTGTAGACTAATTCCGCCGCGGTTAGCTCGCGTCCGTAGCGAGACAGGATTCGGAACGAGGTCGGAGCCTGACTTGAGACCTCCTACCCTGGACGATGACTGTCGATGGTCCATTCCCTAGTTTCTTTAATTTATTTTGGAATTTAGGTTCGTCGCTCTATTCGATTATTCTCATCATATGTCACCTAATGCGAATGCCGAAGCAGAAGAGCTTTCCTTCCGAAAACATCAACTAATCAAGGTATTCCTCCTACTCCATTCCTTCATATTAAAATTTCCAGGTTTATGGGGAAGCGGACAACGATGGCTTCTACCAGGGACAAATAGGCAATCGATATGGTCTTGTTCCCAGCAATATGGTTATTGAAATAGCAAAAACCGATCTCTTGCCTCCCTATAAGGCGACGATTCAACGAGGAGAACCAATGTTAGCAGCTGAGCCAGCCCTAAGGAGAATGCGATGGGGATCGTTAAAATCAAGGAGCTACGATCATGCTGGTGACAGACGAAGAGAACCAGAAAGGCCGGGAGCAATGTATTCGTCGCTTGATCGAAGAGAAACGAGAGAACCTCCGCCGAGAGAAAGATATAGACGATCGAATGGACGAGACTATGAATATCGAAGAGACTATGACGATAGATATAGGGAGAGTTCACGTGATAGAAGGGATGATTATTACGACAGACGAGAGGACGATGAGTACAGGGAGAAATATCGATATGATAATAGAGATAGAAGAGATGAAAGAAGAGAAGATAGGAGAGACTATGAAGATAGAAGAAGGAGAGAAGATGATCGATATACGAGAAGACGAGATGATGGATACAGAGAACTCCCACCAGAGAGGGAAGATCGCAACTTCGACTATGATAAAAGACCGGGAGCATACGATCAAGGACCGGGAAGGCCACCCTCACAACTGGGACATATGGGTGGCAGCGGGCCGAAATATGGACAATCACAACAGAACATGGGACAGCTTACACATCAGATGTCACAGATGCATCTACAACAACCGCAGATGGGACTACAATCAGCTATGCCATCGGATACTAGGTAGAGAACAGTTAATGACGTGCTCTTTTGCGTGTAAAACTTAAAATACTTCACTTTGCTGCGAATTTTAAATTTAAAAAAAGACAGACAATTTTCTTATAATCAAAAAATTTTAGAATAAATGGTCTTCCTCACATTCCTACACGGCATATGATCGCAAAATTTGACTACGACTCTCGCCAGCTGAGTCCGAATGCGGACGCGGAGCAGACGGAGCTCTCCTTCAAACAGGGAGATATGATAGCCATCTACGGGGAGATGGACGAGGACGGGTTCTACGTCGGTGAACTCAACGGGTTACGAGGCCTCGTTCCATCCAACTTCCTCTCCGACGAGCAGCCGACACATTTAATGCCCTCGGTACCATCTGAAGGAATGGTCATGCGGCAAAAGGTTGCCTTTTCTGATGGACAGCAGACGATGCCATCTGTCGCAGTGCCGACTGTGGCTCCTGTCAAAAAGGCCCCGACCAGACAGGTATTTCGTAAAAAATATAATTAATCTTTATCAAGTCTTCGCAATCTTCTAACACCCCAGCATCGAACAATGTGACCGCAAAACCAACAGCAAAAAAATCCACTGCCGGACAGGCGACTGGAGCAAAAGGATTGGCCAAAAAGACTAGCGATGTTGGAAAGAAGGACGGAAGTACTCCGGCTGTCAGGAAAACATCAACCGCTGTCAAAAAATCCGACTCGACTGCGAAGGTAAAAACATAGAAACTAAATAATTTAAAAATTTTAGAAAAAAGGCTAACTCCGCGGTTTCAAATGGCATAATTCACTTCTTCTCATTGTTATACTCGATTAGCATAATCTCTTTCCCTTCTCTTCGTTACACCAGCTTCTTTTTGGTGTCATTTTGGTCACTACATTGTCTTTTTCTATGCTATTCTAATTATTATTATTATTATTATTATTATTATTATATGTTATGCACTGAAGAGCAACTTAATAAAGATCTATTGAATTGTAAACAGCTAGAAAAAAAATAGATTTCTTTTTTCGGAGGAGAATGCTCAAACACGAGATTGAAGATGATAATGATAGAACATGTCTATTTTTCAAGATCCTGGAAGAGTTTTTTTTTTTCTAAATTTAGAAGTGAAAGAAGGAGAAATGGTCACATTAGTATGGTCAAATTTTAAAAATGAGTATATACAGTCTCATTTAGATAGAACACAAAGAGAACATTCTCGAAGATTCTGATTGTTGAGACGACGTTGGCTCTCATCAGAACATGTTCAGGCGACTCTTAACGTCGCCAACTGGGAGATCGGCTCTTGGCATCGTTCATCGACTGTCTTAATCCAAGTCTTGACCATAGCTGGAGTACATCAACCAATTACGTGATAAACGATTCTAACTCAACGACGACGATCACTGATTCTACTTCAAACCTGAATGATGACTCACACTAAAGATATCTGCTTCCGATAAAATGGTAGAAAGCACTCACAAATCAAAAATTGGAGCAACAAAAATCCAAAGCATGTCCAACTCACACCTTTTTTTATGGATGTTTTTCAGACGATTTTTCCATTTTGATAAATCAAGAATTAGTGAAACTTTTCCTAGTCATCGTTAATGATTTCAATGTGTCTCAATTCCACAATTGATATTGACATGAGAATAATGAGAATGTATCACATTTTATGTTTTACTTTTCAACACGAAAAGTTTAATGGGAAACGAAAAAAGTTGACTGAAAACGTGAATGATTCAATGAATTTGTCTCTATGACACACAGAATCTGAAATAGAAATAACAAGCGATTTATAAGTCTATTAAAAAAACAACGTAGAACTGTTTGATTTTGACAGAAACCATTGTGCTGCAAAAATTCGAATTCGTGTTGGATCAAAAATCTAATAGATAGACGTCGAATCTTGCTAGAGTGAATCATGTTTTGGATTTTTGATGAATTTATTGAGTTACAGTCGAATTATGAAAGTTCAAAAAACAATTTATAAGTGAGGTGATTAGTCAGGATTTCGAGGCCACAAAACTTTCGGCAGTTCGGTAATAGCCTGCCGGATTCGATCTTGCTCCAATTGCTCTAAGTTTTTTGCTATTTCCAGTGTCTCTTTAAGATATTTGTTGTAACTCTGTTCAATTCTTTCTCGTTCATCTTGCAGCTGTAAAAGACTCAGAAGAATTTTGTGTGTGATTGTCCAAAGAACGACGATCAGCAAGCAAATTGGCTACTTTCTGAAAATTTTTAGAGATTCTATTGGCTACCTTCATCAGTTGACGAAGTTTCATCGAAGTTATTCGCTTTTTATGGACAACTTCAATATGCTCATAGAGCCATTTAGAAGATTGAGCTAAAGGAATTATTGAGGCATCTTCCACCTGAAATTATTTTTTTTGTTCATTTTGATCTATTACCTTGAGAAGAAAAGATTTGATATTTTGTTCTGAGATGGATTTCAGCTGAAAAACCATTATGCAAAAGCGCAAGTACAACTTTATATTGAAAATACATCTGAAAGCGTTCGCTTTCACAAAAGTACGCTTTAGAAGTAGTTAACAAGATCATAATATACCGAAATAATGTCCTTCCCTCTCGCTGATATACCATCTCATCTTGTTATTGCTGTTTTCAAAAAGGTCGATATCGTCACAGAATCATTGCTTCTCACGACGTCAGGTGATGTCTTCACAATTCTCAAAGACTATGATAAAAGTAGAATTCGTATAATTCGCCATTTGGTCCATCTTCAAAAGGTTTGTCGGATTCTAATAAAAAATTAAATGATTAAGAAGTACATCAAATATAGCGATGAAATAGCCTACTGGTCCTCACCGGACCGTGTAGCAGAATCATTGAAAGGCATGGGTTGTGCATTTTCTGCTCTTACCCAAATCTTGCAAAAAGTACAGGAAAAACTACAAGGCAGTGTGACGCAGATGAAGAAATATCTGTGTCGCCTATCAGTAGAAGACAAATGGTGCGCAAGAGCAAAGCTGATCAAATTTATTGAAGCTTATCAACCGACTAAACAAATCGGCTGGATTAATTGTCAACAATTAATAAACTGTTAATAGTACATATAATGAATTCCAGGAAATGGAAAAATAATCTAATAGAAATGACATTTTCATAATTTGAGAAAAAAAAGATTGCAGCTGCAATTTTTCTTTATAAAAAGACGATATTTTTCTTATTTTATCTTTTTCGATTACCATCTGCCCCGAATTCTACTCGTGATCGAATACCACCAGGACGGAAACCACCAGGACAGAAACCACCTGGGACATTTCCCACCGAAAAAGTATGTATAAGTGCGTCAGCGCAGTAACGTGGTGTAATCAGTTTAATATACATGCATTGATGTAGATTTTTTCAGAAAAGTAGTGTTTAGAATAGCTTTTAGAAAAATAAGTATAAAAATATGAACAACAGAACTTTTATTTTTTTTACGTATGGTTGTGTAATTTTTTCGATTTAGCTTACTGTTTCATATAGTTTTTTTTGTGATTGTTGTAAGTTATTTTCGTAAACACACACATACACACTATTACACTTACACACATGGCTCGCAATAAGAAACAAATTGAATCAATCAAAGGTTATTTGATGAAGTTACATAAAATCAAGGTTTTATTTTTTTTTTCAGGAAAGATCTAGATGATGTTATTAATATGGCAATAGCCATAAGAGGAAAAACATTAAAATTAAAGAAAAAAAAACTAGTTTGATTGTACATATTTAATGTTTTGCTCTGTTGCTTGGTGTTTCAATAAATATTGATGTGTAATATTTGTTTACATATTTTCTTTATGATAATACGAAAAACAGAATTAACATTGTAAATTATAGAAAAAGCGAATTCTAGAAAACATTAAACTGATTACACCACGTTACTGCGCTGACGCACTTATACATACTTTTTCGGTGGGAAATGTCCCAGGTGGTTTCTGTCCTGGTGGTTTCCGTCCTGGTGGTATTCGTCTTGGGGATTTTTGTCCTGATGGTTTCCATCCTGGTGGTATTCGGGACAGGTGGTATTAGGGTCTGGTGGTTTTCGGGACTGTTCTCAAAAAAATGATACACTTTTTTATAGGTACAAAAGCTATAGTAACGAAAAAGGTCTCAAAGCGCGGGTCTTTAACGAAGAGATTTGTTCTTTTATTACTTTAATTTTTTGGGTGATTACTTTTTTTTTTAGCTTTAGTAGTAAATCTTTGTTTGCAAAATAGTTTTTTTTGCTCTTCCTACAGTATCCCCCCTAAATATCCAAAAAATCTCCGTATTTCGGAAAATACTTATATAACCACGTACGGCTGTTTTATAAACTCTTCATGAAATTTTTTTCATTTTATAGATCGTTTAGATAAACAACAATAATTCATCATTAGTTCGTTTTCGTTATCACCCTCTTTATTATTTCACCGCCATCAAAGGTGCCAAAGAATTCATCCCTTGCACAGACAGATGAAGAAGTTAGTAATCCTTGTTTTCTTCAGGGAAATTAATTTTGTCTTTGTCAAGGAATTATACTAAATGTCTGTCTTAAAAAAATAAAAAATAGACACAAAGAATAAAATGAAAAAAATTTCATGAAAAGTGTTTTACATAAGTATTTTCTGAAATACGGAAATTTTTCAGACATTTAGGGGGAACACTGTAAGAGGTCCAAAAATCTTTGCGTTGTTTTTTTGAAATGGAATATAGTTGTTATTTTATTATTACTAAATTGAAGTGTTCCGTATATAAACCTTGCATAAAGTCATGAAAAAAATTCATAACATTTTTTGTTGTTATGTTTATTTAGCAATAATTAGTAGCGAGGCAGCTATATCTGATCGTTGTGCTCTCTCCCCATCGCCGGTCTATGAGTAATGATACCTCTCGCTTTGCGCAGTTGTCGCTCTCCTCTCAAACCCATTGAACGAATCTCTCTCGTAACAATTGCCGCGCAACCACCTCTCATTGTTGCCATTTTCAAGTCAAATCATTTATTGCTTGTTTCCTTGATTTGTGACCAGTCGAAGCGGTAGGATTTCTCGATCGAGCAAACATTTGGTAAGTAAATAGCTAGCATTCACCTCCAACCTACAGTCCAAAATTACGTTTTTGTTCTCCTTCGCGTTCATCAATCATTTAGATCGTTTCGGGTGAAAGGGAAAACTGAAGACGAGAACTCGTAATTATGGTATTGTCTGAAACTGGTTTTTCACTAAAATCTGAGATTATTTACTTCGTAACTTATTTTTGGTTCGTATTGCATGTTCATGACCTTTTTCATGTTTTCTGTATTTGTTTACATAAGTGGTTGTGACACTTGTAAAGGCTAAGAAAATGACATCGCTGTCAAAACTATGTCAGAGATCTTTTCTGAAAAATTGACAAGAAAACATTTTTATTAAGTGTGGGTTTCTTTCCAAATTGGTCTTTTTTGCGTGTAATCAACTATAAATAGAGGTTTTCAATTTCATAAACGAATGCTTTTGACCCTAAAACCTCTATTGACGTTTTCATATCTGACAAATCTTTATCTGCCGATTCTCTTTTTATGTTTCCTGATTTCAATCGCGGCCCATCATCTACAAAAAGAGGCGCTATTTCGTCAATGTGTCCCATTGTTGAGAGCGAGCCAGCTAAATCTATATATTTGCCAGGGCAACCATTAGTCATTGGTCGGCGGATCCGTTGAACCTAACTTCCTTGAATTCTTTTGCTGTACGGCTGCTCTCATTTCACTCAACTATCTTCCTTTTTTATAAGAAAAAAGATTGTTCGTCTGCTGATGTATTAGCCTCTAGGGGGAGAAAAGAGGCTGCGCAGAACGGACCCTTCTAGTTCATCACCAAGCAATTTGACCCACAGGTGACTCTCATGCATATCTCTTCTCGCTACGCGCAGATTGGATTTCTCACTAGGGGAATTACATTGCCTGTTTCATGAGTATTCTTTCTAAATTTTACGAAAATTTTTGTTTCGAGTAATAGTATATTCTTAATAGCAATATTCCGTCAGCTGATAGGGGCCACAAATCTGTTTTTACGTTCCCTCCACTTTTTGTTAGCACTTCTCCCGTAAGGCAAGACAGCTGTCCATCGCGACAAGGTTTCCGTTCACTTCCGTGCACTTTACTCTAGCTTTTTTTGACCATCAGGTGCTCTAATTCCAAATTCCAGGTATGACTTGTGACGATCTCGAGATAAAACTCACTACTTTGGAGACACAACTCGCCCACACGACGGAGAAGGTAAACACAGCTGCAACAAAATGGAACGGAGATGGTTTCAGATCAAAATTAGAGATAATGTAATAGAGCAGTTGGAAGAAGAGATTCGGACGAAAGAACGACTGATTTTTGAACAGGGTCATCTCATTCAGATGCTCGAAAATGACACAAAATTCGATGCCGTAAGGTTGTACATTTCTCCAATTTAACTTTAAGGAATCTATCAACACAGAAAGTGAAATAACTATAGTCGATCGTCATTTAGTTAGCTCATCACCTAGCAGATCCGAACCAAATTTGGATGAGTGTGAGAGATTAAGTGATCGCCTAGAACAAGTAAACGACCGAAAAAAACAAAAAAAAAGAGTTCAGATAACCATTGAAAGGGAAAAACTGGAATTACAAAATGAACAACTTCTTCGACAATGGGAAGAAGCATTAGAATATGTTTCAAAAGTGAGAAAAATGAAAGAAAGAAAATATAATAGGTTCAACATCAACTTCAGGAAGAAATCAAAACAACATCCGACCTTCGTTTGCAACTTTTAGTCTTCCAAAGTAAAGACGGTTTCTTCATGACTAGGAGCACTCTACAACTCATTTCGATTTTCTTTCTCTTCATTTCATATTATTTATATTCGTTATAGTCGAAAAAATTCACTATCAAATGCTCAAAACATACCGGTATAAAGATTTTTCTTTTTCGTTTTTTTTCGCGGAGGCAATAAAATACGTATGGATGCAGCAAAATGAGCAGTATTAATCTTGTGCCATTTGCCATATATACGAATACGACACGTCTTGGAGATGTTAGCGTTTGAAAAGTATAAAATTTGTTCGTTAGTAAAAAAAATAATAACGATATAACTATTTTTAACTATAAAAGGCATAGATTGTTTTAAAATAATAGTAAAGAAAAAAAGACATACAAATTTAGAAAATGAGTACACAAAAAAACCTTTTCACATATGATTTCAATGTTTTCCCTTTTCATGTTTTCTTTTAAATGCAAACTATAAACTGTTTTATCCATGCGACATGAATTTCAGGTGAGTCACATTTTTTGAGCAAAGAAAAACCAAAAAAAAAGTTAACAATACAAAGTATCTCACCAACCGGCTGCTCATTTCTTTTTTTGCATTTATTTTATTGCAAGAAAGTAAGTTGCTTGACGCAAATCCAAGACGAAAAACGCTGTGGGAACATCTCTGTCATTTTCTCTACCAGCCAATTATCCGTCTCACGCGAATGAGCTCCGTTGCCAGGAATCTACGCAATGTTACTTATTCCTCGATATTTACAAGAAACTTTTTGAATTATGACTCTGCTATATCTCCCGCCTTCTTTCTCGCTCTTTTCTGTCATGATAGACACAGCTATGCGTTGTGTCATCTGCACTAATCTTGTCTTTATCGTCGTCATTCAAATATCACTCATGTAGAAATGTTTTATACAAAGTTCGTTTTATAATTTTTTTTCAGTTTCGTATTACGACTTTTTATATCTTTGCTTAACTTGAAATGCCAAGGTAATATTTCATAAATGTAAATCTATCCAAAAATAGTAACAAAAAGAATGACTACCGTTTGACTCGTTTCTATTCGTCCGAATTCAAAATACGTGTTATTACATTTGCTGAGAAATTTGGGAATCGAAAAGCTGAAAGGGAATTTCATGTGGCCGAGAGTTCTGTTCGTGAATGGAGAAAACGGTAGTTTCTACTTTTTCTCTTCCAATTATATTAGGTTCGGAAGCAAAGTCGATACAACTGCTATTCCCTTTTCTTCAAATTCCGAAGTTTGAATCTTATTTATTTTCCAAATGATTCAGGCGAAAAAAAACAATCAATCATCGATTGATTCTCTGCCATGGATTCCAGGTGACAACAATGCTTGGATCTATCCCCTACTTCAACAAACGGTTTCAAATCGGCTTATTGTGAGTTAAGAAATAACGAACCAATCTAGTCCTTGATCGAACCGGATAATTTAAACTTTTCAGGCAGCACCACCTATCTTCTGTCAATTCCCTTGTGGTCTTTACTATCCTTTGATCTCTAATTTACAATCCATAGTGTCAGCGGATTTCAGCTCTTCTCCGTCAGCTTCTAGCATCCCTAACTCCTTCCTTCGTTATATACCTTCGCAAATCGCTCCCTCTCCACTAATTTCGTCCTCTTCTCGTCGAAAGAATCGTAACCCTCAGAAGTTTCAGCATTTATCCCCTGATTTTTTCTAATTTTGATCCCTTCGTATCTTTGTAGTTACAAATCCAAGAAGTAATCTCCTTAATGAAAACCTTAATCATCTAAAAAAATCTAAATTTTCCGGTTAATATTTAAGAGAGAGAGAATCGAGACGAGCTGGAAAGAAGATGAAGAGAAGGAAGAGTGAAATGTTTCTTGTAATTTATGAGGGTATAAATTAAATGAAAATTTTAGCCTGAACATTTCCCTTTAAACAATTGAAGTTAGAAGAAGAAAAGTAGACGATACCTAACTTTTTTTTCCACCAAGACTCTTTTCCTTCCCTCCTCTTTCTTCAATCTAACGTCTATAATTATTTCCCCCAAATCGTAGCAACTTGTTAATCTTCTGATAAATTCCATAAAATGTGGTTTTTGTATTGAAAAACTACAAATTCCTATTCATTAACCCATTTACGACCGCGTGGTCCTTGTCTGGCGTGGGACCAACACATTTTTTACCCGCCGGCGTGGTCGCCAATGAGTTAAGAATCTCACTATAAGTTTGGCAAGCTTGTTCAGTAGGTTCTCATTGCATTCATCTTTCAAAACTTTTCAGGAATATTCTCTATAATTTCTTCCATGTAAAAGTATTTCAAATTGGGTAGCGGAAAAAGATTAAATTAAATTAAAATTTAGATTAGATAAATTAAAACTTACTCCAAGGTCAAATGAGAATTATGGGAATCTTGAAAAATTGAAGAATTTCCTAATATAAGAGATAAAAATTAGACGTCCGTTTCAGTATACTCGTTTTTTCATGTAAATATTAATAACATTTTTCATGGTGATATAGTGACAACAACTCGCTCATACGGCTCTTCTACATCTTCTCGTTAACTAACATACAAATATAATTGAACCAAAAATCATAAGTTTCAACAACTGCCTGTATTTTGGATAAACCTATAAACTAAATACTCATTCAATGTATCTTTTACTTTGCATCTTCTGCCGAACATTATCTCCATCTGTCAGATAGCATCTCATTCGCTCTACTTACATGGCTATCGTCGTTATGTATTGTTATACCCGGCGGTCTCCATGACGACTGATAATTCAGTCAAGTTCAATTTCTGAAAGGAGGCGCCAGCTAATTGATCGGCAGGTGACATTACCGAGCCAAACATTCTCCTGCTGAAAGGTTTGCCTTTTTATCTAGTAGTACTCTATTAACCTTTACTTTTCATTTTTTTTAGATATGCAATCCGAAAGTTGTGCTGCACTACGTCAGTTAAGTGACTCTCAATTATTCGAAGAACAATGCGAGCAGTCTAATGAAAATTATTCGGATAAAGAGAGCTCTAACTCGGAAGACTGGCAAGCAAATAAGACTCAATCATCAGTTATATATATCAATCCTGATTTTGCACATAGCCAGGAAATTTTGGAAAAAGTAATTTCCCAACGAGAGGAAGGAGAACTCACCCCACAATCTTCTTCCGAATTATTGAGTCCCAAAAGTCCTGCGCTATTTACTACATTAGAGAAAGACATCCAAACAGTGTCGGACGATGAGGATGACTCTAAAACGAATATTAGTGAAGAGAAAAAGGTATGAGCGATACAAGAAAATTAAAAAAAAGACGATTTAGCTACCTAAGGAAACAGAACAGCCAAAAGAACGTAAAGAGAAACACAGTAGAACACCCGAGAAAAAAAAGAATCGTTCTCGAAGTCGATCACCGCGAAGAAAACAAAAAAGAAGTCGGAGGAGTCGCTCGTCTTCTAGGGATACATTCGACGGGATATTGTAAGTAACTAGATTATTGAAAAAGAAATCAATTAGTTTCACCGAACCATCACACGAAACTATTCGCTGTAATAATTGCAATCGTCTATTCGCTTCTGTTCACGATACAGCTGTTCATGAAATTCGTACACACGATACAAGAATTCCATGTGCTATCTGTGCAAAGGTAAGCTTTAATATATCAAAATGCATGTCATAGAGCATGATTCATTGTAGCTTTCAGCAAAATATCAGTTTTACGATTTACACCTGAAATAACAGCGTATCAAAATGATCAACTGAACAAAAATCTCTTACCACCTTATCTATTTTTTCATTCCGCATGCACTATATTCAGCCTGCAACATTTTCTCCGTACCGACATTATCTCGGCTTTCTTTTCACCTTATAGGTGCTTCTTTCACCGGCTAAATTGGTGAATCATACGGAGAAATATCACGCTTCTGAGAAGGTCCGATGTCGTTTTTGTGAACAGCGCTTTGGAGGTAAAGCAGAAGAGTTATCGCATTCACAGTGGAACGATTTCCGTGAACATATTTTCAGGGTAAGTAAAAGTCATTTAGCGAAAGTAAACATGTTTTGAGGTGCACATAAAAGAACATTTCAAAGATCACATGAATCTTGATAATAGAAAAAGTTGATAAGTCACCATGTAATTTGCTTATAACATTACGCAGAAAAGAAATTATAGCATAGAAATGTAATGAAACAAAAGAAAAAAATAAGATCACTTACCAACAAGGCAAACAATAATCTGCGTTTTTCTGTCAAATTTCATTAAACCAGATTTTTTTTTGCGAATTTCCATGGTTAATTTAGTTAAAAACTTCTATATTTGTAGGAAATGTTACGAAGAAAGATAAAAGACTATGAAAACAATAAACCAGAGACGACAGCGCTTCGCGGAGTCGGAAGATGTCCACATGGACCGGCAGTTAAGTGCAGGTAGTTCGGTATCAGTTTCAAAAGCTTCCAATCTTCCAGAAACTTTCCAAAATGTCCTGGATCGCGTTGTATCTATAGCCACGGTCGTTGCGATTTCAGCGATTCATGTAGCAACAACGACTGTCCATTCGATCATCCGAATCGTCCTCGGATCTGTATGTCATGTGTCAAAGACCTCAAAACTCGTCGTCGAACCCGTTCTCCTCCTTCCCGATCTCGAAATTAAATATAAATAGTTTATTTATTACTTGGTTGAAAAAAATAATTAATTCAGATCACTTGTTGGTGTAGGTGAATATTAGGGGAAGCAACGGGTGGGAATACCGGTTTTATATCCCGAAAAAGTATCGAACAAAACAGGAAAGACAGGGCACATTTATGGACGACGACGGAGATTGTAAGGACCATTACGAGCAGCAGCAAGACGGGCAGAACTGCGAACAGGTCCAGTTGTATTTCGAACAGGTGCAGCGGAATTGCGGAAAGATGCAGTCACAGCAATAGGAGCTGGAGTGGGCTCTCGATTGCGAATGGCAGCTCGACGATTTCCTCGAGGTCCTGGAGGACGACCACGAGCACGATTACGTTCTACAATAGTAGAAGCAAGTCTCATTCGAGCAAGTTGATGGGGATTCGTTGGTGGAGGGGCACCTTCTCGTTGGACAACACCAACGATCTAAAAAAATTATACAAGTAAAGGAAAATGGGGCAAACGAACCCGTACCTCAGGAGTATCTCCTCGGTGGTTGACAGCAGTAGCAGTAGGTGCTGGACGAGCTGGACCGAGAGTACGACGAGCAGCTGGAAGCGTTCGACCAGGAGGGCGTTGAGCGATGATACGGAGATTGATCGCATGGCGGGGAAGGAAATCCTCGCCTCCATAAGTCATCATATAAATCGAACGATAGTCTTCTGAAAGAAATTTTATCTATCTGACGATTTACTTACGATCTCTTTGATTTGCTGGTGGATCAGGAGAAGGTTCACGAGGAGTCATATTAAGTAATTCACGGAGGCGACGAGAACGATCTCGCCACTCCTTTTCACGGAATTTTGCGGCTCCACTGAGGAATAAGCTAAATGAATAGATTCATATATTGACTCAAATAGACTCTACCGTCGAACGGGGATGACTCCCGGCGGAAGATGATTATTACGATGGCCATCCAGATTCAATAGCTCTTCTTCAATCTCCCGAAATGGATCATTCACATCAAATTCCGCTTCCCTTTCCTCTTGTTCTTCATTAACCGTCGGTCGAACTGTTTTGGCTCTTTTCATCAACTTCTCTAAATATTCCAATTCGACCCGGTCTAATTCATCAATACTCTCCATCGAGCGGGATTTTTCTAAAATCATTTATTTTCACCTTTCACCTAAAAATTGTCTTACCAGGATATGCTTGAATATATTGTTGACAGACATCGTTGGCAAAGACATCTCTTGTGACTTCTTTGACTATATTCCTACATTTTGGACATGTATGATGAGCATCTAGCCATCGATATATACATGCGGCACAGAATTTATGATTACATGGACCACAGCTAAAGAAAATGTTCCATAGGGGAGCGGGACTTACTTGATGGAATTGTGTAGAATCTCTAGACAAACATTGCAGGAGATAGATGTGATATCGAGGAATGGCTGAGCAGCTCCCGGGGCAGGAGATTTTTCTTCTTTCTTTACTTCTGTTGAATTCTGAAAAAATAAATTTCTAGAATGGGAAGAAGCCTACTTGACTAACAGCTAACATTCCGGCCATATACAGACAAAAAAAAAGATGGCAACCCTGAAAGAAAAATAGAAAAAGAATATGAGAATAAAGAGATAATGGCCTGGGTATACCAGAAAAGGGTGAAAGACAAAGAAAAATGACTAGATCTTTATACCTGAGAAGAAAAAAAACAACCGTATACTTTTATACAATACTCGTTCTTCTTCGTCCTCGTATTATTTTAATTCGAATTTCACCTACTCATCCTCATCGTCGACTTCTTCGCTAGAATCATATTCCACGACAATCCTCTCCTTCTCCACGTATTCGTATTTTCCCGTAGCCACTCGTCGTGCTCCTTCTTTTTGAATCCTTTTAATTTTCAGCTTTTGTTTTCTCCCTTTTATTTTCAATATTCGTCTCCTTCTTTCTTCTTCTTTCTCCTCAATCTAAAGAATTTTTAAAGGGAGAAAAAGATACTTTACCTCTTTTTCTTCTTGTTCATCATCCCCTTCTGTACTATCTTCGTCTTTCTCTTCCATTTTCCAGGTTCTAAATATTCCTTTTTTTTCTTGTTAATTCTATACCTTATTTCTTCCAACATTTCATCACAGGCCTTTAAAATCTTTCGTTTCTTTTCTTCCGTGAATAAGGTTCGTCGTTCTTGGCACAACTCGTACATGTCATCCTCCGGAGAGCAGAATAATCGTTCTAAAAAGAGAAATGTATAGACTTAAATTCTCTCCCACCTGGGTCCTCGATGCAGAAAAAGAAATTACCAACGTAGTGTCCATCCGCGGTAAGAAAGCCAGGTTTCGTGGGTAGAGGATTGACTGAGTGCTGAAGATTATTGATGGGTAAGAAGAGTGTCATATGACTTTTAAAAAAGCGAGAAAAACTGACATAAGATAGGCCGCATCGGTTTTCCCTCACCAGTCGGGCAAAACGTTTATTATTGTCTTCGGTGCTTATTTTTGATTCTTCATAATACTCTGAATCACTGATATCGTCCTCTTTGCCCCCTTCTTCTATCCTTCGATAAATATCTGGGTCTTCTATAACTTCTTCCTCTTCTTTTCCTATGGCTACTCGAAGTTCTTTTTCTTCTTCCAAATCGATTTGTTTTTCCTCTTCAAGATCTCTGAAAATAGGACTGATCAGTCAATAAATATGTAAATGACTGATAAATAGATGGGAAGAAATAATAAATAGTCAATCTTTTAATATTTAGACGTTGCGGTGGGCAAAGCGCAAAATCAATACTTTTTCCTCAGAGAAGGCTAATCCTTTTGATTGTCAGCATATGCTCTGTACGCTACTTTTATAATTAGCCATGGATCGCTGAGATAAAAAGACCCACTTGTAGCGGTCATTAGAAAGGACGATTCCGTGCGTAGTTCTTGATAATTCGAACATTATCACATCGTCAAATTCCTCGTTGATTAAAATATTAATCACATCCATTTCTTCTAATCTCTGAAAAAATAATTTGTAAACTAAAATACAAAAACGAATAAAAATAAACATACCTCAATCATCTTTTTGCCTTTTTTCACAAGCTCAAAAACGTTTGATAGAAGCACACAGTAAATATCAAAATCATAAAAAGTTAGCAACCGAAGAAAGGCAATAAGATCATGGATCCCATAGACATCTTCCCTAAAGAAACGTTTTTTTTTTCTAAAATTTGTCTTACAAATTAGTTCCACGAATAACATTTGCTCCATCGAGGATTATCAACCGCTGAACGACATCAGAAGATGTTGGTTGGAATCTATGAATTGCCGGATATGGACGATTGGATTTCAGCAATTCGTTTTTCATCTGATAAAATCAATCATTTTGATAGAAGCGAGCAGACTGTTTATAAACAGCGAGATGTCTGCTTGTCAGGAAAAGGAGATCGATAACTTCCTAGCCGCACCGGAAATTAAATCGCGATCTGTCGATTGTCTGAATGAGGAAAAGCCGAGAAAAGAAGGGGAAATTTATCGAAGTCATGCTCAATCGGCAATTTTTTTTTGTTGAATATCACGTGGAGTAAGTGGAGTAAGCCTACGTGTCAACAGAGCCGTTTATATCTGAAAAAATCGATTTCATCCAATCGAAATAATGATAAGAGTCGTACAATTTGGGAAGAGATAAGATGATTTCGACGATTTTTGTTAATTTCAAACTCTTTTTGGCTCCTATGCAAATGTAGTTGACCGCATGAGTCTTACCACGCTCAGAAACTACGGTCGACAAAATCGACAGCCCCGTCCACCGACCGGCTGGCAATAACTTTCGCTATCACGTGTTCTTTTTATTTATAAAGAAGGATTTTCAGAAATAAACAGATGACTTTTTTTTATCATTCCTAGCTTCTGTTTTTTATCTGAAAATGTACAGATTTGTAGAAAATTTTTTGTAGGTTGAAATCATAAACAAGCATTTGATTCATCATTCAGATTTTCATTGTTTTACTTGAAAAATGACTCACATTATATTCTTTTGGTTCTTTTTTATTAATTTCTTTAAATTAAAAGTTTTATCAAAAGGGTTTCTAATTTTCTTTTCCTCAATATTTAACAATCTCTTGCTTTTGTAAAACTTTCTTTGCCTATTTTATGGAATAAACCTATAAGAATAGCTATTATTTTTGCTATTTTTGGACGGGTAACAAAAATTTTAATCTATGATTAAAAACTAGAATTTTTTTCTCTGTAAACGAGACGTTTAGTGTTTTTTTTATCGTTCCTAGTAACTAATAAGTCTGCGGTATTGGTCACACGCTCGTCCCGTGATAATGCTCCTTTTCTAGCTCATTTAGGTGAATGTCCTTTGTAAACCTGGCCAGGCTGTCATCTATCTCGTCAGGGACCAAGGGTCTCGCAGAGAGTCCAGACATTCTTCCTCCGTCAATAGTTAGCAAAGCTCTCCTGGGAGAAGACGTCATTTTTTTGCAAACGGCTATCAATTATTCGAGCTTTAGTTTCTTTAGCATTTATATTTTCGGTGGATCAATTGTGCTTTTTTCTGACTTACCTGCGTCATTCGGAGCGTTCGTTTCACAGCTTTTGCGTATTTCAGTCTGACCTTTGAAATTTGCTTCCTCGTCACATTTCTCCTTCTTTCGCGACCTTTCGCAAGGTGTGAACTTTTTTTTTAAATCTTATCTCATTAAACATCTTTATTTTCTAATCCCCCGAAGTCATGAAAAGTTTTATAAAGCTTTTCCTCAACAATCTTTCCTTCTTTATTTTTCCTTCTGTTTACCCTGGATTCATCTCATTTCATTACAGATTTGCCCACATCCATTGAGCACGTATAGAATGACGTAACTATGGAAAGGGTCGACCAATTTGAATATTGCAACCGCGATATTTTGGGACATGGAGCCTTCGCTATCGTCTATAAAGGCCGACATACAAATGTAAGCATTGAACTTTAAACTGCGAAGAGACGGCTATCTTATGTAACTCAATACTAGACGTATTGTAATAGAAGAGCCCGTTGACGCTGTTTTCGCGAGTTATCACTTGAAAAATCTTTTAGGATCCGTCTATCCCGGTAGCTATCAAGAGTATAGCTAAGAAAAATATACAGAAGTCGAAGAATCTTCTAACAAAAGAAATCAAAATTCTAAAGGTTTTTATATAATTTTTGCAGTAATTTATCTTTTTTCTCAGGAATTAAGCGGTCTAAAACATGAAAATCTCGTAGGACTTCTGAAATGTACAGAAACACCTACCCATGTCTTCCTCGTTATGGAATATTGCAATGGAGGTGATCTGGCGGACTATCTTCAGACGAGGCAAACACTCGATGAAGCAACAATTCATCATTTTGTTGTACAAATCGGTCAGTTTCAGATTTCTTTCTTACAAATGCTATATTGAAACAAAGGGAATTGAAATCTTTAGCTCGAGCTATGAACGCGATCAATCAGAAGGGAATTGTTCATCGTGACTTGAAGCCGCAGAATATTCTTCTCTGCTTCCCCCCTCGTAAAAGTAATCCTCCATCTTCCGAAATCGGTTGGTTTTCATCTCTTCCATTTTATTTTTTCCTTCAGTTGTGAAACTCGCCGATTTCGGTTTTGCCAGATTTTTAAACGAAGGAGTCATGGCTGCAACACTTTGTGGATCACCGATGTACATGGCTCCTGAGGTAATTCCTGAAATGTATATAAAACTCTTACCTTTTAGGTCATTATGTCACTTCAATACGACGCAAAAGCTGATTTGTGGTCGATAGGAACAATTCTCTTTCAATGTTTGACGGGGAAAGCTCCATTTCAGGTAAAAGAATATAAAACATAAACTGAATGTTTCAGGCTCAAACACCACCTCAGTTGAAAGCATATTATGAAAAAAACAAAGAACTTCGTCCAAGTATTCCCGATTGGTGTTCGGAAAATTTAAGAGATCTTCTTTTACGACTTTTAAAGAGAAATGCCCGTGATCGAATCTCATTTGGTATTTTTTCTTCTTTTTTTTCAATGTTCTATTTTCAGAAGATTTTTTCAACCATCCGTTCCTCCATAATCCGCCGATGATTCAGTCACCGGCCAAGAGAATTCTTGAAACTGCTTCACCAATGATGCCTAGAAGGATCATTCCGCCGACATCGTCCGCCTTACCAGTGCCTAGTCGAGCATCGTATTTGAGAAAGACCGAAAGTCCACAGCCGAATAGAAGAACAGTAAATAATAACGAAAAAGAAAACTGCTTTCAGATTGTCACTGAGTCTCCTCAACCTACTCGTCGTGTTCTTCCTCCAATGAACGATAGTGGAGATTTTACCTTCCTTCCGCCGTTGAAAGATCGACAAGAACAAAGTCCAGTCAAACAGGTAGATATTCTCGCCATCGACTCAAAAAACGCTTTATTAGGTCCAAGTTCACCAAGGAGAATCTTCAAATGTTACCGTTACCGCTGCTGTTACGTCCATCAAAGCTGTTCCCGTTCCTAGTCAAAGGCTAAATTTCACAAAAATCGAAGAAAGAAAAAACATGTCTCGCGAGGCGGGTATCACAACTTCACCAGTGCCGAGAAGACCATCCGAATCGGAAAGGATGCCGCCGAATATCGAAAATATTTCTCTTCCAACTAGTAAGACCCTAAAAAATAGAAACCCAATTTTTTTATTTAGCTCAGTTCATCGTACGTGGAGCAGCGAATCGTCGATCAATAGCCGAACAAAAACGAAGAGCACCATCCATCACAGCGGAAGAACCAACACTGCCAGGTCAAATTCCAGAAACAGGTAAAAAATCAGAAAAGAAAAGGAACTTTTTAGTTTCTACAATTCCCAAGTCAGCTACAACCAGTGCTTTGCGACCGTTAAATCAATTGGCTAGTCCTAGTGGTAAAATAGACGAGAAAGAGCTGGATAATGTGAAATATTTGAAAGCCGGATCGACTGAAGGCGGTTCTAATGAAATGGCAGCCAGGTAAACTTATTTTAAAAATCTAAAAAATATAAATTTAGTGAGAGTGAAGATGACGAGCCGATGGATAAACCATTGCGAATTCCATTTGCTACACCTCGAGATGAATCAACTCATTCTCAAATATCTGAAAGCGGTGTCAGTGGAGACGATACAACATCGTCGTTGGACAATAACGCGCCTACCTTCAATACCGTCGACAATAAAATGGGAATTTTGCCGTCAAAACTGCCACAATTCCCAAGATTCGATGATGATATTGAAGATTCTGCTCCAGCTTTGGAACAAGAAACTGTTCTGCAAGATGAACACAAGCAGGTAGAGCTAGAAAAAAATCTAAAGAATCGAGTTTTAGATACTTGCAAAACTTCGCTTTGTTGCCGAGCTAGTTGATACATTAATGCAAGTAGCCGAGCAGCAGGACAATCCAATAATGCAGGCGATGTCCAATAGAAAAGTAATATGAAAATAGAAAACTAAAAAAGATAATTAGAGTGAAACCCCATCTCCTTATCGTCGAGCAGAACAGCTCGTCGTCTACGTGAGGGCTCTACATATGCTCTCTAGTGCGCTTCTCTTAGCCCAGAGAAATGTTGCCACACATACACTACATCCGTCACCCGCTGTACAAAATGTTCTTAATTTACTCAACGACAAATATCATCAGTGCCTGGTATGTGTCAAAGATCAACAATTTTCGCCAATGACTTTGTTTTTTGTATTCCGTTTTACGAGAAAGTTCACATATCCTCGCGTATTCGAAATGAAATGACAACGAGAGGGAACTGTTTTGCAAATAGCAAATAAATAACTATAATGAACTTTAAGGTTCGATCACAAGAGTTAGCCTCATTGGGTCTACCCGGCCAGGATCCCGCCATGGCAGTCATTTCGGCTGAAAGAATCATGTACAAACATGCCATTGAACTTTGTCAAGCAGCAGCTCTCGATGAATTGTTCGGTAATCCCCAGCTGTGCAGTCAAAGGTTAGTATCTGCAAAACATGGTAAAAAGGATCAACCTATATTATAATTTTTTTCTCATATTATCTAGTCTTTACATATAGAAACATGAAACCCCATGACTAAAATGGATAAAAAAAAGTTTTAAAGGAAAACTTTAGATATCAAACGGCTTATATGATGCTACATACACTCTCGGAACAAGTTCATACGGAGCAGGATAAAGCCGTCTTGTCGAAGTATAAAATAGCAGTTGAGAAACGACTTCGTATATTGGAACGACAAGGCTACGTGACGGCTGTGACAAATTAAGTGATTCGACTATTCTTTGCGTGTACTCTTTGGCATTCTTCTCCTTTCGTTTGCACTTTTTCTCTTGCCACGCATCTCCACCCCTTCATGTAGACTATAATACTTGGTGCTCCAGAGTTTTAGCTGTACATAACCCTCAAGTCATCCAACACTTTCTTTTCTTCTCTCTAGTCGTTGTGAATGCTCCATGTTATGCACAAATGACAAATAAATATTTAAATATACATTGGGAAAGTCGTGCAATCACAGTACAAGTAACAAGTAATAGAGTGATCTCCATAGAATTTACGGTCTTCTACGTTAAGTATACGCAATTCGGAAATGGATTTGGCATAGGGACAATAAATTATCTGAGCAACTTAAAATTGGGCTAAATACTTTACAAATTGTAAAAAACATAATAAGATCCCGAATTTATGACCCAAATTTCAAAGGCTCCAAGCTAATATAATGAAAGAGATCAAAAGAATTGTAAATATTAAAACTTATATAACGTCGATATCTGAGTCATCATCGTCGACAAGAATTCGTGACTCTAACAAGGAATACCGTACGTCACGGGACCATCGACCGAAGTTTACGCCATCTCCGAGGCTGAAATACGGGCCGATTGACAGCATGTCGACGGATCAGTGCGGGTAGAAGAGGTGCAAGCCATCGGGTGATATGACGCATCACTCCGAATACGGAACACACAGCCTGAGCCATAGCTGAAACCGAACAAAAGTAATCAGGCGGAATGTTCCGGAGTCGACACGCTAATAAAATGAAAACAAGGGAGTACCAAAAAGGGAAATGACTAACACCTCATGCCATTAAAACAAAGGGAAAGATAAATGAACAACAGCTAACCTAGAATATATTGGTAAAAACCAAAAATGAGGATCCGTGCCAAAAATTTCTCTGTAGTTTGATCTAATTCCATGATTGAATGCATTTTTATCACCTTGTCCTCCCTCAAGAATAGGTGCACGGAATGATTCTGAACAGGAGTTATCCATTTATGGTGTTAAATGAAAAGACTAACCGACTGTAGATCTATTCTTCGATGTAAGATATAGATGATAAAAGAATAAACACGCTAGCGAGATACCAAACATTCCAGATATGAAGATCATGAATATTAAGTGGAACTGTCCTGTCTACAGCAAAAGTTCAAAAAACTAAAATCAACTTACTCGAAAACCTCCTCCGAATTGTATCCATATTTGAATGAAGTACGGTAAATCGGTGAAGAAGACATATACACAAAATAGTAACCCGTAACTGAGATAAAGCCAATACTTGAAAGATATAAATTTTACCCCAAGAATAGAAGGAAGAATTTATAGTTATGCCAATTTACACAAGTATTAACCCAAGGACAGTGATGGTCGAA
This sequence comes from Oscheius sp. DF5120, assembly GCA_932521415.1. NCBI lineage: Eukaryota > Metazoa > Nematoda > Chromadorea > Rhabditida > Rhabditidae > Oscheius > Oscheius sp. DF5120. The sequence goes on from OW051463.1 coordinate 5,034,779, forward strand.
TTTTCTAAAGCAAAATTATGGAAAAAAAGTGACTTACAATACACACTGGCTACATATGGAACAATGATGCGCTCTATCCGGCTTTATACATTGACACTTCTCACAATATCGTACCACTAAAAACAAACTGTCATTCTACATAAAATTTAGTGAAGTTCCAACAAATGAAAAAAATAAGATATATTACCTCCGTCATATGACCGTGTTCGTAGATTTATTTGATTTTGTTCTGCATATCGTTGTAAAATAGCGTCGCATAACTTGTGGTCATCTCGTACTGCAATCAGTTCTTCTAATACTTCGGAAGGGATAAAATACTAAACAAAATGGATTCAGAAACAGAAGATAACTTACAACATCAGGTGGTTTATGTAGAGGAGCAAATACTGTTTTAAAATAAGACCATAAAAACATGCCCAGCAAAATGTGGAAGAAAATTAAATAAAATACCCGTTGAATCAAATTCGTTACAGTAACTGAAAGATAACTTAACCTATCATAATCAAATGTGAAAGTTGAACAATAAACAGAACTTACGAAAACACAATTGTATTACATAGGCATAATATCCCCAAGCGACTGCTACCATCAGAAGAAGAACGGGAAACCATCTGACAGCCTAAATCTTTTAGTATGAAAACGGGAGAAAAAAACCTCAATACAGCAGTTAACACAACTTCGACATCGCCCCATGTGTTTTTTAGCTGTGCTACTCTTAACTAAAAAATTAAATTAAATGAAATTGATGAAAAAAATAATATAGGGTGACTTAAATTGTGACTAATTGCAAGGAGACGTAGTGAGTATCGACTCGTGGATGCAAAAACGTCTGTTTATTGCGTACATCCCACGCGGTCGTCAATGGGTTAAACTAGTAGGTGTGGTGCGATTACCATAATCGTATGGCAGAGTCCAGTCACTGAAATTTTTTGATAAAAATCATAAAATAAAGGTTAATAATTTTTTTAAAGGATAATTGATGGCGAAGTGGGTAGAGAATTTGACAGGATGAAAATGTAAGTTTTTGTAAGTGCTCATAATTCTTATAGATTCTTCTCACAGATAGTTATGATCAAAACTTTCGTCCTTTAGATAGGCGAAATCAACGCGAACCCATTATGAGTATAGACTCTATATGTACTTCATGCGACTCATTAATATATACTAGTTTATGACAAACCCAAGAAAAGATCATTTTTCCAGAAGGATAATCAATAAGAGAAATTGCTCCTTTATTGGATGTGACTACAGCTTTTTCACGCTTAACTGATACATTTAGCAGCATATCATTCTCTATCACTGGTATAGAGATTATACCTTTTACTGCTATTTATATCATTGTTACAGATTGCTGGAAGAGTCTGGCATATCGAATCGATAGGTGACGAAGAATCGAAGTTGTATGTTGTCTCTGTCATGTATGGTGGGGGTTGTAATCTTGGATTCAGAATTGAATATAATCTACTCGAATAAGGAGGCTGGTAAAGAATTATTGTATGGAGCCACATTTGTTAATTCTTCTATATTAGCCTGTACAACATTCAATTATTATCAGGTTTCACTTTATTCATTTTGAGCATAAAATTTTCTGTTAAAAACCTAATCACAATCACACCCGTTCCATAATATTATTTGGTATAACACGATCAATATGTATATCGTTTGTAATAAAGTAATGCACCATCAGAGTCAGAATTAATAAGTAGAAACAATTAGCTGAGAAGAATTAAATCTGCAAAAAGCAGGACGCTGTTCTAATGCAACAGAAGCCATTTCTAGACTATTGCATACACTTCAACTGTAGTTTTTACACGTTCTTTCGATACTTCAGAGAATACCTTTAAAGGAAATTATTACGCTCTAACTACAATAAATTTATCAGCATATCGTTATCATATGAGATGTCAAGTTTACAAATATGAAAGTAAAAATTTGACAATTCCGATAAATCGAATAAAATGAAATAATGAAAACATCTATATTCATCAAATGATGAGACATTCAATTCAATGACGACTCTATCAGGTATTTTATACTAAAGTAGTATAAATAAAATTATAACAACTTACCAGTGCTCTTTGAGTCATCGAGCGGATTGATGTCATCTTTAGTCCACAATTGATCCATATTGAAAAGTTAAAACCACATAAAAGAGATAAAAAATAAAACAAAAAAAATGCTTTCCGTTAAGTAAAAGTTAAGAAACAAAGCGACGAAAAATTCTTTCCACAAACTTTTCTGTTCGAGGACCAATGGCTGTATTGATGTACTGTTTCTTCTCCGCGATCTTTGAAAGTTTTTATTGATTTTCTTTTTGTTTCGCTTCTTTTTCCGTACCCCTTTGTACTACTGTCATCAGTTATCCGAAATGTTCCCGTTCATCTCGAAAATCCCTTATGACTCCCTTTTAAAAATTATTGGCAAGGTTGGTTTATTTATTCTTTCCAAATGACTCTCTTTAGATGCTATTCAGGGAGGCTGTTCGTAGTCGCCAAACATGTAAACTGATAAATCAGACAGTCGAAACGAACCTTCACAAATTCCGTTGGTATCAGATTTGAGTATCGGTTGATATTTTTGCAAAAATTTTGCTTTTTATTTTCGATTTGTTTAGAAACATTTCATTTTATTTTTATACCTTAGGTGTAACAATTCTGGAAAAAAATGTAAATATCTAAATTCCTTATAGCCCTGTTTTGAATAAAATTTTGGCGATAGCTTTTTTAGACCAAATTGGATGATATTACTATTGAAGATTGGAGAAGCCTTGAAGGGGCCAGGTTTAAAACGTTGGTACGTATTATGGAAGATATTATAGTTTACAGGTGTTGAGATTTGATTTTCCCATAGCTACGTCTATTTTGGAGAATACTCTTAGAAGTTGTCACATTACATCTGATTCCTTTGAAATTTGTGCTGACCTAAAATTGAAGAATATAGAGGGGATTTTATCTGCTTTGGAGATAACCGAAGTTCATTTTGATAAAATTTACTTTGACGATCTTTTGCAAGTGAAGGAAAAAGTAATTTCTTTTTTTATATTACCTGTTTTCTAGGGAATACTAAATATTTCAGCAACAAATTGCAAAAAGGTTCCAATTGATTTCATAACAGATTTGTTTGAATTTTATAAGATTTCAATGCCTAATTTGAAACTTCCAACACCGCAGTACATTGCTCCGTTGATATCGGTTAGTATAACAACATATATGCTCATTAGAAGCTTCAGGGAATCATCCAAAACAATTATAAACTCACGCATTTCTTTCTAGACATAAGTGAGGCCCATCTTCGTTTCGGAGAAGAGGAACAGAAAATATTTAACTTGGATTCACAGACCCTTTTTAGCAAAGTTGTAACAGGGTCTACCCAGCATATATCACGTATACCAGTGAGTTGACAAATAGAAGAAATATTTTTTTTTGTTTAATATAATATTTTTTTAATTTTGATTTGTTCATTTTATATATATCTTGACCTGAACACATTTCTTCAGCGCATTTTCTACGCATCAGCTTAACTGTTACCTGCCGTCAATGGATACCTCATCCTGTATCTACGCACTATTCGAAATCTTGTTTGTGAGTTTAGGAGAAGGGAATTCACAACGGTAAACTTTTTCGACAAATGTTTAATTACCTTTTAGGAGAGCATTTATGGATATGTTGCACCAAATCTCACTATGGCAGCGTATTGGTTGAGCTCGCACTTTTACATTGAATCAAAAGAAGAATTCTGTCAGGAAATGGCTAAATTCGGGACCAAATTTTATAGTGAAGAACGCATACGAAATCAATTTAAAGACGCTTGAAAAACTCTTTGAGAAAGTATTATCTTGCCTCTTGTCATTTCTATCCCTCTTACTCCTAAATTGACAAAAATATAAACAAAAGAAAGCGGATTTTATTTTTATTTTTTTTGCATCAGGGACCGGTGCCCTTTTGAGCTTTTGTCAAATGCGGCCATATATGAGCCACGTGGTCCTTGGTGGTCTACTATTTTTTTTGTATTTTCTTTATTGTAAATTATAATGTAAAACATTATGTTTTATTATTAAATATCCTCCAATGAGGTGTCTCTATAAATTATAATAGTTTATTTATTTTTGCAGTTTTTGCAAGCGAAGTGGATAAAGAAGAGATGAACAGAAAGTTTAGAAACACTTCTTTTGGAGTCAGATGCGGAAAGCAGTGATGAATCAGATACCTCGGAAGATTCAGAAGTATGAAACATAGATGGAACCCGAAGAGGAAACTAGTGAAGATAATCTTTCAGATCGGAATAGTAACATTAGTGCGAATGACCGTTTTGTATTCAGTGATGCAAACGGAATAAATGCAAATATTCAAACTAATTGTAAAGCTTCCATCGGCTTTTTTAAACAATTCTTCAATCAGAAAATTATAGCATTTATTGTTCAAGAAATCAATAGATATACACTGTCAAATTATCCAAACTGGTCGCTCATTGATGAAGAGGAGTTACAACCATTTATTGAGTTATGCTTGCAAATGAGCATTGTGAAACTTCTTAGAGACTACTGAAGCAATAGGAAGGTTTTACTTTATTCATTTTGAGCATAAAATTTTCTGTTAAAAACTTAATCACAACCATACCCGTGCCAGATTTTTTTAATAGATTATTAATTGTTTTCATCCAACAAAAAGTACAGTGAAAGAAATATTTATTTGACCCAAACTTGCTTTGCTTCCTAGCTGTTTTTCAGACTACGACGCAAGAGATAAAAGCTGACACTGCTGTTTCTTTTCATTCATAGCTAATTTTCCGCGTTTGATTTTTCTTCTGAACGGTTCTTTTTTGCTGTCTTTAAGTAGTTAAACAAACATCGTTTAAACATTTAATCAGTTTGCGTACTTTTTGCAGAAAACTTGTGGAATTCTAAAAATAAATTAATGAAACCAAAATATATCAGGTTATGTTTCACTAATAATTTTACTAGATAGAGGAGCCTATTTGATGACGATTAGTTAGCGACTTTACCAACATCCGCCTGCCAGTGTTCAATCGCAACATTATTCGGAACGTTATAAATGCATCCACGCGGAGGTTGTTTGTTCGGCGATCTACAGATGAAGCTGGAGGAGGCGTTCCGTCGGAAGAAGGCGGAGCAATCGATTCACAAGCCAACCGTTTTCCGTAGACAGCTGGTTATCCGGAGGAATAATCGTCCAGCTGCCAGCTTGTGAGATGAATTTGCCTTTTGCCTTCTGCCATTTAAAATTTGTTTCCTTTTCCATTTCTGGCTACTGTTCTGTTTGTTTTTCTGCGCGAAAAAAGGGGAGAATTGTGTACTCAGCAAAAATATACAGCGTATTCTCTATACATATTCTTGCATTTTTATTTACAGTTAGGGATAAAGGTGCATTTGACGTCAGACGGCCTAATCCTAATGGACCACCCTCCGAGTCTAACTGGTTTTTCTCCGATCCCTTTTCTTTTACTCATTCGCTTTCTGTCTACTTTGTGCTCCTTTTCATATTCACTTTCCTTATCGGCAGCAGCTCTGTTTGCAGTCTGAATCATTCTAAACTGCCGCGTTTTACCCGTCTTTCCGTCGTTTTTGACTCACAACAACCGTCCTTTTCTGTCGTTTTCTTCTAGCGATATCTTTCACTCAACCATTCTTTTGACTCATTATCTGTGTCTTCCTCGCCGCCTTTTCACTCCTCCCATGAATGGCATCATTTTCGTAGTTTTCTTATCAGCTGAATCAATGAATGAAAAGACAAAGAAAGGCTTTAAAAATAATCTCTTCAAGGCCACACGGAAACAGTTCTTCAGCTTTTTTAATTTCTCCGCCACGAGATGGCGTTGGCGGAGCACGATCCGAAGGAATTCGGAGTGGAAGATCTTGTTCTCCTAAATATCATCGACCTTCCTTCAATTGTCTCGAATCTTCGTTTGAGGTTTGTTGTCACCTTCTTTTTTTTGAAGAAGATTACGTCGCGAGGGGGAACAGTGCCCGGATTACGGGCGGAAGAGAGACCGTAAAACCATTCAACAGGCTCACACACCGGGACAATTTGCATAAAACGGCAAGCCGGATAGCTGTCAACTGGTTTTCTGAGGGGCTTTTGACACACCGAGGGTCAGAGCTCAAGGCATTTCGTAACGGCTGACTCAGATACTATTTCGAATTTCGTAATTAACAAATCGTATTTTAGATATTCGAAAAGTCGAATTTACACGTATATCGGAGAGGTATTGATCGCTGTAAATCCATACAGGAACCTGCCTATCTATGATAAGCCGACAATCGATAAATATAAGGTTCTTAATTATTTTTAAGGCGGAATAACTGAATTTTTAAGGGAAGAGAGATCTATGAGAGGCCACCTCATGCCTTTGCCATCGCGGATTCGGCCTATCAGTCGATGAAACGATTTGGAAGGGATTCCTGCATTGTCATTTCTGGTATTCCTCCTCCTTTTTTCTGTTAAAAAAGGTTTTAGGTGAATCCGGAGCGGGAAAAACGGAGACCAGTAAGATCATAATGAGATATTTGGCAGCGATAACAAATATTCAACAGCAGAAAGAGATTGAAAGGTTAGTTCTCCCAAAGGACGGGCCATATGGTCATTCGACGGAACAAATGAAATATACATGGTCATTAGCGCGGGAAGATGTCTTTGATTGACCGGAAAAGTGAGGGACAGTGCGTGTTGTCAAACCATAAATGAGCTGATTTACGATATTTTCGTCGTAAAATCTTCAAATTGTTTATTCTCCTAAACGGTAGAAAGACACATTATAACGATATTTGCGCAAGTTATCCAGGGATCGTTAGTGGACAGCTGTCCCCTCCGACGAGTGTTGAGGATTCGGTTTCCAAATAGGCAAGTGTGTTTGCCCCTCCGCCGTTCTCTCTTAGAGGCGCTAATGGTCAACACAAATAAGAACATTCAGGGTGAAGAATATTCTCCTAAGGAGCAACTGTGTACTCGAGTCATTGGGCTGTGCAAAAACAACCAGAAATGACAATTCAAGTCGATTCGGAAAATATATGCAGATTAATTTTAACTTTGGTGGTGATCCAGTTGGAGGAAACATCTCGAATTATCTCTTAGAAAAGGTAAACGAAAAACTAAACGAAGAATTTATCTGGTATAGAGTCGCGTGGTGAGACAGCAAAAAGGTGAAAGGAACTTTCATGTGTTCTACCAACTACTGAAAGGTATAGACGATGGACGTTTGAAATCTCTCGGACTTCATCGAGACGCTGCTAAATACTTCTATCTTAACCAAGGAAAGTCTGAAAAAGTAGCCAGTATCGATGACTCGGCGGACTTTAAAGAAGTCCAGATAGCTCTGAAAGCTATCAATAGTTTCTCTCCCGAAGTTATCGAAACCGTGAGAACTTTACCAATCTTTATTACTTTCTTCAGCTTTGGTCTGTTATCGCCGCTGTTCTTCACCTAGGAAATATTAACTTTGCCGACTCTGACAACTCTAGTGGAACTTGTTTTCCAACTGATAAAAATGTTCTCGCCTACACGGCCAAATGTCTTTTTGTCACACCCGATGAGCTTCAAAGGGCTCTCTGTTCACAGGTTAGTCTGATGTAATACTGAAAAAAATGTTAGATCGTGGCAGCTCGTGGTGACATGGTCATGAAGCACCATGACGTGAATGCCGCCATTTTCACTAGAGATGCTTTGGCTAAAGTAAGGTCTTTAAACTTTGATTAAGTTGATAGGCGGTATACGAAAGAATTTTCACCTGGGTTGTTCAACAGGTCAATAAAGCTGTCACTCCTGAAACCACATCCCGTTACAACAAAACAACGGTTATTGGAGTGCTTGACATTTATGGTTTTGAGATATTTGGAACCAATAGGTGAGGGTATTCTAAAATGAAAAGCAAAGGCGAATCTTTAGCTTTGAACAGCTTTGCATCAATTACTGTAATGAGAAATTGCAACAATTGTTCATCGAATTGGTGCTAAAACAAGAGCAAGAAGAATATGAACGAGAAGGTATCACATGGCAGAAAATCGACTACTTTAACAACAAAATCATCTGCGATCTAGTTGAAGTCCCGCGGACTGGAATACTAGCCACTCTTGACGATGCATGCGCTTCAATTGGAAACGTGACAGACAAAATATTTTTGGGAGAAATGGACAAGAAGTTGGGAAAACACAAACATTACACGAGTCGTGGGCTAAAACAATCTGATAAGACTCTCGGATTTGAAGAATTCAGGTGATTTTTGTAGGTTTTCACTAAATAAATTTAGAATCACACATTATGCCGGTGATGTGACATATTCTGTCAATGGATTCATGGACAAAAATCGAGATACGCTATTCCAAGATATCAAAAGACTCCTACATAACAGGTACAATCTTTCATCGATTTTTGCGTTTAAAACTTGCGAAAGTGGAGAAATTATATTGCTTTATATTTATTATATATTTATTTTGCCCTCTAAATTTTAAAAATATTTACTGTAAATACCTATATATCATATGGGGGTATTTTGTTATATCTTTATAGCTTATGATAATTATTCAATCATGAGAAATCATGGAAAAAAACGTAACAAAAGATATTGCAGAAAAATTATAAAAAAATCTACCTCATTACAGGATTTCTATACAATTATTTTTTTTATTAATAAATTATACACAGCCTACCGCGTCACATACACAAAATGTTTTCAGCAAGAGTCATTTACTTCGTTCTCTCTTCCCTGACGGTGCCAAATCAGCTGACTCAGTCAATCGTCGTCCTCCGACTGCTGGCTTCCTTTTCAAGAATTCCATGTCAGAACTGGTCGCACAATTAGCCAGCAAAGAACCTCACTACATTCGATGTATCAAACCGAATGAGGAGAAGAGCAGTTCGGCGTTCGACATGCAAAGAGTTGAGCATCAGGTTCGATATCTCGGACTGCTCGAAAATGTTCGAGTCAGACGAGCTGGTTTTGCACATCGAATGCCGTATGATCGATTTGTCAATAGGTAAGCAGAGCAAAAAGGAAAAATATGTTTAGGTATAAAATGTTATGTCCGATGACTTGGCCAAATCCAAAACGAGGAACGTCTGGGAATAATTGTGTGGCTATTTTGAAACATGTTGGATTAAATGATGATTGCACCCAAGGACGAACGAAAATATTCATTAAAAGTCCTCAAACTGTCTTCAAACTAGAAGAATTGAGAACTAATAAGATACCGGAAATTGTAACTTTTTTACAAAAGGTATTTCATTTGTTGAAAAAGGAAAGTTTCCAGATGGTTCGTGGCTATCAAACTCGTCGTCGTTACCGTCAAATTCGAGCTGTTTATCTTATCATGAACGCGTACCGTCGTTACAAACTCCGCAGTTATCTTCTCAAAGTCATTGCAACCTTCCGTGGAGTGAGAAATATGAAAGATCTTGGAAAGAGTCTCCGATGGCCCGCTCCACCGGTCGTATTGTCTCCTTTCGTCTCAAAGTTGAAAATCGTCCATAGTCGATGGAGAGCCGGTATCATTCTTTCTCGGATGCCTCAACATCTACGTGAATCATTTCCACAGAAACTGGCTGCATTTGAAGTCCTCAATGGAAAACGTGAACATTGGGGATATCCAAGATCCTGGAAAGGAGATTACCTGGCAATTCAGGAGGAATTGGAGCCAGGAGTATCGAATATTGCCTATCGAGATAGCATAAATACTCTCCGACAGTCACATCCATTTGGAAAAGTAATCTTCAGTACATATTTACAGGTATTCGAGAAAGGTAATTATAATTTATAGAAATTCAATAAATTTAACAAATCTGCTCATCGTGTACTGGTTATGACTGATCGATTTGTCGTCAAAATGGATGCAAAGAAATTTAAAACAATGAAAGAGCCCGTTTTGCTTTCTACAGTAAGTCGTCAGTGAAAAAACGAGTTTCTCAGATTTCCCGAATTTCACTTTGTTCCGAGCCAAATGGCTTAATAGTTCTTCATCTTGGCGATAACGATATACTAGGATGTACGAAGAATGCGAAAGAAGAAGATAGAATTGGAGAAATGGTTGGCACATTGCTTGCCCAGTTTGATCAGTGAGTGACGGAAATAAATAACAATCTTGCAGACTTCAAATGAGGCGACCAATTGTTCAAGTCTCTTCAATGTTGAATTGTTCGTTAGGAGGAAAGCAAAAGACTGTGCGCGTGTTTCCAGCCGAAGCAAATCAGCAGCCCATATTCAAGAAGAATGGAAACGACGTCGATCTTATTTGTCACAATCTTGTTTCCTAAGTTATTATATACGAGTCAAGTCCTCTTTGCCAAACAGAACCCCGATGCTAATAAATATATTCACTATACCTCTAGCTACTCGTAAATCCATTTACAGTCTGTTAAAAGCAAAGTCTAAAGATCAATAAAGAAAAACAAGTTCAATAACAATTTATAAACATCAACAACTTCTTAGAAGACAAGGTTGTGAGGATGCTGTCCCTTACCAAGTGAGAAGCGCGATCCCAAATAACCGAAGAGCAGTTTATGGGTCTTGTCTTTTTTAATGGCGGCGAGAATTGCCTTGTCGACAGCCTTCTGGTCCGTTTTTCTCTGCTCGGTAACCTGAAAATTCAACATGAATAAATGTTTCTGATTGAGGTGGGATTGAGGAGGTCAAAGCCAAGCTCAATCCGCATTGTCACAGAGTTTGTTATTGGGAGAATTTAGCACAAACAGACTGAAATTTGTATGCCTGCAACTCTATCCCCCATAATGATAATCAAATTTTTAAATCATTTACCTTGTATTCAGTCTTTCCTTCGGCGAAAATGTCTCCTCCCTTATTGCTATTAGTTGTCTTCCTCTTGAAATAGTCATCATTGATGTGATCAGGGATCTTCACACCGGAAACATCAATCTTCGTCTTGGTGGCAATAACAAAAGCTTGGGCGATTCTCCTCAATGGGAAGTTGTTCAACTTGTGTGGTCCTAACAAATAATTCGATAAGATTAAAGAAAGTAAAGCTAACCAGTGACGAGGAGAAGTCCGGATTTCTCGAGCTGCTTGAGGAATACGACACGCTTTCCCTTATGGCGTCCAGCCAAAACAATCAAAACGGTGCCGGGGACGATAGACTTGCGGAGAGGGACTTTTTTAGAGTGTCCTAAGACAAACTTGGCTCCCTGACGAAGCTCTCCGGGTAATTTATTCTAAAAAAAAATTATTTGCACACCGAAATATAAAAAAGCTTACACTGGTGGGAGTCTTAGTTTCAGGTGCCTTAGCATTACGTTTCAAAAAGAGCCGAGCTGCTGAAAATCGGCTAACTCCTGGGGAGAGATCGAAGTTACGGCCCAACTTTGGGATGTTGCGGCGACCCGGCATTTGATTTCTGCAAGAAATTATAGTAAATGAAAAAAAAATCAAAAATATCAGTCAAGATATTAAAATAATCAGAAGGGAATATCGATTCATTGATGAATTTTTGGGTGAAAAACAGTCAGCAACAGCACTTTTTTTGGGCGAAAACATTGAAACAGTGTTGTTCAGTCCTCTGTACGAAAGCAATACTAAATAACCCAAATAACGCATTATAAAAAGTACAGAGAAAATAACATGGGCTTGATTCCGAGGTGATGATTACGGTAGCTCGAGCGATTATTCGGCGCGGGACGCAGTCCATTTCTCCTCCTTTCAATTCAAATTTTTCAAAGATTATGTGAAAAATTGCTATTTTTACAATTTTTTTTGTGTAAGCTTTTAAAAATTATTAAACTTTTACAAACAAAATTGTGAATGTGCATATTTCATTGTTTATCTTACAATCTCTCCCAAATAAAATGTTTAGTTATATTAAAAATTGTATTTTCAAGGCAATAAACAGTATATAAAAGAAAAATGATTGAAAGAGAAATTGAGAAGAACTTTTTTACACCTAGAGACTATCAGGTATATCTGACTAATTGGTCTACATGGATTTTTAGATAGAACTGCTTGACAAAGCTTGTAAGAGGAATATTATTGTTCAACTTGGAACAGGAGCCGGAAAAACGTTTATTGCCGTTTTGCTTCTCAAAGAATATGGCCTCCAGTTGAATGCACCATTTTCGAAAGAAGGGAAAAGAGCCTTCTTTATAGTCAATTCAGGTATTAGATCTGTAAACATTTTATTTTTTTAGTTGCTCTTGTTGAACAACAGGCAAGTCATATCAAGTGTCATACGACTTTTGAAGTTGGTCAACTCCATGGGAATCTCAACAACGATATTTGGGATAATAAGGATAATTTTCAAATTTTCTTAGAAAAACATCAGGTAAGCTTGGCTTATTAAAATTAATTTCATTTCATAGATTATCGTTCTGACAGCTCAAATATTTTTGGATACCTTGAATCATGGTTTCTTTGATATGCGTAAAAGTGCAATTTTAATTTTTGATGAATGTCACCATGCAATGGGGTCGAAACATCCTTATCGGTTAATTATGGAAAATTATGCTAAATTAGAGAAAGGTGCTTCTAAGTTTCATTAAAAATGCCTTTAGACAGTAGACCACGAATTCTTGGATTAACAGCTTCTCTTATTAATGATAAATGTCCGCCTCAAAAGCTTGAAACCAAACTTCAAGCTTTAGAAAATGCCCTGCATTGCGTAATTGAAACTGCTTCTGATCTTGTTGCAGTAAGTTTAACTATTCCGAAATATAGAAAATAGCTATCGAAATTTGGGGCACGTCCTGAGCAACATATAGTGTTATGCAAAAACTTCGATATAATGAATACAGAGTATGTGGATTTATATGAATATCTGGTTGGTACTTTTTTTATTCACATAACATTTAGGACAATGTTAAAATGTTTTGTATGTCAACACAAGAGTTTGATAAAGAACTTGATTTTGATCCAACAAAGATTATTATTGAAGGTATAACAAAAACTCAGCTAATATTTAAGCAACTTGGTCCATGGGCTGCTTGGAAGGTTAGAATGTTTATTTTATAACATTCCTAGGTGGCCGATAAGTGGGAAAAGGAAATTTTTAAGAACACTAAACAGAAATATCTGCCCAATAAAGCGATTGATTTCTTTTTGTTAGGTTACACATGTCTTCTTACTATTAAACGTCGATTAGAGTCGATAGTGAGTTTATTTAATGTTTAAATGTGTTTAGATGAAAAATGTACGCGACATAACTACACTTGAACAATATGTGCCACATAAGGTCATTCAATTACTTAAATTATTATCTGTCTACTCTCCGGAAAATCAGGAACGTATTCAGGCTGATGAAAAACTTTCTGCTATTATTTTTGTAGAGCAGAGATACGTTGCCTATGCATTAAATGTATGTTCTTTTCTCACAGAAACCTTTTTTTAAGCTTATTTTGAAGTTTGTTTCCAAAAATGATCCCCGATTCAAATATCTTCAGTCGGATTTTGTTATAGGATTTAGTGGCTCCAGTTTTGCAAGTGACGATAGTCAATCACTTCATAAACGATTGGATGAAGTCTGTTCCAATTCTGTAACCTTGTGTTTAGGTTCTTAGAAAATTTCGAAAAGGTGACTTGAATCTTTTGGTGTCCACCAATGTTTTGGAGGAAGGAGTTGATGTACGTACTTGTAATTTAGTCATCCGCTTTGACCGTGCATTGGATTTCCGATCGTATGTCCAGGTAAGCAACTGGATCATGTTATACATGATTTTAGTCAAAAGGACGTGCACGTAAAGCAGGAGCAAATTATGTTATGTTTATCGAGGATACTGTTAAAGAAGAATGTAATAACGATCTCAAAAATTTTGTGCAGATTGAACAAGTTTGGTTGTCAAATTTTATACATTTTGTAATCAGTTTCTGCTGAAGCGATTTAAAACTGTCCATAATCCCGAGTTTGAATATCGACCTCCTGATAATATTGATGAGATCTACAAACCGTACAGAGTGGAATCAACAGGTGCTTCTGTCAAGATGACAACAGCCATTCAGCTAATTAATCGGTAGGCTATACAAGGAATGTCTTATTTTGTTAAGATATTGCGCGAAGTTACCATCAGACATTTTTACACGACTGGTGCCACAAAATCGCATAATACCGATTGTTGTAGGTGGTGTTACTAAATACAAAGCGGAACTCTTATTACCTATAAACTCTCCATTAAAAGAACCTATTCGATTAGAAACACCTATGGATAGTAAAAAGCTGGCTCAAATGCGTGTTGCTCTCGAAGTAGGTTTAATTGTTTGATTTGCTAATACTTTTTCAGGGCTGTAAACGTTTGCATCAAAAAGGCGAACTCAACGATTATTTACTTCCAGTTGGTCGAGACTCCATTGCTAACCTCCTTGATGATGATCCTGATGAATTTTGCCCGGGACTCAATGCGAAAGTTGGATCATCACGTCGTAAACAGCTCTATGATAGACGAAGCGCAAAGTCTCTTCATGATGCTGCTCCTATTGAAGGAAAGGATCTTTTTATATATGTTTTCGAAATGGAGCTTTTGAAAGAACCATCAGTAGAACATAATCCTAAGTGCAGAAAGTTTACAAGACCTGAAGAGTATGAAGATTGTTTCGGATTTCTAAGTTCATTACGTCTTCCTAAGGTTATATTTGTTTTTCTGTTGCTATTTATAACACTTTTTCAGATTCCAGCATTTCCGGCGTATCTGCGACAAGGTGATATGCGAGTACATGTGAAATTAGCTTCACAAATGGTAATTAAATTTTTTTTTATAAAGGAAAGTCTAGATCAACTTGAGTAATCAGAAGTTATTATGGATAAAACATTTCCATCACTATATCTTTGATAAAGTTCTACAGTTATATAAAGGAAATTTAGAATTCAAAATGGGTGAAAAAACACCTGTAAATACGTTGATTGTTCCTTTGAACAGAGGTTTGCACTTTTTTGTTATATATAATCGTTTAGTGACTAAGGACGGAATTATTGATTATACAATAAATATGAATTATGTAGAGAAAGTCGTAGTAAGTAAGGCTACTATGCCTAAGCAACCAGATGAGGAGGAAAGAAAAAAATATAAATTCAAAGCAGAAGATTATCGTGATGCCGTTGTCATGCCTTGGTATAGGAATGTTGAACAACCTGCTTTTTTCTATGTGGCAGAAGTAATTTTTTTCAGTTGTCATTGTATTAGTATTTCAGATTTTAGAAGATATGAGTCCAAAATCTGCTTTCCCCGATGCTGAATATGGATCATTCAATGAATACTTTATCAAGAAATACAATCTTATAATTTATGATCAGAAGCAGGCACTTTTAGATGTTGATTTTACTTCTAAGTTAGTTTCTTTTCTTTTTTCTTATAACAATCTTTTCTTTCCAGCCGACTGAACTTACTGCTGCCACGTCCTGGTGGAATTAAGAAAAAACCGAAAACAGAACAATCACAGCAGCAAATATTTGTACCAGAGCTCATGGACAAACATCCAATTAATGCTACATTATGGAATCTTATAGCTGCTTTACCAAGTTGTTTTTATCGAATGAATCATCTTTTGTTGGCTGACGAGTTACGAGTTAAAATTGCCCAAGATGCTCTTAAAGTAAGTAAACAAGCAGCAAAATAGTTATTATTCAGATAAACCCAACTGTTCCGGATGAGTTTGAATGGGAACCTCTTACGTATCCTGCAACATATGAAGAAAAACAGTCATTGATTGTTTCAAAGATACAGCAATTACGGGAACTAACAAAAGCGAGAGAAAAAGAAAATGGTGTGATTGATTCTTCGAGAAATGATGACGAGGTATATATATACAAATTTTTTTCATCTGTTTCAGTTTGAAATAGGAGTTTGGGATCCTTCTGTCAGTGATGATAATATCTTAGGCCGTTTAGATAATGATAAAAAAGGGAATATTGGTATTGATGAAACGGTATCTTATTAATTTTCTTTATCTGTAACTTTAGGTTGGCCTTGTTGGATCAACACTCACTAGTGGTGATTTATCTGATGGAGATGATGAAGACTTTACGGTTATTTGTGAATATAAGCAAAAATTCAAAAACAATCCTATGCTGGGTATTCCTCGCGATAATATTGAAGAGTGCGGATGGGGAGAGCCCAATGATATCAGTACCGATGCTTCTTCCTCTTTTGTGAGTTTAATTTATGTTATATATTGAATTATGATTAGCAAATTGTGGGTGGTGATAATCAAATGATTGATATGAAGTCACTTCAAGCAGATTTGGAAAGAGATATACTTATGACAAATTCGAAGAACCAGGATTTATCAACTGATGTCCGTAACATTCATAAGCCAAATCTTAAGCAAGCAATTATTAAAAAGGTAAGCCAATGATCTTAACTGTATTGTGTAGGAGCTGTTGAACGAATTAAATCAGTTTGATGATAGAGAGAAACTTAAAGATAGAGAAGAACTTGTTGATCTGACTAAATATGAAGATGAGGAGAATGGTATAAATCATAATTTTGTTAATGTCGTTTTAGCAAATAATGTTGCTACTGATGTTATTGATTCTGATAATGACATTGAAGATCTTAATCGAGGAGAGGAATTAAAACAGACTCAGGATGCTACCTATATTCAGGACGCAAAATTATCGGAAAGAGAGATAACAGCAGAAGAATTGAAAGAAACTTTCTCATTTGCCGCTCCTTCACCTCTTGCTGCTGGTTTACTTTCAAAATGTCCGTCAACTAGTTCTGGTGCCGATCTTATGCATTTAAATCCATATGGAGTATCTCCTTGCAAACTTCTTACAGCACTTACAACTTCTAATGCAACTGATGGTAATTGTTTTCTTAATATTTCATATTTGTAGGAATTAATCTTGAGCGGTTGGAGACAATCGGTGATTCTTTTTTGAAATATGCTGTTACTGATTTTCTTTATCACACACATTCAGATCAACATGAAGGAAAATTATCGTTTGCGAGGAGTAAAGAAGTATTTACTTTATATTTCTTCATTTTGAATTCAGGTATCTAACTGTAATCTCTACAGGCTTGGAAAAAAATTGGGTATTCCTTCGCTTATTGTTGGAACTAAATTCGAAGTACAAGATTCTTGGTTACCGCCTTGGTTTTTTCTTTTAAAATTTTAACTAAGTCAAATTCTAGCTCTGTTCCACCTGATTTCAAGGCTCCAAATTCTGATGATGCCGAAGAGAAAGATCGATTTTATGAAAATATTTTAGAAGGAAATGTCAATGAAGATAATGTTGTTAAGCCTACAACAGGCTGGGATGAAGCAGATGGTTATAATAATGCGAGGCAGATAACAGATGGCGTTGAAACTATTGAATTTGCTAAGGTTTTTTTTTAATATCATTGGTTCTATTTTTATCGTTGTAGCCAACTGCTCACTCTACATTTGCTGAAGAAAATTCTCCACTTCCTCACAATCATCTTACGCAACAATACATTAGCGATAAATCTATTGCCGATGCTGTAGAAGCTTTAATCGGAGCTCATTTACTAGTTTTGGGCCCTAGGCCAACATTAAAGGTTTGCTTTTTCATATTACATAGTACTTTTAGGTTATGAAATGGATAGGATTGAATGTAATAGTAGATGACGAGCTGAAAAGTGCAGATCCTCTATTACAGTAAGTTTTTTAAACGTTAATTTCAAATTTCAGTTTTATTGACACTAAGGATAATCCGGATCTTTCTATGCGACAGCTCAAGGAAATGTACAAACAATTCCAATTTGAGAACATAGAGAATACAATAGGATACAAGTTCAATAATAAGGCTTATTTACTTCAAGCATTTACTCATGCCAGCTACTATAAAAATAGAATTACAGGCTGTTACCAGGTAAACTTTTACATCTATTTTTATAAGCTTTTAAGAGGTTGGAATTTTTGGGCGATGCAGTTTTGGATTATATGATAACTAGGTTTTTGTATGAAGATGGTAGACAATATAGTCCTGGGGTATTGACAGATCTTCGATCAGCTCTTGTAAATAATACAATCTTTGCAAGTCTTGCTGTCAAGTATAACTTCCACAAACATTTTATTGCTATGTGTCCACGATTACATCATATGATTGGAAAATTTGTAAAGTTATGTAGTGAAAGAAACTTTTTTGATGCTAATTTTAATGCTGAGGTAACAATAGATTTTAGTTTAGATTTCTTTTTAGATGTACATGGTAACTACGGAAGAGGAGATCGATGAGGGTCAAGAAGAAGATATAGAAGTTCCAAAAGCATTAAGTGATGTTTTCGAAAGTATTGCTGGTGCTGTTTATCTCGTTAGTGTTATCACTTCCTACTTTAAATTATTGCTTCAGGATTCTGATCGTAATCTCGACAATGTCTGGAGAATATTTCATAACCTTATGAAGCAAACAATTGACGAATGTTGTGCAAATCCTCCTCGATCTCCGATTCGGGAACTTATGGAACTCGAACCAGGAAAAACTAGGTTCAGTAAAATGGAACGAATAATTGAAAGTGGAAAGGTTGTGACTTTCTTTTTTATCAAATGATGAACTTTAGGTACGTGTAACAGTAGATGTGGGTGGCAAGATGCGGTTTACGGGTATGGGTCGAAACTATAGAATTGCCAAAACAACTGCCGCAAAACGAGCTCTAAGGTTTTTAGCTTACAAATTCACTTCAAAACCCGGTTTCAGATATCTGAAGACCCTTGAAGAGCAAAAATTACGAGACGCAGAGAGGAAAGTCGGTTCGTCTTGAAGTGGCCTAGTTCTAAGTTTGTATTTTTTAACAGACGGATCTCAGTGAGCGGTGCCTCTTCTATGTTTTATCAGATTTGTAGTAAATATTTATTTATTTATGATCGTTGTAATTTGTCGCAATTATTCGTTGTTCTCTTACTAACTGTAACCAGCCCTTGCTGATTACACTTCTTAGCAATAGAAAGAGAGAAACCTCTATTGCCATTGGTACTTCCAGTTTGCCGTGGCCTATTTGTTGGCGAGAAATCTAGCGTGACGGCGGCCGTACTTGCTGTCACTGTTGTGGACTCTTCTGGCAGCCTTTTTGTCATGCGGCCAGATGGTTTCCCAGATGAAAGGGAGTTACGGGCAAGGTGTAACAGACGGACGGCGCTAAAACCCGTTCGTCCACTTCCTCAGTTCTTACCACCTCTTCCTTTCGTCTATATGAAACGAGTTCTCCGTCAACACTCAAAATCCGTAGTCTCAATTTTAATTGAGAAAATTTACCAAAAACATTTGCACGAAGTGGGGTTCGAACCCACGCCCTCATCGAGGACCAGAAATCCTAAAGTACCTTAAGTCTGGCGCCTTAGACCACTCGGCCATTCGTGCTACGTACACTTATTTTTTTTATTTCCTCTTCTAATTCAACCTGAGAGTGAGTGGTTTATCAAAATACGTGAGTTATATTTTGATATGCGACCAGTTGGCTCTGATATCGCCGACAAACATATGGAGGGGGGAGTGGCTGGTGGCTGTTTGCTCTCAAACAATTACTTTTTCCGATTTTCGTCTTTTACTCGTCAACTTTTGACATTTATCCGCCACAAAATCAGCCTGTTTTGTCCTTCATAATCCACAGCAGATGATGCCATTTACAGCCCCGTCCGTTTTGGACCCGTCTGACAATGTTTTTCCCTTTCTTGCGGCAGAGACAATAATATTAATAAGTTACCTTTTTGAAACGTCTTCCTTTGTTTACGATCCTTATCACATTACCTATCAGCTGTTGGTTGTTCTTTATGTGACATTTTCCTATTCAAGCATAAATAACGCAGAGTTGCGCTGTTCACTATCGACCCGACCTTCTCCCCCGTCATCCCTCTTGCTCTGTTAGTTGTTGCTCTATTTCTGAATTTCTTGGCAAAATTACCCATCTAGACGACATCATGTTCATTTCCTGCAGCGTTGTTTGCTCGTCGGATTTCGACTCATCATCACCTCCTCCCGTTGACTTTCATATATTTAAAAAGAAACTATACGATTGGCTGTAATAGAAGCCACTCAATGGGAGTCCGAATGCAGGCAATGTTGTTACAGCTGTCTTATTCCTCCGCTGAAATGCGATTACTTTAAAAAAAACCCTCCCCGTATCTCATGGGATTTTCTTGCTTTATGCATTTTCTATTCGCAAAATCTAGCGACCTAAAAAGAAATTGGATGAGTTACCGGATTTCAGTCATTGTTCCTCGTGACTAACAGCCGCGTTGCAGCTTATCCTCTTGACTGTTACTCGAGTAGAATGACTTTTTCTATTTGTCTAACACAGCAGCCCACTTTAGTCATCTCATTGTCTCTTTTTTTGAACCGGATAAACGCCTTCTTACACTCTCGTCACTTCCGGGCTATCCTTCTCTTTATTTGTTTACGGATCGGTTTCCGTCCAATCCTCTTGCGTTATTTATTTCGATCATCTTTGAAAAAAAAAACATGTTTACAGCAATGTATAAACCGGCAGCAGAATGAGTACAAGAGAAACATTAGGACCATTTGCACAATGTCCGCCGGAGATTCTTGTTAAAGTAAGAACTTAAAAAATTAAAATGACCTTTAGATCTTTGCCCTTCTTCCTCCAAAAACTTTACTTTTTTCCGCTACACGAGTAAATTGGCAATGGCGTACCATCATCCACCACAATCTTCGCCAAATGCAGCTGTATAAAACATATTTACTTGTTCATGAGGTATTCAGAGTACCAGTCCATTGTCGAGTCGACGTTATGGATATGGATTCAATAGATTCGACGACTATTGATGGTACACATCCTATGATACAATATGCTTTCACGGTATTTGATATTGAAAAGCCAGGTATGTGAAGAAAAATGATAAATTTTCAAGATTATAAAACAAAGCTGAAATGTTGTTGGAGAGCAAATGGAAAATGGACTCAGCTATATTTAACCCACCGCGTTGGAAATATGGAATGTGAATGGGAAAATGTTATCGATGCGCGATCAGCTAGAGCCGATCCTGTTATTGTTGAGAGAGTAAGTAAACAAGTAAGAGAAAATATAAAAATTTAGCTGTTGAAATACATGAATATCGAAGCAATGCGCTTTGATGTTCGAAAGTTTGGCAAAAAGACAACAGCCCGAATGGCTGACGAACGTTTCTCCCAAGCAATGGAGTTTTGCGCAAAAATTTGTACCAAAATGGAACTCAAGTAAGGCTTTTTCTCTATATGAATCTCGAGACGTACAAATAAGAAAGTAATCCTCAATTTAGGTCCCTACTCCTTTCGTCTCACAATACTCAATTTTCATGGAAATTCGGACCACTGTCATTGAAGAAATTACAATCCTTGAGTGTAGAAAATATCATTTTTGAAAATATGACAGCTGCAGAAGTAGATCGAGGATTAGTGAGTAGATTTAAAGAAGAAGAAAAGGAATTTACAGGACTACATTGACCTCAGCAATGTGAAGTATTTCCATTTGAAATTTGATCCAAGTCACAAACAAGATCTGGAGCACATATTATGGGTAAATGTAAACGGTAATTAAAAACAAAACTCTAAGAAAATCATTGCAGGGAGTGTATTATCTCAATTGCTTGCTTGCCATCAAAAATATTTAGAATTCCGTATCTATAGTGAATGCCCTCAAGCAATTTCACTTATCACAGCTGAGGACATTGTCACATTCATTCGAGTAAGGCTGAAAAGATCTGAAAATTTGTACTCAGGGCTGGAGAGGACTCTTTTCTCCATGGAAAATCAGAGGAATTCATTTTAATGCCACTATGACTATCAGTGAATTTCGCACAGTGGCCACACGTGTTGGCCTCTATGCAAAAGGTGAATTGGAAGATTTTCCATATTGCCGGTAAATAATGCTAATCTTCCGCTTGCAAGAAGAAACAGATTCAGAGCTCACCATCCTTCTGATCCAAATGCGGTTCTTGAGCTATCTTGTTATGGAAACGGTGTGTCGACGCAATGGCAGATTCGATCGGGATATCTACAGCAAAGAATAAACGATTAGTTGTTTAGCAACGGGTAAACAGTGATTATAGAATTAGATAGATGCATGAGTGAAATAAATTTTCTATTTTTCAAAAGTTGGTCTTTAACAGGAAATGTTTTCAAAATGGCTTCAAATTCTCATCTAGACATTATATTTTGATTTTACCTACTTGTGAGATTTTAGGTTGAGCAAGAAAAATGATCTACTTTCAATACAAATATCTCCCGTAAAATTTACATTCATTTCTCTGCTAACTTTTCTAATCGTGAAAATTTTTAAAAAGTGAATAATAATTGCAAAGCAAATAAACAAACTAGTGCTGTTTCCCACTTCCCTTGATGCCTTTCCAACTATTTCTCTCTTTGTAGTCAATGGTAATATACCATCAGCTCCATCGTGTGAAGATAGATCTTACTATTTTGGAGGATATTGTTACTAGGGAATCACAGTCAATAGTGATGCCTCTTGCAGTTGCAGCAGCGAGTGTGGTAACATGACTTCGATTCTCGGTGAAGAACTTTTTTCCTTTTTGCTCAATGAAGACGATCATAATCTTTTCTTTTTCTTCTTCGGAGGATATCCAGGAATGATTGATTTTAAAAAGACATTCGACAAAGTGGAAAGAGACCTTGGAATACACTATTAAAATTTAAAACTTATTAATATGATAAGCAAAGCCGTGGTGTGAACATGACGTGCAATTTGCGGCAATTTGGAGTACACGTACGCACGTACGCACGTACTTTGGAGTACACGTACGCCATATATGTAAAAAGCGTACGTGTTTCACATTTATTGGAGAACACGTACGTTTTTGTAGAACACGTAATTGGAGAACACGTACGCGGTTACTACTATTTTTTTATTTTTTTTCTCGGTTTTCTTTGGTTCATAGGGTGTGTCTATTGTTTATATTTTATTTAGAATCCGATTTAAACTTTGTCACTACACTTTTCATTTTCAACCGTTTTTGGACTCGCCACATATATGTTTCCCTGGCAAATGTCAAAAAGGTCTTTTGTATTTGTACTTGTACTTATATTTGTAGTTTATTATTATTAACAATTTGTTTTTAGTAAATATGAACGATATAAATGTTCATATAATGCCGAATCCTGTAACCATTGAATTCGCCATCGATGAAATTTTTTTGCGAAGGTTAGTTTTTTATGAAGCGGTTTATATTGTAGATGCAAATTTACAAGATCTGAAAAACAAATAAAAGAATTTCCCCTAAATAAGGATGAGCAAGTTCATTTTTTCTACATAATGAGAAAAATCTCTATAAAGGATATAGACAATGGATTCCTACTCACCTTGGAACAAAACAGGAGGTCAGTTGATTCATTATAATTTTATCATGCTTAGTCTCGTATACTACTTGTAAATATTATGCACTATCTGACACGGGCGAGAAGAAAAAATCACCGTATCGTAGCAAGCAGAAGGTTATATCAAGTGGAGAACCGTATGTTCTCATGATATCTAAGATGAAGCATCCGGAAAACGTTTTATTCGTAAAATCGGTAACTGCTATGATTGTCATCATATTTTTTTAGATTTTCACTTTTGAGACACAATTTACTTAATGGTATTCTATGAACGTAGCCGACAATGGTACGATAGTTAGATGATCCTTATTTTTCAGGGCACGAAAAATATCTGATGATTTATTCGATTATTATGAACTTAGAGCTCGTTTAGCGGGCGGATTTAGCCATCTTCCTGTAAGCTCGAACCTAGTGGAGAATAGGAACTTACTTTTGAAAGTGGCATTTGGACCAAAAAAAATGTCTCTTCAAAAATTAGCTGTGAAACTAATTTCACATGATACCGGTAACTAGTTCATTTTCTAGTTTATATTTAATTAAGAGGAAGAAAATGCTCTGATTTTGTCAATTTTTGGAAAATTTTGTGATTATTTTCCGATTGTGAATGGCGTTGATGCGAAAATTGCTAGAACTTTAGCTAAAGATAAAGAAAAAATTGCTGAAAAGTTTGGGCTGAAGTCAGCCTTTCAAAGACAAATTGGAAATTCTATCGATACAATTCCGTCTTGGATCTTTAATGGTATATTAAAACTAGCTTCTCATTATTTCTTTAGAGAGATCAACGGAATCAAAAAATAAGCTATTTAATGATTCAAAAAAGATGGTTGTAAATCCATCTATTATTAAAGATCAACATTTAGTGCAATGTGAAACTAAATGTGCTGTTATTCATCTAGATGTTAATTTGTTCAAGTGTCATGAATGCAGAGATATTATTTGCGCTCATAAGTAAGCTTTTTCTGTATTTGTTATGTGTTAGGATTGCACTTATCACAAAATACGATGAAAAGAACAGACTCTTAGCATTATCCCTACTTCAGGAGGATTTAGAGTCTCTTGACTCTCTTTATGAAAGAAAATTGAGAGTCGCATCTGGAAGAGAAGGAGAAAAACAAAATTACAAGGGACGGCGTGGACTAAAAAGTAGCGCAATTCCTTCCTTTCGTAAGCCAATTGTTGGCAGAAGAGATATAAATTATAATTATGATTCTGAATATTTTTTGTAGAATCGTTGAGAATTCAATTATTGTGTTCCTTTTGTAAATAATGTTATTACGGAGTCGAGTCAAGTCTCGACCCGTTTAGATTATGTTATTAGTTATATTTGTGTATTGTATTGCATTGTCTTCCCGGCCAATAAACGGTCGCTTGCTAATACTCTCTCTCTCCCCACTCGCATTGCATCACGTCGTACTCGCTCCACAACAGTGGCGATCAGGATTATCAAGAACTAATTCTCCTTCGACTTGGCGGATGGGAAATCATTCACCATTTGGAAGAAGCGTTTCGACAATATTGTGGATGGAGACAACGCACTCTCGGATGACGATAAGGCAAGACTGATGGTGGATCGTCTGGACAGCAGTACTTACGCTCGTCTCGCAGATGCAATACTTCCGCGTAGTACCACGGAGATGTCGTACCAAGAAATAACGGAAGTCCTGGAGAAGCTTTTCGGAGAGCACATCACATTAGTTCGTCGACGGTATGAAGCCCTTCGCTGCCAGAAGGATCTCACGGAAAGTTTCCGTCAATTCGCAGGAACGGTGAATCGACGTTGTGATGTAGCCAAGGTCAGCGAGATGTCCCTGGAAGACATAAAATGCCTGATATTCGTGCTGGGATTGGATACGTCCGAGAAGGAGTTTCAACTAAGGCTGATGAAGAAGTTGGAACAGAACTCGTGCAATGATGTGTCCACGTCGTTGGGGTCGCTGGTTGCCGAGTGTGAAGTTATTAACAACTTCCGTAAAGATATAGAGGTCATGCATGGTCCACATGTCCAGAAGCTTACGGACCAGCGAGCTTACCGAAAGGCACCCCAGGGGATGGAGGAACCCCGTAGGTCCGGTCAGTGTTACAATTGTTATCGTGAGGGACACTTCGCTAGAGATTGCCCCGTAGGTCGGAAGAGCAATTGGGAGAACTCAAAGAAGAATAACAGTCGCTCTAAGAGGAGTCGAAAGCAGAAGTGGGAGCCCAAACAGCTTATGGAAAAGCATTGCCAAAGGATTTCAAGCAAGGACAAACGTGTTTCCGTGAACCGAAGATGGATGACGGTGAAACTGTGGACGGAAACCGATGACGAGAGCCTCACAACATTGATGCAGCTGGATACAGGAGCTGATGTGACACTGAGTAAGAAGCGCTGGGTGGAAATGGGATCACCACCGCTGGAACGATGCGTATCAGATGTAAGAACCGCAAATGGCCAGTCTCTAGAGATTCTTGGACGTGTAGCGATGAATTTCGCCTGTCGACAGTATCAAGGGAAAGGATACTGCTATGTCACTACAGAAGATCTCTGTCTTATGGGCATCGACTGGGCCGATCAGATCCCCCCGATGAGAGAAGTCTGGGACAAGCTGTGCAACAAACTTCGCTCCTATGCCGTGTACTCCGAGATCGATACGGAGGAACTGCGAAAGAAGTTCGCCAACGTTTTCCAAGAAGGACTGGGCTGCTGTACAAAAGCAAAAGCCTCACTCAAACTAAAGCCTGAGACTACGCCAATCTTTCGTGCAAAAAGAAGGACCACAAGCAAGCTAAAAGCTTGTCAAACAGTAACCGATACGCTGGCTATATTCCTCAGGACGTTCCGGTCAACCCCCGTCCACGGCAACGCCCGGAAACGTCTCGCCAGCGGAACTATTCCTTGGCAGAAAGATGCGAACAAAACTTTCTATGCTGACGTCGGATGTGAAAAATATCTATGTGGACAAGATGAGGGCTCAATTCAATCGACACCATGGGGCGAAGAAGAGAATATTTCATATGAACCAAGCCGTGTACGTCCGGGACTATCGCGCACCAGCAAAGCCAAGTTGGAATCAGGGCATAATTAAAAGGAGATTGGGCTCGACCATATATGAGGTACTAGTTGACGGAATCCGATGGAGAAGACACGCCAACCAACTAAGGAACCGAGCAGATCTCGCAACTTCGGAAGGACTACTCGAAGCTGAACTTAGGCCGAAAAAAGGAAAAGAAAAATGGAACCCACCAGAAGATAGCTTACACAAAGAGAAAACAACAGGTCGTCACCCTCGGCGATATAGGAAACCAAGGATGCCTATTCAAATCGATCCTACCCTCAAGAAATATCATTTCGTCTAAGAAACGTGGGAGATATTACGGAATCGAGTCAAGTCTCGACCCGTTTAGATTATGTTATTAGTTATATTTGGGTATTGTATTGTATTGTCTTCCCGGCCAATAAACGGTCGCTTGCTAATACTCTCTCTCTCCCCACTCGCATTGCATCACGTCGTACTCGCTCCACAACAAATGTTTATTATGCTTTTATTATTTTCTTTATAAAGAATGATCTCTGACTTGTATGACAAGAAAAGACCTTTTTGACATTTGCCAGGGAAACATATATGTGGCGTTTAGTCCAAAAACGGTTGAAAATGAAAAGTGTAGTGACAAAGTTTAAATCGGATTCTAAATAAAATATAAACAATAGACACACCCTATGAACCAAAGAAAACCGAGAAAAAAAAATAAAAAAATAGTAGTAACCGCGTACGTGTTCTCCAATTACGTGTTCTACAAAAACGTACGTGTTCTCCAATAAATGTGAAACACGTACGCTTTTTACATATATGGCGTACGTGTACTCCAAATTGCCGCAGTTTGCCAAAAAAAATTCCTATTTGAATAGTGCACTCTCAATACTCACGACACGCTTAAAATATTACCGTAACATTTGAGTTGTCTTTTAATATTTCGCTTTGCTGTTACACTATGCTGTTTTTATTATGATTTTCTTTAAAAATCGTTGTTTAGAAAATGGCTGACGACAATCAGGAATTCAATTCGGCAGACAGCGGAGCCGCATCCACCTTTCCCAAGCAATGCAGTGCGCTTCGGAAGAACGAATACGTCGTTATTAAGGAGCGTCCTTGCAAAGTATGCTGACTTCTATTTAGTGACTTTTCTTTTTTAGATTGTCGAGATGTCGACTTCGAAGACTGGTAAGCACGGACATGCAAAGGTCCATCTGGTTGCACTCGACGTTTTTACCAATAAAAAGCTCGAAGATATCTGCCCATCTACCCACAATATGAATGTTCCTGTTGTCATGCGCCAAGAGTATTTGGTAAGTCGATTTTGTATTTCTTATTTTTTTATGGGTAATGTCGATTGAAGACGGTTACTGCAGCCTTATGCATCCTGAAACCTGCAACACAAAGGACGACCTTCGTCTTCCAGAAGGCGAACTTGGAGTGCAAATAAAAGATTCTTTGGAAAAGGCCAGTGAAAGCGGTGCTGATGTTATTGTAAGTTTTGTGATTTTCTTATGTCTTTTTTAGGTCTCTGTGATTAGCGCCATGGGAGAAGAAGCAATCCAAACTGTAAAGATGTCGAACAAGCAGTAGTTTTGTTAACGTAGCAATAAAGTTTTATTGCCTTTTCAGTTAGTTCCCTTACCTTTTTTCTTTCAGAAATTATTTGAAAAAAAAACTAGGATTATATGTGTTGTTCTTTGCTCAAGGAAGTCAACTTCTCCTAGTTTATCTCTTTGTTTTTCTCGAATTAATATTGAATGAAAATAGATTGTTCGGTCGAAGGATAGTCGACGGATATCGGTACAGATTAGCAGGAGGAAATTACAGTTTCTATGTAATAATCTTAAAATATTGGTTGAAAGAAAAGACTTACTCAATTCTCAGTTGTGTGATCGCCTTTTTCAGTTCTTTCTTCTCAGCTCGACCACAAGATTGAATAAGAGTTCAATATATAGAAGTCGGAGAAAGTAATTGAAGTGGTTTAAACGGTCAAACCTAAACTGAATCTTTGTTCTTTTACTATTTCTATATTCAACTTCGAATTCCTAAAGATCTGATGGGATGTTATTGTTTGTATATTTGCCAAAGTACACCAACGGTACCATCAGGAGGATTAGCCACGTGTTGGTGTACTTGTGACAAACTCATGATCTCGACCGGGTATGTAGAGGAACAGTTGACCAGGCGTGGGACTGTTCTTTGAGCTGTCCGACTCTTTCTACTTTACTTTTCATTGTCTCTAGTACGAGGCGGATGGCTCTTGGTACTTTCACTCGTTTGATCTCATTTTGATCTTTACACCCTATTGACCACCTCGCCCTTGACCCCATTACAAAATGAAGTCGCCTGTTGAAAAAAAAACATCTCGTCATACAAAACATGTCAAGATTTTTCATAAAGAGGACTTTTTAATACATTTTATGGACCAGTTGATTGGAAAAATGAGTAATCTTTTAGCCAATTTACTGACTACTTTCTGAATAACTTGAAAAATATTCGTATAGTCACAGGATCCCTGTTCCTTTTCCTCTTTTCGCTTCGTTCTAGTCTATTCATTCGTCGCCTACGAGTTCATAGGTCAAAAAAAGCTGCGATCAGCTGGCTAGCAGCTGTATTTTCGAATCTCAACTGCGCCCTTTCCTCCCGGTCAGCTCATGTGACCCGCCCCGTCGCACAGACAGACACCGCTCTTCGTTCGGCTCCGGGCTCTTTTTTATAGCCTTCTCAACTTTATACCATACAGACCATAGCTTTTTTCAGAATTGGATTATCTGTACAAAAATGTTACTAGGTCCTGATCCTGCCTTTTCTGAGGAGCATCAGCAGAAACTTCAGGTACTGCTGGGTATTTTTCTCAATATCTTATTTGCTAAAAAAAATTAATTAAAAGCGAATTTTCATTCCTTAGTTTCTAAACTAAAAATCTGGCAAATGTGTATGTTTTGATGCCAGTTACTTGTTTATTTACCAGTCTGAAAATTTTCATGTGATCTTCTCTCGCTGCCGATAAACTTCCTACTTTTTTTTCTAGCTTGAGGGATAAAAAGAGCTTTTATTGTCAAATGGTCTCGGTAAATAGGCCGCGCACAACAGCTGATCCTCGAATCAGTGCGCTCGTCACGTGCATCTTGAAAAAGAACCGAAATAGGAGCGAAAATCAACAAAGAGGTTGTCAAAAAGTCGCCAAAAATAACGCAAACAACCTGATCGTTTCTAACTGACCACAGTTTCTTAGTCATCCTCTCATCTTCTCTGTTATTGTATCGGTGTCGTGTAAAACTCCGAGTGTTTGTGGCCCCTGTTGTGCAAAACACTCAAAACCCAGAGGGCCTCCGATCTCCGGTCTCAATCGTTTTTTTCAGCGACAACTAGCCGACAAAATTACGAACTATGCATCGATTGACGAAATACGACTATTACTCATCTGTGGAGCACAGGTAGAAAGAGAAAAGACGAAAAAAAATGAAAATTTAGGCAAACCAACCAGTGGTTCGCGGACTGACTCCTCTTCATTATGCCTGTTTCATTAACTACTTCGCAGCGGCGAAGCTTCTCCTGACCAGAGGAGCCAAGGTTAGTCATTCTGTTCAAATTTGAAGGTATCAGCGGTTTCCGCTTATCGTTTATTATCAGTCATATTCACCCGCTAGCGCTGTTCAAATTGGCTACTTTTCATCATTCAATTTTTGATTATTTTTAAATTTTTCACTGTTTTAACATACTATCACATACAATCTTAATTGTTTGAAGTTTGTATACATTTTTTTTGAAAATTTTCATTAATTATTTAAAAATATTTCATCAAATTTATTGAAGCTATGAAATCAATTGTTATATAATTTACTAAAATAAACGAATAACAGGTCAAAAACCATAATCCAGAGTATATCAAGCGCACTTTCTTCAGCTGCTCTTGTCCAATTCATTTTCTCATTTAGAAAAGTTGTGAAATTTTCAGGTCGACGCTGTGGACGAAGTTGGCTGTTCCGCTCTCCATCTTTGCGCGGAACACGGATACTATCGAATGATCAAGTTGCTTCTCGAGGTAATAAACTTTATGTTCATCATCCCTCACTTATTATTTGTTTACTTCGAGTGACTCAATCAATCGATTCTGTTATTCAAAGTTTTTTATCCGAATGTTGTCCGAAACCCTTAAGAATGCTCCCAGACGTTTTCCATCAAAACACTCTTTGTTACCAACAACATCTTCGGGGAGGTCACATTGGACAAAGTGATCTTATGATGTTTATGGAATTTAGATCCTAGATTCATCCATTGGTTATTTTTTAGTATATGGAGGCTGTTCGTCAGTACGAGTCGCCCAAGATCATCGAAGGTGGAAGATATCCTAGTCGAGACTATGTCGATGAGCCTCTCCGTCTCGCCATCAAGGTATATTTCAATTTTATTCTTCTTTTAATTTTCAATTTTTAGAATGGTCACTATGAATGTGCTCGTCTTCTACTGGAAAAAGGAGCTAGTCCGAATGCCATCTACTTCGACGGACCGGAAATCACCCATGTTAGTCCACTGGACACCAACTTCATCGAGCTCCTTCTCTCGTATGGAGCCAATCCAAATGTCTACGATCGGAAGGGGCTCACTCCAATGATGAAGGCTTGTAGATTCAAGGACAAAGGCATTGAAGCCATTCGTCTGTTTCAAGAATATGGGGGAAATATCAATGCTCAGGCGGATGAGGTGAGACAGGACAAAAGAACTGCACTGCATTACGCCGTCCTGTCGGGAAGCATTCCGCTGGTAAAGTATCTCATCTCCATTGGAGCCAAGGTCAATCTGGATAAAAGCTACGACAAACCATCGGTTTTGGATATGGCAGTACTGAAAGATGATCCGGAGATGTTAAAAATCATCCTAAACGCAGGAGTGGATGTCAATGCCGTTCATTCGTTAATTGGATCATCTCTTCACCTAGCTGCTTGTTCTTGTAAGGACCATAAACTGAAAAAAAAAATCCTTTCCAGCTCTTGCCAATCAGCGACAGACCGTTCAAATACTTTTGGAACGTGGTGCCAACGTCAACATGCAGCATGTCTTTGCTGATGGAACGACGTTGAAATCGCCTTTTGTCGAATATTTTAAATCCACTGACAAAGTAGGGAAATTCTTTTGTCATGACAAGAGCAGGTGGACCCCTACATTGTGGCTTTGTTCCTCTCCTACGGCGGTCGAGTCATCATGCGATCTCCTCTTCAAGATCGGCGCGGTCAGTTGAGAAATGTTCTTCGTTTCGCAGCCACTCGAGAACAGCCAGAGGTATTGGAGAGTCTCCTTAGTTTGGCAGAAGAATTCGACGCTTTGGCTATTGAAAGACTTCCTTTGCCAATTGCATTGAAGGGAGAAATTCTCGAAAGGTCCAAGTAGGATACCCGAAAAATTTAAAATGCTCAGGAACCCGGCCTCTCTTCAACAACTCTGTCGTCTACGTGTTCGATCGATGGTGAAGCCCTTCAACCCATCAACTGTTCGACTCCTTCCAATTCCTCTATACCTCCATGACTATCTCCTCGGCCTCATTTGTTAATCTTTCTCTTTGCTCTCTTCAGGTCAATCCTCGCTCTTTCGTCTTCGCTTTCTTTCCCCGGGTTCTCACCCTGTCTGTACACAGCTATTTTTTTGTACAAAGTCTGTATATTTATCTGTCACGTGGTAGACTGTCTGCTGGTAGCCAAAACCTCTTCATCTCAACCTCAATCACCATATTATTTGTTGCCATATTTATTTGGAATAAAAGATATTTATTGATGAGATCGACAGGGAAAATTACTCGTTGAAAATTTGTGCCACACTATAGGGGGATTCAGTGGGAGGTGGAGACCGTTTTCGAGGAGAACAAATGATACAGACGAGACAGGCAGTGGCCACAACAGCAGCAGCCATCAAGAGAGCGAGGGGAAGGATCGTCGACAGAGTGATACATTCCTCTGCCGGGGAAGAGGAGACTGAACTTCCATTGTACAATAGAATACTCACCCAGTGCTGCTTTTTGAACCTGTTGAGGCTCGATTTGAAGAACTGCTTGTAGTTTCAAGGTCGAAAGATCTCTTTCGTCTCTTCGTAACCGAAGAGCTGGGATTAACGGTACTTTGTTGTCGATACCTTCCGGTTCACATTGCTAAATGTGTTTTTCTTTTTCATTGTTACTATACCTGTCGCTTACAAGAATTTACACATGGTTTCACTTGGCATTCGAAATGAACGAATTGAGACGACGTGAATTGAAAACCGTACCTGAAATTTTGTTTTTTGATTGTTGGTTAAAATATTATTGATTTTCCTCATTTCTTTATTGCTTTTTTGTTGTTGCTTAATTCTGCCAATTTAGATACATTAATTTGGAATAATAGGTGGTAAAAAATAAAATAAAAATTTTCAACTAAAAAACTGTTCTCTTGTGATTACTCACATGTAAAGATAAACGTGTTTAGGTCCTTTATTCACCGGCTGACTCGTCATCACCGGTACATCTATTGCTCTCGAAAGTCGGATCCCACAACCATTGTGATCGATGATATTGATACTCGCATCCGGGGTATTGGACCCATCGTGGGCGTAACAAGAATGAACGTAGAAGTCATAAATGGCTGAATAATTCATTTTTCTTCTGGAAAAATTAAATTACCAGTATTTTTCAGAAGCAGATCCAAGGTTATTCGTTGTCCAACAGCCGCTCTGGCTATTGGCTGACCTTCAAGTCCATGTCCATCTAGGACCTGCATTACGAGTAATGGAGCTCCTCCGGTTCCTGTGACGACTCCGGATTCGGCACTTGTTCCTCTGTTCTTTTTAATGAAAGAGAGAACAGAAACTCACAGTATTTGAAGGGCATTGCCATTTGGACCAGGTGGAAGGGTGAGAGTGATGTCTTGAGTACTGTAAAGACACCTGACATTGATGGCGGAGAAACCATCGACTATTAATCCCTCGACCGGACTTATTATCAGTTTTACGGTAAATTCGCCGGCAGTCTGGAAAGTTTTCAAAAATGAGCTGTGACCGAATTACCTCATTTATCTGTACCCCACAGTCTGTATCGTTGTGAATTCCAACAGATACTATCATCCTCGTCTCTCCCTTTCCTTTCCATCGACAACGGAGATTTGTGAATCCCTTCTCAGTGAAAATGCCACCAGAAAATGGACTACTGAATGTTAAGGAAACATCCATCGTCGTCGATGTACAGGCAACGGAACGATCTTGCAAAAGACTGATGGGAAGGGCCTAAAAGAATAGAAAAAGGGAAAATAACTTACGGTATGAATTAGAAGCAAAAAGAGTAAAAAGATCCATAGCATTTCTGAAAAAAAAGAATAGCCGGCGGCAGAAGGAAGAAGCGCGTCAAGTGGAGGAGGAAGAATGGCACGGGGACGATAATTAGAGGCTCGACCTTGCCAGCCTATGACCCCTATTCATGCAAAACGAAGGATCAGGAAGGATTAGCCGATATTAGAAAAATCCACCACCACGAAGGGTCAAGGTATTCGAGAGAGCATAATATTAAATTTGAGATTTTGTTTTGCTTTCTTAATAAACAGAAATTCATACTCTCAGTTGTGCAAAACCGAAGTCTGTGCGTATTCATTGCATGTACATTTCTTCGTTTGGTGGCTTTTATTTTCTTCAATTTAATTTCTGACTCTTTTAATTTGAACACATCCGCGTATTCTTGAAACATAAAAAGTATTTTTAAATAGTGGAAAAATATACCTTAATTGCCGTTGTATAAGAACCGTATTACCGTTTTACTGTTTATTACTAATGATAGTTGCTCTTGTTTTAAGCTTTTTTTTTAACAATTGGTATAGTTGATAATGTTTAAATATTTTTGAAGTTAAAATATTCAATATTAAACAAAGAATGTTTTGTCGGCCGTTTTTATTCTTACGCACCATTTTCATGTATATAAGTACTATCTCATGTATAAGAACGTTCTTATACAACGGAAATTAGGGCAATTTTCCATTTTTATTAGTAAGAAAGAGAAGTTATAGACCGATACGGAAAATCTCCGGGTAGGTCCAATTTGAGGTCGGCGAATGAGAATTGCAACCCGATGTCCGGAGTAATTACGGTTTGAGATGGACAGTAAGTCAGTTCGTCGATCAACCGTTGTCGTTGACTTGGCATTTCTTTTAAGTGAAAACTAGATAGTGAGTATAACGGTGGGAGAAAGGAATGGCGAAAGTGTGAAATTATCTAGCTTTCGACGATCACAAAGGCAGACGGAAAGAGGCGATTTTCGTGAGGAAAAGTGGTTAATTGAGCTGTGCGGAAAAAGATCAATTATCCTCCCAAAAGGAGAAGGACAGGTCCGAACCGTAATTGGAAGCTCTTGTTGCCAACGGCGGCAAAGATCTAATTGCTTGAGAAAAGAAAAAGGGGTGAAGAGTAGTTCTTTTGGTTCTTTGAGGTTGATAATTGAAAATTTAAATTTAAACTTTTACTTTCAACTTACGTTTTCTTCATTTTATTGATCTTTTAATCTGATACAAAATATCAGTGTTTTTTTTCTAACGTTTTCGTTCATTTGAATTTCATGATTTTTTTCGGATTATTATTTATATTATTGTCTTTCTTTATTGGAATTTTTTCACAATAATAGAATGGAAATCTATCATTCTCTTGCTGCTGCTAACTTGTCCGCTGGTTACCACCGGCTGCGTTTCCATGACAGCATCTTCTACGTACGAGCAGCATAAGAACATCAGTAGCCTTTATAAGCTCTTTTTTATTTCTTCATTCTTTTTTCTTCTTTGGTCTTGTTATAAATAGGATTTTGAAAATAATGACCCTCAAAATAATAATTTTTGTCTTTATATATTTCTCCTAATACTTTTTTTTATCTTTTCAGAAGAGGCGCTGAATGGTATCAGTTGAGAAGAATAATATCACCAATAACGTGGCCATTTTGTAGAAAATGGAGGATTCCACAATCAATGTTAGTTTTTATATTGTGCCTTATAAAATGCATTTTAGGACGGAGCCAGTACCAGTAGTTCACTTACCGATTACGAGCAGGCTCTTGAACAGTATGATCGACTAGCTCGCAAATACGAGGATGAGATCTCCAAGTTAAGTGAAGCTGATATTGTAATTCTTGAGGTAAGAAAATTTATTTTTATTTAATTTTTTTAGGGACAAGTAGTAAAAGCCTTATGTAAAACATTGAATCTTCGACCTTCCGTTAAAAACGGCTACCGTCCTAAAATGAACGAATGGCTGCGTGTTGTTGGTCTTTCTGCTACTAATATACGTCACATTCAATTGCTAGGGTATAATGATATTCTCACACTAGTTCTTCTACCAGATAATGAGGCAGGTTATATTAATTCTTTCATTAAGTTGTTAAAGGTAAAATCATTGGTTGAACGTGGTCGTTACTCACCCGAATCGAGGAGACGAGTTCTGAGGTCGTGTGAAGCAGTTCGATTATATCTAGATTTTCTTAAAGGTTGGTTTCCTTATTTAAGGGCGGGAATAAATGTTGAAAAACGATGAACTCCAATATTTTCTTCTTCCAACGCGCTTGTAAATGATGTGGCAACGATCCATCACTGTCTGCGAATGATTCCAGCGACCAAGTGCGCGACCGTATTAGTCGATATCGTCTCGTCTATGCTCACAAATCAAAACGATCATGTTCGATTGTATTTGTTTGTGCTTTGGTATGTCATATTTTGAACTTCTTATGAAGTTATAGTTCTGGGCACGCCATTGATTTTAATTTTCCTTGTTATTGTTCCTTTAGAACGCATTAGGTCAAATTTGTTGTAAAAGACTCTTGTTTGGGAGTTCCCTATCTAATAATTCTCTTTCAGGCAGGCAAGAAGGAACGAATTTTAACGACAAACAACTTTCTTGGACAGTGAAGCTTGCAACAAATTTAGGTGATTTGTGTTTCATTATCTTTAGCTTGCGTAATTTTATCGTCGATAAGCTCCTGATAAGCTGAAATTATCGATTGACAATATCTTTCTAGTTTCAGTGCGAACATCAAGTCAACGAGGGACAAATGTAGAATCTGCCAGCCCACTGAACAGTCCGCGCTTTGTAGTAACGTCCGCTGATCAAAGGTGAGATAATTTTTTCTGCTTTTTCGAAAGATTGACCTGCGTTTTGATATTTCCATTTTCCCATGACATTTAAAAACGTCTAACCTCTCTAACTTTCACTCCAACATAACATTCTAGAGCCTGTGGACGTGATTCCCCTGGTAGTGGTGATCTTTTAATTCCGTCAGGGTCTGGCTCCTTTCCCGGTTCACCAAGTCCCTCAACACCGGGTCACAGGTGAGTTGTTCTACTTGAATTATGAGTTGCAAACAAAAAAAAAGTTGCAAAAAAAAAAAATGTGTTTAATTGATTACTCAGCAGCTAGTCTCTAGCCAATTGTGAGACACTTTGTGTCTTTAACTGGTCAATTTTGAGCCAGTCTTTTAATTTGTAACAATGATAAGAGGATGTAGTTATGACATTTATGACAATTACAACAGATAGCTTGTTCGCTAACCTTGATTCCTAAACTTTCTTAATACGCCGGTTCTTGGTGGCTTTTTTCTTTCGGTGTTCGATCTGTTGATAGCTCGTGAGCTGTTGAGCTGATTTCGCCTCGGCTTTCTTTTTCGCATGTTTTTGTTGTATGCAACGCTGCCTGCCACACCACATGTTCAAGCGATGACCCAAAATACCCACAAGCACGTCAACCTTTTGAAAGTTCAAACTTTTCTGTTTTTCCCGTAGCATTTGATGAAAAACTTGGTTTGAACTACAATTTCAAAAAAAAGCTCGTGTCTTGTGCGAAGTTCTTCGTTACATATATCAGCTACTATTTCTTTAATAATGATTCTTTTCAGCCAGTAAGTTATGTAAATATATTTTTGTTTTTTTTGTGTAATGTGGAATAAATAGTGTAATGATAATTTATTTTTGTCATTAATTTTTTTTATTTCAGTCGATCTGCGTCTGGAAGCGGCTCTTTATCAGCATTAACGGGTCGGACGACCCTTTCTCCGTCGTCTCCTCTTAGCACTTCAACCCACTCTACACCATCTCTTGGAATTAACGCTCGGGTGTCACATTCCGTCAGTCTACAGTTCGGTGAGTGTTTATTTAGTCGAGTCTTGATTCTCTTTTCACTGGATATCTAAACATTTCAAATGAGCCGATAACTTAAAACTCTTTTTAATCTTTCGTTTAGATCCAATGGATGGCTCTCAAAGATCTCCTCAATTGTCACGGATGAATCATACTATACCTCACAAATGGCATCGATCCACAAAGATTCGTTTGATGAGTGATCAAAGTAGGGTTGTTTTATATTTTTTATAATTTCTGTTTAGTATGTACCGTTTGTTCACGTCCTCTCGGTTTGGGTTTTTTGAGCTCGTGGGAAAAGTGCAAGTCATGTAAATGTAAGGTTCATACTCAATGTAAAAGTCGTATTGGTGACACCTGTGGTTTAACACCCGATCATCTTCGACATTGGGTTGAGAAACTTGTTTCAGAACATAATACGGTTAGTTTTATGAATTATTTTTTTTATTAAATTTTAATTTTAGGGATTATGGAATGATCCTCCAATACAGGCTACAGTGTTTCCGTTCCCTCCAGAAGCTAATAATGTTGCTGACAGTTCTTCTTCAACAAACAGTTCTGCACCCAGTACACCTGCTGCTTTAGGTATGATTATTTTATTTTGTTTATTTTCTTTAGGTATGGGTACAGTATCTAGTCCATATTCACAATTCACTGCTCCGCCTTCTACTAAAAGTCGATTTACATTTCCAGATACTGTACAAGAAGTAGAAATTCCAGATATTGTTCTTCCTGAAGGATCAAAGTAATTTGAATTTATAAAATAAAAGTAAATATTTAATTTATAGTGAAAGCCCTGAAATCCCTCGTTCTTCAGATAGGCTAGATGGTAGTGAAGGAACAGTAATATGTGATTCCACTGGAAGCGCTGGGGTATGAATTCTATAACAAATTCTATTTTTTAGACTGATATTACCTTGAGTGATGGATCAAATGGAGGTCGGTCACCTAGTCATACCTTCGATAGACATCGCTGGACAATGAATACTATCCGGGGTGGTAACCCACAAGCGGGTTGGAAAGAAGTCACTATACCTTTTACGGAAATTGAGTTCAAGAAAAACCCAAATCCTCTTCTTGGGCATGGACGTTTTGGCGATGTAAGTGATTAATTATGATGTTCACAACAATTTAGGTTTTACGCGGATATCATTTTGGTGACGTTGCTGTAAAGTTCTTGAATATGGACCATGTTGAAGAGTCTCGACGGCTAGACGAATTCAAAGCCGAAGTAGCCGCGCATAAAGTTTGTTTTCACAGTTATCTTTTATTTATTTTTATTATAGAATACACGTCATGATAATATTGTTCTTTTCTTGGGTTGTTGTATGGAAGAAGGCCGACTTGGAATTGTGATAAGTTTTTGTAAAGGTCATTCGCTTTATCGGATACTTCATGAAACTAAAGAAAAACTTGAATTAAGCACTGCCCATCATATTGCTACTCAAATATGTCAGGTATCTTTTATTTTTTGCTTTCAAATTTTTCTTCAAGGGTATTTCTTATTTACATACGAAGAAAATTTTACATAAGGATCTCCGTACTAAAAACGTGTATGTTGAAAGCAAATATAAAGTTGTAATTACTGATTTTGGTCTTGTAAGTATGAGAAGGCTGCGATACCCACCGAGGTTAGTTGTTCATTATAATATATATTTTATTTTCAGGGAAAACTACATTCAAGTTTCACAACATTGGCTAGTATATCAAGCTCCTGAAATTATTCAATCGTTAGCAGTAGATGGTCGAGAACTACCATTTTCTGAAAAATCCGACGCCTATTCATTTGGGTAAGATCAATTTTCTGCATTTCAATTAAATTTTCAGAACCATTTGGTTTGAACTTCTTACATATGGATTTCCATTTGCCCGAGATCATTCTGACAGAATAATTTATTTTGTTGGAAGTGGATTGAAACCGCCATTGCATAATATAAAAACAAATAAAGAAGCCAGACCGAGGGTGAATTTTTTTTATTCAAGTTATTTTTTTCAGATTCTTGAAATTTTAACTCGGTGTTGGAGCTTCTCTGGTGATGATCGACCGTCTTTTAATGAAATATGTAATCTTCTCAACTCTTTACCCCGTCGTCGACTGGACCGCAGCCCTTCTTTCCCCATGATTCGAAGTTTCGAATCAAATTTTTAATTATCTATGTTATTTTTATTTTTTTTTGAACCATTTTATTTGATAACCTTTTTATTAGGTGTATCTTTCTAGTGTTTCTAGTCCTAATATTATACTTTATCTTATCATCTTCGTAGTATTCCACAGAACCGGTATTTTTTCTCGTTGTGTATCTTGTGCTTTCATTGTGCAAAAAAATACTTTAACTCTTTGTGTGTTTAATCATTTAGCTATCTGGTAGTTGCTGCAAGTTGCTTATTTCTTAATTACTTAAAATATATATTGCATTTACGCTTTCAGATGTCACATCGAATAGCAGCGACATTACCAAAAATAAATGTTACAATTGGGCATGTTCCACAAAAATTAAAAACAAGTGGAATTGAACCGAGTTCTCGTGCAAGATTAGAGATTCTTCGGCGAATGGTAACAAAACTTGTTCGCGAGGAAAGAGTAGAATTCAAATGGAATAGGGCAGTAGAGGCAAGGCCGTATGTTGAACGAGTATGTTTTTTTACTTGTTTTATCCTTTTTACAGTTAATTCAAATGGGAATTGAGCGTGGACCTCATGATGACTATACTGCAGAGATGTATGAATGGTGGTTACCCGAAAAGGATTTAATTACGAAAATGCATGAAGTAAGCGTAATTATTTTGTAACCTTTTTTGTAGGTTATTGTTCCACGCTTTATTGATTGTGAAGGTCCTTTTACATCTATCTATCGTCTTCCATTACAACGAATACTTCAATATTCTAGGGGCGGAAAAGATAACTGGAGACGTATTGATATCGCTATTTTAGAAATTGATGGTGAATTTTTAATGTTATTCCAAGAATCTACTTGTTTAGGTAATCCGTTTCCTTCAATAATCAAAGTGATGCCTAAAGAAGACCTGTCTCGTTATCTAAAAGCTACTCAAAATTATGCGGAAAAAGTCACTCCCTAAATGTATGATTGTAGATGTAGGTTGTTTTTGTTATTTACACATTGTTTTAATGAAAGTTGTCTTTCTTACGGTTGTTTATTGTATCTAGTTTACAACTATTTTATTACTGTCTATTGTTTTGTTTCAAAACTTTTGATTTTAGATGGCTTTACTTTGTTGGCCCGAAATTGAAGCAATTCGAGGTCCTAACAGACGCCATGAACTTGTTATTAAAGGACCTCTTAAGGATAGAGATATGGAGTTGGATTATGTGGAACTGCAAAAGTTAGCTTTTTATGAAGTAACAATGTTTGCATTGATTTTTCATTTTTAGGGAGTTCCGATAAATTTCATATCATTATTAAATTGTCAGCTTACCGTACTACATCCATGTATTGCCAATTGTAGTCAGTTAACTCGCCTGGCTCTTGCTAACAATGTTATGTTAACGCTTCCCGAAGAAATCGGTTAGCCAAAACTTTGATTCAATCGATGCTTAGGTAATCTTCCAAATCTAAAGTTTCTTGATGTAAGCAATAACAAATTAACGGAATTTCCGAAGAGTTTTAAATCATTAGCAAAACTTGAAAGTCTCATCGCTCCGAATAATGAGGTTAATTAATTTCATTTGTTCTAATGTTTTTAGTTAACAAATCAAGGACTCTTTGACTTCTCCAATTTAGTCCAGCTGCATGTTTTGGATATATCTTATAATAAATTATCTGCAATCCCCAGTGGCATGGGAAGTGGAAATTTAACTCATTTGCACACAGTAAATTATAGTCACAATGAAATTGAGAAAGTAAACTTATTTATTATACGCTTAATTCTTCAGATTGACAAAGATTTCTCTTTATTAGAGCATATGAAAGATTTAAATCTTTCATCAAATAAGTTGCGTGAGATACCGGGAGCCATTGGAAAGTATCAGATTCATATGCATTTTAATAATTACCTTTTTTTAGGTTGGAAAAGATTAAGCAGTTAGATTTATCAAACAATCCATTCAAAGATAATCGTTTCTCGAAATTGACTAATGATAAGCGTGCTAAAGTAAGAAGCTTATAAACATTGTAATTTGCACTTCAGGTTTTAGCAATTATGACTTATATAAGAAAGAATGCAGTTGAGGAGAAAACTGAAGTCCCAACAGAAGACCAAACACCGCCCAATGATTTGGATCAATTTGACAATTCTATCAATGTTTTGAATACTGAATATGCTGTTCAAAGACTCGACTCAGTTAGCGAAATTCGCCCATATCTTGTTTGCTGTGTTCTTGAAAATTTGGATATCTCGGGCGATAATTTTAAAAAATTTATAAATATTCAAGTATTTTCAATTGTATTAAATATTGTTTAGACAAAATTACACGCTTCTATTTGTGGTAATCGGACTGTTGCCGCTATTGGAACACATGATATGAACACATTTGAACCACCATTAACTTATTTAGCGCTTCCTCCAGACGAACTTCGAGTAAGTATTTACCTATTTCTTACTTATCTTTTAGATTACTGCTCTACATAAAAAGGTCCCAGTAACAGCTAGAGAACTGATAGATGCCCTTTTAAGGGATGCTGAATTAGCTAGAAAACGAACAAAACGAAGTACATTAAACCCTTTGCATAGGTGATAAATTTTTTAATTCTTATGAATTTAATATTTAAGATATTTGTCACTAGTTGAAAATTTGTCACTATTTCCTTGTTTAATCGATGCTAACGGATTGGTGATTAGTTTAGCTCCAGTAACAAATAGTGATACCACTAAGGTTTGCAATTAGTGTGATGTTAATAACTAATTTTGTAGCTATCTGAGTCTACAAAACGTGTTTGGATTGAAGTCTCTTCAACTGAATCACTTGCAATTTGTAAAGATGTTATGGAACAAATTATAACTGAAACTCTTCAGTTTTCTAAGAATCTATCAATATCACCGGCTAGTTTTTTCTATTTTTTCTAATGTTTGTATTTTAGGTCAGAG
This sequence comes from Oscheius sp. DF5120, assembly GCA_932521415.1. Taxonomy (NCBI): domain Eukaryota; kingdom Metazoa; phylum Nematoda; class Chromadorea; order Rhabditida; family Rhabditidae; genus Oscheius; species Oscheius sp. DF5120. Next base: position 5,077,176 of record OW051463.1, read on the forward strand.
TTACTACTGAAAACAGTGATCTTATGTCCCTATTTCCGGATAAAAACGATCTAGCTAATATGAAACTTGAACGGAAGATTATATAGTATAAGGATTGGTTGATATTTTCTTGTTGATTTTACTAAATGTTATATTTTATTCAATCGAATTTTCGTTAATATCAGTGAAAACTGCCTAAAAAGAATTAATTTTTAACTTTGGTAATTTATTTAATTACCTCATTTGCCTTTAGTATCTTATCTCCAATTTTGCTGATAACAGTGAAAAAGACGAAGGCAACACAAATAATCAGGGCACCTGTTCCAACTTTGTTAGGAATTTCTCTCATTATGAATTAGACTAACCTAGAATTAGCGAAGGACGTGTTAAAAGGAAACCAATAGTTGCTAATCCTTCTAGGATGTAGATCAACCATGCTAGCACCTGCCATTTTGTTTGATGATAATTTGCGTTACCTGTCGATGTAGATGAGATCCGAGAAAACTTCCTAGTGGCGCCATCGTGGATGCTATTGGTACCGCGACTGCAGCATATTCCCAAGCTAACTGGGATACATTTCCTTCCCACACAGCTCTCCAATAAACTCCAATTGTCGTGTTTATTCCTATTAGAATTAGTTGTTTTATCTTTCAATACCCATGATAACGACGGATGTGGGTGTAGCAATCTTCTCGGAAACCCGGAAAAGTAGGGTAATTATTGAGAAAATACAAATGTCAACTCCAGAGCCAGCAAATGACGTAAAAATCCCTTTAAATTTTTATCTTTTAATCTCTCATACCTCCAACAAATCCTGTTAATATGAGTATAATGACGGTACCGTAACTCATATTTGGAATTGAATCATATGTTTTTCTCTTGTGTTGCGAATTTAAAATATAAAGGGAGATAGCGAAACTTGACCAAACTGATACGAACAACATCTTCTTTTGTGAAGATGTCAAAAATGAGTCCAACTGAATTGCTTGTAAGAGGTAGGAACAACAAACGGTTAACGATCCAACAATAAATCCTGGAATTGCACCGATAGTTCCAAGGATTACGGCTGATTTCTCTATCTTCACCTGCATGATGAGAATAACTGCCATTGCGGAAGTCATTCCAAACGACTGGCAAATTAATGAAAAATCTCGAGCCACGGATGGATCAATATGGAGAAGGAGGGTCATCACCTCGGTACGTTATTTATCTGCTTTTAGGAAGTCTTACCGGGAAGGCTACAGCTCCACCGCCTTCACTAGTCATTCCTGCCACTGTTGAACCGAAAAACATTACTACAGCCATTTGCCATCGAGTTTCGAAGAGTGGGAACCAATTATATCTGTAGGCAGTGACCCACCAAAGAGTCTAAAAATAAAGTATAGAAAAAATATAAAACCTGGACAATCAGGAAAGGAATAAAGAAGGCTATATATTTTCTATAGTGGAAGTACAATTTCTGAAGTGGATCAGCATTATCAGAAATTTCCGAATTGACAGACTCGGCCAGTTGCTGTCCTGAATTCTTTGGGTGAGCCATTAGAAACGATAAAAACCTTCCCATAGATATTTCTTTAGCGTTGATCGAGTCGAAGGCATCTTTTGTGAAATAAAGGCCTCAATGTTTTGTCTCTTATATGGTCTGGTCATTGTTTGTTGAAGAAAGAGCTTCCGCATCATACGGAAGCTCACGGGTGACATAACAAAAACAATGATCAAGTGAGATAAAGCTTCATTATCACAGGGACCACAGATAATATTTATCACCATCGCTATTGTCGTTGAAAACAGATTTGAATCATTTGGTCGAGTTTTTCCTGCTGTTCAGAGGTTCTTAAAATAGTTAGTTATAGTTGTTGATAATTTTTAAATTAATCCACTTTTTAGATCAAAAGTTGGTTAATCTACTTTGTTCTGTTGAATTATATGTAGCCATTGACGTCGTGAAATGTCATTTTTATATTTATTTTAGGCTACGCTCTGATTATTAAAAAACATACATAATATCTTGGAAAGGGATCAAACACGAGTTTGGGTGATACCGTTCAAAGTGCGATTTGCACAAATCCGATCGATTAAAGTCTTTTTGACACAGTTGACAGATATATCTAAAATCTTTTGCTGTTATAATTGAGGTTATTACGTTTTGAATCCTAGATGTTTCATCGCATGCCGACGCATATGATGAGTTCGGATAGAAATGGGCATTTGACAGAGCTGAAGATAAAAATATAAAAAAAGTTATGATTACTCGACATTCTCCTCGGAAACAATCTTTAGAAGTTGGAATTCGAACAATAGGACTTTCTTCTATAGCCGTGTTTGTTGGATTATCTGTCATTTCTTCCATTTTCTAAAAAAAATTGAAGTTTTTAGGATTAAAAAACAGACTTTAAATAGATCAGAGACTATACTGGCAGCATTAGCTGACGTCATTTGACTCTCTGAAGTTCCTGGTTCCTCTTTTGGCTAGAATTTTTTTATTATTTTTTAAATAAACCAACCATTTTGAAAAGGCAGTCAGTGAATTGCTGATTTTGGCCAGAAAAACTGGCCAATTGATCTAGCTGAGCAGTAAAAGTGCATTTCACAGCCTTTCTAGTCGACGTGTCTTCATTTCCGCATGGATCTGACTCACTGAAGAGACTGATCTCATCCTCCTTTTTCTTATTTTCCGGCTCTTTTTGTCGAGGCTTTTTAACAGGCGGCGACTTGACATGAAATGGGTGCTGAAAACAGTAATTAGAAGAAGAGCGATAGTCTTCATATTAGTGACTATTTTGAGACCGTACCAGACTGGTGGATGGAGCAAGAATGGAAGGAAGTTGAGGAGAGTTCTCTGGCAGCTGATGAGGGACTGGCAATGGCTGGCTGTTACGACTACATTTGGCGCAGAGTTTGCTTAGATCATCCGTGACAGAAAAGGTTAATGTTCTGGTTGCCTGGAAGGATATTTTATAATTCAAGGTTAGTCTTTTTCATATTGTTAAGACTGAATGACTAACCAGTGTCTCCATTAGAAGGGACATGTCGGCTCCGGGGCTAATATTGACAACGACGTACATTAGATAGAAAATGAAATAAGTAAATGGCAGGGGAAGCGCTGTTTATGGGGATTGTAGGCGCGTCGACTGGGCCGTTGGGGGCTGACCCAGAAATCGATTGGGGGAGGAGGCAAACACGAATGGGCAGCACCCGAGGGGTCCCTCCTCAATTGAACAAAACGATAAATGCACCACAGCTTTATATGTGACCAAAAATTATTATTATTATGCACAGGCGGATGATTAGTTTCCATTGACGAGGGCGATCAGGCCGTCTTTATATGAACCACTGCAGTCTCCTTTGATCATTTGCTCTAATGAAGTGCGGTACAGATGCTAAAACTCTTTTTTAGTCGGTCTAGAAGGTAGACGATACCTGGAAGGCGGTTCGAATATCAGCCATATCGTATTCAGCTCTCGTAACGACTAGTCGAATCAGGTCATTATCCCGTGTTCCGAGTCCCTTCATACTTGTATGAAGAAGAGTGGCAAAGTAAGCTGGACGGTTGCGAACAACGGAGATGACAGCCAGTAGACCATCTTTAATATCGCTAGAGAATTCGGATTCAATAGCTTTTTCGATTGAATGGTTTGTCACCTAATAAAAGAATATTCTGGAGAACGAGAGATACCTTTTGATATTCGTCAAAGACGAGACGAAGTTGAGCGAAGTTTTGACTGGCGAGAATGGCGTTGAAACAGCTCTCGTCCGTGCCGAGACGACGTTCTCCAGCTGAATAGAGTTTCCTAGCATCTTGGTTGGCACGAAGAGGATCGGTGTAGTTGCCTTCATCACGTCCACCGGCACAAAGGGACACAAGAAGTCTCTAAAATTCACATTTAATTTGTTATCTATATGAATTCTAACTTTGAAGCATCCACTAGTCTCCCCGATGAGCTCCTTTTCTAAATCTTTTTTATACAGAGAACGATAGGCCGTCTTGATTTCTTGAATTTGTTGATTTGTTCTCGATGTCATGATCTCAATCAGAACAGATTCTTTCGTTCCCAGTCCTTCCATCGCTTTGTGCAGCTGTTTAGCATCATAGACTGCAGGAGGCTCCAGCAGAGCCAGAATTAGATCCTCAAAGTCACCAGATAGTTCCGACTTCAAATCTTTGATAAGATCCTTTCCATACATAACTTTGAATGCCTTTGATATTTCCTGTCTCTGCCAGTTGGTTCGAGCACAGAGGACACTGATGACCTGTTATATATTTTAGACTCTCCTGAGTAGTTACCTTCGAATTGTTACATCCCAGTCCCTTCATCGCTTTGCGAAGAACTTCTGCATCGGCATTGGCATTGAATCCCGGCACCGGACGGATGGATGGGTTACCGATCATTGCTGAAAATGATAGATGATTAACGAAAAATGGCAAAGGGTGTGGACGTGAGCGAAGAAAAAGAAAGTGAAAGCAGTTGGAACAATCATAACGGGCGGACCGGACAGTAAATGTGAGGCTATGAGACAACGGCTGTTGACTCAATGTAGACATAGATCGATCTGTCAGAGCGACGGGTCGGTGAATGTAATTACTTCATAGGAGAATATAATATAATAGCTATTACAAACTAGAGAGAATCTAGCAAATTATAGCGATTTAATGAAGCAATTGGCTTTTAAAGATTTCTAATGATAAGACATTTCCGGTGGAAGTTCTTTTATCGAAAGCCAATAATCTGAAAATCGTCATCGCTCAACTTTCGTCAGCGGAATTCGAAGGCGCCGTAGTAGTGAATAGGCAGATGTGTTTACGCCCACTTCACAAAAATATGCCGTGAGAATGATGATTCACACCCTCTTTATCGCTCGCTCTAATGGACGAACCGGTTCTTCCACGAACCGAGGACAAGTGGCACTCTTTTGGATACTTACCAGGACCTTGACTGTGGTATTGTTGAGAAAATCCTCCCTGATTATAACCTCCTTGTTGAGGAGGATAGCCTGAAAAAAGCCTGTTTGTTCGAGTTGGATCGATACAAAAAAACATGTTTTGGCATGACTTGAGGAAAAGTAAACAGACCTTGTTGAGGAGGATAACCGCTATAGTTTTGTGAAGGCGGCGGAGGATAACCTTGAGGAGGGTAACCTTGAGGAGGGTATCCACTATTGTGTCCTCCGCTGAATCCGATTGGAGGAGCGGCGCCGTAACCTCCTAAATCTTTTAAAAAATAAAAAAAAGATTTACCTTGATCTCCTCCCGGATAGGGGGCTCCTCCACTTTGTGGAGGATAACTGGGTTGAGGTGGATACCCACCATATCCTCCTTGAGGTGGCGGTTGATAGCTTCCACCCTGCTGAGGAGGATATCCACCTTGTTGGTAGCCCCCTTGATATCCTCCCTGAGGATATGGATTATATCCTCCGCCACCTTGTGAATAATCCCCTTGATTCGACGGCGGTGGTTGGTTTTTGTTCTTATTCATTTGATTTTCCTGAAATAGATTAATAAACGACGAAAATGGATGAGTTAATGAAAAAACTATGTAATCTTTTGCTGATTTATAGAGGGAGGTGGGGCTGACGGCAGCGATTTTTAGTGAAAAAATATAGTCATTTTGAAGGGATAAAAAAATATTGACATCGCGTAGATAAGGCGCTAACCACCTAAGATTATATACGAAAAGTGAGCAAACACCCATGTGAACGGCCGAAAGATAAGGCGATTATCACCTGTCATAAATAAAAACCTATTTGTTCAAATAATAACTCACAATTACATCCTTGACGCCAGAAAGAACAAATTTTTTGGCGAAATCCATGGTAGCTGTGTGTTTTCTTGTCTGTTGTGTCGATTGATCGGGTGCGCTAGTTAAATACTCGTGCGACAGCCGGAGTGACTCACGGGGGCGGGAAAGGGGAAAAACAAGGGGAAGACGGTTGAGTGCAAAGAGGAAGCAAGTTTCATCATCCCCTTCATTTCTATGATGACGTCATTATGAGCAAGAGGTTTCCAAAGAGCATTATTACACCTTTTTGACGTCACTCGCTTAGAAAAAACGATTACTGTTCAATGAATGTAGCATATAAACATATGATATACGAGTAATCACGTACACATCTTTCTAAACGTACGAAAATCTTCAAATAATTAAAGACATCCAGTTTTCCTCTATTTTCATTACAATTTATTAAAGGCACAAAAAACAATATAGTACAATAAAGAGACCCAAGGAAATCAATTTTTGACCACGTAAAATGACAAAAAGAAAGACAAAATAGCTATAAATGACGAAGAATCGTCCAGATGGGTATCATCAGGACAAAGAGACCGAGTAGAATTGTGTACGTGAAATCGCTTAAACTCTAAAAACCTCGTAATCTATCGGGAAACAACACTTACTGAATATTCATAGGGGTTTTGTGCGGGTGGTCCTCCGCTCCCAGGTCGGTGTCGAACTTCCGGCTCCTCGGCCTCTCTTACCTGTCGAACATCCTCCATCTGTTGCCAGCTGTCAACTTCTTCCTCGTGAAGACGAAGATTCGATTCGTTTTCATCCGGTTGATAAGGTTGAGGTAGGGTAGGAAGACCAGCTACACCGCCTTGTAGTATGGCGATCGCATTCACTTTTGGATTGTCTGCTTGACCCTGGAATTGTTTATTTTATGATTGAAAAATTTTACTTTGACAAATTCGACGTCAATCGAAGAACCAATTCGAGCGTCTTTTGCTCCGACGGAAATTATTCCATTGATAACTGAGAATTCAATATACCTGGAACATTTTTTACATGAATGAATAATCTTTTTTGTTTTTTTTTGCCCATAGAATTTGTAACCTTAATGGAGAAAGAAACGAGGAATTATGAAAATTAAAATCAGCTAAATAGCTTTTTGGCTACATTGAGATCATAAAAAACCCTATAGCCCCGTAAACATCCTTATTTTCTATATGCATATGAAAACATAAGATCTTTTTACCTACTCCAGATATTCTTCATAACCCGGATTCTTGTTTCGTGAATGGAACCCACCTATCATACGCTGCTCCAATGTAGTTGGCTTCTTTGAAAATGTCTAGATTATTAATTATCGGGATTCCGTTGAGTTTGACATCGAAAATCTGAGAATCTTTCACAACTTTTCTTCGAATGACCAACCTTCTGTCCCTCTCTCGTAAAATAGACTTCAGAAAATTTCAGAATCATTACAAAATCGCCTTCTTGAACAGGGAAACTGTATGTAAAGGAATCTGTTGAGTATCTCTCCGTCTAAATTTAATCGTTTTCATGGTCTTCTGGTGAAAAGGGATACCTGATAGAGAGCACGATCGTTGTCATTCGCATTGATAAAATAAAATTTTGATCCAAAATCTGAGTCAACTGTTCCATACATAGGTCGATCAGCCTGATAGATAACTCCTCCCTCTCCTACATGCTCCGGGCCGCCTGGGAACTGCAAGTTATTGTTCAATTTCTTACCGCAGTTAATAGCGTAGACGGTCCGTTTTGACAAATCCTTTGTTCCGCTGACGACTAATATTAAAGAAAACAGGAGAAGCAGCATCTCCTAGAATGACTATTCAAAGAAGAAACAGCGACAGAGGTCAGTGAATGCGTCCGTTTCCCTTCGCAACCACCCAGCGCTGATTGTTAGACGGATAGAATTCAGTCGATGTTAAAGGAATCACAATAATGGCATCGACTGATGAGAAAGAAGGCATTGGTTAGGGATCTTTTTCAAATTTCCTACTTTTCTGATAAATTCAACCTATACATTTTTTTAGCCTATTTATGATTGGAAAAAAAGGGTTTGACACACTAAAAAGAAATTTGATTAAAATTTTGAAACAGCAAAAATTTTTTCAATAATAAAATCTCATAAAAACTGAAATCCTGGGATTGTTGACAGAAAGTCAGTCTTGCCACACAAACGTGGCGATGACGACTCTTTTTGAGCAGATGTGAATGAGAATATATGCGACTTCCGAATGTACTTATCTATGCAGTCAAACGAGAGAATGAGGGGACTGGAAGGCATCGATTTTCGGCATCCTATTCTCCATTTCGCTATTTTAAGTTAATGCGATCATTGGAAGAAAGAAAGAAATAAGACGAAATGTATCTGAAATGTATAAATTTATCGCATTGTAGTGGAAAGAGTAGATTACTCGATCTCCTCTCGAATAGTCTTTGGTTTCTAAATCAAATCGTCGAAAAATCGCCCCCCAGGGACAGAGGAAGTCCCCCTTTATTCGATCGATCTATCCTTCCAACAAAACAACACCGCTGTACACAATTGCACCTCCGATCAGTGTGCTTCATTGCATTCTTCCTTGTTTTTCTTTTTTGACGTTTCATTGAAAATAGGATGTGAAATGCGGTAAAATATGAATAAAAATGAAATTTTCTCCTGTAAGTTTCTAATTTTTCGGTTATATTTTTTGCCATATGCTTTAATAATTTATCATACATAGAAAATACATAATTCGTAAAATGTAATACGAAACAAAGTTTTCCCTCTTTAGATAGTTTTACCCTTATTGTTTTTATGCGTTTTGATTGTATTCTTCCAGTGTGATATGGCTACGAAATGCAGCAAAGTTCTACAGAACTTATTGTTTTTCGGACTATGACCCCAGTGAATGTTGATTATAGCGCCACAAAGTTCCGCTATGTTTTCTTGCAAGCTATTCTATAAAAATTCTATTTGTTTACAAATATCGATCACATGACCGAAACATTAAATTTCGGTGATATAGATAAGAGGAAATTTATACTGCTACCATAAACTGTATCCCCCCCCCCCCCCCCCCAACAATTGATTTCTTTTTGATTTGTTTATAGGGATGGTTACTTTTTGGTGCATGCCGTACGCACGTGGTTTATTGAGACCAAACAACCTTCGTGAACTTGCCTATTTGTTTAATACACTGACGTATATTTATCTCAAAAAGGATCGTACTAAAAAATCAGATAAAACTTTCTATTTTTCATTCGGTAGTTTTAATTCCTTCTGCACTATATCTTTCACATACATGCAATTCCCTATTTACTCCTATCTTCCAAACATGTTTTTGCTTCCCTGTCAGTGTCTGCCATGGACCTCTCCACAGGTGTACGTAAATTTGTAACTTATTTATTTTAGGAGCTTTATTTCTTTCTAATATAAATCTTTCAGGCCGCATCAATTCTTCGAGCATTCAGCAGCAAAATGACGCCCAAAAAAGTTACAATTGTAGGCTCTGGAAACTGGTTAGTTTTTTTAAAGTTGACATTTCTATTGCTTAGGGGATCTGCTATTGCAAGAATTGTCGGTCAGACGACGAAAGCTAATCCAGCTGATTTTGATCCTACTGTTCGAATGTGGGTGTTCGAAGAGATGATCAATGGTGAGAAGCTATCGGAAATCATAAACACAAGACACGAGAATGTGAAATATCTTCCAGGTAAAACTCTTCCTGATAATGTGGTAGGTCTTTTTCAGTCAATTTCATTCAATTATTTTCTAGATAGCCGTTCCTGATCTAATTGAATCATGTATCGGAGCCAATATCCTTATTTTTGTTGTCCCACATCAATTTGTGAAAGGAATTTGCAAGCAATTGGATGGAAAAATTGATCCTGCAAATGCACAAGCTATTTCACTTATCAAGGTTTGTCTTCTTGTCTTCACATAATGGTTTCTTTTCTTTATTGTTTAGGGTATCTCCACAGTTGCAAATGATAAGGTATCAAAACCTTGTTTAAAACAAGTCCTTATTTACCTTTGTACCCATGCTTTATGGCATTTTGCTATTATAACATACACAGCTTACATCAATTGCACTTCAGTTTATCAAAACAATTTTGATTCTTTATTTCTAGGGTCTTGCCATGGAGAAACAAGGTGGATTAAAACTTATCTCTGAAGAAATCAGAGATATTCTTCACATAGAAGTTTCCGTTTTGATGGGAGCCAATCTAGCGCCTGAAGTTGCAAATGACAATTTTTGTGAAGCCACGATCGGTAAAATAAATGTCCATCTTATCCTCTTTTTGCTTTAGGATGTAAAAGGAAAGCTGAGGATGGACCACTTTTGAAAACACTTTTCCACACCGATAACTTCCGTATAAACGTAGTCGAAGATGCTCATACCGTCGAGCTGTGTGGTGCTTTAAAGGCATTTCTTCAAAATCCTAATTTTCATTTGTAGAATGTTGTCGCTTGTGCTGCTGGCTTTACGGACGGTTTAGGATATGGAGATAATACTAAGGCAGCAGTTATTCGACTCGGTCTTATGGAGACTACAAAAGTAAAAGTGACATATACTCATTTTTTTAGTTCGTCGAACATTATTATCCTGGATCAAATTTGGAAACCTTCTTCGAATCTTGTGGTATTGCTGACTTAATTACGACATGCTATGGTGGTAGAAATAGAAAAGTCTGTGAAGCCTTCGTTAGAAGCGGCAAAGTATGATTTTAACGGTTATTTTTATTTCAGAGTATCGCCGAAGTGGAAAAAGAACTTCTGAATGGCCAGTCAGCCCAAGGACCGTTAACCGCTGAAGAAGTCTACCTCATGATGGCTAAAACAGGAGTACAAGAGAAGTTCCCCCTGTTCACTGCGGTTCACAAGATCTGTACTGGCGAAATGAAACCAACAGATCTTGTAGCTTGTTTGAGAAATCATCCCGAACATACTTAGATGTTTGTTTTATTTACTTTGTCTTATTATTTAGTTACGGTTACAGATTTTTTTAAATTTGGTAAAATGTAAATTAATGTACTTACTTTATCTTTTTGAAGTGAATCTCATTTGTCCATTATCTATCCTAAACTTACTCTTTTCGCTGGCGCAAAATGCTAATGGATGATTGACCTGAAATCCCGCCCTTTCCTCCAACACTATGTTCCGTTATCCCTCTCTTTCGCCCTTTGTTCCGTCCACCATTTGGTACTCCGCCAATTGATAACGGAACTGAAACATTTATAGTAGTTATAATTAGACAAAATGATTTTTGTAACCGGCAAAAGCCCCGATATAAATTCAACAAATGGTACACAACACAAACGCTACTGTTACGAATCTCCTTACTTCGTCTACGAACGAGAGCGAGAGCGCGAACGTGAACGAGCAGGCGATGCAGAACCACGAGGACTTCCGTTGTATTTAGGCGAGCGGCGAGGAGAACGAGTACGACTACGACGATCGCCCCCACCAACAGATGCATCTTCACGAACTCGAATGTATGATGTCTCACCCTATAAATAACAAAGATTAGAAGTTTAGAAATAACAACCTTATGAGATCTGAATTTAGTATCATCCAATTTCTTCAAAGCGTATTCCATATCTTCTCGTCGAGAAAATTCTACAACACCTGTACCATCACGGGCGACATCGGCAAAGCATACTTCTCCAGCCTCACGCATGTGATCCTAAATTAAATGTAAAGTTTAATAGTAAATTCTAACCTTCAAGTCTTGCCACGATCCGGTAGATGGAAGTCCTTCAATAATAACACGATAGTCTGTGCGTTTTGAAGGAGGAGCTCCACGAGGCCTGAACCCTCCATCTCGTGCACCTCCACGATCGCGCCCTCCGTCTCTATAAGGTCGACCTCCAGGTCCACGCGGACCAACTCCTCGTGTTGCTTCTACGCGAAGTCTGTGACCATCAAAATCATAGCCGTCTCGACCACGAATAGCGTCATCTGCATCTCTAAAACACAACATTATACGATGTTTCTGGGAGATTACAGAATTAAGTAATTATTTAAATTTCCTGAATCGCAAAAGCTTCAAAATTATATCTAACCTGGGATCTTCAAATTCAATAAATGCGAAAAGTGGCCCACGACTGCTGCTTCCTTTTATGTCGATCATACGAATTCTTCCGTATTTTTGAAAGATGTCTTCCACATCGCGTTCTCTGACGTCAGATGGTAGGTTTCCCACATAGATCTTTGTATCGTCTCGTCCCATCCTACTAAAAATATGAAATTAATAATGAGAAAAAGTAACTGAAGAACAAATTTAGTAAAAAAGTAGGAACTGAATGACACGTCAACGAACATTGCTGGAGAGATAAGCAATATAGAAATACAAGTTTGAAAAATGATTCAAATGAAAAGCGAGCGAACGCGACGCGGTCTCTATGGCCGCAAATATGGGCGCGAATTTTGAAAGATTTATCGCTTTCGTTGAGTGCTAAGAAGTATTATCAAAGAATTGAAGATTGTACGCGTTACATATAACATAATACATAGATATCTTTTACTGGCTAATTGTATCAGATTTTATAACTTTCTCTAAACAAATACCAGTAACTTTTCCTACTGGGGCGAAAAGTAAAAGGCCTAAAAAGTGTTTATACAGGGTAAAGCGTTCGTTGCAGGAAAATTACGAAATGCGCGAGACCAGCTTTTTCAGCTAGTTTTGTGAAATTCAAGATTTTGACAAAAAAATGGCATAATATCATATAGGAAAAAGAATAAAAATAAAAACTTGATATAAACAAGAAATTATAGAAACAAGAACAATAAATAAAAGAAGTTTAATCAACACATTTGAATAGTACCGGGAAAAGACTATCACTGTTGGCATGCATTGGAATAAAAATGGAGACCTTCAGATAATTTTCGAAGAAAAACCAAACGTTTTGCCGATACTAGTCACATAATATCTCTCGAGACCAGAACGTGTTTCTTCAGCTAAATGTACGGGTACATTGTTTGCATTAACTTCGAAAAGTGTTGAATCACCCTACAATTACATTAATAAAATAAGTGACAACATACTTGGTCCTTGATTTTGAATTCCAATTCAGCAAAATGTTGATCCGGATAGTTTTTCAACTTCCAATTCATAACGATTCTTTTATCAGGTTCCTATAAAGTTTGCTTAGTAGATAACAAGGGAAAATTTTACAATTTTGATAAAACTTCCAATGACGTTTCCACCGAAAAGAGCAAAGCTACCACCTTCTCGAAAATCCCATTGCGCTGAGCCATTACTCCATGCATTGACTAACTAAAAGAACTAATTATAATGTTATGAACTCCTGCCTTTTGCTCACGAAGAACCTCAAATAGCCGTTCAGGAGGAACTTTATAGATGTCAGAAGTAGAAACAGATTTTGTTTCAAAGACTGAAAGATAACGAGTATTAATCACCATACTTTCTTTAACAGCAGAGCTCTTAGCGTCAGTTACAACAGTATTTTGAAAGCTCTTCTTATCCATAGTGGTAGTTGTCTTGCCTTTGGTAACAACTTGTGGCTTAATCATATCAGTTGGTAAAATAAGTCCTTTACTAAATTCAGTCTTTAGCTCCGTCAAATAAGTAGCTAATTGTTTCTAGAAACACAGAAATAGACAAAAAGATAAGAATACTTGAATGCGCTCTGTTCCTGCTTTGTTTAGGAATTGACGAATCTGAGATTCGTGTGGACCCTTGGTATCAATCGAAATATTGACCTAAAATAATACAAATTATGTATTATAAATCCTTACATCCACTTCGTGAGCTTCATTTTCGTCACTCAAATTTGGAATTTCGATATTGCCTAAATATTCTTGATCTGTTCCACCAATACGAGCTGAAATATTAAAAAAATATCGATGAGCAGACAAACATACCAACAAAATCAATTTTCAAATCCCATTCGAACAGGAAGATCAACTTAGCTTTTCTGTTGTTAGCTGAAGCTTCTCCTTCACATTTCTTCATTGTGGTTAGTGTCACGGAAATGGGACCTTCCTAAAAAAAGTGAAAACCAAATGAAGCCAACCTCAACAACAAAATTTTCTAATAGCTCCTTCAATCTATCTTTGGACCATGGTGTTGCATTTTTTTCAGACCCAAAACAATAGGGGTTATAAAGAAAATTAAAAAAAAATTACCAGTGCCAGTTGTTAACATTCGTTGCATCGGCTCTCTCCTCCACAATCCACCGAGGATCTCCTTCTCCCCACTTTGCCATTGATATCAAAAATAAAAAATTAGTATGATAGCTTCAAACATGGAAAAGGATGAAAGGTATAGACATTGTAGCAAACTTATCGTAATGAAACAAAGATTTTATTTACAAGACTTGCAGGTTAAAGGTAATTAAACACGGAGAAATAGCAAAAAAAACGAACAGGAATAAAAAGTTCTAGAAATCTCCAGTTTGAAGATGTTTTCGTTTGGCTGAAAATGCTGACCGTAGTCAGATAAAATAATTTTCAAGAATTAGAGTCCAAAATAGCTTCCATTAGGGAACTCTAAAAATTTATTTTTATAATTATACTGGTTGTACGCAACAATCAGGATAAATAAATATTAATATTTATTAACAAAATCAAGCACAAACTCCATAAGTATGGTTAGGGTTAACACGATAATTTTCAAACTAAAAACATAGAATCTTTAGTGAAGAACAAAAGCAATATGAACAAAGTTTTAATTATAATTCGTTTCGTCAATAGTATAATAGTTGATATTCTCCTCAAAGGCATCATCTTGGCTATGGAAACATACACTTCTAGTGCGCTGTGTCAATGTTGAAGACTGTGAAGGTCGACCATGAAAAGATTCTAAAACTAATTTTTTTTTGGAAACTAACCGTTATTTGAATTGGTATCGAAAGTTGCAGAGAGTCGAAGAGAAGCAGTAACACTAGATAAGCGCCTTTCTCGAACAGCATTCCATTCCGCATACGAATATGTTGGATACGTATACTCCGTACGTTGATCTTGAGATAGCGAATATATTCTCGAAGATGGCAGTGTAGGTTCATATGTTGCCGTATTCTTGTCGTCAATCCATCTGATAGCCAAACGTTTACCTTCCTCGTCCATAAATGGTTCATAACCGTGAAATCGTAGCTCTAAGTAAAATTATATTAATATTTAAAGCATCACCTTCATCGGACATATTTTCTACAAGAGCATCGGCGGCTAATTCGTAATTGGACGATGTTGCACTAGGGAGATGTGCACGTACAGTTTCGCCATTTAATGTCTTCACTTCGAGTCCTCTCTCTTCACCTATTATTCGACATTCCCAGTTCTCCTTGGCTTGTTTTCTTTCTTCACTAAGACGTACTGCACCTTCTCTAGCGAGATTCAATAAAATCTTATACTGTTCAGGTGAAACGCTAACTGGGTCATAGTAAATGGCATCATTTGGATCATCGAAAAGGCGCTTATGAGGTGGCTCAACATCGAAATAAGTATATGAATATCAAAAGTAAACTAACCATCAGCATTTGATTTTGTGGGTTTCTTTAAAAAGCTTCGAAGAAAAGTTATAAAAATACATAAAGACACGAGAACTGAGACGATAAGACATATTGTAATAGCCAACTCTTCTACGGTACTAGGTAATGGTGATGGTAATAACCATTTTGGAATCCACTAAATTTTTAAAATACAGTACATCAAAGCAAGCTAACTGTTAAAAACTTGATAATTTCTGGCGGTTCTTCAATAACAGTAAATTGTTTTGGGTTAGCAGTGGCAGGAAGGAGATTTCGTTCTCGCAATTCATATACAGATGGCATCAATTGTTCCAAATTGTCGGACATCTTCCAATCGTTAGATTATTTAGTTCCTAAAAAAGTTAGAAAAAAAATGCAAAAGTAGCAATTCAGATAAATCCAATAAAGACTAGCACTTAAATAAATAAAATTTCTATGCATCAAGGTTTTCTAATTATCAATGTCATTCAACAACAACAATAAAAATTATAAAATACAAGTGAATAGAGCTGCTTTTTACCGATATTATTAGCTTTTAATATTTTGCATAATTACTAATATTTGCAAGAGTATATATTCAATAATCTCATTAGGCTGTTTAACAATATAGTTACATTTAATTTTATATTTCCATAAAAATCTCAACGATGACCCGTTTGACCCGAATGGACTTGGTCATATGATTATAACCTGTCTCGCAGTATCAACAAATGAATCTTTTTTTAGCGTGATTACCAGTATACAAACATTTTTGAACCATCAACACTTTTAAAAACTGATATCATTTCCATTCGTTTCCATTGAAAAATTCATGCAAAAAAATACCAATAACATTACAAAAAAGCCCATCTATTCCAGAATCGAAACATACTCCCTTATTACGTCAGACTGCTCGTGCGATTATGCTAATGACCGCAGCTTTGATGGCAACTTCAATTTGTTTTTTATCATCGTATCACCTGTCCGGAGGTTTATATTCTTCACCTCTCGACATCGTATTTCACACCATAATCATCCGGTCCCCTTTTTTTCCTCTTCTTGTCCACCCTCGCGTGATATTTACTTCTTTCCATGAATAAATCAATTGGTCAGCTGATTGAACTGCTTCTTTCAAAGCAGAGGAAGGGAGTGAACCAGAGGTAGGAGTGGGTCAGCTGCTCATGGGGGATTGATTCCGGCGGATCCGTGTACTCCTGGCTATTACTCTCGACAGGAAATCGTGACTTTTTCCGACAACCTCCCTACTTAGCTTTCTGATGAATGTCTAATTTCTTTCATAATACAAAATAAATAGAAATCTCCTCGAGTTTACTGTGACGAGTGAAAGGACGGAAGTAGGTGTGGAAGAGATCGATGCGGTGGTCCCCGTTATCTGCTCCTCCCACAACATCCGACTATCAGTCGGGCTCTCATCATCTCTCCCTCCTTTTCATAATATTATCTTCCTCTCTCGATCTATGCAATTTTCGCGGAAGACAAATTAGGCCAGACGATTACATTACCTCTTCTCTAAAAGAAGGAAATTTGCAAAGGATTAGCCGATTTTGTTGAGGAATAGCCCCTCAAATTATTACCTACTTGACCTTGATAATTTCACGAGAAGAAACAAGTCGGAGACTGTAAACATCTTTTATGTTTTGGTGTTGATCGCCACACCTTTCGAATATTTTCATGAAAATACAGATTGGCCACGAGCTTCATCCATCAAATTGGCTTCTTTTCTTGTTTTTCCATCTTTTCTGAGCCAAAAAACGTCATTTAAGCTAAAGGATTAAAGCAAAGTGCGTCACGAAGTCGTCACGTTATTCCTTTTGGATATTCTGATCATATCCGGGCGGGTTTCTCCCATTTGACTGGTGAGAGACTACTTCCGTGACATCTTTGATCAGAGATGGCGATACCGAACATCTCAAGGAAATCGCTATCTTATATTCTTGTAGAAACTCTTAAAACAAAATAGAAAAACTTTACTTCCGGCTCATCGCATCTAGTTCTTCATAACGCTAGTCTTCCAAAAGATAATTTCCGCTCTTCCTTCTAATTAATTCGTCATTGATATCAGAGGACTTTCGGAAATGAAGCCATCCACTCTCCATCACCTCCCACTTTTGATAATTCATTTCAGGGATAGACCACTCTCTTTCCGATGGGCTGTGGCCAGTCGAGTGGCCGACCACCTCCTCCGAGTACCGAACTCAGTGAGTAATTCTCCCAAAGTTTTTCCAACATTTTAATAATTCTTAGAGCATTCAAAACCGGTTGAATTTCATCCAAAGAAGGTAGTGCCATCACCGGTAAAAAAGAGAAAACCCCCGCCATCGCCCGGTCGACCGGGAACGCCGCAAATATGTGAGAGGCACTTGCATCGCACACAATTCATGCACAAAATACATCTATCCTAAATTTAATCTTGCAATTCTAGCGATCAAATCGGCGATTCTTATTCAAAAATGGTATCGACGCTGTGAAGCTCGGCTAGAGGCTAGGAGAAGAGCGACATGGACCATTTTTACAACTTTAGAATATGCAGGTGAACAGGATCAACTAAAGGTAAGTGAAAAAGGAAGAGATGAACAAAGGACTTCAGCTATACGATTTCTTTCACGATGTCATCGAAGCAATGGGTAAAAATGACAAAGACTCGTCCTTATTACCACTAGCATCAGCTCTAACATCATACACACACAAAACAGGTAGTGTCCTAATTATAAAATAACTCTTTTCAGCCGAGGATGATGAAGAAATCACAAAAAAATTGTTGGAAGAGACGCAACCAAGTAAATTTAATGTCGAAAAGAACTATAAAGGACCCCATTTAACCCTTCCCTTGGATAAGAATCAGATTGCAGGAATGATCGAGAGTTTTAAATTAAACAAAGTCTATATTTTCTATTTTAATCTCATGATTTTAGATTCTTCACTCAAAATATGTCCTCCTTATTCTTCGCGAAGCCCGAAGAATTTTGAAGTCCCTACCCTCCGTCATACATTTTTCTACGTCTATTTCTAATCAAATAACAATCTGTGGAGATCTACATGGAAAGTTCGACGATCTTTGCATCATTTTGTACAAGAATGGGTACCCTTCTGTTGACAACCCCTATATATTTAACGGGGATTTCGTTGATAGGGGTGGACAGTCCATCGAGGTAATGCATATCTAGGTAATATATATATGTAAAGTTTAGGTACTGTGTACTCTTTTTTCCCTACTGATTGTTGATCCAAATTCTATTATTTTAAATCGCGGGAATCATGAGGACCATATAATGAATCTCCGTTATGGGTTTATCAAGGAGATGATGACTAAATATAAGGTAAGAGAGGAAAATAGATAGCAATTTTTAGGAAGCAGCCACCCCCATCGCTCGACTACTAGAAGACGTTTTCTCCTGGCTGCCAATTGCGACAATCATTGACAAGGAGATTTTTGTCGTCCACGGAGGAATCTCCGACAAGACGGATATCAAAATACTCGAAAAGATTCCACGCAATCGAGTATGTTTCCACCAGTTTCTAATAACTTCTTTCAGTATCAATCCGTCCTCCGACCGCCATCTCATAACACAAACAATGAAGTTAATGCGGAAGATTGGCGGCAAATGCTCGATATTTTGTGGAGCGATCCAAAACAAAATAAAGGTGACCCCTATTTTGTCCTTGAACTTTTTAGGTTGTTGGCCGAATGTTTTCCGTGGAGGTGGTTCTTATTTTGGTGCTGATATTACAGCTGAATTCCTCGAAAAGTAAGTCGGCCTGAAGAAATATTAATCCGCAGGAATGGCTTCCGCCTGTTGGTTCGATCACATGAATGCAAATTCGAGGGCTACGAATATACTCATAATGAATCGTAAGTTGCTGTACAACCATATATTTTTTTAGAGTGCTAACAGTTTTTTCTGCATCAAACTATTATGAAGTTGGAAGTAATCGAGGTGCGTATGTGAAATTAATTGGAAAAGCAAAAGAACCTCACTTTGTGCAGTACATGGCGAGCAAAACACATCGAAAAACGACAAGTAGAGAACGGTAAAATAACTTTAAAAAGACAAAAAAGAGGATTCAGACTAAGTCTAGTAGAAGAATCGGCTATTCGAGAACTGCGGGATAAATTGAGTTCTTTCAACGCCGAACTACAACGAGAATTTTTAAAGATTGACACAATGGGAAAAGGTATTGTAATAATAGATAGGTGGATTGCTTTTACCTAAACGCAAAAACACCGACTAACTTGATGAAAAATCTCCTTTGTCTTTTAGTGGGACTTTTGCTTGTTTCACCCGTATTCCAGCTTTCTTTCCTTCTTTTTTTCCGCTAAAAACAATTAATTAGTTGAAAAGTGTATTTTAGAAAAGCAAGAAAAATACGAAAGAAAGAAGTGCAACTCAACTTAAAAACAGAAATAAGAAAAGTAAAAACTATTCAAATAGCTTAAATTGCGCGAGCTTTATAAATAGCGCGCTAGAATTTCCATTATGTTTTTTCTATTTTTATGCATCATTATTTTGATTTTTTATGGTATACTATGCAAAATTTTATGTAGATAAAATATGTCAAAAAGTTAGAAAACAATTCAGGTCAATTGACAATCCACGAATGGGCGGAATGTGTTCAACGAGTGACAAATCTTTCTCTTCCTTGGCGTACGCTGGCTTCCAATTTGACACATCTTTCTGATGACAGAAAACATGTCCTCTACAATAATAATCTTTCTGAAATTATTGTTGGAAAGACTATTCCCCAGGTGAGTTTATCTATGTATCTTTTGCTGTGGCTTGCCTGTCGATTCTTTCGGCTTACTAGAGCTAGCGCATGTAGTGTGTAACTCATCCGAAACAATCAAGGCATGGCAGGATCGACACGTGGTTGAGTCTCTCTACCGTCATAAAAGTACTCTCGAGACGTTGTTCCGTTTCATGGACAAGGATAATTCTGGACAAGTCTCTATGCAGGAATTCATTGAAGCTATTGAGGTAGGAATAAATTAATAGAAAAAGAAAATTTAGGTTCTTGGAAAATACACAAAGAGAAATTTGTCGACGTCGTACATTCGACAGATAGCTGAGTCAATCGACTTCAACAAGGACGGTTTCATTGACCTCAACGAACTCCTCGAGGCCTTTCGTATTGTCGATATCAACCGTCCTCCGCATTCCCCGACATTCTAACTCCCGGTCATAGTCATCCTCACTTATATCTGTATTGCAAAAAAGTTATTTGTTGTTCTCGTTATTTTTCATTGTTTTAAATGAAAATGAAAGTTATAGTGTGAAATTTTTTTTAACTC
Source organism: Oscheius sp. DF5120 (assembly GCA_932521415.1). Taxonomy (NCBI): domain Eukaryota; kingdom Metazoa; phylum Nematoda; class Chromadorea; order Rhabditida; family Rhabditidae; genus Oscheius; species Oscheius sp. DF5120. The sequence continues at coordinate 5,097,657 of OW051463.1, forward strand.
AAAGGCCGTCCAAAGGAATTGTTATAAAAAATCAGTAACAGGAACGAGTAAAAAAATGCTTTATTATTCTCACCGTCGAATCTCTTTGTCGATGACCATGGCTCACATCACAACACGTTTCAACTCACCTCTCTCTTACCTTTTTTCCTTCCAATCTCTATAAAATTCTTTCGCTCCCTAACTCATCTAATTTCGCTCCCTCCCCTCCTGCGCTTTCTTTTCACTGTCCATCATTTCTCTCCTTTTTCTCCCCTTCTTCGCTCCTTTGGATCGTCTCCCGATCCTTGAACTCTCTCCTCTTTCTCCCTCCTTTCTCCCCCATAGCCTCTCCTTTCGGAGCTGAAAACGAGTCTTTATTTGGAAACAATGAGGAAGAGCAGATCCGAAACAAGTAGGTTAGATAGAACAATACCGTTTAGGAGCGGGAGCGCGAACGAGAACGAGAACGCGACGGACTGCGGCTGCGACTGCGTGATGGCGACTTCTTTGGACTGTTCGAATCACGACGAGGTGAACGACGTGGAGAACGGCTGCGAGATCGCGAGATTCGACGACTATTTCCAGAATCTTCTTTGATTGTTACGTATGCCGTTTCACCCTGAAAGTTTTCATTCTCCCCCCTTTCTGCCAACCTCATGGGAACGGAATTTTGTGTCGTTCAGCTTCTTAACTGCGTATTTCATGTCATCATATCGTGAAAATTCGACGATTCCAGTTCCATCCTTAGCGACATCGGTGAAACAGACATCTCCTGCTTCTCTCATATGATCCTATTAAGAACTATTGAAAATATAGACATTAGGCTACCTTCAAATCTTGCCATGAGCCCGTTGGAGGCAGGCCGCTGACAATGACACGAAAGTCGGTTCGCCGAGAGCCACCACGACGATATCCACCACTAATTCTGTCAGCATACTGTGTTCCACGGAAGCCAGGATCACGAAAATTGCCTCGAGGACCACCGCGGCTGCCTCCTTTACAATGTTCTACACGAAGGCGATTTCCATCATAATCATAGCCATCTCGACCACGAACAGCATCCTCAGCATCTCTGAAATTTTTTTTTAATTTTTCAAGAAAGTCTTACCTTTCATCATCGAATTCAACAAAAGCATAAAGTGGTCCGCGTCCTCCTTTGATATCACAATATCTGATTTTTCCATATTTGCCGAAAATGTCTTCAATCTCTCGTTCCTTGATATCCGAAGGCAGATTGCCGACGTAGATTTTTGCTCCGGGCATTATGAGATGTCTAAAATTTTGAAATAAGAAGAGAATAAAGAAATGAAGAAAACAAAATTGTAGAATGAGTAAAAGGATGACGAAAGGACGCAGACGCGACGCAGGGAGGTCCGCGACGCGGCGACAGAAAAAAAAGCGATGGGGCAGTTTTCTATGGGAGGGATAATCGAGTAGAAGATAGATATATTTTAACACGCAAAAAGAGCTGATATGATAAAAAAGAAGTGTCTTTTTTTCATTGTCTCAGCTCCCTGCGTATTCTAGCTTCTGTATTCTAGCTTTCGCAAATCTTCAACTTCCTTCTACTGATGTATTTCTCCAATCGTCATAATCAAATACTCGATCTTCTCCTATGAACATAATAGACGGTCTTTAGAATCTTCGTTGAATAAATCCCGGCTAGTTTAACAATGATTTTACTGACACTAATTTCTCTCCCTCTAGTACAATATCGGATTTTGACAGCCCTAGAATAGCAACTCTGCTATCAAAACAATCATCACATGCTCTTTACCCCGTCGGACGGTTCTCGCCTCTGCCAAAGCAGCTAGTCAAATAGAATTCCACCGCCGACGGCTTCTATCGCCACGAATGGATCATCCTCCTCCAGCCTTCAACCCCCAACAGACTCCTTCGTATCACGAAGTTTCCCTCCATTCGGGGCCATCTCTTCCTGTCTATACTATTCGAACTTCTTCTTCCACTACTACTACTCCCAATACTCCCGGCTATGTTTACAGAACGAGTAAATTATCTGCTGGTGCTAAATGATTCTAGGTTCGACGGCCACGAGGAGATCGACGACGTCGACAGCGAGTAGGAAATGGATGTGGACATTGAAGACGTCAGCTACCTCGGCTATGCTTTGTTGTTTTGCCATTTTTATTATTATCTTGATAATTCTCCTGATACGATATGCTTTCCGTTGAAAAGGCCAAAGAATAACTCAAAACAAATAAAGCTTCGGGTTTTAAGTCGCGAAAAGCACACTATAGGGTGTAAATTACATGAGGAGATCAAGAAACTATGTTGATAAATACTTTATTCATTCAGATTCAAAATACTCGTTTCTTTAAAATATCACAATCTTCTCGAAATTTTGCTTTATTCCTCTTCCTCTACGGCAGTCAGGGGTATACAAAGGCTTGCCGGTCGCTTATCGCTCTGCTGAAAAATTCTTTACCCTTGTCCCAATAAAAAAATATACCTTGAAGGCTTCCTTGGCCGTACCTCCATCATGTTCCAGTAGCAAAACACAGATTCTGTCCTTCTTTGGCGGTCCTTCTATCCGACCAATCTGAATAAATTGATCGAATAAGGTGAACTCACATGTAGGGAGATGCATCTACCCGGTTCGAGAACGGCAAAGACGGGATTCACGCGATAAAGAGCATTGTCGGAGCAGGTGATCTTCACTGCCAGAGATACTAAAATCCTATATTTGACAGGAAAAAAAACTCACTATTGCTAGCGTTGCTCAGTGTGTGAGTACTGAGACCGCCTTTGGTTGGAAAAACGGCAGTGGACGGGGAGACACAAACATCCTGAAGAAGGTGACAGCTACAACAACACCCGGGACTGCGAGGAGCTCTAAAAATGGACTGATATGACAGAGACAGCTAGAAAATAATACTTATAGCGGATGAAAAATAGCAAAAATTTTGGCGCTGCGTGCAATCAGGCCAAGTTTGAAAAGTAGCAAGCAAGGTAGATAACAGCTCCATGAAAGTAATATCGTTTAAGAAATAATTGTATAGATTTATCAGAACCTGGATCGACAACGCTTCTTCGGATAGGGAGGGCTGAACATCGAGGCGAGAATGTGTATCTAGGGGAACATAACAGATCTTCCATTTCCTCTCTGGCACCCCCTTCTACTCAAATGCTATGAAGCGAAAGAAATGATCAGAAAACAAGGGGAAAACCAACCTGGTGGACAGACGAGCGGAGCGAGCACTTCTCATCAACTGATGCATGTCCGAGAGGGCGATGGCTGAAAGACGAAATGGAATAACGAGCAGACAAGTGTTTTGTGTCTTTTGACTGAAGATTTCCCTCGAGAATACGCAAAAAAAGAGGAAAACGTACTGACGGATCGACTAATTTTCGATTGTCTCTTTTCATTTTCCACGGAAGAAGAACCGACGAGTTTGGCCGACGGAGAGCGCAGCATCATCTGGCGTTTTAGACGCCGCCTATGGGGTTTCATCCATCAACAGCCCCAGATAAGCCGCGGGTGCGTAGTTGCCCCCAAAGAAGTAAACATCGCTCGAGGCGGAGGGGGTCAACGTTCCCATCGGATGTTCTTCATCTTCACGAGGTCATCATCAAGCGACAAATTCAATTGAATCGTCTACTTTTGAGAATAGCTTTGCGTTCTTTAGCTCTGCTTCAGGTTTCAAAGATTAGACATTTCCTCGATCTGATAACAATTCCACTGGGATCGAGAAGATTCAAAATAGTAATAGCTGCGCAAGTTTTTGATCCAAACATAGAATCTTAGTTTTTAAATATATAGGATTTGTGTAGGCTACTTTTGAAGCGCTGCCCTCAAATTTATGTGAAAAATTCTTATTTTGGACATATCGATGATTCCCATAACTCTTTCTGCCGTCTTTACGCTCCTGCCCCTATAGCTAAATGAGCCATAGTCATTACTCATTCTGACAGACGCTATCGCTCGGAAAATCCAACGGCAGCTTATCGACATTAGTTGAAAAACGTCTCCGATGGAAACATCTTCGAGGTGTTTCCTGTTATTCGTCTCTTCAAACCTACTCACCTACGAGCGGCTCTGGCTTCTCGCCGAGATTCGAACGAGCCGATGATTGACGAGCCGTTTTATCTGCTGACGAACCGGAGGACATAATCTGAAGGGTAACGGATTGAAAGGTGGCAAACAAAAGGAAGTGAAAAAGCGGTGACAATGGGCAGTTTTGACGAAGTACTGACATCATTTGGATGGCTTTTGAACTTTTGAACAATATTCGAGAAACTTCAAAAGTAAAACTTTGGTTGGAAAAAAGGGCACTTGCGTCATTCATAGTTCAATTTTTATAGCTTACTTTTTTTTTATTCTAAACAGTATTTTACAAAAAAAAGGAACTATGAAATAATGAGGACCATAACCAACATGGCAGAAAAGGCAAAAATATTAAGTCTTTCTAGGAGATAGTGAATCACGAGTAAGAATGAAATGTGCTACGATCAGCGAAGCGTGTGGTCGGCAGTGCATGGGAAATGTCTATATTTATTCAGTACAACACATCATTATAAGCCACTAGCGTGACTGACCTTATAAGTCTTAAAAATCATGTCGCGACTGACTCGAATCGCTATTGAGGCAGAAAGAACAAAGAAAGTCGACTTTTACTGCTCCTACTGAACAAAGGGCGACTTCAGTTGTCCTCCCTCCCTCAAATCAAACATCTTTAGCCAACGAAGAGAAAACCGACATTAAAGGTGGAAGACAGAAGAGAAAAGAGTTATTTATGAGAACATTGGGGATATAGTTACAAGTGCATTCATTCAAATCTGCAAAAAAAACGAAAGAAAGATCCGTGTCTTGCAAGACTTCCGGAAAAAGGAAACCTATTGTTAGGGGGATACGTATGTGGCTCCGAAAGGTTCATAGAAGCGGAAATGGGTGAATTTTTTTTTTTGCAAACATCCGGCTAAAAGTTTAATATTTCATCTAAGATTTTGATCAAATTCCACGGAGTTTATTCTTTTGAACACAGCGTTTGAATTTTTGTCAAAACAAATAAAAAAACACTAGAAGTAGCCAACCAAAATTGTGTTAAAAAAAGTAAAAAAGAAAATCATAACAACGTTATTTATTTTTGTTGAGATATTAGGAACTATATCTTTTCCTCTAGTCAACTGTTTTGGAAAAAAAACCAAGGCGAAAGTCACAGCAAACCACTTCCGATAATCCTGTTAACAATCTTATCAGCAGATATCTAACCTTGGCTAATAACTTCAACAGTTGCATGACGGATGCTTCGAAGATCTTGTCAGAAAAGACAAGCTAGCTATGAATGGGTAAGTAAACGACGTGACTTCTGGAGGAGCGGCATATCGCGTGGCTGTCAGTTAAGTGAAATATGGATACGACGGTTGAGAGGTAACTACGGGAAACCGCCGAATTGGTAGAAGGGTTGAGAAAATCGTTTCCGATCCACATTTCCGTCTGAATCTTTTGATTTTCATTGAAAGGATGTTCCTTTGAGAAGCTAATGGATATCAATTTGAAAAATAAAAAGAACAATAGCATCTCGTTTTCGTCACTGACCGACGACAATCGTCCTTCCACAAATCTGGTTCATTTTTTTTGAAATATTTTATGTGTTCTCTTTTGATTACATCAAAAAGGTTCAAAAAAGCAACTTCTCGAAAAGATTTAACGATCTTACGACCAACTCCATTTTGGAAGGTAAAAAAAATTTCTTCAAGTTTTTTTTTGTGATAATTGTCCTTCTTCTTAGACAATTTAGTGGATGCTTTCTATACTAACAAAATAAGTAGGAAAGACCAATAGCTAGCAGAGACTCCAATGCTACCATACAGATCTATTGGTCTGTTGTGGATAGACAAATCAGAATAGAAAGAGAAGTTCGCAAGCTAACTGAAGAATTTTAGCAAAAGATCTGTCAGATGATCCCTTGACGTAGAATTTCGGAAGAGACAGCAATATCGCATAAATAGTTGAATTATTTTATACAAAGAGAAGAAAATTGGGAGATATGTTGGCGATGGTTGCCATCTGTATAGACTATTACCTTAATACTTTAAATGGCTTCTAAATAAAATCAATCATTTCATTATGAAAAAATTTATGGTCCACATGTTGATGCAGAGTACGAACAGATAGCAGTGTTGATACCTTGGACAAGTGTAGGCAACTCATCAAACGAATTCACATGGAAGGCAGAAGCTGAAGTCTGAGCAAGTGAGCCGAGGCGAACTCCGTCTACATTGGCTCCAACAGATATGACAATCAGCTAAAAAATGAAAGAAACGTACAAAAAATACCTTCGAATCATCTGTTGTTCGGGCTTTATGAGCGCTTTCAAAGGCTTCATTGTAATCTTGATCATCGTTTGGATTTTGTGGTATAACGATGATGGACACGCGTTCAATTCCATTTCTTTCTCCCATTTCTTTGGTTCCAAGTGAAGACATTGCATCCTCAGCATAACGGAATAAACTAAAAATAAATAAAAATCGGAAGGAAAATACCTATTTACACTTGTATTATTATTATCCATTACATTCGGAACATCATCTGTAAGTCCGTGAATTGTTTGAGTAAGAATCTAAACAATTAGTTTTTTTTTTCAGTTGAATTTTGCTCACCAAATTGTTTCCCAAATCAGATGTTTTCCAAACAACGGCGAAATCATCATCAACCTTATTGGATTTTTTCTCTTACAATTTAATTACCTGTAGATTAATCATTACCTTTACATTCGCATTTACTTCCCAAGTAGTGGTGAGATTATCAGCGAAAAAGTTTAGCTGCTTCACAAAATTATCTTGGGAACCGACGCCACTCATTCCATTGATTACTAGCAAAATATCGCGATTACAGGGATAACCGCCTGTGAACCATAAGAATGCAGGGTGAACAACCTACTGAAAACCGAAGAATAGTCCATTTGAAAGCCTGATCGTTCAATTCGAAAATCACTGGTGAACGTAACTAGAGCAAAACGAGTGCTGGAGTAGACAGGAGTTGTTGGAATAGGGGCTGTTGAATTTGGTCCACCGAATCTAAAAAAAATGACTAAAAATTACAGACAACAGTATCACCTGGCTAAAATAGGATTGCGAGTTCCTGCACCATCGTATATGGTTACATAGTCACAGCAAGTATCTACATCATAATAAGGAAAAGAGAACTGGAGTATTTTTCCCGGTTCTGCGGTCATATAATAGTAACATTGATCATTAGGAGGATAGTTTTGAGGCCATAACGGCGAGAATATTGTCCCATTGTAGTAAAAATCATTATTGTAGGGACAACCGATAAAATCTAGCTTTGAACTAATTTGTTCTAAAGCTGTTTTATGAATTGAAGGTTCTAATATGCTATGACGAAACTTTGATGTCACAATAGGAATTAAGAGTAGCAAGAGATTCGATCGCATTTTGGAATCTGATAGCGTGATGCTTTTTCACCTGATAGCAAATATCAGATATGAAGCACACAATAGCGCACAAAAAACGAAAAGAAAAAATTCATAATATAACCTTAACCCATTGACGACCGCGCTTTATTTCCATGTCTGGCGACCAGTGTTCTTTAGGCTTTTTTTTTTAACTTTTCTCATAATTTTTGTTATTTTTTATGTTGTGACAATGACGAAAAAGATGGAACTAACGATGATTCTGAAATCGAACCATTAATTGTTCAAGATGTCAGTGATTCCGACTCGGACGATTCAACAATTTCAACTACACACAGTACTGATTCATGGACAAGTGATTGCGAATCTCACAACCCATGGTCGTTTACCGAGCAAACTGGGCCTACTGAAGAGGTTTATATATGCGAAAAATCAATATACTTTTATGAACTCTTTTTGTTTTTGTCGACCGACAGTTGGAGCTCATTTAATTGCTGATAAAGTGATGCCACGAAAAAGATTTCAACAACTAATGGCATCTCTCCATTTTGCAGATAATAGTCATCGTCATCTTGATGGCCTATTAAAAACATAAAAATTCCCGTGGGTCGTCAATGAGTTAACCCAATATTACAGTGAAAATGCGATGAATATAAATTTCAATAAATTTCATTCGACAAAGGACCTCTGGCTTGTGGCCTATTGAATTAATAAAAGATATCCGTTGGTCGTCGATATTAGATAGGCAGAGTAATTTGTAGGCGACTGAAACGGATATTATGATGTAATGTATCACCTAGGCATATAATTGAATATGTATATAAGCATTTTTCTATAGATATGGGGGTGAATAACATAGTCCAGAGTTAGTCCTAGCGCAGTACCGGCTGGTGAGCCCCAGAGGGGCACTCAACTATCAAGACCGCCCCCTTAGCCTCATGAGCATCTAACAAATATAAATAAACCAACGAATCACCATTTAAAACTAAAAATCGTCTCGCAAAACCAAATCCTCGTAATTCCATTGGATCAATAAATCCAATTATATGTATTTTGTCTGCTCCTGCTGGTTTCACATATCTGTTGTCAGTTTGTCCTGCCCTCCGTATCTAAAAAGTATTTTTTTACGAACAAACGCCACACCAAAATGGACAAAGGTGTCAAACAACCTAAAGTAATATTGATAGCACGAAAAGGTATAATATGATGCTTTTCTATAAAATTCCTTGTACTTCTTTGATCAATCACAGTCGGTCTTTTGCGACTAGTAATTGCTTTTTCCTGATTGCTAGTACTAGTTAAATTACCAACTCATTTAAGCGTTTTCCAATTACCTCTTGATACACATTTAGTTCGACGCATGGATCTAAAAATATGACAGTAATTACTTCAATCAATTCAAAGCGAAAGAAATAATATCAGTGACACAGTCAGAACAGTAGGATGCCAGTCCAAATTTGGCTATTTCCTTATGTATTTAATTTTTCACTAGATCATCTAAATGATGAAATTTAATCACCGTATTTGCTACAGCAGTTAGTTCCGGTACTACAAAACTTTAATACAATTTTTGGCTTTGTTACAAGGCAAAATTTACTGTATAACCATCGAAAGACATTTTAGACTGTATTTTTCAACAACTTTTTACACATCAAAACGGTATCTCTAACGGTTTATTAACTATTTGACGTTTTTATGATGATTCTCAGCTCGCTGCTAATTACTTGTCTTCTACATTCCGTACGTTCAATCTTCCATAAGAAATTCAATTTCTAGCTGCCGGTACATGGCTCTGATAATGTTGACAAAGGAATTACTACTTCTAATAGTGCCGTTGTGGATTCATATACAAATCCAAATGTAAAATTAAATATTTCTTATAACTTAATACTGTCTTTTAGGAAAAATTACACATTCTGCATGTATTTTTGACAATGATGGTGCATTCTAATTTCTGTTTATTTGCAAAAATTAATCATCGTGATAATAATAATAACAGCCGATTGACACTTCGTGAAGCACAATTGGTTCGCTGTTCCGTTGTGGAGCCTTTCTGTAATGTGATTGTCGATAAGAAACAAGTTATATTGGGTTGTGTGGAAGCTAATGGAACCACTATGAAATTATTTAAAAACTATTTGCTATCAAATACAAAATCTGGAAATGTAGTATGCGGAAATGTTGTTTGCCAAATACAAGTATGTTTTAATTCATGTTTGTCGGGAGAAGTCCATATTGACCATATATTTATGAGGGTAGAAATTATAGAAAATCTAGATAGATGGTCAGTAAATGATTGAGATATTGAGAAGGTAGAAGTCCTAGAGTAAGGGAACTTGAAAGGTTTTGGATCCTCGAAATACAGGGAGGTTGAATAGCTTGAGCAAGATTTAAGGTTGGAATCAGGGAAAAGGTCCTATGGAGCTTGGATAACAATGGAGTAACCAATTAAGGCTTATAGCTTTGTAGAAATGCGGGAGGAACGACAAAAGTGTCGATCCTGGAATTGCGCGAGTATGCAGAACAATGTGTATTTCTTTCTTAGGAACTTATTGCAATTGGAATGCCGGATGTGTATCAAGCATTTATTTGGAAATTTCTCGATTGGATGGATGATGTAAAAACGAAATATAAGAATGAAGATACATTATTGCAACAAAACAAAAAGAATGAAATAAGTGATTCTTCACGTCTTGCCTTAACAAGTGTAGCAGCAGGTATCATTGTTGCCGTTGGTGGTTTAATCCTTGGCATTGTTGGATATAAAATGAAGAAAAGAAACAAATATAAGGCGATTGGTAGACATTTAGCGAAAACTGAGATAGCGAAGAATCCAGAAGTAGCTTTAGGTGGTATTAGCAATTTGCAAGAGAAGACAGAATCACAAGCGAAAATGACACAACTTTAACTATAAAACGTGTTTTTCTTTTCTAATGAAATATTTACATATGATAATTGTATTTTCATGGATTGAGTCTTTATCTGAACTAAGTTCTCCGTAGCACTCCGTTTCATGTTTGAATGTGTCCCGTAGACCGGAACGATCCACTCGGAAAACGATTATGCGACGAGAGCAAACAAATTGTATGGCACACGAGATTTTTTGTATTGTTTTTTTACGGATTTTGGCAATGTGTAGCAGATGTATGTTGTTTGTTAAACCTAAAAGAATGGACCAATTTCAAGTAAAAAGATAGAGATAATTTGATGTTTCCATTGTTAACCTTATTATGCATTCGTTTATTGTCTTTCATTTAGAGATTTATTATATAAGTTAAACAGTTTCTAATTTTTTTTTAGAAATATGTAGTTCATTTCCGGATGTATATGTATTAGTACGTGTTCTACCCGGTTGGCAACGGGCTGTTTGACCTACATCTGTGCTGAAGGCGGGAGAGAGCAGCCTCCGGGAAGAGCCGGTTTTCACGTAGAGGAAACGGCCATTCACTGCTCTGCTCATCTCTTTGGCACCCAACGTATTTTCCGTGTAAATGCCATCTAACTTTCATGTTTTTATTCGATTATTGAGAAAGATATAAGTTAGATATACAAAAATTTCAGAAAATGCAAATTAAAAAAAAAAACTTGGTTATTTATTCCCAAGTTCTTAACTTACTAGCTCATACCGTTTTATGAATCTTTTGTCTCCTGACTCATTAATCCTAAACACTCAGCTCACTGCAAAAGCAAATAACGACGTGAATACCAGTTCTGCCAAAGGCTCACAAGATGCTTCTGTTCTCTCTTTCGTTGCTTGGAACAGCCTTGGGCGATTTTACCTTCTTAACTGAAAAAGATTTTTCCAATGCGGTAAATCTTCAACATACATTTATCAGAAGACCACGATCTTTGTTCAATGATCAGCGTTTTGGACCAAGAGTGAGTAAAACATAAGGAAAAGTAAAATGATCCAGAGATTTAAACGAGGTGGTGTTGGAGTAGCATCGGATCGTGACAAATGGCCAAATGGAAGAGTACCCTATGTCCTATCCGCTGCATACAGTATGGTTTTCTTACTATTTTGTTTCTTTGTTATTAAAATTTTTCCGTTTTTTTTTTCAGCCGAACCTCAACGAGCCGTAATCGCTAAAGCTATTCTAGGCTACAATCAAAAGACTTGCATCCGATTCATGCCAAAAACACCTCAAGATAAAGACTATGTTGTTATTTCCAAACTGGATGGGTTAGTTTCATCAGTTTTCTCATTTTTATAGATGTTATGCTGATTTTGCTCGAGTAGGAGGGAGACAGCAAGTTTCTCTTGCTGATGAATGTCTCGATTACGCTACTATCATTCACGAATTGATGCATGTTATAGGTAAGTTTTTTTTAATAAAAAGTATTGTGAAGATAAGAATTTTTTGATAAACTGCGAATTTAGGCTTTATTCACGAGCATCAACGAGACGATCGCGATGGATTTGTTTCAATCTTATGGCAAAATGTTATTCCAGGAGCTGATACCGATTTTTCGAAATTATCAAATCTAGGACTTTCTTATTATGGTGAAAGTTATGATTATTTGTAAGGAGAATGAGATTAAAAAAAACTCTTTACAGATCTATTATGCACTACGAGAGCAATGAAGGCAGTAGAAATGGAAAAAATACTATCGAAGCAAAGGTTAAAATGATACAGAGAAAAAAAGGATTTCCAGGAAACTCGCTTCACTCCAGTGATGGGAAGAAGCACAGATTTTTCACCCTCAGATCTTCGTCGTGTCAACCGGGCCTATAGCTGTACTTCACATCTTTTCTTTCGGTCTGGATAAATTGTAAGTGATGATTTTGAGGCGAAAAGACTTTTCAGTAAATTTGGGTGAACATTTGACAGATTACGAGTATCCTCCTCTGTTCTTGCTGTACATTACTATCCGTAATGAATATTTTTTATTTCTACACGACTTGTTTTAAAATCTTGACCGTATTTTGAAAGATAAAAGCTGTGTCGAAATTTGAACATGTTTAAAAATGCTGGTTTTCTTTGTTTCAGCAAAAGCTACGAGAATAAGCAATATAAGTCTAGTTAAAAATATATCGAGGATTGAGGAATGTAATGTTTTATGTGTGCTGGCAGAACGAAAAGTAAAAGCCTTAATTTGACTTAGATACTCATTTTTCGGACATACTGCTATCAGTATCATCATCACTTTCCGAAGAAGTACTGCTAATATCCGTATCAGTATCACCTGAAGATTGAGTGAATCCAAAATATGTAAAACTAACCTTCCCGATGTTTCTTTTGCTCTCCTACTTCATGTAATATCTGTTCATTTCCATCATATTCAACTTCATCCTCATCTTTAACTTTTTCTTCCATATGTTTCTTCCAACGAAGTGCAGCCGCAAATAACTTATTAGTGCCTTTTGAAGCTACAGACATTATGAATAATTTGAAGAACATACCTTGATCACTGGGGAAAATATAGTCATAATATTCTTCCCATCCAGCATCTATTCCGTCCTGTGTTTGTATTTGTCGACGTCGTTTAATTTTTCTTGGTAGCAGTTCTTCAACGCTAAATTATAAAAAAAATAAAAGATAATAATAATCAAACCATTTAATATCATTTTCATTGCCATTTTGTCGTTCAAATGTTAGCCAATTTTCTAAAAGTATTAACCGTTCTTCTTTATCATGTTGTTCTAGCGCTTTGTTTGCTCGTTCATAGATTTTACGAGCACTTGCACTATTACCCAAGGAATGCTCAAATTCACCATATGAGCACCATACTTTTATATGATTTGCTCGGTTCAAAAGTGTTTCATATAAATCACGAGCTTTGTCAAATTCCTCAGTAAATGTTTCAAAATCGATGTAAGATTTCCAGAGAAGCTGTAAATAGTTTGTAACAACAACACAAATACTTCAGGCATATCTAGAGCTGGCTGTTCGATGGCTAGCTGATGAATAGCCCGAGCTCGTTCAACATCTCCCAATATACATTCCATTTCAGCATACTTTCGAAACTTTATAAACGTTTATAATCAATCTCACCTTTATCCATGTCTGACTTTTTTCTGGAGCAAATTCGAGGAATTTATTGTAAAGTATACGACATCTATCGAAATCTCTCATACGTTGTTCAAATTCTATATATTCCCTGAAGAGTTTACTCTTTGGACATTTTCCAATAGCGACACCCTGAATAAAAAGTAATCACTTTGATAAAGATAAACCAAAATTTTACGTGCTGCTGCAAGATCCATTCTTCGAACCTCAAATTGACTAAACCAAATCCAAACTTTAGCGAAAGTAAAAGATTTATGAGGTATAAGATCTAAACATGCTTGGTAAGTCTAAAATCAAAACTAAAATCTACTAAACAGATTTACCTGACGAGCCTTCTCATAATTTTTGGCAGTTAACTCTTCATAAAGAGCATAATTAACCCAAAGATAAATATATCTTCGCCAATACCGCTTTTCATTATGTGGCGGCAAATTAGCAATAGCTCGCTCATACAGCTCTTCTACATCTTCTGAAGAAGCTTCCTCGTTCTCTAACATACGAATATAATCAAACCAAGAGTCGTAATCAAGTGGATTTTCAGCAACTGCCTGTATTTTGAATGAAGAGTTATAGAAGCAGTGTTACTTTTTCATATTGCAATTGCCTTTTACTAATAATGACTTCTTCAATCGTGGCGCGCTCACCAAATTTCTTTTCATGAATAGAATAATATTTAAATAATTCGCTTGTTCTTGATTCTGGAAGGCTGTCAATACCATATCTACAACAAACAATTAAGTAGAAGATACAAACTCACTTATAAATAATACGTGCTCGTTCATGCTCTTTTTGTCTCTCTTCAAATTGGGCAAATGCAATTAGAAGACTCTCGCTAATGTTATCGTCTCCGAAATATTCCATCCCCGTTTCATAAACAGTCCTCGCAGTAGCTAGCTCTCCATGTTTCTCCTCAAATTTGGCATATTTTATCCAATATTGTGTCTTAAGTCCATGAACATGTAAGAAACGTTGATAAATTTTCCTAGCACGATCAACTTCCTTATATCTATACAACAATTAAAACATATTAAAAGGAAATACCTCATTTCGAAGTTTATATAAGTTTGCCAAGCTTGTTCAGTAGGTTCCCATTCCATCCATCTTTCAAAAACTTGTCGAGCACCAGGAATATTCTCTACAATTTCTTCCATATAAGAATATTTCAGCCAAAATTGAGTAGCTCTAGGTAGAAGAGTTACAGCTCGGTCGAAAATGTTACGAGCATGATTGATCTGTTTATTCCTTAATATATGTTAGCATCAATAGCTAATAAGTTAACCTCATTTCCATTTCAGCATATTGTAGCCAAATAGTTATCGAACGATGATCAACATCCAAAGCTCTTTCGAAAACTGATCGAGCTCTGAAAATATAAAATTACATAAGTATTGTCAATTACCTTTGTAATTCTCCAATCGATTCCTCCCATTTCGCATACTTGATCCAGTTTGCTATTTGATGTTTATTCTTTCGAATACCATCTTCAAATTCTTTTCTTTTTTGTCTTTGATATTCCGCTAATTCTTCCGGATCAGAAATCAAAAAAAAACGGATAAAAAGGACAAAAAGAACTTACTCTGTGCTTTGCAGGTGCTGGAAGTACTAATTCGACTGCTTTAGCTTCTCGAAGTAGTTGTTCTGCAGTAATTTGAATCGACGCTGGTTCCTACAATATTAAGCTAAATATGCAAACTATAAATTATTATTTTTTTAATAACATAAAAATGTATAAGTGAATTACATTCATTTGAAAACCAGACCTTGTTTTTCACTCTTGATGCCTTCTTCGGCAATTTCATCGCAGTTCTGGTCGTCTGCTGTTCTTCGCTGTCACTCATTTTCTGGAAAATAACAATTTAGCAATGTATTACAAAACTAGAAAAAAATTTAAAAAAAAAACAAAGGCAAACAAACAATACTTACTTTCGAAACTGAAAGAAAGTCTCACTCATTTGAAATGACATTTTTTGCGCGGGGGTATTGTAGCTGTACAGCTCTTTGACGGAATTAATGAAGAATGTCAATAATGCCGAGAAATATCTTTGTCTAATATAATTCATATCAGTTGGTTCCATCGAGTTGAATTCTCTTGACATCGATTTTTTCTCAAAGGTTGATCTCTTTGCAAAGAATAGATTAAATCCATCTGTATTAGTTTGTGTTTCACTTATTTTTTGTTTTAATTTTTAGAATATTAGTAGACAATTTTTGGATAAACTGCCACTTGATTACAACTCTTGGTTTGATTATTAAAACATAAAAGCCAAAAACAATTTTTAATACAATAGCACATATGTTGATATTAATATTCGAAATCCGAATGAATGAACCAAACGAACAATTAATATTAGCTATTTGCAAAAACTTCATTGAATAGCCGCAACGTGATTTAAGATGTCGGACAACTCAAAACCTTCCATTATATTAAACAAAGATTGAGGAATGTAATGTTTTATGTGTGCTGGCAGAACGAAAAGTAAAAGCCTTAATTTGCTACAATACCCCCCGCGCAAAAAAAAGAAAAAACAGAATCTACTAGATGGAAGAATAATACAGGAATAAGATATCTTTGTCTAATATAATTCATATCAACAGTTGGTTCCATCGAGTTGAATTCTCTTGATTTGATTATATTCGTATGTTAGTGAACGAGGAAGCTTCTTCAGAAGAACTGTATGAGCGAGCAATTGATAATATGCCGCCACATAATGAAAAATAAAATAGAGAAATAAGAAAAAGTTCGACTAGAAATTTTTATTTCGTGTAGTTAGTAGTTGCAACGTTGAAGACGGTCGACGACCCAATGTTTCCTCCCAGCGTAGCAACATTCAAAGTTTGTAACAAAAAAAAACTACCCAGGCAGTTGAGTCTGATTTAGAGGCGGAATGTTTGGTTCGAAGTACGAACTGAGGGGGCACTACTAACTGGCGCCGGGAGCAGCTTGGGAACGGGAAGATAAATAGCCTTCGACTGGTCTGACATCTTGAATCAATGAATTAGGAAATAGAAAGTTCGTCAACTTATATAGACGACTAATACTCTGTTGAGACCGTTTTTGACAACAATAAAAACCCACAAATACCTGATCCGGCAATAATCAAAATTTTTTCGTTTTTGCCTATTATTCCAGGGTATTAATCTAAAATAAAAACCATAGTGAAAAAAAAATGAAAATTTGGTTAAAAGAAGTTCGAAAAATATTCTTCCATCCAGTAGATTCTGTTTTTTCTTTGGTTGTTGTGGTTGTATTAGTATTTTAAATGATTTCCACGCTATTCACTATACGCAAACAGTTGGCAGTGGAAGAAGAGAACTCGAGTAGTATATAAAATGTTGTTACTAGCGCACCTTTTTGCCCAATTGACGTTTTTTGCACATTTTCAGCTATTTAAAAGCATTTTTAAAGTGAAAACATGTCTTAATTCTCTCAAAATGTGACCAAAAAATGACTAACGCACCTCCATCCCACTTTGCCCATTTCACAATTTCTAAGTATTTTTTTAATGTTATTATTGTTATTAAATGAAATTATCAAGAGAAATGAAAGCATTAACAAATCTTGACCTCGAAGAACTTGTCAATGAGTTAAAAATAAAACATTTCCGGGGCATCTTCATGAGAGACACTTTGCCACCACAAGGAATTAAGGAAAAAGAAACTGGTATTATAAATTTAGACTCATCAAATGGTAATGGAACTCATTGGGTTTGTTATTCCAAAGTAAAAAATAAAATATATTACTTTGATTCCTTTGGATTAGATCCTCCATTAGAACTTCAAAAGTATTTGAAAGGCACTTCAAAAGAAAAAAATAAAATAGAACTTTCAACATTCCAAATTCAAGAATTCAGAACTCATCATTGTGATTATTACTGTTTACTTCTTCTAAAGTTACTAGAAACCTATGATTTTGAAAAATCAGTAATTGATCTGATGTGAATACCATCATCCATTACAACACCTTTTGGATACACCGGAGATAAGCCAGTTTTATTCAATTCATAAGTCTTAAAATAATCAATGCAATCATAATTGAATTGCAACATTCTCACCTTAGAATCATCGTACACACTACAAGCAATTTGAATTGACATGTTATGAATTTAATCGGAATACAATTAAACGAAAACGGAATAATCACACTTGAAATGAATACCACCAAGATTAACAGTATGAGATTCCTTTTTAACATCAACATCTGAATCGTTTCCGGCAATAAACATCTTATTAAATTCAGCCCAAAGTTTCTTGCGATCAAATTTTGCAAACTCGTGTACAAAAGTCTCAACATCGGATATGATTTGAGCATACACTCGTACGAAAGTTTCCAGAGTCATATACATCTCGATGCATCCTAAATTTATTTAATAGAGTTATAAGAGAAATAAAAGAATCAAAAAATTTTAACCAAAAATAAATATAAAGGAAAATTATAATAATAAATCGATTATGCATTAAAGGGACGGCCCCACACCTTAAGCCCCGCCCTCAAATACGCAGCCTTAAAGTACTGTAGCGGCATTTTTTTAATTATTTAATTTGTGTTTTTTAAAATAAATTGTTTATACAGCTTTATTTCTAATATTACTACAAGACAAAATGTACACAACATTAATAAGAATGAACATAAAATAAAAAAAAAAAAGATGAAAAAAGCTTTTTCTGGCTTCTTCTTTTTCGAAGTTTTGTTGAAGACATCTGAAAATGCAGTTTATTAGTACATTTAGATGTCTAGATGTACCATTTGCCATAAAGTTGCTATTGACCGCAAAAGATTCCCAAGAAGTGAAGAAGAAAGGAAAATATGGGCACAACTACTAGATTTCGAAAAGGAATATCAACAATGGTGCGATTCTGCGAACAATCCCCGTAATATCCATTGCGGAGCTCAGGAAATTAACCGACAATTGTCACGTGAGAGCTCTGTTGGTATCCTAAAAGTAAAATGTCCAAATTGTACCTCATATGAATGGTCATCGACCGAAAAAATCGATCAGTCTACTATGGTTCGCAGCACGTATTCCGGAAATCTAGACTTTTGTTCAGCAGTTGCTCTCTCCGGAATTCCACACAAGGTATTCTGCATTACATCTTCTATTTTCTATCTAGCGTGCAATGGATTTTGCCAAGTGTTTAAAACTACATATTCCTACAAAGTCGACATATTATAGAAATTTAAAGCAATTTATCACTCCTTCTATTGATGACTATTTTCCTTCTATTATGGAAAAAACAAATCTTACAATTGAGAAATACAATAGGAATCCGATAAATCAAGGTAGTCATATCAATTTCCTAATCAGACATATATAGAAAATCGAAATCGTTCTCTTGGGCGACGGTCAATATAACAGTCGAGGACACTCAGCTGTCTATTGTCGATATACTTTAATAGACAACCGCACGCGGCTAGTAGTAGGAACACAAACTGTAAAGAACTCTGAGACGGAATGTAAGAAATTTAAAAAATACAAATTCCTCATTTAGACAAGTCTCCAAGAATGGAATTAGCCATAAAAATGTTGGAAGAGCACCGACATTCAACTTGGTATTCTTTTTTAACGCATGTTTGGATGTCAGTATCAAGAGCCAATGGAAATAGTGAAATGGCAGTCGAATTAATTCAAAGTTCACTTGATCATTTTCAAGAAGTCCATGATTTTGGTCAAAAATTTCAAACGGTCAAAACATGTTTCCATTCTCTAAGAGATAATGGTGAACTTTGAATTAATTCGACTGCCATTTCACTATTTCCATTGGCTCTTGATACTGACATCCAAACATGCGATAACAAAAGAAACAGCTCAAAATTATTTGGATGCATTAGAAAAAATGATTGCCACCATTGATGATTCAAAGTTATCTCAAAGTGATAAATATAGTTATAAATATGCTTTTACTAAACATCTTACTTCAGAATGTAATAGTGAATGCAAGAGTATAATAATCAATTGTCTCGGAATTTCTAATAAAAAAAATCATTGACTTTGGAAAAACAACAAAAAGCATTTCAAAAAGAAAGAGATGAACACAATGAACTTAGAAAAAAACATAATGAAAAACAAAAGGAACAAATAGTAGAAGTACCTTCAATTGACTTATCTCTCACCTTAAAGAATAAGAAAACATTGACAAATCGAGAATGTCTAGATTTTCTGAATGATCTGGATATAGATGACAAAGAACTTAGTGAAAAGTTTAAAAGAGTTGGTGTTTCAGAAGAATTTTCTAATGTTTCAAGGGCTTATATTAAGAAAGGAACAAATAAAGAAAATAATATAATTCAGCGTCAGCAGTGTAAGCAAAGCTTCCTTCAGAAATGAGAAATCTAAAGTCCTATGCTAAGGTAAATACCAGGCAAATCTTTCTTTTTTATCTTTTTCTGACGAAGTAATTCATCTAGAATAGCATGAATCTTATTATATTCTCCATTATTACCAGCTTGATAAGAACCTATAGAAAGTTGAAGTGAATCCATTAGACCATTCAAGTTTGAAGGTAATAAAATTTTTTGAATAATCGAACTTCCTAAAGTTTGTGAATTATTGACGCTTTGACTACTTTTAGTTACAAAGTAATTTTCTTTTATGAATTTCCATTTATCACTTGCATCTGCATTATACCTTTTTGTACCTCTTTATACCTCTTTGATGTTTTATCAAATTTTTGATATAAAGCATCTGAGCAAAGTAAGATTTCTCGATAATTTTGGGTATCATCATTCTTAATTTTACTGAGATCTGGAGATTTTTTAGTTAATAATTCCATTAGACACCACCCTACTCTTCTCTTTTCGTCGCCGCGTTCCCCGGTACATAGTTTCAAGAATTTCATCAATTCGCGACATTCATGAGCATTTCTCGGTTGCTATTTTAAAGAAAAATTTCACATATGTTTCTGTACGTTTCTGAAAAATATTATAGATTAAAAATCAACCGACCTTATCCGCAATAATTGCCAAATCTTGAAGTTGCAAGTGATCGCTCATTGAAAGTAAGAAAACTATGAATCGTCCCTCTTTATATATGGCTTACAGCAGACATGTCCAGGAACAACACAAATACTTCAGGCATATCTAGAGCTGGCTGTTCGATGGCTAGCTGATGAATAGCCCGAGCTCGTTCAACATCTCCCAATATACATTCCATTTCAGCATACTTTCGAAACTTTATAAACGTTTATAATCAATCTCACCTTTATCCATGTCTGACTTTTTTCTGGAGCAAATTCGAGGAATTTATTGTAAAGTATACGACATCTATCGAAATCTCTCATACGTTGTTCAAATTCTATATATTCCCTGAAGAGTTTACTCTTTGGACATTTTCCAATAGCGACACCCTGAATAAAAAGTAATCACTTTGATAAAGATAAACCAAAATTTTACGTGCTGCTGCAAGATCCATTCTTCGAACCTCAAATTGACTAAACCAAATCCAAACTTTAGCGAAAGTAAAAGATTTATGAGGTATAAGATCTAAACATGCTTGGTAAGTCTAAAATCAAAACTAAAATCTACTAAACAGATTTACCTGACGAGCCTTCTCATAATTTTTGGCAGTTAACTCTTCATAAAGAGCATAATTAACCCAAAGATAAATATATCTTCGCCAATACCGCTTTTCATTATGTGGCGCACCAGGATCTAGGTGTGAAAGAAATTTTAGTGCGAGCTGTTTACCATGATATAAGCAGCGGACTGCAACCCATATTCCCAGTCTTTTGGAAATTTTTATGATTTCTTACTTGTTTTTCATTTGAAATTTATTAATTTTCCCTTATTTGAACTTTTAATAATTCGTTAAGAATATTTATTTGAGAAATATGTGCTTTACCCGGTTTGAAAATCTACAGTACAAATTGTAGAATGTTATTAAAAATAGAAGGTTTCTTACACATTTTCTTTCTAAATGAACAATTATTATTGCTTGCTTTATTGTTCAACAGTAGATACGTAGATTTTGTGTAAAAAATGTGAAATAACAACATCTTGTATATGAATAATTTGAGGTCTTGACCCTTTATTCTTCTTCCTTCTTTGTGGCAATTTTTTTTCAGATGTGGTTCGAACAATTCTACTCGGGTATAATAACAACAGCTTTCGTAGTCGGAGCCTGTTATATGAGCTATCCTTTCAATAAATGGGATGTTGGACGCGTCTACCGAAGGAATTACTGTACACCTCAACGAGTAGCACTGTCGAAGAGAGACCACAACCTCACTGGAAATCAATACAAGCTGTCTGGATTGGAATCTATAGCAGATAATTAGGAAGGACTAAGCGAATTATAGAAGTATTTTTTGTAAAATAAATTTCAGTCAAGCTATCTTGCTGCATCGGGTAAAGCATATTTTATATTTATATTCATCTTTTTAAATAACTTTATTTACCACGGTTGTTTGCCTTTGAAAAACGTGTATTTGACGCAGAAGCCTAATGATTTTTCTCGAGCAGATTACTTTTCTCTTTAACATTCCAAGTTATACCGCGTGATGTGCTCACACGCACATATGAGCGTCATAAAATTAGTTGACTTTCACTGGTGCAAATTGTTTTAATGGTCAGTATCAATATATTGAATTTTCTCTTGTTAACGAAGATAAGATTGATTTGGTTAATTTTCTTCATGTTTATTTATTTATTTTTTTGCTTATTTATTTCAGGAAATTGTAGGATATGTTTTTCTCTAGCATTGGCCTTAAAGAATAAGGATTTTTTTTCCTTGAAATGCAAAGCCAAATTTAGGAAAGTACAACTCCGAAAAGGGAAATTTCATGGATGCGACCAGCTATAATAAGCTCGATGAGAGTTGTTGCCCGCCCGGGGTGACGAGGGACAAGGAGTCGGAGAGACAGCAGACGGGCGCAGAGAGGCGAGCCCCGAGGGGGCATCGATTCTATGCGGCCGACCAGGCAATGCTGCGAAGGCCTCAGGTAGTATTCGGCTGATTATCACGTACCCTCTCATTTTTGTTGTAAAACCTATGATTTGTTTATTTGAAGAAGAGGGGCTGAACTGTAAAATATTGGCAACTACTGCTGAAACAGGAATCAACTACCTACGCATTTAGCAAACGTTTTGCTTGAACTCAGTGTCCAGCTGTGCAATCAAGACAAAATTTTTAACTCTTTTCATCTTTGCTTTGGATCTAAGTTTGTCGTATCTGTAAATCCTCGGTTTTATTCTTTTCTTTGCTTATATATTTTGTGGAAAATATTCAAATAAGATGCCGCGCTGCCTGTTATAACTTTTTCTTAATAATGTAGTATTCTTTCTTTCGATTTTTTGTATTTTAGAAAAATAGATAATTTTAAACTATTGGTTTGTAATTAGAATTAACAGAATATCTCGCTCACTATGACTCGTTTGTTTTTGATAGTAGTGTATTAGGAGCATATCTGTAGATATTAATTTCAATGCAAGAGTAGACCAGAAACAGGTGAACTTTTACACCTGTTTCGTTGTTGTTCAGACTTTCATGCTGTACTCAAATGTCGATTGTACTTTTCCCCTTTGGATTTAACCATTTGGTTTTTGTGGATCATATTGTTAACGTCTAACACGGTGCTGGAAGTGAAGCTACGGGGGATTTCCGCGAACTTCTCGAACACTGCGCACATTTGATGGATTTCTTTCTTTTTCCTCGTTCATCATTTAATTGTTTCTTGAAGGGTCATCTGATGAAAATATCCGCCTCTTTGCACGGATTAGATGCTGTTCTAGCACATATACTTCCTTGAAGTATCAAATTTCAGTACTTCTCCCCTCTCCTTCTCCTTATTTTCTTTTTATGATCTATAGACTTTTGGAGATTCTCTTGAGGTTTTAAGACCAATATCAAGCGCTGGCGAATTTTCCTTGTCTCCGATAACAAAGAAAGAAGTGCGCACCCACGCGCCGGTGCCTTCATTTCGTCATGTGCTGATTGAACTAGTGGCTCATCTTCTCAAGAACCTTTCCATTGATTGCGCTATTTGAAAGCCGCCCGACTCGCGTGAAAGGCAAAATTGAACCGGTAGTAGTGACACCTAACGAAAGACCTAATTAGTTGCCAATAATAGTTTCTGCAGCCAATTAGCAGCGAAAATGCAAAGCTCATGAGAAGAATTTGTTCCATTGCTGGAGTTTCAATTTGCTGATTTGCCAGCTTCACGCGCTGTTGAATCATCTTTACAGTCCGATTCTTTTGTTGTCGGGCGTCGTGTGTATCTCATCATTTCCTGCTTCTTCACCCTTCCTCCCTCCCTCCTTGCCGCTAACCTCGTGAAACATTTATAGCTCTCGGCCTACTGCCTTTGGAGAGTCAGAGTCGCCGTCGGCTCTCCCTAATTAATCACTTCCCAGCTCCTTCATTAGAGCCGTTGCTCACCGGCCGGCGACCCTGAAATTCCATCCTCTCCCTATTCGTGACATTTATTTGGTTTTCTTTGCTCTTTTTCCTATTTTTTAAAAAGGGTTCAGCTCATGAATATATGAACAGAACAAACGTCAAAATAGTCGACGAGTCAATTTTATAAATGACATATATGAGAGGTTGGCTGCAACTTTTTCTTTCAATATTCTTTCTAACATTAATTTCTTAAGAAAATATTCATTAATCACGGTTCTTTTTTAAGATCCCTCATGCATATCAACGACTATATCGGTATTCACTCATATTCCTATTCATCACGCCAAACATTGATGTTCTCACGTAGCTGTTTCATTTATTTTATGATCACTGACATTTTTGTTTTCATTCTTCCAATCCTACCACTCAAAATTCGATGCCACGTCTCGACAATTGATTCTCTGATTAGCACAATCTTGGAATACACATCTTCCGTCACAAATACTCCTTTTTCTGTTTTCTCTATCATTATTCTCTGCATGTTTCCCACCAGCTCTATATATCTTAGTTTCACACGCGACATGTGATAGTCTGACTTTAAATATCTCATTTATAGCTTACCTTGAGAAGCATCAAAGCTCAAATCAGTTCCGGAACGTTGTTTTTACTCCCCCCCCCCCCCCCCCTTCCATTTCCTGATTTTTTCAACAATTATCCCGTATTTTCTTAGAAGCCTTAATTTATGTTTTTCCATCTTTCTGTTCACACAATCTCTTCACAGATTGAATATTTCAGGCGATGGCGGACTTGGAGGCCGTGCTGGCTGACGTCAGCTACCTCATGGCTATGGAGAAGAGTCGTAGTCAGCCGGCAGCCAGAGCCAGCAAACGAATTACATTACCAGATCCAAGGTAAATCTAAACTAAACGCTGAATTGCTGATTTTCCATTCTAAAAAATTTTTTTTTCTATAATTAACGATAAAAATGTTTTCAGTGTCCGTAGTATCATGCAAAAATATTTGGAAAAAACGGGTGAGATCAAATTTGAAAAGATCTTCAATCAACGACTCGGGTTTCTTCTCCTCAAAGATTTTGCTGAAAATGTTACGGAAAATGCATGTCCACAGATAAAATTTTATGAAGCTGTAAGTTTTTTCATCCTTAAATTTATTAAAATATTCATATAGATAAAAGAATACGAGAAAATGGAAACACCTGAAGAGCGGCTAACGAAAGCAAGAGAAATCTATGATCACCATATAATGGTCGAAATGTTAGCCCATGCTCATGTAAGATTAATCATTTTCACATCAAAAATTAACTCAGAATTACTCAAAAGAATCATTACAACATGTACAATTTCATTTGCTGAAAGGTAACGTGCCACCGGATTTATTTCAAGTAAGCAAAATCATAAGAAACATTATCTTTCTTCAGAGATATGTTGTAGAAATATGTGACCAATTAAAAGGCGATATTTTCCAACGGTTTTTAGAAAGGTAAGTAATCTGATTTAGTGTAAAGAAGAATACAAATTCAAATTGAAATAATTTTTCTTTTCAGTGAAAAATTCACACGTTTTTGTCAATGGAAAAACCTGGAGTTGAATATGCAACTGACGATGAACGATTTCTCCGTCCATCGAATCATCGGTCGTGGTGGTTTCGGCGAAGTTTACGGGTGTCGAAAAGCGGATACGGGCAAGATGTATGCGATGAAATGTTTGGACAAAAAGAGAATTAAAATGAAACAGGGAGAAACACTGGCTCTCAATGAACGAATCATGCTCAGCCTCGTTTCCACTGGAGTAAGTATTTGTTTATAAATTTTTATACATCTATGTTTTTAGCAAGACTGTCCCTTCATCGTGTGTATGACCTATGCCTTTCAAACACCGGATAAACTTTGTTTTATCTTAGATTTGATGAATGGTGGAGATCTACACTATCATCTTAGTCAACACGGCGTTTTTACAGAACAAGAAATGCTATTTTACGCGGCAGAAGTGAGAAAACGTCTTGAAAAGATTATATTTTTAGGTTATACTAGGGCTAGAACACATGCACAATCGCTACGTGGTCTATCGAGATCTGAAACCAGCCAATATTCTTCTCGATGAAAATGGACACGTATGTTTTTCTCCTCATATCTTGATCGTTTCTTCAGGTTCGCGTCTCTGACCTCGGTCTTGCTTGCGATTTCTCGAAAAAGAAACCCCATGCTAGTGTGTAAGACTTCATGATAATGGTTTTCATTACATTTTCAGTGGAACACATGGTTATATGGCACCTGAAGTATTAGCCAAAGGCGTCGCATACGACTCCTCAGCCGATTGGTTTTCCTTAGGATGTATGCTATATAAATTGCTAAAAGGACACTCACCATTTCGACAACACAAAAGTAAAGACAAGAATGAAATTGACAAGATGACAATGACACAGGTAAACCCGAATAGATACCAGAATGATTTTTAGGATATTGAATTACCAAACGATGGGTTAACCCCTGATTGTCGAGATCTTTTGGAAGGGCTTTTGAAAAGAGATGTTCCAGATAGACTCGGATGTAGAGGAAGAGGACCGTCTGAGGTGAAAGAACATCTTTTTTTTAAAGATGTCGATTGGCAAACAGTAAGTTGATTTATAAAAAAAATCTTTATATTTTGTTAGGTTTATCTACGCCGTATGACACCCCCATTAATACCACCCCGTGGTGAAGTAAACGCCGCTGACGCCTTCGACATTGGTAATTTCGATGACGACGAGGTTAAAGGAGTTAAACTAGCCGAATCTGATAGTGAACTTTACAAAAATTTTAATATAACCATTTCTGAAAGATGGCAAAATGAGATCGCTGAAACAATATTTGAGGTATCTAGATCAAAAGTAGAAAATCAATATTTAGGTTGTAAACCAGGATGCGGACAAGGCTGAATCCAAAAAGCGAGCAAAGCAAAAGGCAAAAATTGCTGTGGACGAAAAGGACTCCGATGTTATTGTACATGGCTATATAAAGAAATTAGGAGGTCCCTTCACTTCTGCTTGGCAGACACGCTACGGAAAATTATACCCATCTCGACTAGAATTGTATCCTGAATCTTTGAGTGGAAAACCAGAGGTATTTTCACAAATATAACATATAAGTTTTTAGCTCGTTTTCATGGATCAAATTGAAGATGTTTGCGCTGATTTACAACCAGTAAAGAACGAAAATGCGATCGTCATAAAGTTAAAAGATGGTTTAAAGGAACAACGACTCAGTTTGACAAACACGGTAAAACAAAAGCAGGACAAACATTTTTAGGATGATATTTCACTGAAAGAATGGCATACATCACTGCGTACCGCTCACAAAGTTTCAATGGAACTTATGCAGCGTATGGGACGTAAAGTTATCAAGATCTATGGAGTTAATCACGACCCCATGCTAAGCGAAGCGGACCGACCCAACTCCGTTACACGCTATATGAACAGAACGTCATCTGTCGATTCGGCAGGCGTCTGATGTTCGCTATGGGTAATTGTACAGCAGCACCCGTTAGGACAATCACATATCCTACCCTTTCTTGTAAATTGTTACGCGTCTTTCTCGCTACATCAGCTGCGTACAAGTTTTATTCCTCGTTTCTCTCGTCTGTTTGCTCAGAGGATATTCGATAAAAGAGTATTTATGGTTGCGTAGTGCATTGTGATCTCATTCATTTTTTGTAGATTATTCTTTTTTAAAATTAAATATTTTGTGTAAAAATAAAGCCCTTTAATTTTACGTATATTATGTTAAAATAGCACAAAGAAAATAAGCGTGAGGTGAAAAGCTTACTTACCAAGTTTGTCTAACCGTTTCTGAAGAGCCTCTATTTGCTTAGTCAATGAATTAAAATCTTCTTTTGCTTTCATTTGAAGTTCTCGAAGAGTTTCTCTGTCAGTCACTACTGCTTTCTCTATATTATCACGAATACCAGTCATTTGAGCTAATCTTTCGGAGAAATGTTGTGCTAAAAAATTGATAGATTAAAAAAAGTAGGGTCAATACCTTGTTCATGAAGACAATGTAATGCTTGTACTTTCTTCACATTAGCTGGGAGATTAATACAAGTAGTGTCCCATTTCTTCATCAATGTTAAAGTTTCATTAACTTCAGCTTCAAATTCACTAGGTACACCTGCTTTGTGCTTTCGTTCTTCCGTCTATAAACAAAATACAAATAGAAAAAATTCAAACTTGATCCAGCTTTGTAAGAACTTGATTGAGACGTGCTTCTACAGCATCAACATAAACCGAATTCAAAGAATCGCATCGCAATCTGAATAGTAAAATTTGGTAAACATATAGGGTATACTTCAATTCTTCGATAATGTCAGCGACGGCTTGCTTTGTACCATCATGTTGTCCAATAAGAGTCTCAAGCCGTCGTAACCGTTGCTCAAGGGGAATAAGCTGAAATATGTATAAAAACATAAACGGATAAAAATAAACTTACCAAAGAGGAATCAGCTATTTTCTCCGATGGTTTACCGGTAGATGAAGTTGTAGAAAAAGTAGTTGGTTTTCCGGCACTTTTGTTAGCTTTTACATCCTAAATATAAAAATACAAACAAGCAAATATACTTTAAGTTCTTCTAGAAGTTGGTTTACTGAAGAAACAGTCAGCAAACCATTAGAAGATTTATAATCTTTTTTCTAAATTAATGATAAATAGAATAATAAAAGTCAAACCGTTAATTCTTCAGCAAGCTCATTGATTTCATATGTGAGCCGATTAAACTTCTGGTCAGGAGTTTCCGGCTCAGGATAATCTAAAAATAGTAATTAAATAGTAGTTATGGAGCAGCCACCTCTCCCTACAACTTCCAAAACATAAGCCGAACTTCCATATGCAGCTAATCTTTTCTTAGCAATTGAATCCGAAAAATCTATAACAAAATATTAGAAACAGTAAAATTATTAACCAATTCCTTGAAAATTCAATATTCGTCCTTCAAACTTCTTCTTTGCTGCATCAATATCTATGTGAACCTGAAAAGTAAAACATCAAAAATAAAACGTAAGGAACAAACTAAGTCAATTTGAGGATTCTTCGGTTCTTCACGATTAAAAACATTTCTATCAACTTCAGGAATGTCCTCACTTTCATAAACATCTTCATTTTGTCGAAATGAAGCCATATTTACTCTGAAAAAGACTAAATTAATCTTAAAAAAAAGAAAAACAGTAAATAAAATTGAGAAACCGATTCATAAGTACATCATCCCGTCAGAGCAAAAAGGAGGCATTCACGTATTCGCTGCCTTTCGTAAACCTCAAATTTTCTAATATTTTCATTTGCAACATCAACGTGTTAATTTTTTAATGATTAAAAGCAAGCGAATATGTTATCGGTTAGGTATTTTGCTGGCTAAACCGAAAAAAATCAGCAAAAATTAATATTTTGTTATATTTATTTATTCTAATCATTTTTTTAAAGTTTAAATTGTTTATAAGGTTATTTCAGATGACGAAAACTGAGGATAACCCTGTGAAAGAACTTGAAGAATATAAGAAGGGTTTATTTGTTGAAGCAGAGAGACTCGTCACTCAAGAATTTCCAAGACGCGTTCTTCATTTTGACAGTCTTCTAAAAGTTTGCTGTTATAGTTAGCCATTTATATTCATTTTAAGAGTCCACGCCTATCTTATGACAGAATTGCTGAAATTATGCCAAAAGATGATCTCAATATTCCTATACCCGATATTGATGCTGGTGAACCTGCTTTGAAAAAAATCAGAGCAGATGAAATAGAGGGTGACAAGCTCAATGGCGCTCCTGTTTACGGGTTTATTCGTGGTTCCGTACCATGCAATGCTAAACTTGCTGAGTTAATGGATGACGTTCGACCTCTTCTTCGTGAAGCTGTTGAAAGTGTCAATAAAGTTTGTAGACTTCATCCAATTCTTTATGCTTATAGGTTAAAATGTGGATAGTTTTCTTAATTCCCCGTATTGAAGATGGAAACAATTTCGGTGTTGGAATACAAGAAGAAGCTCTGAGTGAAGTGCGTAATGTCGAAAGCGAAGTCGCCTCTTTCTTGGATCAAATGAGCCGCTATTTTACAAGTCGCGGTAAACTTCTCACTAAGGTTGCTAAATATCCTCATGTGGACGACTACAGAAGAGCTATTCTTGATATGGACGAGAAGCAGTTTATCAATATTAGGTTAGTCTTTATTTAGTTATTTAGCTTTTTGCTTCAGACTAGTGATCTTGGAAGTACGTAACCATTATTCAACTCTTCATGATCTTATTACAAAGAATATGGAGAAAATCAAGAAGCCACGCAGTTGTAACATGGATGTTATGTATTGATTTGCTTCTGAAATCTTCGATCCCGTTGATCCTCATCCCATGTACGATGGGCCATGTTATAGCAAATTTTTTTGATGTTTGATTGTTGACTTTGTGAATGAACATTTTCATATTTTACAACATTGGATGTCTTTCGATAACTTTTTATCTTTACCAACACGTTATCTTTTTTCTACTTTCTTGGATAGTAATGTGCGTTGAGTCTGCTTTTTAACTGTTTGAAAATAAGGAGGTTTGAGAAGAATATATTTATTAGTGAATTATTTTCAGAATTCGTTTGCTAGGAGCTCCATACCCGGTGCTTTAGGAAGTCCCTCTACATACTCGCATTTATATGTTTTGGGATTAGGGCGGAAGGGGAAACAACAACACCGGCAGACTTTCTCCTTACGATAGCGAGCTTTTCTTCCCTTTCCCTTTCGGTATTTTCTGAATGTGTTCATATTTAGTGTGCTGATCCTTACTTTATTTGTGTAGTACACGTGTACCATCCTAAGGTTTCAATATGACTTCGGAAAACGGGTTCGATTGTAGATAGGTCTACTTTAGGTGTTGGCCAAAGAACACATTCTTTATCTCCTTGCTATAAATCTTGCTTTAGCTTATTTTTGTTTTCATCTCAGATTTGAAACCTACACCTTACCTTCGTAAGATTATAATCTACAACACATGAGTCCACTTGACTTTTTCCTCCCAAATCGTTAGCTCCACAAACTTGCTCGGCTACAAAGAATGGAATGATAGATCGTCCTCCATCCATCCTACAGAGGATATTTCTTTTACTCGCCTGAAACTTACGTAGAAGAAAAGGGTGACAGATGACACTTTTTATTCCCTCCAAATCCACAACTTTGGCGATATGAGCATAAACCGCAGGGTTTTTTGCTTTTTAAAATGGAGTACATGTAGTTGTAGAATTCATCAAGAACCTAGAATATCAAGTTTCTGGTGCCTGATAGTCATTTTACAGGCTTATAGCGACCAACGAAAGTGTAAAACCAATGTCTCTGGCAAAGATGGCCAACTTGGTCAAGGTAGGTTGCCTGAAAAAGGTTTAGAAATTATGAAAGCGTTACATGTTGATCAGAAGTTGGCCAAACACACTTGCCCCAACTGCTCCAGTGACTACATTCACTGCTTCTAGTCGCATCGGAGTATACCGCAGCTAATTGTGCATTTGCTGAACATATTTGTCTTGGTTGATTAAACGGAAGAGCTGTAAACCTTTGTAAATGACTTACCGGCTGAAATTATCAGTAACAAGGGCAATTCGTGTCGCATGCCCTAATGACGAAGGTGATTGCGCGGCCCAGCGGGGTCACTTCGTCCTTCTGCGGCTTCTTTTACTCCATCTATTGGTGTCAACAGCCCCTGCGCGACTTTTGTCCCAGTGAGAGGATCCTCTTTATAGAAAGTAAAAGCGGTAAGCGGCGAAAGATGTATATGCAAAACGGGGATTTTTAGTTATGAACAATTAGCTGATGTGTTGTGATGGAGTGATTTTTTCTTCCGGCCATATTGAAGACTGATTGACATCGATACGTTGTACAGTTATAAAAGCGGAGAGAATCGTCGTGCCAAGCTGTAACCTTTCTCGATTGTTTTCTAGTACCATAGAGCACATATTAAATAGTTGCGAAAAGAAAATAAACGCATATCAAATATTAGTAAAAAAAATTGTTGTTTTATAACTATTATTAACAAAATCTGATCCTTTGAATCACGAAATTCATAGGTACTTCTATTTGCTATTTAATTGTATAACATCTTTTTGTAAAGTGAATACTAAATAACTAATTAATTTCGGTTCTCTACTTTTGTTTTTTTCAGCCTTCATTGATTTTTTTCTTTAATTATTGCTTATTCTAAAATACGTTAGCCTTACAATTAATTTATTAAACTCCGTGACGCAAACGTTGTGTTTGCCTTGTCGATCAGCAACGTCTGAGAAATGCCGGTCCTCTTATTATTGCTAGGAAATCACTTGAGTTCAAAGACCGAAATATTGAAACTCAAACTCGTGTTATGTTTTGTTTATTTTTGATTTGGTTACCTTGTGTATGAACACTCTTTAACTGACGAACTAGCTGATTTTGATTTATATCTCATGTAATTTTCTTCACAAATCTCAAGGGAACCCCCGGAACTTACGCCCACGCGTGGTTGAGTTGCTGTCACAAGTGCTGCATGCTCCTCCTCATATTATGCACAACTGTCGTAGTTTAACAAATTTTATTTTTTTCCATAAGAAATATGAAAAATTTCTGTTTTGGTCCCATATACTTAGGCTCAGAGAAATCGATCGAGGGACCCTGTTTTTAGCGGTGGACTCTCGCATGTGGGGACGCAGCGCTCAATTTTCCACCCCACCGTGAATCGCCCGCTGGCCGCCCTTTTAGTCACCTGACCTGCCCTCCACCAAAAATTTTTGGTTTCTTTTACGAACTACAAAGATCAAACACACTTTTAACTATGGGATTAGTTAAAAAATAGACATTTGATAATGTAATTAAAAATCTTTTTTATATTACGAGCAATTGCGTCATTTTCCCATAGAATCATAGCTTGATATCGTTTTTTTTCTTATCGTTTTTTAATATGCTTCAGAGCCATTCGGTGTAAGCTGTTTTTATTCATTAGAGTCTTGTTTTTCAATGTGTACCTTACAAAACATAGAACCTTTTTTTTTTTAAATTTACGCAATTATACAACCAATATTGGTCTTTATTTGTGGTGAACTCTAACAACCGAAAACAGCTAACGCGTCATAACTGTTTATGGTTATTTTTTATTTTCTTTTATCGACATCAATTTTACTGTAACTGCATGCAATGATAAGAAAATCGATTTTTTTTTCGCTCTGCTGCCATTGCTGATTTTCGCAGTTCTCCTTCTATTCTTTTTTTCAGACATGGGACAGACACTCAGTGAACCTATTACTACGAAACAGTCGGCGACATGTGCAGACTCTCAATATATGGTTGCTTCAAGTTGTATGCAAGGATGGAGAATAAGTAAATTACATTTTTTGCTTTTAGATCATTTTTAGATATGGAAGATGCACATACACATCTACTATCGTTACCTGATGATCCGCAGTGTGCATTTTTTGCTGTATATGATGGTCATGGTGGTCCTAAAGTAAGCATCTTTCTTTTGCTAAAAATATTCGGTATACATTTTTACAAAAATTATAATGTTTTTCTGACTTATCTATTTTCATATGTATATAATATTTGTTTTAGGTATCACAATATGCGGGTATTAATTTACATAAGCAAATAGTACAACAAAGAGAATACTGTAAGTTTGTTTTTATTCTTCATAGTTTTTTTAGCCGAAGGAGATATGAAAGCTGCTTTGCAAAAAGGTTTTCTTGCTCTTGAT
This sequence comes from Oscheius sp. DF5120, assembly GCA_932521415.1. Taxonomy (NCBI): domain Eukaryota; kingdom Metazoa; phylum Nematoda; class Chromadorea; order Rhabditida; family Rhabditidae; genus Oscheius; species Oscheius sp. DF5120. The sequence goes on from OW051463.1 coordinate 5,131,101, forward strand.
GATCAAATGAGAGAGGATCAGGAAATGAAAGATGATGTTTCAGGAACTACCGCTGTTGTTGTTGTCATTAAAGATAAGAAAATATATTGCAGTATGGATGTTTTTACTAGTGTACATTAGTTCTTAGGTAATGTTGGCGATTCGCGTGCTGTTGTTTCTGTAAAAGGCGAAGCTCGTCCACTATCTTTTGATCATAAGCCAGCTCATGAAAACGAGGTTTATTAATTATATTTGGCTGTAATGAATTTTAGGCAAAAAGAATTGTTGCTGCTGGCGGATGGGTTGAATTCAATAGAGTGAATGGAAATCTTGCACTATCACGTGCCCTTGGTGATTTTTGTTTCAAGCGGAATGATTCCAAGCCTCCTGAGGAACAAATAGTTACAGGTTTCGTGAAATATGTTTCGCTATTTTGTGTTTAGCGTTCCCTGATATAGTTGTTGATGATATCACAGAAGATCATGAATTCATACTCTTAGCGTGCGATGGAATTTGGGATGTTTTAAATAACGAAGAAGTCGTTGATTTTGTAAGAGATCGCCTTGCTGACAAAAGGGATCCTCAAATTGTAAGTTGTTTTAGTAAGTTGAACTTTTTTATTATAGATTTGTGAAGAACTTCTTACAAGGTGTCTTGCCCCTGATTGTCAAATGGGTGGACTAGGATGCGATAACATGACTGTTAGTTTTTTTTTGTTAATTCTGATATTGTTTCAGGTTGTTCTTGTAGTTCTATTACATGGAAAAGATTTTGAAGCAGCAGTAGCACAATGTCAAAGACCTAAAGTTGTATCTGTATCTAAGAAAGAATTTGATCATGTGAGTTTCATATAGCTTGATTAAAAAAAATAATGCAAAAAAATTTTTGGTCCCTTACAGTTAACCGCGCGAAACACATCCGTATTACGGAAAATGTTTGCTATAATATACTGAACAGTATTTCTTGTTTCCGATTTCTTCTTATTTTTTTTTATAAATGTTTGTATGTACACTTTGTTTACTTTAATCATCTGGTGCTGCAAATCTGCTATTTACTTGAAATTATGAAATTCAAGGTACGTGATTTAATTTTGTTTGATTTCAGAGATATATACTTTACGGAATGTAGTACTACAATAATCACAAGAGACGAACTAATCAATAGTATCAATAAATAAGGTCAGCTTCATTTACTTCTACCGTTTCAGTTCCTTCGATTTTGATATTGACTTATCAAGTAACAATATGGGTCTCCTTCATGCGGAATCGCAACATGTTCAGTGTTTCCGAAGAAAAAGCTGTTTTTCAATTGATATTTTTAATGGCCTTGAAATGAAGCTCATCTTCTTTATGCTGGTCATAATGTTAAATTTTCCATTTCTATAACCGCTTATGTGTTTCATGAAGTTAAGGATGCAAAAGAAAAAGGAATGAATACAAAAATCGTACGAGATAACGCAAACATTATCTATAATATCTTTTACGCGATTTAATAATATACTGTAAGGGGCCAAAAAAAATTGTTCATTATTTTTTTTAATCATAATATATTTTCATCATTTTTTTTTTTAGAATGACGATATGATGGATTCTCTCAATCCACTTCCTGTAGAAAAAGAGACTTTTGTTACTCCACAGCCATCACCTAGTGTTAAACAAGAAACTGAGGTACCTATCGCAGAAGATGAACAGCCTCCCGCAGAATTTACCGCCTAAATATAAATTTGGTGAGAATTTTCCGTTGTGATATTACTGCTCAAAGACGTAAACTGACCTTTTTTCTCACTTTTCAATATTGTGTACTAATGTTTTACGTAGTTTGCGCTAGCGCACCTAATTAAGTAGGCTTTGCTCACCAAAAACCACCCCTCGTCCCTTTTCAGTTTATATCCAATTATACTATTTCGCGGGCGTCTATGACGAAGTTAAAATCCGTTTCATACCCCCTCTTATTAGTATGTTTTCTTATTGTTAATTTCTTTTAACTTTCTAGCCTCATCCATGTCCTTTGGGTCACTATCCCAGTCTCCATTCTTTCACCATCAACATTCAACTATGTACATATTGTTCTAGTTCGTCTCAGGGGACTGACAAATGGAGTTTGTGTGCCGATTGCGATTTCCGGTTTTATTATATAAAAAAGTTTGTAATCATTTTATATTTTTAAAAAATACTTACGCTTTCAATAATAAATTTAGGACACGAAATATGAAGACTTCCTATTTAGAAAATATTATTTTCACTATGTACACCCGTAAGTTTTCGATATGAAAAATAGTAACGTAGAAAACGTAAAGTAAAGTCATTTGTGATTCAGTTTGTCTAACTTTTGACGAATTTCTACAATTTCTCGTTCAAGACGTTCAATGGACATTATTCGCTGAATATGATCAGTATTCGAAGAAATTGGATCTATAGACGATCATCAGTCAATTAGATCAACTAACCTGGAGTCGATCTATCTTTCAACATTTTAACTTCCAGCGAACCTGCAAAAGAAAGTGAAACACCTTCAAAGCTACGTGTGATTATTCTGAAAAGACTATGAAAAAATAAAAGAAACCTGGAAAAGAGACGAAGAGGATTCAATGTGCTTGTTACCAGACGAACATGTTGACCTAACAAACCAAGGACCGATTTTCCAGGAGTCACCGTCCGAGGGCAATTCTTGCTTTCAATTGAAGAATTGTCCTTTTCGGGATCCATATCCTGAAAATACAATCTAGTATGTACTAAAGATATTTCATCAAGGCTAAAATAAAAGTAATGAGTTCCATAAAAATGAAAGTGCTGTTTTCTCGAAAGCTTTTAATTTTAATAAACTGCTTGACTTTTCATAATTTTTTATACCTATATGCCCAAAAAAATAGAGACAAACTACAATCGTATGAAAGAAAATCATAAAATGTAAGTTTTTAGGCCTACAACACTATTCAATACGTAGTTTTGTTTTTCGTTCTGAAACGACTCAAATTTTTAATTTTTCCTTTTCGTCGATTAGCTGATTATATTAATATATATGTATATTGAAAGTTTTTATTTGTATAGTTCAATGCATACTATTGCCACGAAGGCATTTTATCCCTACAAATCTTGTGCGCTCCATTTTTGATTATCAAAATTCGTATTTTCAGCCTCTTCATTGAATGACTGCGCCTGACATTCGGGTGAATTTTTCTTCTTTTTTTCATTACTATTTTGTATTTTAGATAGTTCCTCTGGGTGCAGGACAGGATGTAGGTCGTTCTTGTATTCTAGTTACAATTGGCGGAAAGAATGTTATGCTCGACTGTGGTATGCATATGGGATATCAAGATGAACGAAGATTTCCTGACTTTTCGTGAGCCATTTTAATATACTTCAATAGGAAATATTTAGATATATTGGCGGGGGAGGTCGTTTGACAGAATTCATTGACTGTGTTATCATTTCACACTTTCATTTGGATCACTGTGGATCATTACCTCATATGAGTGAAGTTGTTGGTTATGATGGCCCTATTTACATGACATATCCTTCAAAAGCAATCGTACCAGTTTTATTGGTGACTTTTTTCTTCTTTCTTATAATTTGTTACAGGAGGATTATCGTAAAGTTCAAACAGAATTCAAAGGCGACACAAATTTTTTTACATCAATAAACATTAAAAATTGTATGAAAAAAGTAAGCTTATTTATTGTCTTTAACATTTTAAAATGTAGGTAATCGCGGTAAATTTACATGAAGTTATTGATGTTGATGAAGATCTTTCTATTAGAGCCTTTTATGCTGGACATGTCCTCGGTGCTGCTATGTTTGAAGTAAGAGTAGGATCACAAAGTATTCTTTACACAGGTATTTTATTCTTTTATAAATCTTTTACTGTTCTATTTCTGAAGGTGATTATAATATGACGCCAGATAGACATCTTGGAGCAGCAAGAGTTCTTCCTGGCTTACGACCGGATCTTCTAATTAGTGAGTCGACTTATGCTACAACAATTCGTGACTCAAAACGAGCGAGGGAACGTGATTTCCTTAGAAAAATTCATGATACAGTTATGTCAGGCGGAAAAGTAAGAAATATCTTTTGCGATAATCATTTTTTAGGTGCTTATTCCTGTTTTTGCGCTTGGAAGAGCTCAAGAATTATGTATTTTATTAGAGCAATATTGGGAACGGATGGATCTCAAATTTCCAGTGTATTTCTCTCAAGGATTAGCAGAAAGAGCTCGAGAAGTAAGCATATTTATCCTATTTCCATGAAATTCTATTTCAGTATTATAGACTTTTCATCAATTGGACAAACGAAAAAATTAAAAATGGTTTTGTTGAAAGAAATCAGTTTGATTTTAAACATATAAAAGCACTAGAGAGAAATGCGGAAGATGCTCCCGGTCCAATGGTTTTATTTTCTACACCAGGTTTCCTTTCAACTTTTTATTTTAAAATATATCCTTCCAGGTATGCTTCACGGAGGTCAATCGTTGAAAGTTTTTAAGAAATGGTGCAGTGATAGTAGAAATATGATTATTATGCCAGGTCTTTTTTTTTGTTTCTTTATATCCTTTCAGGGTATTGTGTAGCGGGAACTGTCGGTGCTAAAGTTATTGGTGGTCAGAAACGTGTAGAAATTGATGGAAAAATGCATGATATTAATCTAGGAGTAGAATATATGTCCTTCAGTGCCCATGCAGATGCTAAAGGAATCATGGAGGTGTGAAGATATTTTAGCAAGTTACTTTCCAGTTAATTCGACAAACTCAATGTCGCCATGTAATGTTTGTCCATGGAGAAGCCGCAAAAATGGAATTTTTAGGAGGTTGGTAACTTCTGTTTATTCATAATCTTTTTTTTTTTAGAGAAAGTTAGGAAAGAATTTAAAATACCTGTTTATATGCCAGCAAATGGAGAAACTGTAACGATACCTGGAGATGTAAAGTTAGAACTGGAAGTACCAACAGAATTGGTTGATCGTTCAATTGCATTAGAGCCGACTCCTGCGAAAAGACACTGCCCGTTCAATGCCGGTTTCTATGTTTCTAAAGAGGTTTACCTGTTAAATGTAGCTTATTTTATTTTAGAATGGAGCACAAGTTATGACTGTGGAAGCAATGGTCAGAACTTTGGATGTACCTTTACATGTTATTACTCAGTCAGAAATAATCACAGGAAAAAAATCTATGAACTGGGAGATGTTAATTTACGATCTACAAACAATAGACCCAGAATTACAATATAAAAATGATGGAATTGAAATGTTTCATGGAGAGATGTGTGTAATGAAAAATGATAATAATAGTTCAGAGGTGAGTTCTATTGTTCTTTGATGCTTATTCACGAGCTATTGTATTTCGAAATATTTTGTTCATTAAGGTGGAAGTCGTATGGGAGGAATGTAGAGAAGACATCCTTCCCGTAATGATGAAGTATGTTAAACTTCAACTTGGATTGTGATGATTTTCGGGTATTTATATGCTGATATTCATATGTCCGGTCATATATAAACACTTATTTTTTCCGAGTTTTTGAAATTTATTAGTTCTTTTCTTCTTTTTTATATTGTATTTTAATTTTCATTATTTTATAATTTACCATTTTAGATGTTAAATGAAGGTCAGCTAATAAGCGACTGGGTACGGACCGTTGAAACCATTCCCGAGCGGGGGGATTTACTAGAATTTCGCAGGACTGCTGACATTGGTGGATCTAAACGGCGGATATATACAGTTAGTTGTCATTAGCTCTTGTTTATTCTGTTTTGTTCAGCATTGGGCTGTTTATATTGGTAAATTTGATGATCTGCCACGTGTTGTGCATATCTCCACACCTGACGGTGACTTTGATGGCAAATTAAGAGAGATGGATGCGAGGGATTCATTTCTACGGATTATAAAGGGTTCCAATGTAGCCGAAGTACGGTGCGATTCTCTTGTCGAAGTAGCTGGAGAAGATCTCTGGAGGATAAACAATGCTCTTGATAGTACACATTTGCCATTTCCCCCAAGTATTATTGTTGAGAGAGCAACACATAAGGTTTATTTTATAAATTGTTTATAAAATTTTGAAATTTAGTTAGGAGCTGGTGATTATAACCTTGTGACGAATAATTGTGAACATTTTGCAAAGTATTGTCGGTATGGAAACAAAATAAGCTCCCAGGTCAGTGTGCTAGCTATTTTCAAATAAATTTATAGGCAATTGCGGCTAAAAGTTTTGCTCTTTCCTCATTGTTAGCCCTAGGTGTTAATCCTGGAATTGCTATTGGTGCAGGTGTTCTTTATGCCCTCACATCAGAATCCGTAAGTCAATTCTTGCACAAACGATTTTCTACGAATTTTCGATTTTTCTAGTCAAAAAATATTACATTTTTTAAATCAGATTACCAATGACTGTAAATAGAAACTAACATTCATCATATATACTTATAAAGAAATTAAATAATTGTTTATGAAGTGTTGTATTATTTCATGTTTTCTCATGTATTTACATTTCTTTGAAATAAAACTTTGGGAGAAAATAATTTATCTATATATAATGGCACTTGTGTCGTGGAAGAGGAAGGCAAGTGAAAGGGTAAAAAGTAAGTGAAAAATTGCACAACAAGCATTCAACAGTCGGTAGCCGTCTCAAAAACCGTTTGGTTTAATCGAGGATGGGGTCGACGTGGTCGTCTGGCAGGGAGACTGGCTCCCGTCCGAATGTTCCACTGATTCCAAACAGTAAAATAGTCTGGGGAAGGATCATTAATTGCGGTTTCTTTGCGAGGCGCAGCGACAGTTGATGATTCAGCCATTGAGACAATGTCACGGCGTTTGTTCTTGCGAGCACGCATTGACAGTCTCTCCTGAGGACCCGTATGTGATACTTGTGGAGAGGGAGTAAAGGCGAATCTAAAAATAACAATTTTTTTGTTTTAAAAATCTCGTCTGCTCTTGCTACGTATCTATTTTCATGCTGACGACACCTTACGGTAATCGCTCTCATTTTTGGTCCCAAAATTTGTTTCTATGGTTTTCTCATTTCAAAGTAATATTAGTTAATTTCCACTGATCGCACTGAGCTACACTAAATCTATATAGTGTAAAATGTATTCTTTTTTTAATACATTTTTGATATTCTGCAATATTTTTCCTTTTTTATTTTCGAAAGTAATTTTTGTATTTTTAGCATCGATTGTTAGGCTAGAGCCTAGCAATCAATTTTCGACTGTTTTTGCTTACAACTCCTCAAGCTGAAGAAAAGAAGAACAAGGCACCGTAGTCTAATCGACAAAGTATCCTAATACGTCCTTTATTGGTAAGGCCATTGAGCGGAATTGTCCGCTATGGAATTGAATCACCTAGAAATTGTCCTACTGTGGAACTGGGACGTTTCGTCACTTTTTGCGTACTATTTTCGCGCAAGCAGTCGTCTATACGTGGTTTATTATTTCTTTGGGTTTTTGTGCTAATTGTTAGATTCTTTTATCTGAAAATTTTAGCAAAATTAACATAATACTTGTGAAGAAGGATTGTTGTTGATAACGGAAGCTTATTACACCGTTCTCATATATATCTTTTTTTATAAACTTAGATAATGTCGCTTGCTTTTGATCATTTACAACTACGGAAAAATGATGTGACGAACGTCTTCTTTTATTAATTCATATGGATGTTGCAGCTGTGGATAAATGGTAGTGATTGCAAGCGGTGCTAGGTTTTTTTATTAAGAGGCATACCATTATCCATTTCATGTTTCAGCGTTACCAATTTTTGAACCAACCTGCGCCATTAGGCTAGTTAGATAAAGCTGGCTGAGAAAAAATAGATAAAAAACCACGAATGTATTCAGCTTTTTTTCCAGAAGTAATAAACCATGTACAGACCGCCGCTTGCGCGGAAAAAAGTGGCGAAACGTCCCATTTCCGCATTGTTGGGACAATTCCATCTTAAGGCCTTACCCCACAGAAAATGTCTGTTGCCAGCAAGCGTCGTTTCGTTACTAACAAGGTTAGTTTTTTTTTTGAAAATTATATTTGCCTTATTTTAGGTAAAATCTGAGATGTACCTTCCTTCTGAGGGTGACATTATTGCACAAGTGAAAGCTGCTCGTGGAAATAATCTTCATGAAATCGAGGATCAATGCGGCAATACTTATGTAGTTAGCATGCCTCTGAAATTCCGAAAAGCTGTTTGGATTCGTCGTGGACAGTTTGTCGTTGTTCGTTCTATTGATGAAGGTGACAAAGTAAGCCTGTTTTTGTTTCCCGATGCGTTTTATAGGTTAAAGGAGAGATTGAGCATGTTTTGGATGAGGAAAATGTACTTTATATTCGTGAGATGAAGCAATGGCCGGAACATTTTGATGAAGAAGCGGAACAAATGACTCGCGATTCTAAAAGGGGTAATAAAGGAGATCATCCTATGATTGATGAAGATATGCTCCCACCAAGGTAGCTTATATTTATGTTCTTTGTCATACTTATTTTAGTGATGAAGATGAGGAGGATGAAGAAAATAATTCCGACAATGCTATTTCTGATGTTTCAGATGAAGACTTACAACAGTTCAACCCTAATCGCGCCATCGCTCCACAAAATAATTAAAAATGTCATTATTTTTAAATTTTCTTTTGTGCGTGCTTTTATAAACCGTTACAGATCAACTTACCTAGTAGTTGGGAAAGCGATTGGAGTAGAGTTGTGAAGGTTCTGCTGTTTGAGCAGTGAATTCCGATGGCCTTGGCCATTCGTTCCTTCTGTCGTGACGGTTTGCACCTCGTTCTGCTGGTGTTCCAAAGGCTGCCTTGATGACGGGCGCGGCGCCCATAGCGCCTCCTCCGCTGTACGCGAACCATGAGTTGAACATGTGATAGTAGTCTGGAGCCGGCCGTCTTGGCAAACTACGCTCTTCCGGATAGGAGGAACGGGCGCTTGGTTGGATGTAGGTTCCCGCATTTGCACTTAAACTTTTTTTTACTTTTAAATTAATTGTTATACCTGGGAAATGGGTAGTGATATGGTGGCGGCTGGGGACGGGCGGAGGGAGAACGCCGATACTCTTCCGGGTAGCGATGGGCTTGATATCGGTCGTAGAGGTCGTAGTCGTAATAGTTCGGGGAGAGTGAGCACTAAACGAAGCCAGAGTTCAGTTTTAGGTTCTGCGCAAGCAACATAGGGATAAATCTTTTCTTAAGGGAAAGGCACCCATAAGCAATGGTGCAGGTAATTTCGTGCTAACAGAAGGGGAAACTGGGAGTAACGAGAGACAAGCGATAGACGTATATAAGAGACGGGTTACCTAGCCCTTTGACTAGCGTAGAATCGTGAGTTCGATATGATTAGTGGCTGTTCGGGAGACGACAACTGCAACTTAAAAGCGTTCTCATACCAAAACCGAGACACCCAATTTTGCAAATAAAAAGACCACTTCTTTGTCGTCTAATTAAAATCCATTTTGAGCGTACCTGTGGGGGATGTGGTGCATCTCTATACCCTCCTGGCTGTCGTTGTGGTAAGCTCGCCACAGAAAAATTTCTGATGGCAGTAGTCTCTTGTTGTTGTAACCGATCGTAATGTTCCTGAACTCGACGGCGATCTTCTTCATCTTGTTTTATAGAATTTTCCCTTGTTCTTATATGTTCGGGAGAGCTGTCTTTGAATCCAAACCAACTTTTCACAGCGCTGAAATTTAGACTGCAATACATTAACTGACTTTACCTTCCCATACTTTTGCGTTTTGATTTATCACGATTTGCGCTAGTTTCTCTTCCTCCATTAGAAATTTCTGTTCCGGGAGGATATGGATGAATAGTTGTCTCTTGAATTCCTCGGGCTAATCGGTCAATGCTTTCCATACTAAGCGATCGTCTCTCTTTAAGTTCTGAAACTATCTTTTATCATTCAGATATTTTGTACCATTAGACGGTGGTTTAAGGTTTTGAGGTTGAATGACAGGGGAGCGAGGATGTAGAGATTGACTGCGTTTACGTGCAGCTGCTCGTTGGGAAGCGCTTCTACCTGATTGACGTGAAGCAGGGATTGGGGAAGAGGAAACATGAGGGGCTGAAGCTAGGGTAAAAACCAAATGGGTTATATCTTACCACTAGTTTGTCGATGGTGTTTTATATCTTGGTATAAACGTATGTGATTCGGGTCAGTAGTTGTTCCCATTCCTCGTTTTTCACTCATACTTTTTCGAGAAGGAGCTTCGCGATCAAAAACATCGGATGAAATGCCTTCTTCCTCTTCAATCCTGAAAATTAAATTGAATATGTTTTTGTCTCTAAATTACCTTAGGTCACTAGCTGTGGAAGATCTTTTCTCTTCAGATGATTGACTAAATCCAACGGATAACGGTGACGGAGTTCCTGTCACTCCATGAGCTTGAACATCACTATCAACCGTAATAGCGCTAGTAGCTACGTTACTTTTTCTTTGAACAATTAGTCTAAAATCTTAAAGTTTGAATTTTCACTTACTTACCTGACAGAATGCGTTGATGAATCTAGAGCTTTGAAACAACCAGATATCTTTTGACTAGCTTCTTTATTTGAGTCATTTTCTAGTCTAACGTTTTCAATGGCGACTATCCGATCGTCTACCATTAGCCGGCTGTCTTTATCTGCAGCTCCACCTGTTAGGATCTAAACCAATAATTTTCAATATTAGATTTATGAACTTACAGATTTTATAAAAATTCCGCAATCTTGTCGAGTACTATTCGAATGTATTGTTACTCGAGCTTTTAATCTCACCCCAAGCCCCGCACTTCCAGTGCTATTGAGTGGAATGATGAACTCGTGCTCTTCCATCGTAGGTGTAGGTTGAAAATTTTCTTTTGGTATTTCTGATTCTTCTTTGTTTTCTTTCTCCTCTTCATCATCAACTCGAGAGACGAGAAACGTGATGGTTTCTCCAACGTTAGCTTGTTTTAACCGGTCGACAACTTGTGGTTGGTTCAAATCCGACGTCTTCTCGCCGTTGATCTAAAGTTCATTATCATTTACGTCGTTTTCGCAGAATGGGCGATGCTGGTTTTTGTCACAAATTGAAATTCAAATATTTAAAAAATGCGGAAGATTTTGAACCAACTGTCATGTCAGAAGAATTCTTAGCGGTATCTTTCTTTTTTACAACTTTTCTAATCGTTTTATTTTTAGCAGAAAAGAGGATATGAAAATTATGAGACGGCTCTAACACAACTGATTCATCGAATGGAAATCCTGGTTCAGCCAAATAATGAGACAAGAGAAGAATCGCTGGAAAGTGGAACACAAGAAGATTCAATTGATAAGTTGAGAAGAGCCCTCAAGCAATGGAATGCTTTTATTTCGGCTAACAAAGATCCCATAGGAAAATATAAGGCTATTCGTAGTACTGCTACGAAGATTGTTGAAAGTTTAAAACAGGCTGCGAGATGTAAAAAGAATATGCAGGTTCATCTTTTTTTTAACAATTTTTTTTAGAAGTTGACTCGCAGTATTATTCCCAACATGCGGTACTTTCACACAGTTACATTCCAAAAGTTTAAAAAAGATTGGGAGATATTTGAAATAGCCCGCGAAAAGATGGACATTGCTCGCCACGAAGTAAAACAGGCTAAAACAACTACTGAAATTGAAAAACGCGCTGTAAATGTACAGGAAACGGTGGAGCAGTTTGACACGCAGTGTCAAGCTTTCCTTCAGACGCTGGAGGAACTGCCAAAATTGCAAAAGGAACATGGAGGAGAACTAAAAACCTGGTTCCATACGCAGAAGGAATATCACAAGCAGATGGCAGAAATTCTCACTCTAGAAGACGCTCATGTGGTTAGAATAAAGTCGTAACGCATGTGTCCTCTTATTATTTTACCTACCTCTAGAAGGCGATCACCAGCTCGAAGATGACCCAGTGCCACACCATTCGGCTTGATTGTTCCGATATAGAAAAGTCTCTCACCAGCAGCTGTATCTCGTCCAGTCACGGTGAAACCAAAGCCGGCAGTTGCTAAATTTTAAAACCATTAGTTGTATCAGCAACAGTCTACTTTTTGTCAATTCGACCGTGATTGTTTGGCCTATTGTCTTTGTATTGGCTTTTTGCAATGCCGACAGGATTGGCCGTCGTTGCGACGAGTTGGCGCTCATATTTCGATCTCCCAGATTCGGTTCATCCTGAAAAAATTCTTTTATCTTTCAATTCTCACCTGGAAAGTTGAAATATGCCGGTCGACGGTGAGAGAAGGATTTGTCTTCTCTTGTAGATCTGCCATATAGGCACGAGCTCGGAGAATTGACATCTAAAAAGCCGACTGACGAATATACACGGCTATTAACCTGTGAAACGGGCCGTCCATCGATGGCGAGAATTTTATCCCCGATTTTCAGCCGTCCATCCCTTGCTACTCGCCCATTTTTCTCTATTTCGCTGATTTGAACAGCCAACAGTGTCGGTCCAGTTGTCCTCAACGTCGTTTCGTGAATTCTCATCGACTGTCCAGCAGGTTCGTTGAATATTCCAGTAATTTCTACTCCCATTGGTGTTCGTTCGTTGTCCGGAAAAGTTATGATTGTCTCGTTCGGAGAATCTTCGAGGAAAGTCAACCTCGATTGAGCTTTCGCCGGTGGAATATCCTCGACTGGCTGACGAGCGTCTTCCAATTTCTCTTGTTGTTCATAGTAAGATTCATTGATCCGCGACTTTCTCGCTGAATTTCGCGCAAATCTTCCAGAAGTTGAGCGTTCAGTATTGTTCAGTTTTTTCTCTACTTCTAAAACCCAAAATGAAAGAATCTTAGACACTTACCTGGACTCAATGTAACACGATGTGTTCTGCTTGGAGTAGAGGACCCAGATCGAAGGGACGATCGAATTGGCGGAGATCCCGAAATTGCTCCATCTGACGGGGAAAAAACCATCAGACCGTTTGCTAAAAGAAAAAAAAATAAAAAAAGAAAAAGAAAACTGCACCTGGAAGTGCATTGGCGTTTTTAACTTCCACCACGCTGTCCCGAACTCCCGATCGTTGATAAGCTGGCGGTGGCTGTCGAGGAAAGTCCATCGAGGCCGATTGGCTCAAAAGAGGAGAAGGAGTATTATAGAAGGTAGACGAAGGTCGAGTTGGTCTCGAAGTAGGATTACTTCGCGGCATGACCGGCGATGACGTCATCAATGGCAGGCCTGTACTATTCATCGAAAACGACGAATATGGAGTTATCGGGGAAATAACTCGTTCAGCCAGGCCACTGCCATTAGGCGATTGCTCGTCGTAGATAGCCACAATCTAAAGGAACTTTTTTTTCATTTTTTTTCAAAAAAAAAAAGGACTTAAAGGATCAGACCTGGTCCTTCGTTTCATCAAAAACATCGCTTATTCGATCGTCCGGATCGAGTATGCCTTGATCACGAAGACACTCAAGATAACGGATTCGAACATCCGAATCTATCTAAAAACTAACCGTTACATTGTCGCCGGGGGTCGTTGTACTCCACGGGGAAGCTGGCTGTGGTCGATATGCGGTCATCGGGGGGTTACATAGGCTAAAGCTAACTCGAAGTATATCAAAAATAACCAGGATAAGAACTAGAGAAGTAGATTAAAAAAAAGGTCATTAGAAGATTAAAAAATGATAATTCTGCTAATCATGGTCAATAATCAACCGAAGGAGCCTATAACAGCCAGTGAATAAGTAGTAGGTGACAGAAACTACAAAAACGGTAGAGGAAGGAGAGAACACAAACAAATACAAAAAGGCGGCGGCGGAATCGATTTTGTACGGGTTGAATGGCTTTTCGGTCAGGCAGCTGAGAGAGGACAGGAGAAGAAGATGCATAATCGAAAGAGTTGAGAGGAACGAGAAGGCGCCAGACTGTCGCTGGTACACTCATCGGAAGTTGATGAACAACAACATCTGGTAGAAAGCAACGAGATGAGAAACAAATGAAAGAAGAGGTCGTGAACTACTTCTACTTCCATTGAGTGCCTCTGACAGTCTCTTTTAGTGTGAGAGATCAGCCCAATTCGCAAGACGCGAAGAGGATTTTTGAGGCACTTGAAAACAACAGAGACGCCGCTGTTTTTTTTAGTACAAAATGAATGAGAAAAATTGCAAAAGGATTGTAGGCATGAACTAGTCGCAGAATTCTCAGTTGATATTTATACAAATAAGACGTGGAAATCGATTCATAAGGGATATGAAGGGAGGAGAATATTATTTCGATTATGCGAGCAAACAAAGCTGAATGAGCAGGTATTGTGAAAATGTAGCAAATTTTAACTTATTTTTTTTAACAAAAATATCTTTAATTAATTAGGACAAGCTTTTGTCAAATTAACAAAAAACAGTCGAAAAAAGTAAAATTATAAAAATAGCATGAAAAATTGAGTTAAAGCGTTGCAAAGAGTATTATCTGCTCGTGACGGTATGCATAAAGTGGGAATTAGAGTCAGGCCAGTGGCTGACCTCACACTCTGCGTCTCTATCACCTCCAAAACGGGCTACTCAGTACGGTTTGGGGTCAACAAAGAGAGAAAGAGAGGGAAATAGAGCGAATCATCCGCTGATCGAAACATACTACTTTCCCGTCTATCAATTTCCCATTGGAATAAAAGATACTCCTCCGACATATATTCTCATCCTTTTGGTAAAAACGGGGAAGTGCGGGCGGGTGGTCGACGCCCTCGCGGGAAACAGGGTGTGACTGATCAGAAATAATTAGCTGTCGAATATGGATGACCGTCGCACAGCCAGCTGCCCCGTGTCTGAAATCTGCAAAGATGAAGACTCACCTGTCCAGTAGCTTTCTTGTATCGATAAATGGAAGCTTCTATGAGATTCGCAATAGTCATCGAGTCGTCTGGACACGGCACGACGATTCGGACCGACCCAAAATGGACAGTCACTTTCCGTCGTTGCATCGACACTGAAAAAAAGACACTGAAAACTGAAAAATAGAAAAATTATAAAGCGAAGAACAGCAGGCATAGTCCTTCAAATCGCAGCAAATAGTGGGGGCAGACGAACACTTCAAAATTATTACAAATTTTCTGGGAGGTCGTGTAATTTTTGAAGAATTTTCGATACTTTTGAAATTAATGATAAATGAGAGGAAAGGGAACACCAGAAAAAAAAGATAGATCTGACGTTAGCGCCGATGCAAAGACATAGTCGGCCATGAGGCCGAGGCCATCCCCGAGACCGAGAGGTGATGGTAAATTAACGAGTAATGAGAGAGGTATCAGAAGGACATCTTCTGATGGGATATTTGGTTCGAAAGACGCGCGAAGAGACCGGCCTGTTTGAAAATCGTTATCATTGATTGCCCAAGGGACACGAACGGAGCTCGGAATTTTCAGTTTTCCCTTTCACAATGACTTTTAACTGACAAATAATTTGTATATTTTGATTAAAAGCTGCATATATAGTAATCATCCTTAATATAAACATCCAACACAAACAAAATTGTTGAAAAGAGCGATGATATAACTACACTATGTCTTTCTCAGACGAATGAAATTATGTGAATATGGATCTATTCGCGCGATTCTCAAACAAACATACGAAATCTGAGGAGGATGACTGCGTTCTATGAATCAACGTAAACAAGCCAATCCGCTAACATAGCGTTCGACCTCCGGCATTTGTTTATATTGGGAGGGGACACGCGATGAATGTGGTCAACATGATCGAAATTAATATGATAAGGCAACAAATTATTACAGCCAAGGGCGATTCTTACCTTTCCGATATCTCATTTGCGAATATTTAATGGTTGTTCAGCGAAATAATATCTTCTATTCAATGAAAGCGAAATCAATAATTAGATCAAATAATTAGAAATCAATAATTAGAAAGTCCAATCATACACCCGAATTACCCAGAAAGTCGGTAACTAATTAAAATTTTTGCAAGATATACCGGATAAAATATTTTATTGGAACTCTCAAATACAGTTAAAAATATCTGCAGACATTTAAATTGAAATATGACCGCAGTAATTAATGTGCCTAAACAAAGACATAGACAAAATCAAGTCGCGAGACATCACGGGGAGAGCAAGATTGTTGAGAAAAATAGAAATCTAAAAAGATATCTCGGAAAGGCAGAAAAACAAAATGTTTGAGATAAAAGAAAAATGTCGTTTATCCATGCATACCACGCACCTAAAATTGAAGAATTTGAATAAAAAAAAAACAAAAAAACCTGTCCATTTTTCCTTTGTTCTTCTAGTTCTCTCTGAGCTTTATCTTCAATTGCACGAATATCCGCCATCGTCAACCCGTGCCATTTGTCAATCCAGCAAAATACTTCACGATGAAATTTAGAGAATAATCGAGGATATTGCTAAAAGAATGGTCTCTAAAATATTAGATGAGATAACTAACTGTGTGAGCATAGCTTTCAACTACGTTTTGTAAGCCAAACCATTTGAAATGAATTGTAACCAGTTTATATGCACACATCACTGGTTGAGTTGTTTCCCTCCAACCTTTTGTAAGAGGTCCTCGTCCAGTTGTTTCGCTTTTAAATATACTAGGAGTAGAGGAGGGCTGAATATCAGCACTGTTTAAAAATTCTCCATCATTGGCAATATCAATTTGTACAACACCTCTTTTGGACAGAGTAGCCGCATCAAGACCATGTGCCTAAAACGTTGAAACATATACAAAAAAGAATATTCTTACGTTTTCAGTAGTACCACGATCGGGTAGGTGAATAGTTTCAATTTTTGCAATAAAATTATCTTTCATATATTCTGGATTCTAACATATAATTTAAAATTTCAATTAAGATTACTTACGGTTAGGATAGTTCTACAATATGGATAAGCATTCCAAGCTTCTTCGTGGATAGTAAGAGCTCCTTTAGGCGCAATTTTCCTAATTAGTGCAGGAACTTTCCTAGATAAGCAATATATATGAGCGGAGCGAAAAAAAACTTACGACTGCAAATGGTAAATTTTATGAGTATATTGTCCTTTACTATGTTGACCATTTAAAAGAGGAAAATTTTCAAACGGCTCGTTCTTCAAAACCTATAAAAAGGAATAAAAATATAAAGAAATAAGACAAGCTACCTCAACTCCTTCACCTCCACCAGTTTCCGCTTTTGATGCCTCAGCAACGGACCAAAGTTGTCCAACTTGATATTCTTCAACAGTTAAGGGTAGAACTACTCGGCTGAAATCTAATTAATTAAAAAAACATTTAATTACTATTCTTTAATAATCATGGCGATTAATATTGCACTAGTCCGTGATCCGTTGTTGTTTATTGGACCTGAAATGAAATGATTAATCAAGTTCCAAGAAAAGAATTGAAAAGGGCAAAAAAGAAAATCAATGGAAAGGAATCAATGGAAAACGTTTGAAAGGAAGTGCAACGTCATCATACCAACGGAAAGATGCTTTTCGCAAGATAATATAATTTCAGGCTGCCTACGAACTTAAAGAAGTTAGGCAAATACTTGAGGTAATAATCAAATAAACTAACATTCTTGTCACATACATTTCTGGCTTATGCTGCATATCGATTAGAGGTTCCAGCGCAGCACCATAAAAGCCTGCTGCCATGCTGGCAGGAGAGCTCATTCATGCTAACAGCTCATGCGAGTAAAATTGTCATTGTAATTTTTAAGTGAACAAGAAAGTGACTTCAAGGGTTGTTTTGATAAAGATAGGAGTGATGACAGCAACCTAGAGAGGTTGGGTCTTGGTAAACATTAGAATGTCAAGCACAACGATCTAACATCCTGCCCTATTGAAATATAAAATTGAGACTAGCAAATAAATTGTGAAATTTGAGCTGACTATAGAAGAAATTTGATCAAAGAATTGCTTGAAATAATATAATATAATATATATTTCAAGTAACAATAAGCAGTTTATATATATATATATATATAATTACTTACTGTAAAAAGGCACATCATAAAATATTCTTGCTATAATTTTATCACCTTATCTATCAACTTTCTGATTGTTTCACTAATATAAGAATCAGTCTAATAAGAAAAAGCTAACTGGTAATTCAATTATAGAAAATTTATTAATTTGCTAAATGATAAATCTATACTTGTTGTCAACACAAGACGAACTCGATGACAATCGAAACAGAAAAAAGGAAATGAGTCACTTATGACAAGAATAAAAACAATACCACAAGTAACAAAATTGTCGAAAAGAAAAATTGTTCGAATCTGAAGCTCGCTCCATTGGGATAGAATACGGTAAAAAACAAAGGTGTATGGAAGTGTGCAAAATTGACGCAGAAACGCACAACGACGAGATCTTTGATGGAGTCTCACGTTTTCCTTTTTGTTTATTTTTATTTTTTTTTGTTCTTTATTGTTCATTTTTGTATGAAAAGAACTAGAAAAAACACAAATTTAACAAAACTGTCTTTCAGCGATGCCGGCGGACGTAGAAGTTCCTCTTACTACCTGGCAGCGTCTTCAGAAGTACCAGGTTTTTTTAGCTTGTACTAACTTATTCTATATTTAGGAAACCTTCTCGGATGCCCTTCGTCACCCTGACTCTCCTGATTGGTATAAGAAAGAGGTTCATGAGAAAGTGAAGAAGGATCTTCTGTGGGCAGCTCCCTATGACGCTCGTTTCCCCCAGGTTTGTGTTATTTTTTTTTTTTTTACCTTTATTGTTTGTTTTATATAATTGTTACAGGTCCGTAAGCAACGTCAATGCTTTGCTTACTACGTCGATTTTCATCGTTGCAATGAGCTTATGGGTCAGGATTATAAGCCATGCAAATTCTTCCAGAATGTTTACAAGGTATATTTATCTATTAACTATATTTTTCTTTATCTTTTTAAATTAATTCTATTTTTTTCAGGATTTCTGCCCCAACTTCTGGGTTGAGAAGTGGGATGAACTCGTCGGAGAGGGCCGATTCCCTGCTAAATTCGATCGCTAAACTACTACGAGACACTTAGTTCTAGTATGTAAAATAAAGTATGAATGTGTCCTTTATGTGTACTTCTTGGGTTCAACCTAATGATATATTTTTAATTCATTACGTGGTTGGTAATCTTTGATAATTTAGCCATGGCGGCTTCAACACGGGTTAGTGAAGCCGAATTGCAAAGAAGGGAAAAGTATATGAGGAATGGAAATAGGCAGAGAGAGCTGATAGATCCTTTTACCTGGACATATCCTTGGAAGGTCTCTAGTATCACATTATTCTGGATTATCTCGGATGTTTAGGGGGCTGGAGCAATGTTTGGCATCTCGATGGCTGCTGCCTATGTTACTAATATGTGGAACAAAAAACCTTATTACTACGGTATGAATTTTTGTTTTTATATTCTTTATTTTTAGCCCTATTTCCTCGAATGGTGGCTGTTGCTGCTGTTACAGCTATGGGCTATGGAATGGGTGTTCTTCGCGAACGTCACTACCAAACTCGTGACGCCGTTATTGAGCACTACATGGAACTTCATCCGGAAGATTTCGATCACTTCCAAAACAGTTAGTTCTTTTATTTTTTTTTATAACTATGTTTGTTATTTCTTTTATTTTAACCTTTTTCGTTACCTTTATTTGCCATTTCAGAAAATGGTCGATCATTTTCTCAGGTTCTTCTTCCATGGTATCCTCGTCGTGCGCAGTATACAAAATACGATTAGTTATATAGATGAAAGGTTTCCTGTTGTAGATATATTGTTTTGCCCTTTCAGGCTAACATAAACATTCACGATTACATGAATTAATATATCCAGCAGTATTTTTTATCTTCTATATTTTATTTTTTTTTTCATAACTGATGCTAATTTATCTTCAGTGTAGTTCTCAGGGAATGGAAATTTCTTTTTTAAATGAAAATGAAGCCGATATAGCAGCCAAACGAGAGAAGTTACTTGCACGTTTGGAAAAGAGACGAGCTGCTTGTGATAACGATAATACAAGCAAGAAAGCAGTAAAAGATTTGGATGATCTGTTACAAAAAGCCTCTTTAGAAATAAATGCAAAAACAGTCATTCCTCAAACTGTAACTGAACTCGGTAGGTTTGTTTTTTCTTATTAGTTAATTTTTGTAGAAAAATTGTTACCTTCTAGTAGTGGAAGAACATTGAAGAGGATTCAGGATATACTTGAAGATTTGAGACAAATTGAATTAGCAGAACAGATTCCTCAAAATGTCACTGGATTCTCTTTTACTGTAGGCTCTTTTTATCTTCTATAACATATCGTTTTCAGAGAAAGGTTCCTTCTTCGATAACACAAAATGCGGTGAAGCCAACTAATGAGATGAATACAACTACCAAAAATGTTCTGGCGCCAGTAAACGTAGACAATGCTGTTGAAATTTTTGACAAGGTTTAATATTCTATCCGTTATTGTTTATAATTCTCCAGGAGAAATGCAACGAAATCATAACTGGCTCTAGCGGCACAAGTGTATCAATTAAAAATCTGAAGAATTGTGTTCTAAGATTTGCTTTTTCTCCATCTGCTGTGCATATCAAAGTAACATTTCATAATTTCAACAAAAATACTTTCAGAATGTAATTGATTGTCGATTAATTTTTGCCGAAATAGAATCATCAATTTTAATGCTTGAAACCAATAGGTATATTTCATTTATATTCATATTGGATCATTTCAGATCAGATATATTCGCTATTGCCCAACAAATTCGTGTTCATGACTCTTCAGAATTGAAGTTACATGTTTCTGTAAAAGGAGCCGTGATTCTCGAAGGATGTAGAAACGTTGTAGTAGCACCATATAGGTATCTATTTTCTTTACCTATTATATTAGTAGACTTACACGAAATGGAAAACAAATTTGTAAGTCAGATGGAGAGCAGTGGAAAAAGCCATTGGATTTCGATTGGCTTTCATCAGATCCAAGTCCAAATTGGCAATTATTAGATGAAGAATCGTGGGTCGAAGAAGAGCTTATATGAATGTTGATGGTTTTTTGATCTCAGTGCTTTACGGTTTGTTTTTTTTATTTATAAATTCTTTATTTTTAATACTTCTTTGCGAACATTGAAAAATTAAGTTTCCATAGGGTATGTTCCTAGACTATTGACAAAGTCTATTGGCTATAGTGAAAAACTAGATTACAACCATTATGGTAGTGATAGGATTTTATTTTCAATTTTCAGGACTAATTTTATACTTTTATACTGCAGATATAAGCACTTTCACTTTTTTTTTTAATTTTTAGATCAATTAAATGTTCACTTGGTTTCTCAATATTTTAATTGTAGTGATAATATGCAATAATAACAATAGCGTCCCTTTCTATTTATAGTGAGCCGTGATAGCCACATCATATAAAGAAAAAATTGTAAAACTTACTCTTCTTTATTCTAAAAAATTAAAAAATGTTGGAAACTTAAAAACTGCTCATTGGTTAACGGCGTTTTTTTGCATTTGCGAGTTAACCTCCATAAGGAATGGGCAAATTTGTTCAATCATATCACTAGTCGTCATTGAACGATCCAATTTCTCATAAGTCTTTTGGGCTATAGTTCTTACAAGCTCATGAGTTGCCAATCCCGCAGCTTTCATACATTCACCATTATTTTTGTATTCTCTGAATTGAAGTAAGAAAATAGTGTAGCTTACTTCTTTGACCAAAAATAGAAAACGGCCAAAGTTCCAGCAGTAACATCACCCTGCCCACCACAACGTCGCGGAGATCCTTGTATTTTTCCATAAACGGGATTGTTCCAACCGGGATAGAATATTAAATCATCCTTTCCTTTAATATATATTGGTAATCCCGTCTCCTTGACAAATTTGAGTCCTTGTATACATACATAATCTGAATCCTAAAAAATTATGTTAGAAAAAATAAAACGATTACTATGTTGTATCGTTCTAAATCACTTTGCCCAACTGCTTTCTCCGCTAAGCGATGAAATTCAATTGTATTGGGAGTTAGAAAAAATGAATTTGCTCCTTTAAATTTGTCCAAAAGATCACACATAAACCATAACCCATCCTACAAGAAGATATGTTAATGAAGTAAACATACAGCGTCAATAACAGTTGGAATTTTACTTTTTTGTGCAAATGAAAGTACTTTCTCAACAAGCGAAAGTTGTTGAGGATCTCTTCCCAGACCAGGTCCAAGAACAATAGCGTCCAAACGCTCTAACTTCTAAAAAATGTCAAACGTCATTGAAAAATTTAACCTCTATAAGTCCATTTACATCACTGAAACCTGGATGTACCATTAATTCTGGAGAGTAACCTTTAATAACAGGCGCTGCTTCCTCGGGACAAAAAACATGGACTAAATCAGCTCCCTAAATGAAAATATGTTAGTTTTCAATAGATGACTACTAATTTGACAGCAGATATGGCGGCAAAGAAAGGAGCTCCGGTATATTCTTTGGAACCACCAATTATTCCGATTTTTCCACACGTTCCCTAGTATTAATGAAACAATTGACAAAGTTGATACTTTTCTCAATCCATAGTGCAACTCGGGTAGAAGACGAAGAACATGTGATTGTGGCATATTAAAAAAATCTGCTATTGACCATAAAAAACGATTGAAAGCTGGAAAGGTTTAGAAAATAAATTCTGGAAAGAGCGAAAAATTGGGCAACGCTCAATTCACATTGGCCTTGATAAACAAACAACAACTTTTTTCGCATACGTGATTGCGTCTTTCTAATTTTTCATTACTGACTGCTCTTTGAATATGAAAAATTCCGTTAACTATATATGTTAACTATCGAAGTTCAAACAAAAAATTGAACAGAAGTCCAATTTTTCCAGCATTTAAACAAAATCATTCCCCATGTTGCCTCTACCGGCTTTGTCCAATTTTTATTGTATTTAAATCAGTGAATCTAAGATTGTTTCTAATATCAATGAACTACCACCAGACTCCAGGCAACTACAGTTCCGTTGTAGGGGCAGACCTTCAGTGCAGTCGAACCATCAATATCTGCAGCTCATGTCATAGGGGCATCTACCCAGTCGTTTCTCTTATTATTAATTAGGGAATCAAATTTCATTCGCAACAAATAAATATTGATATTTTGTTACATTAAGTCATTTTTGTGGAATATGTCGTCAAATCGATCAAACCAAACATTATCATCGGCAGCATCCATCCCCCAAGCACACAGTCAAGGTCAACCCTTGACCTGGTCAGGGTGTTACAGCGCGGCGGTATTATGTGTAGCCCAGCACCGACGGTTCCCTATTTACTTACGGACATCTTGTGTTATCGTCATCGAAGTTCGATGATAGATTCTCGAGCTCTTTTAGAGAATTAGCGAATTGATTTAATCTGCTTAAATTTTGCCGCGATAGTCTGATTTAATAAGAAACCTAATCTTTCATGATAATTACAAAGCCTAGCCAGAAAATAAAAGAAATAAGCTATTGTAGTCAGCAATTTGAAAGAACGCACTCTGCGTATCCTATTGGTTACGGTGGATAACGAGTCACACCGTTTCTAAAACTTTTTTTCCTAAAAAAAATTTTGCCTGTACGTAGCACCAGATTATTCCGGTATTTTATTTTGAAATAGCGATTTACAGTACAAAAAGGGACATAACTATCTATTTTAAACCTAGAGTGTCTCTTGCTCACCCCTTTTGCAGAGGCATGCTTGCACTTTTGTCGCACTAATGCCGAAGTCCATATTCGCGAATGTTCCCCGTTCGATCGGGGTGGTCCTTTCGTCCTAGTTATCTCGGGAAAACGTGGCGTAAAAGCGGGGCGGAGTCTCCGTGGCGGGCGCTGATTGGTCAGAACGCGACGTGGTCCAATAGCAAGCTGCCAAACTCTCCGAGTCAGAATCTAATACGACTCGGGGACCTATAAATCCTCAGCTGGGCCATTCGGCTGCCATTTTCTGTCTTTGTATTTTGCTTCTTCCTTTCTTCACTTTTATACATTTCAAGTGTTAAACTTTCAGAGTCTTGGTTAGTTTGACTTTTTACCATGCGATCCACTGCACTCCTTCTGGCCGTTATTGCCTACGTTTCGGCGGAGGTATTCTTCAAAGAAGAATTTAATGGTTAGTATTTATCTCGTTTTTGATTATTTTTATTTCTAATTTCGGTTTCTAATAGGGAAATTTTAGATGCTTCGTGGGAGAAACGCTGGATTCAATCCAAACACAAGGATGACTACGGAGAGTTCAAACTGTCTGCTGGGAAATATTACGGAGATGAGAAGAGAGACCAGGGTATCCAAACCAGCCAAGATGCTCGTTTCTACTCTCGTGCCGCCAAGTTCCCCAAGTCCTTCTCCAACAAGGGAAAATCTTTGGTAGTCCAATTTACGGCCAAGCATGAGCAAGGAATTGACTGTGGAGGTGGATACGTCAAGGTAATGTATTGTTTATACACTTTTTAGTCATGTTTTGAACTCATTACGGCCTTTTATTTTCAGGTTATGCGTTCTGATGCTGACCTCGTTGACTTCCATGGTGAGACTCCTTATAATCTTATGTTCGGTCCTGATATCTGCGGACCAACCAAGAAGGTTCATGTTATTATCAACTACAAGGGAAAGAACCATCTTATCAAGAAGGACGTCCGTTGTAAGGTGAGCATTTCTTATAATTCCTTTGTTTCTCTTGCCTTTTTAAAAAATCTTTATTCATTCTTTAATTGCAGGATGACGAACTCACTCACTTATACACGCTGATCTTGAACCCTGATAACACCTATGAAGTCCAAATCGATGGAGAAAAGGTTGAAGGAGGCGAGCTCGAATCCGACTGGGATCTTCTCCCTGCCAAGAAAATCAAGGATCCCGATGCAAAGAAGCCAGAAGATTGGGATGAGCGCGAGTATATCGATGATTCGGAAGATTCGAAGGTTTTTTTTATTTTTATATAAGTTACATTTATCTTTTTAGCCTGAAGACTGGGATAAGCCTGAGCACATTCCTGATCCTGATGCCAAGAAACCCGAGGACTGGGATGATGACATCGATGGCGAATGGGAGCCTCCAATGATCGACAACCCTGATTACAAGGGAGAGTGGAAGCCAAAGCAGATCAAGAACCCCGAATACAAAGGCAAATGGATCCATCCTGAGATTGACAACCCTGAGTACTCCCCTGATGATGAGCTGTATGCCTTCGAGGACTTCGGTGCAATCGGATTCGATCTCTGGCAAGTCAAATCTGGAACCATCTTCGACAATGTGCTCGTCGCTGATTCTATTGAAGACGCCAATGCCCATGCTGCTGAGACTTTCGAGAAGTTGAAGGTCGCTGAGAAGGAAAAGAAGGAAAAGGCTGATGAGGAGGCTCGCAAGAAACTTGAAGAAGAGGAGGCCAAGAGAAAGGCTGAAGAAGAATCCAAGAAGGATAAGGAAGAGGAGGAAGAAACCGAAGAGACCGAACACGATGAACTCTAAGCGCTTGCTGTGATCTCTTTTTCGGGTTTGGACTGAAGCCAATTTCAGTTCTTTTTTTATAACTTTATTTATTGTTAGGTGTCACCTAACCATCTGGAGACATCAGCTTGTTTTAATAAAAATCGTTTTAGCATATGTTTTGAGTGTTTTCAACTGCGGTGAACATTTGAACCGGCTTCTGCTGTTTGAGTGTTGGCAAATTGTACTTTTTTAAACTTTTCGGCAATAATAATGCGATAACAAATATTATTCTATCTCTGAATCGTTATACGCACACTCGAAGAGTTTGGCATTTAGTAAAATTTGCAACAGTTCATCCGTACTTCTTTTCAATAGTAGTTTCTCACCACTTTTTTCACTGAGTAATTTTACTCTGCGTATCAAGCAGAAAAAAAACAATTTATTTCAATCAAATGTTGATCGTCTTTTTGGAACTTTTTTTTTTTGTCAAAAAACTTAAAGGCTTGCAGATGTGATGGTCATGTTGATGATCGTCTCGCCCAGCCGTCCGGTGGAGGAATTCCTTTTATCTTGTAGAAACGATCGTGACTCGGTAAATCTCTTGTCGGCATAAAGAGATACTTGAAAGGGATACCACGGCGATGGTAACGTTGCCAATTGATGAAGAAGACAATTACGACAGGAATCAGAGGACATAAGTTCATCAGCCAGCCCGTTAATTCTGCCCATAAAGGAAGAGAAGTGCCTTCGATGATTGTTGGGATGTGGTCACGATTCAGTGTGACAGCAATACAGATGAGTGCGAAAAGCGGAGCGAGGATCATCCAACTCCAGCCGAAGATAGGCGAGAATCTAGTAGTCCAGCGAACGATCCGTTTCTTTGGTGGTTCTCCCCACATTTCTACCATGTCGGCTTTCATATTCTTCCAGCCTGAAATAAATTCTTCAATTCAGCGTGTTGATTGAAAAATGCTTGCTAATTTTCTTGACAAAACTACTTTCTTCGTTTATTCATGTTTTTTTTCTATGTTCTATTCCGTAATTTTTTTATTTCAACTTTTCCTTTTTTATTGTTCGATGTTCTCTTTCCAAATATTTACGATTTATAAAAATTTGTAAACAAAAAACTCACGATAAACCCATGCGATGAGAGCAATTTCAAAGAAAACAGCCAAACAAGGAGCAGTTGTTCCAACAAAATCGGCCATAATATCAAACCACCAGGAGCCAATGTCGGTAGAGAGCAGGATCCCAATTATCATCAATAAAAAGCAAAGTAAGGAGGGAATCAATGCTTTCCAAAGTTTTGTCTTCAGTCCAGACGTCGTTATCAAAAAGTCCGTAATGAAAGACAGCATTCCGACCATAGAACTGAAGCCGAGGAAGAAGATCATTGCGAAGAAGAGCAGATTCCATAGCCAGTTGATAGGCATCGTTGACGAAGCTTCTGGATAACTTATGAAGACAAGAGAGGGTCCACCAGAGACGACATCTTTCAGTTGTTTTCCACCCATTTTAGCCAAATATCCCAGTGTTCCGAAGACAGCAACTCCACCCAGAAGACTCATCAGTGAGTCGAAGCCAACGACGAATAGAGCATCACGGAAACAATTGTTGTTGGCTTTATTGTGCGATGCCATCGAGATCAGTGCACCGCATCCCAATGTCAATGAGAAGGTAATCTGCGTCAGGGCAGCTTTCCATGTCTTCAGATCGCCAAGTTTTGTGATATCCGGTTGAAAAATGTATACTTTGATGCCATCCCATGAGCCGTCAAGGAAGAAAACGCGAAAGAAAAATATCAACACGACAATATATGGCAGAGGTACGGTCACGTAGTTAGTCTTCTCGAGAATTTTGGTTCCTTTCCACAATGTCATCGCACAGAAGATATACATTATGACAACACATCCGCCGACATACCAATTCACAGAGCCCATTTTTGTTATGCTCGGCGAGTGAACTTCAACCATTCGGCTAAAGAACTCCGTTGCTCCATTTGCAGTTCCATTTAGAGCAGATAATAGACATCCTCCTTTTCCATCAGAGAACGGCATGGTGACATTTTTATCACGGCAAAGACGGTGAGCATCGGAAGAGATACAAGCTAAAAATAAAAAATAATAGAAAAAAAACCAACCAGCAGTATTCCAGAAATTATCACAGTTTGTCCATTTGTAGCTTTGTCCGCCAATAACAAAACCCAGGTAAAGTAAAGCCCATGAACAGACAACAGCATAGAAGCACGTGATAAGGAAGGAAAGTATAGCTGTGAAAGTTCCAACTCCAGCGAAAGCCGGTGCGTAGCGATAGAAGGCCACAGCTGGATTTCCACGTGAATATTGTCCGAGGAGGAACTCCGCATACATGACGGGAAGACCGAAGGTTAATCCGAAGAAGATATATGGAATGAGAAAGGCCATTCCTCCATTTGCGTAAGCCAAATAGGGAAACCTCCAGACGTTTCCAAGGCCAACAGCCAAACCTATTGAGGTTAGAATCATTTGGATGGGATTGCTCCAGTTCTCATGATCAACATTCTCTGGTTTCTTCTCTATCGCCATGCCTATTGAGTCTATTTTGGCCTCCCTAAAAAGCTTTAGAATGTAGAAAAAAAATAGACTTACTTAGCGATTCCGCCTAACGAATCTTCGGATTCACTGTTCCACTTCTGCGACATTCTTGTAAAAAGTCGATAGGCTGAATGAGAACAGACTGATTGATCAAATCAGGGAGTAAACTAGTTAAGCTCTGTGTTTACATGAAAAATGCAAATTTTGTAAAGAAAATGTATCTTTTTGTACTCAATAAATTTATGATCCCATTATTTATACTATAATTGACAATTATCGGTAATTATTAAAACAAACAACAATAAAAACCCATACAAAACGTAAATAAAATTGAAGGCTTACTGAATCGTGTTGAGATATTTTTCCCGCCATTCGACAGTATTTATCAATTCTCACATTTCGGCTCTGGCCTAAACCCATTGAAGGTTTTCTGCGTAGCTGGTACTTTGTCATGCGATTCGCTCCGGCTGTTATTTCTCTATTTCTTACAGGTTAGTAATGTTATCTGTTAGAGAAATTGTAATATTTATATTCATTTGCGTAGGAACTAAGCATCTTAATGAAATTATTATCATTCATTTTAGTAGCCTCAACAAGAGGTCAATGGACATATTCTTCATCTGATGCAGTTCAATGTATAGAAGGTTCTACGACACCTCTTGGAGAGTGTTCGCCTCAATTTCAACGGTGTAGGTAAGAAGTGATTTATTTTGACTTGCTTATGTGCGTTTTCAGATGTAATCAGTGGATAACTTCTGTTTGTCCTGAAAATTCTGTGTTTGATGCGAAGACACAGCTTTGTTTATTTTCTAACTCACAATGCTCTGTCACTATTTCAACGCCTTCTCCTTCTCCTCCTACTTCTGCTCCACCCACGGGGACGACACTTCCATATTCTTTTGTTGAAACCACAACTGTTTTGAACGAGGTTTTATTGCTCTTTTCGTAATTACATTTTAGGGAACCACTCCAAGTGCAAC
The DNA here is from genome assembly GCA_932521415.1 of Oscheius sp. DF5120. Lineage (NCBI taxonomy): Eukaryota > Metazoa > Nematoda > Chromadorea > Rhabditida > Rhabditidae > Oscheius > Oscheius sp. DF5120. Next base: position 5,159,901 of record OW051463.1, read on the forward strand.
GCAGCCTCCTGCTACAGCAGCTTATACATGGGCGCCAGCACCTTATGTATCAAAAGAAACAACTACTTATTGGAGCGAGGTTTTTATTTTATGTGCTTTTATTACTGATTAAGGCACCTGTTGAAAGTACAACGCAGCCTTCTGCTACAGCAGCTTATACATGGGCGCCAGCACCTTATGTATCAAAAGAAACAACTACTTATTGGAGCGAGGTTTTTATTTCATGCGCTTTTCTTACATATTAAGGCACCTGTTGAAAGTACAACGCAGCCTTCTGTTACGGCAGGTCCTTACACATGGGCACCAGCACCTTATGTATCAAGAGAAACGACTACTTCTTGGAGCGAGGTTTTTATTTCATGTGCTTTTATTACTGATTAAGGCACCTGTTGAAATTACAACACAACCTCCTGCTTCTTCATCTGCTCCACCGACTTGGGCAACTCGTCCTTATCCTCGTTATTACCCATCGGAAAGTAATATTTCTCCTGAGGTAGTAATAGTAGTCTACGTAATTATGGTTTTTTAGGCGACTACTACGAGCAACTCACAGGTTCCTGTTTTAACAGAGGAACCGTCTACCCAGGAGCCATCCTCATATTTTCCAGTGGAAAAAACAGCTCCATTTGATGAAGTTAGCGATTTTAGTTCTATACACAAAATTTATTTAGATGACCGATGTTACTACTGCACAGGAACCTTCCTCATTTTTCCCAACGGAAGGAGCAACTGTTTCTGACGAGGTTAGTGATTTTGGTTTTGTATATAAATATATTTGGATCCCTGATGCTACCACCGCACAGGAGACATCCGTATATTTCCCAACGGATAGAGCAACTGTTTCTGATCAGGTTAGTCTGTGGTTAGGTATATGAGCATATTTAGATTCTCTATACCAATAACGCACAACAGGTTGTTGAACAGACAGTGCAGTACGGCCCGGCCTTTCCTTCTACTTCGTTTTTACCAACGAATAGAATATTGTCAAACCCATTTTACGTTGAGAGAAAAAATGACAGACATCAAGGCCACCATGGATCTAATTATAGAGGTTTTGTTATAAATCAATTCTTACTGTTTAGAAGGTAAAATGAGGAAACTGCATGCGGGTGAACGCCCTGTACGTGTTGATGATCGCTCTCACTATGTTGATGACGCATTTCGTGCTCCTGGATCGCGCAGTATATTAAGCAGCAGCTGGGATGTTTTTCCAAAAAGTCGAGTGCATACGAAAAGAACAGATCACGTAAACGACGATCCGGAAGAAGTATTGAATTCGTTAGACTAGTGTACAATTCAGATTCCGCGAACAACGATTCGTCCTACTGGACCTGGATTTGAGGAATTCTTGGCTTCTAATATTGATTCAGAAGTTGAAGGCTCAGTAAGGAAGTTTATTTTTCAATTCTATTTTGCCCAGGCTGAAATGCTCAGTGAAGAACGAGAAACGATTCCTTCTCCGGTTCAACGAATGAAGCGCAGCTATTCTACTATGACACGTTGTACTGGTGTAGCTGAAAATAGTGTAATATCACTTGGAACTTGCGCTCCAAACTTTATTGTATGCATGTCATTCGAGGAAATTGTAAGTATTTGCTGTTAATTTTATTTTTCTTTCTAGATTGCTGCTTGCCCAGTTGGCGATCTCTTTGATTTTACTACAGCTCGATGTGTACCATCTTCTGTCTGTGGCACCTCTAATCCTGATATTTGTGCAGTAGAACTTCCTGCTTCTACTTTTGCTCCACCCACGAGGCCGCCACTTGAAACCACAACTGTTTTGAACGAGGTTTTATTGCTCTTTTCATAATTACATTTTAGGGAACCACTCCAAGTACAACGCAGCCTTCTGTTACGGCAGGTCCTTACACATGGGCACCAGCACCTTATGTATCAAGAGAAACGACTACTTCTTGGAGCGAGGTTTTTATTTCATGTGCTTTTATTACTGATTAAGGCACCTGTTGAAATTACAACACAACCTCCTGCTTCTTCATCTGCTCCACCGACTTGGGCAACTCGTCCTTATCCTCGTTATTACCCATCGGAAAGTAATATTTCTCCTGAGGTAGTAATAGTAGTCTACGTAATTATGGTTTTTTAGGCGACTACTACGAGCAACTCACAGGTTCCTGTTTTAACAGAGGAACCGTCTACCCAGGAGCCATCCTCATATTTTCCAGTGGAAAAAACAGCTCCATTTGATGAAGTTAGCGATTTTAGTTCTATACACAAAATTTATTTAGATGACCGATGTTACTACTGCACAGGAACCTTCCTCATTTTTCCCAACGGAAGGAGCAACTGTTTCTGACGAGGTTAGTGATTTTGGTTTTGTATATAAATATATTTGGATCCCTGATGCTACCACCGCACAGGAGACATCCGTATATTTCCCAACGGATAGAGCAACTGTTTCTGATGAGATGTTCCCTTATGAGGTAGATTTTTTTATTGTTAATATATAAGCTTATGGTATTAGGTGACGAATGAATCAAAATTCACTGCTCCTACCCAGGAACCAATTTTCCTAACGGAAAGGACAACTGCCTTTGATGAAGTTAGTTTCTAATTTGATCGTTACCGTCATTCTTAGTTGCCTTATGCTAGTAGTACACCGCAAACAGTCGAGCTCACAACGTCGTATCACGAGGTTAACTATTTCAGTGTCTATATATATTTTTTTAGGAAAGTGCAACGGTGCCTTCAGTTATTGGTTATCCTACTAATAGTGATGCCGAAGAACCTACGGAATCTTCCTTTGAAGCAAAAACGAGTCACCGTCCAAAAATCGTCTATGTGACTGTAAGCTCGGATCCAAGTGAATTCTGTACGGGAAGAGCGGACGGACTCTATAGGGATCCCAAAGACTGCTCCGCTATTATCCAATGCCATGGAAGCGACATGTTCCAACATATTGGCTGTCCTTCTGGCTTAGTTTTTAATGAAGCCAAGAATCAGTGTGACTACAAAAATCAAGTTCCTGAATGTGATCGACATGAAGAAAATTCACCGGGTTTTTATATTTTATTTTATTTTATTTCTGTTTAGTCGAGAATGGTTGTAAAGGAGCACAACATGGAGCATATTTAAAGGATGAAAACAATTGCAAAGTTTTCTATCGTTGTGTTTGGAATAGACTGGAAAGAATGAACTGTCCAGCCGGAACTGTTTTCAATCCAGCACTTTCTGTGTGTGACTGGCCTACCAATGTCAACTGTAACGCTCCCGCAGAAGATACACCTTCTACAAGCCCTTATTAGGTTTGTTTTTATTTAACTGTGATTCTCATTGTAACATAAGCTGCAATTTTTCATTTTTGACGTTTTAATTTTTTTTTACATGTGTAATAACCCGATTATTAAACTAGGATAAGGCTACCATTTCATCGATTTATATCAAAAGCAATACGGAATAACATGATGTATTAAAAGGATATTAATTAGCATATATTGGATGGTTACACTGCCTGCTTGTATAGATATATTAAACATTTCATAGTTAGATATCAACAAGTCGTCCTTCTCGCGGGATATTCTGGTCGGATGAGGCTTTGAGGTGCTGTGACATTTGGGTATAGGCGAATGGACACATGGTCACAATGCCGTAATTTACATACGCGGCTGGCTGGTTGATTCGGGCAGTCGCGTGACCTCATAACCATTACAGCCCCCCCCCCCCTTTCTCAGCCAACCAACTGACAATCTCGTATGTCGCGCGGTATTTCTTTGTGTAAAACAATTTCTAGTGATATTGCCTTGGATCGCAAGGAGCGATTATGCATCTCTTCCGTATAATCGCTTCTCGTACGTCTTTTCTGCAAATCCTCTTTCGCCGTTATTTGCTTTCTGAATTGGCATGCGTATTGTGCTTTTCCAACAGAAAATTAGATAAAATAAAATTCTTAAGAACGTATAGAAGATTTCCAAATGTCGCGTTACACTTACGATGTCACTCGATAGTTGTTGACTCGATCACAACCGGCGGTCCTCTTTGGGCTTTTATCTTGTCATAATATAAGACTTGCGCTCTGGCTTCAGCTGTACTTTTCTGCCTTGTTCACACGCATATTGACTCTTCTTTTGCGCACTGAACAAAGCAAACTCAGCTGGAGTTAACAAGACATCCAAAAATTCTTTTCGTGATTACTTGTCTACCAATCCACTCATTTCTCATTTTCACCTTGTTTACTGCTTTTTTTTTTTACCGTTTTCTAACAAAATTGCATGCTTTCAGTAGTTTTTTTTTTGTATGGTTTCATCTATTTCTTCACTTTTTCGTAATCGACGACCACGTCAACAAACAGTTCAGAAAGCCATAATCGTCACTTCATCGACAATTCCAGGTAGAACTAACATTTCTCTTCCCCTATATTAGAGGGTGCTATTTTTCTGCCTGCCGCCGCTAGATCACGTGACATGCCCTCACATACTTCTCTTTACGCGTGAAGCTTTTACTATTCTTCTCTTTCCACAACTAACGTGCAAGTTTACATTAGAGACAGAGAAGAGTGGACTTCTCACGTTCAAGTGGCCGCTCTTGTTTCCAGCTTCAGTCTTTATCACGATTATTATTCAAGATAACTTTTCTTTTAAAAAGGATCTTTGGATTAAATTTTTTTTTACAAATTTTCTAGAAACAACTCACGCAACAATTAGTCCTTATGTCGGTTATCTTCTTCCTTCCATCGCATTATTTGATGTGTCACTACTCCCCAAAGAATTGGCAAAATTGATTTTCCTTTTATTGTATCTGAATTTCAGCAACATCGTCCAATCTGATTCCAATCGTTGAAATTACATCAGCTGAACCGATGGCAACTTCAACGGAAGAAATTGTTGTTCCGTATTCGAAGGAAATAGTAGAGGAAACGATCCGGAATGGCAAGAATGGAGAAGTCAAAGTCATTACCGTCGTCGAAACTGAAGAAGTAAGAAAACTACTTATCTTTAATATTTTTAAATTTATTAAAACGGTAAATAAGACACTCAATTACACCTATAAAACTGAAACAAGAACAATACAACCAAAACGTTTGCAAGACTAGTCCGTCTTTAGAAGAAATTTTTAGGAAATTCCTCAATGCGGTTGTGCCGAAGTTTTGCAAAATGGACTAGTGAAGGTAAAAGCAGCTGTTGAAGAAATTCCCCCGGAGTACAAGTGAGTTGTTTTTATTTTTTGTTCTATTAATTTTTAAATTTTTTTACTAAAGAGCTTTCAGAGAGGCTGCCCGTTATTCTGGCCTTGTCACAGCCTCTCTTGCCGGTCTTTTTGTTTCTATCGTCCTTCTTCGTGTTTCACAACATCTTTTGATCAATCAAGACACTGGATTCTTCTGCACGTGAGAAAGACCTCATATACATTTTTAAAAAAATCTTTAGGTATTTTTCCCGCCCTTTTGCTCCTCTTTTCGATGCACTTTGTCATCCGACATATCCTGGAGTCTTTAATGATTTCTCACAAGAATCGCAACATTTGGCATCGGAAGTCCATACGGCTTTCAAGAACTTCTTCGCCTCACTCTTCGCAGGCTTCAAAGCCTTTGGAACTATTTTCTGGGCATTGTTTGGAGGAGTTTTGCACGTGGTAAATAGACAAAACAGTCAATTCTCTCAGATATCCGACGGTACCTTCGAACTATATGAAAACGTCACAGAAAATCTAGCCTTCTTGTTCAAATTCTTCTGCGACTTCACCAATTCACTCATTTCAATATTGTACCGCGTGCTAACTGGAATAATAGCCCAGATAGGCATTGCAGCTGAAAATTTTGGAAAAGTTTTGACCGGAGATACGTCGACTTGATGATTCTAAACTAGTACACTGCCTTGTATATAAGTCGTATGTATATGTCACTTTTGAATCTCATTCTACCTCAGATGGCATCTTACTTGTGATACTCACTCTTCTACTAACCAGCAAAATAGCTAGTCAAAATGTAATTACAATACCTCTTGAATAAAAAAATTAAGAAATTGGAAATAATAATATAATTTCGCTCGATGGTAAAGACACGCTGTTCAATATTCCTTGTGCAATCATTAGTTGTCTCGCCACTGTGTTCCTCTTTTTCATTTAGTGGTACAGATTTTTATTTGTAGGCCTTTCCCCAATAATGATGGCTTTTTCTGGGGACATTCCTATTGAAAACCTAGCATTATAGTAATCGATTCGACTGTGAAGTTGACATATGTTCTACCAGATACAAGAATATAAAACATCGCGAGCTTTTTTTCGACTAGTTTCAACGAGCCCAATCCTCCAGTCCCTTCTATTCTTCACTTCAGTCTTCGCTTCGCTCATATTTCAGCCGAAAGAGAAGGACAGGACTCGATGCAGCCAAATTTGGCGCCGGTGTTCGCAATGGGGTCCATTGCAATACTCGTTGTTGTGACTATCGGTATTGCTCTGATAATCAGCTGCAGAGCACAGAAACGAAGAGAGGAAAATTCGACCGAAGACGACGAAACGTCTACTTATACGCCTTTGAATTCGAAGGAACTTACGGCTATTTCGAAGCTGACGATGACGACAACAACCGAGTAAACAACATAATTATCTGCAATAAAAGCATCTATTGTCGTAATGTCTAATACACTTTCAACATTTTCTCAAAATGTAGCTTTATATGGACAGTAATAAGTCACTTCTTTTATCATGTTTAACCAAGCAGAGATTTCTATCTTCATAGTCCTCATGGAATTTTAATCCGTAAAAATCCTTTTCCATGTTGTAAGGAGCCTTAAAAGGTCGAGAATAAACTACATACTCGATATTAAACAATTTTTATCAATTAATCTATCCATTGTTCATTTTTCTGCTCCTTTTTTTTTGGAATGATCCAATCAAACAGAAGTTTTTCTAACTTAAGAAAAGGAATTTCACATAAACAGCTCCAAAAGAAGGCGAAGAAATATGCCATTACCATAACGGGTATGGTTCGTTGTATGAATTGTGACCAAACACCGTCAAAATGAATTGGACGATCTTGTAGGTTACAGAGATAATAGATAAGGAACATATGTGAAAGATAGGCGGTGTAGGATAGACGGCCGAATGGTTGCCATATCGGATGCTCCATCAAAGTTGCGATGGGTCCTGAAAGGAATACTAAAGTTATTATTGTTTACCTCCATAACCAAAGTGATTGGCTCCCACGACCCATACTATGAACAGCGCCCATCCTATTCGGCTACCAGCATCGTAGAATCCTCTGATTCCCCTGGCCCAATTGGTTTCCATCGCCAGATAGTCATGAGGACCGTAAATGATTGCTAGGGCCATAGCAATGGACAATAGCCAGCAAATCAGTGGAAAGAGCTAGAAATTATTATTTTTTATATTTCATAATTAAAAAAAACCCAATGGATTTTAGGTCTTTGATGACCATATTTGGCGAGGAAGTATCCGGCAGCCAAACCGATATAATAGGGAGGGCAGCGGATCCATGGCCTCGTATAGATGTAATCATTGAATTCTTGCGTTTTTCTAAAAAAAAAAATAAGAAAAATTTAATATTTAGGTGAAAATATTGGATAGCGGATACTACTGTGTCTCAATCTAAAGGCCTGACTTCCAAATGGAAGATAACCTTTATTTTTTTATATGACTTTTTACATTTATATTTTATACTGTTTTTTACTTACTCTGGTCTAGCTGCCGTGGCCGGTAGACTATATTTCACCGTCAATACAATCGTAGCTATAGAACTGCCAATACAAGCAGCCACGACGGCGGCCAATCCAATCCATGGGGAGAAGAGAAAGGCAATAAGCAAGACGGGAGCTACGATGTACAGCTGGAAGTCGACAGCTAGATACCAAGATATTCCATAACACTGAAGACTTTCAAAGAATTTAGAGACTAACAGGAACTTTTTCGAAATTATTGATATAAAGTAGATTCTTCCACCAATACTTCTGACATGGCTCCACTAAATTCTGTTCGACATTCCACTCCGTTATAATAATTCCTGTCATCAGTGGAACAACAACCATGAAGAAACAAATAAATAGCATGTAAGGAGGCGTCAGTCTATTTTTTTAAATTTAATGGGGGATAAAAAAAACCGAAGATAACGATGGACATAATAGAGCGCCCAAGTTAGGGGACTTTTCACCATTTGAGGAGATTTGAAGATAGCTTTGAAGAAAAGATAAGAAACAAGAAGACCAGAGAGGACGAAAAAGGTATCAACTGCGAAGAAAGCACTCATTAGGGTGTCAGAAAGAATGGGCTTGGGAACGGAGAGCAGCGGAATGATAGAATCTAAAAAGGACTTTTCGGATAAGACAAAGAGTTTGGATTTTCTTATCTACACAAATTTGAAAAGTATTCTTTCTAACAGAAAATGATTGGATTAAGGCTTTTCCTATTATTTTTACATTTTTTTGCACTTTTTTTCCTTGCGATATTGGAAAAATATAAATCAGAAAAAATGTGAGATCTATACGCGAAAAAAAAGGTTTGTCACTTGTAAACTTTTTTTCTAGATGTAATTTTAGAAGCGGGTCCGATATAAAATTGTTTAAGCAGTTCAAAAGTTACATTGGGAAGGAAAGAAGTTTGATAGTTCTTTGGCTTATTTAATCCTTACCGCTAGCAATAGTAAAATTGAAAATATGTCCTGAAGCGACCCATAACATCGAGATAAATCGAATACAATCAAGACATTTCAAATGTCCCTCTTTTTGGGGTCGAGTATCCCAGATCAAGGAACCATTAGTATATATCGAGAAAGATAGCAGGACTTGTAACCCTGAAAATATACATTTTCAATAATTTGAAGTGAATACATATATTTTTGACATCATTTGATTTCTTTTTGTAAAAATTTTCAAGAATATAGTCTACAATCGAAGAAACTATAGATAATCCAACGAGAAGGGACATAAAAGATCTGAAATCAATCGGTAAATATGAAAAAATAGCTCACAAAAATATCCAAGTGAAGGTATTAGTGTTCCCTTTGTCCTTTTTACACTTAGCTGTACAATGGTTTAAAAAGCCATAATGGATACTATTGAAAATTTTCACAATATCCTAAAATATATTCTAAAATTGGATGAAGAAAAACCTCTTCCGAACAGGATTTTGGCATACAGATTGCTGTTCTGAAGGGAACTTTCGGTTCTTGTCCTTCGCACGTTCCATTCTAAAAAAAATTTAAGTTCGTACTTAAATCAATTTCCATAATCTTATAAGACAATTGATTCCTCTCTCCGAGATATACAACTTTGTACATGAAAATCATTTGAAAAAGGCGAAAGAAAAATTCCTGAATAAAATAAAACTAAAAGTTGCGGAAGTGGAATGAATGATTTCTTCTTGAATATGGAATTTCGTATTGTATAATGCATCTAGAAATTATTTGATGAAAAAAGCGGGAAATTGTGAACTATAATTCTGTATATTTACCTTTAAGAAACCTAATTTTACTACAACTTGAGGAATATGACTTGTTCCTATGTATCAGAAAGAAAGAAAGTGGTATATATCTCGTTAGAAAAACTCAACTGAGATCGATCGCTAGAAAGTTAAAAAAACCCTTGCTCCTTCTCTTACTTTTCCAAACTTCGAATGAAGAAAACAATAATTCGTATGGTAGTAGAAATGTTTTGATACTTCTTGACACTCAACCAGGTCTCCATAAGCGACAGCTTTTATATCTAGCATTCCAGCTGGAAGACGACCGAAGGAATCCAATTGTTTCACCCCGTATAAATTTTGAATAAGATCTTTCTTCGTGTCATTTGTACAACTTTCATTTCTTTCCTTGCTGATGACACAGCTATTGAAATCTTTTGCAAATTTTAATAGACTTTTTATCCACGTTTGAATATCATTCCAACACTGCGGGGAGGTCTCATTTTTCAAATCAAAAGTAAAATTCAGGTGTTGTGGTGGAAGCCATCGCTAAAATATCAAAATTGAATTAATTTAAAACAATCATGCCTCTTTGAAGAGATATTGCTCAAAGTCCTGACCTCCAGCGGCCGACAAAAAGAAAAAAAATAGAAGAAGTAGAAACATCTTGGAATAATTTGTACCTAACTTCCTATTTATATGACTGATAAAGAAGCTGATGTCATGATTTAAAAAAGATAAAGGTGATGTTTAGTTAGGGAAGACGATGAGTCATGGTGTCGTTCCTGGTCGGAGATGAGGAATTTTCCTTATCTGTAAACGATTTTAGGTGCAGAAAAGAATAATTATTATGTTCCCTACTTCAAAAAAATTCTATATTTCGAATGTAAATGTGTCCAGTTTTCAGCTGATATTGTTTTAATTAAAATCCCTGACTTTCATTTTCCTCTAGAAATTCATGAAGTCCCATTGAATATGTTTACTGAACTTACTGATCTCCCCCGCGAAATGAGAATGGCTGCGTTGGATAATGAAGACCACCTGTATCAATGGAACGAACTAAAAGGACACAACTCGATGAACTTTCCACTAAAAGCACATAAAGTCCATTTGGAGCTTATTCTACACTTCCAAAAATCTTTTCAAATCAACAAAAAAGGAAAATACAAAAAAATCTAAAGATATGATATGATCAGAAAGTGATTTATAGGCAGTTCCATGGCAGCAAATTTTTTTTCATTGAATTCTTACGAGGAGCTTTTTTTCTACAGATAACTAGAACAACTGCCAATTGACATTGCACGTCGCAGATCGCTACCCGTATGATTGATGTCTCGACTTTGAAAAGACAGAGATTCATAATTGATTTTTATTATTCGCACAGGTAAGAACATCATCACGTACTCTTCAATCGGAAGAGTAGACAATTGAACACATATTATGACAATTCGAACAAGAATGAAGGAAAAGAAGGAGCAGATATAAATATTCTAAACTATCCGACTTAGTTTGAGTGAAAGAATTGAAGGCGAGTTTTTGAGGATGGGGACTATCCTATGGATCTATCGAGGGGGGGGGGGAGTAGGGAAGGGAGCCTGCTACCCAAATGCATTGAAAAAATGCAGGCAAAAAATATAACTCCGAGATAGAAGAGTGAAGGATGCTAATACCGTACCCAAGTTGATAACTCTTTTTTTTGGCCCGATCGGCTTGGCAGGGCTGGGACTATTAGGAAGAGTACTATGTACAGAAAGAAAGTATGAAAGATATAAATTACTCGGACCGGCGAGGACCGTTTTGAAAGACTTCTGGCGATGATGAAAGACTATAAAGGTATAAGGGAAGAGGAAAGCACGGCGGAAACGGGTTTCTGGGCACATCACAATTGAAACGACTAATTGAAGGATTTGAAGGAGCCACGGGGAGGAGACGTCGCGGGACCGGTACCGCGACGACAGAAAAAAAGAAGAGATGACCATCAACTTATTCCCACTGGTTTGGCGACGGCGGCAATTCGGATGCCTGCGCTACGGAGGAACTAAATAGGTATGAATTAATGTAAGAAGTAAGGACTTACGATGTAAAATTCGTATAAGCAGCAGATTTTGGGTTGATACATAACGGCGTCTCTTGGAGAGAAGCTCGATCCGTCACGAATTTGTATATCCTGTCTCGAAGTTCATACATCGATAGTCGGGAAAGATCCTTCTCCCATTTTGGGTCGAATGGCTCCTCGTGCTGGAAAATATTTTTTAAAAAAGAACATAGAGTTTGATTCAGATTCAAACGCGACCAAATATATTTCATATACTAGTTATTTGTCATAAAATAATAAATCTCTTACCTTAGGATCCAAATCTTGTGTATAATGTCGTTGCCCATTTTTCGTATGGCAACAGGAACACATACAACTGTGGAATCGTTGTCGTCCTTCCGTCAAATACGGATGATGGAGACATTGCTCTACTGTCCATCTCTTCTCTGGATCAAAGAATAACATTGATGTCAGAAGATGGACGGCATCGTCGCTCATACAGTTATTTAACTGATAAAGTCGATACAGCTGGGCCTCTCGGATCGGCCCTCTCATCACGTGATTTCTGGCTCCATCACAAGCTGTTCTCATTTCTTCTGCTTTCGGTGTTCCGAAAAGATCGATGATGAGGTTCAACTAAAAATGAAAAGTCTAGTAAAGAATTGAAAGTACCTGTTCGATGGGTCCAGTAGCTTGGAATAGAATCTTTCGAGCGAGAAGTTCGGCAAAAATGCATCCGACTGACCAGATATCGACGGATCCTGTGTACCTCCGAGCTCCCATCAATAGTTCGGGAGCTCGATAGTATTGTGTAACGACCTCATGTGTCATATTTTGTCGTTCTCGGCTGTCCCAAATTCGAGCCAGGCCGAAGTCGCAAATTTTTAGAATGCAGTTACTATTCACCAGAAGGTTTCCTGGTTTGATATCTGAAATAAAAAATTATAAATCATTGTTTTTAGTTTTTTTCATTGATAGCTGGAGAAGATGAAAAAAATATGCACCTCTGTGAAGAATATTGGCAGAATGAAGATATTTGAGCCCTCGAAGAATTTGATAAACGAAGACTTTAACGTGATCAATAGTCAACGGCTGTGGACTGACGATGATTTTGTGTAAATCGGACTGCATCAACTCTGTCAGCACATATCTAAAAATATTAATATACTCAATCTTTGTCCCCGCTGAGATTGTCTTCCGCCGCCCTGCCTAATGACTCCTCATCCCGTTGTTTTTGGGGCTGCCCGTGTCGGGTGGAATGGCCGGCACCGGGGTCACCGGCTGGCAGGGTCAGCCATAGGATATCCTTCAGTTAGAACTTACAATTCATGAAAGAAGTGAGCTGAGCTGGGCTGAAGAATGTCGAAAAGTGAGAGAACATTGTCGTGTTTGAACGAGGAAAGCATTCGAATCTCACGGAATACCCGTTTACACGAAGCGAGATTTTGAAAGACGTTCGGCATTTTCTTCAATGCTACCCGTTTACCGGAGCGTGGGTCGGTTACCGCCCTGAAAATGTTACGTTTTGTTTGCTTTAGAGAAGTACAAGAGAGGGGCATCGATGAATCAGCTGTCTCGTGTCACGCTTAGGAATCATAAAGGCAACAAGATTTTAATTTTTTTTTCTCCAGATGTCTGGGATCTTCTACTCACCAAACAACTCCGAAGGCACCGTATCCAATTGGTCTATCCGGCTGAGCATCCACAGGAGCAGTCGCCGGAGGACTATAATACTGTGTGGCAAGAATAGCATTTGATACATGATTTGCCTGAAAATGAATTGATCAATCCCCGATATCTATACAATTAACCAACCAGCAGGTCCCGTAAATAATAAAGAAGTTTTTCCATCAATGCATATAAATACATATGTGAATCCGGAAAGTCTCTAGAGGAATTTTGTAGGCGAAAGGATACAGAGAGAGAAGAAGAAGCCGAACGGGGAAGATTAGGAACAGGATCGATACGAATCGTAGACTACCATTGGGGAGGAAAGCTGTGGTTGGTGGTCTGATCGGGGCGGACGCGAAACGAGAGTGCACACGACTTTGACAAAAGATCAGGTGATTGGCTAGAGAGGTAACCAGTCAAAATAATGATAGGAGGAGAAGAGGAACCATTGATCGACTAGAGAAGCTTCTCTAGTGGTCAATAGAGGCCTGATAAGACGGCTGTGACTGGGCGGGCGATTTTCAAAGAATTCAGCTATTCAAAATTCTGGAGGATTAAAGAATAACCTTTTGCCCTAATTTTTTGGGAATCTATTCTATAGCCCAACGGATGATGTTTGCTTTCTTTCCATAAAGTCGCTTTATGGAAAATAGTTCGAAATAAGTACAAATGAATCAGTCTCTAGACTTTCCACAAATGAGGACGACTGCGTGGGAAAGGCCACCCGTACCACATCGAAATGGGACTGCAGCGGAGACCTAAAAGGACATTTCCTCGAGTCCGCTCTTTGAACATGGCGTCGGACACCATGGATAAATAAAAGGAGGGAAAAACATGGAGAGAAAGAAGGAAATGATATTGCCAGACGACTCACGTGGTCGACTAGGGGCGGTCTAGTCACGTGGAGTTTCGTAAAAAAACGGGACCTGGCTGGTTGTGATAAACAAAGAAACACTCACCGCATGTATTGGTTGTCCTGGAATCTGCATTTGTTTCGCTTCCTTCTTCACCGGAGCAGCGGCTGGAAACATCGGCCCAGCTCCGACAGTCGCATGCGAAACGAGAGCCATGTCTCCTGAAGGATGAATAAGAAACTCTACTGGGCGGGCGAGGGGCGACTTGTCCTCAAAGGACAATCAAACAGAGCAAAAAGGACAGAAAGAGCAGAAACCGATAACTCACCGACGATGTTATGCTGAACTATGCCTTGCAGTTGATGCTGCAGCTGTTGAAGCTGTTGCTGTTGCGCGAGTTGCTGCGCGAGCTCGGCTTGTGAAATGATTGGCAGGTTGGCTGAAAAAAGAATGGTTGTGACCAGAAGATGAGGTTTTTGGCAGTTGGCTTTGGAGTTTTACCGACTTTACTATGGTGATAAAAGGGGAGGGAACAGATGACTCGGCTTCCTTTTAGTTGCCGGGTGTAAAATTTTGATACGATCTTTAGAGCTTGAAGACCAACATTGAAAATGGGACAGACGAATTATCCAGAGGCTTCCGAAATTTTTGACTGAATAAATTAGGAAGCGAAACTTTAGTTTTTCAAAAGAATTTTTTTTCGATTTTGTGGTTAATGCTAATCAATTACTCTAGCAAGAAAGGGAACTCGTTGGATCCTCGTCGTACTAAAAACGTTTGCTTTATATTTCCCTCTAAATCACATCCCTCTCTTTCCAAAGCACGAGACCACCAATTCATTCGCCGAGCCTGGTCGCGGAAGTAATCTGATCCCCTCTCCTAGTCTTTTCCCAAATCTCTACAATCTTACCTTGCTGAATCAGCTGTTGATGGCGAGCCAGAAAAGCGTGTGTAGCGGCAATGTCAAAGAGATCGCTGCAGGTGGCCGAAGAACTGCAGCCAGAAGAGGAGGAAGAACCTGAAAGAGCGGGATGATTAGTAAGGTCAACATAAGAGACAATGCTCGACCCCAGAGATGGTTACTCAATCGAGAGAGGTCAGTTGCGGTCAAAGTATGGAATCGATGGATGGAGAGAAGAGGAGGGGGCAATCAGCTGAGGGGGCGAAAGATCGCCCCGGCGAGAGAATGGTCAACGCGTTAGAGACGACAGAGAGACAGAATGCATGTCTGCGATGAGACATTAGAGGAAGGCAAGAGAGAACGAGAGATAGGAACGGGTATATGCAAATGAAGTCGGGACTTAAAGGACATCGATTTAAGACAAATTGGCTAAACCATCTGGCCTATGAGAATAATCAACAAAATTAGAGTTGAAAGAGACCTGGAGCAGTAGTCTTCGAGTGTCGCCGTCCGTCTACCGGCTGTGTTTGCTGTCGGTCGCACGAACGACGCCCCTGCGGCTATTCTCAGCGGTCACGCCGCGCCCAGAATAGCCACCAAACGACCGGGACAAAAAGTCATCCAAACATACCGCCCAGAAGAGACCACACGAACTGTAGCAATATTATGAAACAGGGATTTGTAAAAAAAAATAGAGATGCAAAAATAAAGGATAGAGGGAAGTTCGCCAGAAAGAATCGCCTGAGTGCCCTACGGGATCTAGTCTGGAAGAACCGGATTTATGAACAAAAACATACAGAAGCCATCAATTAGAAACCAAAAAAACGGAGTGAAGAGAGTACTATGCTTTGCTGCGTGGTTGCAACAACCAGCTGCTGCTTCAGACGGAGGAGGGCGTAATGCTTTAAACCACGGAATATTCCACCTGTCACCTCAATTGACCTGATCAATGGAGGGTACCAGGTACAGGCAGAGAGGTTATTAGCATACGAAACATTGAGAAAGAGGGGTCCGCTGGCCGCTGACCCGGGTGGTACGTACCGGCTCCGGGGTCAAGACCATCCTCGCCGACAGCTTATGAAATCTTACAGTGATTCGAAAAACTTATGCAATCTTACAATGATTCTAAATGAAGAAAAAAGAAAAGAGATTACAAGAAAAGGAGGGAAACAACACGACGCACAGAAAAAACTGTTCATCCATGTTCAGTATACCCAAAAGTCGAAACTACGGATTAGACATAAAGTGACAGTTTTTTTTTTCATTTATATGAAGCGAATAGCGCTTGTGAAAAAATTGACGCAGAGACAGGAAAACGCAAAAAAATGAGCTGTGACAAAAACCGGACCATGATTAGTCCGGTCGACACATGTAGCAAGAATCAATCGAATGACCACATTGCCGGGGTTAATTACTCTGACCCCAAATGTATATAGACTAGTAGTAAAAAATGGAAAGAAAGTACACTGTCCTGGGGCCAGCACAGGGGTCATATCTGACCATTGTTATGTGTGCGCGGGCCGCGCGTTGGGTGTCATAGTGGGCGGTCACCAACCGGTACGCCCTTGGAACCAACGGGAGAGGAGAGGACCTCGACCACCTGGCTCGCACTTGTCTGTGCCATCTTTAGAAGAAGATCTTCTTCTTTTGCGTAGAGACCACCCTTTTCGTATGGCGAGGTGGTCTCCGAGGTATGACAGGTGTTGAGGTCAAGCCGTTTATCCAAGGCGTGTCGTACACCCTGTCTGGATGATATATTGACCGAGAGGAAGAGGTTGGGACACCTGACCCGACAAGACCATTCGGAGGAATAAACAGTAGCCCGGTCAGACGAGGTCAGTTGGATTAGAGTCGGTTTTCTGCCTCTATAAGACAATAGGCTAGTAAACGACCGCGAGAATTTTTTCAGCTGGCAGTGCCAAGAAGCGAAAAAAGAAAAGAAGATGAAGAGGGAGGCAGCTGGCAATAAATTGAAGGGAACGGGGTGAGGCGGACGACTGAAATCCGCGCGAGATGGAAAGGTCGTACCAGGTGGTCTGTACTGACGACAGACACGACCATTCGCAAAGGACAAGGCAGAAGAAGAACCGGCCAAAGGGAGGAATTAGACGGTGATGTAAGAAGAAGGAAACGAGATTTTCTCGTTCTTCTATCGGGAGCTTTTATATATCCATCTATCCTCCTCCTCCTCCATATAAGGCAAATGAGATAACAACGGACTACAATTTAACAAAAAAACCCTTCATCGTTCCAGGCAGTACCATTCTCGAGAAATTTCAAAACAACCCGAGCCTTTTTGCTGAGATTGTTGACTAACATTGAAAGAATAAAAACATGAAGAAACGTGTTTAGTTCTTGTGTTTTGAACGCGATGATAAATAAGGAAATGCGGGCAACAATTTAAAGATACATCAAAACAGACACCCATAAATTCTAATTTAAAAATCAACATTTGCCCAAAATTCTACACAAAATACTGTAAATATTGACATAAAAAATAGATCTTAGAGTTTTTTATACATGCAATATTTGATTTTTTTTCGTAAATTTTGTGATACAAAAAATTTAAAAACAATATTTTTGTTGTAAAATGCCCATGAATTTTAACGCTCAAATAAATTGTAATAGAGCAAAAGATTGTTTATATAGTGAAAAAATTCAAACAACGGTAAAGATAATTTTCAAGATAATAATCAAGATGGAAGGTTTAAGCGCGTTTTTGAATTTTCAAACTGCTTTAGAGAAAAATTGTCTACATATGGAAAATGAGGGATAATGAGGAAGAGACTAAAGTTTTTGTGTTGATAAAGAATGGAAGTGCCGGCGGTCAACAACAACCAAATACGGCCCGACTCGTGGTCCCTCTCTTTTCAGAGAGCAGTGTTCGCAGCGTCTAGCGGAATAGAAAACAAAAAAACAGCAGACCAGAGAACATGATCTGGACGAAGAGACGTCTTTTCCCCCCTTCAGGCGTCGTCTAATGACGCAGATAGGTCGACGGGACCACGAGAACGACGAAGTGCAGCTGCCTAATATGATGATAAAAATAGAAACGGGTCTTGTGAAATGAAATAGATTTATGCTTCTTGTGGATTTTTTTTTTGATAAAATGTTTTGAAGGAAAGTGGATGATGAAGAAGGATTAATGGAAGAAACATACTTCCCAATAAAATCAGAAAAATAAAATCAATCCCTAGAAACAATTACGCATCACCGAAGAAGGAAGTGATGTGAAAGAATTCCTCATGGATAAAATCGACGGCTAGAAGTGACGGAAGTATGTGTTCAGCTGTGTGACTCTGTCCAGGAAGCGACCCTATGGATCCCCCGTAATATCCGCCAAGGAGGAAGCTAGCCGCTATTTCCTCCTTCCCAGAAGCAGGCAGACAGAAAAAAGAGAGAAAGAAAAAGAAAAGAGAGAAAGGAAATAGGTTTTTTTATGGAAAGACATGTTGTCTTCTAGAATCAAAAAAGGTTCGGACATTTACGAGTTATTCGTCTATGATTCTTTAGTCTTTCTTCACCTAATTTATTTCCCATGAATATTTGACGTAAGAATTTTTTTAATGTTTTCGTTTTTTTTGTGGGTCTTGTCTATTTCTGAAAAACAGGCGAGTTATTGGAAATACTAGATCAGACGTTCATTCTTATGAAACAAAATGAGGAGCCCTATGGGGAAAAATCAAAATAACAATCTGATGTAGGCAAGAGTATAAGCAGAAAAATAATGAAGAGATCGAGAGTGAGAACAAATGAGCCAAAAATCGGAGGTCGTCACGCGTTGTCCAACACACACAGCTGACGATAACACCCGTACCGGGTCACTTTAGAAAACAAAAAAGTGTTTTTGAAAACTTGTTCGACCGCCTCGTGGTTTTTGGGATCATTTGTGGGTCATAAAGTTAGAAACGGAACTCACAGCTCATTCTTCCTTAGGATGTGGGAGGTCAAGACGACGAATGCTCTCTCTGCTCGATGGCAGACCAGCTGATTTCCCCGCCCCGCCCGTTTCAGGAAGTTCCTCGAGAGCAAGAATTTTTTTTATAGATATATTTTTTATTGGAAATCGGATGAAACACAGCCGATCCTAGTGAGATTTTATTATGGGAACGATCGGCTGACGCAGAAATGATGACGAGAAGGGGTGAGGGGGAGACCACCCGATTTAGCGAGCAAGGTGGTCTTGTGGATCACACCGAAGTGGTTCTTTCAAGTTTAAAATCATTTCTGTGTTTTACAAGGCCATACATAGACAGTACTGTGAAACTAGAATATAAATCGAAACCTAACTGGAACACTCAAAGGACGGTTGACTGCCCCCCTTGTTGACTTTAATCAAAAGATCGAGGGATCCCTCTCGCGCAACACAACAACACGTGAGACACGTAGATTTCGCAAAAATGTTGACATCAGTATGAAGAGGTCGAAGAACGGCAGCCCGGTGAGAGGAAGGGAGAACACTGGCAGCGTCGAGTACTGACACCGCAATGGTAAGTCAACAAGAGACGATTCTTCCGGGTATATTGAAACAGCAGTGACGAAAAAAAAGAAGGAAAAGATGAAAAATTATGGAGAGAGGAGGAGAAAAAAAGATCGAAAACACTCTTATCCGAAGAGGATTATGCAGATATCAGAAAAATAAACAAGAAGGGAATTTTTCATGTAAAAATCATGGAATCATAGTTTTATGAGTCTAAAATCCTAGCTTTTCCACATCTAAATACAATTTAAGAATATATATATTACATGAAGTAAGGTCTAAACGCAAAAAGAAATGACGAGGCGGAAACCTTTCCTCCCTCTAATCCGTCCTTTCTCGGTAATCAAGAGATGATAGAAAAACATGGGGGAGGATGAACTATGGTTAAAAGATTGAAAAGATGTCTACTAGACAATTAAAAGTAATGCTCATTAGACGGAAGTTTGTTTTTTTTTTTAGAGAATTTGACTGTTGAAGATTTTTCATAAACCGGAAGGAATAAATAAGAATCGTTTTTGCTTTGAAAGAAGTGTCGGGAAAGTATGCGAACCACCTGATTTCACGGAAAAAAATGATAAACAGCAAGTTTTGGGGAATTCACTTATACTACGAAAGGATACTCCCAAGCTCGGGAAGAGGAATTTGTTCTTTAACATTCAAACATAGAGAAGATAAGACTACCGGAAATTCGCAAACTAGATTCAAAAATTTTTCAAAAACATTGTGAATGAAACAATGTTTTCAATTTCACTGTGGTTTGGATTCCCTAAAAACGGTTTAGTCTGTAAATGTGACACAAAAAAAATAGACAAGACTCAATTTTTTTTTCTTCAATAGAGCTTCCTCTAAAAATCGAGACAAATCTATGCTAGCCATAGACTACAGTCGTTTTCTTCCTATTTACCGACCACACTATTTACGACTCTGCTTATTGACCCTGAAGAGAGAAAAGGGGTTCTGTCAACTACTCCAAATAATAGACAGGGAAGATGAAGGGGAAGAAGATTACGAACTGATAAGCACCTTGGACAATTTTTACAAAAAAAATGACCTGTCGATCTATTTTTATACAATGATCGGACGATTCGCGATAAAGTTAAAATGTGACCTTTTTTGGGGAGGAGACAAAAAAGAAATACAAAAATATTGTTTCGAATCTAAGTTCTAAATCGTGACGTCAAAAAGGAGTGAGGCCTGATAGTGGACAGACGACGGCACACACAAAACGTGGAAACTGGCTAGTTGAATAGAAAAGGAGAGACTGCTATCAAAAGAAGAAGAGACAGTTTAAAGTTATGACGACGACTGGATTGGATTTCGTGTCCTCCCTCGTCCTTACTCGTCTGTCTCTCTAAATCGTTTCACATGCACTCCACGCGAGACGACTGGCGGAGTTCAGTCCGGCCAGTTCCTCAATAAGCGAAGCCATAAAATGGAAGAGGGCAGATGCGACGGGACATCTTGATCTATAGAAATACGCCTGAGCAAGGATACGGTAAGAATCCTGGAGCGATTTTCTTATTCACATTGTATATCCGGTTTTTCTTTCTCTTAAAACTTATTTAATTTCTAGTATTTTCAAATAATGAGAAAACAAGGCTATGATGAGACGAAGTCTGAGCCACAAGCAACCCAAAGTTGAATAATAAGCATATTTGCCTGCAACCGTTAAGAAATTGTTTCAAGAATACGGTAATAGTGGTGAGACTTTTTTAAACTTTTTTATGAACGCCAATAGCAATAAGCAAACAATAAATTTTAACGTTTTTTGGAATTTATTGTGCGGAATGGTTCCTTTTCCATAAACATAATTAGAAGAAAGACTGGATGCAGATAAATAGATTCCAAAACGGGTCAAACTCCGACTACAAAACCGTCAAAACATGGATATTTCCTGATTAAACAAATGTAAATACAGACGGAGCGATGGGAAGCAAGGCAGCAGTCAGCTGGTAGTCAGGGGAAAGGGAGAGAGATGGCGGAAACCGGTCGAGTCGGCTTGAATCTTCCCTCTCTCACTATACTCGATCCTCGTCTCCTTAAATTGGAGAAAAAGAAGACAACGGAAGAGGAGGACGAGGAAAAGACAGGCGCGTGCTTGTTGGTCGGATTCGGGCAAACAGTCGACGTCAGTCTGTCGACAGAGAGACACACTTTGCGGGGCTTTTCTTGGGGAGAAAACGAGAGAGGATGGCAAGGTCGGCTGGATTCCGACGAGACAAGTTTTGGAAAACTTTGAGAAGAACGGAAAAAATTTAATTTGCGACGGGAAATAGCAGCTGTTGACTATAGATGCCACTGCTGCCTTTACCAGTTGGGGAGAGGGTTTTGACTCGTATTTTGTTTGTGACGACGGGAAGAGAGAGAGAGAGAGAGAAGGGGGCAAAAAACAAGAAGCAGCATGGGCAAAACGGTCAATACGTAGCAAATACCAATTGGGGAAAACAAAAAGGAACAGTACTGTTTTTAAAGGAGAATGAAATTTTGTACTCGTTTGCATTATTTACACTATTTGTCTAAAATTTTTAAACTGGCAAATAGCAAAAAAATTCTTATTATTTTGTTTTCCGTCAAGTCACGTATTATATTACGTACTAATGTTTTCATTGTGACGTGGAATAAAAACAAGAAAAAGGTTTCTCTTTTTCCTCATTTTTAATATTCAGTATTCGTTTGATATTTTTTTGATAAAAGGATAGTAAGCAAATCTGCTTAACGCCAAAGTATACAAAATTTACTGCAATTCAAAACAATGCAAAAAGAAGATCTCTTTAGATATGTTTAAAGTATAAGAATTTTTTTTAATAATAAATTTTCTCATTCAAGATAAATATCTTTTAATTATCTGCTATACTTTAAAATAATAGTTGGCAGTAAAGAATGATGTAGTCGGCGAGAAAAAAGAACATTTCCTACACCCGACGGCAGCAGCAAAGAGGATCTTTTGCATGTTTGTCGACTTGTACAATCCGTACTAGGAGCCCTCGACACACACGACGAAATACGAAAAGTGAATCATTTGACGACGGGAACGGCAGAACATCAGTATAGCAGAGGGGGAATAGCAGTAGGAGAACAGCAGTTGGTCATTCGTGACGACATTTGCAAAAGTAAAGGGACGAAAGTTGTATGGCTGTGTCCTTACGACTAAAAACAAAACGAATCCGGTAGATAGATGGGAGAGAAAGCGACGAAGGAAAGTCGGCGAAGAGTGAAAGCTGCGCCGTCGTCACGCGTTGACCCAGAAAGTGAAAGGAAGACACTCACCGCCGGAGGTCGAAACCGATCCGTAGTTGTCGATGTCGGCCCGTTTACGAGTACCAGGAAGAGCCTGAAAGGAGAATAGTAGAGAAAAGAAGAACTAACCTGGTGCCCGTTATGGGCCATAATCGTCCCGACAGGGACAGGAAAGACTAGAAAACGGGGATGAAGAACACCCCGAGGAGACACCCGTTCCTGAAAAATAGAAAGATATTATGAATGAGGAAAGAGGAGAAAAATGAGAAAATAAACGATTTGGATGGAAAAAATTGTAAGAAAATAAATCTCAATAACAGTAAATTGGATAATAGATTAGATGTCGGTCTCCCAAATTTGACTTTTCTTAGTCTTATACAATCTTTGTTTTTAATTAAAGCTCCCGGAACCAACGGATTGTAGCTGGATTTAGTAACATGACTCAACTAGTCTAACTTATACCACGCAGAAACAAAGGAAAGCAAGGGAATGCGTCATCCGTATTCTCTCCTCAAAATGCATGACTAACCTGTGAACACCCTCAGTTTCCGGCCATTTCTTCTTTTTCCCCTCGGGCAAGACTATTTCAAAATTTACCTATGTGTTTGACGCCCCGTCGAAAGCAGAGCGATTTTATTAAACAGTTGGCTAGTTTAAAGGATAAGATATGAGAAAAAGAGGTGCATGTTAATATTTCGCAGGAAAACTAGGACTGAAAATTTAAGGTAAAGGGTATTGTCTAGAAGAAGAAATAAGAGAAATCGAAAAACCTGAGTAAGGTGTAGAAGGAATTTAGAGCGGAAAATGGAAGACAAATGATTAAGAGGTAGGAAGAGACCCGCCTGGCTCTACTGGTCAACTTCTTCATGAAAAGTGCACTACCGGGATGTGTCCCGAAACGATCGATCGGCCGAAATTCCTCCGCGCTTTCACTCTTGAGCCGATTAGCCCGAACTGATCGCCGGTCCGTCCAATCCGCAGTCTGTCCCTGTCTCCGGATTTTTCTAGTCTATCCAAAAAAAGAGAGCATTCCATACGAGCCGAGCATTTTATGAGTGGAAGAAAGGAATGGGGTGAATAGAGATAACAGCTAGAGTGATAGGAGAGTGACCAGGTCTTCCCTTATTTTTTTTAACTGTACTAGAAAAGAGAAAGAGACAGCGTGCTAGTTCGTTTTTTTTCAAGAGAGGGAGAGAGGTCAAATGGACGAGAGCGACGATAAAAAATGGCCGCTGCGCACACAGAAAAAAAACGAAACTGCGATACGAAAAGACGCAAAACCTAACTGATTATCATTCAGAGAGAAAGGCAGCCGGGAGAAGGTTGTTTAGGACACTTTTTGCTTCGAGTCTCGGATAGTCCCCGCGCATTACACCGAGGAGGAATTGGAGGAAAGAAGGAATGGAGAGGGAAAGACAGGTGGTCGAGGACAAATTGGACAATCTGCTGGGTGAATTGGTGATTCAAATAGAGCTAATGATGCATCGCATCTCATTTGTACAGTCTCGATTGGGATATCAATTCGGCATCCGATAAAGAATTTTTCCAGATTATTTGCTTCCTTCTGTTTGTAATCTGTCTCCTGAGTCTTGTTGGTCAAAAAAATTCCCGCCGCCTTCCGTTTTTACGTTCTGAGTCCCTGGTACGACTCGTCGCAAGTAAGGTCATAAAGCTATGGAGAATAATTAGGTGCCGGGTAGAGGGAGATGCCTCTTTTTGGGACTCCCTTTCCCACAGGCGGCGACCCCTAATCCAGAGGGACCAACGGAGAGTGACGGATTGCCGGGACGGGAGTAGAGCCCGTTCACAACAATTGGCGGACAGAAAAAAAGTAGAGTGAAGGTTATGCAACATATTGAAATGCTATGCAATATATATAAATGCAACAACTCTTATAACTCAATCAATGACTCAAGGAAATAGTCATTACTTTCGAGAGTATATTTTATGTTTCTACAAAAAGGAAAGTTATATGGGTATAACTAAGATAATAAAAATCTATAGAATGGAGAGATCACAAAAGGGTGAAAAAACCCTAAGCAGAATCATTGAATTTTATTTTTCAAGAAAGAGGATATACCATAAGAATTTTAAATTCTGTTTCAATTGAAAATTCAAATAAGGAATAAATTACAGTTAAAGGAACATGATAGTAAGAAAACGAAACTCCGGAAACCTAAATTGACTTAGAGCCTAGAATGGAACAAAATGCATTTCTAATGCTATATATAAGCCATAAAAGCATTTTTTGGTCTTGAAAAAAACCCAGAAAAGAATGAAAATGATTAAAAACTGCATGTATTTTTGAACCTATTCTCAAATTGAAAAAAAAGCTTATCATCTAATTGAGAAATTTTTGACTCTTATCAATTCTTCAAGGGAATGTTTTATCGACCGGAAGAACTCAGAATAGGTAGACAGCATCTAAACGATCATTAAAATAGTACTCGCTTTCAGAATGGAATAAGGAAGAGTCAATAATGTAGAAAACAACACTACTAAGAACAGGTGACATTCGACAACTTTTCCGAGAATTCGACAGCTCCTTACAGCCAGTTTACAGTGGACTGGGAGACAAAGGGAATGAATCAAAAATCTGGCCAAAATTGGCAACATCTGGTCACCAGAAATTGATAGATAGAGGTAGAAAATCTTCAACGTTCTTCTCTCAAAATCTTCAACGAATTCCTTCTGTGCTTTTTGATACATGTATTGTTCAATCAGATATATCTCTAAAGACTCAATCGAATCTATAGGAAAAACTTAAAAGAAAAAAAGGAATAGAGAGAAGTGTAAGGCGGAAGAGATGTGAAGTGTAATGGATGTCGATACGAAGAGAGAGAGAGAGAGAGAGGAAAGAACTACCGATCTTGTCGGTCGGTTGATGACCTCATCGGGGGAACCCCCTAGTCAGCCAGAAAGGGACCAGCCAGTTCAGAGGGGCCGCGTCGCAACCGCTCCGCGTGCATTCCATTGTCGATAGGAACCACCCGGACCTCCGAAAATTGAACTTGTACGGATTCGACGGGAATTTTGAGGATATGAAACAGACTCTAGATAATTTTTTTCGTAATTTTTTGGATCATACGAGGATAATTCACTGAAAATCTTCCCTCTGACCACTACTTGATCCTCATTTTTTCACTAAATCGTCTCAAAAAGATTTTTTGCTCTTCCTCTTATTCACCAATTTAGTCCAAAAATGGCAACGTCTGCGTTCCCTTATTTTCAAATGACAGACAACGGGCTACAAATCTCCAAAGCAAATGGCTCACTGCCGTCTCTCGTTCCTCTCGTAGTAGTTGGTTAGAGACAGATAACCAGCCGACTAGCAATAGCCAACGGGACAGAGACGCAGCGTAGGATATCGAGAGCAGACGGGGGAGGAGGGAGAGAAAGGGGAGTAGTACTATTGGAAATGGCTAAGGGGGGGGGGGGGGGGGAGACGTCAGAGGAGTGGCTATTTTTGGAAGCAGATTGAGGAAGAGAAAGAGACTTTCACATGTCTTATAATAAAGGCATCACTCTAGGCTTCAAAAAACATCTAAATTACTACAAAAATACAAAATTTTTCAGCTAAACTCCTTCTTAATGACTGAATTAACTTACTAAAGATTTTCCGTTTTGGCTAGTCAAGTATTTTTATGCATTCAAACTAACATATTGAGTTTTAGTTATATCGCTTTTCACTTTACTTTCAGTGTCAATTAGCTCAATTTTTGTTTAATCTTCCATTTTTGACTCAAAACAATGAATCCGTTCAAAAATGGAAAAACACTGGAAAATTGTTTTTTTTTTTACAAAGCAAATCTCTAAAGGTTATTCGAATCAGTACTAACATTAATAAAAGCGTATATCGGGTGGATGTAAGCGAGCTGCCCGCCCATCGGTTAGTAATAACATCAAACGACCGATCTATAACAACCAGCGGCTGCCGGAGAAACTCAAATGGAGATTTACAATTTTAACAATCCGAGTCGAAATCGAAAAACAGGAGAAGAAAGAAGAGAGGGGAATATTGTCCCCTCCGAATAACAATCTATAGTGTGACCAAAAGAAGAGAAAAGAGTACTGTAGTCACTATAGGCGAGAATCGTGTCAGGACCGGTTTAACTATATGAGAACAATGCGTGTTTTTGATGGAGAAAAGCGGAGGCAAGGTATGATTATGGGAATTAGAAAAGGAGTGTAAAAGTGCTGGGTAGGAGATAGAGCACTCAAAATGAACTCTAAAAAGAAGAGAAGTCGCGAGATCGAGGAGAGAAGTCAGAGAAAGAAGAAGATAAACAAGCCGGTTTCGGTCAGGTCTCGTATTAGCTGAACACGTAGACAGTCACGCTCCCGACTGAAGAGGGCGGCCGTGGAAAATAATCAAACATTTATTAGAGGAAAATTATTAGAATGAAATCGACGAAATGACATTGTAAATGATGTTTTCGACTCCAGCTATAGAGATGTATAACTGATTTATCCAAGAGTTGGGTGAAAATTTCGACGAGATGGATCTTGATAGCGAGAAAAGGAGGCCATGGAACACCTAATAACTTGGAAAGATTAACTTCAAATGGCCATATTTTGAAACCTGCTCTCAGTTTCGATTACTTTACATTGATTAAAAATCACCGAATTTTTAATTTAATGGTGGTCATCATACTATCCAAAATTTTGTTAAGATTAACCAGGAAAACATTAGGAAAAAATTTCAGTCGATAAGAAGATGACAGTGGTGCTGAATTTTTAGGATTGAGGTTAAAAAAACAAGTATATGACTCTCTTTTAGTTTCTATTTTTATTGTCCAATATTAACATCAACCAATCTCTTCTTCTCCTGCTTTTTGATCATTCATATTCTTTAAATCGCTCTTCAAAATTATTTAAATGAGTCAAAACTGAACGTGAGTTCAAAACGAACAGTATAAAAATGCCCTCCAAGTCAGTCAGATCATCATTCGGTGTCCAATGGCCTCGTTGCGTCTCTTCTGTCTGCTTCTGGTTTCTTCTTTGGCTGCTGCTCAACTGCCAGTGGGTGGCGGAGCAGTCGAAGGACTGTTGGGCAGTTCTCTGTTGGCCCCCTCTGAATGTAAAAGGAGCTGTCACTGCCATTGGATCTCTTTTGAATGGAACTGAAAACCTTTCTCCAGCTGTGAGTAGCCTTCCATCTTTCGAAAAAATAATAAACTCAGACTTTGGAGACACTCGCCCACGTGAATGATGCTTTGGAGAAGGTTCTTCTGACTGTTACTCTTCTCCCTTTCCGACAATATCGTCACCGAACTTGGAAGAATTCTGGCTAGCGACAAATCTCTTCCTGTGGAAGTCGAAAACATCATTCGAAATGTCATTTCTACCCTTCAAAATGTTCTCAACACTGTCGATAATCTGCTGAAGAATCTGCTGGGTGAACTTGGAGGAGTTATTGAAGGTGCGAATGGCGGTCTGCTCGGAACCGTCGGTGGTCTCCTCGGCAATCTTCCTCTTGTCGGTCGTTGAATCCTCTGTGGAAATCCTTGGCATTTCCTTATTAATAAACAAATCTATTTAACAAGAAAAGATTTGGTTTGGGACTCGTTTAGAGGACATGTTTCTGATAGGATACGAAAACTCATTGAATATTAATAGATTAATATAATCCCAAGTGGATGTACAAAGTTTGTTCAAGTAAGTTAAAAAATCTTATTTGATTGATTGATTGGCATCCTCATAGCAGATAAGGCCTAATCAGCTGATATATTATCACTATTTTCTATACAAACGTTTCTTTACATTTTTCCTTATTGATTTTCTCTCTATTATTATAAATAATAATTGTAGAAAAGGCATTTGACCGTGTAGTTATTTTTCCACTATGACACCCATCCTATCCAACACTTCTATTGCTCCTGTCTTTGAGGATAACTTTCAAACCTCGTATTCTAGCCGCGCTGGTGAGTTCTTCTTCTAATTACAGTTATCCTTGTCAGAAAATCACTTTACCGTAGAGGATTTAATAAAAACGGTCGGAATCTTCGTGGCTGTTGTTTTAATTTGTCTTTACCTTGTAGGTGTTGTGCTCTTTAGAAAGTGAGAAAAATAATTTCTCCCTTGATATGTCCCTTAATTTCTCTTCAATTATGTCATCATGAGATTTCAAAAGAAAAATCAATTGACTGCTGATAACAAACACAACCAATAGATTCACCACGGCCCAAAGGAGCCCGATTCTTGTTATTTATGAATAAACATGGCTTTATTTTGTATTCTTTATTTTTTCTACTGGGTTCTTTTTTTCATTTTCCTTGTTTTTTTCATTTCATCATTAGATTTCAAACAAGCCAACTTGTTAGGCGACAACTTTTGAACCGATATGTTCTTTTTTTCCTCGCCAGCCAGACAGATCACCTCTTCAGCTATTTTTTTATTAGGTTCATGAGGCCGGATTATGTCGAAGGAGCAAACCAGGCTGCTGCTCACAGTTAAAATAGCAGCTGCATTATCAAATTGACCACAATAGAGCTGAAGTAACAATAAATTTTCTTCCGGAAAAAAGCTGACCGGAGCTGAGAAAATTGTCACACAGCGACGCTCGCCAAAGAATTCGTAACCATCTTGAACGACTTGATGAGCACGGACGAGCAAATCGAGATCATTTTCTTCAAGAAAATGTTTCAGTGCATCGACACCGAAACCAAAACTGGCACCTCTTTCGCTCATCTTGAAGCCGGAGATTCCCTGCACGGGATCCGCCCAAAGAAGATCCTGCTCGAGACAGTCGCCAGTTGCGTCTGTCGGTCGTTTTAGTTTGCCGAGATCTTCGAGACTCTTCATATGTTGAGAGATTCCGCCATGCATGCAGAGAATTCGTTCACCGACAATGGCTGCCATCGGCATATTGCGGAAGACATCATTAAAAGTTTCAAAAAGTCGTTGACTTTGAAAACGACGATTGCATTCATCTGCGAATCCATATACTAAATTGACAAGTCGTGTTTCGTGATTTCCTCGAAGAAGAAACATGTTGTTTGGGTAGCGAACCTATAAACAACTTAGTTGTCTCCAGGTAATGAATGGACAAAACCGTAAATCAATAGCAAATAAAAAAATTATTCTTGTCTTTTGGATAATATACCTTATAGGCGAAGAGTAGACAGATTGTCTCCAAATTCTGCTTTCCTCTATCGACATAGTCCCCAAGAAACAGATAGTTGGTGGTTGGAGGGAAGCCTCCTTTCTCGAAGATCCGTAAAAGATCCGTGAATTGGCCATGTACGTCTCCACAAATTTTGACAGGTGGATCAATTTCAACACAGGCGGGCTGCTTCAGGAAAATGCGTTTGACCTCGGCTGATAAAAATGAGATATAAACAGGAAAAGTAATGTACTGAGCAGATTGAGAATATCCGCTTCTTTGACAACATTAGTGAAGCCGTACTTCTCTCCTGGTGTTATCTGATCCACCGCCTCTTCGGCCTTCTCCAGCCCAACAAGCTTATCGTCCATTGTATTGTCTTCGTTTGCTGCCTTATCCACATCTTCTTGATAAAAAACGGTGTTCAGGATGGTGATGATCAATTCTTCCCAATGAGTCACGGAGCGTTTCCTATTGTCAGCCATCAAGAGGAAAAGATGACTGTCATGTTATGGAAGATTTTAAGCATTTGGACAAGTTTTTGACACAAATTAGCCAGTTTTCTGACACAAAACAGTGTCGAATTGGTAAGGAGATTTCTGAATCAGTTGATAATCAATCAAAAAATATCACATTCAATTATTGTATAGTGCGAGAAAATGTAGTCTAATAAAGACCTCCTTATCATACAATTTTTTGTCGGGGTCTCATCTTAACAAAACCATATTCGGAAAAATGTCTTAGGAGTTCATGGATAGTGGTTATATATACATATACACTGACTGTTGGGTAAAAAAAGGTAACATTTGTTAGGTTCAAACCAGTTTCTAGTCCACTAGGAAAATTCCCCCAACTAGAAATCTATCGTTTGGAATCAAATTTTCTCAGATATTAGAAGGATTTTGATGAATAGGGATAGGGAAAAGCGTGAAACTAAAAATATCATCCTGTAAGACAACGTGAAAACGGGAAATCCTTAATGTCGTCCGTTTTTCTCTAAAACGTTTCTATCTATCGTCTGCAGACTTTTTCCTCCCTCTGTTCCAGCAATTCACTCAAAATGTCTCAACAGGTTCATCGTTTTGTGGTCAGCCCAGTTAGGATTGCGCGAGAGAGAACGAGGCGTCAAGGCCGTCGCTCCACGCCCCTCCGGCCACTTTTATCCCGCGAAGACATATATGCTAATTTTGTATTTTCCCTAACTTCATTTACCTTCTATGAATCTCGAGGAGGTTGTTTTAAAGGCTGGAAGTGCATATTCTGAAGGGAGATATGAAGAAGCCCTCCAGGTGAGCAACCATTTTTCCTCTCTATTTCACCTAGTCATGTATGAGAATTTTAACTTTTTTTATGTTTATCATCTCTTTACTTTTTTTCAAATTTTTATTATTCTCTGATACTACATACAAAAGTATCTCGAAAACGGTATGCAAAAAATTAAAATTTTTGGGAATTATAAAAACCAATTCCTTAAAAAAATTTTTTTTTTCGCAATTCTGCATTTTTACATCAATTTATATAACCACATATCTATTCTTTAAAATTTTTGTAAATTTTAAATCAAAAAGCCAAATTTAAACATTAAACGAGAAATAATGAACATATTCCGCAAAAATCTCTTCCAAAAGATTTCTTCACATATCATTAAACCCATCAGATCTATGATCGAGCAGTTCTTGTCCATCCACACAATGCCGTCCTTCATGCTAACATCTCTGCTATACTTTCAAGGTTATTTTCTCGTTCCACAGTTCATCATTTTGAGATCAGGTTGTCTCGTCACGAAGAGGCACTCAAACAAGCTGAGATTGCGGTAAATTTACAACCAAAATGGGGGAAAGCCAGCTATCGAAAGGGGGAAGCATTGAGGCATCTAGGAAAATATAAAGATGCTCTGATGGCTTTCTGTAGTGCTTTAAGATACGACTCTCCAACGAAGCAATGTCTTCAGGCACTCAAAGAAACTGCCTGCCAGGTCTTTAGTAAGTTTTTTGATCCCCTATAGATCTTTCCTAGTTGCTTTTCCCCTCAAAGAAATGGAAAAATTAAGTCTTCAAGACGATTCCTTCGCTTTATTGGCTACCATTGGACAGTTTTTATTGACAGAAGGGGCTATTCAAGGTAGTTACTTCCATCCTTTCCTCAAAAAACTCCCTCAGATTCTATACAAATCCTCACTTGGTCCTTTCATCTCGACTGTTCTTGCTTAACACTTAAATCTTCCGTTCTTTCTTGTTTGGGATCCGCTCATTTTATCTCAGGAAATATCAGAAAAGCCATTGACTACTACGAACAGCAACTAGAAATTTGCCAAGAGCTAGGTAAAGTAAAAACTGTCTGTCCTGAAAAAAAAATCCGTACTTTTAGGTTTGAATGAAGTCCAAGCCCTCAAAAATATTGCTATAGCGGCGGAAAAAGCCAAAGAATGGGAACTATCCCTTCAAAATAGACGAAAACTCATAGTTCATAAGGTATTTTTTCATCACGATCAAGATGAAAGAGAATAGGATCTGTCGGAGGAAGAAAAAGAAAATGAGAGACAAACAGTCGCCGAGCTATTGCTTCAAATAGGGCGAGCAGAAGAAGCTTTGGTTTTATTGGAGATGAAAGAGGCGAAGAGTCTGAGAGCCAGGATCAATTTGACTTGTGCAGAAGCAGCAACGGTGAGTCTCTTAAGATCTTTTCGACGATCGGATCAAAGAATCAAATCTATTGGCTGCAGAGTCCTCGAAAAAAGTTCCGGTGGCAATACTATGGAAAATATAATCGTTCCCTTTGGAAGTTTCATAGATGTTCTGATTTTCAGGGAAATACCGACAGCGCAATCCGCGCCCTCCTCCTCCTTCGTCCTGGTGACGAACAACTCTTCATCCGCACCATTACAACCGTTTCTTGTTTCTATTTAGAAGTTGGACGTCTCCAAGAAGCTGCCAACTATATTGAAGACATTATGAAGTACACGATTGTGAATGGTCAGGATTTAGTGGTAAAGAATAAAAATTGTAAAAACAATAACCATTTCAGTGGATGACTGCCTGTTACCTCTGTTCTAAAATCCATTTCCGAATGAGAAATATTGAAAAGGGACTGGTGCTAGCTAAAAGATTATTGAGGATCGCCAAAAAGAAACAAAACAAAGCAATGGAAGCAGATGCTCTTCGTCTGCTGGCGACTGCCTATGAGCAACAAAATGATTTTTCATCAGCAGGGGTACTCCTTCAGGTTTTGTTTTCCTATATAACTTATTAGGTTTAGAACTGCTTATCGCTGCTTACAACACCTGTAGAAAAAATAAAAATCCATTTGGAATTGGCTAGAATAGATAAAAAGGCTGGTAACGAACCTGTCAATCATTTACAAGCTGCTGTTGATGCCGCTGACTACTCTAGCAACAGCCAGGCAAAGATACAGGCATATTCCATGGCATTGAGACATTTCAAAAAAAACGGAGAGCTACACAAAGCTGAAACATTATTACAAAAACAAAAAGATTTACTGCAATATGATCTAGGTAAGTTATTCGAAAAACGCGTATAGAAAATGTAAAAAGATGGAACTAACCGGTCAATAATATTCGAGGATCTTGCATTTATGACGGCTGAAGAGGGCGGATCGTCTTCATCGGTAATGGCATTAGAACATAGTCTCGCCGAGGCGCAAGAAGCCAATAATATTCAACGAGAACTTGAACTTCTTGAACGACTAGGAGATGAGTTGGCAAAATTGGAAAAGACTCGTGAATCAGAAGGATTTTATCAGAGGTTTTTAGCCCTAGCAAAACAGTTGAGAATGTGTGAAAAGATACAAAAAGGACACGAAAAATTAGCTAAGTTAGTTTGCTTTATTCACAAAAAAAAATTCAGGGAATATCATCGTCAAAAAGATTGGAATCTGTGTTTAGAACATGCTAGAAACGCTTTGACATTGGCGAAAATACAACAAGATATAAAAGGACGAATAGAAATGCTTCTTTTGATCGGAGAAGCTGAGAAAGAAAAGTATTTTTTAAATCAAAAACGGGTATTTTTTTTATAGAAACAACTACGAAACGGCAATATACGTCTTTAAAAAAGCTCTCGGTCTGGCTGAAGCTTCTCAACTCAAGACTCTTTCAATGCAAGCTAATCGTTTTCTTGGAGAAAGTTATGAAATCAAAGGCGAAGATAAACTAGCTGAAAAACATAAAAAAGAATTCCTTTCTCTGTATAACGAGCCGTCAGACGAATTGTGCAAAACGCTGCTGGTATTGTCAACTAAATTAGAACCAGCAGAGGCTATAATCTACTTAAAACGATGTAGGAAAATGGCATTATTGCTGAAAATGAATGAAAAAGTATTAGAATGAGAATACAACACAAATACGTTTAGAATAGGAACTTGATCCAGTGCTTTGTTCGATTTCTAGATCTTTCTATGGTTGATGAAGCAATTACTTGCCTAAATAATACCGAAACAAGCCTACAATTGTTAGAAAATGTATTTCAACTTCCGCTAACAAAACAAATGCCGATTTTGATGTATTTGATGGAAAAAGAAGGACATAGTCCGTTGATTCATGGTCGATTATTGCTTCTAAGAGTAAATGAGGTTCGCTTCTGTTATTTTTAAATTTTGGTTTAGAATTGTGATAAAACTCCAATTTGTCAATTAATTACAGCATGGAATGATAAAAACTGGTCCGATGTCATTAAAATTGCCAAAAATGAATTTGTCAATGAATTTGATATAACATCGAAAGAAAATCTTGAAATTATGGTTATCACCGCAAACTGGCATCTTTATAAAGTTCTTCCTGATCTCAATGACTTACCAGGTGAGAATTTACAAGAAGAACTAAGAAAATCATAGAATCTATGCTCCTGTACCTCCATTCCTTCACCTGGACTGATAATTCATGGCAGAAGGTCGATTTTATTCGAAATCGCCTGTTTTCCGCTCAACTTGATCTTCTTGTTGATGATATTCCACTCTTGGAAAAGATCATATATGCTGTTTTATCTGGACAAACGGAACTTCTTCCAATGTGGTTTGAAGAACTCCTCACAGAAATGAGGGAATCTGAATGGTCACCATTTCCATGGTCTAATCTACGACAAAATGTTCTAATAGCAGCTGCATTTATTGCCTTAGCCGAGGAAGATCATCTCTCTCAAATTTGGATTTTAGGTAAAAAAAAAAGATGTAAATTGAATGAAAAAAATTAGAAAAAGCAAAATGGGAATTGGATAAACACTTACTGGCCTGTCAAGGACTCCCATCACCTCCACAAGTTTCATTTTTGCTTTTCTCAGAAGATTACACCTATGTTTTTTCTCCAGGAGAGGTAGTCCAAAGAAGAAAAATTAATTTAAATAAATTTCAGGTCGATATGATTTGGATCAAACAAAATAAAACAGTCGATTTGTTTCTCAAAAACTTATCCTCCACTACCTCTTTTCATATTCACCTTCTCTCCAAATTCATGCGACATAAAGGAATTAAAAATCTAAATGATACCGGTGAAATTATGAAACTAGTAGTAAGTAACAAAGAAACTGACCTCTGTGCAAGACGAATTGTACCATGGATAAGACATTTTGAAGGATCTAGAAGGTAAAACCAGAAAAAAAATGCAATAAAATTTAGCACAAACCGCTCCACTTGGCTGTTCTCCACCAGCCTATTATTGCCCCGTTTCAAAGATATTGAAATTCAATCAAGAAACAACCTTTTGAAGCTAATGTCAGACTGCTATATCTATATTTTCGATCCAGAACAAGAGTTGACGATCCATGAGATAATTTCAGCTGGGACTACACCTAGTATTGTTCTCGTTACAGGTATTCCATTCAACTCTCTTCAAAACTTACATCAAATGCAGGAAACTATTCGTTCGATGTTTACTCAGCTTTTCTTTTAATAGGAACAAATGCTGTAGTAGAAGTCGAGAATCCTACAGAAGTTTCAATTCAAATTTTTGTTGATCAGGTAAACAATATCTAGCCAAATTTAATATTTTAGCTTCGAATGGGTGACTCTGTCTCAACATGCGCTTCGCATTTGAAGCATAAACTCTACGGTGACCCAGATTATCGTATTATGAGCGATCCAATTGGAAAAGAACTTCATGACAATTTCGCACCATGACAAAATTTTTTGAAATCAAGCAATTTGATAAAACAACAATTCATTTGCGGGATTATTTACGAGTTAACAATATTGGAGAAGATCTCGAAATGGGAGAGGATATTTTATTCACCAAAAATGAATACAGAGAACAGATTGAGATCGAATCTACCTTACTTAAAAATAACGAGTATAAATAAACAAAATTTAGCTGAAATCGCTGGCAAAGATAAATTGAGATAAAACAGCAATAATAATATGTGAAGAGTTGTGTAAAATTAATTATCGGCTGGAGAAGCACTGCGCGAATGATCGCTACCGCCTTTTCCGTTTCTCGGAGTAGCAGAGCGTGAACTTCAATAAACATTATATAAGCTACAAGAATATGACTTACCGATCTTTACTCGGGGAACGGCTATTACGGCGACTGCCATTTTCCTTTCCACGAGAATGACTGCGACTTCTGCTCTTGCTTCGTGACTTACTACGAGATTTGCTTCGAGACTTGCTGTGTGATTTCGAACGAGAACGACTACGACTCTTGCTACGAGAATCGCTGCGAGAGCGAGAGCGACTAAACAATTTGATAAGTAGAAAAGAACAATACAAACCTTCTCGAACGAGAACGGCGTGCTCCTCTGGAACGAGAACGCGAACGATCCTTGGAATCATCAATCAGCTTGATCTTTCGACCGTTAAGTTCTTCCCCTTGTAACTTATCGATTGCTCTGTCGAGATCGTTGCGAGTTGCAAAGCAAATGATTCTAAAATAGATAATAACAGTGATAGATAAATAACACTTACGCTTCATGTTCTCTCTTATGGGCATCGGCATAGGTAACATCGCATCCATTTTTACGCATGATATCCTTGAGATCCTAAAATGAAAATATTTATACTGAAATTTTAGAGAGCCAGCCGATACTCACCCTCCGGCACGCCAGAAAGAGCACCGAAGTACATCTCAAACAACAAGAAACAAGGTCGACGCGCGTCGAAAGGAACGATTGCCCGTCAGAAAGACCAACCAAACGAGCTCAAGAGATAGACACATCTGCACTTCGATCACGCGTCGACACCCCGTCAGATTCCTATCACATAACACGTAAATAAAGGTTATTGGTTGTCATTACTATATTGCTAGAATAAAAAAAGAATAGAAATTTTCAAATCATGGAAAACGTCTTTCATCCGAATTGATTACATGCGAAATGTAAACATTTCAGGTGGAGGGAATAAAAATATTAAACTCGACTAACCTGCCAAGAAACTCGTGTTGAGAGATTTTCAACAACAAGACGATGACGAGTTTGTACTGGAGGTCCGTATCTAGATCTATCATCCAAAACTGCATAAAGAGTTATAAAACCTGTCTCCTGCACGAGGACGTCTATCAAAACCACCACCTCTTCCACCACGTCGATCATCGTAACGGTCACTGTCACGGTTACGTTTAGAAAACTCGAGAGTTACACGTTCTCCGCTAAGTTCTTTTCCATTAAGATCGTAAATTGCATCATCAGCATCACGAGAACTCTCGAATTCCTGTAAGATATAAAGAATTTTATAATCAATTGAATTAAAAAATCTACTTATTAATAAAAAGGAACTTACAACAAATCCAAAACCATTCTTAAGAACAATGTCACGAATGCGTCCATACCCGCGGAAAAAGTCTTCTACATCTCTTTCAGAGGCCCTATGGGACAGACGACCGATGAAAACGCGGGTACTCATGTAACTGAAGAAATGAATTTTAGGCCAGAAATAAGAAAGAGGTTACAAAAGAAAAAAAAATGAATATGCACAAGTATAAAATATAAAAACTGATAAACTATATTTTGACAAAACTGATCACGAAAATCAATACGTAAGCACTGAAATACTAATTAGAAAATACAAGTATAAGTGAAAATCGAATTTGAAAGCGCATTTCCTCGCTACGCTTTCTAAGCTAACGCGTTAAAAAACTCGCGTCAGCCGTAAAGATATGATTGCCCGTACGATGAAAAAAAAACAACTAAAGTATCTCGCCTTATATACTCAAAATTTTCGTCTACTAAAACGGCAAAATTACTTTAAAAATATGTATACTTCTTTGCTAATTTTGATAGGTTGCATAAATCTATCATATGCATCTTGGTCAAGTGAAGAATTAACATTATATGATTTGATAGAAGAATTGAATATAAATTTCTACGATTACTTTGGAATCAAACAGGTATATTTGCGCTGCAAATTACTATAATTATTTGAATGTATTATGTAATCTT
The DNA here is from genome assembly GCA_932521415.1 of Oscheius sp. DF5120. Taxonomy (NCBI): domain Eukaryota; kingdom Metazoa; phylum Nematoda; class Chromadorea; order Rhabditida; family Rhabditidae; genus Oscheius; species Oscheius sp. DF5120. The sequence goes on from OW051463.1 coordinate 5,197,928, forward strand.
CTAGAAAATTATCTGCTACTTTGTCAACATTAATTATTTATATTTTCTAAAGAATATCTCTTGAAAAAAAGGCATAAAATAGCATAGAACAAACGAAAGCAACGAAAATAATGGAGATAATACGCTGAGAGCTTTCTAGAATATTCAAAAAGAGCCCGCGCATTGTCGTTTGACCTCAGTCCATGAGTATTTTTTTAAAAATGAATTTTTTATTTTGCTATTTTGCAATCAAATTTAACCATTTTTTTATGTTTTATGGTCAACAAAATAATCTTGCAGGATGCTACAATCAACGAGATAAAAAAAGCTTATCGAAAATTGAGTTTAGAATGGCATCCGGATAGAAACAAAGCAGAAAATGCTTCTGAAAAATTTCGCCAGGTCTGTCTATTTTTTAAATAAAAACTATTTACTTCTAGATTGTAGCTATCTACGACATTTTAAAATCGAATGAATTACGAGAAAAATATAACAATGTACTGGAATTTGGCTTACCTGATTGGCGACAGCCTATTTTTTACTATCGGCGAATGAGAAAACTCTCATCGTTTGAAGCATTAGCAGTTCTTTTGATTTTCTGCACTCTAGGACATGCTGCAATGATGTACGGACAATATTATGAAAAAAAAATAGTTTTTGCACAGGTTTGGTACATCAAAAGGATTTTTTTACAAAGAAAATTTAGAAATTGAACAAGAAGAAAATAGATTCGAGTGAAAAACAAGCACTAGAGCAAGCATTAGCAGAATATTTACCGAAAGTGACAAGATTGTTGCCGTTTCTTATAGTCGAAGCAATTTATGAAACGATTTGGGTATTGTATGTTATAACGAAAAGAAAATTACAACATCCAGTGGAAGAAATCGTATGTTTTTTTTTTAGTTTTCAACAAAAAATTATAAAGAAACTTGAAGAAGAAGAGAAAGTAATTCGAAAGCCTACCGCACCTCGCCAAGAATTTCACTACGAGATAGCGACAGATTTGAAAGCTGTTAGTGTAAATGACGTTCTAACAGAACAGAAATATAAAGAAGAAGTAATAGAAAAATTAACAAGTGAGTCATAAATAAATGAAATGAGATTTTTAGAAAATTCGAAAGCCCCTTGGGAATTTGAAGAACTTTCCCTACTCATTCGGCTTTCTACTGAAAAATATCCTCCGGGTACACCAAACAGATGGGACTTGATGGCTGGACAATTGAATAGAACAGCGGAAGATGTAACAGCAATGGCGGGAAAAATGAAAAATATGAAACAAGTGGATAAAAATTAAAAGAAGTACAAAATTCTTCAGGAACAATATACAAAACTTATTCGAGGACAACAATCTGCAGCCGTCAACGACTCATCAGTTTCTGTTATAGCTGAAGTATCAACAGAATGCGTATGGGAACAACATGAACAAAAGTTATTTGAAGCAGCCTTACAAAAATTTCCCAAAGGAACGGAAGAAAGGTGGGAAAATAATAATTTTTACATTTTAATACTAAAAGACCACATGATGAATTACTCTTTTTAAAATAAAGTACATAATCATGTACTCAGTATAAAATTCGGAAACCTTATTTTTTAAGTTTCTATAATCATTTATAGGTGGGAACAAATAGCTGAAGCTGTTCCTGGAAAGACAAAAGAACAATGTATAACTCGGTTCAAGCAACTGGCAGCGCTTATTCGACGAAGAAAAACTGCTGCTTAACCTATTTTTCCTTCTTCGACGTGCATTTTTGGGTGCCTATTTTGCCGGGTTATTATTTTTTATTGCTTACAAAAAGAATACAAAGTGATGAACAGTAGTATTTATTTTAAAGGAAAACCATTTTTAAGCAATAAAGGTTCAACATATCCGTTCTTCAAAATTATGTCAGTTTTAACTTAGAATATTTCAATTTATAGTCTAACTTAACATTCTTTTCTAAACATTTTTTCTTAGATTTGAAGCCAAAACCTGCAACTGTGGCTTCTTTTGCATGACCATGAGGAGAAATTGCATGGCAAAAGACGACTGATTATTGATGATGAGGTTTGTTTTTGATTCAATAACTCTACAAAATAGATTAATTTAGGCGACAATGTACCTGTTGCAGACATTGGGAAATCTCTTTTCGAAAATGAAGATATAAGCGTCGAAGTCCTTGTACAACTGGTTTTACTTGGCGCGTTTCTTTTCATCAAAGATTTACATTCTGAAAATTGTGGTTAGTTGCTTTTTAAAATTCAAATATTAATGGTTGACCAGAAACAGAATAATTACTTTAATTCAGACCAATGGAAAGGCATCAAGGAGGCGGCGATCGTAGACTTTATGCCCAAAATGTTCATTCTCTATAAAGATGTTAAGAGGGCCCTTCTCAGCAATGGTCCATCGATTTATTGGAAAGAAGTTCACGTCGATGCTTTGGAAAACGATGAGACAAGGCGTTTCGAGATTGCAAAGAAGTGTCTGAAGATTTATTGTAAGCCTCAATAAAACTTGCCATTACTATTGTATAGAATTCTATTCAAGAAATGTAGTGTTTACATATTAGTGATGTTTTTATTGGCTGATATATTTGAAACATTTAGAAAACTTGATACAAGAGATTATGAAAAATCAAAATATTTGCTTGAATGTATATTTACAATTGTAAAATTAGTTCTTTCCATGGAAAAGATTGTAAAGGAAGCCATGCTTCTCCTTCTCTCCCTCATTAGCATTACCAATATTCGGATTCCAAGTTGGCTCCGGAATTGCGCCAGCAGAACCGATTGGAGGAGCGTTCGGCATATTTCTGAAGTTGTGTGGTTGAGTCGGAATTTCTCCAGCAGTTCCAATAGATGAATCCTGAAATTCAAATTTTAAGAGGGAGGGGTTCGTGAAGCTTACAGAAGTATAGTTATATCCACGTTCTCCGGCCGAACCGACGCGAGGAGAAGTTTCGGTAGGGATTACTCCACCATAACCGTGTTGTTGAGCCTAAAAATGATTGTAGGAATAGTTCTATTTTTTTCTTTTGGTTAAAGCTTTTTGGAAAAATATCTATCCCTGGTCAATGCTTGTTTATTTTTTTTCGGCTCTTCGATGGAATGGAAGCCAGAGATTCCGCTACAGCTATGTTACTCTATCGAAGTCCCTCCAGTTTGATACAACACTTTTAGTCTCAACCAAATCAATAGTACGGTATATCTCCCAAACTCATTTTACCCATTCAAGTCAATATAATCGCTAGAAATTTGAAACCAGCTAAGGAAATACATATCGTTTGACATGACGTTTAGGCTCCCCCTCAAAAAAAATGTTTATCCTTACCGGATTGTAATGAGAATTGCTCTCTCCAGCCATTCCAATTCCGGATGAGTGTGAAAACGGAGGATTCCAGTTTTCAGGATCTTTTGGGATTACACCAGCATGGCCAACTGATGGATTCTAAATTTTATCATAAAATTTGGCAAAAATCCATCTACCTGTGAAAAGGGAAGAGTTCTCTCCCCTGCAGATCCAATTCTAGGCGCCGTTGGATTTCTTTCCGTTTGTAGCGTATGTATTTCATTTTTTCCATGTTGAAGATGGAACTCATCTTCATAAGCATTATAATTCTTTAAAAATGTTAAGGAAAAGAGGAAAATCAAACCGGCTGCGACATTGTGAGAATCGATGACTGAGGAGAATATTTGCCTTTCTGAAACAAACAGAGTTGTTTACTTCAAATTGCACGTGAAAATAGCTGGTGATGAAATACGTCTGGTCATTGAATAAACGTCCATAACACCATTATTGTGCCCTTTTTCTATTTTGGTACGATAGATAGAAAAGAAGCTGTCACGTCATAACGAATGGAAGAAAAAATATTTTTATGACTCACTAGATAACTAATTCAGCAAAAGTATATCCCAAGTAATAAATAGTATTTATTGGAATATCAGAATGAATTTTTACAGATATTTACAGAACATGAACAGAAATGTACAGACATCAATCTTAAGGTCTTTAAATCGACAAATCTCGTAATATTCAAGCATTCCAGCTAAATTCTCCTTACCAAGTTCCACGGTATCATATTTTTCTGAATCTTCGTCATTTCATCTATTAGTCTACGTTTTTCTTAATGTTTACTCCAAAAACGGCTGAGAACTTTATGCAGGAAAATTAAGCATTTTTGTTCATTTTTTTTTCATTCTAAAAAACTTTTTTGCTAGTTCTACTCCCTATAACTAGTTAAAACTAATTGCCCGTTGAAAATCATCTATGATAAAATTTAAAAGATTGATATAATACATATCTACGAATAATCTCTTCAAAAAGAGAAGACTGGAAAAGACAGCGTTGCTTACATTCTTCTCAATTCTTACCCTTTTATAGGGATTTATGAAGTGATCCATAAAAAACTGGAAATTGGAGTGATTATCAGGAAAATAAGAAGGATTTTTTTAGAATTATCAAAAAAAAAACTACAAAGAAAAGTGTAGCCAGAGTATATATATATATATTGAAATTGAGGTTTAAGTCTGAATAGGAAGAATATCAATTTGTAGCACGCGATATAACATTCTTTCGTCTACATAGAATAGATATTGAAAGCATTAAGAATTTGTAAAAAAAAATATTGATTGAGATTAAAAAGAAGTATACCATTTGATAATATAGACTGTTTACAGAATTTCATGTAGTGTGATATTATATATTGTCATCGTTTTTTCTTGCTAACTAGTGTAAAGTGTTTCTTCTCTATTTCATTAAGTACAACGTGTGATTATAAATATTTGCCCCATTTATATTCAAACATTAGTAACAAAGTTCTATATTTCTATATCTGGGCGGATGTTCTTACCAGATTTTTCAACACTTGACTAAAATGTTCCTTGTTAAAATCACTGGTGCTGTATTTTTCTAACTCTTTTCTTATCGTTTCGCCCGCATCATTCTTCATATCATGTGTTATTTTCAAAATCTCTTCTATGTGTGATGCGATGCTGTTGAGATCTTTCGCACGATACGCATAGAGACGATAAGTTTCTTCTTTTAATAACAGAAGAAAGCTTCCATCTAATGGCACAAGAAATCCAGTGTGTTCCTAAAATGATAATATAACAATTCCAATTCAAAGGTAAGACTTACAAAAAATGTGTCAGGAATATAACCTTCCATGCTCAAATTTTTGAAGATTGTAAAAGGCTCCAAGCCTAATTCTTGAATTTCTGTCTCACTAAAGGAAAAAGCGGCAGAGTTTATATCAGATTTGGTTGGCAAGGAAATCTCCTCCAGTTTGTGCTCTTTGTTTTTCATTGCCTAGAAGATTGAGAAGTGAAAATGGCCAATACCTGGATTAACGGTGTGAGTGACCAGGTAATATTTCTGTCAACCAATCCACCAATAAATATAAGCTGAGAATTTAGAAAGATATTTAGCCAATCGCCTGGTGGACAAGACATTTTTAAAGCGCGCCAGCGGAAGATGTTCTATAAGCAAAAATATCCAAAATTGATTTGTAAAAAGGTACCATCTGATGAAGGCGACGGACGACGTTGAACTTGCTGGGATCAGAGTTAAAATTGACATTCTCCACCTTGACGAAGAGTGGCAACAGCAAAAAAATATGATGACTGGACCAAGTTGACGAGAAGACTATTCTCTCGGTGGCGATTTTGAAAGAGCCGAGAAAGTCAGCCAAAGCTACTGTTCCTTCTGAAGACGTCTCTCCAATAATACCCTATATATATATATATATATTGTGTTTAAAAATGTCTTACTACATTGACAAATCTGACTCCTGCTATTTGCCTTGACTCGAATATTTTCACTGATCCGCCGCCTTCAGTTCTAGCAACTACAGACATCTAAAAAATAACCCATTAATTGATAAAAAGCACTTGGACTATCTTCATTCCATCTGGATTAAGGTAGATTTGAAGATACTTCCTCTTGCTCTGAAGAGGGAACCACATTAAAGAAATATTCGTTTCGACTGAACGATTGATAGTACGAGAAGCCTGACGAAAATGAATAGCATCTTCAAAGGAAGGTAACTGAGAAACAATAATGTTTGTTTAAAGTAAAATAACTACCTTTTCTAGGACTCGACTGATATTGTCATATGGCATGGAGGAAAAAGGAAACTTCATGGATGGCTTATGATTAAATGATTGAATAGCTGAATAAAGAAGAGCCGGAAGAGTAAGCATTGCTGAATTTCTGAAAAAGCAAAGTAGTTGCATGTCATGAATACGAAGAAAAAAAAAGATACAAATAAAACCTGTAACTATTTTGATATTACAAAGTGAAAAATTGTTGAAGTGGGAACCTGGTGATTTTTTTATCCAGGTCCTTTTGATTAAGGTCTCCACAAGGCAATTTTTTGGCCGAACAGATGTTTTATCATTAAAAGGAGATAATCATTTGTTTCCATTATTTAGTGATAAGAGAGCACTTTTCTAGCAAGATGGGTAGAATTTAGAATTTTTATTGAGATCTGTAGGCTACCGATTGTACTGTGTATGATATCTTGAAGAGGAGATGTAAATTACAATTAGTTTACCTTTATAGCTTTTTTTTAACATTCCATATGACATATCAAAACACGAGAAGAATATCGTACGAGAATGCCAACAAATCAATAGCCGATATGGAGGAGATGAAGGAAAGCGAAGCGGTCATTCCCACCTGTAGAAAAAATACTTGAAAATTGTTTAAAAATTTTTTTTAATTTGTTTCTGCAGAATTAAGGCTTACAAAATTTTTATTTTATGATTTAGCTGAACTGTTCTGCTTATATTTCCATAAATACAATCTAATCATAGACATTTATTATTAAAAATATGACTAGAACTGAAACAGTCCTCACGTATTAAAGCAATAATTTTGAGCTATGGCAAGGATAGTGGAAGAATCCATTGGATATCATATAAAGGCACTTGTTAATTGAGCAGATAAGAGGGTCTGTTTGGCAGTATAAAGAAGAAGGAGAAGGACCCGCGTGAAACATAATAAAAAATGAGGAGGACTACAACATTGGTCCATGATTGTTGGGATTATAGTTCTCGCCAGGAGCGTAGCGTGTCTTTGTATCGGCGTAATGACCGTGTGGATCACGGTTTTCTCGAAGCTCCGCCTGTTCAGCATGAGGACGATTGCGTTTGAAGAAACCACACTGAAATTAGGGATTTTAGTTGTGGAAAATATTTCATTTTTTTCAATAATTTTTATTTAAAGTTTTAAATCGAAAATTTTAAACCTTTTTTTTTTCTTAAAAAACAAAACATTTTCTATTTGATAATAATTAACGAATAAATATCCAGAAAGAAGGAAAAAAATTTTGAGACAGAAATCGTTCTCCAAAGATGAAACCAAAGATCAAAAATGAGCTTACCCTCCATAAAAGAAGAATCAACAGTGCTAGAAGAGTGAGGCCAATGAGAAGAGCAATCAGCCAAAGCCACCATGGCAAATTCCAACCTGATGGTTTGTCATTGATTCCATTTGTTCCCGTTGTCACCTAAAATCCTTCATCTTCATTCTAATTCCCTACCGCCGTAATAAGTGTTGGTTTCGTTGGCCAATTGAATTTCGTCGATGTCACTCTCACCAAAGCTAAGGAACTGACATCTCCTTCGAAGATCTGTTCCTTGATCAGCGTATCCGTGACCATTCGGGCGAAGATTTCAACCAAAACATGTTCCCCTTCCTGGATTTCATAAAGATCACATTCAATGTGAGTACAGCGAAGAGAATTGCAGTCGACGCTTGCTCGATTCAACGGTCCTTGATAGTCTGTCGCTCCTCCAGCTGCCTTACTTTGTTCGACAGCATTTTTCAAATCAGTATGTCGTGCTTTTTCTCGCCCATCAACTGAGGGTGTTCGATCCCGATTGCCTTCCTTTCTTGCTGTCGTCCTCCTTGCCTCACGTCTGACTCGACTGTTTCCCCTTCCATCCTCCTCATAGTCATTTCCTCCTTCATAGTCCTCATCTGGAGTGTATTCATAATCCACCTTCTGTTTCGGCTTTTCTTTGTATTCGAAATGGGATCCCCAGTTTCCATCAGCCCCTCCATCTTTGTTGGGAACATAGGTCAGAGGAGGTTCGCCGCCTTGGTTGTCGAGTTTTTCTTCTTCCTCGTAGGAAGCTTCATTCTCCTCACTTTTATAGTCTTGTGTAGGAGCTGGAGGGTCGGTTGGAAGATGTTCGTTGGTTATCTGAAAAAGTTTGATTAATAAAGAAGCAGCGGTAATTTGTTAAAAATTAAATAAATGGTACCTCTTGGAATTGCTTTTATGATTAACCCGAAATATGGACTAAACATTATTATGGATTTGAACAAAATTTTATTTTTTAAAAGTCGCTAAAAAAAAGAAACGAGACTTTTTAAAGACTTGAGTAGAAAATTATTTCAGTTTTTTTATTTAGAAAATATTTTAATATGTTACTTACCTGCAGATTCATTGGGTTAACATTCTGTATTTGTTTTACTCTGCACCTCGCCTTCTTCGGATCTTTGACCACTGGGTCTGTAATAATATACAGCAAAGGGTTTCCCTGAGTAGAAAAGGAAGGCCAAAAGATATCAAGGGTGGCTGAGTCAACTTCTGAGGGACCTCTGTTAGATACCTGTAATTAATATTTAGATTAATCTAAATAGAATAAATACCTGGAACATATGACTGACAACGGGTCCAAGCTCCCGATCGTCGAAGATTTCCTGTCTAGGTTTGTTATGAATGGAGAATGTGACCTCCTCCGGAGAGGATCGCCCATTGAGATTTAATTGATTTTTAAAATCAACAGGAATCTTAAAAGTGACAGCATTGTCCTCTCCGGTTCCTTCTCCTTCCGGATTTGAAGAATTAACAAACGCCTTGATCTCGATATCCTTCAACGGCGGTTTTTGTTCATTTGCCATAAGTCGAACGACAGTTGTCACAACTTTGTTAGCAGGTAGGGGATTTCCAATATCACAGCCGAATGTCCATCCTTCCTCGTTTGGCTCATCAGTAGTAGGGGAACAAATGACAGGCACATTCTTGTCATCCGTCTGGACACCAGAATACTCGAAACCATTAGGCACATCGAAATAGAGACGGGTCTCATAAGAATCTTCTCCACCGTTACGGACAGTCACATTGATCAGCATGGTATTGTCTTTGGTACCAAGAAGAAATTTCTCGCGGTCACTGAAAATAAATAAATGGGTAAAAAAAGGTGGTATCAAATTTGAAAAACATATTAGAGTTAATTTTTTTTTTTGAAGTACTCGGTCTCTCGGTCAAATATTTTAAAAACTCACGCGTAAGCTGTCACTCTTAAATCCGGCACACAAACATCATCTTTTCCACAATTATTAGCGAGATTGACCTTATTTTCAAAGGACAATGGCACAGTGGTATCGATAGCTGGTTCCAATTTGTCTCCTCTCAATTTACCACTATTCGACTCAATATAAGTATAATTGACGGTCCAATGAATGGGAGAAAGTTTGTCTTTCATCGTCGACGAGGCAAAGAATCGTTGTTGGAAGCATTTCAACTTGTTCTTCTCTAGTCTGACACGTCGTTCAATGGCATTGGGATGGTCTTTAGTCTTGGACCCGATGGATATCTTCACATCTCTTTCAGATTGCTAAAAATTTAAAATATTTAAATAACAATGAGCTTACAATATCCTTCTGAATGAAATATGCCCTCGGTTCTGGCGAATGATCATCGAGATGATAGGTGAGAAGGAATTCGAGGTCATTGGGAGTGTCCCCTACTCCAACGTACTTCAAACATGTCTTGATTGTCCGACTGAGATTAAGATAAGATGATGGAAAAAGAGCCTACCAGGCTTGTTTTCCTAATTTCTGATCGATGTTACAGCTCTTATCCTCCACATTTATGGTTACTGCATCAGCTTCAGAGCTACCAGTCACCGTGACGACAGGCTTGGAGAGCATTACAGCTGCATTGCCACTCTTCCAGCCACCAGCAGCGATATCTAAAATTTATAGATTTCATTGTTTTCAATGCTCTAAGCGTAAATCCGGTTTTTGAGAGCTATTGATTGAAAAAAGAAACAGTCAGATACGAATAGGAATGAGGTAAATAGAAGGAAAAAAGTGAAAAATTACCTGGAATACCATTTCCATCGACATCTACTCCTCCAGCGACAGAGAATCCGAACGTGCTTGCTCCGATGGTCTTTCCCTCAATCTTCTGAGTATACTTCTCTCGAACTCCATTCTTTCCTCCATGCATGACATAGACAGCTCCGCGACGATCTGCTCCGGCATATGGAGCTCCGACAATGAAATCTTGATATCCATCCTGATTGAGATCCCCGACCGCCGCCAGAGAGTATCCAAATCGGCCATATTGGTCTTCTCCCACTATTGCCTGAACATTTCCAAATTTTCCAGCAGCGATTTGGTAGAAGATTAGTAGTTTGCCAATATCATATTGGGGTTTTCTCTCTTGTGTTTTAGCATCGACAACAGTCACGTAGTCAGTGTAGAATGGACAGCCGGTAATGATATCCTCTCGTCCATCATTATTGACATCCAATACGATCAAAGAGCTGCCACAATATTGACCGGGCTGACTGGAGATGGAGTCCGTCAGATTTACCAAATGTTTCAACTGGGCCGTATAGAGAACCAACTTTCCACTGAGCTCATTTCCTCTTGGAAGACCGGCCACGATGTCATCAACTCCGTCACCGTTTAAATCCCCGGTCGCTGATGCGTAGCCCATCATGTCATGATCGTATTTCTTATCATGAGCATAATCGGTATTTGGTCGATCTGTTTGATTCTTCAGAGATTGACTGAACATAGCTCCCTGCCAATACCAGACACCAGGAGCGCCGATAAAGACTCGCTCGGCTTCTTTTTTCCCGTGACGATCGGGAATAGCTGCAGAGAAGCCGCATTCTCCATAGCCGAGACGATGGCGACCGTGGCGGGCGGCTGAAAAAAATTTTAGGACTAAAAAAAGTTTTCGTTTAACTTACGTTCTTGTTTGCAAGATGCGTACTCTTCGATTTTCGTAAAGCCGTTTTCCGCATAGAAACAAGTTCCAACTGGCTCAATAACCTCGAATTTCGAGAAAAAGTACTTGTATTTGGGAGCACACATCTAAAGTTTCAAAATAAATTTTAAAAATTCCATCTCCTACCAACAACTTGTCATGTTTCTTATTCGATCGAACCGTCGCTCCAAAGAATTGATATGATTTGTCTTCGATAGCTGCCAAAACCGATCCATTGAGTCGTCGCTCGTTACCCTCTGAAATACGGACAGGCCATAATCAGTCCCTGGATGGTCGTAAATGCATGAATCGCGTGCTGTCTTCGCTGAGTGAATCATCAATGATGATGGTGGAAAAGGAAAATAGACATGCAGCTACTAAACAAGAGAACAATCAATAAACGGTATCCTAAAAAAAGCAAAAGAAGAAAATAAATCGAACTAAGACAAGTTTCCTAGTAGAGGAATGTTACCACTGCGCAACATGTATTCGAAATACTGATACAATGGAAGCAACTCACGTTTCTGGTCGATATGGGCTTCTCTACAGGTTGCTTTGTTCACCGAACAGACATAAACAGCTCCTGGTCGTCGAATACCTCTCAAATTCGGATTTGTCGATTCTCCTTCAGGTGCTCCGACGACGAGGCTGAAAGAACTTGTTCTTCTTTTTACAAGATGGAATGGGTCAGCTGGTATGTAAACCAGGTGCAGATCAACGCATAAATACCAGAGTCTGAATGGCAAATGAAGCAGATGGACTTACACAGGCATTCCTTTCTGTTCATTGTAGAAGTCGAGAGAATAACCAAAATATCCTTTTGGCAGATGATGGAGAACGACATTCTTTGTGTCGACATTAAAGGCTATCGAAGTGCCTAAAAGGCAGAAGAGAAGAAGGGCCCAGGGCCACCAGACCCGCATCGAACGCACAGCGCTAAACACTTTTGGAATTGTTGAAGGAAAAAATGGAAAATGAGTAAAGCAAAAATCATATTACGGGAAGGTGGTTCCTTCATAAAAAAAAATACTTTAACCATCGAGATTCGTAAAGCTATTTTCAGTCGCTTGACTAAATACTTAGTTATGTTCAAAATTTCCAAGGGACACCAGAGAATGAGTCAGGAGGAGAACAAGTTCTTGGACAATTGGTAACGGAATGATTCAGTTCGCGGGGAAAACGTGCGACAAAGAATATGAAGAAAGAAAGAGTAGTCCAGAGGCGAGATAGTTTACGCTCCCGACAGCCGTAAACGCAACACAGCACACCCCGACTGGCAGGTACAATTGACCATTCGCCTCTTGGTTAATTGGTCGTCCAGCTAATTATAAAGACACAGTTGATGGATTTCGAAGAGACACGACAAATGACCGATTGTTCGAAAGAATGAGGGGGATCAATGTCAATGAGAGGAAGAGAGGAGGAGACATGGACCATTGGGCTTTTGAGATGGCAGAGATGATAAGATCTACACGAGATTTCTCGCAAAACTGAGGAATAATTAGGGAGAGATGGGTGGAAAGAGACTTTCAGAAGATTTAGTTTATATTACGTTTGAAAAGTGTATCATTTAAAAGGTTTCAAAAGGGACATTTTATTCATATAAAACAATTATAAAAATGCTTCCCGATTCGAAATAATTATTCCCTAATATTCTTAAAAGCTTCCTTATAATAATATATCATTTCAAGATCTTTCGAAAGCAACCAAACAAGGTAAAAAATATGAAAAGAATTTTGAAGTAACTGCGGTTTTTGTTTAAAACCAGTGAGGAAGACAAATCTATAAATTTAGGCACAAAAGAGTCGAAAGACGGCGCTAGTCGAAATGGAACATATGGCCGTAATAAATGCCTGCCGCTAGTAATCCCCTGTGTTCAAACCTTGCTCAACCATCAGCTGCTGGCCATTGTTTTAAACTTTTCTCTCGCTACCCACACAGTCAATTTTGAAAAAAATGAAATGTAATAGGTGTGAAAGGGAGAGAATTGTTTGCCGAAAAGTTGTGTGTGAAAATGGCCGGTCATGAATAAATAGAGCCCTGCCACTTAGGGAGCAAAGGAGCCATAGCCTCTCCTTCTTTCACTCAATCAAGTAGGAAGTTATCAATAGGAAGAACCGGTTTTTGATTATACGACAAGATAAGTCAAAAAAGGTCAGAAGAAGAAAAAATCGACAGAGAGCCTAAGGGGCGTAAAACGGCAGTTGGGGAGAATGTCTACTACGATTTATGTCATGTACGACAGGAAATCGGGTATGAAAGAGAAGACTGGTAGTAGTGGAAGAGGTAAATATAGAAAAAAAATTTTTTTAATGACAGGATGATTAAAAAAGTATTACCAAAATATCAAGTTTTTGACAAATATGAGTTTTAGTTTCTTTTCACAGCTTCTAAATAAAACAGTTAATCAAATAAACGTGAAGAAATTATCCTACAACAATGGATTTTAACCTTGATTTCGTCCGAAATGTGTCGTAAATTACGCCCCCCGTCGTGTGACATGTTGCATTGTTGCAAAATCCATTTTCAATTTTTCCTTATAATTTATCTAATTTCTGATGTATAAACTGGAAAATAAACTAAGCTTTTGCAACAAAAAAAATTATATCTGCTTCTTTTTTTTGTACGTTCTTTTGGATTTGGAATATATTCTGCAAAATACGCAAACTTTTTTTCATATTTCGAGCAAATTAAAAAAAAAAGAACTTCCTTTTTAATAACAGCAATTTCGATGAAAAATCATGCTATGTTGAAAAAAATAATACTTGGATCAAGAAATAGTCGAAAAGGCGAAGAAAAATTTTAAAAAAGACAATGTAATGTAGAAAATAATCTAAAAGGACTAAAAATAGCCGAATGGTCTATAAATAGAATAAGAAAGCCCGCCCTTAAGAACAGGAAGCTGCCAGCTGATCACCCTCTCTCTCTCGATCGACACATAGGTTGATAGAGAAACCGGCCCTTCCGCGTCCAAAAAAATACTTAACAAGCGGCGCTTCCTCCATCCCCCTAAATCCAGAAAGATAGAGTCACCACCCGTGGTGTATAGAATAAGCACCGGGTGCTGTATGTTTCTCAGTGTAAGACGGGAGGGTGCCCCACGCGATCAATGTCTCTCTCTCTTTCTTTTGGCTTAATCTTGGGTGTGTTCATTAGGATCAATCGATCTTCCATTTTGCTGAAAAAAGGAGACAAAAGAGCGCGACAGAAATGGACAACCAGTGCGCGGTGATAACCTTTACAAGAGAGAGGGGATAAGAAAAGGGAAACGAGGTCTCTTATGAAATGCACGAAAGGTGGCTTTTTATCGAGCAGAACGGATGACATATGCATATTTGTACAGATTCGGCGATGAGGAATAGGAAGGCTGAACGAGCTTACTGTTGGGAAAGCCAAAATTATGAAGTTAAAAAGCAGAGAACAGGATTTTTTAGAATGTCTTATGTTTCCTATGTTTCAGGTTTTTCCATTTCAAGAACGTGACTTTCTAGAACAAAGCGGCACTAAGGCCCATCAAAAAGAAATAAAAAGAAAAATTGGCCTTATAGTTAAGAAAGTAATTGCAAAATCAACCTTTAGGGCATCATTTTCCTCTATTATAGACTAATTTTAGGACATAAGATAGAAAATCTGCGGTTTTCATTACAAAGAGCATTGTACAATTAAAGAAGGAAAATAAAAGAATAAGGAGCTGCAAAAGTCAACTTTGTCGTCGAAGCAATCTCCTAGGCGACTCTTTCTCTCCATCTGACCACTTTGGAGGAAATTCGGCAACGACGATGACGCGCGCATGACTAAACCCTTCGTCGACGGAAGAGAAAAGGGGGGAACAAACGAAAGGAGACCTCACAAAAATATTTCTCTCTCGTACTATGAGGGAGGGTCAATCGACGGCAGTCTGCTCTGAGGTCAGCAGTTGTGCTGTGCTGCCACAAAACACCCACGCCGCTGCTGTGTGATGGCAGCAGAGGGACGGGAAAGATCTTGCGAAAGAGATCCGAGGAGGGAGGGAGGCTCAATAGGCTCAGCCAGGTGGACAAAGAAAAAATATGAGAAAGGAGGAGGATAGAATGACCAATGTGTTGCAGCTGGCTGGTCAGTCGCCTCTCATCGGCTGTCAGTAGAATATACGACCCGCGTCATTATCTCATTTGGATTCCCCAGCTCGTTATAGAGACACCCGAAACACAATCCAATCATCTCAATCAAAGTATCGCGGAAGGCGAGTGACCTTTTCAGGAATAAAGCTATAATGTTTACTAAGCAACGAGGATCGAATTTACATCTATTTAAAAAGCAAAGATCTCGTTACTATGCTATAAAATGGTAAACTTTTTTTTAAATGCTATGTTATAGTCATAAATACAATTAGCATACGAGATGTATAAAAATCGCCACTGGCTTTCGTTTCATGCCGAAAGACTATTGATGATGCCGCCTCCCAAGAGAATTTCAACAGACATTGCAAACATCTTTCTTTATTCGGCATTTTATCTTAACTTGTTGAAGAGAACCATGAAGTCTATATAAGAATGCCCAGTTTTAGAAAATCGACTAGATAGTCGTCAATCACTTTAATATAAACCGATAATAAAGTGACCCAGAGCAATTGAGAAGTTGCTGGAGGGATTTATTTACTGTTAGACGAAGAGTTCTTTGACTGTGACCATGGCCATTTATATCCAGAGTCTCGATTATTTTCGTCAGACGTCGTCCATCTTTTTGTACAAAAGAGTTTGATCGATAAGTTTCGAACCTGCTGTTTCGTCAATCACTGTTTTATATACTTATTTTGGACAGTCAATAGATGACGATAGACGCCAATGACAAAGCTGATGGCCACACCGATCTATGGATATCAAGGCTTCGAGTGGAGTCAGCAGAGGTACTACCCTGGGACGATCTGCCCGTATCGTTTCTTCATTGCATCCGACAAACTAATGGATCGCTGGAATCCGTCTACTAGAAAATTAGCTGCCTTTCCCCCATTTGACAGCTTCATCTCGATAGAGTCATCAGTCGTAAAAAGTAGAGTAGAAGTTCTCTCAAGTCCAAGAGCTGTAGTGGCAGCTACACAAAAAAACAAATCGACAAATGGCCTATCTATTATCCCCTAATTTTACAGGTATTTTCAAAGAGGATGGGGGATATCGTGTTTAGACAGCTGAAAAGGTCAATAGTGTGCATGCAAATGAAGTTTGATATGAATTTTGATTTTTATTATAGTCAACTGATCAGTGTAATTTGTATATGGGAAATTTGTAAATAGTTTTGCCTTTTTTTGTCTATAAATTACAAAATACAAATAACAATTAAAAATAAATTCCTTTATATAACTTTTCTTTTCTCCACTCTAATCATGAGTTTTTTAGTAGTTTCATGCAAATACGGTGTTTTGAGGAAAATAGACTGTTTCATTAAAATTCCACGTCAGACAGAAGGAAAAAAAATCATAAGTCCTGTTGAAAACACACCGTCCATCGATTGTTCAATACTTGCCTGTCCATCCAATCAAACGAACTCTTTTGATCCGTTTTTAATCCTCGTCCAATTTACTTTCCCGGTAAAAACAGTAGTAACAAACATGCGCCTGCTTATCATGAGACGTCACTTGTTTGAATTGCAATTTCATTTTTGTTCGAATCGATGTATGTATGCTCAGCAGTCCTTTTGTGCCAGTTCGAAGCGGATAAATCATAGCCGCTGATCCACGCCATCCCCCTCGTTTTTTGCCATATTTCATTTTTTAAAACTGTATATACCATTTTTATTTTTTTCTAAAATGTGTGTGGATTTCCGGATGATATTCCTTCATTTTTTCCATTTTTCTTCTTTACATTTGTCGCATTTTTTACAATCTTGAGCCATTGAACCAGACCATATATGGCTAGTCCCACACAGCTACACCCCAAAACGACACAGGCGCTCAAAATCATATATAATCCTGCCCTGTCTATATTGTAGTGGTTACTGCTGCTTTTTTTTGTAGGCGTAGTCCATCCTATTTTAATTGTTGAGGACATTAATATGGTTGGAGGGTTCGTCGATGAAGATTCAGCTACAGCAGTAGTACTAGATTTCGGTCTGGTTGTTAGATTATTCGTAACTTCTGTACTCCATTCATTTGATATTTGTTTGGATGAATCATTCAACGCATTATGAGTAACATTAGATTCTTTACTTTCCGGGTTATTAAGATATATTTTTATAACTTTACTTTTAGGTGTACTGCAATAGCAGTAGAAACAACAAATGAGCAGAACTGTAATAATAGTGTGCATTACTATACTCGAGAAGACAGCAGCGAAGGGAAATAAGAATCTTTTGTTAATCCTTTTGATTCATATTCTTGTCTTGACATGTTTTTTTATCCTCTTTGACTAATTCTGTTGAACAGAATTTTAAAGAGAGAACTTTAGGATTATGGAACCGACAGGGCCATCGGACAATCAACCACCCGACCAATCCAAGAAACCTCTGCCAAAATATACGACAATTGACTTGGAAAATGAATTACCTGAACTGTACAGGTAGAAAAGTAACAAATCATATGATGTTTAGTACTTCTTTGAATCCAAATCTACATGATCCGGACTTGACTATGTTTTATAACCACAACGGGCCACCATTCTACAACTATAAAAAAAATAGCCCACCTCCAAGTTATCCGTCTAGTATCATGGGTAAGTTTCTTGAAAGAGAACACAATAACAGGGCGTCCTACGTCGCCGTTCTCATCACGTGAGGAATATATCAAGCGAACACATCGCTACAAACAGATGCTCATCGCTTTCTTTGTCGTTTTCGTCATCATTCCTTTTCTGATTCTCCTTTTTGCAGGCTTGCTTCCAGCTATGCATATAATGCAACGGAATATTGTTGTGGAATAAATGGGTAATATAAGAGCAAAGAAATTTTATCAAAGTAGAGAACAATGACTAAACAAGATATTTAAAATTAAAATATTTATAATAGACAAAATGAACAAACAAAAAAATTACATGTGACGGGTATTTCCGAAGTTGATTCCAGTAGCATTTGCGCATTGATTAGTTCCCATCTGAAGTCCAATGATATTTTGACCAGCTCGTAATTGTTCTTCCGTCCATTCCCTCTTTTCTCCAGCTGCTTCCTAAAATAAGATGAATAATACAGAATCGTTATCACGAACCTTAGGACCAACTCCTGGTTTTCCAAACAACTTCTCACTCTTTCTGGCAAGAGCCGCAAGACAGGTAACAACGGCATTCGGATCCTGGCCTTCATAAAGATCGACGGTCTGCAAAATATCAAATTAAGCGAAAAAAAAGTTACCTGAAACAATTCCGTTTCATTTATGTGCTTTGCAGCAAATGAAAGGAAGAAGCCAATATTTTCCATTTGCATAAAAGGTTGCTTCATTTTGTTGATTTTTTTTATCGCATCGGGCTCCAGACTGTTTGCAAACCGGCATAGAAAGCTTCCATCTTTGAGTAAACTCAACAGATTGTCTTGTTCTCCACTAGTATTAATATCCTCGCCAGAAATATTCTGCAAAAAAAAAATAAATTGTAAAAAACAAATTACCTTCATCCATTCCAAGAGCTGATGTGCGAGCTGGATGTCGTATTTTCCTTGGATCTTCTGCTGTGCTTCCATAGCGATTCCACTCTTCTCTGCACGATAGTCAACACCAGTCATCTAAAAAACTAAATTTACATGCAACTCAATAGTAAACTGAAGATAAAAATAAAAAATGCACATTTCTTCCTTCTATCTTTACAAAACAAAGCAAAGAAAATAAAAAAAAATACAAATGTACAGAAGACAGAAAATTCTTCTTTTGAAGGCAGTTGAATAATTTCCGTTACGAAAAATTTTTTGCACATGATTCAAACAATTTTTTCGCCATAATCTTTTCCACTTTTGTTTCTTTTATGGAAGAAGATTCAGTAAATTTATTGCTGTTTTGGATCTTTTTTGAAAACCACTCACTTTTCTACTCCTTGAAATCGTTTTCAATATCAAAAGACATATCACGATTTGATATCGCGGGAGGGTCATCATCTAGAGTATCGGCGCTCTTTCTTTTTCTTTTTTTTTTCTAAGTATATTTTGCACATTTCTTGTAGAATAACTTTCTTGAAAGTGTTTGTGGGCTTTTTATTTCTGGCAATGAATGTTTGCCGTCCCTGTGATTGGTTGAGCCTTCAAACACAAATTACTCTGCCTTTCTAATATCGACGACCAAGGGATATCTTTTATTAATTCATGGACTCATGGCTAAAATGTAAGAAAAATGAAATACATAAGGAAATAGCCAAATTTGGACAGGAATCCTACTGTTCTGACCGTGTCACTGATATTTCTTTCGCTTTGAATTGATTGTTTTTTAATAGAAAAAGTAAACTCCAAAAACAGATGAGTTGCACGAATATTTGGAATCTGTTGAGGAAGGCAGATTAAAAAGCCATAACAATGAATCTGTTTTACTTATTGAGAATGAACTGTTTTATTATTATTTTTCAGAAACGTAGAGTTTAACATAATTATGCTTGACTATTTATTGTTCGTATTACCATGTCCAAGTTTATCAATGCCATCTTGAATAACTAACTGTACCTCTGACGACGTTGCGGTCTGCTTCAAATAATGGAGAATATCGAACAGCCATTTTGAAGACATTCCGAGAAGACGACAAGATGAGAGGATATTGTTAAAATTCTAAACTAATTTTTGGTCTAAGAAAACTAAAAAAAACCTTAGTAAAATCCTTGGGCGTCATTCTTTTTTCATTGATTGCTTTTAATAATAAAAGAGTATATTTTGATGTTGTAACGCTATCTGTCCAAAAGGCTCCACGACACATTACCGATTTCATTATAGATGGAGAGGACGGTTTATAACAAGACTGAAAATGTATAATAATTGATAACACTTACAGGTTGGGGCACCCAATCCAAACGTTCAATCCAAGTTTCACTTCCAATCACCTTTGAATCTAATAAACCAAATATCAAGCAAGAAGAATCTAAAACAGGATTGGTAGAAATAAATTCATAATACCATCTTCAGGGTCAACGGTCATGAAGCCGTATCGAGGCTTTTTGGTACCACTATATAAATAGCAAAATGCTACGGCATTAGCTGAAGCCAGTCCCTTAGTGAATATTTCCAATAAAATTTTATTTCGCCATACATATTTTTGATTGAACTTATTTTTAAAAGGAGTATAGCAAGGTTCTTCGTATGCTACAATGCGTAATATAAAGAAACCAACGAATCACCATTTAAAACTACAAATCGTCTCGCAAAACCAAATCCTCGTAATTCCATTGGATCAATAAATCCAATTATATGTATTTTGTCTGCTCCTGCTGGTTTCACATATCTGTTGTCAGTTTGTCCTGCCCTCCGTATCTAAAAAGTAATTTTTACGAACAAACGCCACACCAAAATGGACAAAGGTGTCAAACAACCTAAAGTAATATTGATAGCACGAAAAGGTATAATATGATGCTTTTCTATAAAATTCCTTGTACTTCTTTGATCAATCACAGTCGGTCTTTTGCGACTAGTAATTGCTTTTTCCTGATTGCTAGTACTAGTTAAATTACCAACTCGTTTAAGCGTTTTCCAATTACCTCTTGATACGCATTCAGATCGACGCATGAATCTAAAAAAAGACAATAACTAATTTTGACAGATACCCTAGATGATCTAACTTAACAACAAAGAAGAGTGAATGGCAAATAATTATAAAACTTGTTTGTTTTTCAAAATGTTACAGTCTAAAATGAAAATAAAGTAAATATGTCTTTTCCGTTGGAAATAGACTATAAAGTACATTTAAAATAAATTCAAAAATTTCTGTGCCCTTTTCAGAAAATACTTATGTATATATAGCCACGTACGGTTCTATCTTATTTTTATTCAGTCTTCATGAAATCTTTATTTGCATTTATTTTTTATTTTTTTAAATAGATATTGAGTATAATCCCTTGATTGACAAAGCAAAAATGAGAAAAATTTCATGAAGAGTGAATAAGAAAGTAAATGATGCTCAAGGATTTTACTAAGGTTTTTTTTTCTTAGACCAAAAATTATTAACTTCATAGTTAAGACAGTAGAAAAATCTTCGATAATAAGTTTTGATTTCTAACACATTTTTTTGGCAAATTGTATATCACATACTGCACATACTTGTATATCACATACTATAATTTAAAATACTTTGTATATCACATACTTTTATATTTTATTTTTTTTCTCCCATTTTTTCGGGATTTTATCAGCTATTTTTGTGTCACATGATACATCTAGATACATCTTTCTTTTAGAACAATAATATTTTCAGAAAAATCATAATTTTTTTTGGTCAATTTTAATCCGTCATTGATAAACAAAAAACACAATAAGTAAACAAGTTTCATTTTAGAATGACAAAAACTAACAAAAAGAATAATAACAACAATACATTAAAAAAAGTTATCGGTAACCGTAAATCGGCTTTCGTTCCTTCGACGGAACCGCACTTTTTTTACAACCACAGATGTCATCCTTGTAGTTATTGACTACAATTGGATATTGAAAATGTAAAAAGGAACTTACAATTTTTTCAATTCTCTGATTCCCGTGTATTCTGCCCACTGGAATGTTACCGCCAGAATAACTATAAGTAATTAAGACGTCAGCAAGTAATTTAGTATTTAAAAAATGTCTCTTATCATAAAAACAGTAAATCTAAAAAATTCAAAAAGAAGTAGAAAAGAAGTTACCTTCCTTATAAACCTCTTGTTACATGGATGATGGTTTTTTGAAACCATCATTACGAATGGTTCATCAGTTTGTAACACATTTTTCTTGTTACGATGAATGCTCTTTTTTTCCCCACATTCGCTAAGTGAAATGTATTTTTGCGTTGTTGCAAATTCTTAAACAAAAATGAGTAGCAAAAAACATGACTTACTTCCTTTAACATACCACGGTGAATAATTGTCTAATGTGAGGCTGCTTACATCGCTGCAGGCCAATTTTCTCAATATGAAAAAGAAGTAAACATTTTTATCCAAGATCAACGGTACTTCCTTAAATGGGACATCAACACGGTCATACGACAACCTGGAAAAATATATAATTGAAAATAACTGACCTTCGCAAAAAAATCTCATCTATCACAAAGTCATCTGATATTGGAATATCCATAGTGTACAATCCTTTTTTCTCTACTACCTCTAGAATTGACGACTCGTTAAAAATTGATTCGTTCATTTCTCAAAATGATCCTGAAAACATGTCTCAATTTAACTGAAACTAGAAATAGAAGTTAGGTTACAAAAAAAAACAATAAATAAAAAAAAGTAGCGCCCAACAATAAAATCCGCGAATACCACAAAAAAAGAAGTAAACATAAGAAATATCAACACATACCAAACACAAAGAAAAACAAAAAAAAAGTTGATTTTTCTGAAAATATTATTGTTCATCTAGATGTATCATGTGACACAAAAATAGCTGATAAAATCCCGAAAAAATGGGAGAAAAAAAATAAAATATAAAAGTATGTGATATACAAGGTATTTTAAATTATAGTATGTGATATACAATTTGCCCATTTTTTTGCATCACAAAGTTTTTGAAAATGGGAGGTCTTCCATGTGTGATCCTATCAAAGAAGGATTTGAAAACATCTTCCGTCTTCCAACTGTCATATATTTGTTTTTTTACTGTTAAAAGGATTCTAAAATTAATAGAAAGACGTGTTAAATTTATGATGAATTAATTACAGTACGGGCTATGCACATAAATATTATAAAACAACTGTTCAATCTTTTCTTTTTGACTGCTGCAAATACCATAATGGACGACCATCCTGGATATAGTTTTTTCTGGCCGATATTAAACTTACGAAGAAAATGTCTGACATATTTGATTCTTTGTCAATTTGAATATGTCTTTGAGGATATTCTCTTGTTGCTGGCAACCATTTGATATCACTCTCGCTAGTCTGATTAGAATCATTGGGGTCACTGAATTATTTAAATTTATTTAAATATTTAATACCCATATTTTGCAAAATTAGTCCACCAGGTTGTCATTTTCTCTACTATTTTCATATCCTCTTCGTCAAATGAACAGGGTAACCCAATTGATTCGCTAACAATAAAAGAAATATCGGTACAGTGAGTTGCATCTATATATTTATGTTTATGTTTGTAGCTAATTTTAGTTTACCTTTGAAAGGTAAAAGGAAACTAATCATTCCTCCGAATGATTTTGGGTCGAAATAATCCATTCTGTAGAGGTAAATGGGACCATCATTATTGTTCAGACATTGGATTACTGCTTTTTGAGTACCAATTCCGAGAAATTCATCACCAGATGCCTATTGCATATCATTTCAATTTTAATTCAATACCTGACAAATTGCCCGGACTATGCTTTCTTTATCATCGTCAATTAAGGATTTCACTTTAACAACATATTCTTTTCTTAATTTTGCAAAGTTCTCATAGTTTGCTTCTGGAAAAAGACGTGCAGCTATTGCATCGATGTCGGATAACACTTGAGTCTTTTTGCTCGATGCTAAAATCTCTCATAATTCACTATAGACTTACAAAAAATTAATCCTTCGCTTCTACACATTCCATATAGTCGAGGTTTCTTAGGCGCTTCTTTTCTCAATTCATCTGGCTATTAATTTTTTTTATGATATCTTCCGTATCTTACATGTTTAGGTAGAAAGTCGCCATCAATCCTAGGTCCCAAATGTGGTACACCTTTGAAATCTTGCATAGATAAACTGAAAATGTCTGCAGGTAGTTTTCGAAGTTCTTCCAAGTACTAAAAATAGCGTTGTTTTTAGTGTGTTTAGTCATACTGTCTCGCTATCTTGACAACAAGTCACACCAAAAGACTCGGCAGCTGAGCGACAGATTTCTACATTATCATGACTTATTGACCACGGACATGATGCATTACCAGCCATTGGAATCACCTTGTGAAATAGATCTCTTAAATTCTATGTAAAATTCTATAGTGCTTGATGCCTTGAGTGAGGTGAAAGGGAGAGAATGTCGACAGAGCATCCACCAGCAGATTGTCCCATTAAAGTAATATTATTTGGATTCCCATTAAAGTGAGTTATGTTGTCTTTTATCCATTGTAGAGCGAATGTTTGATCCCAGAGCAATAGATTTCCGGAACAGCATTCGTCCCCAGTTGACCACATACCAAGGTAACCGAGGCGATATTGCAAAGTAACCATTACAACATCTTTTTTGCACTAGGAACTCTTTCTAATTTGATTGTTGTACTTACGATATGTTCGCAAAGAGTAACATCTCCATATTTACAGGCACTGTCGCTAACAAAAGCTCCTAAATTTCAAAGTACATCCTTTTATCATTGTTTTTTGCGGTTATCAGATTTGTTTTGTTGATCAATGATTTATAAAGAACGCCTACCTCCGTGGATAAAAACTAAAACAGCAAAGCCTCCTTTATCTTGTGGCTCCCATACTGGTGTGAAAATGTTGAGCGTAAGGCAGTCTTCCGAGACAGGAGGTAGTTTTATTTTTTCTGGATGGCCTGGTTTTTGGATTGAACGACTGCCAAAAGCCTTGCATTCTCGAACATCCGTCCAACTTTCATGTCGTACAGGTTTCTATAAAAATTTTTGATGGTTTTTTTGAACGTTTACCTTGAATCGAAGAGGTCCCACTGGTGATTTAGCATAAGGAATTCCTTGAAATGCATCAACCTAAATATTTTTGAGATTTTATTTTTATTCGAGTTTACCTGTCTCTCTCCTTCATAAATAAGGCGTCTACCAACAATGGGACCATAGGAAGTGATGACTTCTCGTGATGGTGGATAAGTTTTCGAATGTATGTGTCCCATATTAAGCGCAGAAAGGCAACCAGCTTATCTTACAGGAAGTGTATCTCTTATATGACGGTACAGTGGCTTGACTTGTTTGTAGCAATGAGAGAGCAATTCGCGATTATATAGTTGAGTGATAAGGATTCATATGTCAATAGACAATCATAGGTTCATCATATTTCGGTACAAATCACACTTTTTGTCTGGCCAGCATGATATTTTTGTTTTCTTTATTTTTGAATGTTCATTCTTTATATTTTCAATTGACTATATCCTAGGTCTCGTCGAGAACATTAGAAATTTATTATTATGAAACGCGGGCCTCGCCTTTTTTACTTTTCAATTTGTTTTTCAATTTTCTTTTTGTTCTCTTATTCTATTTACTATGATAATTTTTCATTTTTAAGGTTCAAGATGTCTGGCTTGCAACAACAGTTAGGAGCGCAGCTCGTGCAAGCTGCTAAATATATGGAGCAGCAAATTGACCAAGAGATGGAAAGGTTAGTTCTTCTTTATTGTAAACATTTTTTTTGCAGATTGGAAAATTTAGATGAGGATGATTTGCAAACCATTCGACGAAAGAGAATGGAGGAGATGAAAAAGGCGCAACGTGAGAAAAATGTTAGTTTCTACAAAGTCTTTTTTTATTTTCATTTGTTTAGGAAATGTTGACCAATGGTCATGGAAAATATGAAGAAGTCGCTGATGAAAAAGAATTTTTTGAAGCAACGAAAAAAAGTAATAATGTTATTTGCCTATTTTATATTCCTGGCAACTTTCGGTTAGTTTACTCTATCTTGGTAAAATTATATACATTTAGGTGCAAAATTGTTGATAAACACTTTGAGAAGCTTGCTCCAAAGCACGTACAGGCAAGGTTTATACATGTAAATGCTGAAAAGGTATGTTTTCAATCTTTATCTTTATTATAAATTTATTTTAGGTTAAATTTCTTGTTGAAAGACTGAATATTCGTGTGATTCCAACAATTGCCATAATTATAGAACAGAAGACTTGCGACTACATCCGAGGATTTGATGATTTAGGAGGAATAGATGAATTCAAAACTGAAGTATTTTTTGTTTGGAACTTTATTTAGTTACTATAGACTCTTGAAGGTCGTCTTGCTCGCAGTGGTGTAATAACAGTTCAGCGACCTAAAGCCGAACCGAAACAGAAGAAAATTATTCGATCATCTGATGCTGACTACGAAAATGCAGAAGATTGGTGATCATGATCTCAATATTTTACTTTGCATATTTTTTTCTTGCTTTTTCTTTTAAATAATTTTTCCGTTGTTCATTGTTTTTCCAGAAGTTATCATCTATGCTTTATTGCTTCTTGCTTTAATGAAAGCGAAACTTCATCGATTTCAGTTGGATGGTGATTTCTAGCAGAAACTGATGGACCGTAAAAATGAATCGAGTGCTGCAAGCTGGATAAATATTGGCGATGCAAGATTAAAGTAAGATTTTGTTTCTTCTTTTAAGAAAAGGAAATTTAACTATTATTCAATAAAAGTTCAGAATCTTACAATGTTATAAATCCACCCCTTCTCTTCATCTAAAAAACTGCATTTATTTTGCATCATGTTCATATTCCGGACCCATAGGTAATCTCTGAATTTGAACAATTTTCTCCAGCTCTTGCTTACTCACAAATGACAACATCATGGTTTATAACCATTCGTATGAGTGGTGGAGGTGTTTTGAAAGAGAAAATAGAGATCCCTGATGTTCATTCAATGGACTGGACTAGAGGACATCGCCTTGTAGTAGTCGACAGACGAGGAACTGCTACGATATACTCTTCGCTTGGTGAAAGAATCGGTGATTTTCCTTTCAGCTCGGTGAGAGTTTTTTTTAATGGTCTGAGGAAATCTCTTAGAATATAAAAGAAGTTCGTGATGTAAAATTCTTTACCACAGCACATGATTCTGGAGTAGCAATGCTAGACGATCAATATCGTCTGTTCATTGTGAATTCAGTAAATGAGCCTGTTGTCTGGACAATGACGATACGTGAGAATTACTCGATTTTTTTAAAATTTCTTTTCAGCAGTGAAAGAATATCCAACTGCATGGGCTGTCTTTCAGCCTTCAAAAGAGTTGACACGTGTCATTGCCGTTATGGAAAGAGATTTTTACGCAGGTAGACAAGGAGACGTGTTACAATATCAAGAAACCAATTGGGCTCTTTCCGACGGACAATATTCACGCATTGAAGCTTCTCCAAGTCGGCTCAAACTGGCATTGTACCACTCTTCAAGACTTATCCAGGTAGATTCTAGTAATAGGCTAAATTATCTTTAGATCGTCTCTGCCGATTTATCTGTGGAAATTTCAAAAATTCACATAGTTGGTGAGCATTCAATCTTCCGATTTGGGTGGATCGGCGAAGATTGTGTTTTTCTGCAATCGAATCCCCAATTTATGCAAATTTTCTCCATAGTAGATGCTTATGCGTGTTATGAGTAAAGTTTCCGAGAGAAGGGTATGAGAAATTTAGATATCGCGGAGACTATTTCCATGTCGGAGTTGAACAAGACGGTATCAAACTGTATTACAACACCAACATGACATATATTGCAGTCGTTCATCGTATGTTTCTCAGGTTATTTTATACATTCACTTCTTCAGATGAGGAAAAAGAAGTTCTAGAAGTTGCTTCCTCCTCCGATGGAGCTCTTTTATACGAAGCCTCGCAGTTATTAAACGCGGGCAAGAGCCATCAGTCGTATGAATACGCCCAACTGGTATGCGTTTCATGACAGTTTTGCATTTTCCCACAGGTTCGCGACCTGCCGACAGCTATCAACCATTGTACAAAAGCGGCAGCTTTATCCTGGGATCCAACACTTCAAAAGGCTTTACTAGGTGCTGCTCGTTACGGTCTTGCATTTGTTACTTCCTTCGATACCAGTGAATTCGTTAAAGTTATACGAGAACTAAGAGTCTTGAATGCTATCCGAATTTCAAAAATTGGAATTCCTCTTTCCTACACTCTGTAAGATTAATATTTTTCCATTTAATGATCAGGTACATCGACATGGGCCCTTCTTGTCTGCTAAATCGGCTAATAGACATAGCTGAATATGGAACAGCTATAGAAATATGCAAATGGCTAAAAGGTGATATTGAAGATGGCGTCGATCGAGTACTATTGGAATGGGTGAATACATTCATGAGTTCACAAAGGTTTTTAGGTACGACGTACCATAAAAAGCGCAGCCGCAGAGAAAAATATCTACGAGTTAGATATCGATGCACTCGAAAAGAAGATTTACGAGAAACTAGTGCAATATCCGCACGTTTCTATTGCCGGTAAATTCTAATTAAAAAATAATCACATTTTCTCTCAGATGCTGCTACCCGTGCTATTGAATCTAAACTTCCAAAATTAGCAAGGTTATTGATCAAACGAGAAACAGATGATTCTAAGCAAGTGCAAGTTCTACTTCAACTAGGAGATGTAAATGAAGCGCTGACAAAAGCTGCTCTAGCTCAACGCCCACAACTGATGCATCAAGTAGTTAGACATCTGATGGTTGGGAAAAGAGCTGAATATGAGCTGACTATCCGAAAAATACCGATGGCTCAAATTGTTTACCAAAACCTTGTTCGAGAAGAATCACATCGCGGACCGGGTAGACAAATGTTGGCTCTGTTAGAACAAGCCAGTGATTATGAGCGACTTGTGATGTTCCACTTGGATGCAGCAAACGTAGAGATGGACGTGGGCATCTGTAAAAAAACCTAACAATTTTTTAGTCTGTAGAACGGCTCAACGCTCTACGACAAGCAAAAGATGCTGCACAATCGTTAGGTGATAAAGGAATCGCAGAAGCTTTGGCAGACATGGTAATGCTAACCAAAAAATCTTTGAACAAAATCTTAGTGCGCATTCGCTCCTAGTCAAACTGAACGGCATCAAGATCATTTGACAATCAGAGAAACAGTAATTCAACACGCTGCCGATACGAATAAGGTCAACCAATTCAAGCATCAATGCAAATTGAGCGATAAACAGTAAAAACATACTATAACCAATAAAATTATTTTTAGGGTTTGGCTATGGACAATAGAAGGTCTAGCAAAAGCTGGGAAAACAGAGCAACTGTTCGACATGGCTCAAAAAAAATCTCCTATTGGTTATGTGGTAAATCAAATACCTATAGGAAATTTAAAAAAAAAAATCCTCTTTTTAGCCCTTCATAAAGGCGTGTGTTCGTCATAATCGTTTAGACGAGGCCAAAAAATATATGACAAAGGTGACTGGCTACAAGGATCTTGTTGATGCAAATCTTGCTATTGGGTAAGCTTTCAAGCTATATCGTATCCCGAAAAATTAAAATTTAGAAAATACATTGACGCAGCACAGATGGCTTATGATCGAAGAGATTTCGAAACTCTACAATATATCTACTCAAAATCTCATAAAAATCAAGATTCTTATGCGCAAGTTGGAAAACTTATCAGAGCCTTACAACAGTAATTTGTATTATAGTATTTTACACACATACAGGTCTTTTGTATTATTCTAAAGTCAAAAAGATGAGAACTCTCTGACAAAATTTAATAAATATTTTTATGTAATGTTTTTTGTTGAATTAATTAGTTCATAAGCCATTTTTACCTATCTGTTTGTCGTTAATTACACTTTAAAAATTTTTCTTTGTATATAAAAATATAAGGTCTCACATGGAAATCTGTTTTTTCAAATTATAGAACATTTTTATCAAGGAGAATTGTTTTTTATTTTTTTAACTTCCCCCTTCAGGTATATTAACATTTTTAATATATAAAGCATTGGTATTGAACATATAAAAATAGAGGAAACAATAACAGAAATATTTATTATAAACAAATATGGAAAACGAGGTTTGATTAATATTTTCATAGCATAATATTATGATCGGGAAGGAAATAGTAATTAGAATTAGTAGGTTGAAGTGGGAATTACTTTCCTTCATGTTTTCAATGAGAAGGCATAGTTTTGTAGTTTCACAGCCTTTATCTTGTAGCTTTTATTAGAAGCGTATCTTCAGATGTCAATTTTTTTACTTTCGCATTCTTATTTTCCTCATTGTTATTTACAGCTTTTTTCTTATTTTCATTTTTAGATGGCATCTCGTCTTTGGACAAGGAGTGAGATGCTCCTAAATGAAACTATAAAAGTAGCTTTATATAAGTCGGCTCGGAGTAAATTAATGGTAGTAGTAGGCGATGTGCCTGGTCCAATGGTAAAAGGACTCATATCTTTTGGTTAGTTTTCTTTTTTCCTTTTAATTACCTATTTTTAGTTACTGAAACGGATCGTAATGATGGTCTTCCTCACACACTTGAACATTTGGTTTTTATGGGAAGCAAGAAGTACCCTTACAAAGGAGTCTTGGACATTATTGCTAATAGATGTTTAGCAAGTGGAACTAATGCTTGGACAGATCAAGATCACACTGCTTACACATTGGACACGGTATTGAAAAAGTTTATGTGTAGTATAAAATTTCAGGTTGGTAGCGAAGGTTTCTTGAAAGTGCTACCGGTTTATATTAATCATTTACTTTCTCCTATGTTATCGGTAAGTATATTAATTTTATTATATTATACATTAATGTTAGTGTTCTCAATATATGACAGAAGTCCATCATATTAATGGTAAAGGAGAAGATGCCGGTGTTGTCTACAGTGAGATGCAAGATCATGAATCGGATATGGAAAACATGATGCATATGTGAGTCTTTCGTTTAATTTCTTTAAACGTTTTTTATAGTAAAATGAAAGAAGTACTTTATCCTGAAAATAATCCTTACGGTGTGGATACTGGTGGTCGACTGAAAAATTTGAGAGAATCGTGCAACATTCATTCAGTTAGCCCTTTTCTCGATTTATTAGCTTTGTATTATAGGTTCGAGATTTCCACAAGCAGTTCTATCATTTATCGAATATGGTCGTAACAGTGTGTGGCAAAGTTGATCACCAACGGTTGCTAACTATTATGGAAGCTGTGGAAGAGGTTTTTTAATTTTTAAATGTTTACTGTTTTTTAGGAGCATCTGTCCAGTATTCCAGCTTCATTTAAAGAGCCTTTTTCATTCAGTTTAACGCCTATAACTGAGCCGACGACTCATCGTGTAATTTGTCCATCTGATGATGAAACACGCGGCATTGTGAATATAAATTGGTTTGGACATAAGCCCGATGATGTTTATACTGGAGTCGCTTTGGAAACAATGTTTGACTATCTTTCAAACACACCAGTAGCTCCCCTACAAAAGGATTTCGTACTTTGTGCTGAGCCTCTTGCTAGCCATGCTTATTTCCACATTAGTGAACAGGTAATTTATTTCGCTTATTATTTCTTATTATTATTATTATTATTTCTTAATATTATTTCGCTTTAATCTTTGCTTAGGTACTTTCTCTAATTCATCTTCAATTTGGTGGAGTTCCGATAGAAAAACTAGATATGGTTAGAGAGAAGTTCTTGGAAAAGACCGTTAAAGAGTTATCCTTACCCGATTCATGGGACATGGAACGTATGGGCTTCCTTATTGAACAATCTATACAAGAAGAACTTGTCAAAGTGGGTTATTGCTTTATCCTTAGTATTCTTCTTAGGTCGAAAACAAAGCAGCTCGAGAAGTATTCGGTCATATCATAGGTCATCAATTATATGGAAGAAATAATGATGAAGCCTTTAAGGAGCGTATTAATCAGGTATTATATAATCGATGTCGATAGTTTTCTTCAGATCGGACTGATGAAACGGTTACGACAAGAACCGGCCACATTCTGGAGTGATCTTTTGAAGTCTATTTTTGGTAACCCTGCAGTTACAATCATTGGCGTTCCCAATGAAAAAATGGTGGAAGAAGTTGCGGAAATCGAGAAAAAAAGAATAGTAGAACAAAAGAAACGTCTTGGTAAAGAAGGAATTGAAAAATGCGGAAAAGACGTTGAGATGGCCATAAAAGAGAATACAGTACGTTTGACTTTGCTTTTTTTTCTATATAAACCTATATTTCTAGGCGAATAAACCGACTAAAGAGCTTTTGGATGAGATGATTGTGAAGGATCTTGAAAAATTCGATCGTTTTCCTGTTGTGACAATTAACAATCTCGAGGGTATTGTTATAATATGCATTTTTTCATATTTTCAGATAATATTAATGGAATGACAGATGAGTTCAATTCAGATTTTATTAATCAATTCCCATTCACTACACATGTTCATAATATTCCATCGAAATTTGTTGAAGTATGCATTTTTTATTTTGAAATTCAATATTTTACAGCTTTTTATCCTATTCGATAGCAAGGAGCTTACTGTAAAGCAGCGAGCATGGCTAATGCTCTACAATGAACTTATTTTCGAGTCTCCTGCGATTATTGATGGTGTTCTGAAAACAGCCGATGATGTGGCCAAATTGTATACAAAGGACCTTGTAGATCATTCGATTGAAATTGGAGTTTCGGGTTACTTCGATCGTTTTCTAAATTTACGGCTGAAGGTTTACCCGCTTCTAAACTTATGCTTAATTAGGTTTCACTCGACAAGTTCCCTAATTTATCGAAATGGATGGAAATTTTCACGAAAGGAATTGTGTTTGATGCAGAAAGAGTGAAAATGGCTGCTCAAAAATTGGCTAGTGATGCTCGAGATAGAAAACGAGATGGCTGTAGTGTAGCCGGTACCAATTTATGTAATCTCACTTACTTAGAAAGTAAGACTTTTTGTTTTATTTTATCTATTTCTTTAGATAGCAATTCTCGTCTTCATGATGTTCTCGTGCTAGAGGATTTTCATGAATCTATAGTTAAAATGTGTGACGAAAAGCCAACCGAAGTTGTCGCTGCTTTAGAAGACGTTAGTCTAGAATTCTTGACTCTTATCATTTTTAGGTACGTAACTCCATTTTCGCAAACGGTGTAAATGCTCATATTTTATGTGATTCGCGTTTGGTGGAGCAGAAGTCTTACGGTCCGCACCTTTGGGAATTTGCTCAACGTTATTTTGGCCCATCAACGCCTTTCCAAGTTAGATATTGTTTTTTTAAATTAATACTTCTTTATTAGTGTCCAACAGGGGAGTCGATTGATCCAGATTGTATTGGCAAGCAGAGTGTTGTGTCTGTGGGTGGATCTGAATCTTCTTTCATTTATCAAAGATGTCTTCTTGATTCTGATTGGCTCGGTGATTCAGTTGCTCAGACAATGTTATTTACTCAATATCTCAGTCAGACTGAAGGTGAGATTGCTGTCATAAATTTTATTCAAGAATAGGTCCTCTGTGGAACGGCATACGTGGTGTTGGGTTGGCTTATGGTGCAAACATTTATGTTAATCCCGATAAAAAGATCGTGTCATTAAGGCTATATCGGTGTGCCCAACCCAGTCAAGCTTATGAGCAAACTAAAAAGATTGTGGTCAGTTGTTTTTCAATTTACAAGTCTATCCTCTCAGATGGATATTATTGCTTCAAACAAAGTAGACGAATCAGAGTTTGAAGCAGCTAAGAGGTCTCTGGTTTTCGAGTTGATGCAAAGAGAAGGAACAGTCAGTGCTGCTGGTAAATTGGCAATTTTGAGTTCAATGCGAGGAACACCTTCCAACTTTAATCAGTAAGTTCATAGCTTATTTATATATTTCGTATTTTAGACAACTTTGTGAAAAAATATGGAACATGTCGTCGAAGGAAATGATTGAATTAGGTGGACCACGACTAGGTAGCTTGTTTGAGGTTGGTTTTCTGTAACGTTATTACCAAGTCTTTAGAAATTTGTTCGATCAATAGCCGTTCATCCACAAAAAGTAGCTGAGATTAAGAACTCCTTCCCTGGTATTGTTGCAACTCCTCTTAATTCCCTCATTTTCGGGCGTTCAACTAATACAAAAAGGTATTTATCATAAACTTATAAAGAAATGCCTTGACATCAAAAGGTGCTGCTTTTTTTCATTCTCAGTAACGTCTATTCTAAAGATTGAATTCAGATAGCGAATTGTGAAGTATTAATAAGTAGCTTGCTCATAAAGTTGATTTTCGATATAGACAATTGTTGACCGTAATCATAAAAAGAAATCGAATCTTTCTGCCAAAGTTAATTCTGTAGGTCGCAACTATTTAATATCGCTGATTAAAATTGCATGGCAATGAAAAACTTTTGCCTTTTGGTGTCGAGTTTATACAATCTTCCTAGTTATTTTTTTACAGGAAGGCTTCGAAGCGAGCTGCAGATATTAAAAAAATGAAGTCAAAGTAATTTGATTTAATGTTGTTTTTGTTATAAATAGGTTTTTATGTAGTTTTTTACATATCTAAGATTTAAAAAAAACCCATTCTCACTTACGAAGCCATGTTGCTCTTATAAGTCGCCAATAAGTAAGTAGAAAACTTTTTGATCTTCGAATTGTATAAGATCTAAAAAAAATTTTATTGTGTTTAACGGAAAACAATCAACAAGATGATTAGGAGGTAAAGACAACGGGACAGATACGGATATAATTCCGTTTAGGCTTTCTTCGCAGCAGATCCAGCTGGTGCTGCTTCAGCTTTAGGTGCAGCTTTCTTCTTCGGCTTCAGAGGTGCCTTGAGTGTTTGGATGAGAGTTTCGTCCTAGGCAGAAAGCTAATTACATCTACGAAGACATACCTTTAATTGCTTATCAGTTTCTAAGAGGTCATAGTCCAGTGGAAGGCCACCAATTTTTAGAAGTCCGCTTGGCATTACAAGCACAGTTGCCTTAAATTGTGCAACTACTTCGCCGGGTGTTTCATATAGAACCTAAAACACATCCATAAACAATAATAATAATAATGAAAATACCTGGTACGGTCGGACAAGGCCGTGCTTCTCACATTCGACTACTCCCATCTTTGCCTTAACCTCATCATCAAATGATCTCAATGTAAACGGCATAGATCCATGTTTTGAGGTACAATCAGAGAGGAAAACACGAGAAGCCTTCATTTTCAAGTTGTATTGCAATTCATCGTTCCTTTTAAAAACAGTCGTACGAGTATCCATATCCTTAGGTTTTCCTGTAAATTTTTAACACTATTAAAAAAAATTAACCTTTGCCAGTAGAAAAGAGAATATCAATAGCATAAACTTCGTGCTTCTCGATTTCGGCTTTTTCCATTTCTTGTTTCTGCTTCTCACCGGGATTCTGGATAATTTGCTTGGTTCCGTCAATTTGGTTTCTTTCAAGCTGATGGGATAACATGTTTTCCACCGGTGTTACTTCATACTCTGCAGCAACCTATATTTTAATAATAATTACCAATATAAAAACATACCTTATCAATATTGGAGGTGATCTGCCAATTAGTATTACCTATACGAAGGGAACGGACAGCAATTTCCATCGCTTCATATGTGGCTTTCAGAAGATCGGCATTTTTCCCAGTAACCTTATTGGATTTGCTTGAACCAACGACAACACTATGAGCAGCAGTAACAATATATCCATCAATATGAGCTCCCAAATCGATTTTCACTAGCTGCCCATTCTTCAAAACCACAGGAGGATCAGACCGCAAAGGAGAAAAATGGCAAATACAGTTGTCCACAGAAACGCAGGTGGGCATTGCAATTCCCTGACAAATAAATAGTGAAATATGTACAAAAATACAAACCTTAGTAACATCTTTTTCCTTCTTAAAAATTTTGCTCGTCTTCTCTACAATCAGCTTGTCACCCAAATCACAAAGGGTTCCCACTTCGATTCCCTCCTTGACAGCAGCTAATACTTCTTTCAAGACGGCATTTGTAATTTCGGCAGCAACCATATACTTGTTTACAACAGCATCGTTTGATAAGGTCTCGTTCTCCTCTTCATGAGAATCATGAGAATCGGTGCTGGACTCACTGTCCTTCCTAACCATTCTCTGAAAAATAACTACTTAAGAAGCAACGATAAAATGAGATGAAGAGGCAAATATGGTAGCAAACTATGCTATTCGTAGAAATACGTCAGCCAATCGACCCAGCAACGCATTCGATTCATTACATTTTAGAGTTGAAATGATATCGAAACTGAACAAACAACTTTCGACTGATTTTTGATCACAATGTTATTGATGAAAAATACGACTAACAGAAGCCTCAACACAATAATGGAAACAGAAGAAAATAGGGAACTTCCAATTCAAAAAGGACTTTTAGACCTTCAAGTTACTGTAGTGAGAGTAGAATAGAGCAAAGTTATGTTAGCAGCGAATTTTTTCCTATTGATGAAACTTATTGTTTTATTTGCATCCACTTTTTTTTCTGTTTTATTGTTACAATTTAAGTCTGCCGCTATTAAACTTATATATTAAATGTTTTTCTTGTATAAAGCATTTCTATATTGTTGATAATTGAAAACGTTTTTTTTAGGTTCATAATGTTTCCTGGAAGTGAAGCAGCTCGTCCTGATATTCAGAAGGCAGCATCAGAAAAAGCGAAAACAGATTTTGGAAATTTTGTTATAGTTTGTGCTCTAGTTGAAATAGGTAAGTCCCTTGTTGTTTCGATAGTTTGTTGCTTCAGCAGCGTTTGCCTCATCTTGGTTTGGTGTTGACTGGATACTTGTCTGAATCCTGTCAATATCTTCGTTGTTTTTGTTATTATTATTGATTAGTTAGTTAATAAATTCTAGTCGCATAGAATATCGGTTGTTTTCGAAAGTTTTTAACTTTTTACTTATATTTTTTTATGTTTGTTGATTGTATGTCATTTTCTTTCAGATGGATGCTGACCCGCAGACCCTTCGCTTCATGCAGCAATTGCAAGCTGAAACTCAACGACAAAAATTTACTGAGCAGGTAAGAATAACTTTTGCATCACTCAGATGTATTCTAGGTCCATACGTTGACTAATCGTTGTTGGGACATCTGTTTTGCCGATTACCGTCCACCAAGCAAAATGGATGGTAAAACTCAAACATGTTTACAGGTTAATTTATAAACCTTTTATATAACTATTTTCAGAATTGTGTAAACCGAATGATTGACGCTAGTAATTTTATGGTAGAGCATCTTCAGAAAATGGAAACTGGAAAAGGCATGATTTAATTACTTCATCATTATATTTTCAATTTGTTGTGTTTCAAATAGATCTTTAGTTGTTCAATAAACTTTTACTGCGAACTGGTGTACGCCTCTATGGTTTGTAACCATTTGTATTTTTAACTTTTTCTAAATCTTCAATGATTCTAAGAAGTAAAAATGACTACAAAGTTAAAAGGTAGTCGATTGGAAGCCGAAGTAGATAGGGCAAGAACAGAAGGTTAGCCAATCATTGCTCATTAAGGGCATTCGTTAAGGTAATTGGAGACGTCTTACTGAATTACTTCCGTCAATAAAATCGAAATCTTCTGGTATGGAAGATATGCTGGATCTTATTGATGCCGAAATTAAGCTAGAAACTTTTTTAGAACAGCTTGGAGGTTAGTGTTATCGTTTACTCCATTTTTATTTGAAGAATTACATAGACCAAATGCTGAACATACTTCATCTCTGTCATCTGTAGAAAATCAATTACAACAGACGTTGCGGGAAAAGAGTTCTTCTTCAGGCATTAAATTAGAGGCACATTTACTCCTTGCTAAATTATATTATGTAACATCACAGTTTGAAAACGTAAATAACTTATGTTTTATATAAATTTTTAGGCACTGAAACATGTTGATGGCTCTGGTATGGACTTAGCTAGTACACAATTTCGAACTTTAAGATCTTTCCGGCTAGTAGCTGAAGCATATGCTATAAAAGGTTGATAAATATTTATTATTTATACTCGATTTCTAGGTCTTTGTCTGGAGCGGCAAGATGATAATAAAGAAAATCGTGATATTCCATCACAGAGAGTGCAATTTTGCTTTGAAAAATCTGCCGACCTTGCTATATTGTATGTGTCAGAACTTGAAAAGACATTAATGAGCTCATCAAACAAAGGTATTTTTTGGTTTTCCTTTTCATACAATTTTAGGGCAAGTTATGTCCAGCTCTGGTGGCAGTAATTATAAACATGAAAAACTTGGAGATATTTTAGAAAGCTGCTTAGAGAGGGTGGCAAAAATGAGAGTGAAGGATCGAACTCACGAAAATGTACCAGACGCAGATGGAATTGAATGGTATATATTTACCTTTTGTTATCTGTGTGTTATAGGTATCGTAAGATTATCTCACATCTTGGTGACAAATCAACGGGAGAGAGATTACAACAAAAGCTAGCGAAACAGCTGGCTGAACTACTTATTCGCACAGTTCCACCTGAAAAAATAGCTGCGAGCCAGGCTGTGAATGCTAAAGCTCTAAATTTGAGCTTCTATGCTGGTTCTCAGAAAAGCTATTTTTCTCCAACATCCCGACAGGAAGAAATTGTTTTATTATTAATGATTAGTGAGGTACGTTTATTTATCTGGAAGTGTTCCTGACTCCATCTGCAATATTGCTTGCAGCTGATTTTTTAGTGTTTTATTTGTTTCCATTAGACGCTGATTTTCTTCTTTCATTCGCTGTTCTAAAATATCCAGCTCTTCTTCAGCCGTTTGGCGGTTCGTTGCCAAACGACGTTCCAATTGGCTCAGCCTAAATGAGTATTCCTTCTTTTCTTTTTGCTGAAACTACTTCATATTGAGTTCCTTATTCTTTGCTCGCTCTTCATCTCTCTCATATACTGCTTTTGTTTGCTGATTCTCTACGGTTACTGCTTTACGCAATCCATAGGCAATAGCACTTTCTAATAAACTTTGATAAGCCATAATGGTCATTCGAATTTCATCTCTCACGCGAAGTAGGAGTAGTCCCCGTTCGCAGCAATTGACTGTAGTTTGTCGAATTAATTCGTCTGAAGGCTATAGATTAGATTTGTAGTGTAGTGTACCCACCGAACAATTGATCGTAAAGCTGCCGTCTGATAGGGCAAATACCAAATGGTTTAGCTGAACGGTTCTTTAGCTCATTTTCAAATTGTTCTTCCAAAGCTGCCATATCCATTCTTGTAACGGGGGCTGTAGATGTTTTTTGATGCCAAAAATTTCCTTCATCATTCCATTCTAGTGGAGGTAGAATACAGTCCATAATTTTTTGTAGTTGATACTCTGTATCAAGAGTAGGTAATGTACTTTCGACAATATTTGTGAAATCGACAGTTTCTTCATCAGGTTGTTTTCTTTCTTTAGAATGACGTTGAAGAAAGGGATTGTTATCAGGAAAGGTATTAGACGACATTAGTGTGCTAACGGAAGCAAATTGAGGTTGATGTGTTCATTGAAGCAGGGCATATGGCAAGCAAACATTTATATGTACTATAGAGCGAAAGAGTTGAAATTTTAAAAAAGTTTACGTTTTTTTTTCAGGTTCTTGCCACAAGAGAAGTTGTATTGAGTAGGAGCGAAGAACTGACAGCATCACGAGCACGATCTCTACGCAATGCCAAATCGGTTTACAATCTTTTGACGCTCATCCTCTCCACGTTGCGGCAGTATCATATTCTCTCAAACATCTACGAACGATCTATGAAATTTGCTAATCAAGATATTTATTTATGGTTTGTTTCTTTTCTTGTTTGTATTATAAATTTAGGGAACAATTCGGGCTTTCTTTGTTATGTCGAGGTAAATGGTTACGAGCTGCACGCGTGATTGACGAAGCAGCTGTCATCGAAGGGGCTAATAAAACTGTTTTGCATCTTATTTCTGCACAGCTACATATTCAACATTTACGACAATTCGATATTGGTTAGTTTACACTGTTACCGTTTTTACGATGATTTCAGCATTGAAACATGCACAATTAGCATTACAAACGGCTTCTGATAGTTCCGTAAAGTTTTTAGTACCCCGATGCGAATTATTAGCTGCTTTAGCTACAGGGTAAGTGTACATTGATAAAGTTATCTCTTTAGTTTACAAGCTCAATGTGAACCGTTATGGGAACAGCAGAGGAAAGGTCTCAATAAAGCAGTTGTAATGTTAGAAGAATGTGTTCGAATGGATGCTCATGATTATCTCGCCTTGTATTATTGTGGCCTTTTACATGCAATGGGTATGATTTATATTTCTTTTGATTCTTTTCCATTTTAGTCCGAGATTTGGAAGGTGCTCGTGAACGTTGTGCTCGCTCATTAGAATTGAATCCTGATCAACCAGCTGGTTATATGCTGATGGCATTAATCTTCACTGCTGATGGTGATTTAAAAGGAGCAATGGAGCTCGTTCAAACAGCTTTGCGTGATTTTCCAAATAATTATGGATTGCTTGTTCTCAGACTTCATATTGAATCTAAATTTGGTAGTGTTTTTCTATAGCGTTTTATCTTCTTTATAGGTCGGATAGACGATTCAATGAACACATGTGCTCATTTACTGGAATTTTGGAGAAAACGTGATGGCGCTGTCGACGAAGAAAGAGCGCAGATGACTTTAAGTGCTAAAGATGGACCAACAATTACTAGAGAGGGTAGTCAAAAAGGATTTGGAGCTAGAGAAATGATTACTGCTTCTACTCCTCTATTTCCAACACCTCTTGGAATTGGTATTAATACACCTGTCCTTGGTTCTAATACTAGTCAAACAGCTTTAGATGTCAGTGGTATATTTTTAAAGGTTTCTGATCTTATTCCTATATTTTTAGAAAGTGGTGTTACTTTATCTGAAACTGGCGCTCAATCAACAGCGACAGAAACTATCATTACCGCTTCTCCTGTGTCAGCAGCAATGTGGACAAAGTTCATAGCTCAAGCAGATATGTGGTTAGCTTTGTCAGAACTTTTTCTTGCTGAAGGCCGACATAATGACGTTTCACCTTGCGTTGAACAAGCTGTTACACTGTTTCCTCAATCACAGCAAGCTATGTACCTAAAGGTTAGTGGAACATTGTTTGTTTTCATATTTAGGGTCGTTTATTGTTTTCCCGGGCTAAAGCAAAAGATGATAATCAAATATCCCTTCGATTACTACAAGAAGCTAAAGCAGCTTTCCTTTCGGCGTTAACACTTTGTCCACTTCATTTACCAAGTCTTTCGTCGTTAGCAATATTATACAAAGAAGAAGGGAATAATCAAATGGCTGAACATCTTTACAAGTTAGTTTTCTAATATTCTATCATATTATGTAGGGAACTCGTTCGAATTGATCCAATGAACTGTAATTGGTGGCAAAAACTAGGAGAATGTCAGATGTTAAGTAAAGAAATGGATGCTGCTAAAGCTTCTTTCGCGACAGCCGCAAAACTTGATCGTTCAACACCATTATTACCTTTTACGGCCATTCCATTGATATTTCCGTCATGTTTCTAATGGTTTGAATAGTTTTATATATTTATTCATAACTATTATACTACGCACTTTACAGTCATGTTCCATTGTTGGGTTGTAAATATTTACGGGTTCACCAGTTATTTTAAATTTGTATAGATAGGTTTAACCAATTGTGATAATCAAAGATCTTTTTTTTAGCTTGCCGGTTTAGTAAACTTTTATTTATTTTTATTTTCTTCATTGTCCTAATTATTGTTATCTTATACATTCTTTTTTTTAGTTCCCATATTATATTTTTTTAGATTAACCCTTTTAAGATGGATAAACAATTTATTAGTATTGATAATTTTGATCACAATAAGGTAGACGTGACTAAAACACCAAGTTCTGTTGAAGAATACTTACAACAGGTAGTGCGTACAATTTTACAAAATGTTCTAGGTGATTGCTGGACGTTCCAGAGTCGCTGATTTTACTACCTCTATTATTCCTGAAAAGTACAGAAGCCCTCCTATGGCTGCTAAAGAAATGGTATTTATATTGCCGTTTTTAAATAATCATTTCAGAAAGAAAAAGTAAAAGACCCTTATGCAGCATCCACCGAATGGATTCAAACTAAATGTAAAGATTTCGATAATAAACGCAAATCATTACAAAGTATTCCGCAAACTAAAAAGGCCAAATACCAACTTCCCTTATGTGTACGTGATTTTATTTGTTTTTATTCAAATGTAGAGCGAAGAGAAAAATTGGTATCAAATTGTACTAGGAAGGTGTATTCCAGAGTTGGTTGATATAAAAGAGAGTTTCCCAAACCAGATTGCAACACCTCCAGCTCTTTCTCTTGTTCTTAGTCTTTCTCAACCTACAGTTAGTTTTTTTTCATATTATATTAATAATATTATTTTTAGATACAAAATCTAATTCAGTTTTTGCATGAGTGGTCTTTTCAAGAAGGAATGTCACGACCGATTCGTGAGTGGCTGTATGCTTTGATATTAGTTGTCGATGTTCCGGTAAAGAAATACTTATCCTGATATTTTTAGTTACTACACGATGTTGTTGCTGCTCTTCGAAATGTTTGCAAAATGTGTCGAAGGAGTCGCCAAGAGCTACCATTGGATAGAACAGAAGATATCGCCGAATTTTCCTTTTTTATAGCGATCATCAGTAATTACTTTGGTCAAAAAGATCTCTCTGATTAATTTGGTTGTTAACTTACACTAAAAAATCTTTCAATCTGGTCATCGATCATGAAATGACGTCAGTTGCTCAGCTGTCCAGTCAAGAGCATCTCGGATCTACTACGATTTCATTCTTGTGCCGCCGGAACCTGACTCAGTGCCGAACGTTCCGGACGCACCGACCAAGTGAACCTCTTGTTGCCTAGAACCAGAAATTGAGCCCGAACGCTGTCTTTTCATCGGTGAACTACCTCCACAAACAGCTGCCTGTCCACGCAAAAGTCAATGCCTTTAATCTTTCTTCTATTATTTGGTTTTATTCATGGAGCACCGAGACCATCCGTTGAAACTATTCATCAAGAAGACACTATCCCTTCAAATGCTGTGGATCTACCACCGCTTACAAATCATTCACTCCCTAATGAATTCACACTTTTTATTCCTACCAATGAATCAGAAGAGTCTATTCGAGTTACCCTACATGATCCTCCACTAGAAGTTAACTCAACAATAATCCCGTTAGAAATTTCGCCCACGGATGAGAAATGGTGGTGTGGCAACAACACGATCACTAGAGGATTGGCTCACGCCATCGCAAAACACGATGCTAGCATGCATCGTAAGAAATATTATAATCTATAAATGATTTAGAAATTAATGAGTGCTGTCGAGTACATGATTACGAATATGACAATGCCAAAAATTTCGACCAAGTACAGGTAGCGGACACCAAATTTGATGAATGTCTGGCCAGCGAAAACGGACCGTAAGTTACATTACATATTATCAATATACCTTTTACAGCTATCGCACCTACATAGTTCGACCGCTTTTCAGTTTTGCCATCAATATGAATTATGCCTACGAACGATTGAAGAGTGCAATCAAGACACGGATATTAGGAGGCGACGGATTAATCGATCTCAGATAACTATGTAATTTGAAAGTGATACATATCACTTGAAGCAGAATATGAGTAAATCATGCTTTTTTTTAAATAGATCACATAATCAAAACATTTAACAAAAATTTTGTTTGATTTTTTTACTCAATTGAACAAAGTTGAACTCTCTTAGGTGATAACGTTTCGATGAATTCCTCTGGTTTACGTTTTCCCGCACCATATGTAACAATTGCTATGTAGCCTTGATTTTCTGAAGCTGTTCGTACTAGATCAGGATGTTTTTTCAAGCGATCGTTAACCTGTAAATGATAAGAACATGTTAATCTGACAGTAAAATGTACAATCAAACCTCGGCTAATGTTCCTTTTACTCCGGCACGGATGATAATTTCTTGGCCATTATTGCATCGAATTGTACATAGTCGTGTTTCTTTTTGTAGTAAAAGTCCACCCTGAAAATTAAGGTAAAAAAGGATAAGCAAATTAATTTATTTTCGGTATCCAAACATTATGTGCATATTGTAAATTATAAATTTATAAAATCAAATGTTTAGCTATAATAATTAAAAGCAAGCAACAATTTTTTTTAAAAGTTAAGAAAAAGACGAATAGAACACCGAGTGCTAGTTCAATTCCTGTCTAAGAATATATATCTTTCTTATATATATATATATATATGTCTAAGAATATATATTTGTTTTTATCTAATATTATACTCTGATGCTATTTATAACGAAGAGTACGATCATGGAAAAACAGTTTGAAAACATTACTGTTTAACTGCATAAGTGCTATTTTCATTATAAGTGAACATTTTTAACTGACCTTTTTGCCTTTTCCAACTACGGTTTTTTCAGCTCTATCAACACCATTTTTTTTTGTGCTACCAAAATCTACTTCGACTACTTCGCTCTCAGGAATCTGAAAGACAAAAATCATTTCAGTTAATATTAGTTTGTTGAAGATCCTATGTTAAAGGGGATATTTAGTTTCTATAGCAAGCCTATTAGCTCCCAGAAATAAAAAAAAGCAACTACCTGCCTTAAAACGATGACTGTAACTCCACTGGGATGGTGCAAATAGGCTATATTATCATAAACAGATGCATATCGTTTGTACATTCTGTCAACTACTGATTGGTATGAAAAAGACATCTACAATAAAATATAATATATATTAATATAATAAACATAAAGCAAATAATAAAATAGGAATAAAAGATCCAGAAAATAAAAGCAATCATAGTAAAATATTTATCAAACAAAACTTAACTGAATACATGGCACCTACAATAATCACAGGTAGAAAGCTCCTATATAAGTTGATAAAACGCTTCTATGAAACTATTCGCAATGACTAGGATGTTGAGATTCGTATTTGGTTCGAATTACATGATGGAACAGGCGTCAGAAGTTGGCATTTGACCAAAACTTGGGAGACCCGTTTCTGCATCTAGTGTCACTCCTATAAACATAAATTTAAAAAAAAAAATCATTACCTTCTGGCAATTCTCCAGTGATTTCTTTAGGCGGATATCCATGTCTTTGTAATTCCATCAATAAACTAGCCATTGTTTCAAAATTATCTGGTGGGGCATCTGGGGTGCCTTTCTCTTCAATTTCAGTAGGGTCAGCTGAAGATTCTGGTTGCTTCTCAAATTCTGTACAAATTTTTCCAAGAATCTAAAAACATAGTA
This sequence comes from Oscheius sp. DF5120, assembly GCA_932521415.1. NCBI lineage: Eukaryota > Metazoa > Nematoda > Chromadorea > Rhabditida > Rhabditidae > Oscheius > Oscheius sp. DF5120. Next base: position 5,242,792 of record OW051463.1, read on the forward strand.
TAGTAAAAAGTTAACAAACCTCGTACTGTTTATTGTAACGGGTAAGATCTTCGGCTGAGAGGGATTGATTATTCTCCTCCAAGTAAGCGGGATATTTATCATAAATTTCTTTCAATGGTGGATACATAATTTCTCTAGAAACCAAACTCTAAAATTGGTAGAAAAATAATAAAACCCATTAACCTGCATTATCATATGCATAAAGGGTTCCATATTAGATTCAGGAGATCGAAGGAGATTTAAACCGGCTTCAAATTCCTCTTCATTCGCCGCATTTGCTACCTAAAATGTTTTTATAAAATAACAAAGATTTTTTTGCCTTTCCAGTACAGTTCAAAAGACTCTTCATTGCTTCGATCATTTGATTTGCTGCCTCCTCATCGTTTGAATCGATAACTTCATTGCCTTCTTGTCCTTCTTTATCTTTTGCTTCTTTAAGTTGTTGCTAAACTCATGATCAAAAAAATTGAAAATTATTACCTCTTGAAAATTTACCATTTGTTGTAACATAGTTTGAAATTCAGAAGCGGCCTTTTGCGCAGCTATGTGATCGGCAACGCTCATCAATTCATCCACTTCATCGTCAGTTGTAGGACGTCTAAAAAGGATGTATGTTTTGTGAATTAGACAATAACAACAATTGAAAAGCATTGAAAATGGGAACTTACGTAACAAATTGCTTAGCACTGTCGTCTAACAGCTCATCCAGCTCTTTATCCACAGATTGTTCTTCCGCCATCTGCAAAGTGTATTAGTAATTGATTATTATTTCAAGAGAACATTTAAGAATACGTTTATAATAACTTCATAAGATTTCTAGAGAATAAAAGTTAGAAAAATGGCACAAATATTTAATTTTTTTTTCCATGTATATAGGTTTTACAATATATTTTACAATAGAGCAATTAAATATTTTTTACTGATTTTACCAGAAATGAACAAAAAAATCGATGCAAACCGATAACAAAAGAGGAGACGAGTGATGAAAATTATCAGTAGAGCAGTCGACTCTCTCACAACACGTGCTCTATTTCAAAACAGCTCTTTTTCTGGTAGTTTATTTTGTCTGCTTTCTGCAAAACAGTCAATTCAACCAGAAAAATTAATAAAGAATACAGATAAAGAATAAACAGATCAATTTTGGGTAAAGGATTTTTATACATTATCCAAGTAATTGCTTTTTATCGGATTTTCCGCTTTCTCTAATTTTAATTTTATTTTCACCAAAATGATAGTTTAATGGGAAAATACATTTATTGACTCATATTAGGGTATTAAAAACATATCATGGCTTAAACTGTCATATAAATTATGCCCACAGATGGGTTTTTTGTCCATTGTACTGGTATACAAAGAGAGAGAGAGAGAGAGAGCTATTGGCCGGTAAAGCTTAGAAGCATTTGCGATGGACAATTGAGGGACCAGATTCATCGTATCTGAAATATCATTGTTTTTTCCTTTGTTTCAAATACTCACTCTTGCTTAGAGATCCACATCTGTTGGAAAGTCGAAAGAGATGCCAGAATGGAGCCGCCAATCCAGACGGAATACTTCCTCTCTGGCGGGGCGATGATCTTGATCTTCATAGTGCTGGGAGCCAAGGCCGAGATCTCCTTCTGCATCCTATCAGCAATTCCGGGGAACATAGAGGTTCCACCAGAGAGAACGGTGTTGGCGTAGAGATCTTTACGAATATCCACATCGCATTTCATGATGGAGTTATAGGTCGTCTCATGGATTCCAGTCGACTCCATTCCGAGGAAAGATGGCTGGAAAAGAGCCTCTGGACAACGGAAACGCTCATTTCCAATTGTAATAACCTGAAGAATTTTCCTCTATTTTAAATCTACCATACCTGCCCATCAGGAAGCTCGTAGCTCTTCTCTAATGAACTAGACGACGCGGCTGTGGCCATTTCTTGTTCAAAATCGAGTGCAACATAACACAATTTCTCCTTGATATCTCTGACGATTTCCCTTTCGGCCGTTGTAGTGAAAGAATATCCTCTTTCGGTGAGGATCTTCATCAAATAATCGGTCAAGTCGCGACCAGCAAGATCGAGACGAAGGATGGCATGAGGTAAAGCATATCCTTCATAAATGGGCACAGTGTGAGTAACTCCGTCTCCAGTATCGAGGACGATGCCGGTCGTACGACCAGAAGCATAGAGGGACAAGACGGCCTGGATAGCAACATACATGGCCGGAGTATTGAAAGTCTCGAACATGATCTGAAAGAGAAGACATTTATTTCATCAGACTAAAATTTTATGTTTTTACTTTTCTTCTGGTTGTATTTTTTTATAAACAAAATGTAGTCGTAAAAAAATTGCAAGCAGTCAAAAACGATAATTTCAAATACGCCATTTTTCACAAATTTTTTTTATATGTTCAACAGAAAAATAATAGAACAAGTTGCCTACCTGTGTCATTTTTTCTCTATTAGCTTTGGGATTGAGAGGAGCTTCAGTTAGAAGGACGGGATGTTCTTCCGGAGCAACACGAAGTTCATTATAGAAAGTATGATGCCAAATCTTTTCCATGTCATCCCAATTAGTCACAATTCCGTGTTCAATCGGATATTTCAATGTGAGAATTCCTCTCTTCGATTGGGCCTCGTCTCCAACGTAGCTATCCTTTTGTCCCATTCCAACCATGACTCCCTGATGACGAGGACGGCCAACGATAGAAGGAAAGACAGCTCGAGGAGCATCATCCCCGGCGAAGCCGGCCTTACACATTCCGGATCCATTGTCAACAACCAAAGCAGCAACGTCGTCGTCGCACATCGTTCACTGAAAAAATCATTTTGGCAGGCAGGTGGTGAAACATGAAATAACGGCACTCGGCGGCCTAGAAGAAGATTAGTCGCTCACGGCGCAACGATTTAGAGACAGAGCCTTCGGACAAACAATACAGGAAGGATGGTAGGAGACGAACGAGTGGTATAATTGATAGGAACGGAAGATGAAAATTGACCCGCGTCAGTGGTTTTTTTGGTGACATGTTTACCAAGTGTATGGCTGCTGGGGGATATTACGAATAATTTAATAAAAAGCAACGAATTTTTTGTTGATTATTTTTTTAATATTTTTCAAAACTAGAATTTGTGTAAAATTGTAAAATTATAAGAATGAATTGAGGAAATGAATATGCAGTGTACAAAATGAATGTAAATTCGCAAAAGGAAACACGGCGCAATGAGATCGCGAGAGGTGACGTGAAAATCGCGCCAGTCGTTTGTGGGCGCATTGAGTTGTTTCCTCTGCTCTATTCCATGCTGAAAAACTCACCAAAAAGAAAAGATGGCTGGTTTTTAATTAGGAAGCCGTTCCCCCTCAAAAGGACAGGGGAGTATCGGATGGCACGCAAAGGATGGCAGCCACTTACAGCCGTAGAAGAAAAGAGGGATCTTATAGTCAAAGTAATCGACCCATAGGCTATATGGGGGGCCAGCCACGCCTACCAGACAAACGATGGTTATTGGCTCATTTTGAATCTCTATTCTGCCGCGCGTAACTTTCGTAACCGGACGATGAATCAGCTGACCCGTTCTACAACCGAATGACCAAAACATGAGTCATGCAGTGCGCGAAAGGGAAGGAACTACTGAATGACCTGAATGCCTCAGTTTATATATAAAGAAGGAAAGGTGATAAATACAGAGGGGGTGGTGATAAGGATGTGATGAGTCAGACAATCATAATATAGTTAGGAATGTGAAAATGAGGGACGGGTTAACAACCTTCGAGAATTGTTCTTCTGAGAAATATGTGTGCTTTTGGTTGCGCGTCTTGTAAGCAGTTTACGTTTGGCAAAAGAGCAGAAAAAAAACGGATGAAAAGTTATATTTTTTGACATTTTCTCGGTCATAGCTCAATATTAAATTTGAGTATACACGCTAATTACAAAGTTTTTAACGGTAATAATTTTTGCTGGAAAGAAAGAAAATCTCAACGATCATGCTATCAAAAATGTTCAAATAGCGTGAAAGCTGTAAAGAGGGGTATTTACGAGTCACACGAAAAGGGGATTATCGTCGGCGAAAGATCTCATTCCCCCTTGACCTATCCCGACACTTATCTATAAATCATATGCATCGACCTCCGGTTATAATGAGGTATCCCCTTACCGCTAATTGATAGGTCCACTTTCTCTTTCTGATTGTGGGAAGAAGAAGAAGTAAAATGACTAACAAAACAATTGTGTGGATTGTGTGGTCAACATGAACGAATAAACAACCGCTCTCTTCATTCGTATGTTACTAACTGACTAAAATGGGTGAATTAAAACATCACATCAAATGTTGGCCTAGCTTTGGTCAGTCGAAAAAACTTAAATGCCCCCGTTTGGACCTCCATGTTTGCGGGGCCACGGTGTCACTAATCGGTCGAACTTTGTCACAAAGCAAATATCTATGAAACCTGTCCTTCTACGGATCGAGAGTATTCTCTCCCACCCTCACCCTCACTGTTTGTTGCCATGAAGGACCGTCTCAACTCTCTATATGTGAGTCAATTTTGAATCATTTCTATGTGTCAACTTTTTGATAAGAAGATACACCGGAAGAGAAACTCGGACTATCAGCATTCAGGAAATAGTTTAAAAATATCAAGCTTTTTATTACTATTTTCTTCTGAAAGAAATTTTTTTCCGAAATAAAATGATTGGCCGCTTTAATATAATGATCTGAAAAAGATGAAACAAATACGACAACGAATGTCAAAATCTATTTCATTCAGCGTCATAGTCCTCGCCAAGCAGCTGAAATTCTCGATGAGGCTGTTGACGATCTACTTTTTGATAACTCAATCAGCTACGAAACCGATTCGGTATGTTATTCTTATATTTAACCCCACTTAGTTCCTCCAAGAAATTTTTCTCCATCGCCAGTCCGTCGTCGAACTTCGTCATGCAACTGATCGAGTTTCTCAACTTCATCGACTTCTCCTAGCTGCTCTCGACGCTACTGGACCGGATTTTGATAGTCAAAAATATCTTGATTCAGTCAATGAAATGGTTAAAACATTGGATAAAGAATTCGAGCAGATAGACAAGACATCGACTATGATCTGTAAAGGGATTAATGGTAAATATTTTATTGAAAAAAGAATCTGTCAGATTTAAAATCTTTGATTGGACAGACGAACGGGGGAGCCGCTTATCGGATAAGAAAGGATCAACTGATGGGTCTTACAGAGTCATTTCGACTTATTTTGATTAAATTTAATAAAAGCTATGTTCGTTATGAGGAGGAGAGCAGAAGACGAGCATTGGAATATGCAAAAAAAACACAAATAATGGAGACGGAAGAGGAAAGAGTACTGGATTTCTATGGTAAGACATGGGAATCCAAATAAAACAAGAAATTTAGGAAGCGAACCTATCACTTCCAGACCGCAACTTGTACGAACTATCAGCGCCTTTGACATAGTTCTACAGGAGGTAAGCGAAATACTAAAATTACTCTAGATACTCATGGTTCGTTCTGATTTTTACTACATTCGATAAGTACAGAGCGAAGCTCACACATCTCACAGCGCTTGAACAAACTTAGACTAGGTAATTTATGTACGACAACAGCAAATTTAGTTTATTTCTGTTTGTATGAGACCTCGAAATTTCAAAAAAAAAAATAGCTTTATTATTTTAGCATATTTTTTGCAATAGATACGCTGTAATACCAAATTGTCTTACTTTGAATCCTTTTGTCCCATTCCAACCATGACTCCCTGATGACGAGGACGGCCAACGATAGAAGGAAAGACAGCTCGAGGAGCATCATCCCCGGCGAAGCCGGCCTTACACATTCCGGATCCATTGTCAACAACCAAAGCAGCAACGTCGTCGTCGCACATCGTTCACTGAAAAAATCATTTTGGTAGGCAGGTGGTGAAACATGAAATGTTGCTAAAAAAAATATCAAATTCATTAGATATAAAATTTTGAGAAAACAGTTGCTCAAAAATTTAATTTTAGGTAAAAGATCGTCACCATACAATCGAAAGAATGGAGAAGTCCATCGAAGACCTTGGTCGTCTTTTTTGCGAACTGAAAGTCTACGTGGAATGTGCTGTAAGATCGACATCAAACTACATTTATTCGCATTTTAGAGTGATTTGACCAATGATATTGAGAAAAACATCGAAAAAGCAGGAGAATACGTAGAAAAGAGTCAAATGGAAACAGCGATGACAGCAAAAAACAAGAAAGATATGGAGAAGGGACGAGGCTGGATGGGTAGAAGCGTTCGTTATCTTCGGCATTTGATCGTATTCCTCGTTCTGTTCCTTTTTTTCTTGTTCTTCATTCTTTTTTGGCTTTTTCTTCACTTCGGTTTACGAAGATAAACAACTATTTTTTTCTTTGTCGAATTTCCAGCAGTTGCTGAGCTTTACGACAGCCTTTGCACACTGAAGGTTGAAGGTTGTTCGGCGTTGGATCAGTTAGTGTGTAAAATGTTACGAGACCGTCGCGCCAGTCTTGTGGTAAGTTTTGTCCACATCTATTAAAGGAACAGTGTCACAAGTTTGAATGTGGCTGAGTTGGCGCGACGGGTTACGGTAGCATCTTTTTTCAGTTGATACTATATTTTATTCTTTATTTTGTGTTTTATTATTATTCCATACAAATAAAAGGTCTAAATGATATAGTTCTGAAGACAACAACTGAAAATATGATTGCTAATAGAAAAAGAAAATAATTTATGAACAGAATAATATATTATTGAAACAATAAGATCACGATACTGACGTAATCGACGACGATTAGACCTGAAATTAAATTATTACAAGCATTCGATATAGTAATAGAAATATATTAAAGTTAGAATGAGGATTGGAACTTGCCATATTTGTGAAGAAAAAGGGAAATTTATTCATAATTTTCTTAGGAATCCAGCCCATGCTTTATTATGGGCTGAACGTGTAAATTGGACAGTTCAATATAAGAAATATATCAAGAGAAGCCAAGCACGTAGCATACTAATATGCACGGATCATAAAAAAGGCTATTTTCAACCGATCACAGGGGCGGCAAACATTCATTGCCAGAAATAAAAAGCCCACAAACACTTTCAAGAAAGCTATTCTACGTGCGAAATAATGAAAAAAAGATTTCTCAAAAATGATTGTCTACTCGTGATTTTTTCGACTAATTTGATTTATTTTTTCTGTAATCCAAAAACTCTCATTCCTTTCCAGAGAGCTTCACTTCTGAAGATCTCCCCTTGGAAATCAGTCGAAACGGAAAAAAATTCCAATATCTCTTGCGATACATATGAGGTGCTTTTTTCTTCTCTTATATTCTCACTTATTTCAGTATCTAGACCGCATTAATATTCAAAAGAGTGAGGTGAAGAAATTCAAACAAGCGGTGAGATATGTCTCGTCTATCCATAAATTATTGGTAGATGGGTTGAACGGGGAGCCGAAAGTTGGTATGTCTACCTTATTCTAATAATGACTGCTTCGTTCACAATAATTTATTTTCTTCTATACTCCAAAAAAAAATTCAAAAACTTATCTTGTATTTTTTTATTGAAATAAGACGAATCACTAAAATTTGTTGTTTAAAAAATTAAGAAAAATTAAAAATAGGGAAAATGGTAAGAATTATGGTAGAAAATAGATCGAAATATTTCGGAAAAGTCCTATTTACCCAGTTTCATCTGATACATAAATTTTATAGAAGCAGTACAGGAAGCCATCAACAGATTGGATGTAAAGATCCCAGAGGTGGACAGCCAGGGTGGAGCTATATGTAAAGCAATAATCGAATTGAGAAAAGATATTCTTTTGAGATGCTCAACACAGATAGAACTGGATATAAGAAAGAATCAGGTACAGAAATGGCTTACGGAAATGTTTTTCTTTCCGTACTTCTTTCATTTTTTTTTATTATTTACAGATTTTACACAAAATTTTAATTTGTGCAACAATCGTTGGGTTTTACAAACGACAGTCAACTAACCTCTTCTCACTTGAAAAAGTTAAAAAAAAAAACAAGAAATTTTTGCTTCAAATTTGTTTAAAAAGCTGCAAGAAACTTAAATAGGATGTTGTCTAGAGTTTCTTTGAAAAAAAAAATCAGGGCCGGTATAAGTTTCTATAAGTTCTTTAATTTTTTTTAAAAGGCTCTTTCAGTTGACTAGTCTCTCGACGACCTTCAAGGACATTATGAATCGCTTTTCACAAGACTACATCGACTACAATGAGGAGAGCCGATTGAATACTGTCAATTATGCAAAATTCTATGAGATAGATGAAGATGGTTGGATCAAGTTGGTTAGGACTACATCAACGTCCGTCAATGCCAGTTTGAAACAAGAAGAAGAGCCCTTAGCGAGAATGAGATGCAACAACTGAGGCCATTAAGCACTTTTGCGAATTTTTTTCTTGAGATGAAATTTGAAAAAGTGGGAATAAAAAGGATATATAGATAAAAGAACGACAAGAAAAACTATTTGAGATGGAAAAATCAATTGAGGATATCGACCAACTATTTGCCCAGCTCCAATTTCAGGTTTTGACAACGGTAATTTGTCTTTTATTGTAAAAAAGTTTTTAGCAAGAACCGTTGTTGAAGATAGAGCAGAATATTGAAGATACGGTTGAAGTTATAGAAAACACTCAACTAGAAGCAGGAATAGCGGCTAGAAAAAAAATAAGATTCCTACGATCACATAAGAAAGCAGTTACGATATTTCTGGTTATACTTCTAGTTGTTTTACTCTTCCTGTTTTTGAGAATGCTTGTTTTTGTATATTTAAGAAAATAAATGAAGTCTAATAAGGTGTAAAAACTTTTTCTTCATTATTTCCAATTTTTCGTCAATTAATTGAAAAAATAATTCATCAAAAGTTAATTCGTTAAAATTATACAAATAAGTTATTGTTCCATAAAGATCCAATACATTTTGTTTCAAGTCCATTTTCTCTTGAATTAAAAGTTTCCTTTCACGACGAACGCATAGCTGATTCGAGGTTGCTTCCAACTGAGGCGGACCTTATGAATATTTCAACGCGGCTGCGCTACCTCAGCTTTGTCCCTGCTCATTAGGAATCCGCTCGGCCCACTTGGACTCGTCCCCTATTTGATAATTGGTCCTTCTCTTCTCTAGTTAAAAAACAGTTGAAAGAAATCTCATCATTATAAATCATAAGTGTTCTCCCTCCAACTGGCAGCTTTCGCGGTCGTCTGTCGCTGACAGCCGATCCATCTCATTCGTGTCTCCATAGTGAACTCCCTGTCATTTTCTCATAATCATAGGCTATCAGTCGGAAGCTGTATTTTGGCTACTATCGCTATGCCATATTTCTTACTTAATATTCTGCTCTTTCTTCTCTTCAATCTATTCGAAAAATAATCAGGTGAAAGCTGCGATGAGGAATGTTGTGTTAGTGTAAGAACTTAAATGACGTAGATAATGGTCATGACAACTGACAGCGGCTTGTATGTGCAGTCCTGTGAATGGAAGGGTACTTAGGCTTCAAATAACAAAAAAAAGAAATGAGAAAAGAAATGTTCTCCTATAGGATGTTTAAATTTTACCGCCAAGTTGATTCCAAGAGCTAGACATATGGTATCTAGACTAACTTTGAACATTTATATTATCTTTCTTCGGTTAAGAACTTCAAACAAAACGGTTTTATAAGAGTTCACCTGCTCAACTGTTGTTTTCTCCCGTGCCATTGTCAGCAATTTTGACGAAGTTTACTGCATCTCAAGTAAATTAAAATAACTTATTCTTCTGGGCAACCAGAGTAAAATCCAAAAAGCCCTTTCTTTTTGAAGTCATAGGGTAATCGAGTTGAGTGCCAAATCCGTTGGCTAAAGATAAGCCTTGCGGGACGGACGACGAGAGAAACTTATGTTTAAGAATCTTTCTCCAATTGGTTTGCTCCATCCAAAATTAACCTCCAGATCGACTTTTATCCATTTAAGCGAAGTCCTCTTTGACTCCCCCCCCCCCGTCGAATAAATAAACACACTATGGGATGAAGGCTGAAGATGGCGTGAAAAAGATGTTCTTCATCCATTTTGGCTCCGAACAAAGTTGAAACTATTTACTCTCCATGAGATCCATATCATTCCGCTCGACTTCCATTGAAAGCTCATCCTTTTAACCTTTTCTGACTATTCTTCAGTCCCCTCCCGTCTCATTTGATCCTTTCATTCAATCCGTAGATTAGAGCCCGCCGACTAATATTTGTCCTCAGCTGACCCTCTCGTCAGCCAACAGTAACAACGTGACTATTCAAATGCTTATTATAACGACTTTTCTTTCTTCTTTTTTACGCGATGATAAGAGAGAGAAAGAGGAAAAAATTCTTTTAGGACTGAAATCGGAACAAACGGACGAGGAGCTAATTGTTTATTAGGGAGGAGAGAGGGTCATTATTGGGTCAGCTATCTGAGCCATCTAATAATGTCTTCAATGGCCATAAAAACAAGAAATATTTTTGGATAATTAAATTTTAACTGAAAGACGACAATATACATGAAACAGTGGATATTCAAAATAACTCGAAAAGAATTCAAACTTTTAAGTATTTTTCAAAATTATTAATTATCTACTTTATTTAAATTGAAGAATGATAACTTTTTTAGAGAAGTTCGTGTTTTCCTTTTGCTTACTAAAATTAATTGCTAACAATTTGTTTATAATTTAAAACTTTCATTAAGCTCTATGCATTGAAAAATGCAATAATATGCTTAGAAACCAGTGCATAACGATTGACAGATCAGTATTATTGTCGTAATATTACGATATGAATCAACTTAGAAATGGATTCTTATTTACTCTTTCATATATTTGTTTGCTTCTCTCTTTTCCTGTCATGTTCTTTGTTTTCCTTTCCTCGTCACCACTCTTATCACCCATCCGTCCTCCTCAGTCTTCTTCTTCACCTCTTTTGTTATCCCATTGGCACAGTTCCAGCCTCTCTCTCTTTCTCTCTCTGCCTCACTATCAGCTTCTGTTTGCCCAAGCCGGCGGTCGTCGACGTCCTCTCTCACTCATCGATTGACTATGTCTCCGCTCTTTTTTTCCTCCAGGGGATTACGGTGTGCTAGAGGGTGCATTAGGCTCCCTCCTGCCAAATCAGACAATTAGTGAGGAGCCAGATGGAGAGACCTGCCATCTTCAGAGACAAAACAAACTTTGACGGCGGAGAGAGGGAAAAGCCGCAATGGATGAACAAATAGACTTTTTCTGTCAGCGCCACGTTTTGATCAGATGGCGAAGCAGGGAGAGAGCCGATTTTCGCCGTATTAGCAGTGTCGATTTGTCATCATTCTTATTCATTCTTTTTTTATACGTCGTTAAACCGTACTCTTTATCTTTTCCCCCAGGTCATTTCCGTCGTCTACTCTCAATTCTTCTTGCCATTATTTATTGAGGCGGCGGCTTGTAAGGTTTCCTCTTCTTTTGGCCTCTGCCTCTTCGCTTAAAAATATTTATATTCTCCTTATAATTTTTGAAGCTCCTATTAATTTGTTATTGTTAGGAGACCAAAAGTGAACCTAAATGCCACTTAGCTGTTAGTTTTTTATAAGTCAAAATGTTGTTAAAATTAAAAAGAAAAAACTTGCTAATTCTATTCCATCATCAAAATCATAATTATTCCTCTTTTTCCCTTCTCTGCTCTTCCTCTTATGTGAGCACACATACGCGTTGCACACGTCTTTTGGAAGCCTCCCCTCCGACAAGCGGCTGAGGATCGGGTTTCGAAGGCTAGGGGAGAGAGGGAAGGAGAGAAAGAGACAAGTGGTCCCCCCTCTCCTCTTTTCTTACTCTTCTTCTTCCTCCAATCAATATTCTTCCTTATCTTATCAGCTCAGACAAGACTTTGAGGGTTTAGTTTCAGAGTTGTGATCATCGCCGGGTCCACGAAGAGTCAAAAGGATATACTCAAATGGATTTAAACGGGTCTTTTGTGCAATTTGGTGTTCTGCCATCGTCAGCTTATGCTGGTGCACCAGTCACTCAGCTCTATTCTTCCTCCAATAATAGGTAAGTCACTTTTCTTTTTTCTATCGAAAATAAAAAAAATGTAATAATAAAGAAATCTTAAAAGAAAAAAAAGAGCTTTGTTTTGAGTTACCACCCTCCTTCTAGAAGTTGTTTGCCATATTTTCGGTGGTTTCTTAATGCTCTTGGCTATTTCAAAAAATAAAAAAATAAAAGCATTACATTCACGATAAAGAAAAAACATAAATTAAAAGTTTGTTATTTGACTAAAAACTTATTTTTCCATTTAATAGTGTGATATATTCTCCATTTTCAGTGCTCAATTAGATCACTCTGGTGATCCATCTTCCAGTAATTCTCCCGGATCTACTCCAAGTGTCAATCTTATTCTAACTATTCGACTTCTTATGCAGGGCAAGGTAGGTGTTTTTTTCCTATTTTCATCAATATCCTAGGAAGTAGGCAGTATAATTGGAAAACGAGGTGATCAAGTAAAGAAGATACGTGAAGAATCCGGAGCCAAAGTCAATATTTCCGATGGCTCATGCCCAGAGAGGATAGTTACCGTCACCGGAAGTCTTCATACCATCAATAAAGCATTCGAGATGATCTGTAACAAATTTGAAGAGGTAGGTTTTACTGTAACGACGCACTAATGTGCCTGAGCTCGGATTTCATGACTAGGATCCGATGACTCCAACGTTTAACTCTAGCACTTTTAATAGATAAATGTTTTCAGGATATGTTGGCTCTGCCGAATTCCGTACCAAAGCCACCTATCACAATGAGATTGATAGTTCCAGCTACGCAGTGTGGATCACTTATCGGAAAAGGAGGATCAAAAATTAAAGAAATCAGAGAGGTGAATAAACTTCAATGTTTTTCGATTTTGTAGTCCTGGTCTCACGTTCTAATCTCTATTTGTTTTCTCAAAAATTTGCGTCCCCCCTCTTAACCTCTAATGACCCGGATTATCCCACTTTGTCTCCCTGATAAGTATCCATTTCACCTACTAATATTCCTCCTCCATTTTATCCCGAATCCCGCTGGTCCGTTCCGTTCGTGTGCAAATATTTGTGAGCTCTGTGTGCGGCCGACGGCCCAATGGCGGTCGGGGAGGAAAGGGACTAACTGCCAAAATAATACTAATGGACTGATTCTCTCTTGAGTGCAAAGATGGATTCTCGAATTTCAAGAAAGTGTAAGGTCACTCGCGGACAGGCGGTCGGTCTCTTTTTGTGCGCCGAAGACAGCTGTTGACAAGAATAACTAGTGGAAGTAATGAATATTCTTTCAGGCGACGGGAGCCAGCATCCAGGTGGCATCGGAGATGTTACCCCATTCGACGGAAAGAGCTGTGACGATCTCTGGTACCGCCGATGCCATCATTCTCTGTATTCAACAAGTGTCACAAATACTTTTGGAGGTGAGGAGATGACAGAGGGAAATTAGAAGGACGAAAGAGGTTTTCCCGACGACTTAATTGGTCGCTCGAGGGCACTTCAAAGCGGATATTTGAAAGATGGGAATCTGCTGGGGATCTACATAAAAATAAGAATTAAATACTTTGAGATGCGCATACAAGGTAAACCTGAGAATATGGCTATGATCAAAATAGAAAGAACAACTTCAAAAACCTTTAAACTTTTATGATATTTTCTGTATAGTTATTTATCGTCCAAGGTTACCTTTGAAGTCATATTTCCAGTCAACTAAGCTGGTTCACTATCAACTCCCAAAAATTCCGTAAAGGTAATTAGACATTTACCTTTGAGGACCATTTGCATCAGCTCCTCTTTTAAACGAATTTATTCTCAAACAGAAATGATATTGCGAAAAAAAAGTCAAGGAGATATTTTCTTGACTTTTTTAAATCAAATGTTTAGATGGATTTTCTTTCAGGCTCCTCCAAAAGGGACAACAATTCCATTTCAACCGAAACCCACATGGAGTAAGGCTCTGGTAGCCTCAGCTGCTCAGGCCGCGGCTCTGCAACAACAACAAATAACAGCAGCCCTTATTCAACAGCAGGTTCTTCAACAAGCGAACCAGTTGTCGGTCTTCCCCCCGGAGGTATGTTTCAGCGTTTAGCAGCAACTACCCGCACGTCCTTCGCCCCTCGTGGAATGCCCTTCGGGACCTTTTACCCTCCCGTCGTACCTCTTTCTCCTATCTTCTGTTTCAGCTGCGAGGTGCCGCTCTCCCAACGGCGTACGGTGCCACGACGGCCTTCCTCCAACCCACCATGACCCAAGGTAGTTGCTTCCTCTTCTCTTCCTTCTTCTCTTTCCCAAATCACACACACACTGCATGTCGCGTCGGGACGCGGCGTCTTTTCAGCATTTCTTTCTCTCTCGGTTCACCTTTACCCAATATATTCTCTTTCCTTCACGTTAAACTGTTCAAAGAAAGTAATCCTCTCTCTATGTCGCCGCACAAAACCCCGAAACGACAGTCCGTGTGTTGAAGAAAAAAAGGCTATAGTCAGTTGATTGCTTTCTTTTGATAACAAAAGAGTCTTCTGGTGACAGGGAATAAACTTGTCACCACGAGCATAAAAAAAAGACAGACTATAGTATAGTATGTTGTGACCTCTGTTTTGTGTGTAAAATACTTTACGGAATGATTTTGCATATTTTTCGTGTGCAATTTAATTTTCCAATTTTACCTTGTTATATTTTGATTCTACATTATATTGAATCAAAATATAACAATCTTTTTTACATCCAAAAATGTTAAATTATGTATAAAATTAAAAACTAGCAATCATAAACAAGAATTGTTAAGAAAATAACTAAGTTTTGTGTGATTTCATCAAGTCGTATCGTTCTAAAGTCGAAGAAAAATCCTTCAAAATTAATGTTTCTATACAGTTGCAGATTACTCAGCCATGTTGAACGGTGGTTTGATACTTTCTGGCTCGGAGAAAGCATGGGCCGACAGCAATTCCTCAGCCGAGAAGCAGCTGGAACTAATGAATCAGTATGCGGCTCTGAGCAACAGGTGAAGGCCGCTTCCCTCTGTTTTTTTTGGCCTTATGCATGCTCGCCTACCTCTCTCTCATTTTCCTTCTAATCTTCTGTGTTCAGTGTGCTAATGGGAACGCCGTTAATGAAGCAGCAAACGGCAGCTACCGGTCAAACGGCCAGCCAACCGCCTCCTCCAACGAGTAAAGGCGCGCGATATACACCCTACTAACTGTCGACGTCGACTTTTTCCTCTCCCACACTTTCTCACTTTGTCTGTGTTATTCGTCCATCTCCGTTCCTTTCTCTCTTTTTTGTAGTGTGACCCATTGTGATCAGATTATATTTAAAAATTCGTGTATATCCAAAAAAAATAAATTGTTCATATTAATATTAGGTTGTTCGGAAATTAATGCAGGATTTTAACCTGTATCTTTAGAAAGGCTTGTCTCAGCGCAAAGTAAACTTTATTAATCAAAATAAGAACCATTAGAACTTACACACTTTTGCCAACGAGAAACAAGGGTTTTTATACCGGTGGCATAAAACTCTGGTGTTCTGGATGCGATAAAGTCATGGAAGGCAGTTTCCACATGAATTTGATTTCGAAAACATTTCTCTCTTAAGAAGTTGCTGAGATGTTTGAAAAAGTGGTAGTCGGTAGGCGCAAGGTCCGGTGAATATGGTGGATGAGGCAGAGTTTCGTAGCCAAGCTCGTTCAGCTTCTGCAGCGTCGGTTGTGCGATGTGGGGGCGCGAGTTGTCGTGGAGAAGAATTGGACCTTTTCTGTTGACCAAAGCTGGGTACAAACGTTGCAGTTTCTGGTGCATTTCTTCAATTTGCTGGACATACTTTGCCCTGTAATTGTTTCACCTGGAATCAGGAAGCTGTGATGGATTAAACCAGCTGAACACCACCAAACAGTCACCATGACCTTCTTTTGATGGAATTTCGGCTTGGGAAAGTGTTGCGGAGCTTCACCATAGTTCAGCCACTGAGCTGATCGTTGTCGATTGTCATATAAGATCCATTTCTCGTCGCAGGTCACAATACGGTCGAGAAACGGATCGTTCTTGTTGTACAAAAGCAATGCCGACGCCACTTCAAAACGACAATTTTTCTGATTTTCATTCAACTCGTGTGGTACCCATTTATCGAGCTTTTTTGACTTTCCAATTTTCTTTAAGTGCTCCAAAACAGTTGAAATACTTACTCAAGTTTTTAACACTTTCTTCACACTTGGCACAGTCGAACTTTGGAGTATTATAAAAGTATATACCATGGCTAACTTGGAAGAAAGAAGAAAGCAGGATGTGGAAAGAAAGAGATTAGCCAGTATCAGGTAATATGCTTTGAAGAATTTTTATAGGGTTTAGAGAAACTCCAGAACAGGCTGAAGCAAGACGTGGGCGGGACCGTGAAAGACGTCGCAGAAGTCGTCAGTTACAGCGTACTTCGGAAGTCAAAGAAGATTCAATCATAGGATATGTTCCTTCTACTGTACATCATCTATCACTTTCTAAGCCGGATGCCCCCACATCCAGGAAAGCTTGCAAACGAATATTAACCGGCTACAAGGAATTTTGGTCGATTTAAATAACTTTTATAATGAGCATGAAAGGAAACAGCGAGCTATTGCTCAAAGAAAGCGACGAGCCATGTAAGAAGTTTTATTATTTGCATTACATGCTTTATAGTGAAACAAATTATCCATCTGAAACCCGCCGCTGTACTGCTGCTCTCGCTAAAAGAGTTGCACAGCTGACTGATGAACAGAGAGTTGAACAACAAATAGCTAACAGTAAGGCTAGAAGAATGTCTCGCTCTCAATTGACTGATGAACAGAGAGCCGAACAACAGGCTGCGAACACACGTGCTCATCAAGCCTCCCGTCAAAAGTAAAATCAACCTTCTCTTTTTATGACAAAGTACTTTAGTCAAACCTTGGAAGAAAGAGTAAATACCAACACTTCCCGTCGGTTTTCAACAGCAGTCCGCCGTCTTCAGCAGTATGCTGGCTTTGAAGGAGAGTCTCCTCCTCCTCGCCATTCTTCGGGGCCTATGGCGAATAGCTGCACAAAATGTGGCGCAAAGTTTTTTGAAGGTTAACATATTTCTCATACAGAATTGGCTTCTAGGTGAGCAATGTAGACAGCGAGACGGATCTTATAATATCTGCTGTCGCAATGGGAAAGTCGTACTTTCTCTTTTCGATCAGTATCCTTCATTTCTGAAGAATTTCTTTGATAAGATCAACTCCCGGTGGCGAAACTTTTTCGAAAATATCCGTCCAATTAATTCGGCAATGTCCGTTGCCTCCCAACAATCAATGGTAACCTTTATTTTTTTTATAATGTTCTCTTTCTTAAAGCTTGAGACACCAACGGGAAGAGGGCCTTATGTATTCAAGCTTCACGGTGCCATTATGTTCCGAACTGGACCTGCAAATGGAAGAGGAATACAACAGGAAGATGCAAATGGAATGATCACTTTACCCCAGGATATCATCAGCAGAGGCGATCTCATTCAAGAAATCTTCGAAGGAGACTATGAAGACCCTGATCATCTCAGTGGAGCAATCCTAGCTCCAAAGAACGTAAATGTAGACTCTATCAATAGTAACATTCTTAGTCGTATTCCCGGTATGCTCTTTTTTTATTTTCTTTGAACATTTGAACTATCTTAGAGCAAGAAGTGGAGTTCAAAAGCATCGATTGGGTTGAGAAACAACACAATGAAGAACATCTTCATTTCTCTGTAGAATTACTGAATTCGATCAATCCATCCAACTTCCCTCCTCACAGACTCATTCTCAAGAAGGACACTGTTATAATGGTTCTAAGGAACCTCAACGTTAGAACCGGGCTGTGTAACGGTACAAGGCTTCAAGTGAAAGACCTCAGCCGCCGGAACATTATCAAATGCCGCTTTATCAATGGAGAAAGAAAGGGAGAAGATGTCCTCATTCCAAGAATCGACCTCGAAGAATCCAAGGGACTCTCTTTTAAGTTGAAACGCCGCCAGTTTCCAGTTAAAGTTGCCTTTGCAATGACCATCAACAAGAGCCAAGGACAGTCGCTAGAGAAAGTGGGGCTCTTTCTTCCGACGGATGTCTTCTCTCACGGGCAAATGTACGTTGGACTATCACGTTGTACATCGCGAGAAGGAGTCAAAGTACTGACAAAGGACAATAGTTGTAAGGTCAAGAATATCGTCGACCAACGCGTTCTCTGACGTTCAACATCGCCGATTGAGGGCCCTGCTTCGATGGGTAGTTACTTTTATCTTATCTTATAAGATGTGAAAACTCGAATCTTAAGGAACCAGTCTCGACTAGAAGATCAGGTCAACTTGCTTATTTCTTCCGCAATATTTCTCATGGAAGCGGCACGAAAATTTTTGGTAACTTATATTGTTGCGCAACCTAAGGCATTTAGGACGACAACTCCACTATAAATACTGAGCTAGAAAATATCACAAGCAAAGCAGAGGTGATTCTGGGACTTTAGGACAAGAAGAATAAAAATTATGTCAACGGTATCTTCCTTCGCTTCAGAAGCATTGTTCAAAGTTTGAAGAAGGATGCAACTTCCGTTATTATAGGACTTAAGGGGATCATTGAAGAAAAGGAAAAGTAAGTTTTCCATTCTAACCATACAACATCTAGGTTGCTGAATACTCAATCTAGATTGCTGAATAGTCAACGAGAAGAGCTTCGTTATCTTTGCGAGGAAATTCAACACCTCAAGAAGAGTTTCAACGAAACGCTGACCCTCTGAAATAATAAGTGTTGTGGAGCGAGTACGGCGTGATGCAAGGCGAGTGCGGAGAGAGAGAGTATTAGCAAGCGACCGTTTATTGGCCGGGAAGACAATACAATGCCATACACAAATATAACTAATAACATAATCTAAACGGGTCGAGACTTGACTCGACTCCGTAATATCTCCCACGTTTCTTAGACGAAATGATATTTCTTGAGGGTAGGATCGATTTGAATAGGCATCCTTGGTTTCCTATATCGCCGAGGGTGACGACCTGTTGTTTTCTCTTTGTGTAAGCTATCTTTTGGTGGGTTCCGTTTTTCTTTTCCTTTTTTCAGCCTAAGTTCAGCATCGAGTAGTCCTTCCGAAGTTGCGAGATCTGCTCGGTTCCTTAGTTGGTTGGCGTGTCTTCTCCATCGGATTCCGTCAACTAGTACCTCATATATGGTCGAGCCCAATCTCCTTTTAATTATGCCCTGATTCCAACTTGGCTTTGCTGGTGCGCGATAGTCCCGGACGTACACGGCTTGGTTCATATGAAATATTCTCTTCTTCGCCCCATGGTGTCGATTGAATTGAGCCCTCATCTTGTCCACATAGATATTTTTCACATCCGACGTCAGCATAGAAAGTTTTGTTCGCATCTTTCTGCCAAGGAATAGTTCCGCTGGCGAGACGTTTCCGGGCGTTGCCGTGGACGGGGTTGACCGGAACGTCCTGAGGAATACAGCGTATCGGTTACTGTTTGACAAGCTTTTAGCTTGCTTGTGGTCCTTTTGAATATATCCACGAACCTTTCGGCCTGGCCATTAGATTGCGGGTGGAATGGAGGTGATTTGAGATGCCTTATTCCGCGTTCCTTGCAGAAAACATCGAATGATTGAGAAGTAAACTGGGTTCCATTATCCGTCACCATAGTCTGCGGGTATCCGAAACTGCAGAAAACGTTTTCCAGAACGTTACACAGTGAAGTAGTAGTCGTACTTTTCATCTCAACAATTTCTGGCCACTTGGAGTATGCATCCACCAGGACCAAGTACATTTTTCCATCCAGTGGGCCAGCGAAATCGGCATGGATCCTTTCCCATGGGCTTCGTGCTGCTGGCCATGGTTGTAGCTCATTCTTTGTAGGATTTTTCGCTGCTAGTTGACATCCCTCACAATTTCGGACTGCGACTTCAATATGGGCGTCGATGCGGGGCCAGTAGACATGTGACCTGGCAAGCATCTTCATCCGTGTTGATCCTGGGTGTCCTTCATGCAGCATCTCCAGTACGCGATTTTGTAGCCTATCGGGTACAACAACTCGGTCTCCATTGAATAAGACATTCTCTCGAATACACAAATCTCTCTGGCAGCTCCTGTAGCCTTCCAAACCAGGCGGCCACTTTCCAGACTTCAGAGCCAAAAACACCTTCTTCAGAGTAGAATCGTTCTTGGTCTCTTCCTTTATCGCGTTTCGTGAAACTGGTAATTTGTCCAATTGTGCTTCCGTTACGAACTGGATATCTTGTTCTACACGAGCGATAACGACATCTTCGTCGGGCTGACTCTGACTAGCTATGAGCCTCGACAGGGCATCCGCTTGTCCGAATGACGTCGTATTACGGTATTGAATTTCATAGTCGTAAGCCATCAGAATAAGAGCCCAGCGTTGAAGTCGGTTAGCAGTTACTGTGGGAATCCCTTTCTTCGAACCGAATATGGTCAACAGCGGTTTATGGTCGGTCAAGAGTGTGAACCTTCGGCCATAAATGTATTGATGGAACTTCCGTACTGCGAACGTCAGGGCTAGACCTTCTTTTTCTACCTGACTATACTTCTTTTCTGTCGGATTGTAGGATTTTCTTGAGCTCCTCGACTGCCTCCGAATGAGCCTTGGTCCAAACAAACGTAACGTCCTTCTTCGTCAGCTCGTCCAACTTCCAGCGAAACTTCCTCATGTGGGGTACGAAGGCAGAGTAATAGGTGACCATTCCAAGGAAGGACTCTAGTTCCTTGCGGTCGGATGGGTAGGGCATCCGAACCAGGGCGTCGATTTTGGCAGCATCTGGTCTTCTTCCGTCTTTGTCCAGGATGAAACCCAAAAATTTCAGTTGGGGCACTCCGAATTTGCATTTGTCCAACTTGATTCGCAGTCCATAATCATCTATACAGGAGAGGAGGCGAAGAAGGTTCTCATTGTGTTCTTCTTTGGTTCGTCCGCAGATTATGACATCGTCCAAATAAGCAGCACAGCCTTCAAGACCGGTCATCATCGAGTCCATGATTCCTTGGAAAATTGAGATCCTTCTGGCAGCGAAGGGCTTCATACCGTCGACGAACTAATGTGATGTGCTCTCCGAAAAGCTTCTCCAGGACTTCCGTTATTTCTTGGTACGACATCTCCGTGGTACTACGCGGAAGTATTGCATCTGCGAGACGAGCGTAAGTACTGCTGTCCAGACGATCCACCATCAGTCTTGCCTTATCGTCATCCGAGAGTGCGTTGTCTCCATCCACAATATTGTCGAAACGCTTCTTCCAAATGGTGAATGATTTCCCATCCGCCAAGTCGAATGAGAATTCGGGAATTCTTGTCATTAAAGTTCTCATCGTAGTCGACTTGTTGATAAAACATCCGGGTTCCTTGTCGTCTACTTTGTCGTTCATAGCTTCTCTCAGGTCCTTGATCTCCTTCCGTAGCATTTCTTCGCGCACCTTTCCATCCTCTGTCACTTTTGCTAGAAGCGACGCAAATTGAGCGGTCGTGTGGTCGAGAATGGTTTTCAACGTCTCCGCGTCCATTAGTTCTTGATAATCCTGATCGCCACTGTTGTGGAGCGAGTACGGCGTGATGCAAGGCGAGTGCGGAGAGAGAGAGTATTAGCAAGCGACCGTTTATTGGCCGGGAAGACAATACAATGCCATACACAAATATAACTAATAACATAATCTAAACGGGTCGAGACTTGACTCGACTCCGTAATAATAAGCGGCTCGACCAGCAAGAAAACTACATCAGGGACATTGCAAGGCGTCTCAATCGCCTGGAAGAGGAGGAGCGTAGCCGTCACCGATATTCTCAGTCAAATCAAGATTCTTCCCTCAATGATATTACCGACGATTAGATGTCTAACTTTCACAACCCGTCGAGGATTCGGCGGACATCTTCATGTGTTCGTCACTCAATGGGTTATTATTTTTTTAAATAAACGTTACAATATAATTGGTTGTAAATAGAATCACAAAAAAAACCAAATAAAAAAACAGACTACACTATTAATTCAAAACACCAAAAAATTTCATAACGTAGGCGGGCCTCATAACGTAGCCCGCCTTTCCACTGGTACAGAGATAAAGAGCGTAAGATAAGCTTTAAGATAAGTATAATAGTACATCATTCGAAAAAAAATAATGGTACCAAACTCTTAAGAAAAAAAATAAAATTAAAAATCCTGCATTAATTTCCGAACAACCTAATACTTCAGATCAAGATCAGGAATTTATGAAAATACAAAAATGTATACAGAAAAAGTGTGCTCATACATTGTATGAGTCTCCTCCATTTCTCTTCCGTTTTTCTCTTCCATAGTCATCTTGTTTCCACCATAATATACTTACACAAGAAAAAAGAACACATAAAAAAACAAGGAAAATGATGAAAACTAAAAATTGGATCCAGGTAAAATTGTCTTCTGAAAAGTATAGGTTAACTGTAACTGGAAATAGGATTCACCATGGATAGGGATGGGGATAGGCAAGGTATTCTCTTGAGAGTTAGGAGTGACAGAAGCTGTGGGAAGCATCATAAGAAATTAACAAACCTGCAAGCAAAATTAATAATATATAATAATAGAACAATAAGACCCTTGACAAATTGAAATTACAAATCTAGCTAAAGAACGGACAAAATTCTCTTGATGAATTGAAGGAAAATAAGAGAAACATTTCTGTATTCTCCGTCGTTGACGCTGATGAAATGGCTGTTGCTTATCACAAAAGCTGACTAATGACTTCAAAGAGAAACTAGGGAAAAAACACTAAAAAAAAGCTTTACTGCTCTCAATTTTTCTCGGGTTTCTTGGAATCGATCGCATCTATCTTGGATATTATGCCATTGGTACGTTGAAACCTTATTTTTTTTAACACAATAGGTCTTTTCAAAATGTTTACATTGGGAGGACTATTCATGCTCTGGCTGACTGACATCGTTCTCATCTGTCTGCAAATTCTTTTACCAGCTGACGGAACGAGCTACGTAATACCCTATTACGGACCTAAAGTCAGTCCGCTGCGCTTCAATCCGAGTTATATGAATTTTTCTTATTACCACTGCTACGATTGCCTTTGAATATCACTTTTTTGTAAGCTAAACTTCTGATAATCTATGAACAAAAAGACGAAATCAAAAATCTATTGTAAAGGCACGGGTTTTTTTTTATAGCTTCTATATTTTTTACAATAAATATATATTTCTTTTATATGTTTTTTTTTGAATTTTATTTTCTTGCTTTTCATAGCATACCATACTTATTTCTATAATATTTAATTGCAGTTCTTACAGCTAATTTAGTTTAAATATGGCTACTTTAAATATGGATATAATAATAGAACAATAAGACCCTTGACAAATTGAAATTACAAATCTAGCTAAAGAACGGACAAAATTCTCTTGATGAATTGAAGGAAAATAAGAGAAACATTTCTGTATTCTCCGTCGTTGACGCTGATGAAATGGCTGTTGCTTATCACAAAAGCTGACTAATGACTTCAAAGAGAAACTAAGGAAAAAAACACTAAAAAATACACTAAATAGTTTCTTCGGCAGTCTTCTTCTAGACGGCATTTCCTTATGAATAAACTTTATTCATCAACTATTCAGTTAAGCATTGAAATATTCTTAATATTATTTCTCATTTAATCTTTTCACTCGATTCTATGTTATAAACTTCTAATTTGATGTATTGTAATTTTTTTTGTGTCCTTTGCTCATCCCAACCAAGAACAAAAGGCATTAGCCGGGGGGACCGACCTAGTGGGCGTCTCCTATCTCTCCCCCTCTTTTTCTCCACCCTAGATACCTAAATTTGAGATCGATATGGGGAAAAGATAAGGATAGAATGTCAAAGAGACATCCAAAGGTCTCCTCAATTTCTCACGATTTTACGCTTCTCTACGAAAGCAAGTTCATTTATGAGTCATCATGCGTTTCTCTGCACCCTCTCGCGTTATCCTTTCCGCAGCTATTGCGCAATATTCGCCAATATGTTATTAAGCTCTGAAAAAGGTATATAAGCCTATCGGTTTGTGAAGTAGACATCTTTCTTGCTGTTATTTGTTCAATTCTATATTATGGCGGGAAGTTTGATTTTGAGTGTAAGTCTCTAGGATATCCACCTATATCAGTTTTTTACAGAACAATCTTATTCCCTTTTCTGAATATGTAACATTACCCAATTCATATTATCTATTCAATGATTATCCCGATTTTCAACGTCTGAATACTCATACAGATCTGGAGTGCTTTGATGACGGTATGATGATCTTATTTTTTAATTTAATTTAAATTTTAGATCCCCCATTAGCTGGTTATTATGACGATGAGCCATATCTTTTCACTCCAGGTCCGACGAGGTTTTACTGGAGCCTTGCACAACCCATCTCTTACGAAGTCCCTGTAAAAGTCTACAGTTTCTATCGGTAGGTATGACTAACCATCTTCAATTATTTTTAGATGTTTTCTGACCTCAAGATTTGGCTATCGATATTTCCCCGAAACTATCCATAACGCTGCAATTCTTCTAATGTCTAATGATAAAATGGTCATTGGATATTTTAAAGAGTAGGGATTTATACTTTTCAAATATGATAGTTTAGGGGGAAACTTGAGGCGGAGAAGGAGCTAAATAATCGACAACAGAGTATTAATAACAAACATATCTTCCTTAACGACATTCGAAATTTTTTAAAAACCTGGCAAGACAAATTAAAAGAAGCCAAGCTAATTTTTGTTCGTTGTAACCTACAGCAATATAAAGCTCTCTTTGAGGGTTTGAAAGAGGAAGAAAAGTACAGGTAGAGCAGTAGTTGTACCATGTAATGCTTCATCTAGACACATTCCATTCATCGTTTGTCCTCCATCTATTGATGAGATCAAGAGAGTCTATCAACGAATATTTACTGTCCAATACCATGAATATACTGAGTTGATGAAAGATTTAAACAATCAGAAGAAGAGTAATAGGGTGAGTTATGGTCCTAGTAGAAATATTTTTCCTCTTGCTTCTTTTATTATTTGTTTTTTGTTTCAGGCTATCCCAGTTGCCTCGGTGACTCAAAAGATCGAAAGAAAGAATGAAAAGAAAAAATTTCCATGGCTGAATAGCAAGTCGAGCAGTCTAATCTTCGAAGCCGTAGAAAGAAATGATGGCGACCGACTGTCCGACCT
Organism: Oscheius sp. DF5120; assembly: GCA_932521415.1. NCBI lineage: Eukaryota > Metazoa > Nematoda > Chromadorea > Rhabditida > Rhabditidae > Oscheius > Oscheius sp. DF5120. Next base: position 5,267,924 of record OW051463.1, read on the forward strand.
TCTTTTTGATTTTCCAGAAGGAGGTCAGTCACATTTTAGACCTTATTATTTATTTATTTTTAGACATGATAGACTATCTCAACACTCCCCAGACTAAACTGAATGAAGGAACCTTCCTTCATTACGCTGTGAGGAATCATAAGCCATTAATCGTCGAAGTTCTTCTGGAATTTGGAGTTGATCCTGCGGTTACTGATATTCAAGGCCTTGTTCCATATGAATATTGTAAAAACGAAAAGATCCAAGAAGTCTTCGTCAACTTCAGGGAAGAGAATGGGCATGACAATTCCTATTGGAATAAGTGAGTCTCTCTTAAATTTATTGAAATGTATATAGATCCAAAATTCCCACTAGGAGTCACCTGGAGGAAATCAACGGTGTGAAAGACGTGAAAAGGGTGGAATTTGACAAACGAGCGAATAGAGACAAAATTCGACGACAAAGAAGGGAAAAATTGGATAAGAGAAGGATCAAAGTTGATTCCTATGGATAATTATTTTTCTTGTTGGTGATGCCTTCATCAGAAGTTTCTGTTAATCTAAATGGGTTCTGATACGAGTTGATTAATAAAGATCTGACTTATTGTCCTGTTTATCCTCTCGAGAAATATTTCACTGTATTAGGTACTTACCAGGGCTATGCGTAGTCTACGAAACGGGGACACTACGTTATGAAATTTTGAGAGCCTCTACGCTACGAACTGCGCTACAGTAAAAAAAACTCCGTTACGCACTGATACAAAAAATTCATCTCATCACAACTCAAAATAAACCTATAACAACAAATGAAATCTCAATCTTGTTTCCAAACAATATCTATGAAACTTTTAATTGTTTAAATGCTATATTTCGATGACTGAACCGAGGATGTAGTACCAATTGAGGCATTAAAAACGACAGCATTGACAATTACTAGTATAGAGATTTTTTTTCTCTAAAGATAAACGATGGACATCACTGAAGGAAAAAGAAAACCAGAACGACTGACAAAAAGATGGACCAATGACAGATGACAAAGACAAATGTCTAAAAACACTCAAGGAAGCCCCCTCCTCATTATTGAACAGTTTGATAAAATAAAGTAGGAAATATACATGAAAAGACTTATTTTGATAGATGATGGTAAAACAGTTAAGAAACAACATACTCGCAGTATTCTTCTTTTCCTTGTCCTAAGTAATAGGACGATGGGAAAAATCAGATATTGTCAATAGGCACAATAGACATCTTCTTTAACGACGGTTACAGTCAGAGAACTTTCTTATGTATCTTCTATTTTATTAAATGAATTCTTGTTTCTGTCATTTCCTTTTTGTTCTCAAGCAATGTAGTTATATACATAGTCATTTCACTGCTGTTTTATGATCTGAAAAGGATATTTTTTATTGCTGATTCTTGGGGCAATAAACCTTTTTGACAGAATTCAATCTATCAAAACTCGTATTGTAAGAAAAATAATTTGACAATATTCGCAATAATGAAATTACCTCTTCGCTGTTGCATAATCTTTTTGATCAGCGAAAAGTGCAACAAGAAAGTTGCGGAGGTCTATCGATTATCCACCAAACCAGCCGAGAGAGCAGCTCCCTCAATGTTACACTTTCCGCGTCCTCTTCAGTGCTCTCTGTAGACAAATACTACGTTTTATATGGGAAAAGCCTTTCTTTGTATTTTCAAAACTCCTATGATCATTAGATTTGATTTTTTTCGAGAACATGACCAAATTTTTCAATTTTACCCATTTCTCGCGAACTCAACATTGTTCTCGGAACACTGAAAGGCTCATTTTTGACAAATTAATCTGAAATTTGCCAGTAGAAATTATGAAAAGATTAGTTATTTCTTACTTTTTTGTGGAACGACGATGATTAATGGCGGCCACCTGTATCGACATCCGATTGAGAGATCGATTTTCGTTGTCCTCATTCCCTTCTCCTTCGCTCTAATAGACGACTATAAACGACAATTTACGTACGCGCATCATCTCTGAATTTACGATAGGCCTTATGACTTTTCCATTGTTTCTGGCTTATTTTTTAAACAATTTTTTAGCGAGTAATATACATGTAGAAGAAATGGCTACGGGTGTTTTACAATTCGTTCGGGGAGTTGATTTTTCGAGAAATGATTTTTCCGTAAGTTCCTGGTTAAAAATTTGATTTTTATATCTTAGGGGGATCTTTTTCCACATGCCGTGGAACAAATGACTCAAATGACATGGCTAAAGCTGAATCGAGCGAAATTAGACAAGGTAGGCAAGGCTTTTTTATTTGTTTAAGATAAAAATTACTAAAAACAACTAATTTTGTATGATGCTTGATGTATTTTGTCTTACTTAACCATAAAATTTTTCATTTTTAGGTCCCCGATGAATTATCCCGTTGTGAGAACTTGGAACATCTTCAAATGTCTCGCAATGGGCTTGTTTCTGTTCACGGAGAACTCTCCGATCTCCCTCGACTTCGTTCCGTCATCGTTAGGCATAATAATGTAAGTGTATATCTAAGAAAAGAAAGAAAATATCTTATAGATAAAAACAGCGGGAATTCCCACGGATATCTTTAGAATGAAAGATCTCACCATCATCGATTTCTCTAATAATCATCTTCGCGAAGTTCCTCCAAATTTGGAATATGCTAAAGGTGCTATCGTTTTGAATCTCAGTCACAATAATATTGAAACCATTCCAAATCAGGTGAACTTTCCTACTTTTTTTTTGTATTTTTTCATTAGGTCTTTTCAAATCTCATTGATCTTCTACATTTGGATTTGTCGAACAATAAATTAGATATGTTACCACCTCAAATAAGGAGGTTGACAATTCTTCAGACTCTGAAATTGTCCAACAATCCTCTTCATCACTTTCAGCTGAAACAATTGCCGAGGTAAGGAAAAGAAATGAATTTTATACTTATGTTATTCTTTCAGTATGATGTCATTACGGGTATTGCATATGAGAAATACGAACAGGACGCTGGATAACATCCCACCGACACTGGATGATTTAGAAAATTTGACCGTGAGTATCCAATGAACATAAAAAATTGAAAATCAATCAGTACATTCAGTGTAAACTGAAATTTTTTGACAGCACATTTTGATTCATGACTAGCTCTTTTTGCAGCTACCAATATATGCATAAAGCGGAAGACAATTTTAGCTCTAGTGTTGACGAACGGTCGAAAAAAAATATTCTGAAAGGCTGCCTAAAATGAATGGAAATTTTAAACTAACATTTCTTCTAACCTTGGCTTTTTTAGGATGTTGACTTTGCTGAAAACAATCTTCTCTCCGTTCCCGATGCCCTCTATAAGCTGAAAAAACTTCGCAAACTCGATTTGAGTGGAAATAAATTGACAATGATAACAATATCTGACGGAGTATGGGAAGCCCTCGAGACGTTGAACGTGTCGTGCAACGAGTTGACGACTCTCCCGGAAGGAATCGTCCGATGTTCGCAGTTGAGACGACTCTATGCCAGTGAAAATCAGCTGACATTCGAAGGCTGGTTTTTGCTTTTGAACGACAACATAATAAATTCATTACCTGATGACTGAGAGTCCGATTTCAGGTATTCCTAGCGGAATTGGTAAGCTAATTCAGCTCATTGTACTTCATCTTTCGAGGAACAAACTGGAACTTATTCCGGAAGGTAATTTTTCCCTTATTATCTTTATTTGTTATAGGCATTTCCCGTTGCGTCAAGCTTCAACGACTCAAGTTGAATCACAACAAGTTGATTACTCTTCCGGATGGCATCCATCTTCTTCCAGATTTGAAGGAACTCGACTTGGCAGAGTAGGTCGCATCTTTTGCCTTTTTGTTTACTTTCCCAAAAGCGCTTATTCACGAACGGACGATTTGTGATCATGAGCCAGGAAAATTGGCTGGAATCTTTCTTTGTCCTCCTCCACCCACATGATGATGTCTAATTTCAGCAATGACGATCTTGTCATGCCGCCGAAACCGAATGAGGCGCGTAAGAAATTAGCTTTCTACAACATCGACTTTTCTATTGAACATCAGGTAAGAAACGCAAAAAATAATAACTAAATTATGGGAAGAACGACTAATTAGAAAAAAACCTAATTTCTTGTTTTCTCCTTCTAGTATTCGATACTTCTGTTGATTTCGTTCAATTTATAATCAAATTTATTTTTGTTAATTTCTTCGCCTCAATTTGGTCTTATTTTTCATTCTATATAAAAAAAATCGATAGATAGAAAAAAGTCATCATTATAACGTTGTTAGTTTAAAACTATAAACGTTACTCAAAGAATCAAGAGAAATGTGCATAACAATGAGAGAAAATGATGAAAAACATCAAATGACGAAGTATCGCGCTCCAATACTAAAAAACGCGCTCCATTGAACAACGGCATGTGTAAACCAGAATTTTGAGGGATTCTCGTCCCGTCTTGGTCTATGGGATCAAGTCTAATCTTGGTCCTTTTCCCATCTCAGCCCAATTTTTGGTTCCATTTTTTTTTTTGGTATGGGATATGCAATTCGCTTATATTACCCAAAAATAGCCACATGCAATGCATCCACTCTAGTGACATTTTCTCGAATCAATTTTTATGATCATTACTTGATTTTTCTGAAAATCGATTACTCATCTTCCGTCGCTGTTTTTTTCATACACTGCAAAACCATTCCTTCCCAGCTGTGCCGTGGCTATTTTGATCTCTTTCCCCCGTTCGCCGTTGTCTATATCATTTCCCCTGACATTTCCCCGTCAACCGTATGATTACAGCGAAACTTGGCTGGACAGTCACCTTGTTCCTCCATTTCTTCCGTTCAAAGTGGCAGTAAGGACCCGGTTGCACGACGGAAGGAGTTCATTCGTCGACGAAAACAGCAAGCCGATCAGCAGGAAGCTAGCAAAGTCATCCAGGTTTGTTGTCATTTGTAAACATGATATGTTTATAGGGGATGTCAAAAATCGCCGGAGCCGGTGCAACCCTTCAGGCGGAGAGAGAGGAAGAAGAACAGAAAATCGCGGCGAGATCAGCTGTCAATTGGAAGACGAATATTGAAAAACAACGAAAAAAGCTGGACTACAGTGAGATTTTCGATGAGGACATTGGACATGATGAGGTCAGTTGACTTTTCTTTCATTGATAACTAAAAGCAAATATTAATATCTTTTGATACATTTTTGATAATTTGTAGCTGACATGCCTTTTCAGGGTCTCTGGATCTGGGAGATTGAAAATTTCTATCCGTCCCTCCTTGAAGAAGTTCTTCATGGTCAATTCTACGATGCTGACTGCTATCTCGTCCTGAAAACAACAAAAGAATTCTCCGGTTCTCTAAAACATGAAATCTACTACTGGATGGGTGATAGAGCCACGCTGGACAAAGGCATGTGCGCCGCCGTTCATGCTGTTGGGCTGAGAAATCATCTAAACGCTAGCTGCCGGTATTTTCTTTTCGAAATCCTCAGAAATATTTTTCTAGGACTATTCGAGAGGACATGAACGATGAATCAGACGAGTTCTTAGAGCTTTTCGGAGAAGAAATTTCTTATATTGAAGGAGCCAGAACGACCACTGGGTTCTACACATCAGAGAAGACGAAACACATCACTCGCCTTTATCGAGCCTCTGTCAACGGAACTGCCGTCGAAATGGAGCCAGTTCCCGTCAGTGTAGACTCCCTCGATCCTCGATTTGTCTTCATGCTGGACGCGGAGAAAATTATCTGGATTTGGAGTGGATGGAAAGCCAGGGTAAGGCCTTAATTTATCTTGAAAAAAAAATCTTTAGATTACGGTAGCCAACAAGGCTCGTCTTTTCGCAGAGCGATTGAATAAGCGAGATAGAAAAGGAAAAGCAGAAATTGAGACATGTAAAGGACTGAAAGCACCAGAAGAGTTTTGGGAAACGCTGACAGGATCGAAGGAGAGACCGACTGAACCTTTGGTTGAACATGTACCAGAAGACTTTGTTTCGGAAAGGAAGAGACTCTATCAAGTAATTTGTTTTTTAATTTTTCTATAACAGTCTGTATATACAATGTCCATAAATTTCTGTTAAAATTTCAGGTTAATATTGGTATGGGCTTCATCGAACTTCCACAAGTCGAACTGCCAAAAGGAGTGGCAAAACAGGAGATGTTGGAGACGAAAGGTGTCTACATCCTCGACTGTACCTCAGACATCTTCCTTTGGACTGGAAAGAAAGCTAATCGACTATTAAAAATGGCGGGACAAAAAATGGTCACAGAACTCCATCAGATGATTGAACGACCGGATTATACGCAAATTATAAAAGAAACAGAAGGCGAAGAGACAATGATGTTCCGTGCGAAGTTCGCCGGCTGGGATGATATCGTTCCGGTAGATTATACGAGAACTTCGGAATCTGTTGCTCGAGTTCCTGATCTAAAAGTCATCATGAAACGAGATAATATGATGAAGACGGACCTTAATGCGCTGTTTTTGGAACGACAACCACCGATGTCCTTTGAAGAGAGTGAAGAGTTGCTGAATGCATGTAATGAGGATCTGGAATTCATTGAATCATTCGTATTGGTAATTTTTCACCCACTTTTAAGATTTTTCGATTTAGGAAGGTAAAAAATTCGTAAAAATGCCGGATCATGAATTCGGAACTTTCTACACAATGGATTGTTACGTCTTCTTGTGTCGATATGAAGTTATTCCGGATGAATCAGAAGACGAAGAACAAGAAGATGAACAGCAAGAAACGGACTTCAAATGTGTTCTCTACTTCTGGCAAGGAAGAGATGCCACAAACATGGGCTGGCTGCAGTTTACCTTCCAATTACAACCGACATTTGAAAATATTTTCAAAGACAAACTTGAAGTAATATTTTTCATTACAATTCAGCAAAATTTAGGTGGTTCGAATGCATCAACAACAAGAAAATCACAAGTTCTTGTCACATTTTCATCGAAAATTCGTCATTCGTCGTGGTCGTCGCGGATTGACGAAGAATCTCGGTGGAAAATGGCCAGAATTGTTTCAAATTCGTGCTAATGGCTCCAGTGTATGTAGCAGAACAATACAAATCGATGCCACGTACATTTTTTTCCTAATATAACACTACTTCAGTGCCGATCAGCTCTGTTCCGCTTTTTGTCATATTCTTCGTATTCCCTTCAAACACGAGCGTGACAACGACGAAAAAGGAGTCGTCTATGTGTGGATTGGTAAAGAAAGTGATTTGCATGAACATGAGATTGCTGAAACGGTATGAAAAATAGGAGAGATTTAAAAATTATTTCAGGTGGCTAAAGAAATGATAAATCGTGACGACGAATCATTCCCTGTTATTGTGGTAAAAGAAAAAGAAGAACCAGAAGAATTTTGGGAAGGATTAGGTGGTAAAAAGAAATACCTGGAAGATGGCAGCTTCTTTAAATATACTCGGCTATTCAGATGTACTAATGAAAAGGGATATTTCACCGTTTCTGAAAAAACTGTTGACTTTTGTCAGGTAAGAAGTTGAATTTTCAGAATTAAATAATATCAGGATGATTTGGATAATGAAGATGTTATGATTCTTGATAATGGTCAAGATGTCACACTATGGGTCGGTCAGCGATCATCTGAAATTGAAGCAAAATTAGCGTATAAGGCTGGAAATGTAAGTATACGAAAAGAGAAAGAAAAAAACTTACAGCTCTACGTGAATGTGATGAGAGGCAAGCAAATGGATCGACCTCGAAAACTAAAACTAGCCCTGAAAGGAATGGAATCTAAGAATTTTAGGAAATGTTTTCATGCTTGGGGAAAACACAAACAACCCGCCGGCGATTAATACTTCATTTTCTATGTTTTTTTTTATTTTGGTTGAAACTCCAGGGTATTTGACGGTTGTACAAGACAGATTTCTATTTATAACACTAGTGCCTTCACCACGAGTGTCTCCCTCCTCACTTACCATTTTCTATTTTGTCTGTGCCATACTTGTTGCACAATCTGGTCGAATATAATACAATATGCGTGCATATTGCTCACTTGATATAGGGTCTAACTTATTTCACCTTTACAAAATAAAGCTTTACACATATTTGTTCTGATACTTAGTCAGACACATGATAAGAGTAACTTCACTTTGCGATAACAATTGTAGTCTAGTAATGTTTTTCTACGTCTGCTGTTCTATAAAAGAGTGCATTAGCGTTACTTTGCGCTATTGCGTCTTGCTATGGGTCAACACAGCTTAGAAGAACAATTCAACGCCGCTGTTGAAATTATTCAAAACCTTCCAAAGGAAGGTCCTATTCAACCTTCAATTGATGATAAGCTGAAGATGTATTCGTTATTCAAACAGGCAACTATCGGCAAATGTAATACGACTCAACCTTACATGATTCAAGTACAAGAGCGACTCAAGTGGAACGCCTGGAATGCATTAGACAATATGTCCAAAGAAGATGCTATGGCTTCATATATCGAAATCTTCTTAGAGAGGGTATTGTCGCTAGTAGACGATATTACGTTATAGGTTAACAAAGTCGAAGATGAAAACGACATAATGGAATTCCTAGGTGATCCCAAATGGTCACAATACCTCCATCTAGAACCCATGTTCAGAAAAGTTAGCGTTCTTTGTACAAATAAAAGTTACAGAATTTTGCAATTCTGGGAAGGACCTCGACTAAAGCACACGCTGGTAAAACTATTACATTAAACGATATCCAAATCCAATTGTAACGTTTGTAATAAATCATCTACCTTTTTAAGTTTCGCATTATGGAATTATGTTACTTATTTGAGACATTATTCCAAGATACAGTAATTGTTTCTATCTATCTGATTCGATACCTATTGGTATCTGCAAAGAAAAAAAAACTAAAATAAAAACAGGAAAATCAACAACTTCATATAATGAATAACAATTATTCATTATCGCTTTCCTCCTCTTGGTTAACATGGAAGTAACGCAGCTCATAGGTATTTCTGTTGATAGCAACGACGCGAAGCCAGTCACGAAGAGTATTTCTCTTCAAGTACTTCTTGGTAAGGTACTTCAAGTATCTGAAAAAAAACCTTACTATCAAGATAAAATGCAACCTCTTAGAGAAGGGAATCTCGGTGATGACCGAAACCTTAGTCTTAGCTGTTTCAATCTTGACACTGTTAGCAGCGAGTTGTCCAGTTTTCCCATTGATCTTGATACGTTCATTCAGGAATGTCTCCTAAAACATACGGGGCTGACTAGGTATTGTACACCCTACGCCCGATAATTCATAAACGAATCAAGGACAAAGATGAAAAGATGAAAAATAACTTACGAAGTCTTCTAGCTTCATGATTCCATCTTCAACGGGATTTTTGCATTCAACGTTGAACTTCAAATGAACCTTCTTCTTGCGGAGGTTCTTTCCTTTAGAGGACTTGGGAGCGGGCTTGACAGCAACCATTCTGATACCCTGCAAATTACATAATTATTGTAATACAAGAAAACAGGAAACTCAATAAATAAAAATAATCTAAAAGATTAAACAAATACAAGACGTAACAACACGAACCAAATGTCTAAAAAATATTTTAGGCCAGAAATTAGGGTGCACCTATAGATTACGGTATCACGGAACAATTTTCGCATTTACGGTTGCGTACATGCTGAATTTTTCAAGATATCGCAGTTTAACGCACTTTGTTGTCTTTCATCGATTTTTTTTATCTAGTTTTGTATCGGATTTTGCTGGGACCTTGTTATTTTACACTTATACTTATGAAAATAATAGTTTATCTGGAAAACAACGACCATAATATTAATAATCATTTTTCTCATCAGTTGTAATGAGTCACCTGATCTAATACTTCACTTATCTCTCCCGCTTTCAATAGCCGTCTCATGCATCGCCTTTCAGACTATCCCATGGAAGATCAGGATACGCAATCAAGAGGAGATGAGTATATAGTCAATCATAATCGTGAACCAATTGGACGTGGATCTTTCGGCGAGGTAACTCAAGAAGCTTAAAGACTTTATTTTTGTTTTTAGGTAAAAATCGGTAGAACAAAAGATGGTCGTCAATTAGCAGTAAAAGTAGCTCAATCACCGGATAAAATAAAAGCTGCAAAAGTAGAAATTCAATTTTTAAATGAATTTGTTAATGAGGATAATATTGTGCAGGTTCGTTGTGTATTTGCTTTTTATATTTCATTTCAGCTCATTGGATTTCAAGAAACTAAAGATAGAATGGGCAATCATCCTCCTCTGCTAACATTTGCTATGGAGTTAGCTGAATGTTCTTTGGATAAATTGATGCGAGAAGGAGCTAATATTCGAGGATTACCACAAAACGTTTTGATTGATCTTGTTATGGATTGCTGTGAGTTAATGGTTCCTAAAGGTTTATAATCAGGTTCTGCTATAAATTCCCTTCGTAAAAAGAAAGTAGCTCATCGTGACATAAAACATCTCAACATTCTTGTTTTTAGATGTAAGCAAAGAAAGAGAAAGTAAGTACCATTCAAGCAAGGAAGACAAATTGCAGATCAACATATCTTTTCAAGTTATGTGATCTCGGTAATGCTACAGAAATGAATGACGATTATGGTATGAATTCTTTGGTAGGAACTCCGAATGTCCTCGTAAGCCACACGATTATTTTATTGAAATTGATTTATGCAGCATCCAAAACTGTCCCACGAACTTGCAAAGGGTGCTATGCGACGATGGACTGTAGATCAGCGATATACAGGAGATGAATGTGATTTCTGGTCACTTGCTTGTACACTTTTCTTTGCTGCAAGTGGCCGTTATCCTTTCCCGCATAATCATCAGGACTTCAACGTCTATCACCAATCAGTATTTAAATGTCCTAAAGGTAGAAATAAAAATTAAGTTATAAAAACATTCAGATTGTATATCTGCCAGTATAGTAGGTGTGCATCCAATCAAATTCCGGTTTTCTAATGAGATTGAGAGTCAACGATATCCTCGGTAATTTAATGCAATTAGAATAATAATGTCTAGATGGTTCCGAGTGGCCTTCAGCACACTTATTCGTAAACTTCTACACGAACCAAAATTATCAACGTACAAAGCAATTGCGAAAGGTAATTCCTCCCTTTTTATTGATTGATATCACGTTTGTTATAGCACTGATAAACAGCAAAGAGTACACGTTTTTATCTCTCACACAACTTGATGTTGTGAAATATGCGGATGTTAGTGATGAAGAGCTGTTGAGGTTATCCAATAATCAAGAAAAAAAATTTTATTTTCAGAACAGGGCATCCATCGTTGCAAGAAGTACTAGATCTACCGAAAGAGACAGATTGTATTCTGTTTGGCGAGGACGATGAGATTCAGCTAAGCAATGGGTCATTGAATAGTCTAAACGAAAAAAGTTCCTACCTTGTACTACCCGCCACAGCTGAAATTATACTAAAACCGAAAGGATGGGAGACAATACCTAAACCAGAAAGTCAGTTATAAAGATAAACAAAGATTTTTTTAGCATTCGAAAGTAAAGATACGAAAGAAGAATTTTTTGAAGTAAGAGCGGCTTATATTGGCCAAGGATTTGTCGCACTACAAGATGCCGACAAAATGTATACGCTTTTCGACACAGGAAAGCAAATTCTTTATAATCATATTAAAAAGGTGTGTTTATAATCGAACTTTCAACAAATTTCCTTATTTTCAGTTGCGCTTGAAAATCGCTTCAGCGAAGGAAGCGGCGACGTATCCGTTACGCTTCGCATCATATGGGTATTGCCAATGTCAAGCATGGCTAGTACATAATGACGATGACAAAGTAAATAGTTCGCCAAAGAAAAAAATATTTTTTGTAGAATTTGGCTCTGGAAGGAATGAATAAATCAGAACAGGCAACAAAAGAGCTCACAAAAGTTTCTGGTAAAAGAATTAGAGACTTAATAGGCATTTAGTTAAATTTGACGATGCTGTAAAGGAGCTGGATAAAAAGTTAATCTGGCTTGATCAGCTACATCTAGATGAGAGAGAATTACCAGGAATGAAAGGTACTGATCATTTTATTTAAACATTTCTAGCTGAACTGATCCGCTACGCATTCTGCGATACTCTAAATAGTGGAGTTTATGAAGATGATGTGAAGAAAAGCACAATTTACACTACCAATTTAGTACAAAAATGTTATAATCGTCGCAAAGCAATAGCAGACGATTTTTGTAGCTTAAAGAATGACAAAGACATGGATAATATTCGCGCTAACATGCTGCGGGCATTGAGTCAAATTTATGAAATGGATGTTGAATTGGCAAGACTGAAAGCACAAGTGGAAGAGCGTACAAATATGATTGAATATCCATTCCAATTAATGAAAGTATGAACTATTAAATTGTCTAAATAAATACAATTTAGACAAGAGTTGAGACAGCGAACAGTAAAGCGAACTTGACTGAAAAAGATATACGGCGCAGCATAGCCTTTCATAATGGACCACATAAGTAAGTAAACAAAAATATAAATAAATGAACCTAAATTTACAGAGTTGCTTCGTTAACAGCGGAAATAAAGGACCTTGCACAGAAACTGAAGACTCTTCTGTGATCAATGTTTTGTACTTATCTTCTTTGTGAATACATGTGATAATTGTTAGTAACTTAGACGGATCAAAAAAATAAATGCCTTACAAATATTCATCAATAAATGTTTATAAGAATAAATTCTAAATGCAAACAAGTGTAAAGCCTAAAAATCAACAAAATGCAACAAAAACTAGGGTAAAATAACGATATGGAGGAGAAAATTTCAAAGAAAATCTGTTACTATTGTTGATTCATCTTTTGCAAAGCAGCTTCATCCGACTGAGACATGCTAGTTAACCGTTTTCCGAGCTTTTCATGGACATCAAGATATTTCGCTACACAACGATCCAAACATACGGCTTCTCCCTGGTAATTCCAATGCAAAGGTTATCAATAAAAACATACCTTTGTCAATTCTGCTTCTCTGAAAGTTTTAGCAATACATTTCTCTTGACAAGCATTAGTCATCCGTCTGTACATATCAGACATCATTTCAACCTAAATGAAAAAATAAAAATAGAATAATGTTTACCTCTAATTCAGCTACAACTTCTAACTGTTGCGGAGTAGCCATATTTAAACTAAATTAGCTGTAAGAACTGCAATTAAATATTATAGAAATAAGTATGGTATGCTATGAAAAGCAAGAAAATAAAATTCAAAAAAAAACATATAAAAGAAATATATATTTATTGTAAAAAATATAGAAGCTATAAAAAAAAACCCGTGCCTTTACAATAGATTTTTGATTTCGTCTTTTTGTTCATAGATTATCAGAAGTTTAGCTTACAAAAAAGTGATATTCAAAGGCAATCGTAGCAGTGGTAATAAGAAAAATTCATATAACTCGGATTGAAGCGCAGCGGACTGACTTTAGGTCCGTAATAGGGTATTACGTAGCTCGTTCCGTCAGCTGGTAAAAGAATTTGCAGACAGATGAGAACGATGTCAGTCAGCCAGAGCATGAATAGTCCTCCCAATGTAAACATTTTGAAAAGACCTATTGTGTTAAAAAAAATAAGGTTTCAACGTACCAATGGCATAATATCCAAGATAGATGCGATCGATTCCAAGAAACCCGAGAAAAATTGAGAGCAGTAAAGCCGTAGAGAAACTTATATGAGCATTATAATCACATGAATCAGGTATCTATTTGACTTTTAGTCTATTTAGGTTGAATACTTACTCGTAGTTCGAAATATCGTGTATCATTAAGTAAACCATCACAAACGATTCCGGGAATTGGCCAACAAGATACTAAACATTCACTTTCTTTAAAGTTTTCTTTAAATCTTACCTATAATTGAGTTGTCTGGCTGACAAGTTGCTGGTTGTTGAATTGTTGGATCAATAATTGGAGAAGAGCATTTGTATCTGAAAACTTTATGGTTAATAGGTTAAATTTTTCATTTTTCCCCTCTAAATTGAAGAAAATTGATTAAAATCATAGAAAAATAGTAGAAACTCACTGAAACTTTGACAGCTGATTGCACTTTTGTAGATCATTCGTCTTTTTATAATTTTGTAAGTTGCCATCTAAATTATATTTTATTTTTCATATTTTGTCAGGCTTTTATACTTGATAAAAATTGCTTACCTGCAATCTTACACAGTAGAAAAAAGCACAAGACATAAAACAGCATCCCTTTTTGCCATTATTGCATTCCCAATAAGTTGTCACCTAGAAGCTGATTATTTTGATTAAATAAATGAGAAAAAGACGTGAATGGTCTTCAATACATGCAAATATGTGACTAAAGGTCTGCGAAGGGGGAGATAGAGCGTGGTGGTCAGGGGATGCAAGAAAGGAGTAGGGTAAATGACACTCTTGATCTAAGTAAATAGGCTCATTTTTTTTTTATTTTGATGAAAGTAAGGAAATTTGTATTATCAGTAGTCCCCCCAGTCTCTGGAAATTTTTCTATTATTATGGGTAACATAAGATTATTTATATACTAAATTTAAAAATAAAAAGACTTTATTTTCTTCCAAGCTTGCAAGATTAAAAAAAAAACCAAGTCACGGTGAATCAATAGACCGATAAAAAAGGATAGTGTCCGGGTATTAGCCATTGGATGATCCGCTGTTCATCTCTCAGTCAAACCTCTTTTCCCTTTTTCGTGTCACTCTCCACATTTCATGTCATACGAGAATTGTGAACCTATCCAAAAGTAGAGAGAGAGAGGGAGACCTTCTTTGTCGTGTGGGAGAGGCGGGGCGGAGCTCCCCTCTGCGATTGTCCTTGCTCCTTTATTTCGCGACTAGTCTTCATCAGAACATTGATTAATTGATCAATTCCCTTGTTGTCATTTGTTCTTTTTGCTTCCGACACTAATTGGCATCTAGCTAAGAGACCAAATTTCTCTTCTAATTTTATGATTAGAACTCGCGTTCCCCCGTCTAAGTATTTCGGGATGACCACAAGTTTAAACGTGTGCTGTCATCTGTCATCACGGCTTGTCAGTGCCTTTTGCCTCGCTCAAAACTTTCCCCATATCTCTCCTCTAATTGTTTCCATCCTTATAGCGGAAGTACAATTCTACCGTAGCTTTGTCATGTAAATATCCCTCCCCCCTCAAAGCAGCTATTAGAATCGTCCACCAACGGCTTTACTTTCTCGTGTCTACTCTGTAATTCAAAGCTTGCAGAATGTCATGTCGACTCTCGGGAGCTGGGTCGCTGTCTTCATCGGATTTTGACTCACTAGCTTGTGCCAGCTGCTTTTATTTCATTTATATGGTCATCCCCCCATATCAACAGCTCTATCGCTCCCGGAGGTACCTATTTATCCCATACAAAAAAGTTTTTTTGAGGTGCCTAAATGGAGTGTTGATCTGTCCTGATCCAGACAGTTCCGACTGCAATTGTGATAACATCCCCTACGTTTACAATATTCTTGATTTCGTCGTAAATCAGTGAGTCCAAAAATGCACCTCCTGGTTTCGTGTTTCTCTTTTCTCTCACGGTTCCGATTATGTTTCATCCTGGAACAGCAGCGGCGCGCTGCGAGACGAAAGGCAGAGGTGGATTAGCAACTCTTTCGCCGGGTAATTTAAAGGATTAAAAGCTCACAATAAGCCTGGAAAAAATTACGAACATTCCAGTAAAAGAAAAGGATGAACCAATGAACTTTGGGGAGGGGCGGGGGTTGCACAACTAAAAAAACAAAACAAGTTTCTAAACTTCTATAATATTTGACTAAAATTTGTTTTTTGTTTACAGTTTTTCACGTTGTGTAAAGTCGTATTGTAACAATAAAAATAACATAAGAAACTAACGTAAACATTTAAAAAATTCAATTTTCGTAGTCATTCACTTCTCTGCTGACTGAAAATCATAGCGCGACACACAAAAAGTTCAATTCTACTGACTATAACTGACAAAGAGATTTCTTTGAATTAGATAAAAATCTTCCTTTTTCTGTTTGAAAATAGCCTGAGATAATTCGCCTATTGCGGCGTGCAAATCTTTCCCTATTAGAGAGACTCGGACAACTTCCACAGAGGGCTATTATATGTTTCGGTGGGGGGGGGGGGGGGGGTGAAACTCTAATTAATTTCATTCTTTTAAAATTAAAGTTAGATTATACCTTTGATGAATCGGTCAGGCGAATTAATTTAGCTGCTGGGTGGATGTTTTTAGAACGAGTGTTGCTATTTTCTTCTTGAAGACTCATCGGGATAAAAACGAAAGAAGACACGCACATGAATAATGGCCCGGTTCATCTTTGTCATCTCTTGTCCCGTAGCACATCATCCAAGAGCCAAAACGAGGAGGAAAAGATTTCTCTCTCCCTCTCTCTCAATCACTGCCTGTGATTGAGTCCTCCCAAATTTTGTCTCCAAGCCATGAATTCTCTCACATATTCAAAGGCTAAATTCAGTTTTTTTTTCTGGGGAGGAAAGATTGGAACTGAGTTACAAAATGGCCAAATTTATCTCTGATCCTTCCACTTTAATTTAATTTTTGACTAGAAACCAAGGCCCGCGACTTAGTCTGGTCAGTTTCCTAGGAGAGACGACTATTGTTTGAAGTCGTGTCTCGTGAGGAGCCAATTATGGCAGAGAAAGAGAAACGAGAAAACAGTATGAGGGAAAAACAAAAGTTCAAAAAAAACGAAGGAAAGAGGATAATTTCCGGTAAATTTAAGTCTATTATACAGGTCATCTGTCACGGATTTATCTCGACTTTCACTGAATCCACCATTACCAGAACCATTTTACCAACTGACAAAACAATGTTGTGAGGCTGCTAGAACATGCTGTGAAGATGTGTTGAACCAACCGATAGAAACACATTTTCGTAGGCTTTCTTCCTGAAAGTTAAAAGAAAACCTTTAGCTTGCCCCGCTACTTGGGATGGCTGGCAATGTTTCGAATCAGCCAAGCAAGGTGCAGTTAAAGCCATCTGTCCAAATTACATCTATGGCGAATTCTCTCGTGGTAATCCTGAAACGGGTGAGTTATCTTTTCCTTTCATTGAAATAACACATTTATTCATTCTTTCATTAACTTTTCAGCCGCCATCAAAATGTGTGAACCAAAAGGCTGGGGAATCTCAGCACATACCGGGGTTGAATGGACCGATTACACGGGATGTATGGCTGTTCAAGAGGTAGGGTATTATTAGCTGACAGATATTAGTTATTAATTTTTGATGTGATGACAACGTGTGTGAAAACTTAAAATTTTCCAGGGAGCTCAAGTAAAACTTTTCGCTGGAATTGCTGCTTTTTCTTTGAGCGTTCTTTGTCTTATTCCAGCTATTTTACTTCTCTCCATCTTTCGGTAAATGAATTTCACTAGAAATTAGAAAAATATTCACAGACCGCTTCGCAACAATCCCATGTTTGTCGTTCATCGTCACCTTCTCTCGTCATTTCTTCTTTCCGGATTGTTTTACCTTTTCAACTGCTTCTTTTTTATTGTTGACGGTGCACCAGGCGACATTTTGTATTTCACTAATAATGTAAGTCTAAAATAAAACAAAAACAAACTAAATTCAGTTTATTTGTCGTCTTCTGTTCACAGTTCAACTTCGCTTCCTTCGACTTTCAACCTTTTCATGGATGCTTGCAGAGGGTGTTTATTTGTTTCGTTTGCTACATATTGCTAGTAATCAAGGGGAAAGTCTTACACCTTATAAAATATTATGTTGGGGTGGGTTATTTGTGACAAGAAAGCAAAATTACAGGAATTCCCGCTCTATTGGCATCGATATACGGAATACTCCGACAACTTTTTGATAATGAAGGTTGTTGGGTATCACCATCCGTTCATTACTGGATAGAATGGGTATACTACGCGCCTTGTTTAATAGCTCTATGCGTCAATGTTCTCCTAGTCACATTCATCATGTTCATTTTGCTCAAAAAACTTCGATGTGATCCGCATTTGGATCGGATGCAATACAGGTGAGGAGGTAGCATGTGACACAAGGATCCGATTACCCTCAAGGTTCACACACGTCAGGAACTGCTTTTCGCTAAAATTAGAGGACATGTCACGTGAATAAAGTGAAATTTTTAGAAAAACGGAAACAGAAATCGACTAACTTCCTACTTTTAGAAAAGCCGTTCGAGCGGCTTTAATGCTGATTCCCGTCTTTGGGTTACATTTCCTCTTCACAATCTATCGAATTCCAAGCACGACACATCAAATAGTCAACTTAGTTTTGGATGGTCTACAAGTAAGAATAGAAACCTACAAGGTTAATGAAAATTTAGGGATTTGCCGTGTCTATGATCATTTGTTATACAAATAAGTCTGTATTGGAATGTATAACAAAATGGTGGAAAGGAATGGCCGATGAAAGAGATATGAAGAAAGAATGCAAAGCACGGGCTAGTCTTCAAGAAACAAAAGCGCCGCTTGTTCAACAGATTACATGAAGATTTTTCACATATTTTCTAGAGCAATTCAACAATACGGGAATGTAAATAAAGATATACAAAATGTTTGGAATGCTATTGATTAAGCAAAAAATTGTGAACATTTAAAAAAACGATTTCCAAGACATTCTATCTCTTGTTATACAACATTGCAGAAGTTGGTAGATAGAACGATAATACATCACAAAATATAGGAAAAGTAGAAATTATTTAAATAATTATAGGGCTATCTTTATAATACATACATATGTAAAAATGCTATAAAAAGATAGGGCTATGTGAAATAATTAGATTGTTCCTATGTTATTTCTTTCTAATTTTTAAGTTATTTATAGTTTTTTGCAGGTTCTTAGTCTAACAATTTAGTTATGACTTTCGAACCAAATGAACACGAGCTGCAACAGGTACGTCTTTTGCTCCAATCAATTTTCGTTTAGGTTTTGATTCTGTTGCAAGAATCGCAGTCGATGGATACCAAATTACAACAGCAAGTTCAGCAGAAGCTAACTGAATTACAAGGTCATCCGAAGTTTTGTTGTTATTTGGTATTCGCCTTGAATCAACTTGGATTTCCAGCGGTGTGTTTATTTTTTTTTTTATTTTTTTTTCAGGATTCTCGGTCAGTCGCTGGTCTTATTCTTAAAAATAATATCCGAATTAATTGGAGAACATATGAAAAGTCTATAAGAGACTACATAAAAGAAAATACATTACGAGCAATTGGTGATTCTGAAAAGCTCATTAGAGCAACAGTAGGAACTATTAGTAATTTTAAATTTTTTTCTGATGCTTCTTCATTTAGTTACCACGATATTTTGGGAAGAAAGTAACGAGGAATGGCCAGAATTATTACCAACTTTAGTGCAGCTGTTATCAAAACAACAATATAGTTTCCAAGAGGTTAGTAGATGTTTTATTCGAATTCTTAGGGTGCTATGGGTGCAATACAAAAAGTATTTGAAGATTCAGCTGATCGTTTAGAGCCGCCTCAAATTCAGACACTTCTATTACCTGTTTTATCATTTTTTTCCAGTGAACATGCACGGTTAAGGTAATTTTACATTTGTTATTTCAACTAAGATACTTTAAGAGAATTAGCCATGTGTTCATTCAATAATGTTTTAATGGTTAACAATGATCCAATTTCCGAAATCATTGATCAGTATATTCCAACATTGTTTAATCGAGCCAATGATGATGAACCAGTAACTTTTGATTAAATTTGATTAAAATACTTGTTTTCAGGAAGTACAGAAACAGTTATGTAGATCACTATGTCTCTTACTTGATTCATATTTCGAAAAGTTAGCACCTCATCTTCCGAATATTATTGACTATATAATTATTAGATCACAAGTTTATCTTTTATTGTGAAGTAACACTTATAGGATCCTGATGAAAATATTGCCTTGGAGGCATGTGAATTTTACTTGTCATTATCAGAAAATTCCGATATTTGTAAACAAGTCCTGCAACCTGTACTTCCTAATTTAATACCCGTATTACTAAAATGTATGAGATATTCTGATGAAGATATTGCTGCTTTAAAAGTAAGGTCATTAATCGTTGTCATCATACAATTTTTATAGGGTGATTCAGAAGAAGATGACACGATGCAGCCAGACAGAGTTGAAGATATAAAACCCAGATTTCATAAAAGTCAAAACAAAGGAGCAAACGGTGAAGATGAAGAAGAGGAAGATGATGATAGCTCAACCGAATGGAATATTCGTATGTTTTTTTAATGAAGTTTTTAATTCTTTTTAGGGCGATGTTCAGCAGCTTCACTTGATGTTCTTGCCGGTATTTTTAAGAGTGATATCCTGCAAGTATTGCTCCCTTACATACGGGACACGCTCGAAAGCGATGATTGGAGAGTCAAAGAATCCGGAATATTAGCATTAGGAGCAATTGCAGAAGGATGCATGGATGGAGTTCGCCCTCATCTTCCACAGATGATACCTTTTCTTTTGGGAACTTGTCAAGATAAGAAGCCACTTGTTCGCTCAATTTCATGTTGGACTCTGTCTCGATATTGTAATTGGGTTGTTGAAGAAGCTAAAGACCAATTTATGGAACCGTTGATAATGGTGGTATGTTTCAGTTCTGTTCTTTTCTTATTTCTTTTTAGCTTCTTCAACGAATTCTCGATGGTAATAAGAAGGTACAAGAGGCAGCTTGTAGTTCATTTACATCATTTGAAGATGAAGGTGCGGAATATTTGCCACCTTATTTAGACCAAATTATAACTGTATTTGTACAAGCATTCCGGGTGTATCAGGTTAAATCCACTTAGTTTTTTAAACAAATTATTTAGGCAAAAAATATCTTAATACTTTATGATGCTTTGTCCACTTTAGCTCATTCTACAAACAGAACAATGGCAAATGAGAAATACGTGCAATCATTGATGCCAACACTTCTAGACAAGCTGCTGAAGCTTGAACATGAAGATAAAGAATTATTTCCATTGGTGGAATGTATCACAGCAATAGCAACAGCTACCGGTCCATATTTTTTACCATATGCAGAACCTATTTTTCATAAGTAAGTTGTTTTTTCTTCCTACGTTCTTGTTTCAGATGTATTGAATTTGTAACAATTGGTGTACAAAAAACCTTCCAAGCGACACAAAATCCACAATTGTATGATATGCCGGAAAAGGATACACACGTCGTTTCACTGGATCTCCTATCGGCAGTTATTGAAACTCTAGGAGAACAAATGCAGCCTCTGATAGAGAAAACAAATATGATGAATATAGTATTAGCTTCAACAATGGTTTGTTATCTTCTTCATTTTTGATTAATTTGTTGTTAGGATGCTAATTCAGAAGTTCGACAAAGCTCTTTCGCTTTATTAGGAGATCTCGTGAAAGCGTGTTGGACTCAAGTAAAACCTTTCCTAGGTAACTGGATTGATTATTTATTTACATAAACATAGGACATTTCGTCGCGGTGATTGCTGTTAATTTAAATGTAAACAATATTTCTGTCTGCAATAATGCTATATGGTCCCTTGGAGAAGTAAGACTGACAATTTCTTTTTTTACTTGTAGATGTCCATTCGTGCTGGACCAGACATGAAGCCTTTAATACCTTCAATCCTTCCTTACCTGATTGCTATTGCTAACAAGCCAAATCTACAGAGAACTCTGCTGGAAAATACTGGTTAGTTTTTATTTTATATTTGTTGAAATTGTAGCGTTAACACTTGGAAGGCTTGGAATCTATTGTGCCGAAGAAACTGCTCCACATCTTCAAACTTTTGTTCGATCCTGCTGTACAAGTCTACGTAATATAAAGTAAGCTATTTTTTAGTTTTTATAGGGTTGTTTTTTCAGAGATAATAACGAAAAATACAGTGCCTTTAAAGGGTTATGTAATATGATAAATCATAATCCAGGTGGAATTGTGCAAGTAAGTTCACAACTTTTCATTTGATTCAAACTTGAAGGACTTCATCTTCTGGTGTGATGCGATCAGTTCATGGAATGAAATGGAGCCCGAGTTGAAGAATAGTTTTATACGTGTACGTATAATGTTTGATATCCTTAAATCATTTCAGATTCTAAATGCGTTTCACAGTCATATGGGCGATGAAAATTGGACACAGTTTACTGGTTCCTTCCCAGCTTCTCTACGCGAGCGCTTAGCTTTTCTGTACAATATTTAATTGTATGATTTTTTTATTGTAAATACTATTGTTTATTTGTCATTTTTGAATATTCAACATGTCGTAAAAATAAAAGTAACTTGTGTATTCTATTTTGAACAATGGTAGAAAATTATCTTTCATACTTTGTTTATTTTCTTTATTTATGTTTCTAGCGGTATTTAAAAATCGATTTTGTAGATAATGATTTAGCTAAATGTGTTTCATCTGTTAGGCATCTTACATATTTTGTCAGCGGTCCTCAAACGACTGAAAGACAATGTCAAAATCTCTGCGGCAGATATTACTCTAGCGGAATCTGCCTTTCTTCCTTTATTTCTATTTATATCTTTTTTTCTAGAAGTATGTTTTGTTATATAGGTAAAAATATGTTGATAGTAAAGTTATATTATTAATATCTTAGTGCTGTAGTAGATGATAGTGAATCTTCAATTTTAGCTACATCTACAATTCTTACTTTTATTTTATATTTCAGGTAATAAGAAGTAAGATATCTAGAAGATTCGCTGTGATATCTATTTAAATATCATGGATAAGTTAGTTATTTCCATATTTTTATTCTTTCTTTACTTTCAGTGATCTTTCATCTATACCCATGCCGTCTGCAGCACCACCTACAGAACCATCCGTTGGTGATCCTGAGGCGTGGAAAAAAGCTCAACAAGCATTAAAAAAGGTTGGTGCTTTATGTTTAGATTATTCGAAATCAAGTGATCACTTAAAACATAATTATTTGTAATATGACAAATGTCGTATTGATAATGCTTATTTTTTTCAGTTTTCTCCTCAGAAGCCACTTGTATCAACGGGAGCTCCTCAACCGCCTGGACCTCCATGTTACCCGTGGCTAGCCCAATTATTCGGTACGCCTTCTGCTCCATCTTCTTATCAAGCCGTGCCTCATTCCTATGGAATCCCACCATTAAATCAGCCCCATTCTTGGCAGCAATATCCTCAACAGAAACAATGGAATCCAAACAGATTTCAAGGAGCTAACCAAAACTGGCAGCAAAATAATGGCCAGTGGAATAATAATATGCAGCAATCAACAGGAGGAAACACGCAATCCCTTGGACAGAAGAAGTTTCAGCCGTTTTCTTTGGGGCAGCAGCGTCTTCCCGGTAGTTTGCATA
Organism: Oscheius sp. DF5120; assembly: GCA_932521415.1. Classification (NCBI taxonomy): domain Eukaryota; kingdom Metazoa; phylum Nematoda; class Chromadorea; order Rhabditida; family Rhabditidae; genus Oscheius; species Oscheius sp. DF5120. Next base: position 5,291,127 of record OW051463.1, read on the forward strand.
GCAGTTTTGTGCCAGCTAAAAATGCAAACTATACTTCCGTTGGTCCTCCACCTTCTGTAGGTGGTATAGGAAACATGCCCGAAAGTGCACAGTAAGTTCTTTTATCATTTCCTATATATATATATATTTCCAGACGTTGGATGCAACGTGCATTTGAGGTAGCACAGGACGCGGAAGATAGGCAAAAGGTTCAAGCGTATATTGAAAAACGTTTAAAACCACTCCTTGATGCTGGGACCGTGAATGCCGTTAATTGGGAGAGAGAACCTTTACCTCATGAAAGAAATTATATGGTTCCAGGAGGAATGTGGACTCCTGCTGCCGAAATTCGTGCTAAATTTGCATCGGCAACTTCTAGTAAAGGACCTCCACATAATAATGGCAATCTTAAACGTAGTCCCACTCCTCGTGGAGAGAATGATACTAAACGAGGAAAACGAACTTCTAGCCCCGATTCAGCAGTCGACGTACAGGTGGAAGATGGGGCGCGGCTTTTTCTTTATTATTTTATGTACATTTTTGACTCTTTAATTTCAGGTTTCACCAGCTGCACCAAGAAAAAAGACTAAAAGAGAGAAAAAGCTAGAAAAGAAACAAAAAATGTTGGAAGCACAAAAGCAGACAAACTGGACTCCGGAAGTTGACTTTAAAAGGTACAGCTTTTTAATGTTTTAATGTTTTTTTGTAGGAAACAAGATCGTGCTCGAAGGTTTGCCGAAGATATTGCTAAAGCGTCACAATCTGCCATTAGCCGTCCTGTTCGTGTACGACTTGTCAGAGGAACTTGTCAGAACATAGAGAAAAGTTTTTTCCGTTTAACTGCAGTAAGTTCTTCTTAATAGTTTTTATGTGCATTTCAGGCACCAGATCCTAGTCAAGTAAGACCACCAGAAATATTGGTTCAATCTTTGGAAAATGTAAAACGAAAGTATCGTGATAATGCTGAGTATCGCTATCTTTCAGACCAGTTGAGATCAATTAGGTAAATACTCTAAATGCTTACTCAACCGTTATTTAGACAAGATCTTACCGTACAGCGTATTAGAAATGGCTTTACTGTTCAGGTTTACGAAATAAATGCAAGGATTTCCTTGGAAAATAGGGATAGAGAAGAATTTAACAAGGTAATTTAGCGCCAACTACTATTCTTTATTTTAGTGTCAAAGTCAATTGAAGTTGCTATACAGTGAAATTGAAAATTGCCCAAACCAACCAGAATTTGTTGCTTACCGTTTATTATACTATATTGCCATGAATAATACATTAGATATAAGCACACTTTTAAAAGGTTTGTTGATTTTAATTCCTTTTGTATTTCAGGCCTTACCGACAAAATGCGTACTAATGAATGCATTAAATTTGCGTTAGATGTACGGCGAGAAATTGCTTACAATAATTATATAAAACTATTCAAGCTATTCGAGGTTTGTTTCTTTATGTGATTGACAAACAATATTGAAGGAACCGCCGTATATGTGTGGTTACTTGATGGATTTATTTGTTGAACGTGAAAGGAAACGTGCATTAAAGGCTATATTTCAAGGGTACCGTCTCATGTCTTCATTATACTAATAACTTTAGATACCGCCCGACTATTCCCATTAAATCTGTAGCCACGTGGTTAGCTCTAAAAGAAGAAGAGTTGCTAGAGTGGCTGACAGAGTTAAAACTAGAAGTTGAAAATGAGCACCTTGATTGTAGGGTACTAGCAGCAAAAACTTTTTGAGAGTAACATTTAATGTATTTTTGAATGCGGGTCCATGTTTCTAATGATCGTATTTGGCTATTTTGTAATATTTTAGGTAAATAGATCTAATAAATATGGAATGTATATAATTATTATGAATTTTTGTTTTTGGTTCCACTTTAAGAAAGTCCCAAAGTCGATGCGTTGAGATTCATTGTTTGAAACGATAGTTCTTGGTACACCAAACGTGCGAAGATATGTTAGAGAATGCCTATCGTGGCACGGTTTTATGTCCTCCGCGTTATGAATATTTCTTTTTTACTATGGCTATCGATATTACATTTTCTTTGGATCAGGGCTACGTCTTTATGCTATTACAATTGTTTCGATGTAGCATAATTCCTTCATTGTGAACTGGGACTGGACGACATCGGAGTCCGTATTCTTGAATTCTTTGCAAAATCTTATCCAGGTTTTAATTATTTGAATGAAGGTGATAAGGATAAGTTGAAAAGATATTTTAGAGACTATATATATACCGTAAATTCTCCAATAGAACCCCCGGGGGTTCTATTTTTCAATACCTGCGTGGAGTGGGGTTGTATTAGAGGCGGTTGTTGTTTTCTTATTGTTCATGCCAATACGTTCATGTTCTAATCTATTACTTTCTGAGACTGACATTGTACTATCAAAACGTCTGAAAAAGTATGAAAAATAAGAAAAAAAAACATTTTGAAATCAAACCGCGTAAAAAATGTTTTATATGGGGGAGGGGGTGTTTAAATGGTTGTAAAATTTAAAAATTTATGTATATAATACTTTTTTATTACTATAATTTATTTATTTTTTATGCTATGATTAATATACCATCCTTTAGCTTATGTGATGAATAAGGATTTTATTTTAACGTCTTGCTATTGAAAATTAGGATGCGTACGTAAAGGATTTTCACAGTCACGCGCTTCCACGAGAATGCCACTAGTTAGTTCCGGAAAACTTGTTTTTAATTATCTCATTTTCTTTAAGATTTTATTTTTTAAGATTTAGAAATGGATATTGATGATGGTACTTGTTCATCTTCTGAAGATGAAAAGCAAGTTGAAATTAAGTCCACGGAACGTCCTCATAAAGCGTAAGATCATATTTATTAGTTTTTTTCATCTTCAGAGAAGTAACATTGGATATGAGTACTAATGAAGCTGCAAATATGATCTGTCGAGCGTTGCTCGTTGACAAAGAACCTAGTAGAAGTAGTGCTGTACGGAATATTAGCGTAAACGGTCAATTTATCATTATGTTAGTTGTTGTTTTGTTAGTTTCTTAAGCTATCATTGTAGAAATATATCCAGTATGGACAGAAAATCTCTGCAAAAGTCTCTAGCAAATCTCTTCGATATGTGTGATTTAGCGAAATCAACAATTGATCTTGTAACGTCGACCCAAACGACAGTAGGTTCAATGCAATATCCTCCGCGCGGGATTTAAATAATTTTTTTTTTCTAACACAATGAAAGCAAATTATATACCACATACCAGAGATGCGCGGCCCCTCGAATGAAGAATAATTTCCAGAAACTTGCAACAACCTCTTCTACTAGCAGTTTATTAGTATCTTTTTTTTCGACCACCTATACCTCTTCTTTTTGCATTTTTTCGCAATGAAAACCCATAGTTAGCTCGATAACTTCTACCCCCCATATAATAAGACTTTCTTACATTATCGGAAATCGTTCATATAATTTATGTTCCATTGCTAAGACCTAACTAATAAATTTCATTTTTTTTAATATAAGAGGCAGGTTATATTACACATTATTATAAACAAAAATAATGAAAAAAATGCATTTTATCAAATCAAGACGCAATAATAGCCCCCCCCCCCCCCTCCCTCCAAGCAAATTCCTCACCGCCCTCTAAAGAGCGTGATATACTATTTGCTCATAATGAAGGTTTTTAGGCTGTGAACCACCCAAAAATGTCAATGTGTTAACTTGTTCTTGTTTCCTTTCCCATATATTTTTGTTATGAAGGTTGTGGTTATTATCTTAAAGCCAGTAAGCCTACCTATTTCTAATCTTTTAATTTTTTTTCAGCAAAAAAGCTGGCTACAAGGAGCACCATCAACCAAGAAACCTAAATTATTATAAGGTAAAGTAGATGAATATTTTGTTATTTGTACAGAATTGTTGAAGTTTTGGTTATTTTTGAATGAAATTTATATGATTAAATGCATTCTATGACAACCGTTTTGCGGATTTTATATATTTTGTCCATTCTCTTTGCCAAACAAGTTTTTGTAGATGTTTAAAGGGTTAAAATCCAAACTTGAGGATCAAGGAAAAAAGCTACAAGCTTCTGTAGCTCAGTATGGAGAGCAGCTCAGTGAACAAATTGGCTCCATACGAACTGCCGCTGTAAGTTGAAAACTTTATAATTTTTTCTATTCGAAATTATTAAACAAGATTTTTGATGTCATCGTTTAGAGTGACACTGGTAGTGATGCTGGTTCGAACATTACTCGAAGATTCCTCAATGCTGTTGGTGGTTCTTCCACTCATTCTGATTTGAACGAATCTCTAAATCATTCAGTTCGTAAAATCAGTAGCTAAAAAATGTCTTAAGGTGGGGAGTGCTCTTATGGAAGAAGTAACGGAGGCTGATTTACTAGGCCTTAACTTATCACAACGAGAGAGACGATTGTCGGGAGGATCAACCCACAGTAACGAGAGCTCTTTCTCAAGTTTCTTCCAATCCGTACCGGGAATGGCAGCATCAACTCTTGATGATATTGATTCTGATAGGGAAAGTACTCTAGACGAGCACGGCTCTTCTGTTGTTCGTTCTGCTTCCAAAGAACAGGTACACTACTATCTTTTCTTCCACATTCTTGAAGATTTCGACAGTTCTTTCCAAACTTCAAGGGAGAGCTGCAAATTATAAGGATAAGTACAGGGACCTTGTGAAGAAATACAATGAAGTCGTTACTGAAAACAACAAATGCAGGGTGAGTTATACAATAGATAAACAAAGAACAATTTCAGACCGTTCTGGCTCAAACACAAGACAAAGCCTTGGAACGAATGGAAAAGTTGAGAAATGAAAAGAAAGTTCTCACAGAACGAATGAAAGAACTAGAGCACAGTGAAAATGAGGCAAGTGGAAGTCATTTTTATCAAATTTCTGTGTTTAGAGTCCTTCAAAGCTTCAAAAATATGAAGCACTTCTAGAGAAATGTAAATCTGAAATTACAAAGAATAAAGAACGGATAAAAGAACTTGTAGCTGAGAATGAAAGCCTCCGTTCGTGGAATGAAAACAATGAAGGAGAAGTGAGTTAATAAGCATCACCAATAAGCAATATTTTAGGCTGGTTTTTCTGATTTAGCTACAGAAAGAGTTACAAGTGAATGGAAAGCTCGCGTGGACAAAATTGAAAGTGATTGGACCGAAAGAATGAATAAAGTCAGTAATTTCCTTATGATTCACCTTTTATCAGGTTGAATCTGACTATATAGACCAAGTTGCCGCTGCTAAGAAAGAAACATTTATCATGATGGAGAGCAAAGACAAAGAAATCGAGGCTTTACGAAATAAATGCCGAGAATTAGAAATACAAGATGGACAAGCAAACGAAAGGTGGCAAAAGCGAGTTGACGAACTACAAGCAGTTGTGAAGGCTCTAGAAACAGAGAAAACCGATATGGTTGAGAAGTTATCGGCTGCCAAAGCGCAAGGAGTCCAGGTAAAAAATTTTTAAAAATAATTTTTACCAACAATTAGGCAGTAAGAGATGAAGAAGAAATGAATCGAAATGCTTTGATTGAGAAATGGATACAGAAAGAAGAGCAATGGAAGGCTGAAACGACAGAAAAGTTTGCCGAAGTTGACAAAAGCCATAAAGAAATTGTGGAACGATTGGTAAAATAACAACAAAATCACAAAGGGGGTTTAGAAAGAACAATTGTCTGTTATAAAATCTGCTCAAGAAGAGGAAAATGCTTTAGCCTCGTCATCAAAAGCTGCAGAACATATTTTAGAAGCTCAAATATCCGAGTTGGATGAGAAATTGAAAAACACACAAACAGCTTTGGAAAAACAGGTAATAAGAGGTCTTAAATCTAAAAGAAGTATAGAAAATGGAAATGGATCACGTAATAGAATCAATTCAAGCCAAACACAGAGAAGAAGTGGCTGAAATTATTCGTGAACATGAAGAATTACTCAACCTCACAAAACAGCAAGCTGAAGTAGAAAGAGTCAATTTGACGGATACGTGAGTTGAGTGTACTTTTTCGGAAAAAAAAGTTTTAGAATCTCATTCCTTGAAAAAGATGTTGAACAACTACGATCAAGCGATGAGAATAGAAGAAAAGACTCTGAAGCGTCGCAAAAATCAGCTTTTGATGAGTTTAACACAAAAGAAGTGAGTAAAATCTTTAAAAAAAAACAGTATACTTAAATCTAGAATGAATATAAAGAGCAAATTGAGAAATTAGAACACGAATTAAAAATTTTGAAACAGAAAAATGAAGAACAAGTGGAGAAACTCAAAGAAAGTCATGACAAAATAACAAAAGGTTTACAAAGAAACTTCGAAGAACTAAAAGAAGAGTTAGAAAGAAAATCAACTGAACTTCAAGAACTAGAAATACTAAACGATTCAACAAAAAAGGAAACAGAAACTCAACTCCAGGAAATGCGAGCAGTTCTTCAAGAAAGAAATGAAACAATTCGCCGAATTGAAAACGAAAAAAGTGAATTAGAAGTTGAGCTGGCTCAATCTAGGGAACTTTCCTCAATTCATGAGCATTTGCGGGGACAGTTAGAATTAATTACCAACGAAAAAAATGAGGCAGAGGCAAAAGTTTTGCGAATGGAAAAAGAGCGCGAGGCTACCAAACAAGGTAAAAAAAGTTAATCTACTTTATTTTCAAAATTCCAGAGAACGTTGAGGAGCTCATCAGTTTGAAAGATGCTCCAATTACCGAAACAATGCCTGAAAATAAAGAATTAGAACAAAAAATTAAGCAGTTAGAAGAACAGATCAAAGAAATGGAAGACAAGGAAAAAGTGATATCCGGAGAAAGTGGCAAACGAGCTGATTTGGTCAAAACAATAGAAAAAGAAATAGAAACGTTCAAAGAAAAACTAGAAGAAGCTGAAAAATTAGTATTACAAAAAACAATAGAAAAAGAGCAAGTTGAACAGGAGTTGGCACTTCTCAAAGAGCATGTAATTACCTTGAAAGTATTGAAAAAAAATGATTTTCAGTCTGCTTACACCACTCAACAATTAGCTCAAAGTGAAGGAACTAAACAAGAAGAGTTGATTAACACAAAAAAAGAACTGAAGAAGGTGGAAGAAATAAGTGCAGATCTACAAAAAGAGCTTAACCAGGTAATTTCTCTATATTTTGAGCAAAAACTCCTTATAGAAAGCTGACATCATTAATAAATTGCAAGAAGAGTTACTCTCAATGAAAAATACATTTGAAACTGAACAAAAGAGGTTGCAACAAGAAATTCAACAAGTTCAAGAAGCGTCTAAAGAGGTATGCGACCTGAAAGATCAATTGAGCAAAATGAAAGAGGACAATGAAGAACTCAAAAGGTAAAAAAATTGAAATTATTATTAAGTAAATTCAGACGGGTAGCTGACACGCAACAAATCGAACAAGCCATCATTAGTGAAAAAAACAAAGTCGAAGAACTTTCGAAAGAATACGAAAGCAAACTCAAAACAACCGTAGAAAATCTCCAAAAGCAGGAGGAAATGACCAATGCTTACCAGAAAGAAATAGAGCAAATAAAGGGAAAATTCGAGGAAGAAAGACAAGAAAAGGTTAGTCCAATCCGTTAGTCCAGTAGTTTTAGAGGATCGCTGAACCCACAAAAATTCGAGAACTTGAAGACCTAAATGAACGAATGCGCGTTGAATTTATTGCTAAGGCGGGTTTTTGAATGTTTCTTGATTTTTGAATGGGTTTATTATTGGAAACTGCGATATTTTAATAGAAGAACCTCAAAAAAGTAATTTTAGGAGAAATTGGTGGCTGAATTGCGAGAACAATTGGATGTCGCTTCTGTAAAGGTTAAAGAAACTGAAAACAAGCACAATGAAACAATTACAAAGCTTCAAAATGAACTGAAAAAGGCTACCTTGGAAGTTGAAAGCGCCTCGGGAACTATTGAATCACTTCGACAAGCTCTTTCCATCGTTAATGACTCGAAAAAAGAAGAAGAGACTAAATGGGAAAGTAAACAGGCAGAAGAATTAAAACTTAGGTAATTTAGTCGGTTCAAAAAGACAATGTCCAATTTTTAGAGAACAATATTCTACCGCTCTTGAACATCACAAAAATGAATTGGTAATAGCTCAAGACAAAATAGTGGCACTTACGAAGATGGAAACAGAACACAATGAGCTTAAAAAAGCTGTTGAGAAGTTGAAAGGAGATTTCCAAACAAAAGAAGAAGAGTACAATCAAGCCAAAGAGACGTTGAAAGCAGAATGGAAAGAAAAAATGGAAAAAGCAATTCAAAAACAGAAAAAGACTTCTGAAGACGAAGCATCATCAACTAAAGCCGAACTAATGCTGAAGATAGACACTTTACATGCTGGAATAGCAGAGAAAGAAAGGAAATTGGACGATGTGGTTTTAGAAAAAGCACGTCTCGAACAAGAAATCATTGCTTTGGGAACTGTTCGAGCGGATTTAGACCAGAGAAAAGAAAAAGAAAAACAACTAACATCTAAATTATCAGAAATTGAAAGAAAGCTTATGGAAACTGAAGCAGAAAATAAAGTTTTAAGTGAAAGAAAAACAGAATTAGAAGACATTAGAGAAAAGTTAACTGCCGAGTTGGAACAAAATAAAGTGACTTTGACTGAAAAAGAGAATGACGTGAGTTTTAAAATATTAAAATAACATCAACTAATTTAGGTAAAGAACTTGAAAGAAGTTACGGAAGAATCAATGAAAAAAGTTGCCGCTAAACAAGATACAGATAGTAAAAAAGTAACTTAAAGACTAGAATAATAACCATTTTTAGGTTATTCGTGAGCTTCAAAGAGAAGTTAAACAACTATACGTTGAGTTAAACGAAAAATCCGAGGCTGTTGATACTCTCAAAAAGCAGTTAGACGGACAGAGGGCTAGTTCTTCTGAAATGCCTGCAACTAAAGTTAAAACAGCAAGCGTCGAAAGTGCTCCACAAAAAGATTATATGGTAAGCAGTAATAATATAAAAGAATAAAAACGTTTCAGTATGAAGAAGAATTAGAAAAAATGAGAAATAAGCTGAAAGGTTCATATAAAGAAATCGATGACTTGAAGGACATGAACAGTCGATTAGAACGAAATTTAGAGATTTCTAAACGGTCTCAGGTAAAATTGCTTACTTTAGGAAGTGAAATCTTTAGAAATCACCAACACTATCGAAAACGAATGGAATATCAGCGAGTAATGATGAACCAGCTTTTGCCAATTCAGCTGAAGCAGAATATCTGAAAAACGTTCTATATAGTTACATGGCAGATAGAGAAACACTAGGAAAAGAATGTGTGGTGAGTAAAATAAAAAAATATATAAACAATGAATAAAAACAACAAGAAAAAATGAATTAAAAAATGCTTATTACAGACACTGGCCCGTGTTATTGGTACCGTTGCCAAATTCAATAAATCCCAGCTCGACACGGTAATTTTAAAAGAAGAGAATCGACTGGCTGGCTGGGTAGGTGGAACTGTCAGTCAAGTATCGAATGTCCTCTCTGGAGGCCGATAATAAACAAATCTAACTAAAAAATGGCCCTTGTATAGGAAATTTTTGAGAAATATTTATTCACTTTTAGTCACCTAGTTTGTGATTTTTACCTGTGACAGCTGCCTGTGATCGGTATATATATTATTCTTTAATTATTAATTTAATCTATATATCACTTCGCTATTTATTGTCATAATGTATAATAAAGATTCATTTTCTTTCAATTTTATACTTTTTTTTTAGTTTGTTCATGTTTTACCTTGATCGTCTGGGATTATCGTATATTTCAGATTTTATCATGCCAAATGTGCACCTTACCAATGGAAAAGTATTAAATTATATTGATGAGAAAACAGTCGAGCAAAATATAGAAGAACGAGGTTTTCGATGGGATACAGCTACGAAAAATTTGGAACGATCTGATTTGACAGTTCATGTTTATGAAGGAGGCTTTAAAGTCAGTTGTGTATTTTGTATCATTATTACTCACCTCAGGTGTGGGAATGTTCAATTGATTTGTGTGAGTACATCTCTCAACATTTTTCGACATTGCAAAACAAACAAGTTCTCGAGGTACTTTTTTTTTCAAGGTTTTTGAAAGTTTGTTGCTAATAATTATTGATAAGATACTACCCTTATCTATCAAATTTTTTCCAGTTAGGATGTGGAGCAGCTCTACCGGGTATTTTATCAGCTCAGTTGGGTGCTTCGAAAGTTGTTTTACAAGATTTTGTAGGTAATTCAGTGCTTTTCTTTTCAATCTGTCTTTAGAACGAATGTGTAATTCAATGTTTCACCGCCGGTAATGTTGTTATAAATGATTTGGAGGAAAATAGCTGTCAAATGATCAGTGGCAGCTGGGATGATTTACCCAAGAAAATTGAATCCAACAGGTAAATTTTTTCTTTTTATTACTTTAATTAACTTTAGTTTCGATATTATATTAACATCGGAGACAATATATAATGAAGAAGATTATGGTGCTCTTCACGATGTTATCTGTGCTGCTTTGTCAGACAGGGGGGAGTGGTGAGTCACGAGAGTTTTGTTTGATCATTCCACTTGCAGCTTATTAGCTGCTAAATTTTTTTATTTCGGTGTTGGCGGTTCAATTCCTGGATTTATTCAATATATTCAATCAAAAAAGCAACTTTCTGTTGAAGAAGTTGTGTCTATAGAATCAGCAGTACCACGCAAAATATTAAAGTTAGTTAAATTATAAATTTTTATATATTCTCCATGTTGAATAAATGTTTACGTTACTTTTTAAAATCTCCATTCCTATGGGATTTTGTCCCTTGAAGTTACATTTGTCTCCTTAATCCCATTGTTTGCTCTTGAAAGCAACATATTTCTTCGCAATATCACAGGTATTTGCCGCATCATAAGTGCTTCCGCCTCCATTCTTGACCATTTACGCATCTATTTCTAATGTTTACTATCGGTTTACAGTAATTATGCATTGTACAGAAATACGAAGAAATATGGATGAAATGTCCTGGGAAGAAGTTGATCAAGAACTCGATTCAAATGATGATAATCAAGAGGTGATTAATTTTTTACTTTTTACTTTTTTTGACAGCCAGGACCAAGTACAGGAATTCTAATTGATGTCAATGATGCTCCAGTTCCACCTCCAAGAACAAAATTTCGACAAAATCCACCACCAGTAGCTAGACCACGAAATGCGAGAATATCGCCTCCAGATGGTTTCGAACTTATCGACATCAGTACTCCCGATGTCATCAGGTCTGATATATATTTGAGGTATTTTATTTGACAGTCTGAATGGTTCAATGGGACAACAATCGCCTGATACCATTCTTACAGCTCTGTTAGAAACCAGCGCCATTGGTTATTCTTTTGACAGTGATGGAGATTATCGAGAAGTTAAGGTAGGTTAAATTCTTATAGGCCATGAAAAGGATTGTAGATTGAAAGAGGTTCTTTACTAAAACCTCTAATAAAATCTGATTCTGTTATTTTGCAACTTATGAAGAAAATAGGTGGACAGAATCCAAGTTACCAACCGTTTACGGAACTTTTGAGAAGAAATGTAGGAGTTTTGGTGAAAAACTCTCAATTGATGAGACTAACAGAAGATCAAACTATGTAAGTTGACGAAATACTGAACTGCCTCCGTCTGACCTAGCTAATTGTGTACATTACCTGTGACAACAGCTGTTATAGCCAGCTGATCAAGCACGAATCAATAATCTTTCAGTCTCTTGCTACCAGCTACTCCGGAAGAACGTCTGGAACTCTACAAGGACCTGGAGAGATTCCATTTTGTCCAACATTTAAAGCCGGGCGACACAGTATCGGTTGTAACGGAAAATGTAAGTGAAAAGAGTACAGCTTATGGGGGTGGACCTGTTTGTGACATAACATGACAATAGACTGGTTTCTCGACTTTTGGCATGAGACGCGCCCATCTAAACGGGGGATGCTTTCCCTTTTTTTCATCTGTTTTACATTCTAAATAATTTTAGAATTCGGCAATGTATCAAGGAAGAGTCGTATGGATTGGAGAAAAACCAAAAGAAGTCGGCATGTGGTATAAAGTCGACATAAAACCGGTGAGTTGTCTTTTTTAATTCCGAAGCTTCTGTGATTCATTTTCTCGCGCTGACTGCCTTTTTTGCTTAATTTCTTGTCGGTCACATGTTGTTTAATCGATTTTCTTCTAACTAAAGAGAATCCAAGACGGGATAGGCCTGTTTCTATAACTCGAAGTGGCGATTATCCAGCCCCCTCTCCCGCCCCGCTATTTACTTGTTGTCCGAACACATACACACGCATCGATTCGGCCTCTCCTCTAACGGAACAAAAAATTCAAATTTCAATGGTTTGACCAATACGGGTAAGCGATCCGCTTGGTTTTTTTCGTTCCCCTCTTTATGAATAATTCGAAATGCAGCGATCGATATAATTTAAAAAACACCAGCCAACCCAATTATATAACATATAATTTTTAGTCGAATTCGATGAGTGTTCCGGATTGGGGAGGGCCACCACCACCGAGAAGTCTCTACGCAAATGCTGCACATATTCAGAAGCCATTGAGGAGTAATTACGATTATAGGTGGGTCTTTTAAGCTTTCTTTTGGTTATTAGATTGAAATTTGATGAAATAAAGAAAAATAAAAATGTTTTTTTGTTGTATCTTCTTTTTTGAGCGAATTTGGGAAGATAAAATTAGTAAGCTAAACTACTAATTATTAATAATCTATATCTATCCATTGATCGCTGTTTTTATTTTTTTTAGAACTATTCAACCGCCTCCTCCCGTCCATCATGAAGTTCGAAACATCCCCATTCGACGCATTGAAACGCAATTCAATGCCGACAATACAACAACCCAGACCGTTCGGCTGGATGAATCAAATGAGTGAGTCATTCTTTCTTTTCTTCTCATTCTTCCAGCTTCATTCGAGACCTTCAACATTGGGATGGAGATCCACGAACAATAAATGAACCACTTCGAGAGTGGAAAGAACGACCTCGGATGGATGAAAGAGAGAGAAGGAGTTCGAGGAAGGCGAATGGACAGCCAAGTAGGAGTCAAAGTGCTCATGCTGTAGCTGTTTATGACAAGACATTTAGGTAGGATAATTTATTTGTGTTTTGCATTATATAGTGTCGATGACCCAGCCAAGACGAATGGGATTTTGGTGGGAGATCGGTGTGTCTGGCACGATGGATCCCAATATCATAAGGGAACTATTCGTTTCATTGGTCATTTGAAAGGACACTCTCATCTCTTCGCTGGAGTAGAATTTGTAGGTTCCTTTCTTTATTTTATACTTTGGCTTTTCAGGATCAGCCTATTGGCAAAGGAACTGGAGTTTTTCAAGGGGAAACAGTCTTCCAGACAGCTGAGAACAAGGCCGGCTTTGTCGTTCTCAGCAGTTTAGAAATTCTTCCAAGACAATTTGACTCAATCGGAGAGAAAACGCTAGCTGTCAGACATAAACAAGCATCAGCTGAGTCGCTATCGGATCCTGTCCATCAGTCGACGGCTCCTCCAGTTCCTCCGAGGCCAGCAATGAAAGCTGAAGACTATTTGATAGATTCTTTTAGTATCGGTAAGCATTTTATCTAGGTAACTATGATTCTTTAGGCAGTTATGTAGAGGTCTGTCATATCGGAGCCTGTCGATCGGGAGTCATTAGATGGATAGGCGATGCGATGAGCGAGGATAATGATCATTTAGAGAAGAGCGCTATAGTGGAATTGGTATTTCCTTTTTTTAAATTAAAATTTGTAGGACACGGATATCCCTCACGGATGGCGTCCTGCCCCACCTCAACATTATCAATCCAACTATGGAAAAGCTGTTCTGGTTCCCACATCAACCTTGCGACGGGATCGATTGATGCAAGTATCTCAAGAAGACGATTCACCCTTGAGCTTCGGAGTAAAAGCTCAAGACTTTGGATCAATTGATAGTGGTACAGAAACGACGCCATGTGAACCGTGGAGGTTGACAGATGATCTTATTGGACGAATGAAAGGAATTCAGGTAAATATAGCATATTAGTTTTTAAAAATCATTCCAGGGGCATAGAAACAGCTGCTACATTGATGCAACTCTCTATGCAATGTTCATTCAGTCCAGTTCTTTCGATTTGTAAGTTTTTCTAAAGTTATTTATCTAAAAATCCGTTAATTGAGATGTGAAAAATATTGTGAAGACAGCAAAAGAGCAATATAAAAATGTTTCTTTCGTTATACATTTTTCGTATTGTATAGGCGCCTAGAACATAATATATAGCCAAACAGTTTTCCGATTTAAAAAGTTTTCTATTTCAGTTTGTTGGAAAGGTATCCAAGAAAAAGTGACATCCCACAATACAAGGAGCTGATTCAACTTCTCAGCACAGAAATCGTCTATCCATTGAGAAAGTGGGCCATATTATATTTCTAATATTTTCTAGATTCCATTACGTTCGAGCAGATCATGTGATGAAAATACGAGAACTATTCGCCGAATTGATGCCGAATGTGAAAGGACTGACGAGTGAGGAGAAAGATCCGGAAGAGATACTGGATCAGTTGTTCAAGTGCATTTTTAAAGCGGAACCTTTCGTGAAATTTATGTGAGTCATCTGAAAGAACTGGAAAAAATCTTTTCAGAAATAAAGAAGGAAAACTTGATCATATGTATCTATGTCCAATGATCGTCGAAGATTGGCAGGGTGGTGTAGCCACAACACAGCACCTTCTTGAGCGGCATATGCGAGCAGCTGGTTTAAAATTTGTTGAAACACCAAAGAACTTAATTTTACAAGTAAGAAAATTTGGGTGAAAGATAATTTGTAGTTGCCTCGCTACGGACAACAAAAAGTTTTCGACAAAATTTTACCTTTGGAACGAATAGACATCACGGGTCTTGTACATAATGGTGAATTTTCTAGTTGTTCTGTTTATCTTTATAGCTACTCAACCTTGCCATTCCTGTGGTAAACCAGCAGAAGGGATGTGTCCGGAATGTTTCTTATGTAAACGGGTCTTCCTTACTGAGGTATATAAAAATAACAGTCTGAAAAAAAAAACTCCAGGTTTCTTATTGCATTTCTTGCTTTAAAAAGATCCACAACAACTGGGGAGAAGGTGATCATGTTATGAGAAGCTTCTACCCAAGTGGAAAACCTGTCAAAAAGGCATCAAGTCATAAAATGGTGAGTAAAATGGAAAATGTACTAACCAAATAGGTACTGTCTGCCGTTCTTTGCATAGAAACTTCTCATTATGTCGCATATGTGAGATCGGTAACCGGAAGATGGCTTTTCTTCGATTCAATGGCTGATAGAGAAGGCCTCAGCAACGGATTTAATGTGCCTCAAGTAAAAGAGTGTGATAGAATGTCTTGGTGGTTGTCTTCGGCCGGTTGGGAGCGACTACGAGATGCTGATTTAAATGGAAATACAAGAGTGGGAAAAAAAAGAAATACTAAAATAGAAAAACTTCAGATTATGCTCGGTAAGGGAAGCGACGTCGACCCACTGGTTACGCGGCTACTCTCCGATTCTTATATTTGCTTTTATCAAGAAGAAACTTCTACGGTTGCGCCTCCAACAAATATTTTGAACAACGTTCTACAAAGGATAAAATTATAAAAAAAATATCCAAGCAATATTGACGTAATCTTTTATACGTTTGTAGAGAATCCAGATCAAAAAAAAAATTTTTTTTAGCAATGAATAGTGATTTGAAGCCGGTGATAGCTTCAGAAGCTTCTCTTTAGGCCAATTAGATTTAAACATTCGGTGCTTGAAACGCGTGTTGTGTATATTTTCTGGTTGTCATCGAGGGTGTTACTTTGCCTTGATTTTTTGTAGAAAGTAAGATATTGTATTTATAAATATTTTTACCGTCAAACGGACTTTTCTAAATAAAAGTATTCGAAAGACTTTACACACTCACTAAAAATATTAAACACATGCTTTAAGGAGATTAATCCATGAACTTTCTTTATTTTAACTTACTTCAATTTCATTCCACCTTTTATTATCTGCTTTCCCATTTCTATATTATATACAATATGATAAATCAGAAATTTCAAACTAACTCCACTACTCGTGAAAAAAAGAAGGATTTTTGGACACGGTAGCTTTGGCTGCTGGCTGAGTATTCAACGCACAATTTTCTGTCTGGCCTAAAATTTAGCCCTTGCCAGTTATTTCGTTGTGTTTCGTATTGGGAGTCGTGTCTTGTTTTTTAATTCCTCTAGCGAGGGTTCTGATTTATTTAATATACTCTGTGTAAAGTTTAGTCATGTCCTTCTCAGACTTACTTTTATTCTCCTTGCATATTTTAATTTCAATATTTCAGGCAAATTTGGGACAATGGTTCGGATGAACGTTCTCGCCGATGCGCTCAATTCCATCAACAATGCCGAGAAGAGAGGAAAACGTCAAGTTTTGATTCGCCCTGCTTCTAAGGTAAGTTACTAGTTTTCCGCTATAAATATGATGGTAGTTAAAATGAGGGTGTTAGTACTTTTATAATATAATATGTCATGAATCACAGTTGATTTAGACCGTGCCGAGGCCCAATTTTTGGCCAAGGCTCTTTGCAGCTTTTTAGTTGTAAAGACACCCTTGGCTAGTTCCATTTTTGATGGACTGGCAAAGGGAAATGGTCACGGTATGTTAAAATTTATCTGAAGGGATTTTATTTATGTTCTTACTTAAGGTCATCATCCGTTTCCTCACCGTAATGATGAAACACGGTTACATTGGAGAGTTCGAAATTGTCGACGACCACCGCGCTGGAAAAATTGTCGTCAACTTGACAGGACGTATCAACAAGTGCTCTGTAATCTCTCCCCGCCTCGACATCAAATTGAAGGTGAGTCGCTTTATTAGTTGACAATTCTGATTTGGCTGTCGTTGTTCGATTATTCCTCAAGGATCAATGTTTAGAATTGCTTTGTTAATTGAACCTTAATATCCTGATTTCAGGATCTTGAGAAGTACACCACTACTCTCCTACCTTCCCGTCAGTTCGGATATCTGATCCTCACCACTTCTGCTGGTATCATGGATCATGAAGAGGCCCGTAGAAAACACGTAGGAGGAAAAATTCTTGGGTTCTTCTTCTGAAGTTGTTATTGCTTGAATAAAACTGTTACAATATCTTTATACATTCTTTACCTTAGTATTCAACTGATATCGAGCTGAGAAATAGCACGAAGACTTGCATTGATTGTATGAAGAGCATCTTTTCTATCTGTTAGGGATGCGGACAATAGCGTTGATAGATATGGACTGTTTTTATGCTCAGGTTGAGCAAAGGGAAGCTCCTGAACTTTGGGGTAAACCTGTAGCCGTTGTTCAATATGCCCGTGAAGGTGCTTATGGAGGGTATATAAATTTGAAGACCTATATATTTATCATAGAATTATTGCCCTCAGTTACGAAGCAAAAGGAGCCGGCATTAAACGTGGCATGTTTCTTCCTGAAGCTAAAGCAAAATGTCCAGAAGTTCAAATAGCTTTTGTACCTCAAGGAGAGCACACTGATAAAGCTGATATTCAGAAATATAGGTCTGATTTTGCATCTAATTTTTTAGTTTTATTTTAGAGATGCAAGTGCAGAAGTCTTCGAGGTTTTAAATAATGTTGATCCACGGATTATTGTGGAAAGAGCATCAGTCGATGAAGCATTTTTGGATATGACCGCTTATTGTCAAGAGATTTACGATGAAATAGAAGATAAGGAGGAATATCTAAACAATGTAAATTGTTGTATTTGTTGTTGTACTCTTTCATATAGTTGATCCATGAGGTTTTGGTACTTTTTCCTACGACACATCTTGCTGATGGTCGAGATCTTAACTCATTAAAGGATGATGAATGGATTTATGACAAAGAAATTAATCTCATGGAGTGGCTCAACATTAATTGTCGAAATGATCCTGTTCAGGTATTTGTTTTCTAATGTCGAGTTTGTTTTATCCAGTATAGGTTAGCCATAGCTACAGCGACGGTCGAAAGGATACGAGCTGATGTAAATAAGAAGACTCAATTTTTTTGTTCAGCTGGAATTGGGAATAATAAAGTAAGAATATTTCTTTCTTTTGTGATATTCATATTTGTAGACAGTGGCCAAATTAGTCTGTGCTCGTCATAAACCTAGACAACAGTCGGTCATCCCGATGTATTCAATACCTGCAATATTTGAACATACACCAATTGAAGATGTTCGTATGCTTGGTGGTAAATTGGGAAAATGTCTGAAAAGCACATTAGGTATTTTGGTGAGTTCAGCTTTTGTTTAAATTGTTCTGATGCAGACAATGGCTCAACTGGCTGAAGTACCCTATGATCGTCTGAGAGACAATTTTCCTGGTAATGCACGTTGGCTCTGGAATTTGGCGAAAGGTCATGAAGATGAGCCTGTAAAAGCAAGAAATATGACCACTTCTATTGCAGTTAGTAAAAATTTTCCGGGTAAAAATGCTCTCACAATAACATCGGAGGTAATGAGGTAAAGTTTCTATATTTTTAGTTTTTAATTTTTTAGATGGATAAATGGCCTGTCAAAAGAATTAGCAAAGAGACTATCAACTGATCGGGCGAATGTTAGTTTTAAATTTGCCTATTTATTCCTACTGGTTGTAGAACAAACGCACTGCTGAGAATTTGGTTGTTACGTTCTGTAATCCTTCAGTTCAAACTAAAACTCTGAAAATAACAACTTACAACCCTGATGCAATTTTTAATATGGTGTTAGCATATGCTAAAATTTTTAATAAGGCTTCACTTTCTTCGCCAAATTGGGAGCCACCAATTTTTCATTTCTCATTATCCGCTTCAAAATTTACGGAAGGAATTCCCACTGAATCGAAAAGTATCCTCAATTGGGTAGCTGAAAGTATCCCATTATCTACGGTATGATCATGATTTTACTCGGGATACATTGCTTGTCAGGATTCAACTTCAGAGCTTTCTGATGCTCCCTCTACATCAAATGGTATTATGCATGATGAAGATGGCTGGCAGGTAATTGAAGAAACGTTGAACTTCTTATACAATTGCACAGGTTTATGACCCTAAGAAATTTGAACAAGCTTCAAATACTAACGAAATGATAACTATCGGCGAACAGCAAATTTCAAAAGATGTGTATGACGAATTACCAGATTTTATCAAAGATGTATGTGTTAGTATAAGTAGATTGGTTCTTTAGGAGTTGAAACATGAGCAGCGGTTGTTGGAGGCGAGAAGACGATTAGAAGAACAGAAGACAAAAACAATCCTACCGAAAAGTACGAAGACTATGAAACAACAACCAATAACAAAAGGAAAGAAGAGAGGAGCTAAAGTACAACCGCCCGGAACACCGCCACCCAAAAAAACTATTGAAAGCTTTTTTAAAAAGTAACTAACAACTGTAAATTCGAATAATTCATTTTTATATAACTACAAATTACATAAATTAACAATTTACAAATTTTTTTTAAAATGCTATTAACAACATAAGTATAGGTCACTTTTAAGGCCAATATTATGCGATTTCAAACAATCTTTTTTGGCAAAAACAGGCAAAAAAAAAAGACCAGCATAGTCAACCCGGCAATTAGAAAGACACGTTCTCAATTACTTACGATCACGATCAACACCAACAACCCTTTTTTTCGGCGCAACTGGTGGCGGAGCACCACGAGAAGCGGGAGAAGGACTTGAACCAACTCTTCTTTTCGGAGGTGTTGATTGCCCTCCCTCGACGTTGTACGGCTGCTTTAGTCCTGAAAAACAAGTTTGTAACAACCATCATTATAGATACCATTCATGATTTTCTCAAAATCTCCATGCCCTATTTGCTGGCTATCTATTTTAGGCCTTTGTCGGCGATTCGTTCCCATTTTCTCAGCTAATTCTAAGAGCATTTCATTGTGATGACCTGTCGTGGCAGCAAGACAAGCACGTCGTTCCATATCTTCTTGTTTTTTCTTCTCCGCTTGAGTTCGGGTTTCATTTTCTTTCTTACATCGATGGAAATTATGAATAAAGTTGGTCAATTTGGCAAAGAAATCAGATGGTTGTATCGTCTTTGGATTTTCTCCATAAAATTCTACACAGCTTTCAAAAGTTTTCTGAAATAACAAAATAAAAAACAAATCAAATTACCAAAGCCAATTTCGATTGTTCGATAAGATGATTTAGCTTCTCTTCATTTTCATTGATAAATTTATCCAATGGAGGAGGACACCCTTGACCTTTCAATTCACGTTCTTTCTTGGCCTTTTCGAATCCTTGTTCTAGTTCTTTCATATCAGCTAGAACACTGTCCCATTGAACTAAAATTCCATAGAAAAGATAAGAATGGACTAACCTCCTGCGGCTTTATCAATGAATTTAAGCTGATCACTGAATTTCATAAGTTCTGGGAATGATTTTTGAACAGTATCCACAACCATATGTAATAATGTTAACGATCTATCAGAAGAAGCTTTTAGAATAGCTAGCTGAATTGTACAGTAAAATAATGTGTTAAAAAGACCAACTAACCGAATCAAGACTGGACAGTTTGAAGCCATACACAGCTCCTCGTTTACAACTATTCATATAATTTCCAAAAGCCAATATAACTTCGAGTATTTTGTGAAATTCTCCGGCCTCCTTTGCACATTTTGATGCAGCAGTTATATGGGTGAATTGCTGAAGAATTGATAAGTGAAACAAGGAATTACCGGCTCTAGAAGCGCAACCGATTCATTGAAGTCGGCCATCACTCTCATAACTGTCAGTTTACATTC
Source organism: Oscheius sp. DF5120 (assembly GCA_932521415.1). NCBI lineage: Eukaryota > Metazoa > Nematoda > Chromadorea > Rhabditida > Rhabditidae > Oscheius > Oscheius sp. DF5120. The sequence continues at coordinate 5,311,846 of OW051463.1, forward strand.
CAAACGCTCAATTGTACAAAGAGCAGCAAGGAAACGATCCTAAACCTTATAGAAAAATAGATAAGCAAACCTCATCTCCGAGTGTTTCGTCCTTTTCTTTATCCACATACGTCTTTCTCTCTTCATCCGTCGGCAGTATTCTCATCAAAATGTCAACTTTTTCCGGAGACATGGTATTTAAATCCATTTGATGAACGGCCGTCATGATTTCCCTAGCGTCTAGAGCTAATTTACGCTTGGTTATTGCTAAAAAAAATTAAGAGAAATAGAACTTCAACATACCGACGTTTTGCAGCCTCTTAGCATCCATTAGAGTGTTTTTCTTACCACCAGAACTACCGGAACCAGGACTATGATGATTAATTGTTGTATCAACAGATTCTGTTACTGGCGCAGCATTAGTTGATAGTTTGAATTTCTCTTCAAGCTGTGAAAAATCTATTATCTAAACAACAAATTATTATTAAAATAAATTGAACTGACATTAATTATTTTATCATCGTTCAATTCCTCGAAAACGGTATTCTTAGCCTGATTAGGTCTCATAACGTTCCAATTTAATTGAGGAAGTTTGTTCTTCGTTTGATAAACCTTCTTGACCGTTTTAAGATCTCCAGGAAGTAAAAGAAATCCAGGAGGCGGTGGCGGTATTCCTCCAGAAGTCAGTCCTGGTGGTGGAGGAGGTGGAGGAGGAGGCGGGCCTCCTTTCGATAGTAAACCAGCTGGAGGTGGAGGAGGAGGCAACGGAATGTTAGCCGGCACCGTGGATTCAGCTGAATCACAATGATTTATAAAAATTATCAAAGAAGTTACCTTTACCAGATACCGAATCAGCACTTGCTGGAATGAGTAATCCTGGAGGCGGAGGTGCTGGAGGTGGTGGGATGCTTCCATTTTGTTTATGAGGACCGGGAGCAGGTGGTGGAGGAGAAGGAGGACCCCTTTGCTGCTGTTGAACTTGTAAACCCGCTAAAAAAATTTAAAAACAAAAAGTAATAGAACCTTGCATAGTTTTCTGAATCGATTCCAGTTCACCTATCCTCTGTTCTAGTCTCATTTGTTGCTCTCGACTTTGTTTCTCCTTATCGGCTAAATGAAAAACTATAAGCAAAGTGCAAAAAAGTCAATTTAAGGAAAAAAACCACGAATCCTACAGATTCGAATATAAAAGTTAGTTTGATAAAGAAACAAGTGAAATACATACTCAATGTCTTTTTCCAGGTTCCTTTTTGTGTTTCAAATTCAGCCTCCATTTTTTCACGTTCTTTCACAAGGTCCATTAGTCTTCTATCAAGAGCTGCTTTATCTGTTATCCATTTCGCTTCTACTTCTTGTACTCTTTCATTGGCCTAAAATTGGTTATATTATAAATTATATAAATATGTACAAGGGATAGTTTAGAACGAAGATGTTCAACATCGTTTATCAAATCGGATTTCTTGTGAGAATCCTCTTGTAAGGTAGCAACATCTATTTGATTACTCATGTAAGCTGTCATTCTCGCTTGTAATTCTTCTGATTCACATTCATGCATTTTCTAAAAAAATAATTTTCACAACTATTCGAGACCTAACCTCAAGATATTCGTCTAAACCAACAAGAGAAAATTCATATTGAAGATAGACTCTATAATTGAGATCTTCTACTGAATTAACAAAAATATCCACAAATTGAATAGCCGCCGAGAGAAATTCTAAGTTGAAGGCTTCAAGGTTCCGTATCAAGCTCATTACTGTTTGAAATCGACGCCCTTCTCTATGCTCCTACAAGTAAAATAAATATAATTTTTGTAGAACTTACAGAAGCAAAAAGATCAAAAGCCTCGCTGACAAGTTCACATCCACCTTGTACCATGCATATTGATGAAAGCATTTGAAAAACAAGGGTTTTTGTTCTAAAAGTTTATAATATAATAAAAACGAATACCTCAGAGAAGGTTGAAGCATACTTCTCACGATGCAATATATAGCTTTAGGATATTCAAAAACTAGTTGAAATCCTTTCTTAATGAGAGATTATTGAGTTAATAGAGTTCTACCTTATTATTCATTATAGCACGTAAGCACATCACGCAGACGTGTATATCATCTTCTGCATCTCCAACATGTTTACTTAGCTTCGTACGATCTTTCAACGTCGAGTTATCTGAAAAGTCAATTTATACAAAAAAATAAGGGTAAAATGATAATAAACAAAACCTACATTTAGTTTTACTAAAAATAGAAGAATGTGATTCTGTATTTTCTAATGGTGTAAAAGAAAGCTCATTATAACCGGCTGCTACTTCATTCAACAATAGACACATATATTCAACGAGGACTTGTAAACCATTATTCGGTGGGTTTAAAAATTCAATAACCCAACTGTAAACAATATAAATAAAAAGAATGTGGCCTACTCTATGCTATTAGTTCTTAGAGAAGTTTCAATATGTCGGAGTACTTTCGTCGAAGTATCATCACCCAAGACTTTCTTATTTTTCTTCAAGGTTTTCTTATCCATAAAATATGAGAGTTTTGTAAGATATTCAGATGGAACCGACGTGTTCACATGAGCATTCATCTGCATCTGATCATTTACTAGCTGCCATTTTTTCTGATTATCATATTCTTTCAATATGCGTAGCTTGTCAGGTGGTAGATCCATTTTTTTCTAAATAAATAAACTGATAAAAAAATATCAAGACTTACAAGAACATCATCAAATAATGCAGCCAACTGATCTTCCGGTGGCATGGCCGGCAATGCAGGAGATTGTCCAGGCCCAATCATTGTGGGCTGCTCGGAGAGAGGCCTTGGAGAACGAAGAGGCGAATCAACTGATCGTACACGTTGTCGGGCTCCTCCTCCTCCAAAAGACAAACGATGTGGGCGGTGAAAAAAGCCGGCTAAAAAAATATAGTTTGATCATTAATAATAATGAAACTTATAAGACTGTGTTTATATCCAGATGTCACGGTTTAAAATATTCTCACTAAAGTAGATATTGGAACGAGAAGTACACCGATCTAGTTGTATCAATGGATAACATAAAAACAACTAGCGAACAACTTGAACAAAATCCTCGAAGAAAAATCATAATTAAATTGCCACCATCCATAGTCGGATTAAAATAGGGATAAGAAATATGGAAGGAGAGACTCATAAACATAAACACTCAAGCATTCTTCCATAGAAATTTTGTTAAAGAGTGACTAAGAGTAGGATTTAACGATTTTAAAAACCCATTTCCCCCCGAATAACAGTGTCGTTTACGCGTAGAAAGATGAATAACACAAGAATGTTTTTTGTACGCGCCTTTCCTTGAATGTTCACAATCACATAGAAAACGGCACCATTTAAGAGGGGTGAATGCCTCCTGTTGATTCGCCTCTCGCTCTCTCTCTATTGTCCTTCAATCTCCTCAATTAACGCGTACCGGTCATTTGGCAGTTAGCCCAGCCGGATTAAATTAATGTCCATCGAGCCATTAGCAGCGCTGTCACATTGAAATTGACAAGGATCATGCAATTAGTAGAAGAAGAAGAAAATCATCATCTATCGTGATATAAAATATCGGCAACCACAAAACAGCTTTCTATTGGACAGGGACCAGCTGCACAGTGTGTAAACGAGAAGAGTAATGACCAAGTGCTTATAAGCAGACAGAAAACAGCTGGGCTAGGCAAAACAATCCATGCAACGGAGATCCCGAAGGACTTTCATATGCATAATCGGTTAATTTCTAATATATTAGGAGAAGTACACTAACAGCATGAGACTCAAATGGTCGTTAAGGCGTTTATATATTCATAGTGGACCCTATGGCGGCAGAGGAAGACGCAATTAGTGCCAACGCCGTCTGTTATAACAAAAGATCCGAAAAGGGATTTTCAAGGACAAAGTCATGAATATCTCTTCATAATATTATTGAACACCAACAAAAAAATGAATTGTAAAAGCAAAAAGTTGAAAGTCACACCGCCAAGATGGTCGACAGATGGAGAGGGACAAACAAGTCAGTCATCCGTCAAGTGAATCCCAGAAGCGGCGCTAAATATATGTCACTCATTCGGATAATTTTCTTTCTACATGCATTGCGGCGCCACTTAAATCAGGCGTTTTCAAGATGAATCAGAGGTCGATGATTCGTAAGAGGTCGAACAATATGACTACTATCATGCGCTGTCGCGTTTTGTTGAAATAACCTATCTTCATAGTTGTTCAAGATGAGTCATAACTGCTGACAGTAAATGAAGATGGCAACAAACTGGTTGCCGCTGACACAAAGAAGCCACCTTGTCAATTGGATTACTGCGATTTGTGAACGGTTAAAATAGAGAAACTGGCCAATAAACGACAGCAAAGTATGGAATTTGCAACGGAAATGGTTATTTGATATATGAACAAACAAATAAAGTGAAGAGGCACACTGGGTCACTAGAAAATGCGTATGATAGATACTCAAGACTGTTTTTGATTGGAAAAAAAATGTATTATGCACAAAACATGGTTCGAATGAAAAAAAAATTGAATAGAATCTTTGCACACAAGACAGAGATCATAAAATCTTAAGCAAGGCTAGACCACCAAAGATTAAAATTGAAAGTTTGGAAGAGGCAGCTTGTTATAAACAATCGGCATAAACGGTCGAGTGTAGCAGCAAAGGATGCTAATAAAATGTGCAGTCGGTGGATGTTTCGGGCGGATAATTGAATAGATCCGGCGGATTCACACGACTGCATCAACAACCGGACTAAATTTTTGTCACCGAGAAAAAGTCAATCAAGTAGTTTACTACTGACCGCTAGGAGACCACCAGCCGCTAATATCGATTCCGGCACTCTTTTTACTGAATAGCTTGGTTTTCTAATGCATTCAAAACGTTGCTTTCTTTCTATTTTTCATAATTCTTTTCAAATACTAATTTTTCTTAAAAAAATGTACATGAAATAGAAAAAAAAAGTACGAAAAATGGAATATTTGAAGAAAAACAAATAAATTAGTTGTTACCTTATTTTAAGAAAAATAATAGAATAGAACATATATTCTGCTAAAAAATAAAAAAATATTATAAACACAGCTCTCCGGGTCAGATGAGATGTCTATAGTGCAAAAGATCAACGAGTAGATTTCAAAAACAGTTGGAAAACACAAGCGCGCTATGAGTCACTAGGGAATCCTTTCTCACTCTTTCGACCAAGCAAGAGTTTTGTGAAAATGAAACTTGCTATGAGGATAGGAAAAGCGGACATTCGTCAAAAAAATTTTTGATGCGCAATAAGATAATAGAAGCTACATTTCGAGAAGGATGTTTCCATCAAATAACTTCTAAAGCAAAAATAAATATACAAGTACCCCATTAAAATTAAATTTTGAAGATTCTACAAAAAAATAAGGATCAACCAAAAAGTACTCAAAAAATCGATAGATTATTAGAACTGTACTAATGGGATACGGCGGTCAGTGGCAGTGACCTGAGAGGTGTAAGCGAGGGATTAGTCTACTACTAGGACAATATGATTGGCGCGTGGGAGGTTTTGGTAGCTGATAACAGGTGTGAATCTACACGTGATTCAATGTGTTGCAGTTTGACAAAAAAAATGCAACTTACATTTCCTCTCTGTTGATCTTCTAAGCCGAGCTGAATCTATTGGAGTGTCTGGTGGAGTGACGAATGTAAAAGATATTTGGGGTGGTTCTAATATCGGCTTCATCTTTTTGATTTAATATAATCTGTTCTGAAAAAATATAGATTAGCAAGAATCAATGAGTAAGAGGAACAGAAAAAAAACAAGACAATACACTAAAAAGAAAGTTAGTCATTTTTTCGCGATGAACAACGACTTAGTCAAAGGATTGATAACGGAAAGACTGAATAGGCAGCTTGTCGTTTTGAAACATTTGTAGACCGAAGAAATAGCAAAAGGCAAACTTTTCCTTGGAATAAAGGGTCCATCATAATTACTTTCAACGGTGGTGTACGAAACTCAATAATAAGACAGTACATCTTAATTAAATATATAAATTTATTAGCTGTTATGGCTTTTAAAAAATGTTCCAATCTATCGTCGAACTCACGAAAAAATACAAACAACAACGTAGACTATTTTACCGCTATCCCCCTAAATCACAGGGTTTATTTGAGACTTCGTGTATATACCCAGCAGGAAAACA